>OX457101.1:12801250-14123125 GCA_949752805.1 Deilephila elpenor | reverse complement strand
CCTGACATAACAGTACACCTATTAATTTATGTACAAATAAATAATATAGTTACTTATCACACGCCTACACTACTTAGGCAGTATTTCAGTTTAATGTATTCATGACATTTTTTAAACAAAAATAACGAACACATAATAAATATATTTTAATATTATTTTTTCCTTTTCAGGTACAGTGGCGCCAGTTTTCACGAAAAAGGTTTTAAATCTTCATAACGCTAACAGCTGCACTTTAATTTATTACATCCAGATAAACCAACACAAGGTATTAATTCACACAAAACGAAATCAGACACCCGCTAACACGTAATGCATATGTTTAATTCAAAGTAATGTTACATAGGCGACGTAGATTATAATTTGCAAATGCAATACGCGGGGAGTACGGTGGCGGGGGCTGGCGACCGAACAAAACGTGCAACGTATCGCGACATTTTAAAAATGTCAAAATGAAGTGTTAGCCAACTCCTCATTGGTATCCGACGGGCTGGCCCAACACTGCGGAGTGTGGCACCGGCCGTGGACGCTGTCACACCATCGTGTAACATACACTGGTACTTATATTTTTATGTATAGTTATAGAGATTTTGATTCCTTAAATATTGGTCAAGTCAATAGTATGCTAGATAAACGAGAATGCATAAAGCGATTGATGAAAGTGGACAAAGCGAAGGAAACACGATTAACCGAAATGAAGGTCGATAGCTTGAGACTAATATGAGATATATCTAGCAGTAGTGGTTAGTATAAATCTTTGACACTCAACATAAGCTACAGGTATTTCTTACTGATGACAAGGCGTATCTACACAAATCTCTAGATACATCCCTGGAGCTCTAAATGCGGAAGTCTTTGAGAAAGGCGTGTAGATAATCGCCTCTTATAGATATTGTTTGGCTTTAGCTCTTCGAATCCTAAATAAATTTAAATCCTGCGATTGCGTCTTACTATAACATCAGAGTGACCACCATTATGAGTCAACGTATCGCATGATACTAATAGGCTTCATGCCAACTTTGCTCCGACTACGACGGTGTGACTACAGGAAACGATGTAACCAGTGTTCGTTTTCGTAAGCCGGATACTGTTTGACCAATAATATATTTGTACCACTGCAGTTTCACACGAACAACAGCTTAGCGCAGCGTGGCTAGGAGTTTGTAATCCATATTTAAATTTAATTACCGGTAACTCACATTTTGAGAACTATACTACTGAATAGGGTATTTGACTCATATTTTTAATTGTATTCATCAAAATGTATCTATATGCAAAATCTATCAAACAAAGAATTTTGTAAATCCTTTCAGAATTAAACAAGTTAGAAACGTTTTAAATCTTGTAGTAGGGGTAAAAGAAAAGGGATGCAAAACATTTTGCATTGCATTTGCGGGTCTAAAAGAGACGTTAAGATGTCCCCACTACGTCCCCACTCTTTTATTTAAAATACTTATATTTGCCTCATGATACAAGCTACTTTAATACTGTTTTCACAAAAAAGATTTTTTGATGATAGTCAAATACGCTATTGATTGTGATGAAATTTAGTGAAAGGGCGACCTGGTGCCTTGAGAAGTACAAAAGCTGCCTCCTAACGGTGGCACACAAGATTCTATGGGAAATAATTTCTGGTCTTTACTTAAAACGTGCGTTAAAGAAGTGGAAAATAAATTGCATCTAGGCGAAAAAAGGCAGGGTTGGAAGTGATTTAACAAAATAATATATTTTTTATTACTCGGTTACTAAATAAGCTCATATGAAAAGAGTTTAGTGTGTGATTCTTATTCTAAACTAGTACTGACCAAATATTGTCCAAAAATATCAAACCGTGGGTAAACCCATAGTCTTAAAAGATGCATTCACACCGTAACGTAAGCCAATTTGAATTCGGTGTGAGAGTCAGCCCGCGGTCCACGCTCGCCAGGATAATTTGATTACGTATGCATTAAGTGCATTTACATTTCCCTATGGATCCGAGATCTCTTTTAAATCCGAACGTACGCCCTTAATGACGCGTCGAGTGTTGCTCGCGCTCGGCGAATTCTAATCGACTGTTTAAGTTCTATTCCGGAGTTCCAGCGCCCTTTGATTACAATATCTCCATTAGAATTTATGTATTAAACGCCCAGTAATGGTTATGAGAGGTTTAATATGGGGACTTTGGAAATATGGCTTGCTTGGATCTCACTATCAGATGGTTTGTAAATGAATCAGCAGGCATTTTTCTTCTACATGCCATTACGTCACTTTATGGTTTTTAACCATATATTTTTATATCCACTGTCGCCCAGAATTGTTTACCAGTCCTCAAAATCGTATCTACGGATCCGTATTATGCACCTTCTGGATCGACGAGATAAATAATATTAGTATTATAGAAAGACTAAAGACCAGTCGTTTTTTCCAGTCCTAATGAACAGTTATTACGAATGAGGTTATCAATTTAGAAACCTTGAACGAGTTTAGAAACAGTTGCAAGTTTAAGGCTATTCACAATGCCATATATTATTTACCAAAAAAGTCTATTTCATGCAAGAAGCTAATCTTAAAATTACGAACCAAATTCTGCAACAGGCATAAAACAATGTCGCAATGACTTCGCGTAAATGCAGGTATGGTATAAACATAGTAGCGCCTAAATTCATAAACAATTTGCAACCCTCATTCCTGTTCTTGACTTACAATTTGTTTGAAATGTTTGCAAAATTCACAAGGTATTATGGTTAGCGTGTCTCAACCACGAGCCGCAACTGCCCAACAATGTCCTTGTGATGTAAATGTGTTTGGAATTGTAGGCTAAATTCTAAGTATTTCTAAACTCTTAGAATGGGTCAGCATGAATTCGGAGAAGTTTTAGGTTTGACCAGAAGCTGTTCAACTTGTAGTAACATAATAGGGGGGCTATGTTCCAAGAGGTAACTTGAAGGGAAGAACAAAGAATGGTATAATAGCAAGCGTTTAAAAAAATATATAAGTTTTAGTTGTTTTCGTCGAAACTCGAAAGATGTGTTAAGATGGAAGCCTATCGTAACTGGAGTCAAATTCCCATCACTACATAAGTCATATAAACATATGTTTAGGTTAAAATTCATCCTGAATGGAGTACCAGGGGGTTACTCTATGAAGTTCGAGTTATAGGTAATACGCTTTGTTCGAAATGAAGTTCGAGTTATAGGTAATACGCTTTGTTCGAAATGAAGTTCGAGTCATAGGTAATACGCTATGTTCGAAATGAACTTCGAGTCATAGGTAATACGTTGAAATAAAACTAAATTTTACGGATTTTATGGCGATTTGGTTTAATTTTTACATTTTTTAACTTCCCAACGTTTCGATTACTTTACAGCTTTCGTGGTCACGGGGCGGACTGAGTCATAGGTAATACGCTTTGTTCGAAATTAAGTTTGAGACATAGGTGTTAGATTCAATATACTACTGGGTGCAGTTTGCTGATTTTGCAGTTTATTATAAGGTACCTTTTTAAATGTATTGATGCTGGTTGGTTGTAATTATATGTTTTTTTAAAAGACGATGTATGTCACGTGTGACAAAAGTAATATTGGAAAGTGAGTAGTATGTTCTAGAAGACTTCAATAAAATGTAATAGAAAATTAAATTGAAGAGTTTCTTTATCTTGAAGAGTTAACCTTACATAGGTAATACGCTATGTTCGAAATGAAGTTCGATTCATAGGTAATATACCCTATGTTCGAATGTTCGAACGTCGTGCGTAAAACTGTACGCACGGGCCTAGGTACTGCACAAAAGATCGAATCCTCTATAGTCCGTCGTAACCATAGACTAAGTACGAAATGAGTGAGTAAATCAAACCTATGATTTTTAGAGATGGAAAACTTATAACTTACTTCGGACGTCGAACACTCCAAGATTCGAACTTCGTTTCGAAAGATCATAGAGTAAGTACCCACACCTGGAATAGTTTCTAGGATATCACGTTTCACAATCCATTTACACTAACACTAGCCAAATCGAGTTTAAATTCTGTCGTGCATCAATCATAACAAATAAACATACCTGTGCTGATGAAGGAGGGTATGATCCTTTCATAAGGTAAACCAAAGCAAGGCACATCGTAATATGATTTTTTTATTACATTTCATGCGAAACCACAGTTCGCCTGATGGCACGGCGACAATTCATAACATCCAAGAACTGTTGAAGCTCAAATGGGTATTTAAAACGGAAATTTTTATAATAAATCGTATCCGGTTGTAGCGGAGACAGTGGCGCCCCCGCTGTTATTACTAGCGAACATGCGACTCCGTCATTTCACTTTAAATGCGCTTATTACGGACCCGTGCGAGATTTGCTGGAAGCAAATTAGATTACCCTTTGTCTTCCTTTGGAAGTCTTTGTTCACGCCGCTTTGAGAAATAGCTAAGGTAGATTAATTAAAAAGTTGCTTATGAAGTAGAAGGAGCTATAGATATAATATAGTTTCTAAGGCGTAGTAACACGCTTGCTATGAAATGGGAAACCTGAGGACGCTGTTTGAATGTTGTACTGAGACAAATGATTATGTCATCCATTAGTTTTTGTTTCAGGTATTGTGAAAGCAAAAACTTCCATGTATTTTCTTACATACCCGTTACACAAGACTTATTATTTTGTATGTAACATTTCTAATTCGGCTTTAAAATAATGAGGGTATCTATTTATTTATTTTATTTATTTATCTCTCTTTTTGTTTATGTTCGACCACGCTTTATAGATTTTCTAGATTTTAATAGTAGATAATACGGGGTGTAATTATTTGCTAGTGGTAGGTCTCTCATATGTGAGAGGCCGCCTGTGTAGGGAACACCGCAATGACTATTTCTCCCGCCAAACAGTAGTGTAAAGGCACTGTTGTATTCCAGTTTGAAGAACATTGTAGCCAGAGTAGCTAATGGACATTGAGACTTAACATATTATGTCTCAGGATGGTGAGAGCAGTGGAATTCCAAGGATTGCTTTGTAATTGATGATGTTGTTTGGTTTTGCTTCTGTTCATGAGCGGTCGTATTGCTTACCATCAGGTGAATGGCATACATTTCTCGCTAATCATCGCAATAAAAAAAAACTACTAATATAAGATTTACCTTCATTTTTCCACTACAGATTTTGTAAATTTAAAATTAATCGTATTTATTCCAAATGTTAGTAGTTCTATTAAATCAATTTCGAAACAATTACATTGAAAGTTTCTTATTTCATACACATTTCAATATGTTAATTTAAAGCTATTGAAACATTTTGAACAAAATCTAATGAAATTCAATGTAATGAAATTATGAAAACAATGCCGATTTATATTTCAAACTTTTGGAACAACATCATATTGTTGAATCGCGATGTGGTTTTCACTAAAAATGTGAAATACTTTACTGCCATTCAAAGGCATATATGCTAAATTTCTTTATGTTGGTTCCAGTAATTCTGGTCATATTTTCAAGCTATGGTTTTAAGGATGACATGATAAATAAATACACCCAACAGTCACATACATAGTCCTGACCCCACACTAAGATCTAGTCTTGTGTCGTGGGTATCAGGAAGTACGGGAGAAGTTTCGGTCTCACAAACACCCAAACCCAAAACAAATACTTGTGGTTCACACAAACATTTGTCTCAGTGCAGAGATCGAACCCCCGGCCTCTCGCTTCAAAGCCAGCTTATAACCAACTGCGCCACTAAAAATAAAAATAAATGTTTAAGATTCATTTTATCTCTGTTTTGTGTTTGTTAATCTAGATACACTCTACACTGCGGCATACTGTAGTAAATATTGATTAGTCTAATTTTACTTATATTACATTCGTATTCTACCGATTGTGCAAGAGTCTTGTGCTCAATAATGGGTGATTATAAATATATACATAAAAGCAATAATAAGTAAACAAAACAAAATAAAATGCTGTTCTTCTCAACTAGTTTTTGTATTTTACGACAGTTAAATAAAAGTAATAGTATGTGAGACATACTATGAAAAGACCACGACGGCTCTACCAAGACTGATAGCGACTGAGAAGAGAATTAATTAAAACTTTTCGACACGTTTTTTGCCTATTTGTCTAGAGTTCATGCGACATAATATCGCCCGCCCTGCTAATCGTCCCCGAGTCGTTAATTTCCCAACATTTATCCAAGCGGTAGGTGGTAGCGTGCTGATCGCGATTTACTTAAACGACAGTTACCTGCCCCTTTACCCGTTAAACTGTTTTATATGATGCCGTGTCTTACAAATTGTTTCGTACTTTTCGCACTTGTATAGTTTTATCCGCGACTTCGTTTGCGGAATTTGTATTTTTTTTATGTTTGTTTTTTTTTAAGATTCTTTTAGCTCACTCCATTACTTAAATATCGTTAGTTTTTTGAAAAGAATATACCCAAGTCTGAAAATACGGCCTCGTTCATAGATTTTTTGTCTCCTTCGAAAGACTTTTAAATTCAGTTTGAACGAAGAAGACAAAACATTTGATAACTAAAATGGGTTTTTAAATGTCTACGAATAAGCCGGTAGACTTAATCGAATATCTGTATACAGTCGAATAGACATGAATACTAACCTTTTAACACTATTTTATTACTGTTAAAGTTTCTTTGTGTTGTATGTGGATTTGTTAAAAATATTATTAGAAATAATTTGAGTTTGATCTAACTTTTAGTAAACTCAAAAGAAATATATTTAACCCATAGATGTAAACACAAACTGTAATTACTAAATGCAATTAAATCTTATTAAGTAATTACTACATACCTTCTACTATAATTATAATCTTATAACTATAAACATTAAAGAGTTTACAAACCCTTTTGTTATAAAAAAATATAACTTAAGTACTTTAAGAAATTATAAAATAACTACAAAGAACAACTTGATAAAAACACTTCTTCAAAATATAAAATCTGTCTATAAAATATTATAACTAAAAAATAAACTCCAATTCTGTTACTAAAATACGTTTAATAAATAACGTTTCAAATTGTATTTGTCTGTTATTTTAGTATTTTCTTTATGTAGATAAATGTTTATGAAACGTGTCAGCGCAAAACTTAAAGAATTTGAACACTGAACTTAAGAGAAAATTTTAACTTTAGCAACTTTAAATACCTTACAGAAAAGAGCATACATATAAATAAGTTATTAGTTTAATGAACTAAAATTATTTCAAAACTTGAGTATTATGATACGTTATATTTAGTCTTGATTACAATGTAAATTAGTTTTTCATGGTAAATTTCCCCTGTACAATTGACGAGTGACAAGTGACTAACATTGAGGCATTCATTTCAGTGAATCATTATTTTTAGTACCTACCAGTGCTACTTCTATTAGCCAGGATTAAAAGTGGCAAACAATTTATAAACACAGAGTCCCTGTGAATGTCTAAGTCGTCTTTTACCCGCAATGAAATTAATTCAATACATACATAAACTCACGCCTTTTTCCCAGAAGGTGTAGGCAGTGGTGTTACCAGGGCACCCACGTTTCGCCTTGCGTATTTCGTCCCAGGATGTGATAGGGGGCGAGACCAACGCCATATCCGGCACAAATTCGTAACACCGGGCTGATAATGAATAGAAAAATCCAACATAACTTTGCCCAATCTGGGATTCGAATCCAAGACCTCAGCTTTATAATGGTACCGTAGTACGACTAAGCCACCGAGGCAGTCAGATATTAATCCAATAGTAAAAGAAGAAAATTCCTTTCAGTCAGTGATAATTCAAAAAACTTTTCAGTCAATTATTTATAGTGATTCAAAGTTCACATTAGACGAGCCGGTTGCTTCTACGGAATTTTCAGTCCCGATATTTTAACAAACTCCAAGTTCTTTCAATTTAACAAAACTATTCAAAATACTGATCACACACCCTAATAGTGGATAAAATCCGGATTAAACCGGCCAGGCCCTGCAGAATTCATCCAAATACATTTGCATACAATTCCGTAGCGGCAGTCATCGCCGGATTGCAGAATAAAACGGGCGATGTTTGCGTAAAGCGATTGTTGAGCATCCTCTGTGTTGGACCCCCACAAACGGGGGGCCTCTTGTGGGGGGGTCCGCCCAGCGTCACAGTCCGTGCCTTGCCGCTGCATCGCTTCCATTCCTCAAGGAATTAGTTCTCAAGCGAATGTTGGGGTAGGAGGTTGTAAAGAATACTATAGTATTCTTTGATGTTATATGGAAAATTCTACCCAGAAATATTAGCAGTGTAATATTTTATGAAACAAACAATTGTCAAGTAAAGTATAAATACTTTGTTACAGAACCGTAAGTGAATTTTATTATAACTATTGCCCCGGCCCAGGTCCGGCTGATACATTTTTGGCTCCAGTTTACATCAGGAACATAATAATATTACTTTTCGTACTGTTTTATATTTAAACTCAACGTGAGTGCCGTCCTCAATACTGCTTTTCTCATCTCATCCCGTTACATCCCATTCTATTCCGTTTTATCCAATCCTCGTAATAAAATAAATAACTTATTAATTTGGATAAGGATTAATTCCATAACAATAAAAACTTATTTGTAAAAAATGCATTATTTTTAAAAGAAATCTCATAACCGTAATAAGAGTATAATGAGTGTCAAATCATTAAAAAATAATAATAATAACAGTGCCTGTAAGTACACGTATAGGAGTAATTATAAGCTAAGAAAATCATCCTCAGTCACGGGAACTCTATCGCGCAATAGACCTCTGCCACGCTCAAGTAATCTCTAAAAAACACCGCCATTACAAGTGGCTACAGTCTAGACATTGATAAAACAAAACATGTTAAGAAACTAATAAAACACAACTAGCTAAAGTATACACTTTCAGTTAACAAAACGTGCCAAAAATCAAGAAGAGCAGCGAAGTGTCGAACTATCGACGCCAGTTTGTCTTCACGATAATCGAACCGAACGGTAGCGACTCATCGCGCTAAAGTTTAAATTGAACCGAATAGTTGCGGCCACATGCCTGTGGAAATGACTAATTCCATTTAACTGCAGTTTACGCTGTTCGCACTAATTAAAAGTTTTAAAGATAGCGTGAACGTACTGCCATTGTATGTCGGTTCTTTGCCGGCTTTTTAGTTTACCTACTGCGGGCGAAGTTGCTCCTCTCTTGGTTGAGTGAGGTTTTGCTGTGATGTAGATTCCTGGAGGTATTTAAATTATGTTTAACATTTAGATTTGAAACGATTATATCTCTGGGCAACTTTTTACTTATCATCATAAACACTGTTATCATCGGAAGCCACGTTGTCGTGAGTTTAAAAAGAAACACACAAACGTCATGCTTAAATTCACACATAAATCAAAGAGGTAAGCAGAGGTGTCACTTCTGTTACCCACATAAGTTGAATTTATTTCTATCCTAATAGCCGCCACACACGTAACGATATAGCTGTGCAAGTCTGAGTTTGCACCAGTATACTGGAACGTGTGTGGGTAAGTAATTGTGCAAGCTTCGTTCCAATTTTCGATTCGACCCTGGTGCAAACTCACGTTTGCGCAAACGCACTTGGACGTGTATGGCAGGCTTTAGATGAGACTGGAGCGAGCTTTTAAACATACGAAGTAAAAATTCCAGTTCTGTATAAGTTAAGTGTTTAATATAAAATACAATTTTAAAATGCGCTTGCATAATTCACCACCTTTGTGATTCACACTAGATCAAAAAACATATTATGTCTTTACCCAGCTATCATGTTTGAGGATTTCGAACATCAAAAACAAGGACAACCAGTAAAATTACTAGTTTGTTATATTACGTAAGAAATATACGAGTTAGTTATAGATATGCTCGTGAAGGAGTTACCGATATTAGCAAAATATACCCCCAAATAACTTTGAGTTTGCAATCAAAGTTTGATGTAAGTAACTTTCGAGTTGTTTCGGCAAGTACGTAGCTTGAATCGCATTTGGTTAATAATCACCTTGAAATCACTAACTTCGTATGAGATAGTTTTCTGCTAAATACTTAATGCATGAATGGATTTCTAAAGTTCTGGTTTGATGTTGAGGCAAAACAATATCGAACTGTAAATTAATCAATCTGATTTATTGTTAAAGATAATAAATTGATATTAGATTTTTCTATTCATCAGCCTGGAGGCAGGAATTTGTTTCTGATATGGCGATAGGTTCGCTTCCTACCACATCGTGGGACGGAATACACGATGTGAAACATGGGTATCTCGGTAACACTTCTGCCTACCCCTTCTGTTATGCCAACCCCTTCTGGTAAAAAGGCGTGATGTTTGTGTGTATGTATGTATACAAGCAATAATTAATCCATGTAAAAGTATCATATTGGATACCAAAAAGTTCCACGCATTTAAGAGGCCGTCTGTATAGGACCCCCGCTTTATTTATTTCTGCCACCGAGCCGTATATAAAAACTGATATGTAAAGGTTTGAAAGAGATTATAGCCAGTGAAATAACTGAGCATAGAAAAATTTAAGCCCGTGTAGTTCTTAGTTAATTCAAGTTCAGACTTGTGTTATTTACTTGCAAATTTGATGCTTACCGTAAGGTAAATGACTTACTCGTCACGTCATTTATAATGTAAAAACAGTCCTAGGTCAACGAGAACCTTATGATAAATTATATTTTATATTTTTAGGTGACGATACAAAACGAATGCCAAAAGTGATGGCAATAACACAGAATAAATTCACATCAACAATATTTTATTTGGAAAACAAACAGTTTCTTATGTCTACTATATACAACACAATTTTGTAATCTTCGAACCATTTATAAGTTTTTGCAATTAAGACATATCAAGAGGACTTACCTACAGCCAACTACAACGTCAAGGGATGCTAAATATCGTTTAGTAAACACTGCAAATTGGATCATATCAGATTATATTACGTCTTCTATACGATGCAGAACACGAGTTATTAACTCTGATAATCTAACTTTATTATAACTTCTCGTACACTGTCGTCTAATTTGAGAGGGTCAAAGTTGTTTCCGTAATTCTCTGGAGTAGGAAGTGTTCCAAATAGGACATGTTTAAATGTTACAAGGCGAAATGTGGGTGTCCTAGTGGCGCCTCTGCCTACCCCGTCGGGGATAAAGGCGTGAGTTTATGTATTATGTAAATGTTACCATAGAAGAAGCAAAAATAGTAAATAAGGTCTTCTAAAATTATGAATAACCAAAGCAATTTGATTTTCTATTTGAAGAATATAATAATTACGGCATTCACAAAATGAGGTATTACTACCCCACCAAACATACTTAGCCATCGATATCAATGTTACACTAGATAAGACATTGAGTACAAAAAATGTGTCCCATCTACTTGCGGTGCATGCACCGCACATGAATCACTTTGCTTCGTGACAGTGATAGTGCAGTACGCCTTATCGCAAACGTTTAAAAGTAATAAATCAATGTTTCGCCGTCAAACTGAAAGCGAATCGTCTGAAGGTACAATATTTTAATAAAATACCAGGTATGTGATGTAATATTGCAGTGTGCTTTTAAAATACGGGGGCACTTTTTTCTTTGACGTGTCTCGTCTATCGGTAGAATATAAGTCAATGTACTTAGCCTTAATAAATTACCTTAGAAGTGGTATTCTACTGCTAGAATACAATAATATTCCTATAAAATATAACAGGAATAAAACAAAATTCATAGGAATAACATTCTTATTAGTTCAATAATAAAATCCACTTGTATAAATCACTTCTTTATGAACTTTTCCCCTATCCCATCCCGCAAATGTACAAAACAGAATGTTTCATAAAAGACGATAACAAATATATATTCAACAAAACACACATTTCTCATTGTAATTGCCGAGCCAGCGCCTCAAATAGCTGCATAAAAACCTCGTGCACACAAAGTAAGCACAGCTCATTGGAACCAACAAGCAAATTTCCACCTTAGCACTCTAAGAGACGATTTAGAATTGTGTGTTGGCATACTACGATGTTTACCCGGAGAAGCCACTTGTTGCAAGGCACAGAAGTCTCTTGTGCTGAGATTCAATCTAAAGGATTAACCTGCGATTATGGTTGTTGTAATGTAATAACTATGTAGGTACGTTTTACCTGGAAGTTTGCTCGGATTAATCATTTAGTTGCATAAACCTTTTGATGCTCCATTTCTTTGAGCTCTGTGGGGGCGGTCGTTCCTTTTATAGATTATTCTATTTTGAATTCTTGTTTATTCCAATATTTAAATTGTTTGTTGTGTTATCTTAATCTTTATTTGCATTATTTTCATAGCCTTATTTTTCCTACTTAATGATGTTAATACAATACTTATGTACTTATGTTTAGAAACCTGTGCAAATTCATAGATTTTAATTTTGGCATGGCACAACCCTGGCATCAATCTTAGCTAGTTAAACCTTTTTAGATTTTGTTGTAGGATTATATAACCCGCATGTGCTTCTATACTATTAACTATTACTTTTTATCAACCAAGAAGAGGCCTATATTACATCATAGGACGGAACATACAAGGCGAAATGTGGGTGTCCTGGTAGCACCTCTGCCTACCCCTTCTGGGAATAAGGCGTGAGTTTATGTATGTATGTAAGAAGAGGGCTATTTCCCTGCGAGATTATATTAATTTAAAGAGATATCCGTAGGAGCACAAAAGTTGCCGACTTAACTCAGCGGATTAGTTGGATGTGGTAGCGGACAATGCACATAGCCTAGGAAACTTAGGAGTGATGACACCGAAAGCTTCCCGAGGGGCGGCCACGTACTGTTACAACGAAAACCATGATTAGGTTTTTAAAAAACCAAAACAAAATGAAACACATGGTTATAAAAATGGTAGCGTGACTGTGTTAATAACGACAGGAACGAGACTGACTCTGCGGCTCGGACTCGGGTTTATTATAAGGTTGAAAATGTTGAGTCGATAGACACTCGAGTCTCACAAGCAAGACTATATAATATACATGTAAGGGACGTAACAGCACTACAAGCCAAGCTTCGAACATACATCCACAAGGTGGGCGCACGACCTAATGACGTTTACAAGAAGTGGCTGATTGAACACCGCTTTGAAAAAATTACTGTGTTAATCCTTGGGGTTTTTTTTCGGCCAATATAGTTCTATAAAGGTGGGAAAATGCGTGGATGATTGTTATCATTATATCATTTAAGGGGAGATAATATTAATGCCTTTGATAAGAAAGGCTAACCTTGGAGGAGATTTCCTTAAGTGCTCTGAATATTTCAACTAACAACACTATTATTTATCCTTATTAGGTACGAATAGGTTTTTCTAAGGTAAGTTAATGCATGCAGGGATTTGCCCATATGTTACTTCATTAAAGTCTTGTCAAGTAAGCTTATCCAATCTGTACATGTTCTATGATGTGGATGAATACTTTACCGGGAACAATTTGGAATCTGCAGGCCATAGAAATATTAATTGGTACAGGGATCGAACCCGCAAACTCAGGTACAGAATGACAACCACGTAGTTTAATTTGCAATCATCGAAATATTTCAATTGAATAATAACATACGAGAGGTGGTGAATAAAACGTTACAAAAATAATTAAATGGTTTATTTCTCAGTACATCCAAAGCATTGTCATGTGCTTTTAATTATAACTTAACAATATTATTTACAGCTTACAGTATCGAGTTTGTTAATGGTTTGGTCGGTTACCAGAAATGATCGTGTTCTGTTCAACTATCAATATTGTAATTACAACCAAATCAAATATTTTTGCTCTTCACTGTTTAAATTTTATTATAACATTTTTCTATTTCTTCTTTACTTAAGCTGACTCCTGCTTCTCACAATTTGCCAATCTTATTTCTTTTTCATGTTTTATCAGCAATACATCATTTTGAATTTTCGATACTTATAACAATTGCTAGTAATCAACGAAGAATAAAAAAATCTGTAAGATGATATTAAAGTTGTCTATAGATTCTTTAGTTTTCTAAATTAATTGCTTTTTCAAGCGGTTATTGTTCTTTTCATGAATTTTCTTGTCGTTGTAATAGTACTTCTTACTTGGCCCTTGTAATATGGAACATTTTGTCTCGAAATTATTTCTTTCTTTACATTGTGTTACTATTATTGATGACAATGCTTTCCGTTTTTTTTTAATAGTATTTTAAAGCACAGTCGATGCATTTTTAATGTGGACAAATTGAAATTTAATGGGCTATTGTTGAAATAAGATTCAACGCTCAATCTTTATTTATTGTCTTAAATTAGGTCTTCTTCGCTGATACTTGTATTCCGAACTAGGATATAAAACGTGTTTCAGGTAGATTACTCCGTGAGAAGCAACCTCTTTGCATTAACTCCCCATTCTACCAGTTCTATAAGAACTCTCCTCAGTAGGTATAAGTGTTACAAATGAAACACTACAAGAGACCGGGAGTCACTTAACTCGACGTGTTCGTGAGTGTTGCAATTTGCATTGTATTGTTGTGGATTCATTTCACTGTCTTTATCTCTATTATCGCGTTGTGGATGTTTACTAATTGTTTCTCAATCTATGTTATAGATAACTAAAATCCCGAAGATAAGCCACAAGATCTTAAGGGTTTAACATTTTGGTAAAATTAATTCATTCCATCGAATGAAAGTTCTAAAGTAATTTTCAAAAGCAACGACGACTGCTATTATGGAACGAAAATTTGAATTATGCAACTGAATGTGTCATTTTGTTGTATATTTGCATCATTTCTGGTAACAGAAACTCAAACATTCCTGCTTCTATGTGAGTAAGGACATACAAAATATGTTATTAACACAGCAAGCATTCGTGACTTTATGATATCATGTAATTAGTAAGGCCAAGCAATCTGTATACTAGCTGTGGCACATACCTTTAATATCATACACCCAATATGGTCAACCTCACTTCATACAACAACATCAACATCTCTTTTAAGCTGGATAATAGTCATAGATATACTACAATCGAATAAACAAACAATGTATACAAGATCAAAAAGCTTCATTCATATATCAATAATTAATGAGACGATTAAAATAATTATGCTAATGTTAACGGAGTACTATTGTAGGATAAGAATGATTAACACCGTAGACAATTCCTTTATCAATTCCAAGGTTGACCACAACATAGAAAAACACCTAAAGGCTAACGTACAAACGTTGTGCTGTTCATAAAAATCACCCTACCTTAGTTATTCCATTCACAAAAATATAATTTTTCATCTCTCTACAAATGATTTTAAAATTAGTTTTCTATATAATACAATCATTTGGGAATTTCGAAAGGCTTTTAATTTTTATGAAGAAATTACGTCCATTCACGCAATATTTGAATAATCGGTTGCCGAAATTAGCGCCACTGTCTGTTAATTTGTTTGCCTAATAATTGGTTCGTACTTTTGATGATTACCCATCGGAATTCCCAAATTGACTTATTTACTTAACTAGAAATAACCTTGCGATATTGTCGGCTGAACTATACCTAACGGTCCATGATGTACAATTACAAAAAATAGACGAAAATCCAAGCGCAAAACGTCACACCAACTGAAAATGTCCACACTCGTTTATCACACGGCTTTGACAAATGTTCGTATGTTTGTTTAGACCAATTCATTGCGATAGTTACAAATCGCATGACAACTTAAAACGTTTTTATAAGAATATGTTTGGCTAAAGGCGCTCCTATATTTGGCATCACGTCGGATTTCGCTTTCTTCTCTTTTCTATGCAAAGTGCACTTTTTGTCTTTAAGTCCTGTCTCGGATTTATTGTGGGTCGTTTTAATTTGTGATGAGATTGATAGGTTACGTTTTTTGGTCCCGCAAGATTTGCAATCACACGATTTTGTATCACTTTTTTGTTTTTTGTCATGCACTTTGTCCTTAGCACTGGGATTTTTAATGTTTCGTTCTTCTTTTTTCTTGGCTACTTCTGTTTTCGCCGCTTCGACTGCTAGTTGTGAATGATCGAAGCACTTTGTTGACTTCTGCAAAAGAAGCCTTGTTTAATATTCTATTTTCTTGTATTGACTTAATTCTATTCAATAAAGAAAGCTAAAAATATAATTAAAATATTCCATCTGCTTTTTCTGTATCTCAATGAAGTGCATTTAATCAGTTTTTATCATAAAATAACGTGCGCTTCGTTTAGAACATTGCGTCATCATTTTTTATAGCATGTTTACTTTGGATAACAATATTCTAAACTACTGAATACGATATTATATTATGGAAACCAATTTTTTTTTTTTGGATTCATGATTCCATTATTTTTTAGTATCCATCTCCCAATATTTCATCAAAATCAGATATTTTAGAAAAATAAATTTAGCAAAAATCTTACAATGATACATTAAAGCCAATAACTTAAATCCTTGCGGATGTACCAAAGGTCACTAGTTCAAAAATAATCTCCATCAATGTAGAAGAGCTGCAGCCACAGAAAATCCACTAGAAAAACTATCAATCACATAACATCACCTACGAGATAGTTGACTTTACTCACAGTGGGATTAACAGCCTTGGAATAGATCTGGACTCGACCTTCCAGCTCCATTTTGAGTCTCCAGTCCCGCAGGTACATATGGGCGGCTGCCGCGCTGGGCCACCCTCGGCGCCACGTGTGCCACCTGCCATATCATATTTATGCGTAAGCTCACGCCTGTATCATGCGATATAAGCAAAGAGTACCAGGGCTACCCGAAAACTTCGTCAGACTTATATCCGCCGCCAAGATTGTGACAAATAGCATTAGAACTAGTTATCTTAACATGTGTCTGGAGGAGACTTAAAACTTTAGGCTACATGAATTCATTCAGCTTAATATTTACTGATTAGAATAAGATATTTTTTTAAAACCAATAAATTTGACAGTTTAGTAATTTTAATACATTTGATTTATTTTCATATTATTATAATTAATCTACTCGTTTGGACCATTATTCACTGATGCGAGCTGTTGTACATATTAAGGATCAGATTTAAGTATGGAAGTACTTGTCGTAATTATTGTCGTTAAAAATTTAATGTATGTCGTGTATGAAGTTTAATGTCTTAAATATCAGTGAAGACTTAAAATAAAAATAACCTTGTTAAAAGCTGCAACGTTCTCGATTTCTGCCCCAAAGCGCGGTACATTAAGGCAGTTGACCGGTAAGAAATAAGATCTCCTCTGACCGGCCGCTCCACATTGCGATGTCTGAAGCTGAGCCTCGTGGCTTCCAAATAATACCTCGCCGCGGCACCTGGCAACCCTGTAATATTATATTATTTAATGCAAAAGAAAAAAATAATTGAAACCGGATCATTATTCCACTTGGCGAGTTTTTGAGATTTGGTATTCAAATCTTTAGATGTTGGTGAATCTAATACCGCACAATTATTTTCAACGTTTCATGGATTCAGGTTGGTTTCAGTCCCCTTTGTTGTTTACTGAGTTTCTGTTTTATTATAGTCGTTATCTATTGCTTTAACAAAATATTTTTAGTCGTGCTGTAGGTTTGGATTTTATCTTTTATAATGGTTTTATTTTTACATGTTTCAGTCCCACAATTAGTAAGAACTTATTCAATATAAGTTATTGATTTTATATTATCGAAATACAGTCTTTACTTGATTCGTCTTTTTAAAACAATCCATAATGTATCTTTCTCCTCACCTTTGTTCCTAAACCAATCTCCATACAGCACGTAATGTTCCCAATTATGTGGTTCTAATTCCACCAGTTTGCTAAGAATGGCTTTCTTCTCCAGTTCAGGCTTTAGGCTTAGAAGTTCCATGTGAGCTTGCACAAACCGAGGTTGCAGCCAAATACACTTCTCCAGCATGGCTATGGCTTGATAGATTCTACCGCTTTTTCTAAGAGGATAAATGATATAATATTAATACAAGACATTTATGTTTCTAACTCTTAAGGCAAACTAACTTTGACTTTGAAATACATTTTACAAAAGATCTGAAGATTTTTGGACCATAATCAACCAGATAATGTTGAAGGGATTATTTAAGGGATTAATTATGCATTTAAAACCAACTTTTCGGCCTCCTTCGGGGTACCGAAAAGGGAGCTTGACAGCTTCCCTCTTGACACAAACAATAAAAGACTGCTAAACGCATGATGATGTATCATAAATTACGCTTAAGGTACGAGTATCACGAACGCACCGCTTGTATCAAAAGCCCCAATTTACAGATCGTTTAAATAATCAAAAGATCAAGTAATAAGAGCCCTAGAGAAATTAATACCTCTTGTAAACATCTTACTTGTACAATTTCCCGAGGTTGTAGTGTGCGTTGACGTGATATTTGTTGAACTTGATAGCTTGGAGGAAATGATGCTCAGCCTTCTCCGCTCCGGAGACGAGTGTGCCGATGTTATTATGTGCGCTCGCGTAGGTCGGCCATAACCTATGATGAACAGATTTCATGAGAATTTCATTCTATGTAGATAACTTTTTATAATTAAGGCATTTTGATTTATACTGAGTATCAGTAAGTACATCTATAATGTAGGTGAATGTTTTGAAGATGCTTCTTGGAAACTTAATTTAATAGGCTTTATTGACATCAATGGTACTAGGAATCCCTATCGTTGATTAATTAAAATATCCACTTTTTAAGAAATTACAAAGTGGTTTTTATATGTTGTTAGGAGCATCTTATAGAAATTAATAATATCTGTTTTTCTTTTTACCAAGCTAGCACACAAAATATACAAAATGAGAATCGAAACTCTTTAAAGCTTAAAAACCTTTTATATTTATTTTAAGAAACTTAAACCGCCGAGTATTTTGCGAAACTCCGCGAGAAAAGTTGCCTAAACAGCGCCGGCACTCCCGGTACGGCAAGAGCATTTGTTACCTCAAAGCTTCTTTATAATGTTTGATGGCGGTGTCTTGTTGCTCCGTTTCCCGTAGAAAGTTGGCCAAGTTGTAATGCAGTTTGGCATTATGCGGCAAAGTCACTAAATCCGCCCTGTAGAAAACAAAACATTTATTTTATATACGGTCGAATGCGCAGGCCTCAACGCGAGTTAAACGCGTAAATTCTCGTTAGGATTGTCGTGCTGTTTAAATGTTTAGTGAAAAATTTAATATGGCGTTGCGGAACGTTTATACCGGTTTAAGTTTCGTTGCGGATATGTTACTTGGTTGTTCATACTATGTTTGAGATAAAATTGAAAATGTAAAGTCATTATTTGAGAGTTGAAATCTTAGTTTATACTGCTTATGATATGACTAATGCAAACTGTTTTTGTTATAAAACTAGGTGGATTTAATGACAATGTTTAAGTCGTATACTTAAACTTATAGCGAATACGTTTTTTACTATGGCATTACAAAGATACTACAATCACTTCCGACTACTACACCTCACCGATATGTTTCGTAATATCCATTACATAGTATTCACTGGAAATATAATAACTCGTTGCTAGTCGACATGATAATTTTAGTTTGAAGCCGGATATACCACGGCTGAACTCAAACGTAACACATTGCATCAACCACTCTGGCGGAATTCAAAAAGTGTAAAATTTTCGGTATTTCTATGAATACTAATAATAGAAGTTAGAACAATAAAAACCTTTAGAAACTTTTGTCTACCAGTTGTAAGAACGATTTAAACGAAATCACAACTTTACCAGAAATATACCTCTGTGTTTGCAATAAGTTATTCTGTAATGGTAACGGAGAAAAGATAAATAGCTAAATCTCTCAGCCTTATTTTATATAAAGCTTTTTATAAAAAGGTTAACTAGATTACGTGACGCTATCTTGAGGGAAGACACAGGCTGTATAAGGACTGGAAATAAGTTTTGCATACATGTACCTACGTATAAAACCTCTATAATAAAATATGTAGGATAGGTACAAGCAGCTACAAAGAAAAGTAAACAGGATAATTATCTAGTTAGATATCAAACAACATACATACATTCGCTACACGCACACTGGTGTAGTGTGAGAGGCCGTTTAGGTAGGTACCACCGCAATGTCTATTTCTCCCGCTAAACAGCAGTGTAAATGCACTGTTGTGTTGCGGTTTGAAGAACATTGTAGCCAGAGTAACTACTGGACATAATGGGACTTCAAATCTTATGTTTCAGGATGGCGAGCGCAGTGGAATGCTAAGCATTGCTTTGATTCATGATGTTGCTTGGTTTTGCTACTGCTCATGAGCGGTCGTATCATCGTATACCATCAGGCAAATGGCATGCTCGTCTCGCCATTCATGGCAAGCTTACGTCTGAATATCCAATGTATAGGATTGCCACAATTTATTTCCATTTAGTCCAATAAAAAGATGTGAAAGACTAAACCAATCTTCAAGCCAGGCACAAATTCTGACCTGAGGCAACTCATATGAATATTTCAAATAAATGACTGTGAATCCAGGGACTATTACTATTGACAGCCAGTACACGTTTCCACAAGACCATATTATAATCAATTAAACCTACGGCGGTTAAAAGCTGTAAAACTCCGAAAGTAGGCAATAATATATTTTTAAATTAAATGTTACGTCACATAAATTAATCTAACATCTTATTGTAACTCATTTCCTTAAATAGCCGTCACGTCGGCAAAACAATTGACGTCTTCTTAAAAAAACCGTCTACATTATTCCGTTTCCTTTCCATTATCCGGGTCGTGTCCTTGACCTTGCCAATTAAGCGACCTGTTGCAGGAGTCAAGGTCACTTTTCAATCAATAAGTAATGTCCTTTAGGAACTCCATTTCAGGAATCAATTCTTTGCGGATAATTATTTTTAGGTGAAATTACAAGAACAGACTTACATTGAGAGATAATAATACTCCAGTTTTATTATTATGTATATATTAGTTTTTATTTATTCGTAATACGAGTAATTATTTATATTAAGTTACGAGTTGATCACAATAATTTGCTATAATACGATAGCAGAGATTAGGAGTTCATTTAGTTAAGTAGCTAAAATACATTCCAAATCGAAATCCCAAGATCATTATTAAAATTTTATTCACATAAATTATTATATTTCAATACCTTTTACAAAAAAAGGATGTTGTATATCACAAGAGTAGGTAGGACACAAAAGTTTTTTAAATACATTAGAATTTTTATATTTGCCATTGAACATAATAATATTGGTAATCATCTTAGTAGGATGTAACCAGGAATCGCAAAAGGTTATTTGTCACAAAGTTTTTTTTTCTAACAATATATTTGATAATGTCCAAATACATGTGGAGTGTATATTACGTTGTCTAACTTATTCGTTCACGTATACTTCATTCACAATGCAGAGAGCACGTTGCTGCAATCGATTTAACACTTCTAGGAGGTAAAGCACCTTCTCAAGTTGTTATTGCCGTTCTAGTAAAATCCAAGTTTAGTTGCATATGATTATAAGGAATTTAAACACTGCTACGAGGCAAAAATCATTAAATTGTAAACGTAAAGAACAAACTAAAACACGATTCCATTCGAAACCGATTTCAGATATTTAGGAAATCGCAACGGACCCTTTTTACACTTTTATAAAATGCTTAAAATTATCCGCGGAAACTCATTACCGAAATAAAAATAAACTTAAGTTATGACCACTTTTTATGTAATTTCACTGAACTCCGTTCTAATTCTACTATTACGCGTTATTTGCCAATAAAAACCCGCACATCTTCAAATATTGGCTCCTAAGTAGGTTTAAAATGAAACTATCAATGAGAGAAATAAAGAGAAAATAGTCCCCTGATTGAAACCCCAAATCCGATTCGCACGAGCACTTCGTCGCCATAAACAAACGCTTCGGAAACCGTAAAACCTTACGAGCAGAGTTAAACTTTAAACGCATCGGCGTGTATGGAAAACTGCAAATTGCACAGTTTAGTGACATCGCACACTTTACTAACCCCATTTAGTTTTACGGCTATTGAATCTTGCAGTTATAGTCTTATGCTCGAAGTACATACATACATACATAAACTCACGCCTTTATCCCCGAAGGGGTAGGCAGAGGCGCCACCAGGACACCCACATTTCGCCTTGTATGTTTCGTCCCATGATGTGATAGGGGGCGAGCCTATCGCCATATCGGGCACAAATTCCTGACTCCGGGCTGATAATGAATAGAAAAATCCAATATCACTTTGCCCGACCCGGGACTCGAACCCGAGACATCAGCTTTGTAACCGTACCGTAATACAACTACGCCACCGAGGCATGCTCGAAGTCTTTGATTTGAAAGGTGTGGTGAAACTACTGGTTTCACTGAATGACCCATTTAGTCATCTTTTGGAAATAAATTATCTCCCTTCGTTATGATAAAGATATGGCTTGATATAGTCAGAAATTATAAAATATTTATTGGTCATGATAATGTAGTTAATACTGTTTTTTAATGCTGTCCTCTAAACAAAATAATCCCAACAAGAAAGATGGAGAGGGGTAAAGAACCCTTGAATCCAACATCGAATCCACCACCTACTACCAAACCTTCCATAAGTTCCACCTTTAAGTGTCGATTCCACATTAAATAATCTAAATTAATACCCAGCAATATTAATCAGCTACTTGAACGGTACTTGGCGAGTAATCTGCTGGTATTCATCCAGCTTGTTTATAAACCTCCTTAATTTAGCTAAATGAAGTTGAACACTTCGGTGAAGTTTCATATTGCAGATTTGTGGAACAAGAGCTTGTCCAGCGCATTGTGCCAGGAGTAATTATGATGGTAATAGTCAGGTATTTGTTTAGGGAAAGAGTTTTCAGATATGCGAGTTGGGTAATTAGAATTAAATATTTTGGAGGAGTTTTGTTTCGGCTTGATTTAACTTGGGTGAGGGACTGAGGTATTTAATTTCTTCCACCTTATTTGGAAATTTGGGTGCACATTTTTTAGAATACGGCACTAATCTTCATGATCACTAATTTTTGTATTAACTAAACAAAACATTCTCAACAGTTATAAATACTCCCGAATTTGTAATTTAAAAGGTCTTTGTCTTAGTTATCAAAAACTCACGTTTTATTTTGCTTTCACAACGCCACGATTCCAAAACAAATATTCATTGATGACACAAAAAATGCATTAGCTACGTGTGCAAAGAAGACGATTTTTAAAAGAAAGATCCTTAGGGATCTATTGTTTATTTTTATTATCTGGATATATTTTCTTTAAAATTACTCCGTTTAAAAGGTTTGTATTTTTACTTACCTCAAGAGTGTAGCTCGGTCTCTCCAATCAGCGTTTCTTCGGTATGTTCTAGCCACACCACTGGCAGCCAGGATCGCAAGGCCAACTACCAGAACAGCCTTGGTGCCAGGCTTGGAGTACCACATCAGCTGGACTCCATATGCCGTGATAATCACGCTGCCCACGCTGTTGGTAAATGACTGCTTTATTTCACCATATTCATTAATACAGGGATTCTTGCGCCCGTAACGCACTTATCTACCCACGTCCCACTTAGTTTATTTAAGTGGTACTTACGTAGTTAAGTGCAACATAACATTTAAATGGCGTTTGAGTATTCGGACGTTAGTGTTTTTTAGCTGTCTTTATTCAAGATAAACGTGTCCTCGACGCAATATAATGTCTACGTTTTGCAGAATAATTAGAGTTGTGTTACAAGTTGCGATGTTCTTTTCATCTAAACGAATGTGCGCACTTATTTCAGCTCTCTTCTACAAAACTAATATCTCGTTTAAACTTAATATCCGATTGGCTAAAAATTAAAATACCTGGGGATGTATAAAACCCGTTCAGCGATGACAAAACCGACGGTCACCAGCAAGTTGCTAGCTGGCACGAACGGTATGACGAGGAGCAGCAGACCGATCACTGCTGGAGTGTGTCGTTGCACCTGGATCAAATTTATTATTAATTGATACATATTTGGGCCCTTTCTTGCATAATTGAAGATTTAAACTAGATGTTTTTTTCTTTGAAATTATGCGGAGTAGCCTCAAAGAAACAAAATGCAAAATTGATAACAAAGAACACATATCCAAACCATTTTTTCCACCATTTATAATATCATCGTAAAAATAAAATTACAGCAAATATAACTTTATCTAATACTTATATTTTATGACTGTTACACATATCTATGTTGGTATATCTTCAATCATTGTAGTCTGTTCTACCTCATTATCTAATTATAGCTGTATTATACCTCTCAAATTAGTATAATAATCATCTAAATTGAAACATATACCTCCAAATCAGCAACACATCGGTAACACAGCAGCATCAACGCGCCGAACGCTGCACACGTCAGCAAGTTCCTCGGATCCCATCCGCTGGTGATGAGAGGCATGGAACCCATCTGCCAGTCATGACTCAGCGTCCAGGGGCACAGCAGCAGCCACCAGTTGAACGCCGCCAGGTAACAGAAGGTCATTAACCTGGCAAACATATTTGTGTCAAAATCGTTGTCTGGGGAGAAATGGGTGTTAAAAGGGATAAATTGGATGGTATTTGGCGGTGCTTTGTTAAATTTTGGTGCCATTTTCACGGGTGTAGCTAATGCCTTTAATACATTAAGAAACTGTAACACACTCGACAAACTAGCATGGGTCATTACGACAACATTTTTATCATAAATTGTACTTTGTTCGATATCCTGGTAGGTACAAATACGATGTCTATCAGTTTTAATGTTACATCATTTTAGTACATAACATCTTACCTGACAAAAAAACTAGGGTGGAAAGCCGCAGGATTATCTTGAGGCGAGAAAGATGGTAGCGTCCCCTGCAGTAGTGCCAACCTCACGCAAATGAGTAGAGCCAACGATACCACCACTTTGATCGTCCGCACAGACAGACCGGTGCACTTCTTCTCGATTTTCAATGACCATATTGACCTGTTGAAATATTGTTATTAAAATAAAATATATTCATACCTAATAGATTTTTCTGTACTGTGGTCGCTATGAGAGTGAAAACCAATATCCTATAATTAGCTAGAGCCTAGCATTAGGGTCTCTGATAAATAAATTTATCTCACTTACTGAACGAAATGCTACAGCAAAACTAATACTACCAATCAAGACGACAATTTTAAATGTAAAAAAAGGGGTATAAGAATAAAATGATCCTATTTGTAGACAGCTTCCTATCATAACGCTAATATCCTCGTATATTTCAGGTGGGTACGCAGCCTAAATCGATTGTAACCAATGACCTTTCAAATATAAAAATAGACTTTGATCTTTTAATAATTATGTGTAAAGTTACATTAATAGAATGACATTTATTGCGACCTTTACAGCGCCTCGCGACCAAATTAAGGAGTATTATTTTAGATTTACGTTTTGCTCAATGGCTTGAGACACCCACACCGAAATGGTTATCATAACAAAATAGCATTTAATTAATTCTCCTCGATTTTAATTTTGCCTTTATGACAACTCTCTCTGGAATAATATACGCCTACGTACTTAAGAAATAATAATTATACGTATCCTGGAAGATATGAAGCACCATATACCCAAAAATAAGACATCAAGTTTTGTGTCGTGGCTATCAGAAGCTACAAGAGAATTTTTACTCCAACAACCCTCTGACCCAAAACAAATATGCGTGGGTCACACAAACATTTTACATCGGTGTGGAGGTCAATCCCGAGGCATTTCGCGTTGTACCCGAATTTGTAACCAACAATTTCACGACATATTAAGTCCGATAAGTATATAATTTTTAATAAAATAAAAACAAAAACAACAATATGAACATTGTCTTTCATTTGTTGCATAGTTAATTATATTTTGAATTTGTTTTTTCTCCTGTTCAATTTATAAACACAACCGATACGCTATTGAAAATCTCTAAGACTTACACTTACATAATATATACATTTTATTTAGCCTTATATCGAACCACTAGTAAGCTGTTGGACATTTACAAAAACATTGTAATGGTCTTTAAACAGTACAATAATGGTTTCTTAGATTTACGCGAATGTTACACTATTGAAATAAAACCTTTTTTATGAATTTTATCGCAGGTATTGTGGTTAATTTTTTCATTTTTTAACTTACTGACGTTTCGATTGTTTTCGTGGTCACGGGGCGGACAATATAAACCAAATCGATAAATCCGTAAAATTTAGTTTTACAGTACAATAAATTACCTCTTAACAAACGGCCAACATCTATAGAAGTCGAAAGCTAAGTTGAGCATAAGGATGGTCACTCCAGTTTCCTTGGCGAGCATGCTCAACGCTCCCAGAACGATACTCAGCCACACGCACTTCTTGTTACTTGTTGGTCTGCAAGAAATTTATATTACTATTTGTTTGTTTATTGTAAAAATAAATAAATTAATAATAGGGCTAGTACGTAAATCGTAAATGATATAAAAACATATGATGATGTGTAGATGTATTTATTGATCATATTATGAGACTTCAAAATGATTAAATTTTTTGTTTGTAAATCAAATAATAAGTATATTTTTATGGTAAGTAATCAAGTAAATCATAATATTGTTTTTTAAATAAAATATTCTAATGTATAAATATTGTCTTCTGTCAATATAGTGAATTGCAATACAATACAATCATATCATAATTGATCACATTTTCAAGTGATCACAAAATAAAATAGAATAATACCCAAAAGACTACAATGAATTCTTGCTAAAACCTTTTAAAGAATATATTATTTACTTTTTCAATAGAATTCACTGTCAAACCCGTATCATTCATCAAATAAATAGTAGACTCATTTTACTTAATGTTTTTGACGTCACATGACCTACCTATACGTAACATGCCCTTTCAGTATCATTCGAAAGATCACAGAAAATATATTCTATTATCAAAAGATTAAATAAAATGCTTGTTTATTGCCAAAAGAACTTCAAAGCGATTTGAGCATCGAAACATATAAGCAATTTAACGAAAAATATCGTCCATGTTCGGCTTGTGGTAACATTTAAAGACGGTTAGAAAATACCCGAAACACTTGTCTTTAGTGTAATCTATTTAAGTATTGAAACTTTATGGGTACCAACAAAATGATAGTGAATTATATTAATAATAAATAATAATTCCTATGATGTGCTTCCTATTCCTTCCTATTCCTATGATGTGCTTCTGGTTCCGGCGGGGCAGAGGGTGCGAAGAATCTCCGGCAGAGATTCGGCTGCCAAACAATGACCATAGCAACGTACAATACAAGGACTTTGAGCACTGATGATAGATTGGCTGAGTTATTAGAGGAAATTGACAAAATAAGCTGGGATATAATAGGTTTATCTGAGGTACGTCGTAGAGGAGAAGATCTAGTGACACTCTCATCTGGTCACTTATTTTACTTTAGAGGATATGAGGATACATTGTATGGCGGCGTAGGTTTTCTTGTGCATAAAAACATCACAAAACATATTCAGAATTTTAAAAGTATAAGTGCAAGAGTTTGTTATATAATTGTAAAATTGAACAAAAGATATTCTTTAAAATTAATACAGGTGTATGCCCCAACTTCTAGCCACAGTGATGAAGACGTAGAAATATTTTATGATGATATAAATAGTGCATTGGAAGACTCACCATGACAATATACAGCGATAATAGGAGATTTTAATGCAAAAGTAGGATTAGCAACAGACAAAGAAAGATCAGTAGGACAGTTTGGACTCGGGAAGAGGAACACACGCGGACAAACGCTAGTGAATTTTATGGAAAAGCACCAATTATACTCAATGAACACTTTCTTTAAAAAACGACCAGTTAGAAAGTGGACCTGGTCAAGCCCTGATGGTCACACAAAGAACGAAATCGACTACGTGATTAGCTCTCATAAAAATATAGTCACAGATGTAACAGTTTTAAACCATTTCAAAACACAAAGCGACCATCGACTGGTAAGAGCAACATTCTGTTTCAACCTCCGGAAAGAAAGGGAGAAGATGGTAAAAAACACTCAAAGAAAATATCAACACACAGATTATTTATTTTTGCAGGAAGAATACCAATTAGAACTGGAAAATAGGTTTGAGGGGCTCAAGGAACAAAACTTAGATACAGAATCATTAAATAATACACTTTGCGAAATAATAGTTAGTACAACAGCCAATCACATAGGGCGTATTAACAGAAAACAGAGTAAACTGACCCAAAACACTTTAAATCTAATGAAAGAAAGAAGAAGCCTACCACGAAATACAATAGAAGATCAAAGAAAAATTGAATTGGCGAACAAAAATATTAAAAAAGCAATACGCAGGGATCTTAGAACTTACTCTACTAACATAATAATGGAAACAATAAAAAAACACAGGGGACCTAAGGTATTCCAACGTAAATTAAGTAACTATAAGCAGGAGATAACAAGACTTACTGATAAAACGGGAGTTATTACAACAAACCGAGACAGTTTACTGAATATTGTAGAGGATTTTTACAGCGAACTATATGCACAAAAGTATCCTGATCCAGTCACAATAGAAAATACAGGTTCGCAAGTCACTACAGAACTCAACCAAGAGGATAATTTGCCACCCATCTTACAAGAGGAAGTCATTTTAGCGCTTAAAATTATGAAAAAAGAAAAAGCATCTGGTGAAGATGGCGTTACTATAGAGATGCTGCAAGCCGGCGGGGACGCTATTATTAACATATTGACAAAACTGTATAATCAGGTTTTACTCAGCGGTTTAGTGCCTAACAAATGGAAAAATGCAATAGTTACCATACTTCACAAAAAGGGAGACAAAAGTAAACTAGAAAATTATAGACCAATCAGCCTTCTGTCGCAAGTATACAAGGTTTTTGCAAAAGTTATCTGTACCAGGCTCACACGATTACTCGATGAATATCAGCCAGTAGAACAGGCTGGATTTCGTAGAGGATATTCTACGATCGACCACATACATACCATCAAGCAACTGATAGAGAGATGCAGAGAATATAACAAGCCCTTGTGTTTGGCGTTTGTTGATTACGAAAAAGCATTCGACAGCGTTGAACACTGGGCCGTGTTTCGGTCTCTCATTCGTTGCGGAGTCGATCGTAGGTACGTCGATATCCTCCGAAATATTTACGACTCAGCTACGATGCAGGTACGCTTGCATAAATTGAGTAGTTTTATCGCAGTGGAAAGAGGTGTACGTCAGGGAGACACAATATCCCCAAAACTTTTCACTAATGTCCTAGAAGACATTATAAAGACGTTAGATTGGGATGAAGAAGGTATTAAAATAGACGGTAGATATTTATCACACCTACGCTTTGCAGACGACCTTATTTTAATATCTGATCACGTGTCTGGTATCCAAAAAATGCTAGAAGGCTTACAAACGGTATCTTTGAAGATCGGCCTAAAGATGAACATGACCAAGACTAAGATCATGGCGAGTCACTTTTTAAATGTACCCAATGTAACAGTGGGGCAATCTACAGTACAACTACGTATACCTTGGTCATAGTTTGTCTTTAGGTCAAGATACCCAAAAGAAAGAAATCTCCCGACGTATCCAATTGGGTTGGGCTGCGTTCAAAAAGCTTAAGGATGTCTTCCATTCGCGCAAAATACCCCAAAGTCTAAAGACTAAAGTTTTTAACCAATGTGTCCTGCCAACCCTCACTTATGCAGCCGAAACATGGACGCTCACCCAAGACCATATGCACAATGTAAAGGTGGCTCAACGTGCCATGGAGCGCTCCATGTTAGGCATATCCTTGAGAGATAGAGTCCGCAATGAGAAGATCCGACAGCAAACAGGCGTGTCTGACGTCGGACAACGAATTGCTAGGCTCAAGTGGAGGTGGGCAGGACACTTGGCTCGACGAGGCGATAGTCGATGGACTAAAGCGGTAACGGAATGGTGGCCTAGAGAGGCCAGACGAAAGGTAGGCAGACCACCTGCTAGATGGAGTAATGACATCGTTAAGCTTCAGGGCAATGCATGGATGAGATTGGCGCAAGACCGAACAAAGTGGTGTAATAAGGAGGAGGCCTATGTCCAGCAGTGGATGAATACGGGCTAAAATGATGATGTGATGATGATGATGTGCTTCAATTCTATAAAATCAAAAACTAAAGTATTTAAATGAGAAATTACCTAGGGTGACAAGGCCGCCACTTGTGCTATTAAATTTTTTATTATGTAATTTCGTATTTGTATATCTACCTATAGTGCAAAAAAGAGTTAAATAAATAAATAATTAAACTTTATATAATCACCTGTGATAGACCAGAAGTGATGATAGAAAGAATATACAGGCTAAGACATCAGCTCGCCCCACCACTCCTGCCACCTGCCAATGCAAAATATTATTACATATTAACGCCAACCGAAATGTTAGGCATACTTGTCTTTATCTAAAAAAACGGAGTAATAAGTGCTTATTGTAATACATTACGCGGACTCAGGAGTTGGACCATCGGGATTGAGTCTTCGAGTCTTCCTATATACGCAAAGTACATTATAGTGTTGCTCCTGTTTATGAGCAGTTTTGACGCTTTCCATCAGACGAGTAACTTGCTCATCGCATCTATCTCACAAATAAAACGATTTTACTGGTTACGTTTCTCAAATTATTTAGCAAGTGTCGCTACAACATCTAGTAGTATTGCTTGTCATAATGTTTTTGTAAACCTTTTAAATGTTATATAAATAGTATCCTTCAAAATAAACTTGAATAATTATTTTAGTTAACAATCAACACTAAGCAGATTGCGTGGGTTTCCATTGCTGATATTATATTCAAAAATAGTATTTTTGGATAAAAACAGCTTTCGGTTCCGTTAATACCTAAAATAATTTATAACTTATTCCAAGAACTTTTTTTATTGCATAAGTCCGGCAAACGAGCAATCAGCTCAACTGATGGTAAATGATATCTGCCGCCCATGACTATCCACAACACTTGGATCATGTGTTCCCGGCCTTTGAAATCAGGAGGGGAGCAAGAATGAAATCAAGAGGAAAGGGGTATTGAGCACCCGGTAATTTCACTTACCTTTGCTCTGAGTTTAACTGCGCTGCAACCTCTGTATGATTACTGTATTGTAAACTTGTTTTGAAAAGAGCAACGCTAGAGTTTCTTGCCCGTTCTTCTCTGGCGAAAACAGCCTTGTGAACCGGGTGGTAGTGGAAAAAAGTGACTGAATCTAAATAATGTATGACATTCCATGGGTTCAATAAATATTTTCATTTCATTTCATTTCATGTGGTGGGTCTGGGTGTTTGTGAGACCGAAAAGTCTCTCGTAGCTTCTGATACCCACGACACAAGACACGATCTTAGTGTGGGGTCAGGACTATGTATGTGACTATTGAGTGTATTCATTTATTCATACCGAACGAAACGCGACATCAAAGCTGTCGTTTCACATCGATTTCCTAAGAGACAGCTGTACCGTACCGGACGATACTGCCCATTCATGCTAAGTCCTGACTGACAATAGCGTGGCTCTACCACATATAAACTGTGGTAAAATATACAATAGCTTAATTTATTTTATTTTCTCAGCTAAGTATAGTTGAGATCTTCCATAAATAATTATAAGAAGCAAATAAGTCCCTCGTATGTAAGAGACTACCGTTTTATCATCCCACAGCAATGCTTAAGCTTGCTCGTATTTTGTACAAGGAATGAAGTTGCCATAAGCCTATTACACCTTTCCCATTAATTTCACTTCCCTTTCCCCACTAATTTCGAAAGACCGGCAATGCTCTTACAATCCAATTATGATTTCTTCCTAAGGTGACTTGCTTGCTCCTTCACCACACCTATCTTTTAAAAGATGACGGACTTAAAACGCTTAAGGTTCAATCCTTACCGCCTCGGTATGTACGGGGTGCACCGCGAACAGCAACGCGGCTAGCGCGGCGAAGGGCCGTTGCAGACGGGCGATAGTAACGCACGCGCGGGCGACGAGCGCGCAGCACGCCGCGTGTAGAACCACGTTGCAGGCGTGCCACCACCACGGACGCAGACCTGCTAGGGCGTGGTTTAGACTGTAACAATGGAAATTTTAGAGTTAGAGTTAGACTTAGTTTTTAATGTTAGAGTTTTCTGTAGCTGTGTATGGGTGGGCATACGTAACAGTAACTTATTTATGTGGCACAAGCAGGCAATACCGCTGCTAATAATACGAGGTCGAAAAGGATTTTCTGCAATCCAAGATGCCAAAGAACTAATGAAATGGAGTAAATTGAGCACAAGGCTTACTCTGGCGTTGGCCAAAAGATAATCAATAAATAGAGCGAAAGCCCAATTTTTAGAACACACACCCCTATTTCATCATAAGCGTTGTTATTTTTAAATTTTACAGTGTAGGTATCAATTTCACCTGCCCTAATAATTATAAAGTCGCGAGTCCGTAAGGTAATAACCACAACATAGGTTCGTTTACCCACCTCCAACGTAAACAAAACAAACCTCGTAAGCCAAGGGTCATGTTACAAACTTACGAAGTAATTAATAATCATATGTCCCTTCATAATTAAAGTTACGATAAACATACCGGACAGTTTAGGAAACAAAGTTTGAGTTAAATAGGCTATCAATTACGTTAAGTCAATCAAAAATATGATAAAGCTTGATTTATATAGTAACGTTTATGATCTTTCTACGAGGTAATAATAAAAATTGGATATCTACCCACAAGGTAAACAGATGATCAAATATACAATAATTATTACAAGTTAATGGATGTAGGCCACTTTCAAAAGGTCCCTGTGAAAATCCGTGGGAGAGGCCTATATTTAGCAGTCGAACTATTGTCGCTAAAGTTGATGATGAATTTCTAAACATACAAGAAAATCGAATACAAATCAATACATTTTTATCGATTTACAGCCCGGCACATCCACTAGGTGACTAGACTAATAATATAATCCGTCAGTATTGTCCTTATATATTTATTAAGAACAGTACAATTTAGTATTCACGTTGATGTAGTAATAATGTCAGCCGAGTATGCAAGCTCGTATATTAGCGTGGGTTAGGGCTAAGTCCAACGCGTTGATCTGAAGTGGTTGAAGGACGAAACACTTCACATATTATTTTCTAATGGTTTATGGAAAACCGTAGGACGTGAAGAATCGTCCGCGGTCTTTTCCTTAACTACTGAAACGCGTCATATAGCTATGAATGCTCAGAGAAATATTTAAATATAGAATCGCAGACTATGATCCAAATACCTGAATTTCTATAATCCGCTCTGCCCGTAACTAGCCTTCTTATAATAAAATACAAAAAGTATAACAGCAAAAGTAATCAAGGTTCGCCAATTACCGAGCAAAAAATATTACCAGACAGATTCGTTACGTTTTATTGCATTTATTGATAACAAAATCCCAATACTAATTCGATACCCGGCGTCCGATCTCGTCGCGATTTCGCGAACAAAAAATAATTCCACAATTTATTTCTTTGGGGATGACTTTGCGTCGGATTTATGTGAAACATTGATTGACCGGCTCTTATGTATCAGTAAAATAATTGGGTTGTTTTTCCGGATCACAATTATGTCGGTCTGCGGAATTGTGGCAAAATATCCGAATTATGTTTGTCAATTTTAGAAGTACGTATTTCCTTTTATTCTGAGAATCTCTGAACTTTGTTTCTTTTGTAACGTTTATTAAGTCAGAAATGACTATTCTTTATTTGGTAGAATAATGATTATTTGCTGTCAAAATAAAGTATCGATTAGTAACAGAGCCAAATCCTGCCATTTGACTCCATTATTCTTCTCTTAAAGAACAGATGATTCCACCGTAGTATTGGCGCTTTTGCCAAAATCAAGTTTATGTTATTTTTAATGTTGTGATGTTGATTTACAAAGTCTCCCAGGTATTTGGCTCAATTATTCCGGCCTGTGCTATTCACGCTACCTAAATATTAGAAAAACGTAAAAAATAACTACGTTAAAAAGATGCTTAACAAGCTTCGAATACCAGCAGAGGTGTGACGTGAAAAAATAACGACATGCTCGCAACACTCTCAAGGCTTCTTAGAGGTACTGTACACTGAAGGTTTGTCGTGGATGACATCGCTCTAGCGGGATAAAATGTTCACTTAAAATCATAGATAATTTAGCTGGTTGTAGTATGTTTGCTTTAAAATCCGTCATAAACAGACATGTGATCTGTGATTCGGGGTTTAGCTTGGGTATACCCGGTTTCGGCCAGATAGTTATAATTATGTCGACCATCGAGAAATGATCATTATTCTCCGGTTCCTATTTATAATATAGATTGCAATGCATTTACCACGAGGTGCATTGTAGTCACATTTTCCTATCAATACAAAAAATCCTAACGACGATGTTCTGCTGGACAATGGTATTGCAGTAAAGACTAACTACAGCCTAGTTCTACCACTGACATACACTCATACTATTTATATAAAAGGCTTACTAAACCGTGCGTTAAGCAGCACAGTGAAAAGTCTCTCTTATACCCACACCTCAAGGTAAATTGCAAGGAAGGGCCCGCGCGGTTTACTTACGTGGAATCGCACTTACGCCGCGTACAGACGTGCCCGAAATGCTTACTTCAACGAGCGCGGAGATTTTTGCCAATATGCAGGAAATTAGGGGTACTGCAATCTATCGATATTTCCACGGTACTTGATAGTACGTTTTGTGGGTATAAAGGCATAAAACGATAGAAGATTGACCTGAAGCAATTCTGTAGAGTTTCGTTTTGTAGTAGAGTAACGTAGGTCCAATTTGCAGGTGCTTCGAATCGTATCTACCTAAATAGCGGCTTCCGTAATTAGGATGTAATACCTATTATATCGACCCACGTAAATATGATGGTTGAACCTGTGATTTTCAGCAGGTTGGTATAATTCTGGTGTCTGATGAAAGATAGCCATTTTTCTCACATCACTTACAGTCAGATGCATTATAATAGTTTTGTATTTTCTTTTTGTATCAGCTAACGTCCGACTGCTGGGCCTACTCTACAATCGAAGGTACATTTGAGAGTGGTTAGGCCATATAATCCACCACGCTGGCCTAGTCGGGTTGACGGACTTTACCCACAGTTTTGACATGCCAGTTTAAAAAGAAACATACTTACAAACATACACCCAACGGTCACATACATAGTCCTGACCCCACACTAAGATCGAGTCTTGTGTCGTGTCGAGAGACTTTTCGGTCTCACAAACACCCATATCCGAAACAAATACCTGTGGATCACACAAATTTTTGTCTCGGTGCGGGGATCGAACCCGCGGCATCTCGTTTAACAGCAGGTGCCCAACCAACTGCGCCTCGGAGGCTGTTAAACAGGAGACCCAATACCCTCCGCTTGTCCCCAAATCTTGTGTCCAAAGTTGCAAATCCTCCTTATTGTTTAGTTCCTCGTATCCCGCACTCAGTTTAACACAACACTAATATAAATTATATGACTAAACCTACAATGTATATACTATCAGCAGACATTCCGTCAAATATAGTACAAAGAATTAATAAATAATATTAAACGTAGCTGGCATCGGTAAAATTCAAAAGCTTTGTACTGAATCGAGCGTAGCCATTAAAATTCGCGACGTATTACTTTCAGTGGGAATGTAAAATTATTCCGAAATACGGATCGGAATATTGGTTATTGGTAATTGCGTTGATCAATCAGAAATTTATCGATAAAAAATATAGCGATACTCTGAAAGGCGAGTTGCGTGCGAGTATAGATGCGAAACATTTGGAAACCGAAATCATGATGCAATATGTATGGATGGACCCGTATACACCTGTATACGACAACCAATCTAATTCGTGTTGGTTCGTTTAGTCAATATAACTAACTTATGACGATCGATGCCCTAACATATCTAATACCCATACCAAATAAACACGAGGTCTATACCATAAACCTACTATGTTCTAAAAAAGCCCCATTAGCTCCCCGAATCAAATATGACCCATCAATATTCAACACACAAGTATCAAAAACCAATTCAAATAGTTATTGAACCGACCCAAATGGAGTGAACAAAGCAATTTAACTCAGCCATTATAAAACATTTAGCCCACACGACACACGTCGCTCTATACGTGCAAGTAATTACTATCTTTCATGAAAAACATTTTAATGGCCTGCCGCACTGTTTGTTCTTATCTTTTCAAAGATTTCTAATAATTGCTAGTACATTGCACGTTGCTACTGATTTCCAATGGATGATTCACGGTTTTAGAATGCAATGGATTTGATTTTTCATTATTATGGTATATGGTCGTGCTATTAGATTTTACTATGTAAAATTTCAACCGAGCGATAACTGGACTACTTAAAATCTAAATAATATATTTTTAGAACGAATAATGTACATATTTGTAGTCTATTCCTCCATGGAACAAAGGCGATGAATCATTATTATCATTTATTAATCGAGCAATCGATTTTGTGCCTTCTTTAGTAAAATCCAGAACCGGCTAGAAAACTAGACTATGATCCAGGCCCACCTGGCACCTCTACCAGAAGGCCATCAATTACTTACTACTACCGAAGCAAAGAACATCACAGAAGCAAAACCCATCTCATTATTCCGAACACCGAATACAAACCTAACAATTGACCACAAGACAGCGCAACAAAGAACTCTAACATGGAGATACCCACATCAAAAAATCGCTACCCGCGTCCAATTAAGCCAGCTGATTGATTGAGATAGAACCAAACAGGCGGCCCCGATCAAGATAACAAAAAACTCCGCACACCACGTGACAGGAACAAGCAATTAATTCTGGAGATTGCAAAAAACGCTGAACAAAACCCTTAATAGGGCGTCGGGCACGTATCGCAAAACGAGAATGGCCAGATAGGTTCCCGAGGAACTCTAGATACTGATGCCTATTAAAAAGCAATCTAGTGACGCTTCGTTAGCTTCGGACACGAAGGTCTCGGTATCGGCGCTTTTCAATTTAAACCTTTACTTGGCTTTAGACGGCGTATGAAATAAAGGACTTACCGGTGAAACGAGTTGTTCATGTTCAACAATTTTAGAGACCTGATGTCTGGTTTCAATTTAAAATTGGTACGTGATGTTGTTGAATTTTGAATTGAAGTTGATCTTTTAGTATTGATTTATTTGATTCTAGCTAAATTGTCGTTAGTCATAATTTGTGTGCCTAATTAATAAAATTCAATTTAGGTGACCGTAAAAATGGTTTATTGAGTTTTTTATGTTAATTGTAGGTACTATTTAATGTTTTGAAAATAAGTTTAACGGTATTCTAAGTTTTAATAAAAAGGTATTTTACTTCAAAATTCAATTATTCTATTGAAAAACATCCATATACTTACAAGTAAAGAAATCATTGTTTAGTAAAAGAGACAATTTACAAAGTAAAAAATAGTTGTTAATGAGTTTAAGTTTAAAAAATGGCGGGAAGTATGTACAGCATTTTATTTTTTATTTATTGTTACTTAAAAAACGGCTATCGTATTCAAAGAAGGCAGTAAATTACCCACTTAAAAAAAGCGCTAATCCTGAAGGATAAACCCCTGAAACCCCTTCGGGGATAAAGGCGTGAGTTTATGTATGTATGTTATCCTGAAGGTCCTGGTAAAGATAATGAGAAAAACTTTTTTAAATTGTATTGACATCGGTTCTTGATAAGTGTGCCTGTGTTTGAAAATCAACACAATTCAGCACAATTTAAAACATAGCGACGTTTTAAAATGCTTCAACATCGACTTCAAAGATTCCGTCACATACATAATACAGGGGAATCTAATAATACCGAGTTAAAAATATCACGGGACTGATTACAAAAAAGAAACATTCTACCTCCTACTTGAATCTTGTATCTTCAAAACATTTATCGATGTAAATAGAAATAAACATTCGTAAGTGTTATCAGTAATACAATAGCAGTGGAATCTAATAAAATAACCAACCATTTTAATAACCTAAATAACCTAAACCAGTTTAGAGCGAAAAAGATAGAACCACCCGTAATCCTTCGATAAAACAAAAAGCTTTTAATCAAACTTAAATTTTAAAGCAGCTAACTTAATTGCTTAGCGCAACGAAAGGTTAAAATCGCGGTGAATGCGGTAATCAGGGACGTAATTAGGAATATTTATGAGGTAACAAAATAATAAAGACCGCTTGGGGCATTTAAAATATTTGCTGAATGAAATATTGGCGACAATGGCGACGTAGCTAAGGAGAAAGCTGGTTGACTTTCTGTGTTAATGTTTACTGTTTTTATTCTTGGCCGTATTATATGCTAACGTAAAATACGATCTAAACTTATAAGATGTCATTAAACTCACTGGGTAACAAATAATCGGCGGAAGAATATTCTTATCCGTTCATCTGGCTTAGAGCAGGCCGACATAATTTTGTCGATTATGGAGGTACAATAACCTCTCGCCAGCCAACACGCTAAATGAGCATCACTGTATTTTCCATCAAGAGTACTCTAGTCACTTTGCTAGCCCAGAATAAACGAGAACTTACTCGAATACTTATGTAATATTTAAAACATTTTGAATACAAACTAGAAATACTGTCTCTTGCTTCATTTTAGCAACATAATGAGGCTTTTAACTTGTAATATTTTAGAAATAGGTTACAAAATATAAAATGTACGTTATGACGTAGCAAATAACCCACGCCGTATTACTGCCACAATATATTTTTGGTGTACACTCGCGGCAACGGTTTAAACTGAATAATTTTATGTCATATACCAACTGGCTTACATTGTAGGAATTTTATATTTCAAAATGTTTTTCGTATTTTGTCCAAACTTGAGACGTTGTTATGGATTACCAAAAAAATAAGTTTCTTAACCGTAATCACGTTTGATTCCATCGATAACTTTAGGCAAACTCAGTTAGGTAATAATTATTATTTACTAAACTTAAAATTCTTTACTAATACCTTTGTCACAGATATTTATGTATACTTTAAATAGTAAATTTATTTACTGGAACTGGCCCAGTCTTGCTTTAATGACACCGAAAGATAAATGTATAAAATATTTTTAAAGCCATTATTTTAGCATCTGTAGCCCACAGTGCCCCTAACTTCGCTTCTAAGTTCGTCCCAGCACCTCGCTTGCAGGTGGGTGTCAGCGAATGGGAAATATTAATACCGCGCAATGCACGCGAGCTTTCGGAACGGTTCAACTTCAAAACTGCAGTGTAGGTTAATTAAAGAAGTGCAGAATTAACGTACACTTACTAAACTTGCTTGGGTTATAAAATTTCAAATTTAATTCGCCTATTAATTTACGGCGGGGTTTAATGGACTTCTATTTGCGCTTAAATTCGTTGATTAAGTAAAATTGACGTCGCTTTATTGTGGGAACAATATAGAACAAAATTTAGTAATATGTTTTTTATAATTGGGGATTTTTTTCATGATTTTGAATAATTCGCATGGAAGGGATTTTTTTATATTCTTAGCTAAGTAAGTTTCCTCTTGATTTATACCTTCATCGTTAAGCAAATCATATCTAATATAAGACATGCACGAATAAGAATCAGTGGTGCGTTATGTTCAAACACAGCACAGATAAAAGAAGATAAAAAATATTTAAAATACTAAACCTGCGCATCTTAAAAACATCTCACCAACTCTTTCCAAGCAATTGAAAATACAGATCGACCTCATGAATGCACACAATGCAGACAATCGACAATAAAATATTTCTCAATACGAAAAAAAAAGACAAACAGAAGATATGGTTCGCGCGACAATCGCTTGGTACATCGAGCAGGGGCGAAGGGGCGGAGGGGCGGAGGGGCCAAGGGGCGAAAGGGGCAGAAGGGGCGGAGGGGGCGGAATATTGCTTTTGCAATAAAACGGCCGGCCACTCTGCACCACCGACAATAACCACGTCGATGATAGCGACCGATCGCCGCGGTTGCTGCGGACTTGAGATAATATTGGCGTTTGAGCAAAATATACGCTTTGTGATTAGAGAAAGGAGTTCGTGTTAGTGGGTATGGATTGTAGTTCTATTTTAGAACCCAACCTTTCTGATCAAACTACGTTTCTTTGATAGAATAGGCCTTGGTCTTTTTGTCTGTTTGTGACATATTACAAATTATTACGATAATTGTACGGCTGTGTTTCTCTTTACATATAACCATTATTCATCACCCAATTAGAGATAGATTCTTAATTTCTAAGATTATTAAATAGTTGTCACTTAAAACCAAACATACTTTACCAAGCCGAAAACTTGTATATTTTACTCTATCGTATACTCCACATTGTCAAATCAAGGATTAACTTGTATTTTTTTATAATGGTTTCTTAGATTTACGCGAATGTTACACATTGAAATAAAACTATTTTATACGGATTTTATCGTAAAAATTAAACCAAATCGCGATAAAATCCGTATGAAATAGTTTTATTTCATTGTATTTTTTTGTTTACAATTACTTTTATGCTACAATGCCACGCTAAATCGTTGTCACAAAATAAGTCCATAAATTAATTACCTCTCTATAAAAGACCCATCTAAACCAGTATAGGCACGAGCTGTCCCGTAGATTCGCAGATAGGCTGACAGCGGTCATAGTTTATGGCGACAATATGGGAACCGAGTCCCATTACTGTGAAATAGCTGAGGATGGTATGGGCTTTGTTTCGGTACACGAGTCTTGTGCATTTTACGAACTCTGTTCTTTGTGTTCAAGTTTGGGATCTGACTGTGTTTCGAGTCTTGTAGAATAAGAAGAGGCAGTGAAATTGAGAGACTTTTTAGTTTTTATATTATAAATATACAATAAATTGTAAAGCAGTGTATTAGACTTTGTTACGTGTTAAAGTTGTTATAATTAATGAAATTTCCTTCAAAATGATTTATTACAATGTAATTAGAGCATTTTGCGCTAAACATTTGCAAGTTCAAAGGTCCGAACTCTTTTTAAAATATATTATTATTAAATGAATTAATCGACACAACTATTCAGCAATCGCAACTAGAAATGATCTTATATATCTCACCCAAAACTATACAAGCTGTATTAAACCACACAATCCGTACATGAAACTGGCAATCATGCTCCACTTCGAGCAATAAAACTACAAAACAATTACACCTACACCGCGAATCATAAAATTGTCTGCGGTCTAAACGCAGGGTGGTCACACCGCCCGCAACCGGTTGTCATCGCTGATTGGTTTTTCAATTAAATTTCTGAGGTCCACACGTTGCGTTGTCGCACAATTGCCTGATGGATGCCGCTAGAATATATCCGATGAAAATTAATTTCACACGGGGTATTAGTGATTTATGAACGTATTTTGAAGCCGCCACTACAGCCAGGCTTGTCCTTGATTGAAATTGCTGAGCTTTATTGCAAAAAAATATTCTTAGTAAAAAATGGGAGGTCGTTGCAAGCAGGAGCAATTATGTAAAAGGAACATTGATAACAAAGTTGCTTGCGGTAGTTAAATCTAGAAAAAGCTAGGCTTGATCTTTAGCATAGTAGGACCAAAAATTAGAAGTGGGCCCAAATGTACTAGTTGGACATCGCGGAGGTTGAAATATAAAGCAAAATGGTTAATAGTGACGAGGAAAGTAGCTAGGTCAACGTAATGTTTGAATACACAATCAGGGAAGCTAACATGCAAAAGGCTTGGCCAATTATAATATAATAATACCGACCAATTTTACACTCACATAAGTAAAATAACCATGAAATAATACTGAAAAAGAGGCAAACTAATATAACCACCACAGTCTCCATAGCAATCTAGAAGTTTTAGTAACATCCTAAAACCTAAGGAGTTTAAATCGTAAGGTCTTGTAATTTAGGGGTATCATGATCGACCAAAAATGCACATTATGAGTTCTGAAATTTTATACCTAATATAAGTCACTAATAATAGATACTGAAACCAGTACGTGTTGTGAATTTCTGGTTATAATTAATTCTACAATCCGCCTGCATACATGAGGCTTGGGCATGTTGAATAATTAAGTGAGTCAATATTGACTTATGGTCGTCCAGCAAAACACAAACATTATACGACTCAGTCCGACGCGGAGCTTTCCGGCTAGTTCCGAGGATGTTTCCGCTAGAACTGGTCGTGTGGGCTTCTGAAAGACCGTCTTATAAATCTGAGTGGGAAAAGCGTCAGCGTAGTAATTAATTTGATATTGGGTTTTTCTATTCATTATCAGCCCGGAGTCAGAAATGTGTTCCTGAAATGGCGATAGACTCGCCCCCTATCACATCATGGGACGGAACATACAAGGCGAAATGTGGGTGTCCTGGTGGCGCCTCTGCCTACCCCTTCTGAGATAAAGGCGTGAGTTTATGTATGTTGTAATTAATAATTTATTATATAACTACTGGTTCGGCCCAGCTTCGCCCGGGTGCAGATAGTTATTGAGTCCAGTTAACATCAACAAATATTATAAATTTCTCAGCGCACGCGATGTAAGGAATATTTTAGGTATTTATTTTTACACGCCAATAAAGTTGTCAAGCCAATACAGTGCAGTCAATTAAGGGTCAAATTCCCTTGTATAATTTTACTAGAAGTATGCAATTTATGGACTAATTTAGATGAGACCACAATTCACTGGTATTATATAAAATATTTGCGCTTATACTTGAACTGTTCTGTAGAATACAAATGGAACACAACATTTTAAGATCAAATTAAACTAAACTAAAATTTAAATTATTGGTGGCTATATAAAACCCGGCTGAATTCCACTGCCATTACGACATATAATTTTTCATGAACAAAAGTCATTCCTCCAAAAAAAAACATCCAAACACTTCCACAAAAAAGTTCGGAACGGAGAGTTGGTTTCAATTATTTTTATTATTTCAGTAAAAGTTCATTTGCGTGAACCGGAACGCTCCTCTATTACCACTGAGCCATCACAGTGACAGTATCCCGGCATTATGTCCCGACGTCTATGATGAATGGACCCCAGCTGGCTACAGACGTGTCTAGCTCTTCGCTCTGGCCTTTTTGTACCTTTTAAATAAGTAGATCAAAGCATTCTATCCTTTTCTGTAGGAAATTAAAGTGTATATTTCCTGTGTTCATGATTCATTTCTTGGAAACGTTATTGTTGGGTCTTTGGATAAAATTGACGTGAAAAATAGGCCTTCTGGGTTTGAAATATTCTTAGTCATTTTTATGGCATAATATGACAGATTAACAAGAAAGCAATTGTGGTTGTAAATGATCACTGTTACTTTAAAAATAATTGGTGTTAGTACGCGTGTCTCTGAATTTTGTAAATAGATGAAAAAAATAATGACTATAGAAGTGAAAAGGCAAGACTATCTGACTCTCAGATAATCCCAACATTACAGAACGAAATCTAACACAAAAATGGAAAATGTGGTATCACCCAGCTCTTTTACGCCGTAGTTAAAGTAGTCGAAACTACGTTCTACCCAGAAACCATCCTCGAAACGCAAGTAAAAATACTCCAAATCCACGTACACTAAGAAAACTCAGACTGTTTGTAAAGAAACAGTTTTAAATGTTATTAGGACTGGAGGAATGTAACTGGCGTGCCGTGCCCCGGGATTTGTAGCGACGCACGGTTCAGCTTGACAAACGATCTGCGATGCTTCTGTAGCTCGTGAGAGCTCGTCTCATGCATAATGCTGTTTTATATAGGGGATAGCTTTTAATACCATTACTTTGATGCCGAGACTCAAGGTAAGGATGTGTAAACTTGATTTAGAGATTTTGTAGATTATTATGTAATGAGTGTAATGATTTTGTTTATAAAACTGTTTTTGTCAATTCGATGAAATCCCTTTACTAGTACTCGGGCTATTGTGGATTTTTGTCACATATCACTAAAATGAGAGCGAATGTAATATTGTAACAACATACAGTGCGGGAATTGAACCCGCGGTCTTTCGTTTTACGGCCGGCCTCTAACCAAATACGCCACGCAAATCCTAACAATCAAGAAACAAAGCCAGGAACTTTCATTAAAACACTTCTATTCACTAAGATAACAAAAATAACAAAAATAACACATCTCATTACGAGCACAAAACTGCAAGATAAAAATTTCCACGAACAAAAAATGGAAAGAAACTTTCTTACAATTATCAAACAGTGCCTAAAGGGTGTGAAGGCGCAGAAAGCATGCCTAATTACACACACAATAGCCGACATTAAAACAGCTAGAAGCAAAGCTGTTCTCATTAAAACAGAAGATACAAAAAGCGAGATGGGACTGTGTGCGTCGAGAGACACAGAAATTACTGCATACATTCAAACTGCTGCCGGCATTACAAGTGACGTTTTCCAATTGCGAACACGCCGAGACACCGTGTTTCTACTTAGGGCAATGCATTTTTCAGCGATTGCTGGAAGTATTTTTGCATGATTGGTGGCTTCAAGTGGCGGAAATTTCGAAACAATTTCACGTTCTGTTCGGAACCAGCGTTGTTTATTTGTGAACTGGAGATGCCAATTAAGATTGAAACTTAGCAACCACTTTGATTTACACAGATTAGAGAAACTTTACAGTAAAGGATCAGCTCGTGTTTCAAACTACAATTACGTGTTTTGTTTTGATTAATTTAATTACGGACTGAATAGAAGTTTGAATTTGCTGAGAATAGCTAAATCGTGGTCTTGACACTGTTCCCATTGTGTTTTACTCTACGGTGTTTTACTCTCAACGGTTGATTATTGGGTAATGCTCGCATAACGTTCGAAAGTATTGTGGATTGTGTTTTAATGCATTTCTAGGTTGATTTGTCACACATTTTCCCTGTTTAGGCATTTCTCATCACTCATTCATTTGATTGATAATCTTGTTTATATTTTTGCAAATAAATACATGTAATAAAACAATATTAATTCTTTGCAACAGCATAATTCTCTGCAACCACGTTTGTTTACCGACTTTTCAGTTTTATTATTTGACAATGAAATGAAAACTGAATGTCAAATAATCCTTTTTCCGTTGTAGCCAATATTTTAAAGTTTCGTTTTTCACAGGAACACAAATATCAAATAACATTGCACAACGTTCGCAGCGACCAAAAGATTTTTTATTTTATGATTCACTGTTATTGCTGGAATATTGAAGCCAATATGAAAAACGTAAATTTTAGAGCAGACTAAAGACAAATGTGATTTTGACATTTCCGATAAGTAGGTAAATATGAATTATTGATGCTGAAGAATATGAATAATAGTAGTTACTTAGTTACAGTAAATAGGGGAAAACACATGCGTATAAAATTTTTTATTGCTGTTTATGCCCATAAAATAAAATTTATATTACATCAAAATGTATATCACTTTAAAAGTTCTAACACAAAACTTGCCTCTAAAACCATTAAACGACGTGTCCCCACTAAACTGTTATCCAATTCTACAAATGTATTTTAGAAACTCGCAACATCCTTAGCGCGTTGTTTACTGCCTAGATCCAAAGATAAATATCTTTCCCAAACTGTGTTCTTTATCCGATCTAGAACAAGTTTCTCTAGGCCAGCGTGAACAATTCTCGATGGGGGGAATTTGTTACCCTGTATTCTTTGTTCTCAATGATTGCGCAATTCGTACGCCCGTTACCTATTATTGGCGCTGCACGACGTGTTTTGTACCAAATGTAATATTGGCCCGTTTTTATTGGGCCCATTTGTCATAGGCACGCCAGTTTTTGTCAGCTGCCTGTGTTACAAGAGCTATAATTAATTTCGCGTACGCAAACAACTATTCGATATGTGGCTCGTAATAGAATGTTTGTTATCGTTTAAACGCAGCTGTTGTTTTTTTAACAATGTGATTGTTATTTATTACTTTGTTTTTTAAACGATTTGTGATAAACGTTATCGATGTTACAATCTATATGCGCTTATCATTGTGAGGGATCTATCACATGTTTCCCCTTCTGCTTTTTTCGTATCACTTGTCATTGCAACAGTCAACTTTTTCATACGCATTTTATATCAATTTACAAAATAACTTTTTATTTTTGTCATTTTTACATTCATTAATATTGTTTTATCGCCCTCATATCTAAAAACCAAAACTTATATTTTCGCTAAAACTAAGTCAATAACTTCAAACTAATTTCGTTCATGAATTTTTACCTAAATACCGTCAAAAAGTTCTTCTAAGCCCTAAAATACCTCACAAATACTCAAACTTTAAAAAGAATGTACATTGTATTACAAAAACTCAACGGAATATTTAGCTTATTTACGCGAACTATTCGAGAAGTTAGTCTTAATTACTACGTCGACGACGTCCGATGAAAACATTCCTTAGTTTCAACCAATTAACAGAAGCAGTACTTAATTGGCAGAGTTATATTACAGACGACGGGAATCAAGTTACTTAGATGAACAGATTATTTTATTCATTATATTTCCGGTGCTGTTTCTGGTTTATTTGTGAACAAAAATGGAGATATTAAAGAAACACTGCAGTGAGACGAAGTTTCGAAACCCGAAGCAGTAACCACATTAAGTCTATGAGCTAGAGCTGAGACAACAAATTAAGTCGTCATTGCCTTCTGTAAACGCTTTAGAGACTTGAGACCAGCACATTAGCACGTGGATAAATAGAGAAGAGCTTCCATACAGCGGTACACAATTAAGAACTCGCTATAATGTGTTTTTATTGCAATGAATGCCGAGACGAACATGCCATTCACCTGATTGTAAGCGATACGGCCGATCATAGACAGTAGCAAAATCAAACGTAGAAAAAGCTACACAGGTGGCCTATCATAATATATTGAGAGACCTACTATCAATAATTTATAGATACAAATAATGGCAAATGAAGGGATTATAATATGAAGAAGCCGTGAAAATAACGGCATTGAATTAAGAGTAACTGATTAAGAAAAATAAAAGGAAGACACATACTGCACTGATCCTAAATGATATTAGCATTTAGGAAATTTAATTGATGGTAGACACAAGATTATTTTTATAAGTAAATTGTATTTTTTTATAAATATGAATCATAGACGCGTTTAACACACTAAAATCTCTATAAATAGGAAATATTTACAACAATCCCTACACTAAAATCAAATAAAAAACCATCAAGAAACAAACTGGACAACAAAAATGGCGGTACAACTCACGTTACTCGAGATATTTAAGGTATTATTTAAGCGGGATTTAGTCGTTAGCTAAACTGCAATAATGTCCATTGTTCAAAGTGTAGTGTACAATTTGGTGGTCCATTTGCGGCGATGAAACTACTAGTCGGGGCGGGAGGCGCCGGACAAAGTGCGTCCGAATGCCCCGCTGCACATTAGAGAATTATTTTATTTACAGCTGTTGTGGGGTATATTGTTCTATTCTTTATTATGTGAAAGTTTAGTCTCCTGGATAATGTGTTTTAGTCTATAATATACATTTGGTGACTGAAATTTTACATGAAATTAGAAGTAGGCAAGCGCCTTTTCATCTTTTTTGTAGATATGGTTTTAGTGCAAGAAATAGGGACAATAATGTTAGTAATCGGATGGATAGTGACAGTTAATAATAGCCTATAACCTACACTAGTTTATGTGTTGGAAATTATTTCGAAAAAGTTTAAAACAATTGGAAAATAATCGTAAAAGACCAAAATCCATTTTGAATCAGCGATAGCGTAAATAAATAAGTAATTTAAAACAATGTCTGCTATTTCCCATGCTCCAATACATTACTCCACAAAACCATTCTACAAAGCATGAATATTTATTAGAAATACAACATATTACATGAATAAAATTCGAACAAAACGTTCTAACGGCGGCCATATTTCACCCGATCGTTTCCGAAAAGCGCCGAACACTGCCGAGCGCCACAGTCATCCGTCGTGCGAGGCGTACAAATAAACCAAGCAGGGTGATAAAGTACAGGCGTTTTTGTGCGTTAAGAGGTGAGCATCCTTCACGGGCCGGTAGCCACTTTTCATGTGGAACCCTTATCGCGACACTGTTAGTCGAGTTCCGAGTCACTTGTGGAAGCCCAAATAAATCTTGGTGTGTCTGTAGGGATACTGTAGTTAGTACTTGTCGTGTCGTAGCGTACACTATTTTGCGGTGTAGGCTCGTGGTTATAACCGCTACTGAGATATCGACCATAGCGCACAATGGTGGATTTCCCGTCATAATATCCTCCGTGGACAGCCGCGGCGAAGATGGTTAGACGCCGGCTGTGAAACAGGAGGCCGTGGTTTCGATTCCCGCACCGAAACAAATGTTTGTGTGAAACACAGGTATTTGTTTCGGGTCTGGGTGTTTGTGAGACCGAAAAGTCTCTAGGAGTTTGTGATACTCACGACATAAGACTCGATCTTATCGTGGGGTCAGGAATATTAGTGATTGTTGGGTGTACTTACTTACTTATTAAAATATTCTATGCAAGTGTCTCGTGTTTCTGGTGGACCGTGTCTATATCCGCTTTCGAAAGCAGCGTATTTATGACGAATGGTCAGAGTTATCCATCTTTCGCAATATTCGTTTGTACAAAGGTTATTTTTTGCTCTGATACATTCTTAGGGGGTCTTATCGTGCTACATTGTAGTTAATGGATACCCAATGATAATTATTAAATGGAAATAAAAGAAATATCTTACAAGACTCGTAATATTGACTTCATAATATTTCATTATATTGGTTTCAAGAGTAATTAGCTTTATAACGTCATTAGCTTTTGTTCCGTACGTCAAATTAATAAGGTATCTTCGCTTCTTTCATTAGTTAATTTGGTCAAATTGGATTTTAAGTGAATGTGATCTAAATTCTTGAAATATAATCACTGGATCTTCGCTTCCAATAGATTTTAATGTAGATCCTTGTGGGAGACCTACGTTCAGCAGTGGACTTCCTGTGCCTGAATAGAGAGAGAACGTGCTCCAATGTATCATACAATTATTCGTAATTTAGGTATCTGATATTCACCAATCTTTTTCACCCACGCTCGCCCTAAAACCTAAAAATACTTTTTTTTCTGTAAAAGGTTATATCATTAAAAGCCCATTCGGTGACTATACAGATACAGGTAATCCAAATTCCATTTATTTTATATATAATAAGTAAATGTATACTTTCAACGTAATAAGTTTTTTTAGGTATTCATTTTATTTTCAAAATGTATTTATTTTAGTTTTTGTATGATCCAAGTTGGTTGAAATGAATGATTATTCCACATGTCGAATTAAAATATCTATATATATATATATATCTATATCAGCCCATATACGTCCCACTGCAGGGCACGGGCCTACTCTACAATCGAGAGAATCGATTGAGAGTGGTTAGGCCATATAGTCCACCACGCTGGCCTATTGCAGGTTGGCGGACTTACATACCGTAGAAATTCATTCGTTTGTGTTAAACCATAATAAGGAGTAAGGTAAGAAAATAGTATCCTTAACAAGCTCTGTAAAACTTACGAATATCCGTGCTTGAAAATCAAATTATGTTTCTAAAGTGGGTTGTTCGTATGAATCATTAAATTCTTTAAGAGCGTCGCTTAGGAGCCTATTTTTACAGTGGGTCGTGGTCACTTTTTGCGCAATTAGATAACATTATATTTAATTTGCTCCGGTTTTAAGTATTTTTGCATATTCAATTAGAAAAGTTTTATACATCGTAAAGAATTCTTAGTATGAAGAAAAAGTATTTTAATATGTAAATAGATAAAATGAAGCAATAAATAATTTATAACGCTAAGTAAATCTTGAACTACGGCAAAAAAATTAAAAGCAAAGGAAGCCCGATACAGCCAGTGTCGCCATAAAAATGTAATAAAATATTAAATAGCCTCGAAGATTGCCGGAGCATCTGCATAGTAAAGAGATATCGGAATAGGGAATTGAGAGACAAAGGGATTTTTTAATATATGTATTGGTAAATTATGTCGCCTCTATGCCGACGCGTTTGACGCCGAAACTTTTGAATATTTTATGTTAATTAAAGAATTATTTTACATATTAATCTTGTATAATATTTAGGTTTTTTCATATACAGGGTATATCAAGACCGCGACCGAAAACGAAGCCAGGTTGTAGTATTTGTGACTTCAGACACAATGCAAGTAAAAATTTCGCAAAAAATATCGACAACTTTTTTTTTGTAATTTTTTACTTATCGTCGTATTCGGGTGATATATACATAGTTTCCCTAAAATAATTATGTACACCTCTTTATTTTTAAACACGCAATGGTACGTAAGGGTATAAATTAGTATTTTCGCAAAAACTTGGTATTTACCACCCAAACACGATGATTTTTAAAAAAATCTAAAAAAAATATCTTTCACTATTTTGGCGAAATTTTTATTTGCATCGTGTTTGTAACTACTAAAACCACCACCTGGCTTCGTTTTCGGTCGCAGTCTTGATATACCCTGTATATTCTGTTTATGCATCTCATGAATTTGTTGATAAATTACTAACATGAGGTACTTTAGTGGCAGCCATGACTGGTCTGACCACCTAGAATTGATTAACAGGACTTCACAAAAAATAGACGACCTAATTAGTTGTTTGTCTGTACTGTATCAGTCGATTGAGAGGAGTTAGGCTGTACAGTTAGCTGTTTCCTTCGACGTAATAAGAGTACACTCAATATTTGTGACTGCTCATTTAAGAACCGTGACGTATCTGTATCGAGCTTCAAATTAAGAGAGCCTTCTGAGATCAAAGCTTCTGTGGAGCAGTGGATAAATAAACGTCTTTGCAAAAGAGCATTTCAAATGTGAACCTTACTTATTTTGAAGTATTATACCCATTCTTTTTAAAACCGTATATCTTTTTGTACCGCATTGAAATACAAAATTCAAATTGCTACTTTCGAAGTACAACTTATCTACTTCGCGATATAATAACTTAATAATTATAATCACCGGTTCATAATAATCTTGTTATTCCAATTAAACAGTATATTATTTAGTAACCGCAGCGGGCATTGTCCTTGTATGACCATTATTACCGCAACCAACTAGATACACGCCTACGATCCAAAATCAATAGCACACTAATTATGCTACCGCAGACTACAGTTTTAACTGCACACTGGTATTATCAATAATTACAGGGTTAGAGGGTAAATTGCATTTAGTAAATGCTTCACTTAATTGAAATAAAGCTATTTTTTAAGGATTTTATCGCGGATTTGGTTTAACTTTTTAGATTTTCAACTAAATAATAGGTAGTTAAATTGTTACAGTCATAGAGCGGATGATTGATACCTCAGTCCGCCCCGTGACCACGAAAAATGTAAAGTAATCGGAACGTCGGGAAGTTAAAAATGTAAAATATTTAACCAAATCCGCGATAAACTTCGTAAAAAATTGTTCTGTTTCAATGTGTAGCTTTCGCGTAAAGGTTCCCCGCACCAAGACAAAATGTTAGAGTGATCCACATGTATTTGTTTCGGGTCTTGGTGTTTGTGAGACCGAAAACTCTTGTAGTTTCTGATACCCACGACACAAGGTTCGATCTTAGTCTGGGCTTTAAAAACAATAATAATATTTCCCGGCATAAAATTCCCACCATATATTTTCTCGGAATAAAAAGTACCCTTAAGCTTTTCTCGAGATATTGACTATGTAACACTAAAGTATTTGTTTTAATCGAACTAGTAGTTCCTGAGATTAACACGTCCAAACAAACAAACTCTCCAGCTATTAATATAGATATATCAACAATATTTTAAGTAATCTTCCCCACCCTCTTTAAAGACAACGTTTCTCTCCTAGACACCTAATGTAAACCCTCCCATAATGAGATTAGAACTAAACTCATTACCTAGATATTCTAGCGTACCGGGAAGCTGGGTAGGAATCACAAAGATCCCTGTGAACGCGATGCAGCCGATCAAGCGACAAATTGTATGCAGCGCGTATCCATCCACCATCGTGAACAATGCAATATGTAAGGCGAGAGGTTGAGTACAGGGCTGGATGGTTAGCAATTTAAGGATAGAACCCCCCACAGTTTTCTGATTAAAGTATTGTCAAAATTTTGTAAAGTAAGTAGTGTTTAAAGGTAAATTGGAACTACCCCCACTGCGAATATTGCTGAAAGAGATTATAAATATTATATCGAATGATACTTCTTATGCATAGTTCTTCTCTAGTTCTATGACTAATAAGAGCTTTGAATGTTGTTGATCTTTGAATCAATGGATTCAATAAATTATTTTCATTTCATTTCATTTCAACCTAACGCCTAAGAATTAAATTATTAGTGCATTTGCATGAGACATCATTAACAATAATTGTTGCTCACCTAACTCTGTAGATTGCTCCTTTCTTATTTTTTGGCTTTAGAAATACAGTTTATTTCATGCAAAAATGAAATATTTCATACTTACGATAAAATATTCACGGTTTTAAGTTAAAATTATACCAATTATATCAAATTGTGCCCCCAAAACAGTTTCGGCTACACCCCTGAGCGACAATCACGCTCGTACGTATCCAATGAATTGCCATTGGGATTGCAATTATTGCGGCGCGGTTATCTCGATAGCACGCACTAATGAAACGAATCCATTGAACATTTTAAACTGGATGTGTACGAATTCGTCCCGGATTGACGGATGGCGACCACCAATTAATGACACATTTTTGTTGTAAATAAAGTGTGGCACACTTGAATATGTTTTTTTTTTTATTGTGTGGGTTGGCTGCGTGGTTGGTCAAGCTTTTCTGGTTATCTGGTCTTTAAAAGGTTGCGTAATGAGTTATTAATATTATTTTTAACAGATGGGATTTCTCCTTTTATTAATCTTTATTACATTGCATATTGGGGTAGAAATAGTTTCAGCAAATTGTGAGTGTCACTATTGGCACCTCAGCTTTTAATACAAACGCATGCTTGATGACTGATAATGAGTTATGGTTTCAACCACGTCGCTGCGTCCAACAATGATTTTGCAACTGGTTCCATACCCAACCTTAATCCATTTCACGATTGGATTCAGGAGTAACTCCACTACATTACTCTTATTATATTCCATAATCCATACATCGTTAAAATAAATCAATTTACAACATTCTAAATACTCACGCTCAAATTACAAATTACAAACACACTCAAATATCAAACCACGCAAACACATTACAATATTTACATAGAAACTTCCAAATCCGCGTCTGATTAAATTGCAACACACACATGCATCGCGAACACCGCACCGATTGCCGAACTTGTCTCATACACTGAGTATGCATAGCATAATTATGCAAATACCCCGCAGTTGTGTCGGCGAGCAAACACTGCGCACGAATCCGCAGTTAAACGCCATCTAGCGTTAATACTCGTAAACGCTCGCGGGTTCCGCCGGCCGTGTGTCGCGTACCCAATTATCGGTGATTAGTTATTAATTTGTCAGCTTGGACAATAAATTGATTTTTAGGCCCTGTTTAGTTTATGGCTGGAGGAAGGTATAAGCCCGGATAGCTACTTTTTCACGCCCACACATCACCTCTGAAGCTCCTGTATGCGATGATGTAAAATTAGCTATAGAGGCCTACGTAATGGGGGTGTTTCGGTTTCAGCCCGTGTTTTGACGGTTTCGAACAGTCGCTTATAATTATGTCGACTGGAGATAAATAACTATATTGGCGGATACTCTATCTAGATAACATTACATTTTTTATCAAATTACCAAGCGACCTATACGTATTAGCAATTAAACTTTTAATTACTCTACAGTATTAACTTTAAGAAATAAAGTACATACTCTATAAATAAGCATCAAAAAAGGTCATATTAGATATCTATAGGTACCTATAAAAACATTAACTCTAATTAAGAAACTCGCCTCAATGTAAAAAGAGCAACACCAAACCCACTAAGCAGCTCTCAAGTGAACTAGTCTAATGTTATTGATAAGCTCAAATTAATTTCACTCTTGGACATAAATATAACAGGTCCTTAATACAAGAGGACCCGAAACAAAGCCCCTATTGTTGAGCCAGGGCCCACTTTAGCAACTTATGCTATTTATTATGCTCCAGACCACTGGTCGGTAAACATTCAAAGCAGGAACGGAGCTAGTAACGTTTTGGGATGCAAAATAATTTTAATTTGGAACAAAATTTCAGTGGATTGATGATGCAATAATTTAATAAGTTAAGTGATTTAATATTAATGTAATGGAAGTTTTTTAATTCTTATTTTATTTAATTTGATACTTGAAAGCAAATAGAAAAACAATTTACTTAACAGTATACAGGGTATATCAAGACCGCGACCGAAAACGAAGCCAGGAGGTAGTATTAGTGATATCAAACACAATGCAAGTAAATATTTTACAAAAAAAGTCGTTAATTTTTTTTTTGTTATTTTTTACATATCGTCGTATTTGAGTGATTAAACATAGTTTTTCTAAAATAATGACGTACATCGCTTAATTTTTAAACACGCAATGGTACGTAAGGGTTTAAATTACTATTTTTGCAAAAACTAGGTATTTACCCCTCCAAAACGATGACTTTTAAAAAAGTGTAAAAAAAAATCCGTCGCTTATTTTGCAAAATTTTTAGTTGCATTGTGTCTGTAGCCGCTAAAACTACCACCTGGCTTCGTTTTCGGTCGCGGTCTTGATATACCCTGTATTATAATACGTACAACAGAATTAAATAACTCCTCTGCACTAGATGTAGTATTGCCTACATAGAATATTGACTGAGGATACACAGTTATCTCTCGATTGTAAGAATAAAATACATTTTTTTTAAACGAACTGTAGAACGTGTCACACATTATGCACATTTATGTACAAAAAAATCTTCTTTATTTGAAGAAGACTTTTATATTTCTCAGCAAACAAAGAAATAATACTTCCGGAAATTCCGGCACGAAATAATCTTGATAACCGTATCAAAACCTTCCTCTGGGAGGTTGGGGCGATTAATAATTCACCAAGTCCGCACCTGCCCAGAGCCTTTTCGGTTAGCCCCGTAGAGGTTAGAACTCCATTTTCCATCGTCTCGGGGTTATCAAAAAGACTAAATTTACTTAGACATTTATACGGGCCGAGATTCACAGCGTCTTATCAAGTAGCTCTATGAAAAGAGCCATCCGTTCATGATTTTATTATTTGGTTCCTATTTTCAGATTTTCTTGAAAATTCCTTTGTGGAGAGATGAAAGGTGGGGCATTTTTTAATCTTGGCAGCCGAGTTATGTCGAAATGCTGGCGGATGTTTTTATGGATTATATATTATGTGTTCATAAGAATAAGGTAACGTGGTTTTAGGGTTGATAGAGATTATGTTATCCAAACATACCTATTCTTGTGTTTAAAAAAAACCAGGCATCTTGATAGCTATCTTGGCATATTTTTTATGACACCGGCTCTGAAACAAGAGGCCGCGGATTCGATCCCCGCAACATGATAAATGTTTGCGTGAACTACCAATATTTTTTCGGGTCCGGGTATTTGTGAGACCAAAATATCTCATGTAGTTTTTGATACCCACGACACAAGAGTCAGAACTAAGTATGTTGTGTGTATTTATTTATTTAAACTTATACTACCAGTAAATTCTATAAAATCAGTTCCAGGAGTTGATAAACTCACCCCTCAATCCATTCACTAAAACTACCACATACCATACTTATCGTGAGTGAAATGTAGTATTTAATAAATGACATCGGATGTCTCCCAGACCGAGTAAATCTCTGTTATTGAAGACGTGCGCGCCTCGAGCGAGCAGCACGTACACAGCAACTAAACCCAACAACTATATTACTTCTAAAACGGGGAGTACAACTTCTAGCCCATGTTTTGTAGGTATAGATGTAAGGCTTTAAGTTTTAGCCAGATTTGTAGAATAATTTTGTAAACATAATGACGCTTTGATGGATGATAATGAATAAACAAAAAAAAGAAGACATTCCGTGTTGCTAAGGGAGTTTCTTGCGCCGTTTCTTCTTTACAGCTACAACACGTTCCAAAGCGGTGGTAGCAGTAGTTAACGATTCAAAAAATCTTGTGAAAGACAATTTGAATAAAGAATATTTTGATTTTGATGGTAGGATGTTTGTGTGATTTGCTTGTTATTGTATTCGCGGCTGGTACTAGCTATAAGGTACAGTTTGATATACATAAGTACATTTGATAGTCTCCCCGAAAATCGAGAAGTAGAGCCAACAGTTTTTTTCCATATCTGGTTTCTTAAACACTGCACCGTGTTATCTATCAAATAACACATACCACTACGGTTGCGTCACTGGTCCCATAACGTTATTCAAGAAACACATATATTATACTAAGAATTTCAAATCGCCTAAAATCTATTAATATCTCTTTTGAACAATAAAATATCGTATATATAAATCATCTACTCAACTTTTACATCGTCATAAAATTTCTAACTTATCTACAAAATATGAACTATCAGTAGTATAAACTTAAATACGTCTTTACCTGTGTAATAACTTAAACGGCGAAAATAAATAAGCTATGGGCAATAACATTTTTATAGGCATCCAATACGTCGTAATGTCATAATTCACGTTGAAACGTCAATACTGGAAATGGCAGGTGAAATGGGAATGGACGGGTTTTTGCGGTCACGAGTGAGCCACCATTCGGCGACCGTGGAAGGAAATAACGAGAAAACCCACTTTGCAAACCGCATTTGTAAGTTTGTCGGGAGTCGCGTGCTCTCATATAATCAAGAAATGTCAGTTTGATACAGGTGCGCAGTTGGGAGTTTTGGTAGGGGCGAATAACAAAAGGATATGACCATTTTAGGGCTTACTTTTAGCTGCAATACCAAATTTATACAGCAAAACAACTGTATTAATATAAAATGGAAACACTAAAATATTCAATTTTAAAATAAACAGCAAATTCCGCATAATTAAAGGGGCAAAAAATCACATAGGCATAAAAAAAGCCTTTTGAATCATTTTAACTTGAAACAAACAGATAAAGCTTATGTTTTAATAATTTCATACTTTGAAATGCATAGCTAGCAAGAAAGAGAAATAGATACAGACAAAACTAACCCACATAAAAAAAGAAAAGTCCTATTTCGTACCTGTTCGCCTATAATGGTAAGACGGCACGGGCCGGCACTGCGCGTGACACCGCCGAGATGACATGATAAAAGTAGTTTGTTATGCAAAAATATGGATATTTATTGCGTTATTGTCAGCTACAAATGGCTTGCATAATGAAGCTCGGTAAATATGGCACAATGTCCTACAATCGATATATTCGTCGCCAATTTTATTATGCAGATTAAAGTAGGTTGTTGTTATTCATCGGCTTTTTTAGCAGCAGGAAATTTTCTTATGAATATCCGGACCTAAAGATTTTGAATTTTTTTGGTATCGGCATTCAGACAGTGTCACTTTACAAACATTGCTTGGTCGTCTTGGATAAATAAGATTTTTTTTTATTTCTTACCTAGGTGTTCAGGAGAGGCAAATTGCCTAGAAGTCTCTGATAGGGTACAACATAAATCTCAAAACTTTAATATTTATACCTACAGGTTCGGCAAACGAACAAACAGGTCACCTGAAGGTAGGTGACCTCTGTCGCTCGTGAACATCGACCACGCTGAGATTATAGACGTGTTGTCGGCCCTTTAAATAAGGAGGGGAGCGTGAAGGAAAAACAATGGGAAGGGGAAAGGTGAATTAGGCATCTGGAAACATAACTTATCGAACAAAACACGACAGCAAGGCTGTCGCTTAACGCCGATCTCCAGTGAGACAGTGGTACCGCCCAGAGCGAGCCTGCCTGTTTACACTGTGTCATAACTGTCCACCGCGCTGCTCTACCACTTAACAAAAATCTTATTATGAAGTTTTACAATGGAAAAGCATAACCTGTTTGTATCTGTCTGTATCAGCCCAAATGCGTCCCAAGTAAGCCCAAATACGTATTGCAGGGCAAGGGCCAATCTACAATCGAGAGTATGATTGAAAGGGGTTCGGCCATATAGTCCACCACGCTAACCTTGTGCGACAATAAAACTAATTGAATCAATAATACATCCGAAATCAAGGATTTAATTGAACATTTTGTACTGATACTCCGACAACAGACAGCAGTCAGCGAATAGTCAGTAGTCAGACATCAGTGGACTCAAAGCGCTCGAGGCGCCCGAGCGAGCCTTGTTAGCGAGACCGTGATTATGAACTCGGCTTAACGTGAGCGTAATGCACACTGCCGAAATATGTGCTCTTAAGATGTCCAAATTTTTAGGCGCGAGTAAACGGTAAGAGCGAAAATCTCTTTGAATTTTTTGATGGTTTTATTTTAGTGCAGAGGGTGGTTTTATTTTAGTGTAGTTAACAACAAAGCGAGAATGAACGATCGTTGTTCTAGTAGTAATGTCTGCGCTGTAAACTGTGAATTTTTGGGTTCGAATGGCGGGTTGGATAATCTAATGTCGTGAGTTCGATAAGCGCATGGATAAATATTTTCATTGCTAACTTATTTTATTTATATTTATGCACGCAAATATGTCAACATCAACCCTGTACAGGAGAGTATTACGGTATAATAGACAGAAAACTTAAATCCTTGTTCAAGTAGAGGTACATTTAAATCTCAGATTTTAAACTTAGTGTAGCAAAGTCTTCAACTCGCGCGTGCGTAATGTCTCTTACATAAGCAGTGAAAATTTAAATAGTCTGAGGAGTGTGGATGTTCCCGGGGCGTAATGAGGCGTCTCTAATGACCCCCGGGTCATTTTACACAGCAACAAGTACAATTTTAATAAGATGCTTGTTTTTGTCCAGGATCCTGCGATGGCGCTTCTAGTGTCCTTGCCTTTTGTGGGATTTGTACTTGCCAGGATTTGAAAGGATGGTAGGTAAAGTTTATAGTGTATAGGGGATATTATAAATAAAGCTTTACAGTGATGGTAAAGTAGGTTTAGACTGCATGAATGGCTAGGCCATAACGATGTTACTATCTCTCAATTAATGATGTGAAGTAAGGTGTAATATATGTGTCGTTGGTTTAGAGATTTCTTAGAGTGCAAAAATCGTTACGATCGTGTGACTTCTTCCTCTTTATTTCATACATACATACATACATAAACTCAAGCCTTTGTCCTCGAAGGGGTAGGCAGAGGCGCCACTAGGACACCCACATTTTGCCTTGTATTTTCCGTCCCACGATGTGATAGGGGACGAGCCTATCGCCATATCGGGCACAAATTCCTGACTCCGAGCTGATAATGAATAAAAAAACCCAATATCACTTTGCCCGACCCGGAACTCGAACCCGAAACCTCAGCTTTGTAACCGTACCGTAATACAACTACGCCACCGAGGCAGTCTCTTTATTACAGTAACTGTACAATGCATTATGATTGTTTATAGATAGATTTCACTCCCATTTCAGTACTCGGACAAAGTATGCTACCATTTATTCCAGCACAGCCATAGTCACAGTCTGAAAATATAATAATACGTTTAAGTAATTTTACCAACCTCGTGATATGCACATTAATAAGCTCTTACTTCAGAAGAAGTGACCGCAATTAACATAATAAGCATATTGGGATAAATAACAAGTTATTAGCTTAGCAAGCTAGGCGCATATTACGAGAAAATGTCATATAAAGCAAAATTTTCAATAGCCCGTTCTTTGCATCTAACTTATTAAGATAGACTGTATTTTTGAATCTTCAATTGAAATCTCTAACCAAACCAATAGCGCTGCTCCATGTTTTAAACAACTGAACAAATGCAGGTTTATGTATAGGAATGGCTGAAAATCCGCCTGAATCATTAGACACAGCGTCAATTATAAAGGCAAACATAAGGTTTCTGTATTCAAACCACATTTTCAGTGACAGTCGCAGAATGACACAAATGCTGGCACGAAGAAAATCCAGCAACTTTTTTGTGGTGTCACAAGGTATGAGAGATGGCTTTTTGTTCTGAATGAAATGTATAATTATGTATAGTTGTTTATGAACGCTATTTACAGTCATCTTCATGCAAGTAATTAAAAGATTTTCCAATTTTATTTTCATTCAATTTCTTTCATTAAACGTGTGTCCTTTCACTGCGCTTAAAGAAGTAGTGTAAGGCAGGATAATAGTGCCCAATAGTATGTGGTAAAGTTGTCTGTATGACATTCTTATGGTGAGCCATCCAGTGCAATTCAGTGACTACCTTGCTTGTGAGAAGAAAAACCATTAAACTACTAATATTATAAGTAGTTATTTAAAGAGGAAGGTACTTCTTTAGGTTCCCTGTTAGTTAAGTGAATTACAGTCAAAGCAACCATGCTGTTGTGCAGTGGCGAAGGGTGACATTTTTTAAAAGGGAAGCCGAAGCTCAAAACACAAAATATGTTTATTTTCTTTATCCTGTTACTAGCTTCTGCCCGCAAACTTCGTCTGCGTGGTTAATTTTATTTGAAATCTCCCATCCCGTCCCGTCCCATCCCGTTATATCCCGCCCGCCCCGTCTCATTCTCACTAATGAAATGTAATCCAGTCCCATCCCATCTTTTTGAGTATGAAAAAGTAGCAAATATATCGGAATTCCTTCTTCATCCCACGGGAACACTATTTTTTTCGGAATAAAAAGAAGTATACTTTACTTCTAATACCTCCAAGAATATGTGTACAAAGTTTCATGATGATCGGTTGAGTAGTTTTTGCGTGCAAGCGTAACAAACAAACTAACATTCACATTTATAATATTAGAAGGGCTAAGGGATTACGAAATGACTACAATGCGACTAGTACTAAGTAATCTGTGAATGCGACTGATAGTAAGCGTAGTGCAGTCCGAATAGAGATTAAAAATTTACTGTGTGATGTTTCACAGAATGAACGCAAAACGCGACACACTTATGCACGTGTGTCCTTATATTTGGACCTTTGCGAATATCCTCCCACCAGCAAATTATTGCTTCGAGAATCTTACTCACCAAACTAAAATAATGGGTTTCATTTGGTAAGTGATATTGTGGCATCTGCCTATTGCGGCCGTCAATTAAATTTTAATATTTTCGTTACCTATGTACTTATACAATATTTACAATGTCCATGAAATAAAAAGTAAACAATGCTTACATAATGAGAAAAATAAAAAAGTATATTTCTAAACTGCACGTGAATATAAGATTAATATAAAAGAAATAAAAACCTAGACTCCATATGTTAACAAGTACGATAGCCCCGCATTTATCAGTTGTAACATTAGTAAGACAATGTATTCCTCAGGCGAGGATCGAGCACGTCCTAAAATCTAAACACTAACTTTATTTGTAAAATCGATAACCTAAACATATTAGGACGCTCCTAACGATTAGTAATTTCCATTAAAACCATAATATTAATATTACACATTTTGTAATTAAAAACATTTAAAACTAATTGCATGAACCATGAATATATTGTAAAAATGTAAATACAACACTTATAAATACATTAAACTCCGCATTTCGCTATTGTAATAAGTAATATCTATACCTAAACACACGAAATGCCGGAGAAGCTGCGGCTTGCCTCTTGCTTTTTTAGCGTAAATTGAACCTTAAATCATTATCAATTTAAGGTACAATTTTGCGTGGTTTGTTGCATACTATACAATGCGTAACGGGCGGCGCGGCGGCGGCGCGGTGGCGGCGGGGCGGCGGCGCACGGGCCGCGCTAGTGTTATTGAATAAGCCGAACAATTTTACAGGAATTCGCCAGAGGTCGCACCGCGTCGCAATAAAAAGGGCTTACTGTGCCGCTTCCTAGTAATGTTTACGTATCTGGCCGACAGATGTCGTTGAATGTAAAAAATAATAATTGAGTTTTGATATTAAATAAATAAGTTTGAATATTTTGCTTGTTTATAGTGTAATGATAAATTACAAAAGGGAAGCCGGTAGGAACTGGCTTCTAAGGAGCCTTCGCCACTACTGTTGTGGTATTGCTTCAACATCTTTAAAAGAAAGTCTAACAGCATTTTCCTACAAACCTTATTAGGCTCTATTAGCGCTCGCTGTACCAAGAACACTGATTCGATATGTGCCGGCAAATGGAGTTATTATAAACCATCGGCAGCGCTGAGATTGAATTTAAGTCCGTCGATAACAATTATAGCGACGCGCTAACTCTATTGAGATACACGTATGAGGAAAGCCGGGGAAGATAATTATTCATATTTGTTTTATACTACCCGGCTTCGATTGGATTCTTGCCCGGTAAATTATATCTAATATTGTATTCTGATATCTAATCTATAATATTGTTTGGTTTCATGAAAATCCATTCAGTAGTTTTTTCGGAAACGAGTGACAATAATCGGTACATCCATTAATCTTCATATAGATATTGATAATAGTAAAATCAGAGTAAAAGATAGAGGATGCCGATAAATATGTTTACCGGACTAATCTCAGCCAGATATACACAAGGTGAACCCGAAATCAGACACTTTTGGGTATCTACCCACGAGTCTTCCATCAGTTTTTATTGCGTTCGCTACCAATACGAACACATTATTTCTTCATTAGCAGTTTCTTATTAGTCAACCACGCTATCCTAGTACAAGTTGTAGATTTTACATCTCATTAAATTCTTGAAGAACTTCTCAATGATACAAATTGCTTCACGTTTTCCCTCAAGTTTTTTACGCTTCGAAAAATCAGGAGCATGTTCTTTGAGCTTTAACTCTTGACCGTCGCATCGGTATCGTCCGATCTAAAATAGGGAAAGTACACTTAAACTATAGTACCTGTATCGTTTAAGAAAACCGCTTAACCCCACATTTTGCGCCAACACGCGTAAAAACCGTTCGCGTGAGCTCCACCATTAATTTAGTGCGTGAAAGGAACGGCGACGACGTGGTAACGACTCCGTGACGACACCGTCAAGACTTCCTTTCATTTATAATGGATAGGCCTGAGTGGGGAAGTTATTACTAAGTATGGTATTTTTAGAGAAAATTTGTGATTATTTAGGGTAAAAGTTTGGAGACATGTCATGTAAAAATAATATTAATCTAACTAATTACTGCGAGGCGTGGGCCTTCTCTTCGAGGAGTTAGCTAAAAGTACACTAAGCAGGCGTAGTGTTTATTTTCAGACTTCACATTTTATATAAATTCTTGCTAATTTACTCATTTTTGTTCAGATACATTATTAAATTAGGGTCTTCACAAGGATTATCTTTGGAATAAATAACCAGACGAAATTACTCTATAAAATACATTACATAAAGGGTTACTAGTTTGTGTCATTCATAGAAAGGACACTGTTATTTTACGAAAGTGTAGTGTCTTGTGAAATAATACGGCAACAATAACCTCACAAAAATTCCCTGCAATAAGTAGAAACAACCTCACAAGAAAATAAATTACAAAACAAAACAAAGTCTAAACACACGTACAAAATCGAAGACATCGAGCAAAATTTTGGCAAACGTATCGCGTATAATATATCAGAGACGCAATCGCACCGCGCTTGGCAACAGAACTACATTACGTCTGCGTGCAATATACATTTAAACTTACCAGATTGGCCCCAACGTCACCAACAGCCAACATTTGTAGTATAGTTTGTAAATAAATTAATATTCTTTGATATACTTATAGCGCCCGGGTAGCTTCCACCGTAGATGATGATGGAAGCCCGTAGTCACATAGTAAGACATGCAAGGTTTCGGCCAGGTCGGATTGTGTCGATCGCTGAGAGAAAACCATGGATACCCTATATGGATCGCATTCATTCGTGCCAGCATAAAAACAATGCTTTATCAAAAGGCGATGCATCTTGGACCAAATCCTTGGCCATGTTTATGGGTAGTTCTAATTTCTTTCCTCCAGGCATTGCAACTGGCATCAAACAAATAACGTTTCTCTATTTCATCTGAATAATATTCTATATTAATTTAAAACATAACATTATGAATAAAATAGCGTTGTTTAATAGAGCATTACAATAAAGCCGAGACGAGGAAGACTTTTAAGCCTCTTAACATTAAACCGACGATTCATTCGTACAAATACAAAAACTCCGTAGTTGGTACATTTCCTTATTCTATTGCGGCAATATTTATGTCGCGGTCACTTAGCGTAATACGCCGTTTAGATAAATGTCCAGACATTATTCCCGCACGCTCGTAAAATACGCGGCAGATAACGCTCGGGGACTTTTGGGTTTTGAATAAATAATGAGTGCTACAAATGATGGATCAAGTATTGCCTTGAATGTTTGTCAAGGTTTTTTGGTGGTTTAACTGCTTTCGTAGTGCTTAGATACAGCTGTTTGAAACGGAAAAGTCTTGTAATTTAAATCCTTCATAGACACTAATGTTTGTCTCATCAGTTGATTTTTTTATCGACTCTTAATATTATAAAAATGTAAAGGCTCACAAAGATTCCCATTTATAAAGCGATATAGTTTGAACGTAAGCTTCATGTTTTCAAAACATAACTCCAGTTATCGAAATAATACAACAATTGAAATACCAATAACTCAAAAAGTTCCGATAAACTAATGAAAACAAAACTCTTCATACTTCAGACGCCATCAGCCACGAATTAACGACACACTACTATAATTACCCCAAATTACCCTTCACTTTCCACCCCTCCCTATCTCTTTCCACCCCACGTCACGTCGTTAACGTGTCACAATTTTTCAATCCAAATCATATTTGACAAATGATTTTACAGAATTCAAACCGAGACGGACCTCCATGAATATTTGAAAGAGTCATTACATTAATAAGGGGAGAGGTGAGAGGGGTTGATTCATTAAAATAATGACAAGTACAGTACCCTTAACCGGTTTGAACCGGTCTAGCCGCGAAGGAAATGTCGGTCAAGTGCGTACCAAGACTGAGTGTTGGGTTTGGCTGTATTAAGTCTGTGTGCTGCAGGATACGTAATTTGTTGGAGTGTGTAAAATGAAGTCCTGTTATTGTTTTAGCTTATTGTGGCTTATTGTTATAGCTTTGTGGGTAAGCGTTTAGTTGGTCTAATGTGTGACTAGACTTTTATTGATTGAAATAAAACTATTTGTACGGATTTTTTCGCGATTTGGTTTAATTTTTACATTTTTTAACTTCCCGACGTTTCGATTACTTTACAGCTTTCGTGGTCACGAGGCGGACACGAATTTTTCACAATATTTTTATATTCCTAAAACTGAATCCAATCTTGCATCATGAATAGGTACTAATAAACTATGCCACCACGACATATTTTTGAAGTGAAACTTCTACAAAATCGATGTGATTTGAAAGATTATGAAACGAAAAAACGACACGAAAAATCCTGGGTACCTGAAAAATGTTCTAACATAAAAAGTATAAATACTTAATGTCAACTGAAATGTCATACTTTTGTCCGATTGGTTTCGAATTCGATATATCAGTGATTCTTCGCCCCAATAACCTAATTTGATGGTTAGAATTGAAAATTGTGTCCGCCATTTTGAACTTTTTAATTATTGGTCCGCTTAGCCTCAAATTATTGAATGTAATATCATTTTCTCCTAGGCTATTTTTCTGAATTTTTACTTCTGTCGTGTGTGAATTGCACACAGACACACACTTTTTTTAAACCACAAAACTCCTAATCCCACCTAGTTTATTGACTTTCCATAGATTTTGAATTATGAAAGTTCGCATTTGTTATTTTTTTCGGTTTCATAACAACCATCGAAAGCATTTCGACGGAATTGCGCCAGCTGTTTTTTGTTATAAAGCAGATATCTCCCACAATATATAACGGATGGTATATTTTTAGAGCCATTCGTCATTTTGTCACGAACTTTTTTAATAAACATAACTTTTTTATAACTTTCATTAACAACATAATTATCAAAATTAATTGTCTTTGTAACTTGATAATATTACGACCGAATTTCACACGACAAACGAACAAAACAGCAGTAGATATGACAATAATTGTGTTTCTCTTATTACGCCGCGCGGTACCAGGCACTGGCTGAGTCTGAAGGTATAAATCTTACGTACGCAAATATAGAGGCTAGATGTGCCGTCGGCAGTATTAAATTGTTGTTATTTTACTATTCGCACTATGTGTTTGAGTAATATGTTTTGTATATTATACTTGTTATGGCGATAGGCGGTTGGCGACGATGGGCTGAAGATCGAGCCCAGTGGCGTGCTATGGGAGAGGCCTATGTCCAGCAGTGGACGCAGAAGGGCTGATGATGATGATGATGATGATGATGATGGCGATAGGCTCGCCGCCTCATGGGACGGAACATAATAGGCGAAATGTGGGTGTGGCGGAGGCGCCTCTGCCTACCCCTTCTGGGATAAAAGCGTGAGTTAATGTATGCATGTATGTATGTATGTTATAGTTTTATTTTTTCTATCTTAATGTGAAATAAACCTTGCTTCATTTCTGAACCACCCAAACGGTGACTTTTAAAAAATGCCTCTGGCAATAATACGACTTGATACTGATTGGTATTTATATAATAATAACAAATACACCAAACAGTCACATACATAGTCCTGACGCTAAGATCTGGTCATGTATCGTGGGTATCAGGAACTACGAGAGACGTTTCGATCACAAACACCCAGACCTGAAACAAATATTTATATTTTGTCTCGGTGCGGGGATCGAACCCGCGGCCTCTCGTTTCACAGCCGGCGTCTAATCATCTTGTATCTCATTTACTAATATTGCTATCATTGCAGAGATGACTACACTATCGGAACATAGACGTGTAAGAAATAAAAAATATTGGCTGTCTATTATTTCTGTAAACTACGGTAAATATTATAGGGTATATACGGTAAATATTATTTTGGCAACTTTTCCAAGCCAACATAAATTAATATTCTAGTCCTTTCCAGCGCCTCTAAATGCGAGCTCTCTAATATTTGCCAGCCAAAATTTCACAACATAAACGCTAATTGCGCGCCGGCATGCAATCACAATTTGTAACAACCTATATTTTTATCTGCTGGGTATTTGTAAGGTCACGCAGCCTTGTGACCTCAAGACCTTACAGGAAAATAAAATGCTAATTCAAACTTACGAATATTATGGAATTAAAATGTTTTATAAGTTTATAAGAGAAAAACCATTTAGAGGCCTAAATGGTATTTCTCTTAGAGTGGTGGAATTAGAACCTCGCTATTCAAATCTCATACAAGCCCCAAGGGTCACCATGTAGGAATGTTAGCACTAACACCTCCAAAAAACCGGTCGGTCCTAATCTTCAGAAAACCAAATTCATGCAAAAGAATTTACGAAACGCATAACTCACACAATATAACTGTGTAAGATCTCGCTAAGGTTCAAATAATTAAGAGGGAGATATATTTTAAAGGGATAAAAGAGAGGTTAAACAAACGGCAAACGTTGCCATACCGACGCAAGGGACAGAGGTATCTAACCATTACGTTTGTCCGTTATCCGCGGTACAAGATAGCAGCGATCTACTAAAAAAATATTAAGAAAAAAATATGCATATTACTTACTGGTGGTAGGCCTCTCATAATATGTCAGAGGCCGCCTGGGTAGGTACCACCGCAATGTCTATTTATCCAGCAAAACAGCAGACTAAATGCACAGTTATGTTCCAGTTTGAAGGTCATTCTAGGCAGAGTAACTACTGGACATAATGAGATTTTTTTATGTCTCAGACTGGCGAGCGCAGTGGAGTGCCAAACAATGCTTTGTAATTTATGGTGTTGTTTGGTTTTCTACTGACCATTAGCGGTCGTATCGCTTACCATCAGGCGAATGGCTTCTAGTCTCGCCAGTAGATGCAATAAAAAAAATGCAGAGAAAACCTGCAAAGATCTTTAATCACTGTATTGTAAACTGGTTTTGAAAAAAACAACGCTAGTGTTGCTTGCCCGTTCTTCTCTGGCGAAAACTACCTTGTAAACCGGGTGGTCGAGAAAAAAGGTGATTGAATCTAAACAAAACTACATTATACAAATTCAATAAATTACTTTCATTTATAATAATTTCTATGGTATTTTGCGTCCAGCAATCTACACTAGGTCAGGGGACTATCTTCTAGGGGTAGGATATACATACCCACTCACATAGCGACCACCATATACAGTCATAATGGTTACAGTTAAGAATACGTCATAATGATTTTTCATCTTAGAATGCAGCCTGTTTACCTTCGGATAAAAACTTAGGTGTATTGTGTTGACCGGCGAGAGGTAACCAACCAACTTGCTTTAATAAGACTGCATTACCTTTAACATCAAGTCACTTGGGTAATTAAAAACACCATCAAACAATAATATTTTAAGTATAAAACAATTACACTGAAAGTCATTTAGTGATGTTCACCTTAAAATGTTCAAAAGGTCATTACAACATTCAATGTCATCATTATAAAGTCTATTGTAATGCGATTTTTTGATTAAATTAGAATTTATTTATTTAAATTTCTCATCAAAAAATGCTAAATAAAGCTTATCGGAGACCTAGGCAGGGTGATTACAAGCTTACAATCTTTAAGTAAGTTTAAATTGTTTTTTTTAAATAACAATAGAATGCCACTGGCCTGATATTAAATGAAATTGCAGCTCATTGTCATCCGCAACAATTAGAGACCGTATGGTTCATATAGGCCTTTACCAATAGTTGGACCGAAAAAAAAGAATATATAAATGAGATAGAATAATTTGAATTGCCACTTATGAAAACATAACAACAAAGCTTTGATTTCACGAAGTTTTCAGTTTTTTTTTTTTCAACCGGTACCAGTTATATTACCATCGAAACAATAAACAGACAAATGACGAATTATGTTTTATCTTTTAACACAATTGTCCCATATTTTTTCAATTACTTCTTTACGCTTTTTATAAAGAAATGATGACCCTAAATTTTCCAGTTGTAATGACACCCCTCTAGGTGAAACAGTGTAATTCTCTAGGCATTGTACGGATAAGTACTAGGTGAATATAATCGCTAGGAGCTTATGTTTCGCACAGACAAACACGCAAACCGCAACTGCAGAGCACTTTCGTATATAATATTTTTATTGCTGCCCGACCCGCTTGGATAGCAAAGGAGACCCACTAAATAAAATATTTTTCCCAAAGAACGTTTGTATTATTCCAACACGGGGCACGTACTCAGGGCATTCCAGTGGTCCAAATATAACGTATTTTTTGTATTTTGTTACGCTAATAAAAGTGAGATTTTGGTCTAAAGGATGTGTTGTCAGGAAGGCCTGTGCCAAATTTTTAAATCAAATGAACAAGAAATATCGTGCGCCAAATTTCCCAAATATAAAATTATTATTGCACCAGTTGTAATTTTGCATATTCTTAATACAGCTGAGGATTTATTTTAATTAATAGTTTAATAAAATATTTACCTCAAATTCATTCCTGATTTTCCACTTAATGTGAAACTAAAAGTAAATTTTACTTAGGATTTTATGCCTAACATAAATACTTAACATCAGAATCTTTTAGCCATTAATTGATTTTCAACATTTCCATATGCATATGAAAGTATTTTATTACAAAAGAACATAATACAATTCACAGTCTAGTCCCCCAAGTAACACCCCGAGTCCACGCCTGCACGATGTATATGTTTAACACAAGCAAAGTCGCACAATGCGGTTTCCTTTGCCCGGATAAAACGGTTTTCATTGCGGTTTTTGAAGCTTTGATTTGATGTCACGGAGTTTTTTCTGCGTGGGACGCATTGCAATGTCCGTATTTGGGGTTTTATATTTCCCGGCGTACGTTCTGGAGTTTAGGACTTGTACGCTTATGAAGTTCGGAATGTGTATTGGTAAGGAATAAATGAAAATGTTGGGGTATAAAAACCGTGTATGTTGAAATAGTTTTGCGTTTTTTTGTCAGTGATGTTGATGTAAAAAAAGTGCGACAAAAAGTTATGTGAATCAGAATGGACATAAAAGAAATACTTATAGTGCATATTAAACATAGCCACCACTACTTAATGCTTTCTACATTATTGAAAGCATTATAGGTCCTATGTCCAAGCGTAATACCTAAACTAAAGTGACGGGGAGATAGTTATCTCTCTATCGATAAGGTGTAACATACATACGTGGGTCACTATTTCCCAAGTGACACAAGACATATGACACAAGAATATTCCACAACCAAATAAAATAACCACTCATTCACTCGTGGAATCTTACACAAGGGCATTTGACGCGCACTCAGGTGGTATTCATCACGGCTCAACTTTACGGAGTATTAAGCGACAGAGACGAATATCGTCGATTTATACCAGCGCTGCCATCAGCTCGCCTGTTTAATTTTGCCGGCACACTGCGCCTACACCGCCTCGTGGCGCGTGGAGGTATGTTCAATCAATGCTATTAGCTTTGTCTTTTTTTAATACAGCTTTTGGGAATGTAGTGTTACTAATGTATGAAAGTATTTTGTCTTTATTTAAATTATAAATGTTTTTATTAACTGCTACCAGTCTTCTATTGTAGATTGGATTCAGTACACCCACTTTTTAGCTTTTAAATTGATCTGTACACAAATAATACCCTAAATAAAAATTAGCGACACCATGAGTCCATGATCCCAAACATCATGCAAGATCAATATATATATCAATATATCTATCAATATATCTATCAATCAATATATTAAATGTCTTCAAAATTAAATATTCATGAAAGAGTTGACCAGCTTCAAAGCACCTCAGCTTACACAACCTTCCTCTTTCTGTTCTTCAACACCTTTCGAAAACTTTTCCCAACATTGCCATTATTTTATAAAAGACATACATTTTCACGTGACGCGTCCGATAATAGCGTTAGTGATTCATTGTCCCGTGGCGTGGCGTGCGCTCTGTGTGCCGCGTTTAATTCGCTGCGGTTTCCCGCCCATTGCCGCGGGCTTCGTTGTTTTATATCTAATGCCCTTATTAATATCATATGTCAACGTTATGCGGTTGAGAAGAGGGCTACACTGATTCTAAGATATAGTGCCCTTGAAATAACTTCAAAATCATATTAATCTTGTCTAGATAATCTTGTGAGTTATTACAAGATGAAATGTGATTATCCTGGTGGCACCTCCGCCTACCCTTCTGGGAAAATGACGTGAGTCTGTGTCTGTATGTATTATATGGTAAAGTCACTGTTCTATTCTTAGTATGAGTATAGTATACATTTTGAGCAAACTGTATTACCTTTTCAAGTCTAATAATTTTGGCAATTTACCTATTTAATGTCGGTGACCTTTAGCGGGCAAATTTTTTCGATTCCTTAAGACACATATTGGATCGAATCCAGCACTTCGCGGTTCATACATAAGAAGCAACAAGATTGAAGTGACTTTCACAGTATCCCTGACAAACACTTGACTTCCAAAACAAATAAAAACTACAAATATATAATGTGAACGAGCTGGATACAATCCAAACACAGATAGCACGGCTCGAAAATCTAGAAGCCGCGCTGCGTTAAAATAATTTGCATTAATGTCATTGTTTTATTTAATTAACCGAGGCTTTCGTATTCATGTCATATGCCAGCAATGTGCGTTAAAATGTTTACAAATTATTAATAGTCGTTCGAAAGGGAGCCTTTCAGATAACACGATGAAAATTTTATGATATGAAACCACAATAGAATTGTAGCTTCACCAGCATTTGATCATTTTTCCCATAGATTTTTAGATCTATTTAACATCCAATAGTGGCAACAATCATAAGTTATTCCGTGTCTCAAACAGCACCTTCAAACAATGGTCTAGATCGTGGCTTTTCGACAAAGTATAACTTGCATAAGTTGCATGCTAATGCAGGTCTTTGAAATAATACAATATTAATTAAGTGACTACTGTAAACAGCTATAGAAGTATTTTTTTTTTAATAAGCTAGGTTATATAGAACACATGTAGAATTGACACCGAACACCGAAGCTGCCAAGTCACTTGGGAATACTACCTTGTGTCTAATCTGCAATCTAATCTTCGAATGGAGCCATGATAATAAATATTTTTTTAAGACTAGTTAAGAAATCCATATTATGCTATCTATGAGATACTCTCTCTCTCTCTCTCTCTCTCTCTCTCTCTCTCTCTCTCTCTCTCTCTTGAAACCCAAAGAAGTCCTTTGCTTCTATGAGACACTGGGAAGCAACAATCTTACTTTAATCCAAAGAAAACAGTGAGATTATCATTTTAAAAATTCGCTATAAGTAACTAAATATTTAGTATGTAATAATTGTAAAACTAATGGTGTAATTAGCAGGACGTGGTATCTTTCTGGTAATGCGGGCCGCGGCTGAGTAATAGCTCCGACCGCACCCGCTGTAGTTAACGCGCCGGGATGCGTTATCGACGCAGTGTTATTGCCCTGCTACCGTCGTTAAGGTCTTGTCCTACTGCTGACTATTGGTGCATTCGTTCACAAGAATACTAAAGAGTTTGATAAAACCATAGAAAAAGAACACCCTTATATTATATGGTAATTAGTTCATTATCACGCTCTATAATAGCGGTGGAAAATACCATGAAGAAACCACCATACGATAGACATTTTTATAAGAATTTCTATAATGTGTAAACTCCATTAACCCGTAATAGGCTATCGTAAGGGATTATAGCCTAACCTCTCGACTGTACATGGGCTGACTAAAAGTGATGTAAAACAAATGCCAATTAAACACCCAGTAAAATGCGATATAGCAAAGCTGTCACTTCATCTCTTTCTTCTAAATAGTGGGTCTATTCCAGGTTAGCCAGCTTATTTGTGCTGCGGTTAAGACTACTCACAGTGCTACAATTTCGCTGGATATGCTGAATATCATTTACCGTCAAACTACAAACGGCCTTATTCGTACAGTTTGTGAACCTATTTTAGCTATCGAATGTTTTGTGCCTTTCAAACGACTTTTGAATTCAGTTTGAGCGAAGAAGACAAAGCATTATATGACTGAAATAGGTTTTAGAAACGTCTCTAAAAAAGGCCCTAAGTCACCATAAAAAGAATCATTATATACAAATAACTTAACTCCACCAAAAGATCCTGTCTTACACAAACATACATCGCATTACCCAATTCCGAAGCTATATTTTCGCGCAGTGTGACCATCCCCTACCGCATCTGATGTAGTAATTACGCACAAGCCAAGCGTGGCCCACGGCCAATTGGTCCCAAATTGTTCCCGGAGCTGCGAAACTAATATGCCAATTGGATTAATACTATAACCATTGGCACGCTGTGATTGCCGAGCGACCTTTGGGAAAGAATCTAACTCGATTGTCTTTAATTAAGCCTTTTTAGGGCTAAGGGTTCTTATAAGGTTTAGTGTTGCTGTTCATTGTATGGGGTTAGTAATAAATATGCTTAATGGTCACACAAATAGTCATGAATTCATAGATAACTTAGCTTTATATCTCTAGAATGGGTATTGGAAATAGTATGACAATTGTAAACGTCTGTCCCAATAAGATATTTTCTTAGCTCTTACCACGTAGATTGTCAAAAAGATTTGTTAGTACCTTAGTTTAGCCTTAGGAAAGATATTCTCTAATTATCAACCATCTTGAAAACAATAATTACAACGTATTTCTTTATTTTCAGGATCTAGAAATGAAAGTGATATTGCGTTTTTCTATTCATTATCAGCCCGGAGTTAGGAATTTGTGCCCGATACGGCGATAGGCTCGCCCCCTATCACATCATGGGCCGGGACATACAAGGCGAAATGTAGGTGTCCTGATGGCGCCTCTGCCTACCCCTACTGGGATAAAGGCGTGATTTTATCTATGTATGTATGTAGAAATGAAAAAAGAATACGAAATTATAGCCCTCAACAGGAGACCCTATATAGACGATCCTTGGGGAGGCCTATGTCCAGCAGTGGACGTCCTGTGACTAAATAGATGATAGGCCTCAACAAAACATTTTCCAATAGTAGAAGCTAATACCGATAACAAATTCCCTCATTAAACTACATGTAGCGAAACCACCTAAGCCGCACCCCGCGCTAATTTTCAATGGGGCGACCAAATAACTTGATATTGTGCTTTTCAAAATCATTGCTGGTGGCTTCATAAATGGAGTGTGAAAATACTGCATTGCTAGAATTTCTAGCGCTTGTAAGGCACATCGCGATTGTTAGTAAATCCTAAGCTATCTTCTCCTCTTTGTAATCTGCTTTCTCTAATGTTGTATTAATTATGTTCCGTCCCATGATGTGTTAGGGGGCGAGCTTATCGCCATATCGGGCAGAAATACCTGACTCCGGGCTGAGAATGAATAGAAAAATTATAAATAAATAATTTCTTATGTCTCAAGATGGCGAGCGCAGACGATTGTCAAGCAATACTTTGTAATTCATGGTGTTGTTTGGTTTTCTACTGCCCATGAGCGGTCGTATCGCTTACAATAAGGCGAATGGCATGCTCGTCTCGCTATTCAACGCAATAAACAAAATACTTCTTCAAAATCTTTATACTGAAAATGTAAATCTGCAACAATTAATTGTTCACACGTATTACACCACTCTTCGCGTCATCAACGCACTCAAATAATACCCCCGAACTTGCCGTAAACAAAGCCCAACAAATATTGAGAAGGATCTCAAGTTTCTATAAAAATAAGACCCCGAGCTGTGTCCGCGCCCTATCGGTTCCCACCGAAAGCCCGTGTAATCCGATTTCGGATTTCGTGTTTATTTTCATAGACTTCAGTTTACATGGCACGCGCTTGTTTCGGGGAGGGGGGAGGAGGGGGATAGTTTGTCAACTGAGGTCAATATTATATTGCTTGTGTTGGTTTTAGCCAGGGTATTTATAATAGTAGATTTTGCCCTCAGCTTCACTTGTTTTAAAGTAAGAAGGTTAATTGATGTATAGATACATACATAAACTCAAGCCTTTTTCCAGAAGGGGTAGGCAGACATGCTACAAGGACACCCACGTTTCGCCTTGTGTATTATGGGGCGAACCCATCGCCATATCGGGCATAAATAACCTGACTCCGGGCTGATAATAAATAGAAAAATCTAATATCACATTGCCTGACTTTTACAGCACCCATGCCAACATGTATGCAAAAACTCATGATGATCGGTTGAGCAATTAAGGCGTGAAAGCGTAAAAAACTGACATTCGCTTTTGTATTATTATTTAATACCATTGACCATTATTATTTAAGAAATACATCATTTAGATATATAGATAGGAGGTACATAAGATGTGCGACTTGAGTTCAATAATATCAGAAACTACAAGAGGCTTTATACACGCACGACTGAGCCACTACAATGCATTATGTAAGTGCAATAAAGTTTAGATGGAGTGTCCACCGACGAGAAACGGTTACAACCCACGAGTCGACACAATAATACTCGCCTGCCAAGTTTCCATCGATGTGTATGGTGAACGCTAACAGAATGAAACGTCCTAAAATCAACTTAACTTTGAAGCCAAAGTGTTTATTTACATACTGATGCCAACCCGCACTAGACCGGCGTGGTGGACTATATGGCCTAACCCTTCTCAATAGTCCTCTCGATTGTACAGAAGGTCCGTGCCTTGCAGTGAGCATATATGGACTGATACAGGTTTCTTTACATTATTTAGAGTGAGACTATCCTGATTATTTAGGAAGACGCCTTTTCTATATTATACAAAGGTAACCTTGTAAGGTAAGTGGACAATAACTTATTTCCAACTCCTCCTGTTAATTTAACGTTGTGCTTGATTTCGTTGCGAGTTAAGACAAGTTAGATATTCCTGGAGACTCGCTGAGCTTCAATGCTCAGTGTCATTAAAATGCGTGCCACTGTTGATCCTGGCTTACAGGAGTAGCAGTGGCGGGTGTGAGGGCGGGACAGTCGTCAAAAGGTATCCTTATATCTTTAAAAGTAACACATAAGTTCCTTATCTATGTTATTCCTATGTTTTGTGTACAATCAAGAATTATAAATAAATAAATAAACCATAATCTTTTTCAGGAAGAAACCTTTTATATATAATGGGAATGGGATACTCCGAATTACTTTTCTTCTTGGTTTTTCAGTAAGAATTTTTTTTATATGATAGGATTGAGGTGAGACTGCAAATAACTACTGAGTCGCACAACACGTAATTGAACGATTTAACTCGACACACATAAGTATAAATTTACCTGTATGGAAGATTTCACTCCTAATATACATGCCATCAGAACAGATACGAATATCCTCCCATCAACGAAGCTCTTAACATCCAATGCCTGCATAATTGTATTGAACGGCGAGAGATAATTGTCTGTCGGCGCCCGATGCACCAAATGGACCGTACTGTTCATATCATTAGTTCTAGTGTAGTCAATTTGCTGTGGAATATTAAATCTGTATCTCCTCGAGTTAATGAATTTAGTATTTTTTAATATACTGCCTGCCTCGGAAACGCAGTTGTTCTAGGGTGTGATTGCAAAGCTGAGTTCTCGAGTTCGAATCCCGGGTCGGGCAAAAGATATTGGATTTTTCTATTCATCATCAGCCCGGTGTCAGGAATTTGTGCCCGATATGGCGATAGGTGATAGGCTCACATCATGGGACGAAACATATAAGGCGAAATGTGGGTGTCCTGGTGGCGCCTCAGCCTACCTCTTCTCGGATAAAGGCGTAAGTTTATGTAATATGTATGTATGTATGTCTATTCATTCGGTAACATTTTAATTTATAAAGACCGAGGTATCTGTTAATATATATTTTACGAATAATATCAATGGTGTTGTGTTTAATGTATGTAATGAAAATAAAATGAAAATAATTTATAGAAACCATTAAAATTTGCAACATTATTAAATTCAGACATTTTTTGAACTACCACCCGGTTCGGAAAGCGGTTTCACTAGAGAAAACCGGGCAAGAAACTCTAGTATTGCTTTTTTCAAAACCAGTTTACAATATAATGATTGTAACAAAAGTTACAAGTCGATTTAAATCAAAGCAGTTCATTAATTATAAATTGTTTTAATTTGTATTGGTTGCCAATCAGATTTCCCCGCAATATTTTCGTTCATCAATCAATTACTACAAATTCGTTTTACATAATACATATTATCAGATTTACTTGTGTAATTGCATCACCAAAAACTGGCCAGTGTAGACAATAGCGGGTATTTGAGATTAAGTGGCATTATGTATTGACAGAACGGATTGCCGGCTTGCGGTGATGTGTGGCTATTGTTAACTACACAATACACTCGCGCATCACTGGTATGTATAGATATTTACAACTAACAGTTGCACGTGGATGCCCTTGAATAGATTTAATTAATTTGGTAGTTACATACACATATACATAAACTACACGCCTTTTTCCCAGAAGGGGTAGGCAGAGGTGCAACCAGGAAACCCACGTCTCGCCTTTGTGTTCCGTCCCACGATGTGATAGGAGGCGAGCCTATCGCCATATCGGCCACAAATTCCTGACTCCGGGCTGATAATGAATAGAAAAATCCTATACTACTTTGGCCGACCCGGGATTCAAACCCGAGACCTCAATACAAGACCTTCGTAATCGTACCGAAGTATAACTACGCCATCGACGCAGTCAATTTGATAGTTAGTGGTAAAAATGTTAAATAATCAAGCATTTTACAGAGCAAAACAATTTTGGAGATAATGACGTGACAAAACACGTTTAGAAGTAGTCAGTTCTAGCCAAACAAATACAATTTTTATAACATGAAATATATTCGCCAAATTCCCCATCTCTTCTAAGATGCTTTGTAGTGATTTTAAATTTTAATCAAAATAATTGGACTGGTCACTTGCGCGTGAGATACAGCATTGAATCAATTGAGCTCTCGGCCATCAAGCTACATTTAAAATGATTAAATTCCACTAATTATTCACTAGATTTCATACAACATACAAACTGCTCAGTGCTCACATAATCTTACCGCAGATTATCTTATTTACTATAAAGCTAACCATCTGTTTATTACATGTGTATTTATTTACCTGATTAATTTTGCCTTAATCTGTAATTAGTGTGTATCTTAGAAGCTTACGGCTTAATTCGTTATGTCTAGACAATTATTATAACAACTACATAATTAGGACAGCATATAATGATCAAGAAATATTATTTATATTAATCATAATTAATATTATATTATTTATTATAGCCTAGTCAGAAGCGGACTAATAAAATAAAGATCGATTAGAACTCATGGCAGACAGCTTTGGATTTTTAAGCAACGCTTGTATTCTTATATAATTATTAATTTGACAGCCTCCGTGGCGCAGTTGGTTAGACGCCGGCTATAAAACGAGAGGCCACGGGTTCGATCCCCGCACCGAGACAAATGTTTGTGTGAACCACAAGTCTCGATCTTAGTGTGGGGTCAGGACTATGTATGTGGCTGTTGGGTGTATTATAGTATTAGTTTAGTTCTTATCAGGTGATTTAATTATGAGGGAACTCACTGTGAGGAGACCTACATATCTGAAAGATATTACACAAGCTATGGATTAATTGTGAGCATTTATTTTACGGTTACCTCAGTAAGCGAAGCTCTATCGCCTCTATTATTCCACAACGTTACGTTTTTACGAAACAACTGCAAAATATAAAATAAATTTTAAAATAAAAGCCACTATTATATAAAGAACGATGATAAACATTACACATTGGACTGAAAGTGCGAATTCGGCGGCGGGAGATAACGCGCTGCCTTCGGTCGCCGCCGCAAAATGTCACGCCTTATCATAATTTATTGGTGCAGGTGTTACTGCACACACTATACATTATATTATATGTACGCTTTTGTTGCGAGGCTGTTTTTATAGAGACATAGCCGGGCTAGCTGCTGGAAAATTATTTGATTTTGCCTATTTTTTTAACCACCTTATTCTGCTTAGATAACGCAGCACTTCTTAAGATGGCAAAAAAAATATTTAGGTAAATAACCTCGCATAAAGACATTTACATCCAGAGAAGCCAGCTGTAAAGCAGCTCGGATTAGTCATTATTACATTTAAATGGGACCTATTATGTAAGCTGTTATACTTGATTTCAATAATGGGAATGGCAAAATCGCCGGAAAGCACGGAAATTCTTCCTAGACTCCACACGGTCCATGTAGCATACAACTCCGGATGTTATATGCATATTATCCAGCATGGTTTTACACTAATTCTGCCAAAGACTACACTCCCAAAGTATACGATGCGCGAACTGCTCATATTCGCAATAAGGTGTTGAACATGAGCACGCAGGCGAATCAACGAGCTTAAATGAGTACAGTTTAGAATTAAATTACACATGGCCCGTAAGAAACTGTAAAGCGTAATAATCGATATCTAGCCAAGTCTTTGTCTAACGATCACGCACGCATGAAAAAAAATTGGAATAGATGCCGACCCTTCAAAGATACCTCCCATGTATTTTGCCATTCATCTATTAGTTCGTTATATACATCTGAGAGCGGCTTAAATAATCTGTCTCCTTTTAAAAGTTCACGTGAATTTAAGGATATTTTGTCCATATTCACTCTAGTTGAGTACGGGTTGCCACGACTGACTTAATATATGTGAATCCATTAAAAATTCAGTCAACAAATGAGTCGATGTTAACTCATGTGATGTCAGGTTACCAGGTCAGCAGCTAAGAGTCAAATAATACAATTATCTAATTAAAACATTTCCAATGAAATGAAAATTAATTTGCGCTAAGTAGATTTTATCGCTGTATTTAATATCATTCGAGTTATTCAAATCATAAGGTTATAATTAATTTTATGGATTAGTAGGTACTAATTCAAAGGGATTATGTAAAAGTTGTTTTTGCAAAGCTAAATTTTTTAGAATATTTATTTCATGAAATGACCTAATTATGAATTCAATCTAAATATTACGAATTAGTTGTGATTCATGAGTAATATTTCATTTATTTTTTATGTTATTTGCCTCTATAATACAGTGTGTGAGAAGGTAATTTTATTGCGAGAACGGACTTGACAAAATAATTGTGTAATCAACACCATATTTTGTCTTATTACTTTTAGCGGAAGCCATATTCCGCTAGGATAATAACCACCCTTACTCACAGAGCAGGCGTGTGTCTTGCAATGAGATGAATCTATTTAAAAGGTGGATTATTTTATTATTTTCTCTTTATTTTGTAGGCTTTCGATTTTTTCTGTATTTTTGTATTCGTTGTCTTTTTTTGTGGATTACTATTATGATCATAGTTAGCGGCATTCATTAGCCTTAACCTTTCGATACCAGTGTCGTGCAATCCTTTTATTCTATCTTAGCTGCATTGGATCTTTCAATTCGACATACAAAAGTGTTTGTACGGTGAAAATGTTTTACTGCGAATACAGATGCGAGTAACGTTTGGCACGGCCTCCACAGCGTAGTGTATTAATAGAGCTATTGTTCCGCAACAGACACCTCTGTCCACTCTCATATTGATCACATAATACACGAATACGGTTCTGTTAAACCTGCTGTACAAACTAGAAACTATTCTTCAGATCGTACAGCCGTTTATGTTCGTTTATGTTTATTGAATAATCTTTGAAGTTAGTAAACGGATTGAAGACATTCTAAAGTTAATAGAAAACTGTCAACTTTGTAATATAGTTTTTTTACGTAAAAATATCTTTAGTGAGACGTCTAGAAAATAGGGCAGAAATTCTAGCACGAAAAATATAATATGAATTCCTAGCCGCAAGATTTTACTCTTCGCCAAGTCTTATCATGGTAAGAATGCGTATTAAATATTTGTATCAAAGATTGCGTCCAACATGTTATATGATTGAATATTGAACCAATTCTCGATCCAATGCGAAATAATAACGAAAAAAAGTTTTTGGTTGGCAGATTTAACCGTTCTCGTTTTTACAGAAACCTATACATAATTTATCTCCTAAATTATAGTTACAATGTTGGTTTCCGTTTTTTTTTTTTTAATATTTGCAAGCATAATTCGAGACTTCATGCCTAAGGCATTCCTGCCAGTCGACCCTAATAACCCTAATAAAATAACAATATGAATAACTAAAGTAAGACAATTTACAACAAAAACTCACCGAAAAGACAGCGTAGTCAGCGGTCGATACGACTTATGGCTGTTAACATCAGCCATCGGTGTCCCCCAGAAATCGTCCAGAAACAACTGTCGCAAGGAGTTAGTTCCCACCACATCACCATTCGTCACTATAGCTGGTATGTCATCGTGGACAAAGTCACCACCGAGACTGTTGACGTAGCTGAGCACTGCGGTGGTGGTGACCATCGCGTAGATGGCCAGGTCGCTGGTAGAGCTGGCCTTCGGCTGCGACTCCTCGCGGAGGGTCGTCAGCGAGCGCCTCTTCATTTTTGGACTGTTTCTCCACTTGATAATCACATTTCTAAATCTGCACATTTGAGCGATTTATCTGTAACAAGATATAGGTGTTTGTTAATATTTGTTTATGCTAATGAAGAAGAAAATAGGCACTAAGAGAAATCATAATGATTACAGAAATTAGCTAACACTCGAAAAGGACACGTGACTTGTTTTTCAGTTCACACTCTGAATATTTTCAGATATGTATTTGTATACGTCGGTGGCGTAGTTGAACTACGGTACAAATACTCGGTCTCGGGTTCGAATTCCGGGTCGGGTAAAGTGATATTAGATTTTTCTATTCATTGTCAGCCCAGAGTCAGGAATTTGTGCCCGATGTGGCAATAGGCTCGCCCCCTATCACATCGTGGGACAGAAAATATCAAGGCGAAATGTAGCCTCTGCCAGCCCCTTCTGCGAAAAAGGCGTGATTTTATGTATGTATGTATTTGTATTATATTTTTGGTTTTAACCCAAAAAGTCACTCGAAGTCCTATTTATTTTTCACAGTGATATTAAGACATATTGTAACGATGTTTCGTAGATACCAAGATTTAAAATGTAAGTTAAATTACTCTGTAATACACAAATGTTACCTATAGTTAACCAAACCCTTGCAAGTAACATACGGAAAAGACCGACAATTTATAATTCCTATCGTCACTAAGAAACCGCCGTGTCCAATCAACAAGACTTGATAAATGAAATAGGATTGCCGTTTGATGTGGAAGAAATTTCGTCGAACCCTAGACAGTAATTTAAGGCTGAAATATCTAATTTTTCACGAAGCCACAGTCAATTAGGCTTGGCGGATTTGCAAATTTATTGACTTAAATGTGAAACAAGAGTTTTCAGTTTGCGGTTTATGATTTTTATTGTATTTGAGCTCGGCGTCTGCGGAGAATTTTGCGGTGAGACCGAAGATTTTACTACGGGGAAAATAATTTACATATATTTTTTATACTAGGGTGGAATGGCTAAATCACGTCTGATAGTTAAAGATAGTGTCGAAATACAAAATCAATTGTTAGAAGATATTTGTCTAATCTGATGAAATTATTTGGGAAGTTGTTTAATAGCGAGCGAAAAACATTTCTCAAAAAAAAAGTGCGTTGTGGCCTGTTGGTAACGGACCATACGCGGCTGCCTACATGTTCACGGTGGTCGCGGGTTCAAATCCCAGGGCACACCTCTGACTTTTCGGAGTTATGTGTATATTGATAGTCAATCACCACGCACTTTAACGGTGAAGGAAAACATCGTGAGGAAACCTGCACACCGTAGCGATTTTAAAGAATTCCTACGGTATGTAAGTCCGCCAACCCGCACTAGGCCAGCGTGGTGGACTATATGGCCTAACCACTCTCAATCGATTCTCTCGATTGTAGAGTAGACCCGTGCCCTGCAGTGGGACGTATATGGGCTGATATAGATAGATATAGAATGACATTTCTCGTCTTAATAATTCACACAATATGGATTACATGACCGGTGCATCAAACTAACGACCCCTAAGACAATATAGTCATACACGAAACACAGCATTGTCAAATTGGTAATCGTAAATAATTACGAAATTTAATGATTAATGACAATAGCTGCATTCTACGAAAAATGAGAAATTAATAAAAAGAATCAAGCGTGGCGTGAATCTTAACAATATGTTGCTTCTATAAAAAATATACCTAAAAAAATCAATAACTACAACACAATTTAAAACCCGCGCAATATAGTACAAAAAATCCTGCAATAAATTATTAATGGTATTAAAACTAGAAACTGTGGATTCCGTGAGTCGGCACGCACCGCCGAGGGCCGCAGCGATAATCTAAATAACTATTTTTCAATATAGCGAGCAATATCGCTGCGTTATGAATTTTCGTCTGGCCTACTCAGAAACGCGCTACGTGCCCGAAATATTATATTGGGAGGAAAAAGCTGCGTCAAGCCAATGCCTCGATTGGAGCGGTGGTTCTGTATTTTAAAAGGATTTTGTCATGTTTTGATATTTACTTTGAAACATCTTACATACATACGCTCATGCCAGTGTTACCAAAGAGGTGGCCTAAGATGGTCTGCGTTTCAGATTTGCGTCTACACGCTACTGTGAAAAAAGGAATTTAAACCTTGTGTACCATTGCGTCCTTAATAATAAAAAGGTGTGCATCATTATTTTAGGAAAACTATGTGTTTATCACCCAAACACGACGATTAGTAAAAATGTATTTAATAATTTTAATTTTAAGTGTATTGTGTCTGAATTCACTAATACTACCATCTGGCTTTATTTCGGTCGCAGTCTTGCATACATACATAAACTCACGCCTTTATCCCCGAAGGGGTAGGCAGAGGCGCCACCAGGACACCCACATTTCGCCTTGTATGTTTCATCCCATGATGTGATAGGGGGCGAGCCTATCGCCATATCGGGCATAAAATCCTGACTCCGGGCTGATTATGAATAGTAAAATCCAATATCACTTTGACCGACCCGGAACTCGAACCCGAGACCTCAGCTTTGTAACCGTACCGTAATACAACTACGCCACCGAGGCAGTCCACGAGGTCCACGAGGCAGGCGGTCGCAGTCTTGATATACCCTTTATAAAGAAATAGACTAATTACCTCAAGAAATAATTTATAGAACCCCAAAGACAGTCATCGCAGAATCCGGCGAGTACCAAATATAAATATTTCGAATTTGCGGCACCCAATGTAACCCGAACGTGGCCGCATCGATATTACGCCGGGAGTGAACCGATATCGAGAATACGCACCTTTATCGATCATTACGTATGTGTTAATGACGTTACATCATTTTATTTGTATCGATCATGGGAACTTGCAGCTGATAGTGGGTATTGGTAATTAACAATCACATTAGTCGCCTCTAATTACAGCATGCATAAACCTTGAAATCCCAGATTCATTTTCCAGGTCAGGTAGTCCTTATATGTAAGTTTTTCTTAAATCTATGTGTTGATTATGAAGGAGATTTGTAAAAAGTATATAGCGTTAGGCAAGTCTCTATCACATTTGAGACTGTAAAAATTTCGGGTAACTAAGGGTGGCACTATTTTCACCTCTACACACCTTTGGGCAATAATATTGTTTTTACAAGCTTTTATTTAACTTGCAATCTATATAACGATGTATGTTCGGCTGGAATCTCGCATCTCAATTTTTAAGAAGATATCTGTATCCGATGGAGCTGAAATTTTATATAAACGTTTGGTTTGGATGATAATGCATGGTTAGCTGTGTGACGTCACTCTAAATCCAAGATGGCGGACTAGTTATTTTTAATGCACTCCTACAATATGGTTATGAAATGAAAGGGCATCTTTAGAATAACGAATGAATGACGTTACTCTAAAACGTAATGACAATAAGGAAATAGTTTTAAGCTGTCAGTAAAAGTTTAAAGGAAAGTTTATTTTATTGTTTTAACGCAATAAAAGCTTGTTTTTAAAAAAATATTGTTTACTCTTAATTGTTTTTTTTAATTAATGTCGTCATGTCTCTACCAGCAATTTGTCTTAAATATTCTCGAGGCATATAAGACGTAATAAACCAGAGTGGTAATAATTCAGCAACACATACAGCGCTGTCCTAATAATCGAGGATGCTCATAACATATTCATGAAGAATAAATAGTTCTTTTGTAAATCGATCGGTGTACGTGTCGTATACATCGTTATTGTTATACCTTGGGACTGACAGTATTATAAGACTGGGTAATTTGTTTATATTGTAATTTATTTAATACTAGCTTCTGCCCGCAAACTTCGTCTGCGTGGTTAACTTTATTTGAAATCTCCCATCCCGTCCCGTCCCATTATATCCCGCCCGCTCCGTCTCACTCTCACTAATGGAATGTAATCCAGTCCCATCCCTTTTGAGTATAAAAAAGTAGCAAATATATCGGAATTCCTTCTTCATCCCACGGGAACACTGAACTTTTCGGGATAAAAAACCTATGTTACTTCTAATACCTTCAAGAATATGTGTACAAAGTTTCATGATGATCGGTTGAGTAGTTTTCGCGTAAAAGCGTAACAAACAAACATACATTCACATTTATAATATAATGAGGATGCGAGAGGCTGCCATGATAGTTGTCTATTTCTGCAGCTAAACAGAAGTTTGTAGGGTATACGCTCTGATGAGAAGGACATTGTAGCCAGTGTTGTGGGCCTCTTGTTTATGTGCAGGCGTATCGCTTACCATCAGGCGAGTGACCTCGTCTCATCATTTTAACCGTGACCATTCTGTTACCGCCTTGCGTCTTTCTAACGTATTTTATTGCAAAGGTCCGGCAAACGAGCAACCAGGTCATCTGATGGTAAGTGATTACCATCCATCATATTGAGAAAAGAGGGGGAAGGAAAGAAGGGGAACAGAAACAGGAATACCTCTTTCTGGGGTATCCGGTATTCAACGGCGAAACGCAACAGACAAGCTGTCGCTTCACGTTCATCTCATGTGAGACAGTGGTACCGCCCCGGACGAGCCAGTTCATTCATGCTGAGTCATGACTGACTGAAGGTTCTTCCACTTTCAACAAACTACACATCAACTGGAGTAGTTTATTACTGATAAATTTATTTTACGGTCTTAATACGCTGCTCATTAGAGAAGAGACTTAAACTTACAGTATACTGCGCTGCTCCATGCAAATAAAATAAGAAAACTGAATCTTAGCAAGGACATTATCGTCCTTATTGCAAGCACACTAATAATGAAAACTGTCGGAACATGCCATATGAGAAACGATTTAATAAATAAGTTTATGATGTATACGCGTGTATATGAAACGACACATTCCTATTTCCCGACGTGGGTATATTGTGTTATGGCAAATATTCACTATATTTACTTGTAAATTGGATCTCTAACATATGTCGCGTTATTACGTAGAATATGATATGTATTAGTTTCCGGGAAGTTAAATGAAATGTATAAAGATATGTTAACCGATCTCATTGGTTTTTATATTCAGGCGCCATAGGTACCCACGACAACCCAAGGAAACAATTATTTGTAGGTAACACCAACATTTTTTGATGTGAGAATCGAACCTGCGGTCCCTCGTTTCAGAACTGGCTAACCAACTGCGCAACAATGGTTTGTTTTCTTATTGCAATGAATGGAGAGACAAGCATGCCATTTGCCTAATGCTAAGCGATATGACCGACAGTAGCAAACCAAACATCACCATTTCTCTGCGCTCCCCATTCTTAGACATAAGATGTTAAGTCTCATTATGTCCAGTAGTTACTCTGGCTACAATGTCCTTCAGTCAAATAGATATTGTGGTGCCTCTGCCCAGGCTGCCTCTCACCTAACAGGACTCACACAACAGTAGCTGCCATAAATCAAAATAATATTTCGACCCTCGGTAGTTTTACATCAAAGTATTTTTAATATCGTATAAAACAAACATGAAACTCATTTTGGATTGTTTTTTATTGCCAAAGAGCCGAGGTTTGTTAATCAATGTTTACACACATCGCTAGTCAGTGGGAATTTTAATTACATTTTTATCTCTTTATAAATTACTCTGGGGTGAATGTATCTATAATATAATATACCGGGTATGTCAAGACTGCGACCGAAAACGAAGCCAGGTTGTAGTTTTAATGGTTATTAATACAAAGCAACTAAAAATATCGCAAAAAAAAAGAGCAACAGATTTTTTTTTATTTTTTTTTAAATCCTCGTGTTTGGTTGCTAAATACCTAGGTTTTGGGAAAACAGTAATTTATACTCTTATGTACCATTGCGTCTTTAAAAATAATTATTTTAGGAAAACTATGCATTAATCAACAAAATACGTAAAAAAATGCAAAAAAAATTGGACCATTTTATTTGGCGAAATTTTTAGTTACATTGTGTCTGAACTCACTAATACTACCACCTGGCTTCGCTTTCTCTCGCAGTCTTAATATCACCATCATCACATCAGTCTAAATTCATCCACTGCTGGACATAGGCCTCTTCTCTATCACACCACTTTTCTCGGTCCTGCCTGTCTCATCCACAATTTTCCTTGAAACTTAGTGATGTCATCCATCCATCTAGCGGGTGGTCTGCCTACTCTCCTCTTGGCCTCTCTAGGCCACTATAATATACCCTGTATATATATTTACCGTCTATTTTATCCCAATACCTCTTTCCATATTCTGTAGTGGTTTGGTCCATCTTAAAAGACCGTGATTAATAAACTATTAAATAGATCCAAAATATTAAAATTACTGCCTACCTCGGTAGCGTAGTTGTACTACGGTGCTATTACAAAGCTGAGGTCTCGAGTTGGGTCGGGCAAAATGATATTAGATTTCTATTCGTTATCAGCCCGGAGTCAGGAATTTGTGCCTGATATAGCGATAGGCTCGCCCCCTATCACATCGTGGGATGGAATATACAAGCCGAAATATTGGTGTCGTGGTGGCATCTCTGCCTACCCCTTCTGGGATAAAGGCGTGATTTTATGTATGTTCGTATATATTAATATTATCGTAAGGATGCCTCAAATAACCAAAGCCTTCTATCTCCCAGTCTTCCTAAAAGTATACATTAAATTATTCCAATTTGATATACTTACGTCACGCATGTTTTCCATCTTATTTTCCGCAGGGAATATTGTACAAAATAAATCAAATATTAATTGAAAGCATGTTAGTATACCAATAAAAAACCGATTACGCCCACACTGCGTTTAATAATTAGAGCAGGCTAATTCGCTAGGTGTACCAAATTTATGAGCTGTAGTGTAGCTTAACATGTTTATTAGGCTCGTAAAATTAATGAACGCCTCAGAGCCTCGTGTAGCTCATTTTCATCTGATATTTTAGAAAAATTATGCAAATTAATATGGTGGTTATTACGTAATACGTGTCGGGTTTTATTATAGTGTGTGGATATGTTTCGAACAGTAGACTTACATAAAACAGAATATGGCATATATTGTGAGGAAGTTTCTCGCTCTCTGACTGCCTCGGTGGCGTAGTTGTCTTACGGTACGGTTACAAAGCTGAGGTCTCGGGTTCGAGTCCCGGGTCGGGCAAAGTGATATTGGATTTTTCTATTCATTATCAGCCTGGAGTCAGAAATTTGTGCCCGATATGGCGATAGGCTCGCCCCCTATCACATCGTGGGACGGAATATATAAGGCGAAATGTGGGTGTCCTGTTGGCGCCTCTGCCTACTCCTTTGGGGATAAAGGCTTGAGTTTATGTATGTATGTATGTATGTTTCTCGCTTTAAATTCCGAATTTAGTTTTAACAATGAAATGTAATTTTTTTTTTTTTTTTTAAATACAGTTAAATAAAATTTTTGTAACGAGCAACATTGGAAGTTTTAGGTTTGATCCCAGGACCACTATTTAGTCAACTAGCGCCTTACAGCATTTCAAAGAAATCAATATGAGGATCCTTGCCAACATCAGAGTATTTCCACGAAACCGCTCTATACAAACGTGATAAATATAAACCTAAGCAGTGTCACAGTAGAGAAACAAACGTAGACGATGTTTCACAAATCATAAAATAATAACGCGTACCACATTAGAATTAACATGGGGTAATACGATACGAGGCTTAATGTACGAAAACCACAATACCATACAAGTTTATGTCAAACCTTATTAAAGTAAACCACATCGACCCAATAGAACTGATCTGACTGACAATACACGAGCTAAATTAGTAGATCTACAAACACGAACTTTAGAAATTCCTTGACGTTAATAATCGCTTAAAGGGCATTTTTGAAAAAACTTACTTTAATTAATTTAACTGCCTCGGTGGCATAGTTGTACTACGGTTTGATAACAAAGCTTAGGTCTCGGGTTCGAATCCCGGGTCGGGCAAATTGATATTGCGTTTTTCTTTTCTTTATCAGCCCGGAGTCAGAAATTTGTGCCCGATATGGCGATAGGCTCGCCCCCTATCACATCATGGGACGGAACATGCAAGGCGAAATGTGAGTGTCCTGGTGTCGCCTCTGCTACTCCTTCTGGGATAAAGGCGTGAGTTTATGCATGTATGTATGTTAATTTAATTTTTAAACAACTCTATCTCTTTCCTATTACGTTATTTTTTTACCTGCATTCCTGCGTAGCACAAAATAGCAATAAGTGGAAATCAAAAATCAAAATCAAAATATTCTTTATTCAAGTAGTCTTTTACAAGATCTTTTGAATCGTTAATTTCTACTACCACCGCTTCGGAACGTGTTGTAGCTGTGAAGAAGAAACGAAAGCATACTTGATATCTATGATTTGAATAAATGGATTTTTTCCGCCTCCTTTGAGAAAAAGCATATTCATATATATATGCAGGTACGTATGTCACAAATACTTATACAAGTTGATATTCCAAGATATGGATGTAAAATCCCACTGGACACTCCACTAATAAACTCATGAAATACATTGACATAAATCAAAGCGCTATTTTCATATTCCGCCTACTCTTGAGCCTTTGAAAACATCTAGTTCAATAAAAAGACTAATTTGGTTTTATTCCATAGAGAATCAAGATTGAAGTTGTTTATATTTAAATATTAATACTTCGTTTATTTGGTTAACATTTCTGGCGGAACACGTTTTAATTACTATTTTAATAGGACGTTGGCATCCGCTTGTATAATAAATACACCGAATGTGGGTTCGGAAAAACCAAACCGGAATAGTTGTGTGACGGTTGAGAGCATTTCACCATTCAACGGTTTATGTTCATAGCACTTATTATTGGGTACTGTGATTTAGCATCATTACTCGTTGAAAATTAAAACTGGACACAAACTTTGCTCAAAGTCTGCGCTTTACCATCTTCTTTCTTTTTTTCAGTCACAGAAAGACCTCTGCTAGGCTACCTCAACGTCATAGCAATCTAAATGATATGCGCAAAAAACAAAGGCTGCATAACAATGAAATTTCACCATCATTAATTATTTTTTAACATACATAAACTTCATGCCCTTTATCCAGAAGACGTTATGCACAAGTGCTACCAGGACACCCACATTTCGCCATGTTTCGTCCGACGAAGTGCTAGGGGGCGAGCCCATCCCCATATTGGGAACAATTTCTGACTCCGGGCTGATATTTAATAGAAAAATCCAATATCACTGTACCCGGGATTCGAACCCGAGACCTCAGCTTTGTAATCGTACCGTAGTACAACTACGCCACCGAAAGAGTATATTTTTTTAATTTATTAAATAAAAACACTATAACACAAATGATTTACAATTAATTGATCGTTTGATCATTCCATCTCAATCAATCCCTCTTTATGTACAATTTAAGTTGCTTACAATTTATCTCCAAAGATCAAGTATCGAACGTCGAAAGTCAAAGGCCGAAGTAAATTTTATTAGAAGTCTGTCGGATAGAAATGGTAGGAAATCTCGTTACCTCGATACCGGGGGGACAGCGGCTGTCTAAATCTAGACTCAGGACATCTAGTCGAGCTGGATTTGTATTATATTTATTAATCGGATCTAGTTCTTTATATGTCGTAATTCGTTCGCAATGAAATATCATTAGCGAATAGGGTAGAAAATGTATAGGAATTAAAAAATCTGGCTATATAAGTCGCAATGATTAGGGCGGGTCGCCTCTACTATTTACAGGGATTAAACCATTAAAATCAAGGCAGCGTAGTATTTATAATAATAATTCAGACAAAATCAAAATTAAACATATTTTCTTCTGATGATCGATAAGATTAGCGGTTGTCCAGCTGGCTTATTGCGCTAAAGGCAATGACTTCGATTTCAATTCCAACAACGGTTAACACAAGCTTTATAGTTGCCAAATACCTACAATAATTTTTCGATGTTTCTTATAATAAATTGCCACTTCAACTCAAGATAAAATAGAATTTGTCAAAAGAATTCTATAAGGATTTTCTAGTATGGAGGTAACTGTCAGTCAGCTAAGACCCAAGGACTGGCCACTGGAGATACCGTTTATTGGCTTAACAAGCTCTCAGACATCGGCAAGTGTTAATATGTAGCTCGAGTTCAAGGCACGTGGAATATAAAGACCAAGGGATTGTATAAAATAGTATTTTGGTTATATTTCTATTATAAAATCGAAATATTATTTAGTATTCCCAGAAATGCTTATATAAGCTGTATTGTTAACTTTGAAATGAAATGTTTGAATATATTGATTTTATAACATGTTAGTTTAATTATAGACCATCTTATGAACACAAGTATTTTATATATTTACGTTAAAAAGATATTAAGTTTCGTTTTTTGATAATAAATGTTTGTTTCTGCCAAAAACATGGAAGTTGTCTATGACACTGTGAGTGAAACTATCATGTAAAAAATTTAAAGAATAACAAACATTAATACAAAAAGTTCAAATTAATCTGAAATCTAGACAAATCTCTAAATGCAAATCCCAATCACAGCGAACCGGTAATAATTTAATATGCGCGAGTATGCGCCGCGAGGTAAAGAATCCTCGTGTTCGAGAATGCGCCGGCAAAGTTCTGCCAATACCGCATACCGCGCACCCGATTATTTCGCAGCTATTTTAGCACCTCCATAACTATGGGTGTGGTAAGGTTTTGACGTGAACCGGCAGGTAATGTTTTACCTACTGAGTTATGTATTTATTGTAATAGGTGACTGTCGACACTCTCGTTGTCGACGGTCTTCATATTTACGCATTTACGTTATTTTAAATATCACCGAAAAATATTTTAGATCGCAGCCTCTGTGGCGCTATTGGTTAGACACTGGCTGTGAAACGTAATGACTCGAGTTCAATCCCCGCACCGAGTCAAATATTTATGTGATCCACAGGCATTTGCTTAGGGTCTGGGTGTTTGTGAGAACGAAAAGAAATATTAAAGAGATTATTTCCTAAATACCTAAAACCAAGATTTCAGAATTCGTAGCTTTCACACTACTATTGAACAACTAAGACATGATTTAAACAGTTATAGCTGATTTTCAAAACATGCAAAACACTTTAAATGCCCCTTATTTTAACATTTTAGCGCTAAGCCAAACAATAACAAAAAATGAAATAAATAGACTTCATAAAAAGATTCTATCGGCGAAGAAAAGTGTCGAGTGAAAAAATAAAGTTACCGAGTCGCTGGAACAATTGCAACGAGACACAATGACGTGTCGGGCGCATCCGGAGGCCCATTTAAAAAAGAATCTACTGGACACTACTGCTTTAATATTGAGAAAATATTACAATGACCTCTGTTTATATAGGAGTTAAATATCTTTCATAGGTCAGTACTTTAAAATTTTGAGCGACTCTACTGTTTAGAAAGTGCGTGGTGGCCTGTTGGTAACGGACCAGACGCGGCTGCCTACATGTTCGCGGTGGTCGCGGGTTCAAATCCCAGGGCACACCTCTGACTTTTCGGAGTTATGTGTGTATTGATAGCCAATCACCACGCACATTAACGGTGAAGGAAAACACAGTGAGGAAAGCTGCATATCGTAGCAATTTTAAACAATTTTTACGGTATGTAAGTCCGCCAACCCGCACTAGGCCAGCGTGGTGGACTATATGGCCTAACCACTCTCAATCGATTCCCTCGACTGTAGAGTAGGCCCGTGCCCTGCAATGGGACGTATATTGGCTGATATAGGTATATAGGCTACTGTTTAGAAGGTAGTAAATTAGTTTTATAACTGTCTTTAATGCTATTAAAGTCACTGAAGTTTTGAAGTTATTAGAAAAATATATAACCCATCACTGGCTGAAAATCTGGTTAATAAATAAATAAATATACACTTAAACAAAGTTATCACACTCTTGCGAAGCAGGTTTCGGAAACTACTAAAACCTATTCAGTCTGACAACATCTTGAAACTAAAATGAAATAATATTTACATATCGATGTGATTGTCACACAAACATTTGTCTCGGTATGGAGACCTAATTCCCAGTCTGCCATAAGTCATTTTACAGCTAATATCTTAACCATTACGTATAAAAGTCCAGATCCATAAAGGAATAACTTAAACGCAGTCTAATGCAAAAACAATAGAAAACCAAGAGCATTGACATTTGTACTCCGAAAAAAAAGCATAAGGGCACATGAAGAAATATATACAATAGTGAACTGACATGTGGACAGGTGTTCTGCAAGATAAACAGACAGCATGACAGGCAGACAAGTTTTCTAAACAAAGACTTTACGCTGACAGATATGCTGCTGGAGAGCAAATAAGACAAGTTAAACTCAAATATGCATTACGTGGAAAATCAAATATTAAGTTTTGCTCAGGGGTATTACACATGAAATTGAATTTGCTGTCAGATAGATAGTTATATAGAAAGGATTCAAGATAATCAAAAACGTACATACTAAAATTTATAATAGTATTACTGATTGAGAATTCAGATATGCCAGTAATGCCATTATAATTAATTTAGCTTATTTGTCACTAGGCATGACAGGGAAAAGCCTATAGGCTTGTATAGGCCTAAAGAAATGACATTTCATGCGTTGCCAGGCACAAAAGGCAATTCTAGGTGAATCATATAATATTTAACAAACTGCGAAACTCGTATAAAGCGGATTACCCGGCCTGAGAATAGATCCTAGAACCTAATAATTTACCACCAATAATTGCTGCTATTAAACAAATGAGACGATAAAGAAATCTCAAAACATTAATTTCAATGTGACTTAAGCGCACTTAAAACGAAATTACTAACATTTACATCAATTAAAAGTTAAACAAACATAAAAACAATTACACGCAAACTTTAAACCCACGTCCACGTGTTCGACGATTTACAACAGCGATAAAACGCCGCTTTTTGATTATCTGCGAACGGACTACGGTTTTCGGGGCGTCCCTGTTGCCACAGAGCGGTTTAGTGGCCGGTCCCTAGTTTTATGACACTTGTGGACATTTAATGTGATTAAATGAATGTATTTAGCGATAAGGGCGCGTTTTACTCGTGTCCTCTCTTTATTAGGCCGGTTTATTTGCTTTTATACGGGCGCACGGATTTTATTTCGTTGTTTAGATTGTTCGATATCGATTCTGGTTTATTGGGCTGATTGACGTCATAATGCTTAGAGTAAATATGTCACGCGTTAATAATTTATGAAGGTTAGAACACTAATGTGTTACTATTTTTAGCTAAACATTGGCTTCCCTCAAGGATTTCCATATCGAATTATTATAAGCTTTCTACCTCCAGCAATGTCCTGCAACCTTTTCGTTGAATCGTCTACCCTTTATGGGGGGACATCCAACAGTGCGCCTGTCGGTATGTGGCCTCCACAGGATAGCTTTCAGCCTGCCATCCGAAAAGTTTTGGCCGTCAGGGCTCGCCCACTGCCACTTCAACTGGCTAATTCGTTAGTATCTCGGACTAATTGGAAAAAGAAACTTGAACGTCGGTATAGTAGTGCTGAAATATTCCTGTTCATCCGTAAATCCTAAATTTCTTGCTGTAGTATCACATGTGCCAGCTTGGTCGAAATGACTATGCTATGTATATTTTAAACCTCTTTAACCGAACTTTCAGTTGGATTAATCTATGGGCTGAAACTTACTTATCACAGCCTCGGTAGCGCAGTTGTACTACGGTACGATTACCACGCTGAGGTCTCGGGTTTGTCAAAGTGATATTGGATTTTTTTATTAATTCACAGTCCGGAGTTAGGAATTTGTGCCCGAAAGGCGATAGGTAACTCCTGTCACATTGTAGGACGGAAAACACAAGGCTAGAGGTGAATGTCCTGGTAGCACCTCTGCCTACCCCTTCTGGGAATAAAGACGTGAGTTTATATAAATATATCACTCACAGGTATGAATATCCTTACATTATCCCTATACATTAGCATCCAATAAACGCCATTATTCGAGAGGCGCAACACCTACCGAACTGCCTACAAAAAACATTGGGGCAAGCCCCGGTCATGTGCTAATACAGTACAAACGTAGTTACACGCCGGCCTTTGAAAGAGACAAGCAAATGAACCATTTCTATTGGGTTATCCGCGGCTAATTCAATTATTCATTAGTATTACAATTTTGCTCTCGCCATTGGTACAACACCGCTACTACGAGTTCTCGAATTATGCCTATCGTGTTTTATAAGTGAGTTTTAAGCGACATTTTACTTTTCAATATTAGTGGCAATGCGAAAAATATTTTTTTTATTAATAATACAATTATACAATGGAAGGTAATGCTTTAACGAATCCTTAAACGTGGAAATCGGTGAATGGTGAAAGATACGCTGTTTGGACTCAATTGCATTTGAATGGCGCATTGGAGTATTTTCATCGCGCCAGGATGAAAAAAATATCTATATCAGAATTAAAAGGCTCATAAGCTGCAAAACCAAGGACGTTAAGGACCCCCAGGCCATTCAACCCTATAAATATATCAAGTACGTCATAAATTTCGAATAGAAAACTAACTTAACGAGTAGAAGTAACTGTTGTTAGAAGATTAACTAATTAAATGTTCCAAACTTCTTAACACAGACAGGAGCTGTGCTGAAACGTCATAAAATAATTTTACTTACATAGTCTTCATTTCTTGGAAATGTTGTTCAAAAGAGGTTAAATACTTAGAAATAATGATAATAATAATGATACAGGGCACAGGCCTACTATGTACGTCTACGAAGGACGTTTTATACATCCCACTTCAGGGCACAGCCCTTTTCAAAAATCGAGAGATCTATTGAGAGAGGTAAGGCCATCTTCAACACGCTGGCCTAATGTGGACTTCACGTACCAAAGAACTTCTTACAAATCGCTATAGTATGAAGGTTTCCTCACGATGTTTTCGTTCACTATTAGAAATTATCAACTATAAAATTAATTGCTACACTTAAGCCTCACAGTGATTTAATTAGACACTAACGGAAGCGGTCTGCATGCGTCATGCAACCTTAATTAATCCGTCTGTGCATCTTGTGAAGTGACGTCCAACGCTTGCTAGTAACCTCCACTGTAGAAGTTTTCAGCCACCATCGTGATAGTATTAAAAAGTTGTTCATCACTGGACGCCCGACAGATGTGAGACGTCTAGGTTAATTAGTACATAATAAAATCAATTATTTTAATTATAATAACTACAGAATAACATAGTATACGCGCACGCAGAAAGGAGTAGAGAGGGGTGGCGTAGTGGGGGCATCACAGCATGCCAGGGTAATGACGTTTATACTCACGTCATTAGAGTCCATTTTTCTGCCAACGCGTGCCAATACATGTTTCATATCAAAAATTAAATAAATGGTTTTTCTGTCGCGTTTAATTTAGCTAGTAAAATAGTTAAAGGAGACGAAATCGCTTTTCTGTCGTAATCTTTCATCTTTAGAAGTCACCTATGATACCCCACAAGTACGAGGTTTCGTGCGTGGTTGCGAATTCGTTTTATTTATTTCTTGGCACTGAAGAATTTTCCAATAATTTATTTTGTGTAGATAACCTTTTGAAATGATTTTCAATAGAAATTAATATTTCAATTACATAAAAAGTACGTATATTTAATTGATTCTTTGATGTACAATGAAAATCTTTTACTTTTTATAATGAATTTATAATTTACTAAAACAGCATCATAAAAGCGAAGTTTTTATTAAGTATTTTAACGTATTCTTTTATGCAAAAAATCATTTTCTTAAATTTTGTTGATTCATAAGTTATTGAAAACACTCTGTCTTCATCGTTAATAATTTTGAACTAAAGTTTAATGCATTGCAACCTCTCTATGAATTATAATTAATAACTAATACTAACAGACTTGACTAAAACATACTTTATAAGTAGTTGGTTAGAAAGTTACCGAATAAATTTTTGATAATTAAAGCTTTTAAAAGTTGTTTTTTATCGAATGCGAAAAATAATTTTTAGAAAATAACAGGTGGCACAGCGATCGAAACAAAGATTAATCCATGTTCAAGGGATCATGACCCTCAACAATGAGGAAAACGATTTAATTGTCCTGGTGACCGCGTATATAATGCACTCTAATTTTTTTTATCACATCCCAGGTCGATCGTTCCACGTTGTGCGAGCTAGTCAGTACGAAAAATATCATGCCCAGGATTAAAATATATACCTCGCCTGGCAATATGCTGTATCTTGTAACTTTCGAACTCAACCCTTTAATCAAATCAATTCTGTTCAAAAAAATAAATATCCCAGAAAAAAAAATCATTCCGAAAGCTTACAGCTCTTAAAATAGACAAATGTGAAATGATAGTACTCTAAACACTCATTACATAACCACGAGCAACCATGTAACCACGAGGCAACATCTCACATCCATGTCATCACTTATTCACGCCACACTCGGTCCGAGTGATAAATAAATGAGATCACGATATTTGCATAAACGTGTCGTTTGCCCGTGACCCGTGGTAGTGCACATCGAATGAATAAATTATACTCGGCAGATGTTATTTGCGATGACAATTTCATTTTCGTCTGATTACTTCCCGCCTTGCTTTGGAATAATAATGAGCCTTTTCTTTTATTTATGTTTGCGGTTTAAGATTATTCAAAGGTTATTGGGTTACTGGCGGATTGAGGGATATTTTTAAGCCATGACGTAAAAGATTCAGAAACTCATCTCGGGGTTTCCGCGGTGAGATAGGCAGAGATGTAACAAATGCTACCCGGTAGTATGATCTTACTTCCATCACAATATTGGCAATCGCCAATCCCGAAATGGACCAGCGTGATGGACATAAGTCTCCTCAATATAACTCGATTGTTCAACACCCGTTCTGAACAGTGGTTTGGTGTTTAGGACACAACACACAAATGTGATCTTGATCAGTTCATATATATTTTTTTATTTCGTTATCATCGTCATACTTCTATACAACATTACACCCGTCATAAATACATTACATGCGATTTGTTCTACAAATTATAAAACAGTTACCGAATAAACGAACCCCCCAATTCCATTCCCTAACGAACTCAAACAAACACTTATCTTGTAAATCAGTGCATTAACAAGGAGTTTCACACGGGCTGTCTAATCGGCCATTAGTACACAACTATTGCTTTTAAAACCCGGCATTCACACGCCGCCGGTAATTTGCGACTAACCGTCGAAGGAAATGGACGGGATTACGGCGGCCACTTGACTACTCGGTAATGACGCGCGGGAATGACGGGCTTTACGGCTATGGTTTTAGGAGGTTTGTGTGTCTTTTTTTTATTTTGTATAGTTGTGAAGGATATCTTCAATGAACATAATATATTGCACTTTGATAGATGTATAAAAAAACTAAAATATAAATTGCTGAATACCTATTCGCTCTAAAGTATACTTAAAACGAAATTAAAAAGCGAAAGGTACAACCAGTCTTGATCTTAAATTATTTTATGTTGACAGAAAAAAAATCTCCCACTTATAAACATGGACTAAATAGACAAAAAAAGTATAAAGCCAAATTTTAAAAAGAACAACGCACAGCACTTAAAAATCCGCATTAAATCATCCTAATAACCAAAAAAAGACCAACCCCCAAAATCAACACAGCACCCCAAAAATAATACTAACATCTCATATAAAAATCATGTACAGTGTACTCTACTTAAAAGGCTGCGTCACGGCACTCCCGGGCATTTTCTCTACGTTTGGGATAGAAACAAAAAAACACCCCTAACATGACTTTCGGTCCCGTTTCCCGCCCTCAGGAAACGGAGGTATGTACTTGGGACATAAGGGGACGGTGCTAGGGTGGGACCTGGTTGAGGAGAAATTAAATCGATAGTTTTTTCGATTTAATTTATATTTGATGACGCAGAAAAATGTGATGAAGGCTAATCTTTCCACCACATGGGATTAAAAATCAGGAAGAGAGTGAGAGGACTTGTAATTTAACGTTATTAATTGTGCTCTGCTTTTGTTTTATCGATAGCTGAGTAATTACAATGAATGATACGATTGACATGACATGAATCGATTAATTTAATAGTCATATTATTAGATACTTGGTAATGACTTTTTGTTGTACCTACTCATCTCATATTTGTTAAAAATAAGAAATCTAGTAGAAGATAATAATATTATAGACATATAAAAAACACGTAACTAAAGATTGACTTTAGTGGCGCCATGGTGGCTTATCAAGACGAATTTAAGCTGATATTGGGAACAGTATTTTTATAGCATGAAATCAAGCATTTATTAACCTGACATTGGCCATTTACTTACATCATTTGCACCGCCACCTATAACTATGAACGACTGTCTACAATGAACAATTCACTGGCACATTGCAAAAATAACAAAAGGAATAAAATCGCTTTACCGTGCCAAGAATGTCACATCCCTAGCACGATGATACGGCTAACGTCAAAAGCATTTATCGGCCGGCATAAAAAGGCGACGGGTGAGCCCTTCCGCACACCGTTACCGAGCCGGAGAGATACTGCCTCCCAGATTAACTTCACGTAAATAAACATATCGCGTACAATGAACGTAAAATCTTACATTTTTCACACAATTTTCAGCTTAGGGAGACAGGATTTTTCGTGCTTGAAAAGGGGTTATGGCATTTGTGAATTACTTTTTGTGACAATATACAAAATGCGTGGTGGACCAGACGCTACTGCCAACATATTCACGGTATTCGCGGGTTCCAATCTCAGGATGCTCTGCCTTTTCGGATTCATGTGTGCATTGATAGTCAATCCCCACGCACCATAACGGTGAATGAAAACATCGTGACTACACCAGCTTACCATGGCGATTTGAAAGAATTTCTACGGTATGTAAAGTCCGCCAACCCGTACTAGGCCAGCGTGGTGGACTATTTGGTCTAACCCCTCTCAATCGCCTCTCAATCGCTTTCCATTGTAAAGGAGACCCTTGCCCTGCAGTGGGACGTATATGGGCTAATACTGATACAGATACACACATGTACTATAGTCAATCTGATGAAGTAAGCCAATCCACTTTAGGCCAGCAAGGAGGACTATGGCCTTAACCCTTCTCAATCGAACATTCAGTTGCAGAAGAGTGTCGTGATCTGCATTAGGACAATTATGGGTTAATATAGTACAGTTTAGTCCAATCAAGGACGAATAAACTAATGCAAGACCGGGCTAAAAGATAAAATACGCGTAGAAATACCACCGGTATTAGAAAATATATTTTATTGTAGGTACATATAAATTCGTGATAAGGCACAATGGTGATTTTATTATAAGTACATTTATTTACTTCTTTTGTGTTTGTCCTTACACGGAGAATTCTTACAATCGTCCCTGACAACTAGCGAAAATTATTTTCAGAACTTTAATAAGGGCTCGTTTATCCCGGATATAATGAAAATACCTATTTTCCCACACATTTTCCGCATATTATTATTATTATCTTTGTTCAATTACTACAATCTCATAATGGTTACAAGTTGTCGTAGGATGCTTGCGCTTTAGATGAGGCCTATAGTCCGCATCAGAATTCCTGTGTCATATTATATTGATGATGAAAGTCTAGCTCTGCCATATTAGTTGGTAAAACCGTGTCGGTGTTATTCTACACCCCATGTATGACGGACAATCCTCTTAGGGTCAACGTAGACAATGGCCTAAGCCCTCTCAATCGAACTCTCGATAGTAGACTCCCGTACTCATACAATACAGTCACTATCTATTTAAATAAACGTCGTGCCAACCGATAAAGACCGAAAATAACATATTTCAGCGAAATGTTACGCAAGGATATATGAAAATGATATATTTTTGCTCCGCCCGAACAGTGTCGCGCTAATTTATAAGTGTCTAGCACCCGCTCTATCGACGTTTCTCCTTGTCTCACCACTGAAATATAGTGAGAAAGCAATATTTTATACATCGCTGTGATAGTGAAAACATCTTTATTTATTGTGATTTTGGTAATGTAATTGCTTTTAACACATATTGCGAAAATTAATTGGGTAAAAAGCATCTCAACGCGCGCTTTTGATCTTTATAATAGTAATGTCGAGAACTTAGATTTATTTAGCCTATTTTCAACTCATATTTTTGTTACTTTGTCTATACTTTGTACCCGTATTTGCCTGTTTATACCTACAAAAGATTGTTTTCGAAACTGACTGTATCTTTCTGTCATGTTTAAAAACAATGTTGCATATAATAGGCAATTACTACATGCAATACTCATCAGATAGTATTCACTGCTACCCAACAATCATCCCTTGCTATTTTTCATGCTGCGGTGGAAGGAGACATGATTAAAGATAGAACACATAGGTCAGCAAACTGTGAGGCTTAATTTGTGCCTGTATTATTAGGCTCCAATACTGGACCAGCTCAAATACGTCACACTGCAGGGCACGGGTCTCTTTTACAACTGAGAGTGCGATTGAGAGGGGTAGGAGACTGTCCCGCCCTCACACCCGCCACTGCAACTCCTGTAAGCCAGGATCAACAGTGGCACGCATTTTAATGACACTGAGCATTGAAGCTCAGCGCGTCTCCGGGAATGTCTAACTTGTCTTTAACCCGCAACGAAATCAATCAAAAAGTTAAATTAATAGGAGGAGTTGGAAATAAATGATTGTCCACTTCCCTCCCTAATAAAGCGGGTGACAAAACAATGAACTAAAGAGGTAAATAACCTCGCATAAAGACATTTACAGCCAGAGAAGCCAGCTGTAAAGCACCACGGAATAGTGATTATTACATTTAAATGGGACCTAATATGTAAGCTGTTATACTTGATTCCAATAATAGGTATGGCAAAATCGTCGGAAAGCACGGAAATTCTTCCTAGTCTCCACAAGGTCCATGTAGTATACAACTCCAGATGTTATTTGCATAGTATCTAGCATGGTTTTACGCTCATTCTGCCAAAGACTACACTCCCAAAGTATATGATGCGCGGACTGCTCATATTCGCAATAAGGTGTTGAACATGAACACGCAGGCGAATCAACGAGCTTAAATGAGTACAGTTTAGACTTAAAGTTACCATGGCCCGTAAGAAACTGTGATACGTAATAATCGATATCTAGCCAAGTCTTTGCCAACCGATCACGCACGCATGGAAAATATTGGTATAGATGCCGACCCTTCAAAGATACATCCCATCTATTTTGCCATTCATCTATTATTTCGTTATATACAACTGAGAGCGGCTTAAATAGTCTGTCTACTTTTAAAAGTTCACGTGAATTTAAGAATCTTTTGTCCATATTCTCTCTAGTTGAGTAATACATCGCGGCGCGACGTTGTACCTCCAGGTCGACTGGAAGTACACCCGCTAGGACAGGTAAAGCTTCGGTACTAACAGTCCTATACGCCTTACACAAGAATATCAAAGCCAAACGTTGGCTCTGGAGCAATTTCCTTCGCACAGCACCGATAGTGGCCCTATCAGCCCATACGGGGGATCCGTAAGTAATACATCCTAAGTAAGTAGCTCCATAGATGGTTTTTAATGTATTGAAAGATAGCCCCCACGTTGATTTTGATATTCTTGTCAAAGCAAAGAAGTTATTTTTCGATTTTTCCCCGACTTTCTTAATATGTTCAAGAAAGGAAAAATTCCTTTCCAAAATTAGACCAAGATAACAAACTGATTCTTTTTTCTTTACGGTAATATTATTAAATTTAATTCGCGGCGGTGATTTTAAAATTCCTTTTAGAAGTAATTGGAACGTTTTATGTGGTGCGAACTGTAAACGATTTCGATCGCCCCAATCAGATATTAATTTTAAACACGTGTCTGCCATATTTTCGAGTCCCGACCTACTGTTTGACTCAATAAGCAAAAGGCCATCGTCCGCATATCCAATCAAAGAACACCCCGACGGTAAGGGAATTGTAAGAAAATCATCGGATAATAGACCATAATAGACCGCCACGCTGGCCTAGTGCGGGTTGACGAACTTTACATACTGTAGAACTTGTTCAAAGTCGCTACGGTATGCCGGTTTCCTCTCCACGTTTCCTCACCGTTATAGTGCGTGGATCAATACATACATAACGCTGAAAAATCAGAGGTGTTCCCTGGGATTTAAACCCGCGACCACCGTGAAACATGCAGTCGAGTCTGGTCCGTAATACCAACAGGCTACCACGCACTTCTACTAACCAACAACAATACCTCAGCCGTTATTTCCTATATCCACTATTAGCTCTGTTTCGATTATCCCATCCCGACCTTAGTATGATTTGTTAACCCAGTCATAACAAGAACGATATTATGCAACGACGTCATACTCGGAGCAAAAACATCAGGCGGGCAAAATGCGTTTTGTCCAAGGATGATTTATCGCCGGACTGGATATCTTAATAACTCCCCCGGGAACATAAATCAACTGTACCCAGCCCTGGCTAGTGTATTACATTTGAATTTTGCTGATCTGATCGTATTGAAGACGTTTTAGGACCTAAGACGTGATATGAAAAATGTTTTTGGTTTGACTTTAGCGCGTGGAGCGGGATTGGTGAAGCGAAGTCTATTTGATTGTGAAATCTATACATAAGGCTAGGGTATTATTCTCTCAATTAAATCATATTAAAGTAGCAGAAAGTATGAAACGAAAATAAATAATCTCATATGTTAAATAATGTTGTATAACATGCGGCGGTTTTGCTCAGACTGTTCGAGCAATGCCATCACTATGATATTTTAATACTAGCTTATATCAAACTACGATACGATAAGCCAACAAAATGCAGCTTAACGTAATATTCTCTTTGGTTTGAACATATACTAAGCGTAGTTATCTAGATAACAATTCCGTACACTATGTCATAAAAAGCCTCCATGGCGCAGTTGGTTAGACGCCGGCTGTGAAACGAGAGGCCGCGGGTTCGATCCCCGCACCGAAACAAATATTTGTGTGAACCACAGGTATTTGTTTCAGGTCTAGGTGTTTGTGGGACCGAAAAGTCTCTCGTAGTTCCTGATATCCACGGCACAAGACGCGATCTTTGTGTGGGGTCAGGACTATTTATGTGACTGTTGGGTGTATTTATATAAAATAAGTCATACTGACCCAAATAACGTGACTATTAGGATATGTATATCAGATTTAAAAGACGCCGATATTGTTATTTTTAGTCGGAAGAAAAAAAAATCTAAATTTATTAAAACATACACAAATCAATAATCACAGACTATCATAGTCACTATCATGTCGCTATAAAACTAAATACAGGTTGTCAGATTAATGAACATTTCAAGGATACACGCACAATTATGATTAATTACGGCCGAAGTATTCCACCTAGTAATTAAACTTTGACAACCGTAAGTTCCAACAATTAAGTCTATAATTCGGCGGGACCCTCTATTTCAACCAGACGGTGACGTCAATCGTTTACATGTCCAGGTGGGCTGGTTAACAGTACAGTTGATTTTAAATCAATTTTGTTCGTGTTTTGTTTGTGTTGTCGTTATAATTAGTCTCTTTATTTGTTCTTACACATATAAAGTTTATAAGGTTATAATTTATACTTGTTTGTCGGGTTAAGGTCAATATTTGACTCCAAGAAGGACAATAGTTGAAATACAGTGTTATTCAGTCAGTTAGAAATGGCTGTAATACACCTTTCTTTGCATAGAAATTATTCATTAAAAAAAAATAGTTACAAAATTGCTTCTTAAATATGTCAGGGATGAGTTGGTTTTTAGATTTAGAAATTTTTATAAATTATTTCATAAACACTTGTTTACATACGGTACCTTACATCGGTATAATTGGTTACTTAAATCAGGACCGACAAAATACGGTAAATCACATTTAGTTCAGGATAGACAGACAAAAGTACACTTTTCTCTTCGGCCCTAGAAAACCCATTTCAAACTCCTTCCAAGAATTCCCACACCAACCTGTCTGTACAGCAAAGATCATTTCCCCCGCAAAGAAACCCTAAAACGCGTAACAGTACAGAACATTCGCCCTCACTCGGTTAATTTACGAGCATATAACGCCGCAATCTCACTCGCAACACGCCATTATCCGCGACTCCCAATTAACTGGGTTGCTTTATTAACATCGTGAGACGTGCCACGCAAAAACCTCAAACTTGTAATGCGCACCATATTTCGATGTACGTTAAATTCTAACTTGTGGCTTTAATTCCCTTTAATTAGTTTTTTTACTGCAATGATTGGCGAGACGACCATGGGACTTGCCTGATGGTAAGCGATACGACCGCTCATGGACTGTAGCAAAACCAAACAACACCATGAATTACAAGGTAATGCTTGGCATTCCCCTGCGCTTACCATCCTGAGACAAAAGATGTTAAGTCTCATTATGTCCAATAGTTACTCTGGCTACAATACCCTTCAAACCGGAACACAACATTGCATTTACACTGCTGATTGGCAGTTCTATTTTCTCACACTTTTAAATATAATTAAACAAAAAATATAATTATAACAAAAAAATACATACAATAATATTAAAAAAAAATCGTTCAGCAATGGCGAGGCTGGAGACCCAAGCCACTGGTTGTTAGGACCCCAAAGTCAGGAATCGCTTCACATTACGTGCCGTGTCAAGCAAAACTGCCTTATTTATTATTATGTATTTTACTTCCTGGGATTATAATAAGCGTTGATAGACACGAAGATTGAAAACTTTGGGCGAATGAATTTTTGTATCTTGAGTATAAAAATTATTTCTCGCGCCATCAGCATCCAAAATTACGAGGAACTTTCGGCTCCATTACAAAGAGTACATTTAAATCAGGAAACCATTATTACGTTGAAACTACGAAGTCACAATATCTTGCCAACCATAACATTATAACTAAAAAAAAACAACTTGCAAGGAATATTTCATTGTACAGACGCATTTAGTAATTACTCTAACAGACTGGAATGACAAGGAAAGGGCGCAATTATAGAAACAGCATTATTTCTTATTAAAACTGCTTTGTAGTACTGCACTGCAATAATGCTGTTACAAGTGCATTTATTTATTTATGGTGGGACTTCTACAGTTGTTATTGCTGCGCAAGATATAAATATTAATGACAGCTTTATTATTATAAAAAATATAAAATCGTAAATTAAAATAGCGAAGAAGAAAAAAACGCAATATTTTAGTTATTAAAGAAGATTAATAAACCAATAATTATACAACAGAAGATGCTAAAGATTGGTGTAGTAGAAATAGAGTAGATTATGCAGAAAGAATTCTAGTACAAACTGAACATGAAGAACACATGAACTTTACAACGAACAAGAAACAGAAATTCCTAAAACCCAGACGTCTTAATGCAATCAAAATGCTAAAAGAATGTATTCACAAAACCGACGACTAAATACAATTACTTAACAACACGGAATTACCATTACAAACCCAAGAATCCGCATTCCAAGCCATTACAATCCAGGCGTTAAAATTCCACGCCAGTGTACCGATTACCCATTATAAAAGTTTTAATAAAGAATATAAAAGTGGGATCATCGCCAAATATGTCATCCGTTTCATCGAATAAATCAAGTTTTGCAATCGACCTTCTAAAAAGTCAATTTGCCCGGGTCCTCACTTTTCCCAGTTTGACAGTTAATAAAGACTCCGATGGAGGGCTAATCTGAATTGCTAATGTTATTTTTCTTTAAATTACATTTCAGTGCTGTGGATTAAGAGTCTATTATAAACGAAGATTGTTCCTCTTCACGCCCCGTTCCAGGAATCTGATTTGATTTTATAGAATAACTTTGATGTCTCTTGGGGAATAGTTTGGCTACCTGCTTTCCACTCTTTTTATGTTCACGGCATTTAAAATTCCTCTTTATATTCGTTCTAAGTGTTACTTTCTAGATTCAGTATATTTTTTAACTTAAAAATATGTTATGTGCCTACTTTTGCAAGACTACTCGTATAATCAACATAGTGTGTTTTCACAAAAAAAAAAATTGTAAAGTAGTGGTATAAACTGCCCACATCAATGCGTACTACTTTAGTTTAATAAGTATCGTGAGTCTCAACTACTTATTCCCACAACACTCTACTAAAAACATACATTTTATATCAAACTTACCTCGGCGTACAGATCGAACCTACGTCAATGATTTCACATCCAACATTCACATCACAGATTCCCAGCTATTACGATTAGCGGCCATCCAACTCTAATCCCCAAAGCCGAAGCCTCAAAATCTAAGCATTAACAGCTACCATAAAGAACACGTGAACGAAATCACCCATTATCGGAATGAAAGTGTAGCGGCGGTGTTTACACAGCCGAGGTGGGATTCAAGGTAATAGGAGGGCAAACATTTATCCAACAATCCAATTGGACAGCGACGTCAGGTGTCGGTGTGAACGCGGCCTCGTTTCAATATTAAAAATTGAACATCGATTTTGTATGTCCATTTTTATTCTGTACTTACTTGGTTGAACTTCAATGATGTGTCTTATAAATTTAGGTTATTGTGCCTGATTTTATTCCTAGCTGTACCCGATGTGGTTTCTGTTGATAAAATTTCGAAAGCCATAAACCGAAAATAATGTTGTATATGGTACTCACATGTCTTTCGCCTACTTAACTCCTTTAGAAGATCAATTTTCAAAAACCCTTTTTAGTGTTTACGTATATAATGTGTATTATTTCTAGAATTTATTAACTTGATAATTAAATAGTTAATACTTTTTCGGCGTGTGTATAGCTTATATTACAAAATCCAGCAACATTTAATGAGCAAACCAATTTTATTAATTTACTTTTAAAGCTATAATGAAATGTTTGCCTTTCTAAGAGCACTATTTTCGAACGCCCCGAAATGTTTATATTTTGTAAACTAAAGATATTTAATTTTAACAGACTACAAGACAAATAAAATTGGTTACATATAGTTTAAAAGATATGGTTATCATGCTTTAGAGATTAGACTTTAGAGGAATGAAAAAAAAACTTTTATTACGTGTGTGTAATGGTATTGCTGCTTTAAATAAATTGCTGCTGTAACTTTAGTACAAGTATAACAAATTCATTAAAATTATTTTTATAGTAAACATAATCTAGAACACATTAGAGACGTTGCTAGTTTAACAAAGTCTCAATGAGTTTGATGTCTGAATGAGTTTTATCTTTTCTTTACTTGTAATTTTGTATACCACTGGTGTACAATAAAGTTTTTAAATAAATTAAATAAAATAAATAATGATTTAATTAAGCCTCAAATTATTAAGGTGTGCACATTTTTTAACAAAACTCAACATTAGTGGAAATGTATTATGAAAATGTTAACCTTACAAAACTATGTAGCGACATATTCGATCCAGAACCTAATAAAAATGCAGACATGCATACATAATACCAGTAACATGGATCGATAGCGCAACCACAATTTGTGCAATTTGAAATGATTCTGAAAGGTTTGCGTGACGGCTACAGCATGAATAAACAATTGTTAGTGCGCTCAAAGATCTATGTGATTTGAAGACTGCTTTTCGTAGTTATATAGTAATATAAACACTTGAAAATGACTAAGCCGTTATTCTCGATAGCTAGTGGTTTCCGAAACAGAAAATGTAGCCTTGTATCAAGAAGACTCCTTTTTGGTTGGACATAACAAAATGAATCTATTACACAAAGGTTATTCTAGTACTGTCCAGCGAGCGTAAACTGGCAACAGAAAGTAATTTCTTGCAAAAATTTTCACTCAGAGCCTACCCGATCAACCTTCTCTGAAAATTCTATTCAAACAAACCATGCCATCAGAATCTAAACTAGGACTTTAATGTCCAACCTAAGACCTCACTAATCTAGACCTGAACATCTTACCACAAAATTCTAGATTCTAGACTAATATGGCAGTAACTTGCCATCACTGTGACATATTTAATAATGTAGAACGTAAAACCACGACAAAGCTGCGTGTAACATTCCTCTCCATATTCCGACATATTCCGTCTGGTTCTTAAAGCGAAACGTGAAGTTATTAAACAGTCTCGTCATTATGACAACTGCAAGATACGTGGCTCCAAGTAATATAGACTGGAAAATATAGAAACTTGTCAACGACGTTCTAGTTGATGAAGGAAATGCTAAGATGGAAATCGTAAGTTTGAGCTCGAGGTAGGTACCATGAACCTTGCAAAGTTATGACGTGTGTTATAATGAATTGTCTCTTGCAATGAGATACATAAAATCCGGAATAAATACTTTAAGTCAAATAAGTGCCCGTAAATATGTTTAATCTCTGAATGAAGTTGAATCGAAAAGTCTTTCGTTATTTTTGAGACATAGTTGTGAAAATTTGTTAATGGCTTTTAGTATACTTGTAATAAACTTAATTTAATTCATTAGTTGTATGTTTTTCAAATAAATAAAATAAAATACAAATCTTTATATTTTTAAATGGGTTCTAGATTTGTTGTGCGACAATAATTTATCTAAGACTCCGATAAATGTTATTATTCGATTAATTTAATTACGGCCAATTTACACAATTAAACAGACTCGCTAAACTTTCTCGTAAATCAAAGATGACTTGCGAGCACTAATTTATTTTTAAACTAGCTTCTGCCCGCAAACTTCGTCTGCATGATTAACTTTATTTGAAATTGACTTTATTTCCAAAATCAATCCAAAAAGCCGCACAGACAAACAGACAAAAAATGTTAAAGTCATTGTTTTGGTTTCTATTACGTTAATACAAATCCCTCATATTAGTTTTTCTCATTTATCTTCCATGAACAGACTTCAATCGGTTACTTTATAATATGTATAGTTTTTAAACTACACAATAATCCACAGCGTTTGACTATAATTTATAACAAACTTCTTGGTGTCTTTAAAATTCGTGCCGCTGTCCTGGCTTGAAAGACTTTCAGCGTTTCGGCAGATAGAAGAAGATAAAAGAAGCCAAAAGTTACCTGTCCCATGGTTCGGAAACTTGTTCAACATGTTCAGCGTCAGTATTGTGCGATCAGTGAGGTTACAAAATAAGGCATGAATAAAGATCGTTCGTAGGAGCGTCACGTGTGCGCGACATAAAGAGGCGACGTGCGTACGTCGTGATACGGTGTCGTGTTTACTTATGGCGCATCCGATTATCTGAAGGTTTGGATAGCTTACCTGGCTATAGCATCGTACTGCCTTATGACTTATTGGTTATTTTTTAATTTTTTGATGTTAAGTCTCAGCATATCCAGTACTTACTCTTTCTACAATGTGCTTCAAACCGGAACGCAACAGTGCATTTACACTGCTGTTTGGCGGGAGAAATAGATGTTGCAGTGGTACCTACCCAAGCGGCCTCTCACATAATATGGGACCTACCTACCACCAGTAAATTTTACGAAAGTGGCTGCAATGCACCAAATGTTCAGTGAAATATAGACAATGTGATGAAATGGAAACCGGGGAGAGTAGGTTATTTACTGCTGTTCGAAACAATTATAGATCACCGGTTCGATTCTCGGATGAAAGCTTTTTGGCGAAATTTTCCTTCGCACAGGACAATCTACTTTGCAATATTATTTGAAAGTACGATTTTTTTTAAATACTGATAATACTGAAAATTAAGTTACTGCGACACCACGTAGTTAAAAAATAATTTAAAGAACCATTAAAAATATCAACAAAATCTTTCGACTACAAGAATGGAGCGATAACGCTTGCTTGTTATAATGAGCACTATCTTGATGTAAACTTAATGATGTTGTTACAAGTTTTAATGATTAATACTTTTATCTATTGAAATAAAAATGAAAAATAATAAATATATTGACCTCGTAATATTCTATATCAAATGAGTTTTTTAAGAGTATGCATTATCAAAAAAACTCTTGGAGGAGCCCTGTGGTTAACAGTGGGCGATTAGTGATACAGTTGTGCATATATTATTTTATTCATACACAGATTTAAAACCTATTTTAGTTAACTAATGTTTTGTATTCTTCGCTCAAACTGAAGTCTAAAGTCATCCGATAATAACAAAACATTCGATAAGTAAAATAGGTTTTTAATCTGTGTATGAATAAAACCGTCAGTATATACCTATTATTCAGCATTCAAAACTGAAAAACACATCCACACATAAATATAGAATTCCGATACGTGAACTCAAATCCACACCTAAAAAAACTGTTACAACTATAGGTAACCAGATCACCCAATTTCCATTAAGTGTGAATAGATTATGGAAGTTTATTTTTCGACTCGTTTTTAATGGCAGGCTATGGGGAATGACCTTAATCCGCTTCCGAAACAGCCGTCAATGGCGTGTCGGGTCGCGTATCGGCAGCATTACGGCCAGGGTTCGACGGAATTACTTCATTAAACTACACTTCTGAAGAATTAGTTTAATCGGTTCTAAATTCTTATCAAGTTTTATTAAATTAGTATGTTTAAAATAAAATGCCTCGGTGGCGTAGTTGTATTACGGTACGGTTACAAAGCTGAGGTCTCGGGTTCGAGTCCCGGGTCGGGCAAAGTGATATTGGATTTTTCTATTCATTATCAGCCCGGAGTCAGGAATTTGTGCCAGATATGGCGATAGGCTCGCCCCCTATCACATCGTGGGACGGAATATACAAGGCGAAATGTGGGTGTCCTGGTGGCGCCTCTGCCTACCCCTTCGGGGATAAAGGCGTGAGTTTATGTATGTATGTAAAAAAATTTGAGCATAAAATAGTGTAAGGTCTGGTTTTTGACCGGTATGCCGAGTTGGCAGTCGCAAGTTCGAGTCTATGGCACGCATCTTCAGAGATGAAAATCAAAAAAGAGTTAGCTCTTACACGGTACATGTATACTTAGTATATTTTCGATACTTTTACCGAGCTAGGAAAACATTGAATAGGAACCTGCAAGCTGCATACTAGGGGTTTATAATCAACAATTCCAAAGAAGCAAAGGTATGTGTAGAGTTCAGCAACCCACACAACTACAAAGACAAGCAAGACAATTAATACCAACACAAGACAATTGCTAACAGCGGCATTTCCAGACAAATACGACCTGGCGACTTTCAAAAAACGAGCGCTTACCTTAGAGGTCGGCAACGCATCTTCATGCCCTATGGTGTTGCAGATGTTCATGAGCACCAGTGGTCACTTACCATCAGGTGAAACGTTTTGCTCGTTTGCCTTCTACAATATGAAAAAAATGTCACCCTCAAAACATGTCCTACAATACAAAAACTCTGTTAGAAATGATACTTTAAAATATATCTTATTTCACACAACTCAGACAGTAAAGTATAAATAATAAACAAATATAAAGCTCGTTACATACAAGAAACATTCCGGATCGAGCAGCTGGTATTGACGTTGTGTAAAACACATTACTGGAAACAGAACATTGCAAGCAGCGAAGAAAAACTTTTACACGTATACTTCGAACGGGAAACAATTTAGGTGATGTAATGGATTTTTAGGATAATCCAAATTTATAAGCAGAATATATATGGGCGGGGTAATGTAAATATAAGGTTGTTATAGATATAAATTTAATAGTAACAAATATAAATAATCCGCAAGAAAATATAAGAATCGGCGACCTCGTTAATCATTAATTTAATGAAAAACACTATTTATCTGAAATAAGTTAATTTTATGAATGGATTTGACCTCAGAAGCAGGTGGAGGAACTTAAAACAATAAGCTAAAACACATCCTTAACTCTTTCCGAAGGAAGTACAATTGAGATATTTCCAAATAAAACCTCACACAAAGTAGATATCCCCAGGAAGCAAACCCAGGAACTAAAATTTCACAGCGGTCCGAAAACTCTATCAACAATTTAAAGTTATTTAAGTTGCCATCCTCCAAAAACAAAACAAACAAAAACCAGTAATATCCAAATAAAATTCATCACAATCAGACAATTAAGAAGAAATCGTGTATATTCATAAAGAGCTATTTTCGTCGATCATCCACCAAGGAACGGGGTCAGACGCAACAATAGGAGGGGTAATGTAAGCGGTCTATTTTATACTGACCGCGTTAATGCCATTTCAGAGACAATTTATGAGTAACCATGACTTATTGGCAGCAAATGGGTGTCCTTGTATATGCTCTTCAGTGAATAATTATGAGCAGATACAAATCATTGAAAACGCTAATATACATGCTAATATTATTTATTTATTTTAATAGCTTTATATACTTAAATATTGTGATGTGTTAGGGGCTATGTCTGTGTGCTAGCTTTTAAAGCTAAATAGCTGAACCAATTTGGATGAATTTTGGTTAAGAGATACATGAAATCATGGAAAAAGTGCTCTAGTTTTTACTTTCAATTAAAACGGGGGTAGAAAAAGGGTGGAAACGTTTGTATTGCTTGTTGTTACCGTTAACTATAGATTCTACATACGTATATACTCTCTAATCTCTATGTGGACCACACTGCATATTCAGTCATTTTAACAACCCATTATCATTAAGATTGTTAAATGTAGTTTGAAGTGTTAAAAGCAACCGCCGAATTTAACAACTCAAAAAAAATAAACCAAGATATTCAATAAATTTAAGTGGAAAAGTTTGTCGGAACACCTTTTTTATCAGAAAATACGAATGGCCAAGTTGCTAGCGAAGTTGGGGTCAAAATTACCCAAAGTCATACGAACCTCTGTTACCACACTTTTGAAACCACTGAGAGTTTTAAGATATTTTGACTCGTTAATAGCCAGTTATTGAAAAATAATCACTGCATTGAGCAGATTGATAGCAGGAATAATATCGCCTAATCACCACCAAGTTATTACGCGATAGAGAGAGAGCAGATTTTAAAACGAAAGGCCGTGGGTTCCATTCCCGTAGGTACCGAGAAAAAAATAGTTTCGGCTATATATATTGTAAGACCGAAAAGTCTCAATTTGCTGATTCCTATAACGCTAGACTTGACGCATAGTGAGCCAGGACTATCTAAATAAGTCTTAAATGTACTTTTAATCAAATTGATTACTTTAAATCACATCTCATCTAATTCCTGGTGATCTGAAGATACAAACTCGTCTTCAGTTGCAATATGCCTTCGCACGCCAACATGCGTAAATGTATAATTCAGTCATTTGTTCAATGGATGGAGTGGGTCAAACACTGGCCATTGAGGCGGGGCGGTCAAACGGAATCGGTAATGTATCATTCAACGTAAACACTTTGCAAATTGATGCCTGCTGTCCTAGCTTTGAGTTGCGGCTGTGCTTGGGTTCATACAGAATGCTAATTTTCGGCTTATGTTGTTCCTAATTATAGGTGACTGTAGAGTTAACAGTCTGGTCAAAGGCTATCAAGTACAACTCATGTCTAATAGAAGATTCATACCAAGTGGATTTTCCGACCAAAAGTATGAATCCAGGACATGATGGTTCAAAGTGTCTGAATTAATTTAAAATGGTGTTAAATCAACATTACGTAGACGACCATTGTTAAATATAACTCTCCTTCAAAGATTTTCACAGACACCTTTTTCTGAATTGTGGTCAGACGTCCTACACGGTTGCCCAGTAGGTGGCCACTCGAGAACTTTTCCACCTCATCGACCCGTCATAGTCGCAGTTACCCCACCCACCTCTTCAACAATAAAATATATCTTTTACCTCCATAATATTTATAATACCCTATTTCTTTTTCTATCTGCAATATCTTAACAAAAGAATGTCATCTCATAACATCAGAGATCAATGGCAAACTCATAATTACAGTCTAGAATATTGCTAAAACTTAATTTCAAGTAATTACGCTTTCAGCACAAAACATAAAGCCTTTGCTGTATTTATATTAACAAAGTAATTATCTGAAATGAATACACTTTCTATTTTATTATATTTGATGGAAAAATAATTATGTTTAATTACATTCTGATAAATTATAAAGCGGTGTTTCAAAGCGTTGGTGCAACGCTCAAATTGTTTTTGTTCGCGGTGCTTTTTGGCGAATATTTTTAATTTAATAGTTTTATTTACATTTTAATTTATTCGAACTTTATCGTACATGTTCACAGTGGCCACGGATCAAATTCTAGACACACCTCTGACTTTTCGAAGTCATGTGAGTATTGATAGTCAATCGCCACGCACTTCGACGGTAAAGGAAAACATCGTGAGGAAATCTGCTTTTTACAGCGATTTGTAAGAATTTCTATGGAATGTAAAGTCCTCTAACCCGCACTAGGCCAGCGTGGTGGAGTATATGGTCTAACCACTCTCAATCGTACTCTCGATTGTATAGTAGGCCCGTGCCTTGTAGTTGGGCGTATATGGGCTTATACAATACAATAAATATCGTATAGGTACTTATATTGTATCTATCGTATAGTTTTCCGTAAGAAATTGCCTTATACGAAACCACCATCTGTAATTTATAGATATACGAGTATAGTATTTTAATTACAATAAGTATCAGAGCGTGAAATAAAATATAAATAAGTAAATATTGTGTGTGAGGTTTCGTTGCTTGCAGGAAATATTTTCGTGTTCTGCAAGTAATAAAACATGCCCAGCACTACGTAAATATATTGGCTGTTTATTTTTAATTTCGAGTATGTTTCAATTAAATTATGTAACCAAATTCTTCCTGTAGTATTAATTCCATTATATTTACAATTGATATATTAATTAAATTGTTAAAATATGACTGATAAACGTAAATCACTGTTCTGGAGAGATCTGATATTAATTGGTTACCTTTGGTAGAAACAATATCGAAATTCAACTACTTAACAATTACCTAAGATATCATCATAATATGAACCCTTACTCGACACCAATATAATATGAACCACCAGACACAGACTTATCACACTACTTTCATATGCTATCAACTCTTTTTAAACTCCTCTATGACATGCAACACATCCTTAACTGGAGGCCATGGAAGCGACGCCCTAACAAATTTCACTGCTCATTTCCCACCGCGCAGGGCTGTCAAAGACTGAGAATTACACGTTTACACGGGCACATTCGGTTTATCTTGTTTACTCAGACGGCAGCCCTTGCCGACAGATTTGATTACAATTGAAATTCGCTTGGTTTGGAAACCCTAACTACCGAAGTCGGCTTTCACTTTTGATACTATAGTAGTGAGCTTTAGGAATGGTTTGTCTTTGTTAGTTTTTGGTATTTTTGGTAATATATTTTAAAGATTCAGTGTTAAACGCATAGAGTAATAATAAGGTGTATACTGAAATTAGTTCAATTATAGTCAAATTGGAAAAAAAATCTGTAATTTGTTACGATATTTCAAATAAAAAAATCTAAGTTTAACATTTAGATAATTTATGGATATTACTTGTTTTTTTTGTGCGGGCAGGTGGCACAGCGATAAGCGCTTTTGTACCAACCGCTCTGGGTTACCTTCATATAGAAATTATATTGAGAGCTGTAGCTTGCTTAATGAGAACAGGGCGGTCGCGGGTTCAGATACCTTTGAATTTAGTTAGATGTTTTCAAAGTTACGAGTGTACTACTTAGCCCTGTGGTAAATTGCAAGTCGTGAAGCTTTGTGTTTGATTGCTAAGTTGAGAGTTAGTTTATATTAGAATGTCGATCCCATTAATTGAAGCTAGAATATCACAAAATAAATCCATGAATACATGCTCTTATATAACAAAATAAACAAAACTCTACGGCTCTGCAAAATCAGCATCGTATAATAAAACGATTAGCAATTAACCCTATTGAGGGGCAACTTATAAACAGTCATAGTAATAGTTAACTACGCCGGTGGTACGGCGATGCGCGCTTTGTACAAACCGCCCTTCTGAGGTTTACCCTCGTATAGAAATTCTATTGAGGGTTGTGGCTTAGGAGAGAAAAGTGCGGTCGCGAGTTCACATACTTTTGAGTTTTGGAAGTTACGTGTGTGTTGTTTTTTTAGTTTTGTAATCTTTTGATTGGGGTGTAAATACCAGATTTCTAATTCCATTACAGTTTCTGGTACTCAATTTTCTGTATTTTGATTAGTGATAATGTGCTCGAATTGGTGATAGTCTCATCGTCTATCATAATATCTTGGAGACGCAATAAGCTCAGCGAATTTGACATGATTTGAATAGAATAGAACGCGATTTGAATTTGAATGACAGCCTCCGTGGCGCAGTTGGTTAGACACCGGCAGTGAAACGAGAGGCCGCGGGTTCGATCCCCGCACCGAAACGAATATTTGTGTAATCCAGAGGTATTGGTTTCGGGTTTAGGTGTTTGTGAGACCGAAAAGTCTCTTACACGATATCTTTAGATCTTATTGTGGGGTCATGATGTATGTGACTGTTGAATGTATTTATTTATTATTATTTAATTGTAATAATTAAAGTTGCGCATCAGTAATATCTAGTCGTAGTGGGTTAACGCTTTGCAACATTTGATTTTGAGCGGAATATGCCCAGAGCTAAGTCCCACCTATATGGTCCGATATAAATAATAGAATTCGCTACTATGATACATAAAGTTATACAAAACCATTTACCCACACCGAACTTTATATAAGCCATTTCTAACTTCTTTTATAAATTCGGGAAGCATCTAAAAAGTTGTCACGTGTTTTGTATGAAAATAGACTTAGTTGTAATCGGTTTTCTATTTGAGTAAAGTCGGTATAAAGTTTCCTTGAAAAGATTTTAATGTAATATGGTTATTGAATTTTTATTTAAGCCAGAGAAAGGAATTGAACCTTACGCGGTAATAAATGAAATGCTCTCGTTGGTCAAAATATATTCTGATCTGTTACATCTGTATCAGCCTATATACGTCCCACTGCAGGGCACAGGCCTCCTCTTCAATCGAGAGTTCGATTTGAAGGGGTTAGGCCATAGTCCACCACGCTTTCCTAGTGCTGGTCGACGGACTTTACATACCATAAACATTCTTGTAAATCGCTCTGGTATGCAGGTTATCTCACAATGTTTTCCTTCACCGTTATAATGCTTTATAATTGACTATCAATAAAAATAAAATAAAATATTTTTTTTACCTACATTCGCATTACCTACGAAAAACATATTACATTCACTGAGAACCCAAACTTAAAAAGACACCTTTCCCTCCCTAGTCAGACAGTCCCTATAGGCCGGCTCGAACAAAGCGTGTCAATTATTTCCATACTCCCCGAGGACTTAGTAAATTAGAACAAGGAGAAAAAGAAAGGGGAACCGTCCCGACTCGGCAAAAACTCCGACCAATTAACGAAATAATGGTACCGGGATGAATTAAGGACGAAATTAACTCATAAAGCGAATTCGCACCTATAGAAAGTAAGATTTCACTATATATTTATGATATTGGGTATACTTTTCAGGATTAAAAATAAATATAGTTTACAGCAACATTTATAGTTGGACTGCCTCGGTGGCGTAGTTGTACTACGGTACGACTACAAAGCTGAGGTCTCGGGCTAGAATCCCGGGACGGGCAAAGTGATATTGGGTTTTTTGTATTCATTGTCAGCCGGGAGTCAGGCATTTGTGCCCGATATGGCGATAGGCTCGCCCGCTATCCCATTATTTGACGGAACATACCAGGCGAAATGTGGGTGTCCTGGTGGCGCCTCTGTCAACCCCTTCTGGGATAAAGGCGTGAGTTTATGTATGTATGTAACACTTATAGTTCTGTCTAGTAAGATACAAAGTCTTCTGTCGTAAGAATTATAAATTGCCAGGAATTTAATACTCGTAGTCCCACAATATCCAGATCCAGAAGTATTTGTAGGCCACACAAACATTTGCATCGGTGTAAGTGTTGAAACAGTATCTTCAATTCTCAGTTAGCTACTAAACCTACTACGACAATGAGGTTGTCAAATCATTAATAAAACTTTTCCATACAACCAGTTTCGTTGATTTATTTGTCCAAATCATCTCTCACTAATTCCTCATTTTTAATATTCAACTGTAAATCAATCTAAAAAATGAACCCGTAACATTGATCCCTCATATGTTTATATTTTTTCTTTCAAATATCCTACGATTTCTCCATTCCCAGAACATTTTAGCAAGCAATACACACGGAACCCTCATCGAATGGAAATTTGAAGAATGCCCACGTTATTTTGAGCTCGAGGCCGCGAGTAACGACCGCCATTGTTAGGCTAATGCAACTTATTGTTACACTCCGCCTAGTAATCTATATATTTTCCATTATCACGGCATATGGCATCGGTCATAAACTACGCCAAGCTTTTTTATTTGAATTGGTATATGCCAAGGTTACTTCGGGGTTTTTTGAATGGGTTAAGTCGGTGGAAAGATGAACTGAATATTATGTTTAGGTACTTTAAAAATAGTGTGCAGAAAAATGTATTCGGGAGTGAAAGGTATGGATTTTTAACAGGCAATGGGATATCATATACGCAGGACAAAAAAGAAACCAATACTATAAGGACCTATAGTTCAAATAATTGATATAAATTCATGTCACTTCATCTACATGCATTAGGTTTCAATTTAAATAACGCACTACATTAATATATATAACATTTTCCAATATTTTTCTTTATTAGTAAGGCTGTCAACTGCAATATTTTGGGTTAGAATCCTAATTCGGATCCGGATTAGAAACTTCACATGACCTTCCCGAGAACGGAACTTATACCCGGCATTGCATTATTTCCTATTAGTAAATAGACGACGTCCAATTAAATCATTAGTGACAACTCTGCGTACCTCCTCTGCGGTATCGGTGTGAACGTATGCGTACTCGTAGTAATATAATTATTAATTTATTATGTTAAAATGTATGAAAATAAAACGTTTTACTGTTGACCTCGCACTAGGAATGTCCTGTCGTATGTGCCTTAAGATTAAGCCTTTAAGAGCATGTTAAGCCCTAAAGCCCATTTATTGCCATTTGGTAAGGCGGCCCTTAAACCACGTTTAAGACTCTGTGGATAGATAATGGATTCATAAAGCCTATCCCACAATTTTGGAAAACCTGTTTGCAACTACGGGTTAAATTATTATAACGGAATTTGAGGACCTAAAATTCATGCTCTTGATTTACATTATTTTTTTTATAAAATATTAATAATTAATTCTATCAAAGAAACGATCGAAGAAAGTTTTAGATGTTTATAATCAAAATCTCACTCTATCATATTGGACAACGCGAGAATCGAACCCGAACCTCATGGATTCTAGGTAATAACAATGCGTACAATGTGAGTGAGGATTAATAGAAAACCAATTCAACCTTAAATAACGCCCAGACATGAACACTTGCAGAATCATTTATACCTATCATTAAACTTGAATTACATAAGGTTCCATCTTTTATTTTAGATTCTATTCGACGCAGCTGAAGTTTTTGCCCTTCATATACTGAGAGTCACGCGTCAACCATTTTCCAGGCTCGACTCGGCAGCTCGTTGTCATGACTCGTCATTTCGACAGTCATGACTTGGCTTTTGGAAATTTTTACACAATTTTTCATCGATTTGTGATCTGTTAAATCGACTGGCAATATTCTTACATTAAACTTCAGTTATAGATATATATGTACAGATTTATTTAAATAGAAATTACAGCTGATTTAAATCTCAATAGTCAATACGCACATTACTCGAAAAAATCATAGGTGTGCGCGAGGATTTGAGCCCTCGAGGCCAACCAGAGCTTTCACTTAAAACAATTGAAGCATAATTTATTTATTTTTCTAGTAAATAAACTTCCATATTTTTAAAATAAAAAGTAATATGTTGTAACGTTGTTCGCGGTGTCTCCCTACACATTATGTGCGAGAATGTTTCCTCTTTTTATAAACTCATTCAGGGCATGAACAATCGATTTTAACGATTATTCAGATAAGCTTAATGATTTCGGCAGTTACCCACATAAGCGCTATGATTTCCTTTGTTGGAAAACGATTTTATCGTCCATTGTATTGAATCCGTATTAGCTGAATATTAATGATGTAATATTCAAGCCAGTGGAAGTAAGGAAATAGTTACATTGCTCAGTCAAAGTGGATTTTCTAAGTTATATATTTTATGACTCCGATATAATTGTATTTTTTTATTGTCTCACACAGGAATTGTTAACCGTTTACACAAACAAACACCTGCTTTATACATGGACATGACACTTGACTACAACATGAGATCTAATAGATATCGCCCACTCTTTGGCTGATTTGAATTTGTATACTTTAGATAATAGGAATATCTGCATCGCAGTTTAGTATGCGGGAATGTCTAACTAGTCTTTAACCGGCAACGAAATTTATCAAACAATAAAATTAATAGGAGTTGTAAAAAAATACCAATTGGTACACAATCTGTCACTATATCCGATTAAAGTAATATCGATCGGAAAGAGTGGTCAAACACAGGCGCGTGTCGCGATGCCCACAGCTGGGATTATCGGCACTCCTTACTAAACCGCACTTAGCGTTAACAGCTTTTGAATTCTTTCAAGGAGGATGTCTTATTTTTTCTAGAAAACCGTTTCTTTAAGGTCTCACGGATAAACCTTTATAAATTCTGTTTGCCCGTGTGATGTTACAGCTGATGCTTTTTATATTGTTGCCGCGTTTGAATAAAACATATAGCTCCAAAAATACACGTGTTTTTCGTTTTCTCTTTTATTATAGGCTTATATTTTTATGTGGGCACTACGAATTGTTCCCAGTATAAAAAAAACTACTTTTTGAGTGTTTTTTCATTTAATAACGACATTTTTTTGCTCGAATCCAATGATTACCAATAGGAGATGATGTCATTCAGTATAATCGAAAGCCAATATTTTGAACACAATATAAAACATCAGGCTGTACTACCTATAAGGAACTTTGAGCTACAATCAGTAAAATAACCAAACTGTCATTGAAAGCTGCAAATAAAGTACCTAGGTATGACTTTTGCCACAAAATATATAAAATAAAATATGAAATTGTAGACGTCTGCAAGGTGCTGGTGCGGCGTTCATTTAGCGTGATACGAGTAATGTCTGCAAAATAAATACGTGGCGAGATTCTCGCGAGAAAGGCATTGAAGAAAATTTCCAACTATTTTTGCAAGTCGTAACGATTTACTGTAAGCGAAACTACACAGTTTTGTTTACGAAAATGAATATTATGTTTTTGGGCGTGATCTCTGTCTCGCCCTCGTACCCTTTTGGGCTTTATCTAAAGGACTCGAAATCGGTCAGATGTAGGGCAATGTCAGTCACATTTTCTTAAGACTTTATTAATAGAACTGAAATATAGAACCATTAAAATGATTTTACAAGAGCCGTATTTGATGAATATCTCATTGACATCTTTAGCCACAATATTCCTAGGCCGGCAAATCCACTCCTTGTCCATTTTTCAGTTTATAAAATATTATATAATTTGAAAATGAAATTAGTACCCGAAATAGTAATGAGCTCGTCCTCTATCACATCTTGAGACTGAAATTAGCTCAATGTGGGTGCCACTAATGACACTTCGGCCCACTCATTCTGTTAAAATAGTAAGTTTCTAGAAAAGTTTAGAGCCACACGCTTGTCAATCATGACTCAGCATGAATGGACAAACTCGTCCGGATTATACCACTATCTTACAGAAAATCGACGTGAAGCGACACCTTTGCCGTCGCGTTTCGTTCAGTGAGTGAGGTTGCCGGATGCCCAATACCCGTCTATTCTTCTCAACCGTTTTCCTCCCAGCTCCCCTCCCGATTAGATACGCCGGCAACACATCCATGATCCAAACGTTGTGGACGTTCATGGCCGGCAGTGAGCACTTTAGGTGACCTATTAGGGTGAGCTATTAGGTGACCTGATAGCTGATTTGCCGGACCTATTTAAAAAATCTGATAGAAGTGCCGCTAATGACTCCTCAGTCCACACATTCTATTACAATAATATTGTGGGATTAGTTCTGTGTCGGGTCAAATCAAACAATGATCGTTGAGATGTTCTTCAATATAATATATTACAGTCTTAATTCGTCTTTACGTCGTTCGTCGTTCTCGTCTTCCATTGTCTTCCAAACTGTTCTCTACTATTCCGCCCTTTCACTTAACATCACAATTAACATCTTAATCATCCATTCAATCGTCCATCGTTTAACTCTCTTACTCTTTACTTCCATTCGTTATCTCTTTCACACAAACTACGCTCCATATCAGTCTTTCGTTTTCTTTTCATTCGTCTAACGTTTCATTCTACTCATCTTTCATCATAACATTTCCTACATAGATATATTACAGACCATTACATTACGTCTAAATCCAGATCTCAAAACAATCTAGATAAAGAGGCAAACATACATTATATACAATTCAACATTTCAAACGTGTATACCTCAATCCCTGGAAGCTTATTCTGTGTACTGTTTGGATGTGGAGTGGACAAAATTTTGAAGTGGTTCAGATCGGAGCACAGATAGGTCTGATTTCAGACAGCGTTAAACTACCCACATTAAGCCTGACATCCCGTACAATGTAATAGGAGATATCGAAATTTAATTAAAGCCAATTACAGGGCTGGTATTTAAGCCGGAAAATAGTTTTGATGTTCGCCGGCAGATCGGTATTTTGAGTGGTTTATAATTGAGATTGTTGTGTGGTTTAGTTGTGTTTGAAAAACATATTGAATTTTCATTTAATTTCACTTAAATCAAAAACAAATTATACATGTGTCGTTAAACAATTTGACGATGAAGGCAAAAACCACGAGTAAACCTGCTAACCATTAAAATATTTATAAGAATTTCTATCGTATGTAAAGTCCGCTAACTTGCAACAGGACATCTTGATAGCCTATAGAGTAATTCCTATTAAAACAACTGTCATTTATATAGGAGATTTGTGATCAATAAGTAGCGTATATCGGCAGATGTATTAAGGGTATAGACTCACCCCCTAATACATCTTACATACATACGAACATAAAGTCACACCTTTTTCCGGAAGGGGTAGGCAGAGGTTCCACTGGTAGCAACTAGTACACTCACGTTTCGCCTTGTATTTTCCGTCCCACGATGTGATAGGAGGCGAGCCTATCGCCATATCGGGCACTAATTCCTGACTCCGGGCTGATAACGAATAGGAAAATCCAATATCACTTTGCCCGACCCGGGATTCGAACCCGACACCTCATACCGTAGTACAACTGCGCCACCGAGGCATTCAATACTTCTTAGAACGGAAATATACTTGACAAACTGTAGGTCGCAATCGGTATCTGTACCTACGCTTTTCGAAGTATACATGTGAGTCTATTTACATACATATTCGTATACTCTATAGCTAATCCTATTACGTATCCACTAATAAATATCAATTTACAAATAAACATATTACCGCGGCACCTCATAATATTACAAAGAGACTCTGTTGAAACATCAATAAGCTCTTTTTCAAACGGAGACAGGAATAAAATCTGTCTTGACGTAATAAATTTCACGCACTCCCGTATTTCGTTGAAAAGGCAAAATTGGGCACAGATAGAGCACGGTCGGATGAAAAACCGAATTTTGTTATTATAATCAAGAACATTTTTTTTATATTCAAAATGCAGACAATGTAAATGCTTAAAGTTACGTTCTGTTATTTATATAATGAAACAACACTGCGCCTAATAGTAAATATAGCGTAGTCCAGATAAAATATATGTGTATAATGACAGATATATCTCGTGACAGTCGAAACAATAATGCCGGCCTGCTGGTAACCGGAAGAACACTTCCGGAACGTGACGCATTAGCGTGAGTTACTTTGGATTTCAAAACTTTATCTTAATATACACAACCATTCTACCGCGAAATTACATAATATATACATATGTAGCACCAAGTTTTAGTTCATAATTTCATGGTAAAATTCCATGGTGTTGTCAGGCGTTTTGGGAAAATATCCAATCGCGGGAAAACTTTTTTGAACGAATTTCTCTTTTTGCGTGAGGTGGAAATTATATCCGAGAACTCAAACTATATTACGAGTAGACAAATAATCCGTCACTCAAGCAAAGGATTTTGTAAATATATAATTTAGTTTTAAACTAATTGTTCGTATCTATTTTTTCGTGAATAACATGAGACCGAAATTACGTGTTCTCTACAATTTATACAATTTTGTGTACATCGGCTATCACTTAAAAAAATCAACAAAAATTATAAAGTTAACACTACCGATTCTTCATAAATAACTGGTTTGAGAAAATTCAGCCATACATACATGCTTTACATTATTTTTACATTTATTCGATTACTCGATTTACTGTTACTTTAAATAAGAAACAGCCTCAAAAAAACATTTGGAGAATGATATTCTCTGTCTGCCAATTTTTCCGCGCAATAAAAATCAACGGTGTCAAAAACTTCTTTGCAATATAACAGACGAATAAACTCTAAAATAGTACCAAAAATATCTTTATAGCCATAAAACACAACTGAAGATATAATAAAATTTAATAACTCGTATATTTTGATTGTACTGTCGACAACACGAGCTCGTGGAAACGGGCGACGCGACGGTCGAACAGATGTCAACAAACATAATAAAGTTAAGAGATAGATGCTCTTTGACATCGAAAATAAAAGACTCGACAACATCAAAGAAACTACGAAATTAAAAATACCCGCAATATATTACAAAGAATTTTAAATGCTTATTAATTTTTCATAGAATAACATTATTCGTTTTTGTACACAAACAACAAATAAAAAAAACCTTTGATCATATTAAATTTACTTTGAAATTTACTTTACGAGTACGTCAATATTCATTTGTAACAATTACATCATGATAATATTTACTTGTATCATCTAGATTCTAGATATATTTTCTTATGTTTTAAGACCAGCGATATATGTCTGGCACTATATTCGTTCTTCATATTATTTAGATGGGTTTTAAGCAATCCACTACATTGGCCTTTTATGAGATAGTGGACATTTAAAACTAAGTGTAAATATTTTTTTGTGAATAAATAAATGTATTTTATTCAAGAATTGTTTGGAACAGTTTAAAAATCATATTAGAAACAACAAACACGGCTAAGGCAACACTCATGAAGAATGCCAAACACACATGAAAATGTATGTAAGTGTCATGGTATACAATATGTACAATTACAAGGGCCTTCCCAGTCCCATGACGCCGTAAACCCAAAATAAATATTTGTTGATCACACAAATATTTATCTAGGGCGAATGTTCGATTCCGCGGACATTTTACAACTTTTTCTCACTATACCAAAATATCAAAATTATTACAAGTAAAAGCTAAAAGAAACTTAACTACATTCTGGATTTAATCTCACAATCTACCAAAGGCAAATCTACGAAAGATCGAGATAAACTAAATCCATACCTTGTACAATGATTAGTAAGAAAAATAAACAACAAGTCAAAACAATCACAAGAGAAAAATATAAAATTTGCACTTCCGCGCTCAAGAGAAAATTATCGGAAATTCTAATCTACAGTACATACATTCTATAAATGAAAGAAAGAATAATATTATATCAGAATTCTGCGATAAAATGTCTAAAATAAATAACAAGATCAATGTATTTCTCGTTCCACGCCCACATCCCCAATGTTCTAAATAACAATCAAATACAAAAACCGCTTTAATCCTAACAACATACTCTAATCTCGGAACGTTGATTGAAATTATCCGCATAAAACAAACCGGGCCCGCAAAAACGAAACCAAACAAAGTAAACCTTATTATTGCGAAACAAACGTAAATCTCGACGAATCAAAATTAATTCCCAAATTGAATTTACCTCATAACACGACTCGTACGATATAATTACTTTTAAACAAATTTTCACGTTGCTTTACGGATCACAAATTTTAGCACTACAAATTTAAACAAATTTACTCACCCGCGCCAACCCTACTGAACAGGCATGATGCACAGTTTTAGACACTAATCTTCACTTAGTCTAGACTTCATCGCGCACGGAACCCGGGTTGAGAGAGCGCGCGACCGGCCCCCACGGAGTAAGCCTATCGACTGTCAAACGAAGCAGGCTTCGCGAGGAGCCAGCATGGTCTGCCGCTGCAGTTGGCACTGCGCATGCGCGGTGGACACAACTCCTGTTCACCACAAAACACAGTTGCAACGATACCCCCGCTAATGCAAACCCAACTTTAATATAATGGAGTACGGTTGGAATTAGAGTGGGAAGTTGAGGTGTGGACGCATGATGCGCACCGTTTAAAGAAAGTTCACAACCACATGTCGGGAGATGAACTCGCTCGCTGGAAGTTGGTTTAATGAATGAATATGGTGTAAATGTCGCTTCTTTTGTGCTTCGCGACGGATGCGCGATGTTTGCGCTGAATTTTGTTTCGAGTAAAGGTTTTGCTTCTTAATGCTGTTTAAGTTATAAAACAGTCTTTGTGCTGAGTTTGTATGAGTAATGTCTTGTATGTTTGTAGGGTCTTCTTAGATTTTACTGTTTGTATTATAATGGCGTGTTGCTAGGATTAGGAAATATATTGGCGGTAATGTATACTTTTCATGGTATGATTTTTATGAGATTACATATCGTGTACATATATTTTATTGCACTAAATGAGGTATTTATTTTAATTATTATGAACGGTAGTTTACTTTTATTTCCCTAATAACATAAACATATTTTTTCCTAAAATTATAATTATATTCGTGTCCGTTTTACATAGGTTTATCTCTAAATTATAAATTGTAATAGACCCTTGAGACTTATTACATATGTAAGTAAAAATGATTTTATACATATCTGTCAACTCCGCTTCATAGTATGAATACTTTATTCAACGTCTTAGTTAAACAAATAACCCAATTTATCTTACGTAGCGTGTGCTACGATAGTTCGCTACAGAACCGCTACGCTCATATTTCGTAGACGTCTACGAGTTGCGGCTACAAGTTCGTTCTACATACATATTATTTTCTGTGTTCATTTAACTTCGTATGTTTTACTAAAGTAAATTTCAACTTTACGAAATTCTGATTTTGGTAAAAGAAATACTTCACAAATATTTTGTAATATAAATTAGAAAGGTCGTTGAAAACCAAAACAATATTCCGTCAGAACCAATATATCTATGATACGTAAAGTCCGCACTAAGCCAGCGTGGTGTACTATATAGCCTAACCCCACTCAAACGTACTCTCGATTGTAAAGAGGCCCGTGCCCTGCAGTCGGACGTATATGGGCTGATGCATATATGGATATATGCCGACAAAGTAATTACAACCGACAACGACAGTCACCCATGACCTACGCCGAACTTAACACCAAGCAGTAATTTGTCGAGCTAATATAAAAAAAAGCTCAGGCCATTACTGTGGAAATGGAGGGGAAAATAGAAAAACGCGTGAGTACATGATTGTGTCGGAACGCTGATTAAGATTTCCTGCCCCTTCGTCGGGGGAGTTTTATGCGTTTGGGAATTGTTTTAGGTGACCGCGAGGGTGATTACGGTTACTGTACATACTTATAGATATAGAATAAAATGATAGCTGGATAGATATCTTTATTTCCATCTTATATCACCCTCGTAAATGTTAACATTGTTATGTACGAAAAAATACTGGTATTTTTAATTCGTCTAATATTGAATCTGAATCTTTTTAACATCAGAATATTTAAATATTGTTAAAAATTAATAGATGGAAATAAAAAATAGAAGGCATAATTATTGTCTTTTTTATATTATATGCAGCTAAATTAGCCCTTACGAGATCCCTAATACAAAAACACAAAAATCTAGATATAACTATATGACAACATATTAATATAAACATAATAAGTATCATTTTTACAAATCGAACAATCCCCACGGAATCAAAAAGGGAATATTGCTCAGAAAAATCAACACTTAACATCCCCTATTTCCAACCCTCACCTGCGTTACCCGATACTATCTTTGTACAAATTCACACCCCGTATCGCTTCACCCCTAATCAGACGAGTTGGTGATGTATGGACCCCTCACGCACCCCATTACATTGCACCTCGGAGTCACCACGTATTTAACCTACGGGGGTGTGATTTTATAGGGCATTATAATTTATTATCCAATTTAATATCTCGTTTATTTGTTTTATTGAAAGGCTGATTTTTTTTATTATTATTTTATTTTTGGTTGTTTTATTATGATAGACGTAGTAATAAGCGTCAAAGTCTTGTGTAAACAACTAAAAATATATAATATGTTTCTAGTTATACCTTTGTCGATAATAGCAAGCCGACATAACTTTGTCGAATGACGATGATTTATTCGCAGTCGCAAACCGATTCTCTTTACGAACAGCATTGCAATTAGCATCATTGCCAAGACTACCAAATTGGTATAAAAAAGACCCTGATTCATATAAGGGGGTTTTTTTAGGTTTTTTTAAGGGGTCCTTTTCCCCAATTCTAGGCAACGAACTGTCAAACATGGGTGACATAGGTCCTACCTCAGCTTTATATTCCAGAAACAATGAACGATGCAGTCCTGCACCCAATCTTTGTAACAGGATTTGCTTGGGACCCAGTCCAGTCCTTACATCCACAAGGATGCCAGGCTAGAAGACCAGTGATACCGACATATGCCTTTCAGCCTCGTCTAGGGTACCAGAATATTTTAACAATATTCCTCTTTAAAAAAAAGTCTAGTGCCAAAATTTCAAACTATGTATATCTGCTCACAAGCACGTTTAACACAATTTCAAAGGACGTTATAAATCCTTTTTTGCCCAAACCTCACTATATTATTCAAGTAGAGAGAATTTATCTATACGGCGCGTATGAAACGGCCTGTATAAAATATTAAAGCTACAGTGCTCGCGGTGTATCTTAGCATTGAGCGGGGACCCGGCGGGACGCTCCAGCCACTATTCATATGCATTTCGTTTTAAATAATAAATCATGATTTATAATGCCGTCTGTGCGGATGGGCGATTAAATTGTTGCCGCGTGTGTGAATTGGCTCCATTGCGAGATTTTTCTGCTGTATTGCCAAATAAAAATATTTATTTTTATACGTGTTCTTGCTCTTTGCTTGATAAATGTTTTTTTTATAATAAAAAAAACTGCTCTATTGATGCAATAATCTCAACGGAAAACCTTACCTAAATAAAAACTATTACTCTAACAGCTCATAGCCGTCGTATAGTACTATTACATTAATGATATGATATTATTCCCCAAAAAAAAAAACTATGCACAAACAGGGTTAAAAGATTTGAATTTAACCCTTCCATTTCCCACGCCATCGATTTCAAAAAACAATTTTAGTAATATGCGTCTTATTAAGCCAAATATTTATTACATACATCAGTGAATTCAATTTATTAAATCTACGGCGCATTTAACCCATTTGTACTAGCGCCATCTCTCGGTTAAGGGGGAATTTAATCCTAACCTCCAAATTGTCACTGGCCCGAAAAATGTACATTAGACATCATCAAAATGTAAAAGTCGAACTGTTCCTTATATATAAATTATGAAAAGGTTTGTCTGTGTAAAATAAAAATATTTTTATACTGAAATTTATCATTTCACTTAACTTTTCATTGGTATCCAAATATAATAGTAGGTATAATTTAATGGCAAGAGATTTAAATTAGACACTAGAAACAAAAGTATTGCACTACTCAATATTTTTTTAATTTATGGCTCTATCGCTGATCCGACAACTCAGGCGGAGTTATCAAGTAGTGGAAAACACAGATTAGGTACAGAAGTGTTTAAATATCAGGATTAGAAACGAAACAAAAAACCATACTCAATTAGTCTAAAAATGTTGAAAGACTCAAATGTGGAAAAGAAAGACTTTAATAACAAATCTCGAACACAAAAATGTATCAAAAAAGCATCCAGTAACATTCATCCGAATCTAAAAAGTCGACAAAATGGTGCCAAATGCTACGCGGATCATTTCTCGCCAATCACTACTATCTTTGGACAGCAAATCTATTACCACCAGTATATTAAAAAATATAAATAAAAGCAAACAAACCCACGGACCAAGCCTACTCAAAATCGTGACGCCATCTTTGTACCCATCGGATTCTTTAATTATAAAATGCAAATTCGCTGAGATCCAGCGGCAATCAATGCCTCCCGTAGGACTTTTATGGGGTGGAAAGTTGATAGGACCACTAAAATCGTCTGAATAAACTGCACGATAAATTAGTTAAGGGAACGACTGTACGTGCACGAAATAAAGAATACGGATGTACGACGGTTTTTCGGCGTCCGAATCGCAGGGATTTGATTGCAAGTTCCGTTTCTATTGACTGTCGGAATAGTTTTTAGGCTTCAGGCTGTTGCTGTGTAAATGAATTAGAGTGTAAAAGTCGGATGAATATTGCGGGTTCTTTAATAATCGATGTATATGGATGATGAATGTACCCGCACCGTGAGATACTCGTATTTGTGGTGCTTTCGAATTTGAGTGCGTTGAAGAAAACAACTTTATTTTGTTCCACTGTTTAATATTCTACATATATATTTTTATTGCAGTACTTGTAAATGGCGAGGCGAGCATGCCATTCGCTTGATGGTAAGCGGTACGACCGCTTATGGACCGTAGCAAAACCAAACAACACCATGAATTACAAACCAATACTTGGCATTCCACTACGCCCACCATCCAGTGACATAAGATTTTAAGCACATCATGTCCAGTAGCTAGTCTGGCTACAATGTCCTTCAAACCGGAATGACTGTGCATCACACAAATATTTGTTTCGGTGCGGGAATCGAATCCGCGGCCTCGCGTTTCATAGCCGGCGAGTAAGTCAAGTAAGTGCCAATATAATTAAAATGCCATATGCAATTAATATGTAACATTACATTGATAATCCTTGTTCGGCGACATCATTATGAGCGCGGCGTACGAGCACAAGTTGAAACTCGCGAACACCGACACAGATGACGCTTTAATAAAACCGAATCAATGTTCGCTCAGCGCTTTGCAGCATTAAGTTGTGAATGCATTGTGCTTAAGTTGATATTTCAAAATATATTTATATTCATATATTCAATCTGATATTTCTAATAATTTCTATGGTATGCTAAGTCCGCCAACACGCACTAGTCCATTGTGGTTGACTATATGGCCTAACCACTCTCAATCATACTCTCGATTGTAGAGGAGGCTCTTTCATCATCGGTACATCTTATTGATGCATAATAATATGGATTATAATTTTCGTAACTACTCCCGCCTAATGACAGCGTGGCTCTTCCACTCTCTAAATTCAACTCGCCTTTATAAATTAAACCGCATAGACTATATAGTTATGCCTTTATTCCTTGCTCTGGCATAATACGAAATTGGGGAATACTTACATCTACAAATTCTTCAATAATAAAATTTTAAACACACCAATTCACACTCTACATTTAGTAGCTCCTAGTACAGAAACTAAATTCCTTTATACGAAGATTTCATCAGTTCTAGACAAACGAGACGTCATCAATTTGAAACATTAAATCCAGCGGATACGAATATTTCTGCATGTAAGTGGGAGCGGTGAAGTTGAGCGTTCATACGAATCATTTACATAATCCTAATGGAGTATAAAAGTTGCTTAAACTGTTTTTGGGGACTCAATGCTGAGAATAAAGGGATACAAATATTAATATATTTGACAGACTCAGTACCTATTTTTTATTTATTTATTAAATACATAAAGATACAGGACAAAAAATGCATATAGTCCCACGAAACCGGATTTCTGTTTGACCGTGGAGGTGGTAAGTCTCATTTTACAAAATAAATGTATATAATATTGGAATTAGACAAAAAACAAAGTATCACTTCTAAACATTAAAATTTGAACAAATAAAATTATCTTTTAAAAATTTGGCTATGAAATAAGAAGCTACGGATCAATCTTGATGACCAAAGAAATGTTACACGCAGACGAATATTTTTGTCCGAATGTTGAGGGCGAAAAAATATTTCCTAGTTTCCAACGCTTACAATAGATGACCTATCTTATTGTAGGATCAGAATTGCGTATGTGTATGATCCGTGTGTGTATTTATATTATTATTAGTAGTAATCATTAACAACCGAAGTAAAATCTTCTCAGTGACTTTCAAAAGTCATATTAACAATGTTTCATGATTTTGTCATATTAATACCAGACATGGAATTACAGTTTTCAAACCTTTCTTACTTATTTATAACATGAAACTCTAATATTTTTTATAATCAATAAAATAACCATGAAATTCCGAACAAACAGTTCTAAAACAAAAATAATCCACGCCAACGGTGGAACAGATTTCGCAAGCTTGCGTGTGCGGGTGAAAATGCCACTTCACCGTGCTAATGCATGCGCTTCTATAATCTATAACTATGTACCACACGCTACTACGGGTTTAAGAACTAGAAATTTAATTTTGCGTCCAAAAAATATTGATATTGGATTTATTATCAGCCCGGAGTCAGGAATTTGTGACCGATATGGCGATAGGGTCGCCCCCTATCACATCGTGGGACGAAAAATACAAGGCGTACCTTGGGTGTCCTAGTTACACCTCTGCTTTGCCCATCTGTGAAAAAGGCGTGAGTTTTATGTATGTAAAAATGTGTTATATACCATACATAATAGTTATGGAAAAAACTCTACAGAACTCTCCTCTACTCAACTCTACTCTACTGTAGACAGTAAAAATTACATTATTTTATTGCCCTTTTACAACAAATTTTTTGTTGAAAATACACGATACGCAACTAAAAAATCATACGTTCAAAAATATATTCATAAATATAAAATCAACCAACGAAACCAAGCAAGAGAACCGAAGCCTCAAAGCCACAATCGAAAACTAGTAGTAATGCACATGACTCGCCACTTCCAGCGCAAATATTTACCCATACCTGACCACCGGGCCACCTCGTTACCAGTTATAATAACCGACATTATCTGCATACCCTTCGGTTAGTGGTCGGCAAACAGCACCGCGTCATTGCACTGATATTCGCTTTCCGATGCACTTTTATTAATTTGCTGGTGGTTTTAAATGATTTTTGTCTATGATAAGCCTGGTTTTGCTACATACTTGTAAAAGGCTTGGTATGTTTTCAGTTGACCACTTTTTTGATTCATCAATTTAAGAGTAAAATTGCCGGAATTCTAAAAGATGTTAGGATGATAATAGATATGATTATCTGCCCAAATAGCTAATCCTGTACGCGATGGTGAAAAATATTCTATGCACATCCGGTTTCACACAAGCCGTCACAATTGTTTCGACCGGCTAGAAATAACCATCTCTAACTGATGGATACTCTATCGATATTACACAGCATTAAGCATCAGATGCATTGACTTCAATTGCCCAAGTATAAAAAAATACAAGCTTAAAAAAACGGCGGCGAAAACATTACACAAGTAATAAATCCGTATAAAATCACTGTTTAAATTTTAATAGACATTTGTAAAATACCGAGAAGCTGGGAGTTAACTGACCGGAACAGGAGATCGGTTCGGATCGTAAGATTGATGAGCTGCGGGTGCTCAGATATACCAAAAAGTATAAAACCATTTCCGTCGACTTTGATCCGACTTCAACTAACGACATTAGTATTTTGACTGATTCCTGCTCTTCAAAAGTAATTTACTGTAAATTCGTAAATTAATGATACATAATTATACCCGTATATTTATGGCATACAAATGTCTTTCAAACCGGAACACAACAGTGCATTTACACAGCTGTTTAGCTGGAGAAATAGACATTGCGGCGGTACCTGGTACCTACCCAGGCAGCCTCTCACATATGAGAGACCTACCAACCAATCTATTTTTGAAAATTAATGTACTTAACATTGCAAAAACATGTTATTCAATCACATCAATTACATAATTACTTCACTCGAATTCTACGTCCTAAATATTCTTTCCACGAACCAATTTAATTTGTCTCATTGATACTTAGCAACACCGATCCGACGCACAAAGCGATATTTGGGTGTCTTGGTAATACCTCTCCCTGCTTCTTCTGGAAAAAAAGCCTTAATTCATGTATATGCCTCGGTGGCGTAGTTGTATTACGGTACGGTTACAAAGCTGAGGTCTCGGGTTCGAGTCCCGAGTCGGGCAAAGTGATATTGGATTTTTATATTAATTATCAGCCCGGAGTCAGGAATTTGTGCCCGATATGGCGATAGGCTCGCCCCCTATCACATCGTGGGACGGAACATACAAGGCGAAATGTGGGTATCCTTGTGGCACCTCTGCCTACCCCTTCGGGAATAAGGGCGTGAGTTTATGTATGTATGTACATGTATATGTATGTAAACAACATATCATCACATAAAATACTTTTCAGAAAATGGTCATTATTTATAATAAATTAAAATAGATAAAATCCAGCAAAACATGGAAGCCATTTTAAGCTATTTAAAATAGCTGGAAATAGCTGAAATTTCAGCTGGGAGGATAAAGAAATTCATGGCGTTAGCTGGAAATGTGATTCCAGTGTCGTTTGTCATCTGCGCGATAAATCACGCTCATGATGGCGAAATATCACCTGTCGGACTGCCCACTGCACTGGCGCTGCGAATATTATGTACTTTCATCACTTTTAGATGAAGGATAAATTTCATATATTTGAATGTTAGTGAGAGATAATTTAAACAAAGCAGGAGTAGATCGCCGGAATACAGTTGACTTTGTAGTTGTGTGATTTAGTTTATTATTTTAAGGTGATGTGAAAAGTAACCGCCGGTCAAGGAATTTTTCCGTAAAAAATTAATATTAAATTTTACAATTATCAAACTTCAAAATAATCCTACGCTCAAAATATGTATTGAATACTTGTCTTAAATCCTAAAATATAAAGATATTTTCTATCGTACAGCAGCCACACTTGAAAAATACATATGCATCAAACCAATATATCTGTCGGTGTGAAATTATATTCCCTGCACTTTTTTTAAAACGAGCTTCTCACTGACTACAGTACATAATATAAACTCTTCTCTTTGCGTCATATTTCTCAGTATTGTGGGTCGTACCTCTCTTCTGTATCACTTTCTCTCGGACGAGCTTTCTCCATTTGGTTCTGTTCCCGGCGGTATGAAGGGCGGTGTAAATTGTAAACTCGAGAGTTCTGCAAATCTAGTCAGACCAACGTGTTGGGTCTACTTTGCCAAATAATTTATGAAACAAACTAACTACATCATCTTTTATACATCCAATTTAACTTTAAAAAAAGCCAAAAATAACTACCCAATCAAAATAAAGCATGCTCGACTCCCCAAGGCACCGTGCGTTCACATACAATGAATTTTAAACTGGTCGAAGCGATGATAAAATCTGTAATATCGTCCGTGCGCATAGATTATACAATTTTTATGCCGGCCTCACTCGTTGGCTCGGAGTTGGATCCAATACGTGTGGATGTATAAGTAATATTTGTTACAATGTTGGCGAGTGTTGGCTACATGCTTCGTCATGTTGGTCTATATAATATTTGAAACATGAATGGTGTATCATTATCATAATTTGTCTAAATTGCCCTTGATAAAGAATGCTTTGCAATCTTAGAAGAGTATTTCGCTATTCTGACACGACCTAGTGATTTCAGTGGGCCTAATGGCAACTGCAATTCAGTCAAAATAGTATGTTAACTGGCAAAATATGGATATGTCTTGCATATCACGACTATCCTGATCTAAATGAAACCAGATGTAAATAATCAGAACAAAAAACGCGACATATTTGTGTGTTACTAGGAAGAGTTTACCAGAGTTTACCGGAGTTTACCAATATCATGTATTTAACCACCCAGACTAACACAGATATTCCACCACGAGTGGATCACAAACATTCTCTTCAATTTGTATTGTATTGTATCATACGTCCCACTATAGGGTACAGCCTACTCTACAATTGAGGGTACGTTTGAGAGTGGTTAAGCCCTAAAGCCCACCACGCTGGCCTAGTGCGGGTTGGCGGACTTTACATCCATAGAAATTCTTAAAATTCTACCATTGTGAAAACAGATACTAATTTCTTTGTTTGCTTTACTGTACTGTATCAACCCATATGCGTCCCACTGCAGGGCTCGGACCTCTTATACAATCAATGGTACGATTGAGAGTGGTTTGGCCCTATAGTCCACCACCTTGGCCTAGTGCGGGTTGGTCCACACATTGCTCAAATATTGTTAGCCCAACGTTGGAGCCAATATATGGAACTGGTGTCAACGTATTGGCGAGTTTAATCGCTTCAGGCTTAATGAAACGTGTTGTACCGGGCTGTTTGAATTTTTGATACAAAACTGGCCATGGCAATTTTATATCGCTCCATATTGAATTTTATATTCGAACACCGGTATACGTGTATCAGAAAAGTTCTATTTAAATTAATTTAACAACAATTATACAGATTACCGTGAGTCTTTTCAAACCGAATAACTTAAAACAAATTAAATGGTCAATTTGGTAATTAATCCAAGAAACTCTTGTTTGATAGCATGCATCATACCACTGGGATCCAGTGATACCAGAAAAAAAAACTTGGAAGATTTACAACAATTGTATGGAATCGATACAACAAAAGTTCTAAATCTCGCAAAATTTAACTAATAATCACTATAAGTATGAAACGTCAGTTTTTTCTAATAACCAATACCTGCCACGGCCAATAACAACCAATAAAGTAAAATAGAAGAAAGGGCAAAATACCTTTTAACATGTATAATAAAAATAACCAAAAATCCTTAAAGAATTTTGTGAATTTAACAAATATTATTACTGTAATAATGTATATTTTTAGTAAAATCCTTAGAACCACCTTACAGCCCAACTATTTTCCTTAAAACAGAAGCCACGTTTCCACGAAATAAAACTTTCATCCAGAAATAAAATGTCAAAGAAATCAATTTATACGGGCCTACAACCTTTTACAGTTTTGAAAGAATTGTTCGGCACCAATATTTCTTTAATATCATAATAACATCCGTGTCGGTCTGTCATACCCGACTATAAAACTGGAGTAAAACTGAAACAATATAGGGTTGTCCCGCGCTCGGCCATCTTTTTTACCATTCGAATCCATAAAATAAAATGAACTCTAAAATATTAATAGCCAGACGTGGAATACTCTTGGGGCCGGGATGAGTTGTTTATACGATACGATTGTGTTGTGTCGTTGTCGTGGCGTTATTATATTTTGTAATAATTTACAAAAAATAAAAATATGCTCTTTGACTATATTCAATATTTACATTAGGTCCTAAAGATAGAAATTATTAATTTCTCCATCTGCACTTTTTTTTTTCGAATTTGTAGGTTGATTTCATATTTTCATAGATTAACTGAAAACGGCGTTGCATGAAACCAGAGTTTCGATAAATATAAAATAAATCGTTCTTTTTATTATTACTTAACAGTTGTATATTGTGTCTTGGAATATTATAGGATTTTATCCATAAACTATTTTTATAGTTGAGACCGCCGATACGACCTTCATACTAAAACAAATATGATAAAAATATTTATTTGAAACCTAGGTATGGACAATAAATACCTCCTCAATTTTTAATACGCCCCTCCTAAAGCGCTCTACACACCAAAGCGACACGGCCCCCCGACACATACCGGCGGCCTATACGAAAAGTATCATGTCGGCAACAAGCGCCCGCACGTGTCGCCAGCCAAGTTGTTGGCGACGCAATGTCTCACTGGACGCAAACGCTCTGCTCAATTGCCCGGCCACACTCAACAACGTCATCAAAATGTGTCTCTATGACGTTGTTGAGTGTCGCTGGAAAACCGAGCAGAGCGCTTGCGTTCAGTGATTTCAATAAACGATTTATTATCTTCAACCTTAATTAAAAGGCTAACTATGTTTTACTAATTATGGGAATAGCGAAGGCGATATAGTCTACCACCCCTACCGTTCATCATACAAATATTTATAATCCTGCAACGCAACTGCACATCCTCAAGTTTTATAGTAATTCGAAGGCCGCGTCGCCATAACACAAAATGCCATGCCTCGTGTATACCTTTAGCAATCCAACAGTTTAGAAAAATCGTGTACATAATATAATATTAAAATAAATACTGTAAATATCGTATGGTATAAAAACCGTCGAGCCCGGCACAGACTCGCGGCCCGCTGCGTCGGGGATCTCCAGCCCAATTTGTATGAATGGTGCGCTGGCTAATGATTACGCAACACACGACTCCAAACGGACCGACACCACGGACACACACGAACACACACGAACACACACGAACATGCACGACCGCGGACCGCGCGATAAGACACGCGTGCCCCTCAATATGTTTGTACCCGGCTAACGAGTGCTTTTGAATGGAATTAAAACTGAAACCTAACGAATCGGCTGGGAATATTTCAGGCTAGGGATGTTTCCATTGACAATATTCGGACTTTTCGGATATCCGAAATAATTTGTAAGGTTTGCATTCAACGGTTTTCGATGCTTTTCGAAAGGTTTATTTCTGGCAGGTATACAACAACAAAAATACACGAAGTATAGTCCTACAAATACTTGCGCGTAATTCACGTCAATGAAAGCTAAAATTCGATTGCGGTTTTTAGAATAAAAATGTCGCAGTATTAGTCTGACGATTAGAATAGTATTTAAGTGTTCAATTAGATGTAAGATACAATTCAATAAATTTTTAACTATCTCTTGGTGTAGCAACAAATAAATAAAAATCGAATATTGATATTATTGATGAAAATAGGTTCGTGTAAACTTGAACCCCACGTGGTTTATTGCAATAAGATTTTATTATTCATGTTGCAGAAAATTTTGATATATTTTCACCACCCACCTTTTTTTTGTTGTCAGGGAGAAAATGAATGATCCTATACAATTTACATTATTATCATATTTTTTGACCCCAGTAATATAGGAATACTTATTGAACTGAATGGTATTGTGACTTTGACTTCTTGAAGCTTAGGCTCACAGTGCAGACTTGTACATACTCATGTAGCTTGCTATAGCTTGTACATATTGTAATTAAACCAATGTGTATCGTTATACTATCAATGAACAAAAAAGCAAATTAGAAAATAAATAATTTATAATATTTTTCTTTAAAGACAAAGGCGACATCTCTAGTGCCAAAGCGTTTAAAAACAAGGCGTTATATGAGTAAACATTGCGGGCTGGAGATAGCAATGTTTGGCGACAAACACTCGTCTGTTCGCGAGTCCTTTCCATATTACTTAATGCTTAGTAAACGGTAAACAGCTGATCTCTTGTATACTCTGCTAACATTGTATTATTACTTGCAGTTTGTTTGAAAACATAAAGAAAACCGGTACTGAAAAAGCTGAGTCTTTTTCTGCCTCAGGTTAAATTGAATAAATTACAAAATTTAAAACCATTTCCAGAAGAGAAGTCATCGATATCTAACGGTTTAGCAAGTAAAAGTGAAATTCGCAGTTGATAGCGTGGAGAAGAAAAACTAAAACTACTTATCGAACTCAAGTTCTCACGATTTACGGTCCAACATTGATATGTTGGACTGCATGGCAATAATTTTGCATGGCTTGGTGATCCAAGCCATGCAAAATTATTGGTATCTTTAATAAGCCAATATCCAGTACAACTCAATAGCAACCAATGAAACCAACGCGGTCGCTATAAATCTACACAAAGTATCTTGAGGGAACATTACCGCGAGAGGAAACGCTAACAAGGCGCCTTTACTTACGTTGCAACTTATGCAAAAATATAAAGTGAGTTCCTTGGAACTGGCTACATTCACCCCCCCCCCCTTTCCCCCCGAGGCTCTCCCGCCCTCGCATTTAAACTTGCCAGCTGATATTTGATTATCTATTTTAAAACTTTGCCAGATAACGACCTGTACACACTGCGCTTTCGCCGCGTCAATTTGTCTTTTTAAATATAAAGGTGTGTGCCCACTACGTAACTATGACATAGCTGCGGACGCTTCAGGTGTTTTTGGAAAGGCCAGGAATGGAATAGCCTGGTAGGCAGCGTTCTATAGTAATTTCAAGCGTATAGGAAATATATTGTCTCTGTTTTCAACTAATCATACAGCTTCAGTAGCTTTTACATTTCCAATAAAAGAAGCAATATAAAATTAGTTTATTAATCAGTTCACACTACATGATATAAGTAAATATCTATAAAACCTTTAAACAATAAACATGAGTTAAATATTTATCATAATCACGGTTATCAAGAGTTCCAAGTTATAATTTCGTATCATATTTTATATTATGAGCATTTTTAAGGTTATTACATATATAAACTCACACCTTCATCCCGGAAGGGTTAGACAGAGGCGCCACCAGGACACCCTCGTTTCGCCTTATATGTTCCGTCCCATGATGTGATAGGGGGCGAGCCTATCGCCATATCCGGCACAAATTCCTGACTCCGGGCTGATAATGAATAGAAAAACCCAATATCACTTGACCCCACCCGGGATTCGAACCAGATACCTCTGCTTTGTAGTCGTACCGTAGTGCAACTACGCCACCGAGGCAGGCTTTTTTAGGAATATATACATATTTCCTAGCTCCTTTGACATTGTGAAAATGCTTTGTCGAATCCATGTTGAAACGAAATGTTATAACAATAAAATCCCGATACAGTGTATTCTCGGAACCCAGAACAACGCTACAACCAATTCCGAATATAAATAAATTAATTTAAGGTACAATTCCTAGAAATTTAACACATGACACGTACCAATATATTTAAAAATAATTCCACGTAGGTCGACAAAGATTTTTCACGGAATCGTTTGTGGATGTAGTTTATTGAAATGTTTCACTATAACAGCCTGCATATGCTGTAATAAGCTTCATATCACATCTCGACTAATTAAATTAAAATAAAAGTTTACAGGAGTTGTACTAGCCCAATATATGTTCATTAACTAGCCAGTTGTAGTAAATTTTGAAAACACGAGGAAAATATAAATTCCAAAGGCTCAAAATTTTAAAATATGTTTGTTTCTTCATCGCTGTTACATTTTGTATTCTTATTATTGTTTTCCCCTATGTCCAATCCATCTTAAGGTTGTCTGGAAGAAATCGCCGTCAGCGATAAGACCGCCGATTGTTACACATATTTATGCGCTATATGTTTTTGTTTGTGTTCATTTGTGTAGTGGACAATAAAGTATTAATAATAAATAAATAAAGTCCGAATATTCACAACTAGCTTCTGCCCGCTAACTTCGTCTGCGTGATTAACTTTGTTTAAAAATATATACATGTATAGATTATTTGGTATTTCTCATCCCGTCCCGTCCCGTCCCGTTATATGCCGCCCGTCCTATCTCATTCTCACTCAAGGTATGTAATCCACGCCCATCGCATCCCTTTGAGTATAAAAAGTAACAAATATATCGGATTTCCGTCCTCATCCCACGGGAACACTTAATTTATCTGGATAAAATGTAGCCTAAGTGTTAATCCAATGTTAATATGGGGAATATTAGTTTTTCTCATTTATCTTCCATAATATAAAGAAACACCCTGTGTGTAAATAAGACATTTGCCAGTTTTTAAGTTGGACTTGTACCTATATAACTGTGAAACCGCATCTCATTTCGTCTTGTACTTTTTGCGTTATGCGCAAGTAAATAAAAAGAAACACCCTGTCTATAAATAAAATATATACCAGTTTCAAATTGGACGTGCACCAATATTACTGTGAAAACTGCATCTCATTTCGTATGGTAGTTTTTGAGTAATGTGCAAGCAAACAAAAAGAAACATCCTGTATGTAAATGAAATATATACTAGTTTTTGAGTTGGACCTGCACCAATGTAATTGTGAAAACTGCATCTCATTTGGTGCGGTAGTTTATGAGTAATGTGCAAGCAAACAAAAAGAAACAACCTGTATGTCAATGCAACATATACCAGTTTTTAAGTTGAACCTGCAGCAATATAACTGTGAAAACCGCATCTCATGTGGTGCGGTAGTTTATGAGTAATGTGCAAGCAAACAAAAAGAAACACCCTGTATGCAAATGCAACATATACCAGTTTTTAAGTTGAACCTGCAGCAATACAACTGTGAAAACTGCATCTCATTTGGTGCAGTAGTTTTTGCGTGATGCGCAAGCAAACATACAGACAGACAGACAGACAGACAAAAATTCTAAAAAAAATTGTTTTGGATACTGTTGCTGTTATAAAGACCCCCTGCGTTGAAATTTCTTAAATATCTTCCATGTACAGACATCGACCATTTACATTTTTATTATATGTATAGATGAGTCCTATGGTTATATCAAAATCCGTTCAGTAGTGTTTGTTATTTTGTGAAAAATTAACAAATATGCATACATTAAAATAATACAGTTTTTTATTTCATCAGTAACATTCGCGTAAATCTAAGAAACCATTACGCAAACATGCCTACACCCCCACAAACTTTCACATTCATAATATAAGTAGTGTTCGTAATTGAAGACCCCTCGCTTTAATGAAAAGAATACACCGTTAAGAAATCTATGCATCTGAGATTTCTCGAATCAAAGAGGGTATATTGACAGCCTCCATAGCGCAGTTGGTTAAACGCCGGCTGTGAAACGAGTGGCCACGGGTTCGATCCCCAAACCGAGACAAATAATTGTGTGAGACCGAAAAGTCTCTCGTAGTTTCTGATACCCACGACACAAGAATCGATCTTAGAGTGGGATCAGTATTATGTATATGACTGTTGGGTGTTATTTATTTATTATTTATTTATTTAAAATGCACCAATCCGCATCAAACCATTTAAATCGGCATCTATCAACGCCGGTACTCACGGTTCAGCACATTAATGTTAGAAGCGCTGAAAATGCAAGCGAAAACGAATGAACAACTAGTTGCTATCAGTCGTTCACGATTCAATGCGTTTTGCAGAATAAAAACTGACATGTAGTTGGAACAGTTCGCGACGACCCCATCACCCACGTTACCGCCGCACGCTTCACTGACTGACTAATGTTGGTAAAATAGAATTATTTTCAATAAATAATAATGATTTTCGTTCTATATTTGATATTAAATGTAAAAGAAGGCTTCGTGTCAGTGTTTATTTACTTGTACATAATGTCTCATGGTGCCATCTAAATCGTACTCGCGATTTAGAAAAGATGATTTATACATACGTATAATTTCTCATAGGAAACTTTTCTTTACTTTCATTTAGGCTGTGATTGTAGTTAATATCTGTCTAGATATAATATTTTAATTTTCTCATAGACCCAATATTTTATAAGTTGTTAAATACATAAAAAGATTTTAATACTATTTTTGCAACACTAATAAATTGACCAATTTCTCGAGCATCTTTCAAAAATATTTCATGGACTACAGGTATGCACATACATTTCCTTTATTGCATATTAAATGTAAGTCATTATAGACCAATAATAAAAATAGCTTGTTCCCTCTTATCCATCCTATGGTTGGTTGTCTGTAAGAGATCGCCTTGAGCGATAAGACCGCCTTTTGTACGTTTTTTTTTTTCTCTTTCTACTGTAGAATTTTGTATAAAGTTTGAAATTAATAAATAGCTTTTTTCTACGCTAATATTCGGTCCTAGTGTGAACGAGCCACTATGCCTCGCTTCGGCTTGTGGAAAGGCTAAATGAGTTAGCCGGCGAAGTAAAATTAGACTCGCTCTTTGTAGACATCTTCCCGTCCTCACAATGGGTAATGTTTATTTTGAAAATTTCTAAGATTTTTCAAATTAGGTTAAAATAGTTTATTTTGTTTGCGGACTCGCTGCGGAGTTTCTGATTGCACGTGCTTGGAGGCAGCGACAAATCTTTATATTGACTTTAAAATGAACAATTGGAAGTCCTAATTGTGGATTATTTCTCGTCGGTTTATATATTTGAAGTTGAAATGCACATCGGCCATCACTTGTCACTTGGAGCATTGTTATCACTTTACCTGAGATCGCTGAAGTCTCCATTTTTTTTAACTGTTTCTTTTTTCTTTCCTTTTTGAATTGCCAATTTATTATCTTAGAAAGTATTGCTCGAGGTCCTTCGGTATTAAGACGACGACAGAAACGACAATTGATACAATAATTAATACATTCTATGTTTCACTAACCTCGTCTATTATTATTCCTCCATAAAACCCTTAACGCAACTCTTCAACAATCTAAATACATGATAACAAAGTTACCGAAATGATCGATGTACCACGATGACCCCTCAAAAGTCTTCAGCCATTAGTGGATTGTTCCATCAGCTAATTGGACGAGCTCAGTTCCCACTCAAACCTCAAATTATTTTGAAACGTCCGCCAACACTACGAGTAGTTATCGCAATTTAATATAATAATTACATTGATTGATTAACAAGTTTGTAATTGCGTTACATTAAGGAATTGTTAGCTTGGCGTTTCAGTTACGATGTTGTTTTCCATTGACTGGTTTAGTAGGTGGATATGGAGAGTAAAGAAGGTGGTTAAAGTCGATTCTATGGCAGATATCTTCGATAAATTTGGCTGAGATAAAATAGATAAAAAGACCATATGAGAATGTTCTACTTTAAAAATTCGCACAATTTAAGGCTCCGGGAATCGTAGTGTTAATACAACTTTTTTCAATAATGAATTACAGTAGCTTAAGGACAATAGTATATACTATCATGAAAATACTTGTCAGGTTTTTAAGAGGTCTTCAAATGTTTATTTTCCCACTAGAACTGGAACACCTTTGACCATTAGCCATTTCACCATTTCACCATTAGCTGCAGATAGGTCTTTCTGTGTTAGATTATTTATTATTTATTTATTTAAATCTTTATTGTACACAATTACAAATTAAAATACACAATACAGAAAAAACAAAAAAAAAAAAAGTACAAATGGCGGTCTTATCGCTCTACAGCAATGTCTTACAGACAACCATGGGATGGATTTAAAAGAAGGAGAGAGAGAGGGCAGTGTAACTAATAAATAATTTAAGCTTAATAAGTGAAATTAAACATATAACATAAATACACAAACATAATATACATACATAACATATAATCATAAATACATATATATAAATAAATAAATATCTGAATATATACATATATATTTAGTTATGAATAAAAACAAATATACTATACATAGCCAAATGATTTAGTTTAAGAGAATAGTACTAAGGTCTAGTTAAGGAGAAAGGTAGTGCTCTTTAATCAACCTCTTAAATGACGACAGCGTTTGAGCCTGTCTCACCACAACAGGAAGCGCGTTCCACAATCGAACTGCTTTGACCGTAAAAGAATTGTCCATAAATGTCGTGGTGTGCACAGGCATTCTCAGCTTAAGATTCTCAGACGACCTCAAGGATCTCGAATGTGAGTCATGAAGAAAAATAAATCGTTCTTTAAGATAAGAAGGGGTGAGAGGATTAAACAAAATATTGTAAAGAAGAGAAAGGATGTGAGTATTCCGACGAAGTCGTATAGGTAACCACTTGAGCTTAGCACGAAACTCAGAAACATGGTCATACTTGCGAAGACCAAATATGAATCTTATGCAGAAATTTTGAAGGCGCTCAAGTTTATTAAGTTGGTCTTCGGTGATATCAAGATAGCTGACATCGGCATAATCAAGGATGGGGAGAAGGAGGGATTGCGCAAGCGTAATCTTCGTGGAAACGGGTAGAAAGTTGCGTAACCTTCGCAAGGACCTTGCGGAAACAAACAGCTTCCGGCTTAATTCCGAGAGCTGTGGACCCCAGGTGAAAGATTTGTCAATGTGTATGCCCAGATTGCGGACGGAGTCACTGAATGGAATCGCGATACCATCACAATAGACACTTGGTAGTTGGGACAAGTCAAGCTTCGATATCATCCTGGGGCTGCCGACAACAATGACTTGGGTTTTCGAAGGGTTAATCTTTAAACCGTGAGCTTTACTCCAACCACAGATATGTTGAACGTCTGTATTGATTAACGCAATCGCATCTGCCATCCTGTCTAAAGGAGCTTGAGTATAAATCTGGAGATCATCAGCGTAGAGGTGGTAGGAGGAGCGAAGAAGATTGGTAATGGAGTTTATAAAGATAGCGAAGAGAAGAGGAGATAGCACGCCGCCCTGAGGTACGCCAGCAGATACGGGGCACCAGGAAGAAAAACTTTCCTCCACACGGATGCGTTGCCGGCGTCCATACAGGTAACTACAAAACCAATCAACTGCCATTGGAGATATGTTAAGAGAACGTAGCATGGTAAGTAATACGTCATAGTCGACGGTATTAAAGGCATTGCTGAAGTCCAGCAGAGCTAGAACAGTCAGCTTGCCTTCCTCCATGCCTGATCTGATGCCATCTGTGATATGTGTCAATGTGGTAGTCGTACTATGTCCAGGACGAAACCCAGATTGGAGTGGATTTAGTAAGTTATTCTTGGAGAGGAAACCATTGAGTTGGGTATGGATTAGACGTTCTAGGACTTTGGAAAGGAAAGGAAGAATGGAAATAGGACGAAACTCAGAAAGTAGAGAGGCATTGGATTTTTTGGGAATAGGGATGATGTGGGCTTCTTTCCAAGCAGTGGGAAAGATCCCAGTGGAGATGGAGTGGTTAAGAATGTGGGAAATGATAGGAAGGGTTTCGTCTAAGACAGGGAGAATCATGTTGCGGCTGATGTGGTCGCTACCCATGGCATTTGATGACAAAAGAGTAATGGTTTTCTTAACATCACAAGTGGCGAATTGTTGTAAGACAAAAGTAGAACAAACGGGAGTCTGAAGGGTGGAAAGATGCTTTATAGTGTTATCTTTAGTTGTCCTATCAAAATAGGACAAGGAACAAAAATGAGCGTTTAAGGAATTTAAATCAATGGATTTGGGAATAGAATCTTGTCGTGATTTACCCACTCCCAGTGTTTTCAGAAATTTCCAGACTTTGGCTGGATCACCGTTTTCGACTGAGTTGTGAATGTATCGGCGTTGAGCATTTCTACACACCTTACTGCAGTGATTCCGGATGGATACATACTTTAACCAGTTGGACTCGCTGGGACGACGATTGTATTTAGACTTGGCGGACGCTTTTTTTCCAAGTAGCTCTTTGATGTCAGCCGTGAGCCAAGGTGAAGGTAAATGTTTCAATTTAATTGGCCTGATAGGAGCATGCATATCAAAAAGTTCAGTTAGCTTATTGTTAAAAATATGCAGCTTGGTATCAACACAGTCTGTGTCAAGAAGTGAGCTCCAGTCAATGTTGTCGGCATCCTTGCGAAGATTATCAAGATTCATACCCCGAAAATTGCGTTGCAGGAGGACTTTGGGTGAGGCTTTAGTGGGACGGACACGGTAGGAAAGGTAAAGCAAATCATGAAAGGAAAAAGCGTCGGCGGAACATTGTCCATGTTTTGCAACCAGGTTTGGGGAGGAAACAATGATAAGGTCAAGAAGAGAAGGAGTATTATTAGGGGAATGGTGAGTGGCTGAAAGAGGAAGGATAGAAAGATTGCAGGATTGGAAAGTATTTAAAAGGGAGGAAGAACGACGGTCGTTCTTAAGGAGACAGGTATTGAAATCACCCATGATTATAGTTTGACTGTACGATGGGACAAGATTTTCAAGAATAGTTTCGAAAGAAGAAAAGAAATCAATACGAAGAGAGGGACAGTAGTATACACCGATTAAAAGTTTTTTAAGAGAAAATTCCACCTCTATGAAAAGATGTTCGCCAGCATTAGATGGTGGAGGTTGTGGAGATGCGCTAACAACCGAATATCGGAACTGAGTTCGCAGATAAATTGCAACTCCGCCACCGCCACGTGCCGTGCGATCATTTCTGATGAGATGGAATCCTGGAAGGGAGTAAGAGGAAGAAGAAAGACATGGTTTCAACCAAGATTCTGAAACAAGGATAGCATGTATATGAGTACAGTCAAAACTAGCCAGCATATCGGGGAAATGAGCCGGAATACTCTGGGCATTGAAATGGACCACATTGAAATTCCTAGGGACGTCAGATAACTCGCAGGAGAGAGTATCAGCCAGCGATGGAACACTGACAAAGCTATCGTCACTACAGGCGGAAAAGAACTCTTCACTGTCACTAGAATAATTATTGTACACAGACATTTGTGAAATTCAAAAATAATATGGTATGGCTATAATAAATAAATATAAAATATAATGAATATGCAAAGCTAATCAATATAAATAAAAGAAAGACAAAATAACAAAAAGAACAATAAAAAAAAAAAAAGAAGCAAATTACATATCCATCTGCCGGTTGTAATAACTTAATAAACTATTCTATAACTTATGCAATGTCACTAAAAGTAACAAAAGAGACAAAAAAGTAATTTATCAAATAAAAAATGCTAAAAAAAAACGCTTTACAAAGAGTTGAGGGTCCAGGCAAACATTCAAAAAATTTAACAAAAAAATAAAAAAAGTAAATAAAAACAATAATTGGAGTCATTTCCGAACGCAACGGCTAAATGTCAAAGATGACATTTGACAATAGTGGCTAGACTAGAATTGAGGTTAAGTTTGTTTATAAAGTAATTCAATGCGGGTGGAAAAGAAAAAATAATAACAAAGTGATATCAACCAACAAAACATCAACAAGGAATAGAAAATAAATATCTGAAAAAGGATTAAATGTTACGTTGGAGTAATTAAAGAACTTAAGATTGAGTAGTTTACCTGGAACGAACATTGCCAACAAAACATAAAACTACTTCTTGGCAGCCGCAGCCCGCCGGGTCTTAGGCACGGCTATGGTCCTCTTCACTGGTGTCGCCTTGGGAGGTGTGTCAACGTCGATCTGACTAAGCAGATCAAGCGACACTATGCGATGCCGGACACCAGCGCTCACGACAAAGACATTGCCGTCCCGAGTCCATGCGTTGGTCACGCCAAGCTTATCGCGAGCTGCCATGAATAGGTCATGGCGTCTCTTAGTGAGGAACTCGGATAGGGTTACACCAGAACCTTTCAACTTGATTTTATTGAACCAAAGCTTGTCCCTCAAAGCGACGTCCTTCAACTTCACTAGTATGGGTCTTGGCTTCTTGGAAGAAGATAGTCGACCCAATCTGTGGCAGCGTTGTAAGTCAGCAGCCTGGAACTCCGCAACACCAAGACGCTTCTTGACAACCTCAACAATGAGCTGTGCAGAGTTTTCGTCAGCTACCTCAGCTACACCGTGAATCAACAGCATCTTGCGACGTCTCTGCATTTCCATTGTGTCGACAGTGTTGGTCAATGCTTCAATTTGCTGCTGAAGCAGAGTGAGAGCCTGAGTGATGAAACGTTTATAAGCGGCAAATTCCACAGCTAAGTCGGACGAATCGGTTACACTGGTGGTGGTCTTCAGGTTGTTCTCAAAAGCAGCCATTCTCTGATGAAACTCGTTCTTCATTTCCTCAATTGAAACTTGCAGTGCGGACTCCATATTAAAATAAAGTGACTTAAGTGCAGTGAAAAGTGTAAAAAATAAAAAGTGCAGAAAAAGAAAGAAAAATAGGAAATATTATACTAAAACCGGCAGGTAGAACCTTTAACTAATGTAATAAGACATATGTAATTGTAAATAAGTATTTTAAAATAATTAAATTAATTAAAATTGTATGGAGCAAAATTTTATTGTACTGTCCTCTACAACTACCCACCTATTGTACTGTCCTCTACAACTACCCACAACTAGATAATAGTGAAGTGCTGAATTCATAATTAAATTTTAGTACTTGACTTTCTTCTACACCATATCGTTTTCTAACAAGTGAGGGATAAACTAATAGAAATAAAAATAAACTAATTTAAAATAAAAATAATGTAAACTAATATTTCAATTAAATATGAATTTGTTAAAAGTTAACTATTCAAACGAGTATCATGGTTTTAATTATTTACATTTTAAATTAAAAAGGACAAAGGGCACCTCTCTTCCAGAAAATATACTAGTCTCGAAGGATATTTTACTCATAAATTTGATATAAGTTTTATCTAACCTTACTAGCTCAATTTACTAAACCAACCGTATAGATATTTGCCAATTAAGCATTCATGCAATCATCCGGTCAATAACCCTATTAATTTCAAGTATTTAATCCATCAATATCTATGCACGCAGAATCCTGAATTACGAGATCATAATACAATGTAATCGCCTTATAAATTCGGGCTCGTGTGAGCTCTAAGCCGCGCTGAACCAATCATAATTTCACAAATTACGTATTAACAGCTGAAGCTTGTAGTTAATAGAACAATTTATTACGATATTGAATATTTATACACCGAACAATCAGATAGTCCAGACCCTGCACTAAAATACGGCTTTTCGGTGAGTATTAGAAATTAGAATAGACTTTTCAGCACTCTTGAAAGAAATACTTGTGAAACACACACATTTGTTGCGGTGGGAGAATCGAATCCGCAGCTTCTCGTTTCGCAGCCGGCGTATAAACATCTGCGCTACGAAGGCTGTTATAAATAATTCATTAGTAGATATCGGATATATACAAAAGTTATGAAAATACGTGTAATGCGTAAATGTATAAAATAATCTTTTCTATAAATCACAGTAAAACATACTAAAATAAATCCACAACACGCCATTGCAATCCTAAAAGTGCTCGGGATACAAAGATGCACAATGTACGTAGCAAAGATAGTCTCGCTCAATTTGGTTAAGTTTAATTTTATCAAGAGACGAGTTTAAAACAGGCGTTGCTTTGAATGAACAGGCGTTGCTTTGAATAAACAATTGTTGCCGGCGTTCCGGCCCGCTTGTACAGACGTTTTCTGTAATGCTTTTAGACCGAATGAGTACTTTGCTACTACGTGTACTCGAATCGCATTCGGCCTCGTTGAAATCTTTTGGTCTTGTGAAGCGGAAATATAAATTATATTGGAAGTATAGAATAGAAGTATAGACTGCCTCATTGTATCAGGGTACGTTTATAAAGCTGAGGTCACGGGTTCGAATCCCGGGTTGGAAACTGTGATATTGGATTTTTCTATTCATTGTCGATCCGGAGTCAGGAAATGGTGCCCACTGCCCGATATGGTGATGGGCTCTGCCTACCCCTTCTGGGAAAAGGCGTGTATGATCCTTCTTGCAATCAACTAGAACATCGAGAACGCACTAAAAAGTAGGGGTTCAAAAGTCTTTACGCTTTTTCTAAATATTTATATAGGATCTCCAAATGCATGTCGGAAATAGCAGTGTTTCTACTGCATGCTGAAATCTTAAGAAGGTTACGGTCGGACGATACTTTATTTCTATTCTACGACGTTGCTCTGATTTATTTGCCGTCGTTTCGCAAGCTTATTTCCAACTTCGGTCGAAAATTTTCGTTTTACGTGTGAATAAAAATATGAAATGTTACACAAATACCAAAATAAAGAGGCTTGTATGTGATGTTAGAAATACAAGTTAATACAATTTTCTAAAAGGTTCATTCGTAAAACATTAGGGAACATCTATGTGTACCTGTGGATTTATCGCCTTCGAAGATAACGCTTATAAACATATACAATTTGCCAAAGTGATCAATGCACATGTATCGCGTTTCGAGAACATTCTTAATTTATCCGATTTCGAACATAATTGTGATGAAACAAGCCACTAGCTAAGAATATTTACTATATTTTACTGGTCTTAATATTAGTTACATCGCTCCTACTTCATCGTACCAATTAAAATATGGAAGAATATAACACCCCATGGTTGTCTGTAATAAAATCCCTATGCAGCCCCTTGTACTATTATTTTTATTGTGTAATTTCTAAATTGTATATCTGTACAGTGCAAAAAAGAATTAAATAAATAATGGCTTTTCTACACAATTGAAATAATATATCAAAACATTTAAAACATTACCCAAACATCAACAACCACACAACAGAGTTCCAAGTGTTACGACAAATCCGAAAACATTCAAAAACTCGAGACAAATAATTCAAACATCTTACAAAGGGGCTAATTAACTTGAGTCTTGGAGAGTCCCCGCTCACAGGAAAACAGGCAACTTTCCTCAAAGACACACGTAAATAGATTACCGAGGAATTATGAGGTCCGTAATCACATTTGTTTGTCACAATCAGTCTTTGTTTTAAATTAAATTACGTTTCGTTTTCTGTTGCGGGGATTATGTTGTAAAGGATGTTTACAATTGGAAGTGAGGAAAAGGATGGAATGAATGTAATAGTAGTATAGATTTTATATAAATTAATAAAGATATATTTTTATGTATTAAGTTAAGTTACTGACTTAATTTGCATGGTATAGCATGTATAATTAGTGGTATTTATGGTTTAAAAAATGTTTTATGAAAAGTACAAGAAAAAGCCTTTGTTATTTGAGTTTTATTTCGTATTTGAGGCGCATCGGTTAAAACTTTGGCCGAATTTCAATATTTTTTTACATAGATCTACAGAAAAATATTCACGACAAAATAAAAAGGAAAACAAAATTCACCAAGCCAATCACGCCATAAAAATATCCCCAAAACAATAAGCAACAAAACGACATCCTCATCAAACAAAAAAATGCAAATACAGAACATATTTTACAAGACTTATTTATCATATTTATAGTATTTCGTACAACATAATTTCAAATACAGTATTTATATTGGTGCCAATAAATCTTTGGGCCGTGGATAATAATGTTAAAGCGCCACGGTGGAGGAAACAGTGGGCAGAATTCCAAAATCTTGGATCTACAACGGTGTGATGGTGAAGTATCGATAAAAGAAATCATTTTTTTTTTAATAGAAGAGATTCCACATTCGTCAGATTAATAGGGTATAGATTGTCTTGAGGATGTGGGTTCTATTCGCGCAACGTACTTTGCGTCAAATTTTCAGCTTGGAGAATGCCATATGAATTGCGCACTACCAATCTAAGCTAGGACAAGGTCAGTAAGACGATATTTGCTGAGCACTCATACTTGAGAATTCTGTTAATAAATACAGGAAATCAGTATCGATAAATTTATTAATTTTATCGATAATTTCCCCCCAAACACATTTAAAAATATTACTTATTCGACGTCACACAATTTAATATTACAAGGTTTGTGTTTTGGTAGTGTTTCGTTGAATTTTGTTGACTGGAAGCATTTCGCTTTTGAATTTTACAAACATTTTATGGGAAAAGTGAATTATGTATGTGAGTGCAAGGTTTCCTACACGGTTCTTTATGGTAAACTAAATTCTGAATTCGAGGTATAGGTACTTTATAGTAAATTTTTATTTACAGTAAATATTTTTATTTGAAAAACAATACAACGCACTAAAAATAATATACCTCCTAAAATCTGCAATAGTTTCTTACCCAGCAACGATAAATTATGATTGTATAACTAGTATTTGATAATGACCCCACCATAACTAATGTAATTAAGATGTAAATCTCAGTTAAAGTTAACCAGACCGTTACTGGAGCAGTATCACAAATATCTATGGGGCATTAAAAATCCATCCGTAATAACTAACGGGCGATTTGTCTTATCTTAATGTTGGAAGTTCCTGCGCTCCTGGGTGCCAGTATGGAGCACACTGCAAGATATGCGCTATCTTTTTTCTCCCTGCTAGTATCTAAAATTTATGCGTAGTCGCAATATGATTTTTGTGCGCGTTATACAATTGTTTATAATTTTATGGCATATGATTTTATGTCAGCATCATCATCATTAGCCCGTTGCAGTCCACTGCTGGACCTAGGCCTCTCCCAAGGTACGCCTCAGAGCCCGGTCTGCTACTTTACGCATCCAGTCCTTTTATGTCAGCGATATGTTTTAATTGTATATATCTGATAAACGAATCATAAGTGCGTTGACGATATTTGAAAATTGAAAGAGTCAAAAGAAACAGTATTAAATAGCTATAAACTGCATCCAGCGACTAGCTATTACCTGCATCCCGCATCCAGCGACTTTTTAAAGTATCATGTTCGTTGTCTCTCTCACTCTCTTTTCAGCCACAGGAAGTCCACTGCTGAACATAGGCCTCCATCTCCATCTCCACATCGACCTGTTGGAAGCGGCCTGCATCAAGCTACTTTCTGCAACCTTAACTAGGTCATCCGTCTACCTTGTAGGCATTGTCTATCTAAAGGTAATGGCACAAATTCGCAATTGAAATATTTACGATATCGCATAGCATCATCACTGGATCACATACCCAACTTAGTAACAGTTGCATAATTAATGCATAATGATATTATTTTTCTTTGCTTTGCTACCTAGTTTAATTTACATTTCTTTCCGAGATCTCACTTCGAGTTTCATATTTAAATTATTCCTCGAAACTTAGATCAGTTTTGTAAGTTTTTAATCATTTTCTCGTTCGAATAGATAGTTTGTACTTTTTTGCAAATTCACTGGTATGAAAGGTGTTTTTAGTTACAGGTTTTTTTGCTAGATATAAATGAAGACTATTTTGTTTGTTAATTCGTACGTGCGAACGTATTCACAATTTATTTCCTAACAATTATTTTTTACCCCCTTTACTCTGTATATATGAAATAGTTATCACATTTTAGTTTCTTATAATATCGATACATAAAATTATTACCCATATTTGAAGGCTGAAAATGCAGTTACCAGCCATAAATGTTGTTTATGGGTAATTGTAATCTTTAAAATCAGGTGAATACAGAGAAAATCTTGAAATAAGAAATAATCGACACACAGTCTGGACGGCATTGTGCATACCAACTGGTGCAGTGCAGTCACTATGCCGTGTCAGAATGAAAAAATGTTGACGCTTCTGTAATTTTTGGGATCTCGTCACTAACAACTATGTTTACATACAATGGAGCCTCTGCAGAAATTTATTCTAGGTACATTTAGGTGATACAATTGCACTTTTTCCTCTCTACAGCATAGTCAACTTACAGTACTAACCGTGTACTATTTTACGAGTATCAAACAATATCAGAAACCGTTTATCTACAACACATAGGCTCGAAACAACTAATTGAATACTATTGAAACATTAATCCCCATGCGTCTTTTGATTCCATTACCCTCTCTTTTAACAGCCAGCTTTTCACCCTTTTTACAAATACTGCAAAATATTGTATGCTTATAAACTATTATATTAATTAATAAAATTACCAGACAAAACAGACAACGCTGATATAACAAAACAAAATGGCTGCCGCGATTAACTTTTAATTAAACCTGACAATATCAGACCTCACGTAAAGTCTTGTAGGCAAATAATATTAAAGAGTGTTCAACAAAGACCTCGTAATGAATTAATGAACTCTTAGTAACGCTTGAAAACATCGCGCCCTCGTGTTAACGCAAAGATGTTAAATAAAGGGGAGAACTTTGCCAAAAATCTATTTCCGGGAACGGATTTTAGAATTGTAATGAATAAAGGAATATTTAATTCTTCCGACATTTGAATTGTTTGTCAAAGTAAAGATTATTAATTAATTTAATAAGCGAAAGGTAAAGAGCGAATGACACACTTTATAGTGAAACACAATATTTATTTATTTATTCTTTACTGCACAAATACAGGAAATAAAGAGTGAAAACAATTTCATATAAAATGTACAGATGGCGGTCTTATCGCTCTTGGCGATTTCTTACAGACAACCTTGGGATAAGACACAATACGTAGGGTATTGTAGATTCATCGAGAATGGAAGGGCCGGGGGGTGTTAATGTCCGGCAATGGAACTGTTTAGTGTTTAGTTTCAAAGCTGATCATATATCAATGTTAAATTAAATATTAGGTATCGGTAAGACATTGACCCAAATTCTTATGAAAATAGATGTATTTTGTCGTGGTTATTAGAAATTACAAATACAAATATCAGATCATTCAAACATATTTTGGGTGCGACAAACCTGCAACTTTAATCTAGCAAAAAAAGAATAAATAATTAATTTAAACTAAACACTAAAAAAGTAGTAAAACTTAAAAACTGCATCCAAAACCTTCGCTTTCTTAGCTGGCCTTAGAAACTTAGCTGGCCTTTGAGACGCAACAAAAAGAATTGATGAATAAGAATTTACGAGGGTGGTACACAACGTGAATGTTCGAGAAAAAGAGGGAAATAAGTCGAGACTAACTTGAAGAATTTGATTAAAGGGGCACTCATTAAGTTAAAAAAACTTTGACCGGCGCAAATGTAGCCTGCAATCGAAGTTTTTGTGCGACGAAGTATAGTCTGTAGTCGGTTAAGGAAAATGTTATGTAAGTAGTGACGACTAGTAAATAGAAATACATAAGTAATTTTAGCAGTTGATTATTTACTTATTTACACTTTATATACAAATTATGTAAAGACGGACTTAATGCCTGAGGCATTCTCTACCAGTCATAAAACTTAAAAAAAAACAAAAAAATTAAAATATTAAAATATTTGTTTTAAATTGGGTTTCTCTTTATTTGAATATTAAATATTAAATTGTGTACTTAAACCTTGTTCGTTTCTAAAATATATCTTAAAGGAAATAACTAGACGCCTCCCTCACAGATAAAAAAAATTGTTTGTAAGACTAAAAAACATTTATCCAGATGGATTCGTTCAGAAGTGTTGTCGATATTCTATAAAGCAGACAAGCCGGCTAAGTTACTAAACCACAACGCAATCAGATGATTCAGAAGTACAAGCCCTCACACCCACAACAAAGACAGTACCCTCGGTCGAAAAGTCAAACCTGAAACTCCAACGTACTCGGCAAATGTTGGGAAATAATTAGTGATCCGACGGAATTGCTCGCGTCAACTCCGATCGACTTGGTACAGGTGTAAATGCTTCCACTGCTAGTCGCAATTTGACTATTTACAACTATGTATGTATCTAGTTGATTGTATACGTAACATCGCACGGTGCAGACCTGTACGATTGAGCGGTGTTTAAACTTTAATCCATACTTTAGTCTAGTAACTTTCAACTTTATCCTTGAAATCTTTGAAAATAATTTTAGGTACGTAGGTTTCTTTAGGATGTTTTTCTTCGTAAAAGTAAGTGATATAACTAATAAATATAAAGGTAAGGTACATAAAATCGAATGTACACTCGCTTTTCACTACATAGGATACCACTAGGCTTGCTAATATTACATATTAGGCTGTAGAAAGGCTCGGCGAAATACAGATAGTGGCTTAAATGCCACTATAACCAGTGCGTCTAGTGGCACATACGTTTATTTCTACTGCGATACAGACGTAATTTTTAAGATTTTTTTTAAAGATTTGAGACGCAAGTATATAGAAGACCACAGAGGCGTAGCAAGTCCAACAACCTTCCCTAACCCCAAAATCCAATAACAGTAAACCGTAGGTAAAGACGGGCGGCGCAAATAATTAGCGAGCCCGCGCTAGTCGCGTCACGCGCCTTATCAGGCAACTTCACCTCAAGTTAGATGGAGTTGCTGCTGGAACGGTGTAAATTACTTTGACATAGCCACGTGACCCGCCTGCACCCCACATCAACTCCACTCCAAATTAGCCCGATAGATTAGCAAGTTTAGCTGTTAATAACGTTTATGAACATACAAGTTTAAAGTGTTTCTGATCTGTTGCCATCCTGTAAGGAAGCGGGGAATTTTCTTTGGTATTCACTTTAATAAACTATCTTTATTGTTACTTATTCGCGAAATAGTTGACGTCAGGTGGTTGATCGTAAATTTATAATGTATTATACATTTATGCCTCACACAGCCTCCGTGACGCAGTTGGTTAGACACCGCCTGTGAAACGAGAGACCGCGGGTTCGATCCCCGCACCGAAACAAATATTTGTGTGATCCACAGGTATTTGTTTCGGGTCTGGGTGTTTGTGAGACCGAAAAGTCTCTCGTAGTTTCTGATACCCACGACACAAGACTGGATCTTAGTGTGGGGTCAGGACTATGTATGTGACTGTTGGGTGTATTTATTTATTTATTTATTTATGCGGGAATAAATTTTTACATTAGTTCGCCAATTCATTCATTATTTCAATCATTTACAAATTCATTCTGTGCCAACTTTTTTGCAGAGCTTACTTTTAAAACTATTATATTCTCTAACCTTATTTGTATTGTGTTCTCCTATTCTATCCAAAACAAACCTGCTTGCGCTTTGTCAATTTCCGTAAGCTCTAAAATCCTCAACAGGAAATCACTTAAAAAACGACCAAGACTGCGTAACCTGACTTCCATAACCAGGCATCTGTATAGTCTGAAAACCCTTAGCTAGTTCCAATAGTGATAAGCATTTCAATTACGGTACACGCCGTGGAAGCGGACAATCTTATTGTGATTTCACTTTAAGAGGGTCCGCGCCGTGAGAGACCGTAGATAAGTTAAATTGAAAAAGCGATCATCTTTCCACTGTGCCTGCGGTTCCACGAAGGGAATATTATACATTGGAAAATTATGGAGGAAAGTATTGCTGCGTCCTGCTTGAATAAGTATTGAAGTGAGTCTTCCCTTGTATTGTTGACAGCCTCCATGGCCGCGGGTTCGATTCCCGCACCGAGACAAATGTTTGTGTGAACCACAAGTATTTGTTTTGGGTCTGGGTGTTTGTGAGAAAAGTCTCTCGTAGTTCCTGATACCCACGACACAAGACTCGATCTTAGTGTGGGGTCAGGAATATGTATGTGACTGTTGGATGTATTTATTTATTATTTCCATCTAAGTTTCGGTCAAAAGATCCTTTGTGTTTATAAAATACTGTAATATTGTCAAGGACTTGTATAATTTCATTTAATATGAATTCGACCCGTGTAATTTTAAATTGGATTAATTTTTTTGCTTTGCCTTTATAGTTTAGCACATCCGAACTAATCTTCAATAAAACATTAGGATAGGCTTCAAATAAACAGCCGTTTGACATTAATACCTAAATACGAATAAAAAATCTACAAAAGTAATAGGGCTTCATAAGGACATGACAATAAAATATGTATTAATCCTTAAGTTAATTAATTACTTATCTTTTGTGAAACCTTATTATCCGTGCACGTGGTCATAGCCGGAAAGCAGGCGATTCGCCATTTAATTAAATTAATTTAGTTTATTGTTAATTCAGTAAAGAGTACGTTATTAAACATTCCGTTTCTGGGCATAATTAAATTAATGAAGTGATTTTTCGGACCTTTTTTGCGTAACCTCCGTGGCTTTGGGTCATTTTAATTTATTGGAGGCGATTTGTATAAAACAGTTTGTTTAAAACAATGCAGGTTTATATATTGTGCGGTTTTAATTTAGCGATACAAGGATTTTTTACAAAGAGTTCTGAAATAATTAAAAGAGAAGATTAAAAGAAAAAATGATTGGATTATTTAGGGTTTACACCACATCTGAATTCAATTCAAAATCACTTATTTTATATTCTACTACACTTCATTAAAGAAAGAGATATCAGAATTAGTGGATGATCTTTAATGTCAGTTGATTCCGGTCCTGACCTAGTAAATTACATAAAAATCTCTGAAAATTCAATGAAATAAGGTAAAACAAGCATGCCATTCATCTAATAGTACTAGTAGACTAATTCACGTAATTTCTTGACGCGCCGATCAGGTTACGATGCAGTTGCGATTAGGTTTACGTCTTAATGGTACGTACATCAAAATGGTATTCTTGTAATTGTTTAGCTGCGCGTAAGATATGCATAAACTGCGCATGTGCTGCACGTTGGTCGGACTAAACTGTCATTAGAGATATCAATTGAATAGGTAAATACCGATCAAGTTGCGATCTGAATCACGCATGTATAAAACGAGCAGCAGTAGAATACGCTAAAGCGCTCGCGTGACGCGAACTTGATGCGAGCGTATCTGACAGCGGTTGTCTAAATTACGAGATGACAAAAAGGGCTGTTTTTATCGAAACTTAACTACAACTGAACTTATTTAATTACGTGAATTATCCTACTGGTTACTGCCATCCACAAACACCCACATTCGCTCTCACATGCAGACGAACATCTTTTCCAGCCAAGAAGTGATGAATAGGCGCTGTGGTGTTCCAGTTTGAAGGTTTGAAGGAATGTTAACACCTAATATTTTAGAACGAGCGCATTGAAGTGCCATGCAGTCTATTAAAGATATATTAGAGTGATGTTGCTCCTTTTTGAAGGTAGGCATGGGGCAACTATATAGCTGCAATTGTCATTCTCGCTAAAAAAATATCACAAACAATGCAGCAGACTCTCCAAAAAAATCAATTCCACGTACATAATGAAAATTCTCGGAACATGAAACAATTCGCACGAAATAATAAAAATATGACAAAAGTATCAATATAGAAAGGAATAAATGTAAGGGTATCGTTAACAAAGTAGCCGATACGCTGCGAGGCCCAATACGACGTATTGTCGGCGATATGTGTGTTTTGACGGCGTGTCATTCGAAAGCTTACACCGTGTTTTCATTTGTATGCTACACTTGGGTTCGGCAACCGAGGGGTAAAAACCTTTATCATTAAATACACCCAACAGTCACATACATAGTCCTGACCCCACACTAAGATCGAGTCTTGTGTCGTGGGTATCAGGGACTACGAGAGACTTTTCGGTCTCACAAACACCCAGACCCGAAACAAATACCTGTGGTTCACACAAATAATTCACAGCCGGCGTTTAACCAACTGCGCCACGGAGGCTGTCAATTGGCGGCTATGAAGTCCACAGCTGGACAAAGTCCTCCGCTAGGTTTTCACAGTGACTTATTGGAAGCTGTCTGCATCCTGCGACTTTCTACAAATGTCATTAGGTTTTCCGTCTCTTTTGAGGATGGTAAACCGACGCCATGTTATTGGTCTTCTTTCGGCCCGCTCTGCCCCAACGACCACTGTTAGTCCTTTATTAATGTGAGTATTAAATATTTAAATATGCCAACTGATCATACGGAACCACAACTCCATTGTAACCTAAAACAGTGTTCATTTCGCGATAAAATCCCGCGGCCACTAAAATCTGTGCACAATATTTTTTTCAGTCCGTTTTACTGCAGGATTTTTTATGTTTTATAGAAAACAGAGATTTACTGTACCATATGTCACAACACGCGGTGTATGCTTTTTGTTTATACGATAATAGAAAAAAGAATGAGTCACAGAGCTCCAATTATTTTGAAAAGATATACGTCGGTATTGACAGTGATACGGGAAATATTGACATCGAGCGCCGAAGCTCGCTGAGTCTCTTATGGAAACCTGTGAGTTAACCGCAACGAATTTATCAGAGAAAAAATAATTGGAAATAATTGGTAACAGATAATTGTCTATTTCTTCTACAACAAATAAAAGAGACCTCGAAGTCGGCTCAAGCAGTACTTATTTAATGGCATCGAGGAAAATATTAAATCTAAACGTCTTACAACGAAATGGCGCAGTTTGTACTGAAAAACGGACCTTGACATCAGCCCACATGACACCGTAAAAGTAATATACTGAAGCACTGCATATTAATATCTACATTCTACAATGTTCCCATTATAATTCTTGCTACATTGAATTGCAGCTGAATTTATGGCAAAAATGCTCGCTGAAATTCTTTCTAGATTCATATGATATGTGCTTAATACTTATTTATCGTTATTACCTCTAAACTTAATAACAGTGACTACTGGACATAATAAGACTTAACATCTTATGTCTCAGGATGGCGAGCGCAGTGGAATGCCAAGCATTGCCTTGTTATTCAAAGTGTTATTTGGTTTTGCTTCTATCCATGAGCGGTCGAATCTCTTACCAATAGGTGAATAGAATGCCTGTCTCGCCATTCATCGCTATAAAAAGAAACCTACATCATACGAATTGAGCATTCCTAAACAACAAACAAACAGTATCGAAGACATCCAGCGGTACATTTTCAAAATATTGATACAACAGTCTGCATAAAGGCGTTCACGTCTTACGCGGAAATTGGATTTTTGTATGTGACGTGAAAACTTGCTATTTGAATACATCGTACATACCAAGTACGGGTTTATTTTCGGCTGAATATTGTGCGCGTTTTGTTCGATATTGGTTGTGTAAGTTTTAAGGTTGGTAATAAAGATTGATGTTGGTGACGTTTGGCATTTATGTCATTCAGAATTAGATGACACTCGTATCATTAATAAATGTCCTTCAAACCGGAACACAACAGTGCACTTACGCTGCTGTTTGGCGGGAAATCCTCTCACATACTAGATACCTCAGCTCAGAAATTCCAAAAATTCGCCAACGATGTTATTTAAACAGACTTCGCCATATTAAACCTAAAAGTACAGTACAACATTTAACAAACTCGAACTTAAATCTATTTGAGCAGCATTTAATTCACCGCCAGAAATAGTTTAGCATCAAGCCGGGGGTAGTAAAAGTGTAAAGTTAGTTTTATCTGAGACATTCCCCCGGCGCGAGACAGTCCACCTACGAAATCTTCGCTTTGGCTTGCTTAAAACAATTTCCTGCTATCAAAGTTGAACAAGTAGTTTTTATTTGTTCGCGTCACGTAGGCCGTCCCACGAGTTGTTTGCTGTTAGTGACGCTGTAAGCGAATTTACTGTCTGTTTCTTACGCTAAAATGTTGCTGCACGATGAACTTGTAAATATAAATTGTAATGAATTTATAGTATTAGAGAGAGAGAAAATAATAATGATACGTAAGAAAGGTGACGCCCCTCAATACAGAGGAATACAATGCAAGGAGATGGAGGACAGTTTTAGTGCATTATTTTACGGGATAAATACGTTAAATTGAGCGGGGTATCATCGTACAGTGTGACAGTTCTGCTGCTGCGTTTTGTTCAATATATGAGATGGCTTGACATCCAAAACCTGGTTGCAGGATGTTAGATCTTGCCCTAATAACGACCACTGTACGCGATAGTGGAAAATTTCACGAAAATGTGTTGATTTCTGGTTCAGCCTGTGGTATGCACTGGTCAGAACAGACTAGTCAATTTTTTTTATGACAGTGTTAGCACTTCACTTGAAACGATCCACGATGTAACTTCAACGACACTTATTTACAAAGCTATATATAGAGCAGTGCCAAATACCTATATATATGGACTTACTGGCATTTATTATTAACACTTATACCAAACTATAACACTAATACTAGCTCCCAAGACTATAAAATAAAATTTCCCTCAAACGCCCTCACGATCCATCTTAGCGGCGCGGCGTGTAAGCGAAGCGTGCTCGGTCCCCCGAGACCGCCGGGTCCACGGATCACGTCCCGGCAAGGCACATGCCCTGTTTATTGTTACCTAATACATACGTTATTATAACATCTTACCTATGTACAAAGAGGGATTTACGAGAAATAAGTAGGAAAAAAACTTAGTAACAAAAAGTTTGAGGGTGGTATGTTTTCGACACTTTGACGCAAAAAGTACTGAACGGATTTGGATAAAATTTTATGGCAACACAGATTATACATAAGAATAACGAATACACTTTAAAAATATATTTAATAATTATCATATTAAAAATAATCAAGTTATAATTGCAAATGGACCTTTCACAGAAAATAATTTTCAGATGGACATTTATTTATTATCTGAATATCGTAGCTTTGCAACAATAACAAAACTTTACTCGAACTGCTCGACCTGGAATTTGAACCCAGAACATCACATTTCACAATTCCCACTAAACCAAGAACGTGAAGTTGTTACCATTATAACCCGTTTAAATGGAAAACGTTTCCACTGAATCCGTTAGAGCAAAACGCCTCAACGGCCAAACAAATAAGCACTTTAGACAAAATGCAAGTCAGCAACTAACCCGTAACAAATGGACCACGCTGCTGGCTGGGAATCTACCTGTTTGTGAAGCTAAGGGTACAATATACCCAGCCTTCTATTGTTTATTAAATCGGGTCGATAATTGTAATTAACGTCTTTATCAAAATGCCTTTTTCTACAGTTTTAGGCAGATATTTTGAAGAAACGATCACAATTGAGGAGATTCCAAAGACAACATGTGAGTAACAACAAATTCCTGATAACTGTTTTCTATATTTTAATGATACCCACTTGTTTCAAAAAGATTTCATGTTCTGGATTTTTTATTGGTTCGCATGATGATTTATTTGATGAAATTCACAAACATAGTAAACATCATATCATCACATTTTCTATCACGTTATCCTAATTCAAGAAACAATTCCTTTTTGTTTTTCCCCGCACAAAAACTATTATTTTTAAATTGACTCCGCAAATGTGTTCTAGCTTTAGCACCGGTAGCCACAACAATAGATCAGGGATTTGAAACAACACATGCTCCTGCTGATGATTGAATAAGGCCGAACTGCATCACGCCTACATTTTACACCTGACTAGTGTCTGTCTTTAGGAAGAATGTAGTCATTGTAGGTTTTGAATGGCATAGCAACGAACTCGCTCTTATAACTCTTGAATCGGATATATCGAAGCCTCTGAAAAGAAAGGCCGCAGCTTCGATTCCCGCACCGAAACAAATGTGTGTGTGAACCACAGGTATTTTTTTCTGGTCTGGGTGTTTGTGAGACCGAAAAGTCTCTCGTAGCTTCTGATGCTCACGACACAAGACTCGATCTTATTGTGGGGTCAGGACTAAGTATGTGACTATTGGGTGTATTTATTTATTTTTTAACTTACTAGTGCATGAACTTAGTAGTGTAATAAATCTAATTATATTTTTCCTATTAAAATATATTAGTTTTCTACCATTATTTCTAACCCATTAAAATCTAAACCTTGCTCTACAATACACTCACCCCATGCTATAACAATGACAATGTCACTCATCATTGCCTAGTTGGGGTGTTGGATAGCCGATATCCGCGGTTGATTTACACCGCCCGCCCGCGTGATGCATAGCCATCGTATACGACACATTACTCTAATTGTTCGTATGTATCCGTGTTACTTGATCTCTTTGTTATATATCTATGTATCTGTATCAGCCCATATACGTCCCACTGCAGAGCCCGGGGCTCTACAATCGAGAGTACGATTGCGAGGGGTTAAGCCATATAGTCCAAAACGCTGGCCTAGTGCGGGTTGGCAGACTTACATACTATAGAAATTATTACAAATCGCTATGATATGCAGGTTTCCTTTTCTTTCCTTCGCGTTTATAGTGCGTGGTGATTGACTATCAATACACACCTAACTCCGAAAAGTCAGAGGTGTGCCCTGGGATTTGAACCTGCGACCGCCGTGAATGTTTTAGCAGTCGCGTCTGGTCCGTTACCAACAGGCCACTACGCACTATATCTATGTATACGTTCTTTATACTTAGCTGCTTAATCTCGAGCGTGATGCCTTGAAGGGTAAACAATAATGCTACTAGTTGACAGTTGGGTGAGAGCTGGCTGTAAAATGAGAGGAAATGATGTCGATCCCCGCATAAAGACGTTCTCTCTACCTTCTTCTATGTCCATCCAAAGGTTGCCTAGAAGAGATTACCGTGTGCAATAGCCGCTGATTGTACTTATTTTAAATTTAGTTATAACCTCGGTTGTTTCCTGGTGTACAATAAAGAATTTAAATAAATAAATAAGACATGTGGGCCGCAATTATTTTCGGGTCTAGATGTTGTAAGAACTAAAACATGTAGTAGTTTTTGATGCCGCCGGCCGAGTGACCACCGTGCATGGCTGTTACAGATCCGTCGTATCGACTCATGCAAACACATAATTTCGGGATCATCCTGTGGGTACCCGGATACAATCGAGCCGTCATAATAGCCTTGCCTCAATTTTGATTTTTGTTTACATCGAAACGTTACATAATAAGCAAGATTTTTTAAAATCCATTTGATAATAAGCAAGTTACAAGTATATACATTTTGTGGTAGGAGTAATAAAATTATCTTAGTAATTTTACAACCAATTTTGGTGCTGTTTTCGAATTTATGTTTCTAATATGATATATTTTTGGGGAACCGCTAAACACTGCTCAAAATCGAACCTTGGACACATCCCTGTGTGGACACATCTCTTATTCGTAGATAATCTGTCTAGACGGCTTTACACTTACTACGAAGCGTTATAAGTCACTTTCTGATGCCAATAAAACAAAATTAACCCAACACAGCTATCTAGAACAAAACCATCAAAAACTATGACGCAATTACACAGTGATCAATCCAGAGGTGGTGAGCGACTGAGCGAAGCCGGCAATTTGTCATCACCTCGATGACAGACGGACGGACCGTTTTCATGATTTATTAAATGCATAGCTGTGACGTATTGCATTCTAGCCACGCGGCGCGGGGGTATTCTGGGGAAATGAATATTAATTGCTGCGACGATGTCGAGTGTAGTTAACTATATGTAGTGTTTGATGATCATATTTGGCCTCAAAGTTGGGACCAATGTGGGCAACTAGTGCGGTAGGAATTTTCTAGTCAGTTGTTCATTTAGTAACGAAAAATCTAGCGTGAAAAAAAGGCTCACACACTATCAATGTTTGCGCCAATTTTTAAGCCAATGCAGGTGAACGGCTACTTGGACCCTAATTGGTATCAATTTCCTTTTAATTAAATATGGATTGTACTCTTCCATATTTAATTAAAAGGAAATTGATACCATCTTAATCTAAATTTCTATTTATATTAAAAGGAAATTATAATCACCTTAATCGTCATTTACTAAACTAAAATATTAATTACCACTTTCAATACTTATCCATCATTTATCACAATATTCTATAAGCCGCGTATTAAATTGTCAATAGAATATTTCAATAAACCCACAACTTGTCGACAACCGAATACGCCTCCAGTCAAACCTTAATCACGGGCCCGTATTCAGAATCAGGCAGCGGGGGGTTATGCTAATGCCAGGGAGAGAGCACCTTGCGGACTCCACTGTCTGTTATAGCCGTCTATATGCACTCATAACTAGCTTGGCGTTTTCAATGTTTTGGTTATTTTTTATAAGACACAAAAAGGATAGAAAAATTAAGGATACAACCATTTCTAGCTGGAATCTCAGCTTGCACTGCACATCATGCATTGTAATTTTTTTTCTTCAAGGTAAACATAAAAAATTATAACACTTATGCTCGAATACCGAAACACTACTTAGCCAGAAGACTCTGGAAGCGCTGGTTTTATGATTTTGATCAACATCAACAATTAATAACACAGGCTATAACATTTTCGAGCCGTTATCAAAACCTCATCTACAATACACTCTTAAAGCACTTGTTTTAGTTTGATTTATTTTTTTACTGTAACATTTGTAGAAAAGGTTTAATTATGTTATTTAGTTTTGATTTATTTCGTATTCTGTTAATTCGTCCTAATATGTAACAGTAGTCCTTGATTTGTTTTTTACTCTAGATATTTACTAAATATATTTTTCTTGGTTTTGTTTACGTGTGTGTAATAACATAAGTGTTGTGTACTCCTTTAAGTGGTTTATGCATCAGAATGTAACTATAGTATAGAATGTCTTAGGTGTGATAATGTATATACCGTTGGAGAACCTCAATTTAATAAAATAAAAATAAAAAAGCACTAAATTTTAACATAATATCAACAAGAGCGTCTGAATAAAACACCACACACACTATAGAGTAAATTATGCATGGAGAGCCAGTTAAAAGCAGTCACAGTATTGTAATCGAATGTCAACATACGCCTGCGATCCAGACAGTAACTGAACATTCAATGCTTTGAAGATACTGTGAAGTATATAAGAAGGTTTATTTATAGTTTAGATAAAGGAAGACAAGCTTAAAATACAATCAGCAGAATGGATATGAACTAGGAATGCATAATACATTAAAACTATATTTAAAATAAAATGATTCTTTTCTTTGCATATTTCATTTGGACAACTAAATTGAATAGAACAAAATATTCGACGAGTCGATTACTGTAGGTAATCATTTTAGTTTGTATTAGAATTTAAAATGGCTTACTATACACCTATAACGTTCAATAACATACTCACATTAAGCTGAGTGGTCACCTACGTGTCACTTTTTTGCGACGTACAAACTTTTTTTTTTATTGTTTTTATTTTTATTTCTGTATGGTGTATGTAAATTTATGTTATATGAGTGTGTGCGTTGTGATAGGTGACAAATAAATGTGTTTTCTTTCTTTCTTTCTTTTCCATAAATGTTTGCCACAATTCATTCTATTTATTTGAAAGTTATTCATGAAACAATATTTTTCACGGACCGATTATTACAATCTTTTTGTTCATATAAAAGTTAAAACAAAAACAGGTGATTGTACTAATTATAACATAATTACTACCATAACTTTATGAATAATTTCTAAACTACATTCCGGCGAATTGAGAACCTACTCCTTTTTTGTAGTCGGTTAAAAAAGAAGTAATGAAAAAGTATTATTTACCTTTTATGCTAAGGTCATATTTTTTGCGAACGAAATGTTTTTATAAGTAAAAGCGAACTTGAACTTTAGGGAACATCTTTCTAGAACAATCTTACATTTAGGTTTTAAAAAGTTAGTGCCCCTGAATAATATAAAACATCGGCGGAATGAAAGCTAACACATAAATTAAAAAAATGTACGCTGATACAACATTTGAAACTTTGCCAGCACCACTACTACGTGTTTTTATACCGTAAAAACATCGTGAAGTTCACGACAACCCTTCGAGTAAAGCGATACACATATACAACTCTGTTTAGTTTGAAGCCTTACAATGCAAGAGAAATTAAAAATATCAGACCTACGCTAAAATATACAATGTTAAAAAGAAAAGACACAAATAAATAGTCTATGTTGATGTGTCTCCAAACTTCAATTATAAAATGGCGCCCCATTACGACAATAAGATGGCCGAGATATTGAATAAATTAATATTCTATATTCAAAGTCTTTATTATAAAACTGAAGTGGCATCGAAAAGCACAACAAAGATCAATAATAACATATGATATAGACAATGTATGCGGCCTTGTTGGAGAAATGTAAGCTCCGTTGTGGTAGTTTTTCCAAATAAAAATAGAAAAATGTTCGAGCTCTAATTTTGATAGAATATTTTTGTTTTCTAGCCTTAGTTACTGTACTTCAATTATACACTCGTGTTAGTCAACATCTCTTTTATTTTTCAATCTTTATCTACAAAGCATTTATAACATTTTCTAATTTTATTATTACAACAGGCCTCCATGCCAGCATTACAGACACTAATAAAATATCCATATAATTATAATTATTATAATATTCTTGAAAGACCCATAGTAGGTGCTCAGCATATGGTCAAACAAACCGCACGCGGCCGATATTGTCGAATGTCCGACCAAAGGCAAAGGAATTCCACAGCACAGCTGTACGCAGATAAACATCATTTTTAGACCATTCTCAATTTGTGCAATGGTTCGGAAACTATTGGATAAATAACTTCGAATCAACGGTCATTATGCATGATAGCTTTGGATTTATATTAAATAAATATTTTTGTTGTATGTATTTTAAAATAACTTTCAATAAGGGAATTATTCTCGTATTCTTGCATAATTCTTGCATGACTGCCTCGGTGGCATAGTTGTATTACGGTGCGGTTACGAGGTTGAAGTCTCGGGTTCGAGTCCCGGGTCGGGCGGGGTGATATTGGATTTTTCTATTCATTATCAGCCCGGAGTCAGGAATTTGTGGCCGATATGGCGATGGGCTCGCCCCCTATCACATCATGGGACGGAACATACAAGGCGAAATGTGGGTGTCCTGGTGGCGGCTCTGCCTACCCCTTCGGGGATAAAGGCGTGAGTTTATGTATGTATGTATGTTCTTGCATAATTTTAATTTATAACTGCGTGAAATAAAGAGATATTAGATTTTTCAATTTATTGTCAGCCCGGAGTCAAGAATTTGTGCCCGATATGGCGATAGGCTCCTCCCCTATTACATTGTGGGACGGAGCACTCAAGGCGAACCGTGGGTGTCCTGGTAGCACCTCTACCTACCCCTACTGGAAAAAAAGGCATGAGTTTATGTAACTCACATAGCTTATATCAAACCAAGTCAATAACATACATACATAAACTCACGCCTTCATCCCCGAAGGGGTAGGCAGAGGCGCCACCAAGACACCCACACTTCGCCTTGTATGTTCCGTCTCACGATGTGATAGGGGGCGAGGCTATCGCCATATCGGGCACAAATTCCTGACTCCGGGCTGATAATGAATAGAAAAATCCAATATCACTTTGCCCGACCCGGGACTCGAACCCGAGACCTCAGCTTTGTAACCGTACCGTAATACAACTACGCCACCAAGGCAGTCAATAAATTGCGTGAAAAAAGTGTTTGTGGATGAAATCCTGTATTGCACCAAAATACAGAGCGAAACCTTAAAAATATGAGTGCCAATTAAGATTAATTGACTAGCTTGCGGCTTTGTAAGCCTAATCCCCAGTAGTAAATAGAAGGCACTTTAATAACGCAGAGAATTCCGAGTAAATTGAACTAAGACAATCCAATGAACCCCGAACAGTTCAAAGGCGCAAAATTGTAATTCAATTCGCATTATCCAATTAATTTGACGCAATTATGTGTCGCGTTGGGTACCTTTGATCGTCAAACGTGTTGGGCAAACAACATTTTGTTTCATCTATATTCGGGCTCGGTTCTAGAATTACTGATGTGTAAAACTCCAAAAATATTTTTACTATACAAATGATACAGTGAGTAAAAAGTGCGTGGTGGCCTGTTGGTAACGGACCAGACGCGGCTGCCTACATGTTCACGGTGGTCGCGGGTTCAAATCCCAGGGCACACCTCTGACTTTTCGGAATTATGTGTGTATTGATAGTCAATCACCATGCACTTTAATGGTGAAGGAAAACATCGTGAGGAAACCTGCATACCGTAGCGATTTTAAAGAATTTCTACGGTATGTAAGTCCGCCAACCCGCACTAGGCCAGCGTGGTGGACTATATGGCCTAACCACTCTCAATCGATTCTCTCGATTGTAGAGTAGGCCCGTGCCCTGCAGTGGGACGTATATGGGCTGATATAGATATAGAAATGATACAGCTCTGTCCGGTTTATGAGTACGTTACTCAAAAAATTGTAATGAAATTTGACGCAGCGTTAACCTAAGAGACAAACCTACGCTTTTATCTAAGTATAATAAGACTATGCGTGGGTGTTGGATGTTACGTTGTGTTTTATTAGCCTATGTCCTTCGCTGGGTTTTAAGCTGTCCGTTGGTAAATATAGACTTCAAAAGATTAGTCTGGAAAAGCAGGCAGTCAGAGTACCTTTCATATTGTATAATGGATGTATATTTATATTTAAACAAAACTAAACTTAATAACACACCAATTCCCATACCATTTAATCTTGAAATACCCACAAAAAATCCTCTCAATTCTCCGCAAACAAATCCAAAACCGCTAGCTTTTCAAACCCCAAAACAATATTATTTGAGCAACATTACTTCGCTAACCTTTATCCACTCAAACTCCAAACAAAAACGCGGAGACGGGAACAAATAAAAAAACCGCTTACAGCTACAAGGGAATGCAATCAAAAAATCAAAAGTACCCGAAAAGATCACTGAATAATAAATAAAAGTCCGGGAGTAGGGAGGAAAGGATACGTGTCAGCACGTCGAGTGTTTTCTAACACCTGGATTTAGGTTTTATTATTTTATATTTCTGAGACTTTATTTTGCAGTGCGACTGGGTATGGCTGAATGAGAAAATATTTTTTTATGTTTATGGCGAGACGAGACTGCCATTCGCCTGATTGTAAGCGATACGACCGCTCATGGACAGAAGCAAAACCAAACAACACCATGAGTTACAAAGCAATGCTTGGCATTCCACGGCGCTCGCTACCCTGAGACATATTAAGATGTTAAGTCTCATTATGTCCAGTAGTTGCACTAGCTACAATGTCCTTCAAACCAGAACACAACAGTGCGTTTACACTGCTATTTGGCGGGGGAAAAGACATTGCGGTGGTACCTACCCATACGGTCTCAGACATCTGAGAGACCTACCACCAGTAGATTATGATCAAATTCGATGACGCGCTGTTGGAGAGCCTTTGTCCAGCAGTGGTCTGCTGTGGGCTAACCATGATGATGGCTTAGCGTATCATAATCTTATCTGAATGTAGACCACCTCGTAAAGGTCTCTATCATCCACTGGTGGACTTCATTTAAGTGAAGATGATGATAATAAAAAGTGAATTGTTAAGTCCACATATCGTTAGAATGTAAGAAATTACTTGAGACGGTTACTCTTCTTTTCCCAGCCATATTGCCACAGCTACCTGATCAAAGTCGGGTAGATTTTGCTTATTTTAACTCTTAATGAAAATCTTTTAATACTCTTAATTTCCACTAAACCTATACCTACATATAATCAACTTTCTGACTTCCTTAAAATGTCTTTTCATAAGCAGGTAGTGAGTAGTCAAAGAAAGAAACTCTTACTGAATGGTGAAATTGCTGTAAAAAAACAAAAAAAATCGCTCTTTTCCGCACTATTCCAAGAACAATATAAAAAGAGTCTCGTTACACAAGACATAGTAAAGCGCCGCTAATATTTACAAGTTACCTTTGTGAGAGCTGCGTAAGTGTTGTATATTTGATGATATTGCGTGAGGCACAATGAAATCCCTCCGAGGGGAGCACGCCCGAATAGAATACACGAGGTAGTACAGATTCTGAGGCTTGCGTTTGCGAAGATTATTTTATTTGGCATAAGACATTTAAAAGTATCTATCTATCTATCTATATCAGCCCATATACGTCCCACTGCAGGGCACGGGCCTACTCTACAATCGAGAGAATCGATTGAGAGTGGTTAGGCCATATAGTCCACCACGCTGGCCTAGTGCGGGTTGGCGGACTTACATACCGTAGAAATTCTTTAAAATCGCTACGGTATGCAGGTTTCCTCACGATGTTTTCCTTCACCGTTAATGTACGTGGTGATTGACTATCAATACACACATAACTCCGAAAAGTGAGAGGTGTGCCCTGGGATTTGAACCCGCGACCACCGTGAACATGTAGGCAGCCGCGTCTGGTCCGTTACCAACAGGCCACCACGCACTTAAAAGCATTTAAAAGTATGCTGAAATGTAATAAAAATTAAAGGAATAATGTTTTAGTGTTTGAAAAAGCTGCTAAAAAGTACCTATTACAGGATTAGGGAAAATTAATATTCATGTTCAAAAATATTTTTTTACAAATATAAACAAAAAAGCACGAGATTGATTGAAAGTAAAAAGCTATTCTGTTTTTCAATTCAAACGGTGTTGATTAGCAACTGAAAGATTCAAAATGTATGATAAATACTTTAAATGAAAGATTATAACTTTTTTTCATCTAAACTTATGTGTTTTTATCCATATTCACGGCAGGCGCAATATTTATTTTTATAAAAGGCTGTACTAACCAATTGAAAATAACCTATTAAAATGTTTCGATCAACATAACTCAAATATTGCACGTTAAATATTTTTTTCATTTCAAAACCCTCAACGTATTGGAATATTATAAAAACAGAACTGAAGCATCAAACAGATGCTGTACCTGGAATATTTGAAAATAAATTGAATTTAGATTGCTTGTTTTTATTTACAAACAGCTTGTTTGTTTTCATAAGTTATTCATGTAACGGCGTGCGTTTGTGTTAGAAAAAATGCATTGGATATTTTAACAAAAACCTATCAACTTTGCAATAGATGCAAGCTAGTTTAAATATTACTTAATATTATTTAATATTATTAATAATAGGACTTAATCGCAGTTTTTATCCAGATTGAATATCGAGTAGCGCAGGATAATAAAGTTTCCATGAATAATACTATTTTTTTTTTCTTTTTGCAATTTCAGTGGTGAACTAATATTTAGGTGTTATATTTTACTCTAGGACCCGAAATTGCATTACCTATGCATGAGTTTTTTGTATTCAAACAAACTATATCACTCGCCGGGGATTGGAGATGGGTCCATGGCTATTTATTTACTCCTCATAACATCACAATAATATATATACTATACAGTAATTATACAGGGTATATCAAGACTGCGACCGAAAACGAAGCCTCGTAGTATTAGTGACTTCAGAGTTCAGACACAATGCAACTAAAAAATTCGCAAAAAAAAAATTGGATATCTATTTTAGTAATTTTTTACTTATCGTCGTATTTGGGTGATACATAGTTTTCTTAAAATAACAATGTAGTACACCTTTACATTTTTAAAGACGCAATGGTCCGCAAGGGCTTCAATTACTATTTTCGCAAAACCTAGATATTTACCACCCAAACACGATAATATTATAAAATAGCAAAAAAAAACTGTCGCTTTTTTGTAGCGTCGTGTCTGTAACCCTAAAACTACCACCTGAATTCGTTTTCGGTCGCAGTCTTCATATACCCGGTATAATTTATAGAAATGAATGTCAATACAACCAAAATCAAAGCAATCATTTAAGTATTTATTACTTTGTCATGGGGCCCACAGCTAGCAGCCACGAGCCGTAAGGTGTTTGCGTCAGCCGCTAATTTAAAAAGACTCCGTAACTTCCTGCCCATTGCCACTAAAATTATGCTTGCACAGTCTCTACTTCATCCTGTACTAGATTACGCTGACGTCTGCTATCTCGACCTAACTCAAGTCCAATTCGATAAACTTGAGCGGCTTCAAAATTTTTGTATACGATTTATATTTGGTTTGCGCAAATATGATCACATATCTGCTTTTCGCACTAAGCTCAAGTGGCTCCCTATTCGCTTCCGCCGGAATACACATATTCTTTGTTTTCTCTATAATGTGTTATTTAATCCTAGTTCTCCCACTTATCTTAAGGAACGTTTTGATTTCCTCCACAATTCTCATTCCCGCGCTCTGAGATCGTCAGAGAATCTAAAATTGAAGACACCTCGTCATGAAAGTGTTTTCTTTGACGGATCTTTTACCGTCCAGGCCGTTCGCCTGTGGAACACACTTCCCTTGGCAATTCGGCAAGCGCCTTCGCTTAACGCCTTTAGAAATAGGGTGAAGAATCATTTTCTTTCTAAATTATCTTAAGTGTAATTTTTAATTTGTTTTATTTAAATTCTTTGTTTGTTTTTGTTTTATGTTTTGCGCTTCATTGTTTAAATTTAGTATATAATTGTTATAGTATATTTAGTATATAATGTTTTAATATAATATTATATTTCATATATTTATTTATTTAATTTCCTTGTACTAAGGTAGTATTATGTTGCCGTTATAAGTTACGCACACACTTTTTAATTCTACTTTTTCATACAAATGCCCACTTTTATTTATTTCTTGTCGTACGATCCATTCTATCGTTTTTGGTTGTCTGGAAGAGATCGCTTATAGCGATAAGACCGCCAATTGTACACTTTTTTTTTTAAGATTTATATTTTTATGCGTCTCTGTACTTTGTGGTGTTCAATAAAGTGTTGTGTATCTGTATTTATGTTTTCAAATTGTCCATTATAAAACCAAATTTAATATCGGGAAATGAACACCCAGCCTCTCGTTTCTCAATCTGGTTGGAGGCCATAACACCACGAACTGCTAAACATAAATTGATATGAAACATAACAAGACACTTAGAACTTTAACAATAAAATATTGTAAACGGAACATTAAGAAAACTCATATATTTTCATTAAAGTCCAACGTGGTGACACCTAAGCTATTCATTGCGATACGGGATGAGATAATATAATTGTGTCGAGCTAAATACTTGGGCCTTATTCATAGACAGATTTAAAACCTATTTTAATTGTCGAATGTTTTTTCCCTTATGAATTCAGATTGAGCGAAGAAGATAAAACATTCGATAGCTAAAATAGGTTTTAAAACTGTCCATGAATAAGGCTGCTATGATATATTTTTGTATAATATACCGAATTAAAATTCTAGCAGTTGTAACTGTATTATTTACAATCAAATTTTGAAAAAAATCCTCTTTCATTTTTCACTTTCCACAGCACTTTAAATAAATTACAATTCATAAAGAAGCGCTAAACTATAATTTCATCTAAAACATAAACTACTTAACTTATTACTATTAATTTAAAATATTAGGCTGAAGATCGAGCCCAGTGGCGTGCTATGTCCAGCAGTGGACGCATAAGGGCTGATGATAATGATGATGATTAGGTAGGTAATAATAAAAAGAATCGACTTCTTCAATAACATATGGACGAAAACAGCAACAAATAGGGTCAGATGAAAAGAATTGAGGGAGACCTTTGCCCTGCTGACAAGATAAGGAAAACAAAAATACCAAACAGCTTCGTACAAACTGATGATATAGCGTATCTCCGCCCGTGTAAACACAACAAGAAACTTTAGCAAGCATCGTTGTTTCACACTTGTGAAACGGAGTGCTATTTAAAAGGGAAATCACAAAAATGAATTGTTCTTTTCAACAGCGGCGTGAAGCGCGGCTTCGTGACACTGTTCCATACAAACATTGCGAAACTTCACAATCGAGGAAACAATAAACAGCTTTCTGAAAACGAAACCTTAACAGCTCGGTAGGTGTTATATTGTAGGAAAATGAATATGTCTTTTTTATTGAAGAATTAGATTGATCATTTTAAGTTGTGTCCTTGTTTATGGGAAAACGAACGTGACGACCTAGTTAAGGTGGCAAGAAGTCGTTGCATGCTTCCAATAAGTTGATATGAAGATCCATGCAGGAAGCCTGTGTTCAGTAGTGGACTTTCTGTGGCAGAAGAAAGAGATACAAGGGAACATTTTTCGATACATTATCTTTCCTCTTCCATTTTGAGATGCCAATATTACGTTTTCGACTCAAATTATGTAGGAATTTAAAGTGGTAATCACGGTTTCCCGATCCTTTGAAATAAAAAAACAATCTTATATACCGATAGCACCAATAAACAAGACAATTACAAAATCTCTTGTTTAGGAATCCGCTTGTCCCGCGGCTTCAATTAAACTGTCCAAGGTCCTTTGAGTTGTCTCGTTTTAAATCATTAATTACTGGGGCCTAATGTCCTTCGGTTAATAGCTCGGCTACTCGACGATCCGTCAAATTAATAGCTACAATTTCGTGCTGAACTCCACAGCCCTGTTTTAATTAGTGATATTTTTTTTCAATCCCGCTTTTATTTTTTGGTAAATTGGACTATTTATTATCGGCTCTACTTGATTTGTTTATTTATTTTTGTGTATTTATGTAAAGTCAAATTAATGTGAGTTGAAAGTCCGTAAGAATGACAAATGACGTTATAAAATTCACTGCAAATCGCTGGATGCGATGCAAGGTGCCTCTAACAGGCCGCTATGGAAATTAAAAATGAAAGAAACTCGACTGCCAAACCGCAGGCCACAGGTTTCAAACCAGGGCACTTTCCACAAATTCTTAATTAATAACGTCCGGTTGCTTCAACGGTGACTGAGAACATTGTGGCGAAACGCCTGCACTATTAGGCCCTCTGAATAAAAATTTCAAAAAAAAATTAAAACCTACTGCGCAGCTTAGAACATCGTAGTTGATATTGCAGGCAGCCAGTCGTAAAATGGGCATGAAGTCATGTTCCACGAATCCCTTATAACGTGGGAAAACGGAAGATAGCAACCATTTTACTCAGTATTGAAACAAAGTTATATTAAGTAAGGCATTTCTCATAGTGGTCGTTTCATCCAGCCTTTTTATTCCAAACCAATAAAATGAGGACGGATAGTGCGACCAAACGCAGAGTCGCCAATAAATAAATGAAAGAAATAATGTTGGTTATATCCTAAAAATAGACTCATTTTAATTACCGTCAGTTCAATAAAAAATGATCGGCAAAACAGACAAATTACACAGACCAAAAACTATAATTAAGCACGTTGAAAACAAACACGCCTCACGCAAAATCCAGGCGCGAACTCGACAGACAGGCAAAAAACTTCGCGCCGTCACGTCGCAGTGAATTTGCGGCCAGTAATTACATTTTCATCATTAAAATAATTTTAAACTTCGCTTTGGCAAACTTTTATTACTTGGACGTGTTAACGGTTGTTTAATTTCCCTTTTTTATTGACCAATCGGAATTGTTTCAGTAGTTTAACACGTTCACGGCGGCGCTGTATTTCTAGACTTTATTTTGGGTGCGTTACAATACAATTAAAGCTTGTACTAGGGATTTCCCTTGGTGCGTCCCGAGGCATTTTTGGCTTGTACGATAGGTTCTAGAAAAATGCCTATCAGTCGATCGGTTTTCATAGAAATCGTTATTTTTTTAAAGATTTGATATCTTTAATGTATTACCTATCACCTGGGACGGCAGGCACTAATTCGGTCAATTATTTTAGAAACTATACTCGTTTTAAAATACTGATTAAATTTGTCTTGTAGCGCATTGAAAATAGGGGACAATATTTTGACTTGTATACTGGGTCTAGTGATGTGACGTGTGAAGTTTTTCATAACGTTTGTCGGGTAATGGCTTACTAGGGCTTAGGTAAATACGTTATTTTTTTTGTTCATTGATTAAATCTACTTATTTTCTTTTTTCCTCATTGCTAAATGGACTACTACTAAAACTTCATTTTTTTCTGTGGCAGTAGATGACGAGGACGACTATATCATAAAATTACGGTCATCTTCGCAATTTTGACCATTTTCAAGCGCTTTAAATAGCATTTTCCGCGATCGTTTCATTTTGATGCTAAAACATTCGATAATTCGATAGTTTGGCACGCACTAATTTAAAAGTGCCACTGCAGTGAGTGCTGTACAAGACGTATCGGTACAAGTCACTACTGGATGGTACCGCACTGAGTTGCATTTGTCGTATTCTAGTGCGTACAATACTAATATGACTTGTATAGTTTTGATGTTATGTTTTGTTAGTATTCAAGAAAAATGGTATAAAAATATATCCCTCTCATTTCTACTCACGAAGGTTTTCAAAATAACGCCCCCGCACCAAGCGTAAGTTCGTAATAATGCGCCTCCGCACTGGCGGTAAGTCAAGTACAATTCAGAAATGTCTTGTAACGCCTCGAACGTGTTAACATTGTAGCACTTTTTTAAACATCGCTACACCAACACGTTTACAATATTTTTGGGTACAACGCATATAGACCAGGAACAACTTTCTTTTAGAGCATTAGCATATCTGTATCAGCCCAAATACGTCCCACTATAGGGCACTGGGCTTCTTTACAATCGAGAGAACGATTGAAAGAAGTTAAATAATATAGTCCGCAACGCTGGGCTGGTGCGGGTTGGCGGAGAAGCGTAGACATCCAGGAATAATCTATAATACAATAACTATGCAGGCATTCTCAGAACTAGATACACGCAGGCTGAATCCAAAATGCGACCCATATTAGCAACATTCCGTTGCTCTGTAGCCATGTGAAAATCTGCCACAATACAAAATTATTTTTCACATTGCATTTAAAGAAACCAAGAAAACAGAATCTTGTATTCCCGCATACATTCTACTTATCTAAACCCAAGAAACTAGACAAAATAAATTGTAATCTTATTTTACTACGTCATAAAACTTAGGCTATTAATAACCGTATTTATCACGCTCGTCACACTCTATAGATATTGTGAACAATAACTCAATTTAGTACAAAAAGTGATAAATAAGTTGCTGATTCGGTCGCGTCATGCTGCGTATATTACTCTGGGCTGGACTCGATACGATTTATTTGAAATGTAACGTTTCTGTAAGAGATGCAATTTTAACGTACAAAACAGTGGTCTCATTCAAAATCGTTTTAATAGTGTAATTATTAATAATACTGCCTCGGTGTCGTAGTTGTATTACGGTACGGTTACAAAGCTGAGGTCTCGAGTTCGAGTCCCGGGTCGGGCAAGGTGATATTGGATTTTTCTATTTATTATCAGCCCGGAGTCAGGAATTTGTGCCCGATATGGCGATAGGCTCGCCCCCTATCACATCGTGGGACGGAACATACAAAGCGAAATGTGGTTGTCCTGGTGGCACCTCTGCCTACCCCTTCGGGGATAAAGGCGTGAGTTTATGTATGTATGTTATTAATAATAAATGTCTCGAATTCATGTTGAATTGTATGTTTCAGAAACTAAGACGAAACGAAGCACACAACAGCTATATCCAAGAAAGTAATAAAGTAGTCGTATGATTCTTACATTTATATAGGTGTCTCAAGAAAAATTACATTTATAAACATCACGCCTTATTCCCAGAAAGGGAAGACAGAGGTGCTACCAGGACACCTACGTTTCGCTTTTGTGTTTTCCGCCCCAAGATTTGACAGGGAGCGAGCCTACTACTACATCGGGCACTAATTCCTGACTCCAGGCTGGTAATTATAGAAAAATCCATTATCACTTTGCCCGACCCGGGATTCGAGTTCGAGACGTCAGCGTTATAATTATAGCGTAGTACAAGTTTACAACTGCGCCGCCTCGCCTGCCTCGGTGGCGTAGTAGCAATACGGTACTACGGTCTCTCTTCTCAAAAAAACCCGCAATATACCCACGAAAAATTACTTCCTAAACTATCTCTCAAAGACTTCATAAAGAAATTAGCAAGCTCAATTCACTAATTTTTTCCGTTCATTCACCGCTCAGTGGCCCCGAGTGTAACCCGGCTTTGACCGCCAATGCAATTAAAACTTGCTCACGAAATATCCCAACTCTGTATGACACGGAACAAGTTTTTATTTACTTGGCGAAGTACGGCTACTTCGCATGTGGGCGGAACGTTTCTTCAACGACGTTTGGATACCGGCTCGTTTTCATGCGAATACTCGTAATTGATGTTCACGAAAATGCATGTTTTACTGTCTGTATCTTTGCGAATGCTCTGAGGAATTGTTTAGTCTTTACCCCTTTTTCTTTTTTCTTACACACATACATACATAAACTTACGCCTTTATCCCAGAAAGGGTAGGCAGAAGCGCCACCAGGACACCCACATTTCGCCTAGTATGTTCCGTCCCATTATGTGATAGGGGGCGAGCCTTTCGCCATGTCGGGCACAAATTTCTGACTCCGGGCTGACAATGAGTAGAAAAACCGGGATTCGAACCCGAGACCTCTTCTTTTTTCTTTAACAGAACTATACGTGCTGGATTGCGAGGTCACATTTTTTTTTAATCGTTTATGACTCATAATATTATGAAGTATCACGATCAATGAATATCTTGAGAAATTTTCTCTCCCTCGCACACTAATCATATTTTCCTCTCTGTCTGTCTTTCTTCAGTCACAGATAGTCAACCATAAGTCTTCAAGTCAAGGATTTCCATAAAAACCTGATGTAAAATTATTTCCTAGAATATAACCGACAAATTACCTTAAGTCCGCACGCCATACGCCAACGCAAACCAAACATAATTAATACCCTGAACGTCCGCAAAATTCAAACGGTATCGTTGGCTAACTTGCAAGCACCAGGAAATCATAGCCAGCCGCTAGTCACAAACGCAGTGTCTAATTGAAAGCAAACACCGGCCCGACTGGCGAACAAAGGCGCAGGTAGAGCATCGCCTGAATTGTTAAATAGCTTCGCACAAGGTCTGAGCGCCTGGTACTTGGTAATGCAACGTGTGAGTAAATACGCAAATACTGTTATTGTATGACATAGTCATGTCACGCTCTCTCCAACTGGATCTGCTTGGATTATTAATTTTTTTTTTGGTTTTATCGTACATCACAGATTTCGTAAGTATTCTAGGTATGTGGATGGATAAATAAGCTATAAAATTACTTCTCAGGAGATTTGTACACCTAGTAATTAAGATCTCGAACTTTTGCCGATTTTTTTCATCTGTTCAAGTAAACGATTGAATTTATATTGAAAAATTATTATATTTAATACAATTATACTACAGACACCGCCTGTACCATGTTTCATATAATCTATAGTTTTAAAGCAAACATAAAAATAAATAACATGCACAGAAACTAAACTTTCCAATTACTATCCGTAAAATTCATCGAAAGATATAACATAATAATCATTATGAATATTATTAAGAACTAAAACTCCCTACAATATATATTTAATACTTTTATTAAAAAACAGCATTATAACAATTTATGCATTAATTAAGAGACGGTATTGTTGAATAGTGTTTTTTACAATACAGCGCCGCGGGGACTACAGGAGCGTCGCAATAATACTGAATAAAACGCCCATCGCAAGCAGTCGGTAATAAAATGAGTGGGCCACAGTTAATCGGCCTGAGTGCTTGTTACGAATGCACCAAGCTCCTCCGGTAAACAGGTACGCTGTGTTGTGTTATATTCCTTTTAAAGGACTATAAAATAACTATTAAATTCTTGGAGTCACTTCGGGAGGTAGAATATTGAGTTTGTTTCTTTAATATTTGGAAAATCATAAGTTAGCGATAGTCACACTTATTTTTTCCTGGTAAAAGAAATATTATGTATTAATATTAAGTAATAATATCTTCTTATATACCTTACAATAAATTATCATAATACTGTCGATCAGTTTAAACAATACCTAAATGGTTTAAACACGTTTCTGATTCGCAAGTTCTTACTCTCCAAAATTCTACAAAAGTAGTCAATAAAATTGCCGCCGAATTTATTTTTAAAATATTGTTGAAGCTGGTAAAATATATGACAAAAGCGACTACTAAATCCGCTTTTCAAAAACACTTATAACTCAAAAGAATCGTGAATAACAATGTCTCTTAGTCGCATCAATTTTAAAACATCGCGATTTTTCTGATTTCAAAACATGATCTGCAAGAAAAAAAATAATAGCGGCTTCATTACTCCATTCAGCGATGAGACACCACGTAAAACAGATAACCTTCTCTAAATCTCTTTAACCGCAAAACCGAACCCACCAAAATTAAATATACCGAAGCGTGCAGTATTTATGTTCAAATAGACCAGATTGTTAATCCAGCAACGCAACACTTACTGGGGCCCTCAAAATACACCGACAAGTATAAATGCATTAGGAGATTAGTTCCCTCGTGCAATGAATGCAGACGCCTTATAAACATTCACTGGATGTGGTACAAAGTTGCCAGTCATGTCAACTACGCTACGTTTGTTTCGATAAAGCTCTATTTCCAAAGAGAGAGTTTCTCGCCGCGAGATAAGACCAATAATATATTCAGATATTATCCTCTTCCTCATTAGTTAATAAGACTATAGGTACCGATATACATACTTTTTAAGGTCTCAAGTAGATACATATAATAACATACACCAAATGCCATACACCCAACAGTCACATACATACTCCCGACCCCACATTAAGATCAATTAACTTCGAGAGACTTTTCGGTCTCACAAATAGGGATTCCAATCCGGAAAAACGGATCCGGTAATCCGGCGGATCCGGCATCATTTAACGGTTACCGGATCCGGTACCAATATACCGGATCCGAAGATCGGATCCGGTGCTAACAGTTTGCAAAATAATATCGTTGTTGCATTCGTAGGTACTTTCAATGCGTTGCGCGTGGTGTAGAGGTCTTGTGCAGAAGAGATTCGACACTGTTAACTGCAGAAACAACATTCCAATTTGTTTCAGAGAAGTTGCTCATGACACAAGTAATGAATTATATGAAGCACTACATACAAGGATTTGAGAACGCCGCACTGTAGTAACAGGAATATTAATACTTACAGATACTTATAGACTAAGAGCCTGTGGCCGCCAGACTTTTGTTATTTTATAAAAGCTGTAAGTTTGTCAGCGCATGACTCTGGCATAGGGATCACACGATCAGCTATTATGAAGTTCCGATCGGGGTGGCTTTTAAAGTTATCAGCTTTAATGTGTCTGACAAGATGAAAGAACCATCAAAGATGTCCGGATGCCAAGTAAACGTCTTTTAATAGGTGCCTTAACAACATATACAAAATCTGGCTTTAATACTATAAAGCTGGAAAAATTATATATAATGACTATATCTTTAAACTTTAATAAAATGTAGTTTTGCCAGCGATGTAGTATAAAATCTGAATTTTATATAATATGTTGTTAAGGCAACTATCAAAAGATGTTACCTTGGTATCCGGACACTTCTGGTGGTTTTTTCACCTCGCCAGACATATTAAAGCTGATAGCTTCCAAAGCCACCCTGATTGGAACTTCATTATAGCTGATCGTGAGATGCCTAAGTCAGAGGCATGCGCAGACAAACTTTTAGCTTTTATAAAATGACGAAAGTCTGGAGGCCACGGGCTCTTGTAATATTACAGAATTCTAAGAAATATCTTGAAAATGTAAACCGATCTGATGATACATTTACTAGGCCAAATAAAAAAGTCATAGCATCAGAAATGACAAAAGTCTTAGAAAGAATTATTCAAGAAGACATGTATGTATATGTATCAGCCCATATACGTCCCACTGCTGGGCACGGGCCTACTCTTCAATCAAGAGAATCGATTGAGAGTGGTTAGGCCATATAGTCTACCACGCTGGCCAAGTGCGGGTTGGCGGACTTACATACCGTAGAAATTCTTTAAAATCGCTACGGTATGCAGGTTTCCTCACGATGTTTTCCTTCACCGTTAAAGTAAAGTCAAGAAGATAAATCTAAATAAAGTATAGAAGAAATAGTAGAAGAGACCTTAGATTCACCATCACTAAAGAAAGATTTGACATTACAAGTAGAATTACAAATTCAGCAAGAAGCCCCGTGTTTGTTAGCATACTCAAATACTTTAATAATGATTTTGATCTCATTTCGGTTAATTACGTAAGGTTAATTGTATCTATTAGATATTATAGTTACTTGTAAATTAATATTGTTACTTACAAATTGATATATCTGTGAAAATGAAATCTAGAAAGACTGAGCTACACGTTTCCTACAATACTAAATTTTAATTGTTTTCTTGTTGTATGTTTGTCTTAACATTGGTTAGGGAATAAAGTCGATTTTATTCATTTATGATTTATTTTTTATAAACTACCTACATATAAGTGCAGTGACATTTGATTAACTCCCTTATTTTGTACTAAAAAGCGAAAATCATCCTGATTTTATCAATCCGGCCGGATCCGACCGGATCCGATCGGATCCGACCGGATTGGTGGGAACCCGGTCGAATCCGGCCGGTCTGAAAATGACGCCGGATTGCAATCCCTACTCACAAACAGGTGAAAAAACCTGAAAAACAAAACTTTTCAGTCTAGGACCCGAGACAAATATTCGCGGGCTTCACAAACATTTATCTCAGTGTAGGGATCGAACCTGCGACCTCTCCTTTCACAGCTGGCGTCTAACCAACTGCGCCACGGAGGCTGTCAAACTATACTAACCATCATTTCTACTACTGGACTAAATCCTAAAGGTCATTCCAGCATCTCTACATCGCAGAAAACCTCTTAGATATGGGACATTGAATGCAAAGCATTGAACCCGCTACATTTAGATTTCAGATTTAGCAACGTTTAAATGCATTTAGTTAACATACGCTTAAACTTGGAGAGATGTGTTCAACATGTTCTCAATATGGATTCTTTTTATCTCGATTTTATTTATACAAACCTATTATTACATCTGATATCAAGTAAAAAGAAAACTGAAAAAAGAATTCTCGCAGACGTTACTGAAGATGCAATCTTAAGTAAACAAAACTCAAGACTAAAGAAAATAATACTGGAATGTATGTTCAATACTATTGATTTGACAAACCAGTTAATAAAACCACCCAATACTTAAGGATTGTAGGTACGTGGTCGCTTATTAACGAAATATGATAAGGATAAAAGAAGATAGGTACGTAAAGGTTGCAATGCCTCTTCAAATCTCATTCACTAAATAAAAGTATCAATATTCTGAAAGAGATGTAATTCCGATTAGAATTGAGATTGGACCTGAAGTTTCATGCTGTAGAGTTTAGACTAATACCGAGATCCTAACCCCACACTGGTCTCAAAATAAAAAGCTAAAGTTGACAAAGTATCACTTCAAAACAGTTTACCATTACATTATCTATCGCAAGCGGACCAACTTACCCTAACACGACTTATCAGAAGTGCACCGATCCAATACACAAGGGTGGCGTTATGTTGAACTAATTAAATTTCCACACAGTTTATTAAAGATAAGCTCGCTAGCTACTATTACACCGTGTTATTAAACTAAGACGTAGTAAGCTTAGCTTGGCCCGGTTATTGCATAATTTTAGGGCTTGGAATTTTGTTAATAACTGTTTCACCTTAAGGGTTATATTGCAAAAGGTGCTTTGGGGAATAGCCCAGTTTATAGTGTTAAATATGGACGCTGTGATGAGGGACTTGTAGCCAAATTAATAACTGGGTTGAGGCTTTTTGATACTGGCATGGCAAAGTAATATAATACTACTGATGGATAGCATATGGTTAGGAAAGTGTCCAGTTAGAATATGGATTGGCGAAAGATAAATATCTATAGTCATGCTTGCCAGCTTGATACTGGGCTACATATTGGATCCTATAAATCAACACTACTGAACATGTAAAAATAAAAAAAATAGGACATGTTTAGAAAGACATTTGCTGGTACATCATCGAAAATTACTTCTTTAATTTACCGGTCAATAAATTATAATATTAATTACAAAACTTCTAACACTAAAACACAATTTACACAAATAAATTATGCGTTAAAATTGTAGGAACAAAATCGCGTATAAACCAAAATTACTTATGTTTTCATAATGGTTTCTTAGATTTACGCGAGTGTTACACATTGAAATAAAACTATTTTATACGGATTTTATCGCGATTTGGTTTAATTTTTACATTTTTTAACTTCCCGACGCGACGTTTCGATTACTTTACAGCTTTCGTGGTCACGGGGCGGACTGAGGTATTAGTCATCCGCTCAGTGACTGTTACAATTAAACTACCCTTAATTTACAATTATTAAATTAAAAAGTTAATTTAAAAAGTTAGCTAGTTTTTGCGATCCGGTCTACGCAGAAGGAGCTCACTGTGTCTTGAGGTCTGGCAGCTGGTCTTTTGGGTTCCGATTTAATTAAATGTAGAATTAGATCCCATGATGGTGCAAGCTTCAAGCCATCTTCTCTATTGAAATTTGGATGTTTTTTAATTTCAATAGCCTCGCGAAACATCCTGGGCAGGAAACGGTGTTCTTTGGCGAGGATTTGGGGCTGGTCAAAGCGAAGGTAATGCTTGGAGCCTTCCTCTATGTGTTCAGCAACTGCAGACTTCGTTGAGCGTCGGTGTTTGACGTCAGCTATGTGTTCTTTTACGCGGGTCCCTATGCTTCGTTTGGTTTGGCCGATGTAAGAGAGGCCACAGTCGCAATCTATTTTATATACTCCCGGTTCTTGTAAAGGTATATGACACTTGACAGGTGGTAAGAATTGACTAATCTTCTTAGGCGGCTTGTAGTATGTTTTAATAGAAGCACGCTTCAGGATGTAGCCAATCTTGTCTGTGACTCCTTTTATGTATGGCAATATACCTCAGTCCGCCCCGTGACCACGAAAGCTGTAAAGTAATCGAAACGTCGGGAAGTTAAAAAATGTAAAAATTAAACCAAATTGCGATAAAATCCGTATAAAATAGTTTTATTTCAATACTTATGTTTTCTTTTGCAAATAATATTGAATGCACTGCAGATAGAAAGTATTAAAATATTGTGTAAAACTTGTGAACCCAATAACCCTAAAACTATAGAGATATTTACAGAACTCTACAATTATTATGATGTTTAATATAAAAATGATTGCTTGCTGCAATATAAACACATTTTCGACAAATTTCCGTGTATGAATGTAAATACAAACAGGACAAATATTACTTATAATATTTCCCCATTCATGTCAAAACAGAGATATTTGGATAAACATAATATATTGTGTTATTGTGGAATTTTAATCAAAATCGTATTCAAAGAACTGATACAACAGTGGCGTAATTATACGCTTTAAATGGAAAATTTACAGTTACATTTCAATAATACAAAGCGTAATTATTAACGCAAATAAGTTTCATAACGAAATGTACAACAATTGTAAATATTATTGAATTTTAATTTCCCATTGAAATATTGAGATAGAACGTGGCGTGATTACAACAATTACTTATCCTCAAGCACCCTAGTTAACCATAAAATGAATGAGTTTCAGTCCATTTTTTAATCTTAAAATCATTATCAATTATTTTTACTTTTTTCATCATCATCATCATCATCATTATCAGCCCGTTGCAGTCGACTGCTGGACATAGACCTCTCCCAAGGTACGCCACAGAGCCCGGTCTGCTGCTTTACGGTCTTTTACCAAAGCGTGTATTTTAGTTTTTTAATCTATCTATTATTTATTCTTATTGCCACGAACGCCGTAACGTGCTGTTTGGTGGGAGAAATAGACATTGCAATAGACCAACCCAGACGGCCTCTCACATATGAGAGACTTAACACAGATTTTAACAGATAAGATTAAAATACTAAAAACAGATGTTTTTCTACATTCTATGAGACCCTTACACAATACTCGACATTGAATAAATACACAAACTTTTTCCTCCAAACTGTGCCAACAAAATAAAGATTACCCAATGTCCCACGCCCAATCCTCATGAGGCCTCAAAAATTGCAACAAAAGGTCTGTTAATTCCAACATACAAATTCATTTTAATTACAGCGGGGCGGCGAGCTGGCGGCACCTCGGGGAACCATTGCTGGCACTGACAACTGCCGCTGAGTAACTACATACACGACCTCGGAGACATAGGTAGCTATTGACACATTCAATTCCTTTCCTAGAGCGATTTACACAGTATTAAAATATCTAACTAGAATTTAGCAGTGAAATTTTGATGATGATGATTAAAATCTAAAAACAAAAATTGCAAAGATGAGATCTCGGGTTCGAATCCCGGGTTGGACAAAATTATATTGGATTTTTCTATTTATTATCAGCCCGGAGTCAGGATTTATGCCCGTTATGACGATAGGCTCGCCCCTATCACATCGAAGACGGAAAATACAAGGCTAAACATGGGTGACCTGGTAGCACCTCTGCCTACCCCTTCTGGGAAAAATGCGTGTTTTTTTTAAAGATATACAACCGAAAATGCTACATATAAAGCACCATGGAAAAATATTTCTATGCGTCCCATCCAGATAACAGCTAAAACTGTTTCAATTAATAGACAGAGCCAAAATGCCGACCTACATGTTTCTTCCTAAATATCACAATATCCGTACATTTTATAGTAAAAGGACTATTAAAAAATAATTCGTAATGTATTAAAACGTGGCGGCAAGCTGGCGGCACCTCGGGGAACCATTCCTGCCGCTGACAACTGCCGCTGATTAACTACATGCAGCCTGGGAGACATAGGTACATGGAGCTATTGACACGTGCAGTATTAAAATATACAGCTGGTATTTAGCTGTGTACTTCTGTTGATGATGATGATTAAAATCTTTAAATAAGGGCTTCGGTGCAACCAATTTTGGCTAGATTTTGGTCGAGCCAGTACCACTGGATATGGAATGGTCGTTTTTGGGTAATTAAAACGGTTCTCAAACATTCTGATTTTGTAATAAGTTGTATCTATTATTAGAACTTGTGTGGGAAAAACGCCCTACCCTTCCGTTGTGTAATGGAAAAGATTTAACACAATATTTGTGGGATCCACATGCATTTGTTTCGGGTCTGGGTGTTTTAAAGACCGAAAAAGTATCTCGTAGTTTCTAATATACGACACAAGACTCGATTTTAGTGTGGAGTCAGGACTATGCATTTGACTGTTGGTTGTAATTATTTATTTATTTAATACAGGAGAGATTGCTGATGGTAGCATACGACATATCTACCCTGATAGCAACCATCCAACATAGCGGTTAAGAAGCCGCCATATTGATCAGTGAGTGCTTCGCGTTTCGAGTTTATCCTGTGTACATCCCGATTCAATCAAATTGATTTTACTCGTGGTAGGTCTATTGAAGGCCCACCTACAAGGTGGACGGACGTCCTAGTTAAGTTTGCAGGTGCTGGATGCAGGCCACTTCCAACAGGTCAATGTGGTAATCCTCGGGGACGCCTATGTTCAGCAGTAGACTTCCTATGGCTGAATAGAGAGTGAGAGAGAAAAATCTCTCATTTGTGAGATGCCGCCTGGGTCCACCACAATGTCTGTTTCTCCCACCTAACAGCAGTGTAAATGCACTATTGTTTTCCGGTTTGAAGGACGTTGTAGCAAGAGTTACCACTGGACATATTGAGACTTAACATCTTATGTCTCAGGGTGGTGAGTGCAGTGGAGTGCCAAACAATACTTTGTAATTCATGGTGTTGTTTGGTTTTCTGCTGTCTATGAGCGGTCGTATCGCTTACCATAAAGCGAATGGCTTGTTCGTCTCGCCATACAACTCAATAAAAAAACTTTTTAATTGATTCGACCGGTAGATAACTATCTCATATAGATGGGTAATCTAGACTGCATTCACTTACCATCATGCGCTTTGCAATATTTTGTCGTGAAAAGGACTCAAACGGAATGAGGTAATTTTATCCTATCCTAGAAATTAATTCCCAGAGGCTGTACAAATTTCAAAACATGAAAACTAATTACCGGTTGGCTTAAGGGTATTGTTGCAACTGACGGACGGTATCTCGCTTAATTTATAAGCACAGATTTCTATAAATTAATTGTAACATAAATAACTCGTCTCATTAGTCTAGAGGCTACGCACATGGACGGATTCAAGACGTTCTTGATTCAATACTTGTTTTGGTCAAATTTATTTTTGAATTTTAAGTCCGAGAAACAATTAATTTGTTGGTACAGTCGTAGCATTTGTCGGCTCACCGAATGAACTATGGAGTCCTGAGTTCATATGCCACATCCGAAAATCCAAATTGTGCGAGTTTTTCAATTTGAATAAAAGAAACGAGTCGTTATGTAGTAGGAATCAGAAACTGCGAGAGCCATTTCGAGTTTACAAACCGGTCCAACATTCGAACTCGACACAAATATTCGTGGATCGCACAAACATTTGTCTCCGTGCAGGGAATTAATAAATTAATCACTTTGAACTGGAATTTATGGTCGTTATAACAGGCTCACCCCTTATTAAAAATTTGGTCGAAAAAAAGTTCCGCAAGATTGCACTAGCAATACCTCTATCCGTCCCTTCCGGGACACGGGCTTATGTACTTATACTCACACACACCCAACAGTCACATACATAGTCCCGACCCCACACTAAGATCTAGTCTTGTGTCGTGGGTATCAGAAACTACGAGAGACTTTTCGGTCTCACAAACACCCACCCGATACCAGTACTTGAGGATCGAACCCGCGGCCTCATATTTCACAGCCGGCGTTCAACTGACTGCGCCACGGAGGCTGTCAAATGTATATGTATGTATGTATGGAATATAAATCACAAAAACCTCCTCAAATTTCAGCACTTGAATGAAAGCCGTTAACCCTAGCCTTTATACCAAAACAATTTGATGGTAACAATAGCCGGGGCACAAAAGACCGCGCTACACAAGTACGGTATCGTTAACTGAGTCAACAGGCCCTAGTTTATGCAGCAAGTTAGTGTCCGCTTAAACTTCGCGCCGCAAACTTGTTTACAATAACTTGTATATACGCTTTTAACCCTATTCGATATTCCTGTGAAAGGCTTTATACAACCTGAAATTCGATCTCAGGTTATGAACGGCCTGATTGTTCCGTAGAGGCTTGTGGCAAGTTCTCAGTAACAGTTATCTCCTATTATTTCTATATCTCTGTTAACTCGCACGAGGGCAGCGTTGTGGACTACGGCTTATAGCGATTTAATGGCAATTAAATTCTTGATTGTAGAAGTCTCGTGCTAAACAGTTTTCGAATATACTGTTAGTGAAAATACAGTTTTACATACATAAATTAGCTCACAACTAGGTCACTAAAGAAGGTTGAATTACCCCCATTATCAACCACATTTCTCCGAGCTTCGGCAGATAGGAGGCGAGACTATCCCCATGCCAGGTATAAATTCAGTCCCGAACAATACGTTTACCCATACCAAGGAGAAGAAATAATGGCAGGTGGGTTAAACTACAGCAAATCTCCCAAATTTCTCAAAACATCCAAAACTACTGAATTCATTTTGTAGCCTTGGGTATCGTAGCCATAATATTTAGATTACCCACTGAGTTGGATCTCAGCATACCCGTTATTTGTAGTTTGAAACCATACTGTCCACAAAAACGTTTAATCAAACCATCTAGACTTTATCTTTTCAATTCGGCAACGCCAACAAAAAATTCCAATAGTGAAAATGACAAAACGTTCCACTTACTACCGGGTTGCTTCCAATACGCACTCAATAACCCGGGGGTGAGAACGTAACGCAATAATGTTCTATCGCGACTGAAAATACGATCCAACATACATACATAAACTCATGCCTTTTTCCCAGATGAACTAGGCAGAAATGCTACCAGGACACCCACATTGCGCCTTGTATGTTCCGTCCCACGATGTGATAGGGCGCGAGCCTATCGCTATATCGGGCACAAATTCCTGACTCCTGGCTGATAATGAATAGAAAAATCCAATATCACTAGCCCGACCTGGATTCCAATCCGAGACCTCAGCTTAGTTATCGTACCGTAGTACAACTACGCCACCGAGGCAGTGAGGTACAAGCGCAAAAAAATCGGCAGTGAAGCAAGGTCTAACAAAATGAATAAAAAAAGTAATAACAGTGACATACAAACTTTAGAACCCAGATAATACCAATCTAGTGTCGTGGGTATTTGAGACTTTTTGGGCTTACAATACCCAGGCTTGAAATAAATTTCATATCGTTCTCAGTGCGGGATCGAACCCAACCGCCATTTGTTTCTTATCGAGATATCAACCATCTAATATGCCACGAAGGCTAAATGGATGAATAAACGAAAAATCATTTTTAATCTTATTTATTAATAATGGGCGGCGAATATGTAAAAGTTAAAAATTAACCCGAATAGGGAATAATTTAGGGCAAAAAGAGTTTTTAATTTCACAGCACTAGACATTAGTGGCAAAGCCTTCTCTTTAATCATTTTAATTACATTACATTGCAATTGCGACTGAGAGCAATTTACTTTAAAAAAGTAAAAGAAACAAAAACTTTAATAAAAATTTAACAATAAATCAATGGATGGCTCATTAAATACATTAAAGTCTTAAATTCATCGCACGACAAATGACAATAATTAAAATAAATAAGTTTCTTTCAGAATAAAGACCTGTGAGACTAATTAGAATTCGTAGTATTTGTTTTAATACGAAAGTTTAAATAAAATTAATATGTGTTATAACATTTAACTAGTTTATTTGACATTAACAAAAGCTGGTTATGTTACGAATTTAAGCTTATTATAAGATACGTTGTATGTTTATAAGAGCTATTACGCAAAATGTAATATTTTTACTTGCGATTTGCGTTCTTTAAAGGTCAACCGAGTTCTAGTCTTGCAGTGTTTGAGACGAGAGTCCAATTAATATTCATAATCTTTCACATTTATTATTAAAATATTTAAATTCTATACAAAAAACTTTCATTCTCCTTTCTTTTATGTCCATCCTAAGGTTGCCTGGAAGAGATTGCCTTATGAATAAGGCCGCCGATTGTACTTATTTTTAAATTTCGTTATAATCTCTGATTTTTCCTGGTGTACAATAAAGAATAAATAAATTTAAATAATATATTACGCAGGTATAATTATCGCATCTGCCCGACTAACGAGCACAATACACGATAATAAAATCCCGTCATAGTCACCGCCGCAGTTTCCAACCTGTCTATAGTCTCGAGTAGACTATAATTATTGGGCTGATTAGCGAAAAATAGGTGTTTGTCGATATAAGATTTATTCCTATCCTGGCGAGGCAAAGTGACCGCAGTGCATCTGCAATGTCTTTCAGAAGGAAAATCGATTAACGACAGACTAATAAAGTCTTTTGGAATTTGACACACGCTCGCAAAGATTAGACTAATCTTATATGTATTGATAGATTAGATACAAAGTTTCTTGAACCGCAAAATTCACACGAAGAATCGCCCGATCCGATCGCGACACGTGTACTCTCTCACCCCGCCAACGTGTGATAGAGGAGACTATTTCGTTATTCGATCGGCCCATCAGTCAGACATGGTACATTGCGCGTCAGCGCGCAGTCTACGTTGATGTATGTGTAGAGCCACCAGCAATGTAATACGTAACTGAGCACTGAAAGTGGGCCGATTGATGTGCCCCGGCCGGAACGCTTTACAACAGTTTACATGGCCGTTTCAACCGCCACTGTCACTCCACCGATTTTCCAAATTGAGGATTGGATGTAGCTGAATTGTTATTTGTTGGTGGGTTAAGCTACAAACTGAAAAATGTTATAATGAATTATCGTTTTGAGCTCCTAGCTATACATTTATTCGTAAACCGAAGTAATTGAATACTACACTTGTTGGTATGAGATTAAAAAAAGTAATTTAACCACCTACCACGGCATTCTTAATGTCTGGAGTGTCAATTCCCCTAATGTAAAATGTACTCTGTGGTATCAATGTGCTTTTAAATGGAAGATGGTTAATTAATTATAAATTACGTAGTGTACGTAACGCATGAGGTAACCATGGACATGATTTTCTCGCTCTACTTTTTATAATAGTTCGACACAGTAACAATAATGCAGTTTGTGCTAAGTGCCATTCACATAGAATATCTACTTTATGTCTATCTAACGTGATTCGAGTCAATATCAGGAACCTCTTTCTAACCGACCTAGTTCACACGCCCGAGCTTGAACAACTTCGATTTCCAACATATTCATTACTGTAATTCGATTTTATTTTCAATAATATGCGTAATAGTATATACAAAGGTATGGATGCGGTCAGGTAAAAATAAGTATGTCCAATAAATCAGAATCATTTAGTGGTACAAAAACTCCGCAGAAACTTGACCGTAATTGATCATTTCAAAAAAGGTTCTATGACGCATCCTGAATTTACCTGCTGACTCATCCACTGTTTTCCAATTCCAATCGTTCAATATTGTACTTCAATATACGTTCCCCTTTTTATCTTAGCTTTTTCATTTTGAGTGACCATTAATTTGAACTGGGTAATTTGCATTATTACCTAAAATTGTTTTCAAAATTCGAAGAATTTTTTATTAACCTTTATCATACCACTGCTGGGCAAAGGTCTCCCTCCTCTTTTTCCACAAGACGCAGTTCCAAGCAATTTCGGGCTACATGGGCTCGAAAGCATCCAGGTCGTCACGCCAGCATTTTTTTAAATATATTTTTTACTACGGCTATTATAGAGACGATCTGCAGAAAGAGTCGAGGACTTAAAGATCAAACTATTTTTTTTTATTCATTGTAAGATTCCTGTGTCCAAGAGTAAAAAAATAACTGATGATAATGAATCACTCTTTCTCTCTATATTATTTGATACTTTTAATATTAGTTTTCATTTTACATTTACAAAGGATACAAATTATATGAGTACTACTTTAACATTCAAGTACAAAAACTGAAACTAACATAAAGTATTCAGAATTCTTCAAGACTCCTTCAAGATTCTCTTCAAAGTATTAATCCCAAACCACAGAGGCTGCGAAATTTAATTAAAAACTCCTGATAGAAGAGTCTTCCAACTGTCTAGCATCATATAGGCAGTATATTAAAGGTGTAATCGTCCCGTAAAGTACGTGACAAGGGGTACATCATCTCGAACCACGCCTCTTTCGTGTTACAACCCCACTGATACGATCCAATGCGTTGCTCATTTCTAGAATTCTGTCCTTACATCATTTGGGATTGCAACTTTTGATTCCGATAGCTTGGGATTTAGGTGCTGTCAAATTAAAAATGTTGTAAATCATTGATGCTGTAGAAAAGAACAGAACAATAAAGATACGGTTTTTTTTTAAGAACAGAGGCCTTATAAAACCATAAAATTCACTATTGTAAATATATAGCATAGCATAGCATTGAATATTTACAGGGAACATTGACGCCCTGGCTCCCATTTCCAGGTCAACAATGAATTTTGTGCGTGTTTTTATATTTTTTATCGGCCCCACTGCACTTGCAATGTACTCGACGGGTGAAAGACGACTTATTATCAAAAAGAAATCGGGATAAATCATATCCATGATTTATAATTTTCATAAACACACTTTAAGCGTGAGAGGCCGTTTGTATAGGCAACACCGCTTCTTCTATTTCTGCCGCCAAGCAACAGTATGTAAACACTAAGCACTATTCATGCAGTATTATTATCTGCCTTGAATGACATTATAGCCAGTGAAAATATTGGGAATCAAGAGACTTAGGCCCAGTTGCACAAACTAACTTTGACGATAACTATAATTTTGACAATGTCACCGCAATAAATTGGTAATTGTAAATGTATGGGATTGACATTGCCAAGTCAAAGTTATGGGTGAAATTAGTTTTACAACCGGTCCTTAACACCTAATGCCATGAAGCACGTGACGTGCTGCATGTGACGCTTACCAACCGGCAAACGAGTTGCTCGTCTCATTATTCTGGTTAATAAAAAGGGCCCAGCGGTGTAACTGAAGGGACACTTCACCTGACTAACTTACAATTTTATATTGCAACAGCGTTAAAACTTTGCAGTTTCTTGTTTCCAGTCAAGGTCACGGTGATAACTAATATTAATTTTGTAAAATACAAACTTGTCTCGATTTATTTAAGGAACATAAATGTCCAGAACTGGATCTTATTATACCAAAAGGCTCTCGCCTGTCACGCCATGAAGTAGAAATTGTTTTCCAATTAAATTATAAATTATTTTTAGCTGTGTTTTATTTGTGAGATTTAATAAGTTGTAATTGGAATTAATTTAAGTAAAGATTTTGTTTCATGGTGTTTTTAAAGCGTTAAACCATAAACAGCTATATGATTCAAATAATTCTTCGATTGTATCTTATCAATAAAACATCCTGTAAGTGTCCATTGCTATGTCTAGACCTAACCTTCTCAAATTGCACGTCATCGAACCAATCCTTATCTGCTCTCATCTATCCCCGCTCAATAAATTCTTTCTTACACCTTCTTTGTACATAGTTTTTCGGGAACGCTCTGTGTCTGCCTTTCTATCAGTCGATTTCACCCAATATTTAACATCCTTAGTAATAAAAAAGATATTAGTAAACAAAATAATAACGACATCCTCAACCACAGCCTTAACTAAATTTCCTTGTACAATGGCACAAAATTAATCAATTAACTGGAGTATAAAGTTATCAGCTGGCCGGCGGTCAGGCATTGTCTGTTATCCCGACTCACAACTATTCCCTGAGGCTCATCAATCAGCGCACTGTCCGGCCTGTCATAACTGTGCCCCATTTGATTAATTTTGACCCACAAACAAATCCTGAATTAAAGCTGGACGCCTGCGATACCGACTTGTTGGGATTTTGGAGTGTAATGTATCTAACATTACACTGTGAGCGGTGGGCATAAGGATGAAATAATGTGACAGTATTTAAGGTCTCTAGAGCCTGGATCCTTGACAATGTTTTAATTTAAGTTATTTATAAGTAAATAATAATTAATATACCTATTCTAATAGAACACAAAGGCTCTAATGACTGTTAAATAACAAAAAAGATAAGTAGGTACCTACTAAAGTGTAGTGGAATATAATTTACTCTGTAGAGATGTGCTGAATTTAACATACCTGTAGACATAAAAAGCCTGCCTGTTTGAAACCCGAAACGAGGCATGTACAACATTTGTATGAGTCCTTGTGACAGTTTACCACCATCGTTTGGCCACCGCACACGTTCAAGTGCGTTTGCGCAAACGCGAGTTGCCACTAGTCTCGAATCGAAAATTTGTACGGAGTTTGCGTAGTTATTTGCCCACACACGTTCACATACTAGTGTAAACCAAGACTTGCACAATTATATCATTACACACGTAACATTACAGTCGTTGCTATCCAGACGGATGCGAATACCTACCACAAAAATATAATAATAATAAATATACCCAATAGTCACATACATAGTCCTGACCCCACTCTAAGATCAAGTCTTGTGTCGTGGGTATAAGGAACTACGAGAGACTTTGCGGTCTCACAAACACCCAGACCCGAAACTAAGTGGATCACACAAATATTTGTATCGGGCGAGGATCGAACCCGCGGCCTCTCGTTTCACAGCCAGCGTCTAACCAACTGCGCCACGGAGGCTGTCTAAAACAAACCAACAAAGACAAAATCAAAAACTACAAATCAAATTACCATTTCCAACTTGTAATTAAACTACCAAAGACCCAAGTATGTTTTCGCAGAAATTACATCGAGATAGCAGATACACTTAATGCTCCGTTCCAGTAGTCAGACGGATCAAATATTACAATCCGTAGTTCCCAACTGCCATTACTGCAACCCCTTCGATTAACCCGTTCAAGTTCTTGATGCCCGTCACAGATGACACCCAAACTATAACAGATAAATGTTACAGTTCAAGCACACTTTCAAATACCATTTGTAAGTAAAAGCTTTCGTTCAGGTTTCTTTTCAGTTTTGCTGTCTCGATGTGCAAGTCATGATTTGTTTTACATTTATTAAGAACATATGATTGATAGATATAAAACATATTTTGATATGACTTACTTAAAAATAATTGTATATCACCCGTTAATACAACACTAGGCTCATCTACAGTCAAGAGTTTGGTTAAAAATGCTTAGGACATACATACCATAGCAATTATTGCAATATCATTTGAATTGTCACTTAATACAAATGATATTGCAAGATTACGGATTGTAATTCTAACTTTTCAGAAACTATAACTGCGAATAAGAAAAATCTGTTCTTCGAAAAGCCTTATTGATTGTTCTAACTTCGGTGCAGATTACAAACTTATGGACATTTCAAGGTTAGCAAAAACATCACAAGGCACTAAAATATAAACATGATCCCCAAATATCTGACAATGGAGGTCTTCATTTCCCAGCAGATTCCATTGTTCTATAAAGTTGATTTGTCATTTGTAACTCGTTAACAAGACGCCAGTGGACATCTGACGCCTTAATTCATTAACTTGGCGACATTAATCTCCGAAAATTAACATCTTGTATCGGAAAAGGGTGTTTAAAATTGAAAGGTTTTGTTTTATACTCATCTTGTATCGTAATTAGTTATAATTATTGCGTACACAATGAAGTTCTAAATTTTGGGCCTCAGTCAATAAGCTCTGTTGTGGTCGTTATGTAATTTTCTTCTTTTCGCTTTTATCCTTTATTCCCTTGAGTCCGATTTTTATTTAGAGCATGTTATGGCTCATTTACATTAACCAATATAATTTGCAAGAGATTTTTTTCGGATACTATACAGTCTACAGACCGATGCAGTCGATATTAGACGATGCGGCCCGCATCGTGCAAGAAATTTTCTGCTTATGTGAAATTGTCTCAGTTACCGCGGCCCGCATCCTGTATGCCGAGTAATTTATCGACCAAAGAAAATGAACCGTTACAATAAAGCTGGAAATTTGTATTTAGCTTTGCCTTTAAGTTATTAATTCTAATTATCAAATGCCAGACTAATTATACATAAGAAATAATCTAGCACAAATAATCACCGAATCCACGATAACACAATCCATTCCCACTGCATACACCAATAAACCACCTATTTATGCTAACTTATTAAACCAACACGCCTCCGAATCAGCACTTAAAACACTCGGGAATGCAAACACAAACGCCAAAACTAATCTCTGTGTAAACAACGCGAAAACGCCGACACAACTAGATGTTTTTGGTTCACGCAAGCAACAAAACGATGTTTTCAAATCCACAAAACACAATTTGCCGAATGTTGAATATAAATAAACGGGCCCCAGGTAAATGTAATAAGTTAAACAAAAGCCGCAGAGCATAAGCACATTATATAAAACTAGAAATTGTACTTAAATATTGCGAACTGAGCGCGGTGGGACGGAGTGGGGAATATTTTAGGGAGATTATTAAGGAGAGGCTAACAGGCACTCACTATAGTAACTTTAGGTTTTGAACATAATTGAGAAGTGTTAGAGCCTTGACAGACAAGTTAGACATTCCCGGAGACTTTCTGATCTTCAATGCTCGGTGTCATTAAAATAAATAAATAAATAAATACACCCAACAGTCACATACATAGTCCTGACCTCACACTAAGATCGAGTCTTGTGTTGTGGGTATCAGGAACTACGAGAGACTTTTCGGTCTCACAAACACCCAGACCCGAAACAAATACCTGTGGACCACACAAATATTTGTTTCGGTGCGGGGATCGAACCCGCGGCCTCTCGTTTCACAGCCGGCGTCTAACCAACTGCGCCACGGAGGCTGTCCAGTGCGTGTCATTATTAATCCTGGTTTACAAGAATTGCAGTGGTGGGCGTGATGGAGGGACAGTCTTCTGGTGGAGCCTTTTTGTAGTTTATTGAAACTACAGTACCAATGACAGGATAGATTCAGGCCGCTTCAACAGGTAAATGTGAAGATCTATAGGGGTGGTCTATGTTCAGCAGTGGACTTCCTGTGGCTGAAGAGAAAGAGAGTACCAATGATTAGGCTTGACCGGAGTGTTACCACTGATTTAAAATCTGACGTGATGTTAATATATGGCTGTTGCTTTCGTTCAGTGATTAACATAGCCGGAGACCCAAAGAGTGGCAGCAGGATATGCTTATCAACCCAGATAGGAACCACTGTGCACAATGGTAGAAAAATTTTAAAACTGGCGTAAGTAAGTTGCATTTAAAATGGCTGCACATACCTGTTTCCAAAAAATCCGCCGTGATTCCCGCACGGAAACAAATATTTGTGTGATCCACAGGTATTTGTTTCGAGTCTGGGTGTTTGTGAGACCGAAAAGTCTCTCGTAGCTTCTGATACCCACGATACAAGACTCGATCTTAGTGTGGGGTCAGGACTATGTATGTGACTGTTAGGAGTATAATTATGGCCTTATTCATAGACAGTTTTGAAACCTATTTTTGTTATCGAATGTTTTGTCCCTTTCAAATGACTTTTAAATTCAGTTGGAGCGAAGCAGACAAAACATTCGATAACTAAAATAGGTTTTAAAACTGTCTATGAATAAGGCTGTTGGCACTTACCTGCGCTTTGTAGTCATTTTGTCGTGTCTGTATGGAATTAATTCAACCACCAGTACATACTACATAGTGAAATCAGTTTTGATTGATGTGGCTAGCAGTTGTTTAAACTACAATATACAGTCACGGTACATTTGGTAACGTCAAGGTTTAACGGATTGTTCTCACGCGACCAATTACTAAATTATATTTGTAGGTTATTAGTTTCTAGGATTTTTGCGTACTAGTTTTTATTAATCGTTGTAATGCCTAGTGTTGTTGATTTGTGTCTTCATAAAAATGAGACCTATCTTATGTCTTAGGAAGGCGAGCGCAGTGGAATGCCAAGCATTGCTTTGTAATTCATGGTGTTGTTTGGTTTTGCTACTGTCCATGTGCGGTCGTATCGCTTACCATCAGGCGGTGGCATGCTTGTCTCGCCATTCATCGCGATAAAAAAAGGATATCATTCTACTCTAGCCGACCAAATTGTATACTATTATGGATACTATTTCGATTGTAGTGAACCTAAAATCGTGTGCATTGAAGAAATTTTACACAACTTAAAATGCTATAGTGTAAAATAAAAAAGGAGATGAAGTAGATCATCTAATCCGCTCTCTCTCTCATTCTCTCGTTAGCCACAGGAACTTCACTGCTAAGTATATTATGCCTTACCCAAGGTTTTCATTTGGGACCAGTTCTTTCTTATTCATCTTACGAATTTATCCTAATCTAATCACGGGGGTCAAGCCCCCACGCCGCCCCTGCGCCGCGTAAATATAGCAAAGTTCCATCGGCGACCACAACAAACTGCTTGTAAGTGGGAAGTTCCGAATATCAACAAGGGTCCGCCAGGCTTAGTGCACACTGGCGATTTTATATATTACATTACGAGTTGTAGGGCGCAATTGTGTTACGACTTCGAGTAAGGATGGCGCGTTAGTGCTTGGAGTTTGCAAGGTAATGGACGAGTTTATGTGTCAGTTCCTATTTTATACATACATACATACATACATACATAAATTCTCGCCATTATCCTAGAAGGATAGGCAGAAGCGCCACCAGGACACCCACATTTCGCCTTGTATGTTCCGTCCGATGATGTGGGCGAGCCTATCGCCATATCGGGCACAAATTCCTGACTCCGGGCTGATATTGAATAGAAAAACCCAATATCACTTTGCCCGACCCGGGATTCGAACCCGAGCTTTGTAGTCGTATCGTAGTACAACTACGCTACGGAGGCAGTCCTATTTTATGATACAAAATATAGCCAAGATAAATGGTGCATCCATTCCAAAATATTTTGTATCTGGTTATGTTACAGGTTTTGATTTCTCTAACTTGTAACAGTTCATCAGACATTATCTGATAAAATATTAAAAAAATATTTCGTTTCATTAAGAGATGAAAATATTTTTTTGTAACCGAGGCCGTAATTATTTGCATATACATCAAAACATATTCAGTAACAAATACACTGCCAAACACATCTAAAATTTTAATAAACCTCGCAAAATTCTACAAACAACATACGAAAAAATGGAATATCAATAACCCCCACTTTGACCGCGCACCAATAGTTCGCATTTACCAATACCAAATACAAATTTATTCAAATATTCCAACAAAACCGAGTGCCGATATAATTCTATGTAAAATAACTCTGGGGAAATTCAATATTGGTCGAAACAATATGGCAGCACCTGCCGCATTACCATAGTAGGTGGTCTAAATATTCAGCTAGGACGCGTCACTGTGCATCCCTTACGATCATTGACTCAAATTGAGGTGTTATTTGCGGCGATTCCGGCTAAATGTTAATTAATATTGCTGAATTTATTATGTAGCACGAAAATTTCAGTTGGCTACATTTCGCAGAAAATCCATAGCCAAAAGGTAATTAAAAACGAATTGAAAACGCATAATCATATTGAACGTCTGTTATTTCTGATTAAGGTAATGTTATTTTGAATAAAAATTAATATGAGCCTACAAGCATAAAACCATAAGACAAAACTTGATTTTCAACCTCATGAACAGAATCAACCCTCAAAAACTATTAAAACAACTCCCTACAACCTGATTCGCATGTCCACTTTAAATCTTCACCTGGACGCAAGCCTTCTTCACCACAGTTTGCGAAACGTGGACTCAATTCGAAAAAAATGTGACCTAATCGACTTCTGTGGGCTGTGTACCACAAAATTGCCGAATCCTTTTAAAAAAAGGTCTTCAATTACCCAAAGCAATTAACATAAAAAATGCTAAAATAAAATAGCGATATACACATAGACCTTTTGGTCAATTTAATTACGTTAGGTGGGAGAAAAAAGGGTTTGGCATTAAGGAGATGGACAGTGGAGCTGCAACTGAGCTCGCGCCGACAATGATTAATTGTATGTTGTGTCCTGCAAGAAAAATGCTCGTGGCTACTATTAGATTTCGTGGGTTTCTCGCCTTATTAAAACATACAGTACTATGAATGGCGAGACGAGCATGCCGTTCACCTCATGGGCCATGCAACACAATGAATTACAAACTGATGCTTGGCATTCCACTGTACTCGCCATCTTGAGACATAAGATCTTAAGTCTCAATATGTATGTTCCTATTACCTACTGTACATAAAATCAACACCAAAGACCATTGTTGTCGCAAATCCTTCGATTAATGAGATTACCGGGCCCTAACAATCCTTCTTCCCTCTTCCACAATATGTGCGGAAAGTTAGAAGATCTTTTGGACAGTTGGAAAGTGATAACAAAGTGAGTTTCCTCACATCATAGGGGTAAGGGCCTGATTACCGTCGAGGAAAAAGGGTTGTTATTCTAATAGCGGTAACAAAGTTTTGATTAATAACCTTCTTTGAGTCGCCTGCGCCTAAGTACCTGTTGGCAAATCACTGCATTTGTTTTAGTTATTGCAGAAATATAACGCAAATTGGGGAAATATGATTTATCTTTCCCTATCATATAGGAGGCCTACATTGGCTTTTATAATATCAAGAAATGTTTAATTAAGTGAAAACGCTATAAGTGAAGGTAAGACGGAAGTGGTATCATTATCATGATATATATTTTATATATTGCATTCCACTGCGCTCGCCATCCTGAGACATAAGATTTTAAGTCTCATTATGTCCAATAGCTGCTCTGGCTACAATGTCCTTACAGTTATAATTCAAATAGTAAATTACTCGTATATTGATAAAAGAGCAGTCAACAATTTCACAGCTCTTCCTGATAATCTAATCTCCGCAAATCAAGTTCCAACTCCTACAAAAGACAAAATGATTTCGCCAAGAAATCTCAAGGTTTCTCGGAAGCACAAACGGAGCGATCTAATCCAAGTCAAATTATAGAAGTTTTCAAAAGGAAAATTATAACACGTGTGCCGAACGTAAAGAGGAGAAAATCTCCGCAATCCAATAACGCAGCTCCGAGAAACACAACTTTGTAGTGCGACATCATGTTGAATTAAGGCGAAAATATATTTGTCTTATTCACTGCCTTAGTGATGGAGTGAAAGGAAAAACGAGGGCATTAAAGGCCAAAATATGATTACGCTTTTAGAATCCGTTTCTCGCATTCTGATAATGTAACAAAAGAGTTATGTTAGCTAATAATATTAGACAAGAACTTAAAACACATAAACTATATAATTAAAATAGCTGAGCTCCTAATTTTAAACCTCGAAATGAAATTATTAACAATAGACGAAAAGTTTGTGAGCTTAAAAAAATATAGAGCAAAGATTTTCTCAAGAAACATTAAAGCCAATAATGGTTTGCAAAGTAAATAAATGGAAGCAATTGTTCACCAAGTCTGACATAACATGAAGCCTTTTAAAATATTAAATATGATTTAAATTAAAACTAGGTTGACGAGATACTTGAGATCTGACGATTGACGAAACAATATTATCTATCAGCAGTCGCTACAACTATATGGGCCTAATCAGGATATTGTTTTTTACTACAAAGACGACAAACTTGTGAGCAAATTAACTAAGACTCTATTTTTTGCTATAGACACCCAACCACGATCAGGAAATCTTGGTAGCATCGCAGGGCTTGCATCGTATTTGAGCTGTATGATAAAACGACATGATGTGCAATTCAACATACCTATTGGCTTTGTCCACCTTTACAACCCTCCAAAAATCTGGTGTTCGGTTTCACTGGTGGTGGTTCGGTCTCTGACATGTGAGAGATCGCCTGGGTACGTACCACCAATATATATTTCTCCCGTCAAACAACAGTAGTGGGTACCGGTTTGAAGGACATTGCAGCCAGAGTAACTACTGGACATAATGAGACTTATCTTATGTCTCAGGATGGCTAGGCCAATGAAATGCCAAGCAATGTTGTTTGGTTTTGCTACTGTCCATTAGCGGTCGTATCGCTTACCATCATGTTCGTCTCGCCGTTCATCGCAATAAAAAAAAGAAAGCCTGAATTGTTATTTTTACCAACACCAAAAGATTTGTTAATGCATTATTGTTTTTCATATAGCAAAACTACTGTCCTATCTAAAAGAACTTCAAGATATCAAACAGATTTGATATATCAGAACGTAGTCGAGTCCATACAACAAGCATTTTGAAAGCATAAAAACTGAAACCCAAGATATCTGTAGAAGCCAATAGAAATGTATCGATACAATGCGACATAAAAACCGTGTACATCCAGATTACATCCAATGAAGCATTCAACATTTGAATATTCCGCAATGTACCAGATTGGATACGAAACGGTCGCATGTTTTGCACAAAAGAGTTTTATTATATTTTCATACCGGCACTTTTGTTGCGCACATACGATCCGATATTAAAATTATTCGTTATTTCAATTGTATTTTTAATATGTGCTTTTGATATAGACAAAATGTGACGGAAAGATTGTTAGCTTAAAATAATGTTATCGAAGATATGACCATGCCGCCTTGCTTCAAATAGTACACAGTGTGTGTGTATACCAAACAATACACAATTGCGCTTGTGTCCATGACAGTTGTTCGATCACTGTCTAAATTGGTCGCTATGTGATCGAATACGAAAATCTTATCCTACAATTACCTTTAAACAACTTTTCTTTCTTTTAACCTAGAGTTATCCCGGCCAGTGTCGGGGGCCACTTTCCCACATAATCTTTGCTATTTCACAATGTCTTTTGTATGAAACGACCATAAACCCATTTGAAGAACTTTCTAGCCAGAGTAACTCCTCGACGTAATGAGGCTTTACATCTTATGTCTCCGGACGGTGAGCGCAGTCGAATGCCAAGCATTGCTTGGTTTGTTGTTTGGTTTTGCTACTGTCCATGAGCTGTTGTATCCGTTACCATCAAGTGAATGGCATCTTCGTCTCGTCATTAATTGCAATAAAAAAGCAAACCTTTTAATAAAACTACTTTTAATTATTGATAGTTCTAAAAGGCTTTACAAAACTATAAATATTTAAAAAGAACATAACAACCAGACGTTTGACTCAAAATAAAGATAAGAATTATATTAAATCTCACTTTAGTGTGGGCACTATAAAAAAATCCCCTCTTTATGGTTAGAAGCGTCGATAAAACGATAGAAAAGGCGTATCGAAAAGCAATAAAAGCGAGAAGGCCAAGTATATTCTTATAAAGGGCTGTAGGGCTTGTAGCGAGGCGTCTGTCAATGGCAGAGGGCAGTCGGCACTCCCACAGACTTCGATTATACAATGGATATATTGTCGGGCTTTTAAATGAGATTTGATAACGACTTATTTAAAATCTTTAAGGTTTTAAATCTTTATAAACGTAGGAAACAGTTAAATTAATTAATTTATAATTTAGTACTTATTTAAATTACGTATGGATAGGGCATTCTTAATCAATCTGGAAACGAAAATCTTGAATTCAGTTCATACAGGGCACAACTTTTGAGCATTACCATTAGACTAATAATAATTATTCAATAATCAATTATTGTTTTATCTTCTTTCCCATATTGTTGAGAACGTTCCTTATTATTTAACTACTTCCATATTACAAAAAAATATTGTTCTTTAAAAAGTCAAATGTTTTGGCAGTTACAGTTTCTATTCGCTCGTATCGGCTCTTTAATACGATCTTACCATAATCTTCTCTAAGAAATACAACAATTTTAATACAATAATACACCTCAATAAACCCTAACACTAAAATTCCATCACACAATTCATACGCATTGAAACTCCATCCAAACACAACTCAAGTGCAGGCTATTTTAATGGTCGGCGGCGATTCCAGGTAGTGATCCGCATCTATCGATAGCGCACGCTCGGCGCTAAGTGCTGCGACGTCACTCACACGGACCTACCAAGACTATCTTTGGCTGTACTGGAGGTTAGAAGAAGAGAATATGCTATAAACATCCTTTTCTTTACGGCTTTAGATGGTATAAATAAATACACCCAACAGTCACATACATAGTTCTGACCCCACATTAAGGTCAATTCTTGTGTCGTGGGTATCAGAAACTACGAGACTTTTCGGTCTCACAAACACCCAGCCCGAGACAAATACTTGGCGTCACAAACATTTGTCTCGGTGCGGGGATCGAACTCGCGGCCTCTCGTTTCACAGCCGGCGTCTAACCAACTGCGCAGTCATCTAACCGTCCTATAAAAAAAGACATACATACATATATAAACTCACGCCTTTATCCCCGAAGGGGTAGGCAGAGGCGCCACCAGGACACCCACATTTCGCCTTGTATGTTCCGTCACATGATGTGATAGTGGGCGAGCCTATCGCCATATCGAGCACAAATTCCTGACTCCGGGCTGATAATGAATAGAAAAATCCAATACCACTTTGCTCGACCCGGGACTCGAACCCGAGACCTCAGCTTTGTAGCCGTACCGTAATACAACTACGCCACCGAGGCAGTATAAAAAAAGAAAAGGAAATAATACAATAATCATAATTACCTCATCCACTTTCTCTTCTTGCTCTGTGTGCATATCGGCCAGGCTTTCTATATTGGGCTGAGATTCCGTTCGATTATACAAGGAGGGAGCGCATCAATTTTCGTTCTTAATCAATTATCTTTATTGACTAATTGCTTTTTCAGGCTCTATTTTTTAACACATTGCTGTAGTTTCAGTAGAAAATAAAAATATATATCTACTAAGTAGTACTATCCATAAGTAGTAGTACTATAGAGAGTACTATCCTTAAGGTAGGCAGCGACTTTGTTGTGCTGGACCCCTGGCATTGCGAAGGTCTATGGGCAGCGGTAGCCGCTTACCATCAGGCGGGCCGCTAGCTCGTCTGCCTATACGGCAATAAAAAAAAAATAGCTTTAAATGATTTTACGTAAAAAAATATTGAAAACAGAAAGAGCAATATATTTATAATTTAATGGATTTGAGTCTTGGTATCTAAGGCCTATCTGGTCTCTACTTATTAAAAAAACAATCTTCCCCTATGAACACGTTAATGCTCTATCAGTAAATGGTTTTACCATTTTATAAAACACTATAATAATAATAATAATAACTCGCACGACTCGGCGTGCTGGCCATTAGTGACCCCGGATTCATGGACATGATCCTCAGATCAAACGCTTTCCCACGGCGGATCTGAGGCGATCGCATGCATCGGACCGATTCCGCAATGAGCCCCCCCTATAGGCTACTGCGTCCATAGGTGAGGTGGCTTTAGTGCAGTTCCACCTCTGTAACTAGCTTTCCTGAGTAGAAATAACTGGCAACACTAACGATCATCAGTTGTGAACGTCAAATTTTCGTCGATTTTTCTTAATTTATATTACAATAAACTTGAATTCCATCAAACAAAATTAGTCCACAAACAAATTAAATAATGCCATATCACAAAAACGTTAAACTTATTTCTAAAAGCAATAGTTGTACTCGTAATAGCAAAGAAAACATTTTGACAAAAGTGACAATGTCACCCAATATATTTTAATATAACGATGTTCACAAGATGAAAAAACGAGCCAGAAGCAAACACGCACGACCAACATCTCCCAGCTCGTCGAGCTCCGCGTCGTGGGCGTCAGCTTCGGACGTATTCGAAGTGACGCCGAACATCGACGCGTCGAGCCAACGCGACGAGCTGCAGTCGTCCCCGCCGCCACCAAGACCTGCGCGGCGAAGAGGACGACCCCCTCCAGTGGTGGGCTTGGGACCAGTGGGACCGAGTGTCCCGCCTACGGTCCCCGCTACCGGTGGAGTAGTGCGCCGCATGAGATGGACTCATCAAATAAATGAAAATGTCATGCGGGCCTACTTTGGGGCAACAAGGGGAAGAACTCACCTTACTGCGTATCGTGCTAAAATGCTGTCTCTGTTTCAGGCTTTGGAACCAACAGTTGAAGTATCATCCCAACGATTGTCGGATCAAGTGCGATTTATTCAGCGGCGTAAGTTGTTGGATGATGAAGCACTTGAGCGGTTGCGCACAGACTTAAGAGTTGTCCAGGACAACAATGTCCAGCCCGTCAGTGGAGATCAAGCAGCAGACCCAACACCAATACCTATTGCTGTTATTGAGGTGACGGACAATTTGGACGACAACGTAAGTCCCCAAGATGAACAGCGTCTGAGAGGGGCTTTGGAGCGTGCGATTTCGGAATTCATGCCTTTGTCGGCGTCTTGTAGACCGCGTCTTCCGCGTTTGCCAACGCATAGAAGAAATTTGGCGCTGATGGGAGCTTTGGACTCCATGTTACCTATATACCTGGAGTCCAGTCGGGATCTTGTTGATACGCACTCGATCCTTTACTGCGCAGCCGTCGCAGCATGTCGTGTGGCTCATGTTAATTTCCCAAATGAACGTAGAGCCACTCGAGATGTTGCGGCTGTGCCTGCCTGGCAGTGTAGGATTGAGGAACGTATCAACAGGGCCCGAACTCTCATCGGCAAGCTAATTTCCTTCAAAGAAGGAAATAGTAGACCGAAGATTATGCGTTTTGTGGCGCAGGCTTTTTCGGGGACTAACACCAGTCCTCGCAATTATAGACTTTGCGTCACGGAACGCATAGACTTCTACAAACAAAAAGTCTATGCGTGGGCAAACCGCATCCGCCGCTACAGGAGGCGATGGGATCGTTTCCAACAAAATCGTATGTTCCAAAGTGATCAAAAGAGGGTTTATAGATGTTGGGAGAATTCTCCACAAAGTGTGGTAGATGGGCGGCTACCTAGTGCTCATGAAATGCGTGAGTACTGGACAAATATCTGGTCGTCGCCTGTCTCTCACACTGAAGCCCCCTGGTTCAGTGTTGTAGATCGAGCTTGCAAGGTGATACCGGCTATGGAGGCCATTTTAATCAGTCCAGAGGACGTTTTGACCGCGATTCGTCCAACCCAAAATTGGAAGTCTCCGGGACCAGATGGTCTGCACAACTTCTGGTTAAAATGGTTTCCAAGTTCGCATGCTCGATTGGCAACACAATTCCAGGATGCGCTTGAAGGGGGATCACTCCCAACATTTATGACAACAGGTGTCACTCACCTACTCTTTAAATCCGGTAGTACCACGGAACCAAAAAATTATAGACCCATTACATGCCTACCCACAATTTATAAAGTACTTTCGTCGATAATTAGATCAAAAATTCAATGTCATATTACAACTAATCAAATTCTTTATTCCGGACAAACAGGTTGCAAGAGCGGGTCCCGTGGTACTAAGGAACTCCTTCTCATTGACATGGCCATTTGCCAACAGGCTCGTCAGAACCGAAGGAATTTATCAGCTGCCTGGATTGACTATAAAAAGGCATATGATTCGGTGCCCCATACATGGCTCATGAGAGTGCTTAATTTGTATAAAGTTGATACAAAATTGAGCACTTTTCTTGGGGCATGTATGGGACAATGGACAACTGTTCTTAAATATCCAGGCGCTACCAATCCTTCGGTGAATGATGAGCCGATTAAAATCAAGCGGGGTATATTCCAGGGTGACAGCCTGAGTCCACTGTGGTTTTGTATGGCCCTGAATCCCCTCAGTACTCTGTTGTTGGATTCGGGGTTAGGCTACCGTCTGCGGAGAGGGTCTGAGCCTATCTCTGACTTGCTCTACATGGATGATCTCAAGTTATTTACATCAAAACAATCTGAATTGATTGAGTTGTTAAAAATAGCTGAAAGATTTAGCAAATCAATCAATATGGAGTTTGGTGTAGATAAATGTGCGGTTATCCATGTAAAGCGAGGCGTGGTTGCGGTCTCTGATGACATACGTGTCTCAGAGACTGTAAGACTCAGATCCCTTTCGCCGACGGAAACCTACAAATATCTGGGTATGCCTGAGGCTCTAGGTATTAGGGGTGCAGACGTAAAACAATCGATAAAGGAACGTTTCTTTAGCCGCCTGACAAAAGTACTTAACAGTTTTTTGTCAGGTGGAAACAAGATTCGCGCCTTTAACGGTTGGGTTATGCCTGTACTTATGTACTCCTTCGGCATACTCAGATGGACTCAGACCGAATTGGACGCCCTGGATCGTAAAGTCCGAACTCTACTGACTGCACATCGTATGCACCATCCACGTTCGTCAGTAATGCGATTGTACATCCCGCGGAGATGCGGAGGCCGAGGTATGCTTAATGCTAAGGACCTGCATAATCGCGAGGTGTGCAATCTCAGGGATTATTTCCTTCACAGCGACGTGGATATGCATGGGGTTGTAGTGATGGTAGATAAAGGATTTACCCCGCTCTCTTTGGCGAATGAGAACTGGCGGAAACCTCTGGTGATGGGTATTAAGGATCGCGAGGAAATATGGAAGGGCAAGGAGCTGCATGGTCGGTTCTATCGGGCCCTCCATGGGCCTGATGTGGACCGATTAGCGTCTGTGTCTTGGCTACGTTTCGGTAACCTCTTTGGGGAAACTGAGGGTTTTGTCTTTGCAATTATGGACGAAGTTATTAAGACGAACAACTATAGGAAATACATCCTGAAGGACGGTACCGTCGACATCTGTCGGGCATGCCACCGTCCTGGCGAGTCCATCAGGCATGTTATCTCCGGTTGTTCGTATCTTGCTAACGGCGAGTATTTGCATAGACACAATCTAGTAGCCAAGATCATACATCAGCAAATTGCTCTTCGATATGGACTTGTGACTTTTGAAGTGCCATATTACCAGTATGTTCCCCAACCAGTTCTTGAAAATGGTCATGCTACGCTGTATTGGGATCGGTCTGTTATCACAGACAGGACTATTGTTGCCAATAAGCCTGATATTGTGATAATAGATCGATTGGCGCGCCGGGCAATACTTGTTGACGTCACCATTCCGCATGATGATAACCTCGTTAAAGCAGAAAAAGATAAATTGACAAAATATTTAGATTTGGCACACGAGGTTACTGAATTGTGGAATGTCGACTCAACAATTATTGTCCCGATTGTTGTTTCTGCACATGGATTGATACCAAAGAGCCTCGACCAACATCTCCAGAGGCTCTCAATGGGCCGTTGGGTCATGAGCCAGATTCAGAAGGCAGTATTGCTTGACACGGCACGTATAGTGAGGAGGTTCCTCACTTTGGGGTCCTAACCACCGGTGGCTTGGGTCTCGAGCCTCGCCATCGTTGGGTTAATCTCTTTTTTTTTATATTTTTATATGTATTTTGATTTTTTATTATATATGTAAAAATGTAAAAAAATAGTAAAATAAATAAAGAGAAATAATAATAATAACATTTATTTCAGATAAACATCCATACATTGAAATAACACTTAGAACAACCAGTAATCTATGACAAACTTATAAGATATGAGACCAGTATTACATGAGACAGATACAATTTATCTTAAAACTAGCACTTATATTCTAATAATTTGGTGTTGTAATGAAAACTTACTAAACTAATGAGAACTAACTACTGAACATATCTGAATGCCGACCGATGAGTCGTCATCCAGTGCCACACCAATTTGCTGTCGAGCCTGTGCCCCACAATAGACACTATACTGTTGGGGCTACCACGCACTCGCCGCATTAAAGATGCCATTCGTTGCCTTAGTATGGCGTAAAAATCAGGTACTCTTGCTCCCGCAAACATACCGGAGGCACTACAGAATCGCGGCAGCCCCAGCATTACCCGAAACGCATTATTATATTGGATACGCAGAGCGTTGAAAGAACTTTGTATAGAAACACAGACTCCAATAATATGAATACCTTCTTTCTACCGCCAACCTACCTTCTCAAACATAGGCGTAGAATATTATGTAAACCGCTTCCCTCTGCTGAATTTTTATCCAAATTAGGGACGGACTATACGGGTATATGCACCTGGTATGCATTTTGGAACGAACTATTCTGTATTCAAGGAGCGGTGTACTCTACGCGTTTGCCGCCGACAGCGAGTGCATTCGGTTTAGCATAAAGTTTCTTTACTGTCTCGTGTTTACAGACGGGAGTTAAACTCTTCGGACTTTTGGGGAGCTGGGGGTTCTTTGTGAAACTAATCGAGTCCACATACTGCAGTTGAAGAGGATAAATTCGAATTACTAGGGTGTGGTCGTAACTTAGCAGTTCATGTCTCATGTTTAAGTAAATTTGGTTTTCTCTCTTGTATCGTATTCCACGGACAAGTCAACTGATGATTAGCGATCTCCGCTGTCGATAAACATGAACAATACCAAGGATTATTTAAGCTTTTGTATGAAAATGGATGAAAGTGAAAGAGGAAATAGAGATATTAAGGAATGTTAGACTCCCTCGGGTTTTACAATTTGAAGTCGGCAAACATTTGTACATAATTGTAATTACGTACCAAACTGGTAGCCAATAACTATGTTATGCCAAACTACTAAAAAGGAATATAACATAACTTATAAGCAACGTTTTTATGGCGGTAATAAAAACGCCAAGCTTCCAACCGCCCGTGTGCGCGCTTTAACAATAACAAGACGAAATTTTCGTGTTTCCTTTTTGAAAGAACACACTTCAAAATGTACCAGCAGTGAGATGTTACGCCAGACATATAAATTAGACTTCGCCCGTTTGTTGTCCGCATCGGAATTATTCACAATGCGGAAATGTGTTTCACTTTATACTCCTGACTTACTAAACCTATTTAAATTTATAGTAAGTAAGTATGTATGTATGTATTTACAGTCCCACTAAACTACGACTCGCATTAATACATTTTCGTAGGTGCCTGAGTCTGCTGGGATAAAGACACTGTCAGCAGCATTTCCAGACAGATACGTCCTGGTGACTTTAGAAAAATAGTGTATTCCCTTAAAGGCAGGTAACACATCTCTATGCTCTATGGTGTTGCAGGTGTTCCATGGGCGGTGGTGATCAAATACCATCAGGTGAACTGTATGCTTGTTTGTCGTATATATCCCTTCAGGTGTCCATGTGTCGACAATAGACTTTTGACAGATACGACACAATGGAGAACAAGTGGAGAACAATGGAGAGCGTCATAAAATGTTTGATAGCGAGCCTCATACGAGCTCTTTGGACACCAAAAGGGATATAGAAAAATAATAATACCCAACAACAGGAAACTTAAATAAAACCAATATAAAACTAATAGCTACAACTCAATATTGATACATCTAGTAATAACAGGGCACTAAATAAAACAATCCAATAAGAAAGGCAAGAAGGTGCAATAAAACCAACTCTCATGCTAGACTGTCATATAGAACTCGTATCGGTTATGAAAAAAGTTAGAATGGCACACTGGAATGTTACTGTCTGTAGAAATATATTGCCTCAAATAATATTCTAAATTAGATATATAAATACGTACATGAAATCACGCCTTTATCCCAGAAGGTGTGATAGAGGCGCCACCACGACACCCACATTTTGCCTATCGCCATATTGGGCACATATTTCAGAATCCGGGCTGATAATGAATTGATAACCCTATATCTCTTTGCGTGACCCGGGATTTGAACCCGAGCCCTTAGCTTTGTAATCGTACCGTAGTACAACTATGCCACCGAGGCAGTCTAAATTAGATAACCTCATACGTCTATTATATTCGCGAAGGAGTAGGCAGAGGTTATAGATGTAACCCACATCAAAAATTATTTCCGCCTCCAAAGTGTTAGAAGGGAGTTCTCTGGGCATTTGCGATTGTAAATTATTAGGAGCGGTGATATCACAGCCCGTTGGTCACATATGTTTCAATAAATATATCTTGTGATTTATTTCTAAATGTTATACATTTTAATTTAACCGGGTGGAAAAGTGACTACACGTATAAAGAACAAGCAATATACATAATTATTGGCACTAGTAGCGACACTTAATTCAACGATTAGTAAAATATCTCAATGAAATTCAATGGTTTATTGAATAAATAACTGGCGAAGCTTTAAAGTTAGCAATAAGACCAGAGTTCGTTGATGGTGCAAGCCTTCTCGCAGCACTCGTTGACGACAAATCGCTTGCCCCTGGAAGGAAGGCCGAGACTCCTGGCGTTGTGGGGAGCCAGCCACGGCCAGCCGTATGGGCCTTCTTGTTCTTTGTAGGACGGAGCTAGAATGTTACCTGAAGAGGCAAGATGGTTTGTTCTTAGTGCTGTTAAATTTGTATCTCCAAAAATGTAATGAGAAAGTTCACAAATTCTAGATTTATTCTGCATTTTGCGTTAAAGACAGGATATAATTATATGAAGAGGTCAATGCGAAACGAAAACTATAATTTCGCTTTTATTTTCATTTTCTTAACACCACGTGCTCTAGGGTCGTTTTGCTAAACCAGAATAAAAAAAGTAACGCTGAGTCCTCGAACTAAAGCTACATTCAAAACTATTAACATCATCATGAAACCAACAATGGTTCTCAAAAAATAACTACATAGATCCCATATCGGATCTCTTGTCAGGACTGCCGTAGTCGAAGCAGATGGAAGCCAGCGCCCTGGCCAGGTTTCTGCCACAATACACCTGGGCGCCAGAGTCTTGATAGGAACGACCGCCGATGTGACCAGAGCCGATAGATGCGGTCGCCAGAACGACAAGCAGGACGAAAAATTGCTGGTTTATCTGTAAGCACAGTATTTTTTGGTGTAAATAATGAAGGTACTAATGGTTTCTTAGATTTACGCGAATGTTACACATTGAAATAAAACTATTTTATACGGATTTTATCGCGATTTGGTTTAATTTTTACATTTTTTAACTTCCCGCCCGCCGTCCGCCCCGTGACCACGAAAGCTGTAAAGTAATCGAAACGTCGGGAAATTAAAAAATCTAAAAATTAAACCAAATCGCGATAAAATCCGTATAAAATAGTTTTATTCCAAAATGAAGGTACTTATAGATTAATAATGAACCAGTGCATAACTTAAAAACCTGAGACTTCTCTTGTCCGACACGACTTCTTGCCGACTTTCTTACATAATATGATAATCGTGATGGTAATAATTTAGTTGATCACCACAGTAATGTGGAGTCAAATAGTACATTTCGGTCACATATTCGGTCCTGTGATTGAGAACGTAAGATCAGTGAGCAAAATGCCTGGGTGGCGCGACCTCACCAATAGCCACTTTAAGATGGGTTGTAGAGAAGGTGACCTCGTATCGACCGTGACGGTCCATAGCAAGTCATATGAGTGTCCAATGATCTTTACTCACCATTTTCGTAGAAGAGTTGAGTTTCCCTGAACACACCTCGTTTAAATGTGGTCCTCTCAAACATGTGCTCCTGTTTTATACCCCTGCCTTACGAGGGGTAGTTATAAATATTCAATAACATGTCACAATTCATATCTATCTCTTAATATGTTCTGAAAAATCTCTTGAAGGTTTACAACGTGTTGGCGTAGGTATCGCATTCTAAATTATTTCTTGTACATACTAAAAAGTATGCTGTTATGGTTTGGATTTTTTTTAAACGAGAATTCCTGTTTTTTTTTTTCTTTTCTTTACATACATAAATACATACATACATTAACTCACGCCTTTTTCCCAGAAGGGGTAAGCAGAGGTGCTATCAAGACAACCTCATTTCGGCATGTATGTTCCGTCCTACGATATGGTAGGGGGCGAGCTTATCGCCATATCGGGCACAAATTCCTGACGACGGGCTGACAATAAATTGAAAAATCCAATACCACTTTGCCCGTCCCGGGATTCAATCCTAAGACATCCATTACCTGAGCCAGAAGGCAGATATTATTTACAAATAACCTACGATTTTACGACGCACACTTCGTAATCTTCCATACTACAAATATTAATAATTTGCGAGATTGATTTCATTTTATCCTGACGGCTAGATTTTGAAAACATCACTTAAAAATGTCTTAACCAAAAGAAAGCCTTTACACCGCGTCAAGCCGGAACAATAAGCACCCAAAAGAAATAAACAGAACACATGTTCAATCCATTTTTATTTTACAAAGATAATTCAATATAGGAAGCCCTTCGTTGGCGACACAATGGCGTTCTCTTCGCTCAATATCGGGCGGGCTTAAGCCGTCACATAAGATGAAACCGCGTGGAACATTGGACACGACGTGCCCTCAACTCGAGTGGGGAACACTTCATTTGTTAAAAGTCACTTCCACACCGTTGGCCTGTTTAATGGTATCACTGTTTATGAGTTTCATAAACTTGGTGACGTAATAACGGTGAAGGTGCAAGAAACATAAGCAATTGCGGTGTGAAAGTTTGAATATATTTTTTTATAATTAATATTGGTTGCAGTTTATGCACTATGAAGAAAGTTCATGCATTATTAAGAAGAAAAGAAAGTTTGTTAGCGAGCTGATTGGCTGGGTGGTTAAGAAATTAATATTTTATATTAGCCAAAGTTACTGCGATGCAACTGATAGGTGCAGCGCAATCCATCCACGTAAAATATTTGCTGACAGAAGAGAATCTCCCGCGCCCTTGTGTACTATAGTCACCATCCGTATGAATACGATACTTTTTTATGTCTCAGTAACGGTCATAGCATTACCGACGCCTTGTGTGAGATTTTATGGCGCCCTATAAGTACTAAAGTAAATTATATTCAATGACCAAACTGCGTTACTAGTAGCAGTAGTCAGGGGTTCCCAAACTAGGCTTAGCCTGTTTCGCAGGTAACCAATTTGTGTTTAAAATATCTGAATCTTAAGTTTAAGTTTACTATCTAAATCCATGCGAAAAAAAAAATATTATAGATAATACACTATAGGTTACAGTAAATTCCGGCATGCGGCGCCCTTTCGACACTGGTGCCTTAGGGCCGTTGCCCAAACCCGCCCTTCCCTAACGCCGGCACTGCTACCTCTAGCAAATTTGACACTGCGAGTTGCGCCATCAACCTCCATACGGATAATTACTTCGTACTAGTGATGTAACGAATGTTCGCATTCGCAGTCGCGAATCGCGAATATTCGCATATTTTTTGGCATTCGCATTCGCATTCGTATTCGCAAGATACGAAGCGAATGTTAAGCGAATGTTTTTGACAAATAAAAAGGAAATTTATACAAATTTTGATGGTTCTGGAAAAATAATACAACTGCATATTATAATTAGCGTGTTTTTAAATTATTTATAATATTGATAATATCTACGTCTCGTAAGTCTTTTGACTGTAATTATTAAGTTATAGCTTCTATTTTTTTTAACAAAACCAAATGCTATTTACAGTTATAAAAAATAATCAACCAAAATTAAACGTTTAATATCCAAAATGTTATATTTTTAAAACCTTCATTTTCAATTATTTTTGAATGCAATTAATAAACATACTCAAGAAAACAAAATAATAAATACCTACTTGTAAATAAAATTATAATTTCTTCCTTACAATAATTAAGAAAACAATATTTAATAAAGTAACTTTGACTTTAATCTTATCTATCTATACATATAATAAAAATGTAAATGGATTAATATGTATGTACATGGAAGATATTTAAGAAATTTCAACGCGGGGGTCTTTATAACAGCAACAGAATCCAAAACAATTTTTTTTAGAATTTTTGTCTGTCTGTCTGTCTGTATGTTTGCTTGCGCATCACGCAAAAACTACTGCACCAAATGAGATGCGGTTTTCACAGTTGTTTTGCTGCAGGTTCAACTTAAAAACTGGTATATGTTGCATTTGCATACAGGGTGTTTCCTTTTGTTTGCTTGCACATTACTCATAAACTACCGCACCAAATGAGATGCGGTTTTCACAGTTATATTGCTGCAAATTCAACTTAAAAAGTGATTTATATTTAATTTACATACAGGGTGTTTCTTTTCGTATGCTTGCACATTACTCAAAAACTACCACACGAAATGAGATGCAGTTTTCACAGTTATATTGGTTGAGATCCAACTTTAAAAGTGGTATATGTTTCATTTACATACAGGTTGTTTTTTTTTGTTTGCTTGCATATCACGCAAAAACTACGACACGAAATGAGATGCGGTTTTTATAGTTATATAGGTACAAGTCCAACTTAAAAACTGGTATATGTCTTATTTACAAACAGGGTGTTTCTTTGAACTATGGAAGATAAACAAGAAAAACTAATGTCGGGGTCTGTATTAACGTAATAAAAATAATGATTTTTAGAATTTTTGTATGTCTGTGCGGTTGTGCGTGGTGAACTCGGAAACCGCTTAACGGATTTCGATGAAATTTGATATGGAAGTAAGTGACACCCTGGATTAGCACTTAGGCTAAGTTTTATCCCGAAAAAAATGTTCCCACAGGAAGAGGAAGGAATTCCGATATATTTGTTACTTTTTATACTCAAAGGGATGGGACGGGATCACATGGCTTGAGTGAGAATAAAATGGGACAGGCGGGATATAACGGGACGGCACGGGACGGGATGGGTAATTCCATATAAAGTTAATCACGCAGACGAAGTTTGCGGGCAGAAGCTAGTAACTACTAAATTTGTTCATACAACCTGTTAAAGCACGGGCCGGCTCGACATGCTCGACTTTGTTCGTTTTAAACATGGCTGGCCCGAAATGTTGCGCGCCAAATTTGAAAAACAACATTCGCATTCGCATTCGTATTCGCGAATGTTAGATATGAATATTCGCATCCGCATTCGCATTCGCGAATGTGAGAAAACTAACATTCGTTACATCACTACTTCGTACATCATTTTTGTTTAGACATTCCCGGAAACTCGCTGACCTTCAATGTTCAGTGTCATTAAAATGCGTGCCACTGTTGATCCTGGCTTACAGGAGTTGCAGTGGCGGGTGTGAGGGCGGGGCAATCTCCAGAAAGATGAATCTAGTTTAAATGACAAGCAAATATTTTTATTCACCAATAAACATACCGATTGCGTTGGTATATAAGTGCAATGACCGTAACATTTTAAGCCCCATATAAAAATGTCAAGTATGCGATTTGGTTGTTGTGACCTGTGTTGTGACCATAACACCCAGCTAAAGAGGTCAGCGACTTCGCAAAAATTTACTGTATTTTATAAAATGTACATTGATTTTGGCGCGCCAGTTTTACCTGTTTGGTGCAATTTTCTGTTTTCCATACCGTTTGACTTGAGTCACGAATTTAGCAGACGATTTTAAGGAGAAATGGCATGTTTTCTTCCTGTTAAAAATGTTAATTTTGTGAAGTGCCATTTTCTTTACAAAAACGAATGATTGAACGTGCTTTGTTGATCTTTGTTGATCTCAGAGGCACAATAGTATGCATTGGCTGCAGTATGAATGTAAAATTATAAGTCGAGTCATTTCGCGATGTGCGGTATGAATAATAATCATGATGTTGAATAAGCTAAAGCGGACGAGAGACTTTAGGTAAACTCCACTACGACAACTAAACCAGTAAAGCCATATTTTAGCCCAGATAGTTCCCACTGCTGGGCACGGGCCTTCTAAACTATCAGGAGTACGATTGAGAGTGGTTAAGCCATAATATAGTCCACCACGCTAGCCTAGTGCAGGTTGGCGGACTTTACATGTCATGTATTTTTTTACATGGTATGCAGGTTTCCTCACCATGTTTTCCTTCACGGTTATAGTGCGCGTTGATTAACTATCAATACACACATGACTCCGAATATCAAAGGTGTGCACTGGGATTTGAACCCGCGAACACCGTGAACATGTCAGCAGCCACGTCTGGACCTGTGTCTGGACCGTAACCAACAGGCTACCACTCACTTTAGTAAAGCTATGGCTGACTAAAATATCTTTAAATGTATCGAAAAGTAGTTAATGGAACCAAAATGAACAGCTCTGTTTACGGGTTAGAAGAGAAGCTAGAAATACGACAAAATATGGTGAGTTCGATACCCGTACTAGGTTCCGAGAACATATTGTAAAAACAGTTACGGCCTTATTCATCGCCAGATTTAAAACTTATGTTAGCTGACGCATATTTGATGCTAAAGTCGATTGAAAGGGACAAAACATTCGATAACTAAAATGTGTTTTAAATCTGTCTATTACTAATCGACAAATATTTTTTCCGATTTTTTTAACATTAAAAATATTTTTTGTAGGTGCTTTTACCCAGAATCTTCACCATAGATAATACACTATATAGGAAAATCTTCACGCCTTTTATGTTGTGAGGTGGAGATTGCGTTTGTAGGTTCTCATCTGTGGTTCTTATACACTGGGTGTATTTATTATTTATTTATTCTTTACCATTCTTTCGTTAGGCATTCAACAGCATTGATGAACAGTTGTCTTTCAGTATTGAATGCTTAATCGATTAATATCTTAGGAGAGTAGTATATTATGCTAGAGTATTGCGCTGCAAATGATATATAACTACAATGAACTTTGGAATAGAGAAAATTAAAAATATTCCTTTCGACTCAAAAAAATGGGGAATTAAAAAAATATCATGCTTAATTACCTAATTAAAAATCAGAATGCCATGGAACAACTGTTGACATATGCCTCAATTTACTGTCATATCAATAATGGATTTTAGAAAGTGAAGAAAGTCCGCGTAGGTTTATTATCCCGTTAGTTCGTCAAAAGCAAAATCATTACCCAGTTACTAATGTCCGTTCACTTGTTCATTCGACTGCGCGCTGCAACGAACGCACAACGCAGCCACCATGTTAAACGTACTTGATTTTATATTTTTAAATTTGGCGTTCACAGTAACATTTACCGGTGTTTTGATCAGATATTACGAGAAATATGTTCCAGCGTTTATTAAGAAAGGCTATTTATATGGCTCATTCGCATACCAAGGATCAGAGGCTAACTTTCTCCAAGTTATAGAAATACCTAAGTCGTATTATAGACATTTTTACCTGTTCTCTTCATTATTTAGTGTTTCTTCGCTAATTTATATGTGCATGGTGTATTTTCTCGGTTTTGAAGTGAATAAGTATGTTATTCTTGGACTAAAACTTCTCCTCCAGGATTATGAACCATCAGGTACTTGTTTTCATTTATAAATAAGCGAAAAATGATGTGCTCTACTTCTTAGTAACAATGTTGGTTTTAAAATTGTCTAATTCCCTTATGAAAAGCATAGGGAAAGGAGATAAATGGTATTGATTGTACGTTCACATTTATCTCTTTGTTGTTATGTAACAGAATCAATATTTTGGTCCAATGCTAAACTAAAAAATATAGTGATTTATCAGCTTGTATTCATAATATTTTTTTAAATCCTAACATATAAGGATAAATTGAACCAGCTACTTTATACCTTGGCCGTCCATTATTTTAATATTGGTACTATTTTGAAAGATGTATCAGGTATTATTTTTCATCATATTTTACTCGTTGGATTTAAACTTTATCCAATGACTGACAGAATTATCTATAATATATTGAGTTGGAATTTTTGATTATTGATTTTAGACAAGTGAAGTATGCCAAAATAATTAAAAAAAGTGCCTAACAGCATTCCAAAATTAATAAAATTGTATGAAACCAAAAAAAACAATATTACAGCAATCCATAATGCATACTAATTGATCTAAGAATAAAATAAGTATTTTTATAAAAAAAAACTATTTTACCTTTTAATTAACGAAATAACTAGGTACTCAATTAAATTAAGAAATATAAAATAGAAAATTAAATTAAGAACTCTTATTTTCAGGTAGGATTTTTTGCTTTATTACAGAAATAAAACATATCTCCTCTGATTCAGTCTATTTATCTCACAATTACCTACACATATTTTTTTGTCTGTTCTAGCATCGGTTGTGACGGCCTTGGTGGTAATGAGTCTATTCACGGTCCAATGCATGAGAAGATTCTACGAGACGTACTACTTGCAAGTATTCGCCAAGTCCAGTAAAATGAACTTAAGCCATTATTTGGCCGGTATTGTGCACTACTTTGCCTGCATTATAGTTGGAATTGGGCAAGCTCCACTCTTTTCCGGTAAGATATTTAAATACGAAAATAATTAATTCTAACTGCCAATAATGGTTACAGTTTGCTCTAGTCTAATAATTGTAGTAGAAAGTTTTCTTGTCTTATCATAATATGAAATAAATCCACAAAGTTATTTAAAAAGGAAGGTTTAAATAGTTTTCTTGTTTTGAAAACAAAATTGATACACTCAGCTGAAATATAGTATTTAATTAATGTTTCTTCTTTAATATGTAATAACAAGACCTAGAATATGGTCCAATACTATTCTAGTATGAAAAGGTACTCTACCTTTGCAAATTTATAGAGCAATCATATTCAAAACACACTGTTAATTATATATTTTTTATTTTACAGGAGAATCGAGATACAAATTAAACTGGATAGATGCAAAAGCCACATATTTACTTGTACCATCAGTACTAGTATTTATGTGGTGTTGGTACGAACAGTATCAATCAAATGTTATCTTTGCGAATATGCGTAGAGACCGTAACTCTGGCAAAGTAGTCACCGAAGAACATGGAGTACCGAACGGTAGACTCTTTGAGTATGTGTCGAGTCCGCACAGGATGTGTGAAGTGATCATGTATACGATCCTTCTGATGCTAATGCCAACTAAAACTTACTTCTGCATATATTTGTGGGTGTTGGGTAACCAGGTTAGTATATATTTTTTAATTTACATACTCATTAAAATCCTTAGTCTACATACATAAACTCACGCCTTTATCCTCGAAGGGGTAGGCAGAGGCGCCACCAGGACACCCACATTTCGCCTTGTATGTTCCGTCCCACGATGTGATAGGTGGCGAGAGCCTATCGCCATATCGGGCACAAATTCCTGACTCCGGACTGATAATGAATAGAAAAATCCAATATCACTTTGCCCGACCCGGGACTCGAACCCGAGACCTCAGCTTTGTAACCGTACCGTAATACAACTACGCCACCGAGGCAGTCACTACGCCACCCAGGCAGTCATCCATCCTTAGTCTATTTAGTATTTTATATTTTTTATCTGAGATGAATGTGTGATTGTGATCGTTTCAATATCGCAACAAGAATTTGGCTTGTAATTTTAGCAACAGCCAGCAAATACTCTAATTATGACAATATATTTCCTAGTTATAAAAACTTTTATAATGCAAAAATAGGCACATTTCATGCACGTTGGAACTAAACCTATTCAATAAGAACTCAATACAGCAGAACTCAACTCAAGAAATCAATACAATAACTAGAATCTATATTTTGGTTTACGCTTATTTAAAAATTACTTACTAAATTATGTTTTTCTTTTCAGTTTCAAACTGCTATTACAGCTCATGATTGGTACAAGAAGACATTTAAAGACTACCCTACTAATAGAAGAGTGATCATTCCATTCGTATTTTAATATGATGGTGGGATCAGACTTTATCATTAAGTTACTTGCAGACAAATTAGACCAAATTGTGATTAATTTATTTTGTAATTTTAAAAAATATTAAATTATTATTTATTTTTGTAAAAGCCTTAATGAAGCTAACTTTTTAAATAAGTTACGAAAGATGCGATATTAGATTATAATTGGAATACAATGCATTTATTAGTGGTGTAAGTGTTATAAAAATCTATACATTTTTCTAAAACGTTTTGAAAATTGTATTTCTGAAATACACTTATATGTTTACAAGTTATTTTATTTTTATATCCTTGGCCTTGTATGTTGGTAACTCCAGATTTGTATACTTAAATAAATTATTATAACTTAAAATATTTCTTAGACATTAATCGAGGCTCTCCGAAACTGACCTAAGGAAAATCCTTGATTTTTTTGGCCATATCGCCCGACAACCTCTAAAAACTAATAATGACGGGGCGAATAGAGGGCAAGAGATCAAGATTCAAGAGGCCGGAACCCAAAGCGCTGGATGGATCAGATCTGCACCACACTCAATATGAATGTGGCTGAAGCGGACCAGATGGCACAACATCGTGTGCGAAGGATTGTTTCCTTGATGACTCCCGAACCCCAGCATTGGGGAATCGACGCAAGGAGGAGGAGGAGACATTAATCATCGGAAATTAGAAACTTTTTTATTTCGTGCAATGATTCAATTCCATTTTAGTGAACGCCATATTATGTATTACTGAAAGTTGATATACCTTTCCAATTGTTATTTCAAGTTGTATTTGGCATCGATATAAAATTTTGAAAGTTTTATAAAGCAGTGAAGCAAGAATTTATAATTGGGTGGAATTCCATCATCTATGTATGTCAATAAGTTGTACATTGAGAAAATGAGGCCAACTACAGAGTTCCACCAAGACATTCACTTACTGCGCAACCGTCGGATAATTATCTGCTGCAATAGGAAATACATTTGTCGTTTGCCTTTTTTTTTTTTTCAAATGTGTATAACCTAGTGTGTAACCTAGCTTCTTATGATTTACGATTTGGTCATGTCAATTTACTAGTAATTTTATTTTAGGTAGGCCTTAAGGGTTAGTTCTGTGCTTAAAGTTCTCAGTCTGAAGCAATATTAAGCAATATCGTATTGATGAAATATTCCAATACTAGTTACTTATATCGTGCCAAATACATATTTGTAGCGCATTTCGTTCACCTTGATATCGGCAAGCAGGTATAGGTACAGAAAGTCACACGAAGTAACAACCTCCGTGGCGCAGTTGGTTAGACGCCGGTTGTGAAACGAAAGACCACGGGTTCGATTCTAGCACCGAGACAAATGTTTGTGTGATCCACAGTTATTTGTTACGGGTCTGCGGGTGAAAAGTCTCTCTTAGGTCGTTTCTGATACCCAACAACAACAACACAAGACTCTAATCTTAATGTGAAACAGAACTATGTACAAGGGCGGATCCAGCTTTCAAGTCAGGCGGGGGGTCATATAGTTCTAGTCTGAACACTGACCGCACTCAAAATCGATTACAATTATACATTTAAAAGTTATTCTTTAAAAATTGGTTACACCTATGATTATTGAATATGTTTACGATTTTTTTAAGTGAAAATAAACGATATATTTAAAAACATCTGTCAATCAGGAGTCAGCCTAGTGAGGGTCATGACCCTCATGACCTCCGCCCTGGATCCATCCTTGACTATGTATATGACTGTTGGGTGTATAGTTGTGACCCAACAATGCAAATCTATTTCCAAGGGTATCAGAAGTTAGGATTCGGTCTCCCAATCACCAAGACATAACCACCAATGCATCCCACAATCATTTGGAATGGGAATCAAATCCGCGGGTTTTCGCATCAGAACAGCCGAAATTCCTTGGATTACATATCTGCCTGTCTCTTTAGATCAACAAGCCTGATGGTATACATTGTATACCTCTCCAAAATGCAGGTAGATATTACTAATTGTTTGCCACTGATTTACCAACCGAATGTAGAGTGCTAAAGCATGTTGTTTGATAAAAAATATAAAAAATAAAATAAAACATCCGAACATGAAAATGTGATTAAAACCGCAGCTCAAAATAAGTCATGAATATTCATAGATAAACTACATCTATGTGAATATTTAATAGATATAGATATAAATATAAGCATCCAAGAATACAAAGAAAATGATTGCCATAACAGTTGCACTCGCGTCTAACTTTGCGCATTCTTATTTTCATAAAATATTTAAAATGAATATAATGTCAGTAGTAAATATCGTTTTAATAATAATAACATTTATAGGGATAATTAGTGGCATCCTGATGAATTTCGCTGAAAAATCAACCCCAGTGTTTTACAAAAAGATTATCTCGTACGGAAGTTTTTCATACCGCGGCAGTGGTGCGAATTTTGTAAAATATATGGAAATTCCTAAATCTTATTTTAAACATTTCTATATTTACTCCGTTACTTTATGCTGGATGTCTTTAATTTACATGTCGCTTGTATATTTTCACGGAATCAAGGTGGATGGAATATTTACAAGTATGTTGGAAAACACCGCTGCAGTTGATGAAGGTAATATACCTAATATTCATTTTTAGTCTAAAATTAGGGGGTCGAATTGACACCTTCAGCAGACAAGCCATCTGCACCTGCTCGTTGTGCCCGACACTGGCTAAGACAAGTGGAGAGATGACAGTTATGGAGACTGCGTAGGCAAATGTAGGGCTGATGATAATTTGCGTCAACAGCGTCAAACGCTACATCCTGCGTTGCCAACTTATGTGCCAAGTAACACCGTGTTAACGAGTATTGAAAAAATCCTCTTAATTAGGCAAAACCTATAACGCCAGACGTCCCGTAGCCGAAGATAATGATGACGTGAAACGAATATCGAAGAATAGAAATATGTCCCATCTTCTTTCTTTGGATTCTTTAACTCGTAATATTTACCTAATTTGATTTAACCTGGTTTCTTTTCAGTGTCTGTTATTGCTGCTCTAATAACAATATCACTGTTTACCCTACAATGTACGCGAAGATTGTACGAAACGTTTTGCTTGCAAATATTTGCAAAGACGAGCAAAATGAACATTATTCACTACACACTAGCAATTATTCATTATACTGCCTGTGTTCTGGCATTTGGTGTTGGAAATTCTCCACTGTTTAGCGGTGAGTTTAGTAATAAATATCTTGCTTTAATAATATATCTATATATTTTTCTTAATTTCCTGTTCTCTTCGTTACATTAGGTATCTTTTTACCACTAAATCATGTATGACACCACGGGGACTCTTCGGTCTCACCAAAAATAAATATAGATGTTGTATCACAAAAAAATACAGTAGGTATAAGAATGGAACCCGCGGCCTTTCATTCCAAAGCCAAATTTCCGCTTACTGTCCCACTAAAACGATCAAATTCTTTGTCATTTATATCACATGCTAATTTATATACCTACTATATATTTCTCTAGCCTGACTTTAATCTAACAAGATAAATCATATTGAAATAAAACTATTTTATACGGATTTTATCGCGATTTCGTCACGGGGCGGACTGACCACGAAAGCTGTAAATTAATCGAAACGTCGGGAAGTTAAAAAATGTAAAATTAAACCAAATCGCGATAAAATCCGTATAAAATAGTTTTATTTCAATGTGTAACATTCGCGTAAATCTAAGAAACCATTAAGATAAATCATCGAACTAATGTAAAAAGAATCTTATTTAAGGTTAAAATAATTAATTCGTTTTCATGTACCTATTTAGGTAACTAAAAAATATCTACAACAACTAACAGTTTTGCCTTCACAATGACCTGATTGATGGCTGATGCCACGTATTTTTTGTTCCGTCTGAATATAATTGTCGGTGACCTTGCGGTAATTATTAACCGCCATTTTGAAATAACTATAAAACTATGGTAATTATTATGATTAAATCTAAAAATACACTGGCCTGTTATTTTATAACATACTGGCCTGGGCGCGACAACCTCGCAATGGGGCCCATGAAAAGGATGACCTCTTTATGTCGGCTCTTACTGCGGGCAGAATACATCATGAAGTAATTCTCACGTCCCTTAACCACAAGGCCTGAAATCAAACTTTCCATTAGGTCTTTTAGACTTGCATGCTTGCTTGAGGAAGCTTGACAGACTTTTTTGAAATTGTTAAAATTTTTTCAGTCTAAATGCAATAGTGATTCTCTATGTAGGTATATGCAAACCTGAATGAAAAATCTGTGACAAATAATGGTTGCACCGGTTTCGAACCTGTGACCTCTGCTTTAGTTATCGTCTATTACTTAACCATCGCACGCTAAAACTAATAATCACTAAATCATTTCAGGAACCCAAAATCGAGGCAGCATAGCATGGATTGACGCTCGAACAAAAGTAACAGCGGTTCCTTGCATAGTAATATTTCTCCTATCCTGGTACGAGCAGTACAGGAGTAATGTCATACTTGCGAACCTACGGCGAGGAGATAAATCTAAGGATTATGCAATACCTCGAGGAAGGCTGTTTGACCGTGTGTCCAATGCACATAGATTGTGTGAAATAATTATGTACTGCACTTTAGCTGTGATAAAACCCAGTGTGACTTGTATTCTTATTAGTGTATGGGTTTTTGTTAATCAAGTAAGTATTTTCGTATTATTTGTTGCTGTTTTTAAAGATAAAGATGAACTACAACTAACAACACATACTCTTTTGTCTAATGTATCGGAAATGCTATTGATGTACCAATTTTAAATTTAAAAAAAGATTTATACCATACGTGCAATTCATATAAAACAGATTGGTCAGGAATTAGAATGAACCTAAATATTGATTTCCTTCTAGGTGGCAATCTCAATAGAAGTCCACAAATGGTACAAGAAGACCTTCAAAAGTTATCCTGCACAGAGAACAGTGATAATTCCAAGTTTATTGTGATTACACGGAAACTTTGTCATAATAATTTGTGTCACAAAAAGTGGTGACGGAAAGAGGTTTTTTAATAAAATAGGGCTCGAAACTAAACGCCTTTGCGCTAAATATTAAAATACGTTGCTGCTAACGGTGAGGGATTTGATTTCACGCAAAAGATGATAAATAAAAATTACACGAAATATTAACATACTTTATTGACCTAAAGAATTGAGGAATAACACAACACTTCATACATTGCACACAATACGACACTCCTTACCTCACTCCAATGAAATCATATCTTCATTTGAATAAGAAGCTGGAACAAAAAACACAATTAATTGTAATTAATGTCAAAACAACAATTTATTACGATCGGTCTTTAAATTGTAATTAAAAACGACGACACTAGTTTTATTGCATCATACCCGGAGTGTCAGATATTCTTTAATTACTTTTTTTTGCACTGTCATAGGAATGTGACTACATCTTGGCCGTGTTTCAATATACACTGCGAGCACTACAAGATGTGGCTGCGTCGGTGGCGCAGTTGTACCACGGTGCGATTACAAAGCTGAAGTCTCAGGTTCGAATCCCGGGTCGGGCAGTGACATTGGATTTTTCTATTCATTATCACACGAGAGACGGGAATTTGTGCCCGATATGGCGATAGGCTCGCCCCCCATCACATCGTCGAACGAATTACACCAGGCGAAACGTAGTTGTCCCGGTAGCAACTCTGCCTACCCTCTCTGGGAAAAAGGCTTGGTTTATGTTTGTAAGGTGTGACGTCAATTTCGTATACTGCGAAGCCGTTCTTTTATAGAACTTAGATTTCGCATCAGATATGTCTGTGCACGACGAAAGGCGCTTTAAATGTTGCAAACTACATAAAAATCAAAACCTCCTTAATAATGGGAATTGTGGTATCTATAATCAATTGGGAAAATTCTGTTATGACCCAGCCGGCAGTCCGTGATATAATTATAATGTTTGGAATTATATTGTCTTATTATAGTAATGATAAAAGACGTTAGCATTTATTCAGTTTTAACCATATTATAATTATATTACATTAATACATACGTGCAATTGTATAAGCTGTCAATATACTTTTCAGTTATTTTCCCGACTATATCGGTAAACTGAAAATTGAAAAAAATGTGCTTAATGGTAGATCTATTGTTAATTAACTACGTCGACATATTTCATGACGTCAATATAAGTTCTAATTTTGCCCACGCACAAAACTTAAAACTTACCGCTCGCACTGCGTACCTCAGAACGCCAGTAAGAGTACAAAAATTGCGACTCATTTATTTCCTTAGGATAATATCGAACCAGTAAGCACTGAATAGTGCTCGCAGTGTATATTGGAACACGGCCTCTACTTGATTATTATATTTTAGTCAACAGAATCTAGACAGAAAATCAGCCATAAAATATGGCTAAAAGCTTTCCGCGCTAAAAAAATGGACAGCTAAAATCATTTATTTTAATAGAAAATCTAATGAGTTTAAAAACATTGGTATTAAAACGTTACTTTATCTCGATTAAGTCACTATAAACTGCAAAAACTGGAGTAAAATCGGTGCATCCGCGTAGTACAATCACACAGAGAAATGCACATTTAAACACTATTTTTCTACATCGTTTAATAAAGTAGCTTGTAACTAACCTGTAAGGATACCCTTGTGTCTTCGCTCTGAACACGGAGAGTAGAAGCGAGAAGAACACGCAGACTAGTACCAATCCCACCACGGACTGGAACCTCCGTCTCTTTCCTTCAGCCTGAACCCTGACCACGTCGCCCTTCACCCCACCAGCAGCCTCTATCATGAGGATCATGCCCACTACCACGGCACCATCTGATTTTAGGTTAAGGAAAAAATATGGAGTGCTAAATTGATTAGTTAAATTAAATTACAGATTTTAACCTTACAAGGTTTTGGCCAAGGCTGATTTTAACCTTAATTCATTAACCTAAAGGAGACACATACAATAGATTTTTTTTGTTAATTGCCTAAGAATACACTTTTAATTCCAAAAAGACGGTGGTAGGTATACTGTAAAAATGAACCAGCGACCGCCACACCGTCAAGTTAGTTGACGTCCGCTGTGTCACCAATAGACCACCACACACTAGATTGGGTAATATAATTTACAACGTAACTGCATAGTGCATACCCATACTATGTTTTTAAAAAGGATACTCAAAACAGCAACAATATAGCTCTCCAACACAAACTGTCCGTGCGAACCACCATTGATATACACCGGTCCATTCTTAGTCTTATGGAAGAATGGTGGGCCTCTGATCTGGTTCCACATCTGACCAGACACCATGGCAAAACAGACGAAAACCGCAGCGACCGCCCACATTTGCGTATTGTAGAGGAATTCAAGGTTGTTGCGGCGAAGATACAGGAATCCTGCCACCAGGATGAACAGCATGAAGAACGCAACCGCGCCAGAGTAGTTTGGTGGCCTGAACACTCGGATCTGAAAAGGAATCACATAAGTATAGAATCGACAGCCTCCGTGGCGCAGTTGGTTAGACGCCGCTTGTGAAACGAGAGGCCGCGGAGTTGATCCCCGCACGGAAACAAATGTTTGTGTGATCCACAGATATATGTTTCGGGTCTGGGTGTTTGCGAGACCGAAAAGTCTCTCGTGGCTTCTGATACGCACAGACACAAGACTCGATCTTAGTGTGGGGTCAGGACTATGTATGTGACTGTTGGGCGTATTTATTTATTTATAATTTTAAGTCGTAAATGTCCCTAATGTCATATTTCATGGATTTTCGCCCTGAAATGTAATAGCGTGGATGCACATCGCCGGAAAAAAATCCGAGCATGAACAAATAATACGAGATTATTTAAATCGAAAAACATGCAATAAATACACTGCTTATTAACTTATATTATGTGGGCATGAATATAACTTTGGTAAGCTGCATTTTTGCCATTAACCTATTATTGGATATTGAAGTGTCATTGTAGCAATTAGGTAGGATTTTTACACATGCAGGTGTAATACCAAGCATTGTTTTATAATTCATGGTGTTTGGTTTTGCTACTGTCCATGACTGGGTGTATGGTTTGCCATCCTGCGAATGGCATGCTCGTCTTGCCATTATTTGCAATAAAAAAATATGTGCATGTCTTAAGAACACATAAGCAAATCCTCAATTATAATAATACTACTTTTCTCAAAAAATATTAATATGATTAAAATTTACACACCAAGTTGACAGCACAGATAATATTATTAAACTGGTAGAAAACTTATAAAAATAGACATCCTAAGTGGCCAGTACCAAAAGTAAAAGCATAAGTAGCAGCCAAAGAGGTTAGCATGAAGCAAAAAATACAACATTTCATAATTATTTATACGGTTACACTACAATTGAAATTGCATGAAAAAACTTGTATGTCAATAATCAAAATTGTAATGATAGATTTTTAGCACAGTTAATTAGGTCCATTACTTTATTAACCTAAATTAATATGAAATGTATTTGCCATAATTGTTTATGACCACTTAATGTAATTGTAATGCCTAACATTAAAGTGAATACCATATTTCACTTTAATGTTAGGCATTTGACAGCCTTCGTGGCGCAGTTGGTTAGACGCCGCCTGTGAAACGAGAGGCCGTGGGTTCGATCCCCGCACCAAAACAAATAATTGTGTGATCCACAGGTATTTGTTTCGGGTCTGGGTGTTTGTGAGACCGAAAAGTCTCTCATAGCTTCTGATACTCACAACACAAGACTCAATCTTAGTGTGGGGTCAGGACTATGTATGTGACTGTTGGGTGTATTTATTTATTACCACTATTGTTAAGTTACGCCTTACCCAACTGTGTTTTAATTTTGTATAAAGTTTTTGTCATTACTCCGAAAAAAATCATAAAAAAGTTTAAATAAATACTTTCTTTGACCAACTAATAAGATAAATCAAAGGTAAAAAAAAGGAAAAAGGCCTGTCTGGACCACACCAATTGACACTAATTGCTGCCTACCCCAAAGGTAGTATTGTAAGTTTAGCAGTGGCACAATATTATCACATTTTTATACATTATTTTACCTGAACATCAGTCCTGTCCTGAATCCACTTAGCAATAGCTTCAGCATGTATTCCAGCCCTTTCAAAGTCCATTGAGTCAGCTGGCTTAGGTTTACCCTTAGCTGGGAAGTGCATGATTACCGGAGCTGTGTTCAGACGAAGCTGGGGAAAAGAACCATAGAGTTTATAATTTCCTATGGTATTAAAACAATTTAACTTGTGTTTAAATAATAAATAATAATGGTTATTTTAATATTACTAGTTCTTAAATTTCATAGTATAATCTGTAAATAATTATTTAAATATCCAACATTAAATCATGGCTTAATGTTTTTGTTTTAAAATTTGCTAATGAAAGTACACTATAAGTCTTTTTATCTGGTTGTGAATTGTTTTATTATTTCATATTGGACATGATCGAAATAATTAATACACAATAGTTAATCAAATTACTTACCATTTGGAAAATATCTGAGCCTTCATCAAAGTCAACTATACCAAGGAAGAGTTTACTGTTGAAAGACTGAGAGAACCTTAACGAGTTGGCCACGATCATGTACTCGTCAAATACGTGCTGGCAAATCGCACAGCGGCGAGAGGGCGCCATTGCCGTAAACATTACTATGAAAGAGTAATCCCTTGGTGGCGATTTAACATACTCCTTAAATCTATTGAGGTTCAACGAGACAACAGACTTCTTTGCAGTCATGTCCGTGAGCTGCTGAACTTTCTCTTCGATCTGTAAATTGAATATTTATTTATTTATCGTCAAATAAATACCGGCTACCCTTCATCAATGATTAGTTTGGTAGCATCTCTTACCCCTTTAGGACGTGTTTGTGCATCTCCTTCGTAATAAGTTAAAAGTATAGTAAAAAATAACAATGATTTATACTTCATTTCAATGGTTTAATTTATTTAATTTGGTTAAATTTGCCACAATTAATTGCGATTTCTTGATGGAAGTTTGACGTTTGCCAACGCAAAACAAACGTCAAGTATGAGTGACGTGTTCTTTCGTTTACGAAGTCAGGTGCAACAATAATATAATAATGTTGCAACGAATAGATAAATGCTATTAATTAAGATATTTGGAAAACTTGTGAGACTATCATTAGTAGAACAAACAATCACAAACATTGAATGATATAGATATTTTTTAAATTTTATTTGTAGTTCCAAATTTCACACGCCATCCATGCTAATAGACAGGCTCGGGCGGTATCGTCTGGCTGAATTCTATTGGCGTGTGGCAAGATTTGGAACTACAAATAGATATGTTTTTATAATATAAACAATCATGAATACTCGTTGTCTAATAATATTAACATGCCTGATGTAATAAAGTGTGAAAAGGAATAAACTCTTCTTAAGGAAACAGAGAAAAGGATAATTGTAATCTAATTATCAACTATTTAATCATTAATAGAATTATATCAAATAACAACATTTAAAAATCAAGAGCACAACAATAATTGGGTATTTTACTATAAGAAAGAAAAAATCTAAAAACTATAAATGTATATAGTAGATCATTAAGCAATAAGTATATGTTAATTTCAGTTTTTATTTCCAAGGAATAAATTTTATAATTCGTTTTGAAAATTTAAATTTTTTTAACTGTCCTAAAAATATGTGAAACGGCTGCCGCCATGATGGATAACGATTCTACGTCATTCCGTAAGTAGAATACCCCCTCCGGTGTCCAAGAGCTCATACAAACACAGGTTGTTTACTGGTTGAGTGACGTATCATTTTAACACAGACATATAATATATAGGAGCAGACTAAACATATCGTATAAATTTGCGTGGCAAAACGCACACAGATAAAGAGATGACACACATATACGACAGCATGGGCCGGACTTCGGAGATGCTACGTACCAACTATCGGCCAATTTCACCAGGAAAAGCTAAATTAACAATTACAAACATGAAATCACGTAGGTTTACTTATTTTTTCTATTACTTTTGGTTTTGAAGATGTTGGCCCTAAGGGAAAAAAAATACAAATAATACCACGATAGAGTACTTTTAGAAAATCATTTATTTATTACAAAAAAGGGTTAATTTCTTTAAATAATTTCTTTTCGATACATTCGTTGTGATAATACGGGCTTCGTGCTTAAGTTTTGTACCTGCATAAAATTTTATAATTACTTTAAGTAGAAAATAAACATGATTTATATCATGATGATTATCGCCCGAATTAAACATTTTGAAATAATCTTTACCATTCCATATACGAGTGGAAATTTCAATTAAAGAAATATTCTTGTCGGTTTTAAAAATCTTTTCGCAGTCTTGCACCACAGAGATTACTCCAGGCGAAGGATACGTTAAGCCACCTCGATCTTTCTTTTGGATTAATAAACAAAAGAAATTTCTCTTTTCGCCTAGCACCAGTGTTTGACAAATGGAACACTTGATATTTTTTAATACCTTACGAGCTACAAACCCGGCTATATAAATTGTTACATGATTAGTGTATTCGTCTAATGGTGTACATTCAATATCCTTCATAAAGTGTTGTATGTCATCTTCGTCAAGATGATCGAAATAAACATTGTTTTCGAAGCTAGGTGTACTATTATTCAAACAAAATTCAGGGTTCTTGGAACTCGACACTTTCATAATATGGATGTCATCCGTCAAATCACCATCTTTATTTAAATTGATTTGTATGCGTACAAGATTTTTTTTATATGAACTTTGAAAGTTAACAGTATTTGGATTATCATTGTATCCGCCTCTCCTTCTCATCCGACTAAAAAACATTTCTAGGTGGTCTTGACTAATTTTATAGGATGGAAAAAATCGAAGCTTTTCTACCATTATTAAATTATGAAACATATTCATAACACTCTCTAAACTTATGATGAACCCAAGAAACCCAGTTTTTCGTCCTGACAAAACCACAAGATTATTATTTGATAATTTCAAATTACTAATATATTCTTTAAACATTTTTACAAATACTTTGGTTTGAGCAATGTTGGCTGGACACAAAGATTTTTGAAACCCTGGAGATAACATAGAACGACTGTTTAATATGTCAAAAGCATCATTAATTATATTTATTATTATTGCCAGATATATTATTAAGGACTTGCACATCTTCGCCATTAAGTTTTGTTTTTAAAAGGTCTATTATTTCTGAAAATGTCCATATTTTTTTGTTAAGTCGTCTTTGTTTTTCTCGTAAGGCTTTGATCTGTTTATTTTTTTAAATAATTTTTGATTGTAACTTTTTTATAGTGCTTGTGTGAAAATGAACCAATTTTTCGTTCGATTTCGTTTGACGAATTGAGTCGTGCTGTTCAACTACTGACGAAGGCGATGATATAGCAAATTGCTGGTTTCCATATCGGATGTCCTGATTTTTAGAGACATTTTCCCCAAGCACTGTTCTCTTTCTTGAAATAACAACTTCTGATGAAGATCCAGGCATATCCTGGCACTGAAACAATAATTTCATCAAAACATTACTATTATGCACCAACTATATGTCAAACTAGATTTTAGTACAATACCATCCATAACACATAAGAAAATTTTAAAGTACTGTATTTAGAGATACTATGCTATTACACCATTAATAATACCTAAAATTAAGGCAATCAGCGGCTATAAGATTCCTTATACTGGTTATGTATGTAAAAGAATAAAAGTAATAATAACTCACTTTATTTGACTCGAAGTACTCTTCAAATTTTGTCGGAATTGCGCCTTTTACTAGATAAGTTCGTGACGCTTTTCATTTAAATAAATTTTCTTCAAAATGTCGCGAACAAATAACGCTACTACGAGTGGGTATCCAATACTTAAGGTTTGAGTTTATTAGCCAGGCATCACACAATTTTTTATCCTTAGGGAACCTGAAATAGTTATACACACTCGATTATAAAAACAAAACTATTTAAGTACATATTACGACGTAGTCTTAAGGAAACAATAATTGTAAAACACTATTATATCCTTTTCCCTGAATGCGTCCCCTTGATATTATGAAATATTTGACCTGTCAAATGGCAAGGTTTATTTACGAATTTATTAAAATAAAGCAAGTTTATTCAAAAAGCGGTTATAATTTATTGAGCATTTAAGTAAGGGATACTCGGAATAACGTATAAATGCCATTTCAAAGGCCTAAGAATACTCATTATTGCAGAAATTTAACAAAAATATGATATTAGTAAGCAAGTCAACAAATCCTTCTATTTTACTTACCGATGGAAAGTTATTCCCGGCAATTTTTTGTAAGTAGCACTTTCACACTTGTACACACTGCATTTAACCATTTTTGTTGTGAATAACAATAGATTAACAATAAAATAACGAATATCACAAATGATGAAACCATGACGTGTGGCTCACTGTAAGAAATTTTCAATGGCGACTTGCCACGCTGGCTAATCTGTCAGTGTAGTGGTTAGTGTTGCAATACTAAGGATGAACAGAGACAAATATATACTGTAATTAGAATCATGAGCAGGATACACTATTTTGTTATTATTGTCAATGTGTGCTAATAAAATGTGTTTAGTCTGCTTCTTTATTATATGTCTGTGCATTTTAACAGCCGATGCCAACAATCAATCCCAATCCAAAATTTGCTGTTTGACATTGACAACTCAATCTTTTTTCTGAATAAAGCTTGCCAATAATCAATCTCAGTAGGGAAAAAACTATCTAAAAAATCAATCTACTTTTGGGAGGGCCAATCCCTGCTTGTGGATTGTCCTCTGTATGAAAATGACAGTTTAGGCTTGCCAATAAACAATTATCAGTGTTGACGTTTGGATGGATTGTTCAAAACAATCCAATATTGCAATCCGAGAATTTCCACGGATTATTCATGCAGATTTGCCAACAGCAATGAAACTAGAAAGTAGAAACGAATGTAGATGAAGATGACACAACATTAATTTACGATTTCTTCAATTAGATCTAAATTATTGTATTGTTGTGTATATTTTATCTTGAACGAATTGATATTTTTTGTTTTACTTTGATAAATATGATTTCTGTTATGATATGTTTCTTAATTTCATAGTTGTATTTTTATTTAATTGTTCAGTGTGTTTGTGAAAAAAACATTTATAATGAAATATTCTTTATTACTCACAATTTACAATAATAATAGAAAGAATAAAAATAATAGAAAAGGGAATCAAATTTTGATCATGGGAAGTTGTAGAGCCACGCTGCTATCAGCCATGACTCAGTATGAATGGGCAGGCTATGGCCTTCTCGCTCTCCTCCCGATTTGATGGGCCGGAAACACAGCCATGATTCAATCGTAGTGGATGTTCATGGGCGGCAGTGATCACTTTCCACGGACCTATGTAAATGTTCAATCACATTTCGCAATTTTCTCCACAATATTCTCATAATATTTCTATTAGAATGACAAGTGATAAGTCATTGTTTACTGGATATATTATTTTTCAGTGGCCAGAAAAAAAATCTATATAATTGGGACAAATTGAATTGTTTTTATTGCAATTATTATTATTTCTAACGTTAATTTTTGTTTTTCACAAATTATTTATTTACAAAATGCTGAAAGTGCATAAATATGCAATGAAATATTCTGCGTCAAACTAAATTGTCAAGAGGGAACCGATTGTTTTCAATCTATCAACAGAGGCAATCGACTGTCGCCTGTTTTGTTTATTGGCAACAAGATATTCAACCAATCGAAAAGTAGAAACCAATCCGGATTGACTTCAATCTAAAATTTTTGATTGATTGTTGGCATCGGCTGTATAGGAACATCTTCTTCTTCTTCGTTCGAGTCAATGGCTCAAATTTTCTAGACCGTTAAACCTTTACAATTTCCCGGCCCAGTAGGTCGCTAAAGTTATGGCAGCGTCAGTAGCCTCCATTATGTCTTTTCTTGTGCAGGTGGTAGGACACAGTGGACACATCAGTAAGTGTGAAAGATTCTGTTCTGGGGCACCACAGTCACAATCGGACATTGATTCATAACCCCACCTAACCAGGTTTGTCTTGCAGCGGCACACACCTGTGCGAAGACGGTTAAGTGTCTTCCAGACAGGCCACTGAAGTTCTTTACCAGGGGGCAGGTGTTCCGAAGGTGGGATGTAGTCCGATGGGACGGGGTACTTCAAGCCTAGCGTTTCACATATTTGCGCGCATAAATTTAAAATTTAAATTTTAAATGGTTTTTTATTGGACTTGCCGAGCGAATAAAAATTTGATATTTTTTTAAATAGTTTGTCTTAATCTTAGGAACAACTTAAAAGACTTTTTGAAAATGGGTAGAATACCCAATTATCCATCGCATCCGAGCACACGAGTGAAAAAGACCGAGTGTCACGTCGTCCTTTTTACTCGCTGCGTCACGTGATCACGCTATGTTCCGCCTCCTTGGTTGAAATCCTCAAGACTATTATTTTTTTGACAACAAAGCATTCGCACGCCAAAATCTGGGCATATAGTATGTCAAAAAAGCTATAGTCTAGCTATAAAAGAGCCGGTGAAGATCGACCTTCATCCATCTGATAATCAGTAGATACCTATAATTTTATCAAATATGCCTACTTATATGATACCTTGCCTATTGAAAAGTGGTTTCTCCTTTTTAATAATACGAATGACATAACGATGTGGGCGGGCGAGTAGCGTCCAGTAGACACACCACTAGAATTGGGAGGGTATAATTGTATGCGCTTATCCATGCACTTAACCACACACCCATTATTTTGAGCGCCCATGATAAGATGAACTTTCGCTAGTTACGAGGCCATACGTTCTGCCGCCCACCTCAGACGCTTCTAGAATGGGTTCTCCTAAGTTAATTTTTACCATAATGTGTTCAGTATAAGTAACATCGTTATATATATAATTTAATTCTCTACATAAAATGCAATGCAATGCTGTTAGTTGTGCGAAAGATTTTGCTATCAGCGGTCAGCCAGATAGGCACTACATGTAATATAGGTATGCAGATAATTCATACATTTCTATAATACACCTACATACCCAAAAGTAGGTTACTGGGTTGAAATATTACGAAGCACGTTTAATTGATCCTGACGTTATTTCAATGCGGCTGCGTGGACCTCTTCTGGGAAACTAGGTAACATCTGCACAAAATATTGATTTTGATATGCTATTATTTAGGGCATGCATTCTGTGAGCTGTCTGTACTTATCTAGGTCTCTACTTTCAATGATGTAATAAATAAAATCGAACCCTCCCGTTGCTCATCTCACAATAATTTTTGATACCGTTTGTGGTCAAGTTCGTACAAAGTGACTTTATCTATCCCTTCATCAGGTCCCGTATTCGTTCAGGACAGGATATCAGCCTTCACAAGATTTCGCCATTGAACGTTTATCAAGAATAATTCGCTATTAACCCTTTCACCGCCTGACTTACACCGAGGCGGGCTGGTTGGTGTACAAACAACCGAAGCCCTCGTAGTAGACGTACTGCTGCCCACCATTAGCCCATTGGAAAGATATATCTGCATGAGATCGGTCTCGAGATTATTTCCTCTTATCCTTTCCAGAATAATCCCAGATAGTTTGAATGAAAAGTATTATAATGGATTTCAAATAGGGCATAGACCTTACAAGCAATATGCTCATAGAAAACCTAGATGTATACAATGTACAAAACAGATACATAGCGGAGTACACAGTATACATACTCCACTATTACATTACTGACGATTTTTGAACTCATTCAGCAATACCTAGGTGCATATAAATAGATCATCTCTTGTATTAGATGGAACGAGTGCGTAAGCTTTGTTTGTCTATTCTTCAGCATCGACACATCAGACGCCAAAATATTTCTCGTCATCGCAGCGGAATTTCATTGAAAATAATTCTCCATGAAAAAACGGCCGTCTGAAACATCTGGCATTCGTCTAGACCAGACGCAATTAATTCGCGTGAGTCAATGTACCAAGGTCGACGTGGCCGCGCTTTGTAAAAACTCCCAACACTTGAAATAATTCTGGAATCTGTATGCATACGTCGCGTCGTGTTATGAGGATGTTTACATTTTTCAGGGGATTTAAATTTTTCATTTGTTATGTACAGAAGAGTAATCTATTGGGGTTTTAAGGCGTGTAGTCTAGCTGATAATGAAGTGTATGATTATTCATTTTCTGGTATGTAAATCAATTTTGGTTGATAAATTTTTTCTATGTACATAAATTTCCAGGATGTTATCCAAATTGACTATTCTCTGCACTCATTACAAGGACCAACAATTGTATTGAAACAAAATTAGTTCAAAGCCAATTGTATTGAATGTGAGTTTGTGTATATTTGTGCCTCAGTTCAGCATTATTGGAAAATTGTGAGAAGAGAAACAATTGATTCATAATTTACAGTAGTTGTTTTCAAAATATTTTATTAACACAATTCATTCAATAACACCAAAGGTTATAACATTCTCTAACATGAAACCTAAAATAAAATACAATTTTACCTAGATGTACTTTACTTACCAATTTATAATCATTCAAACATCATTTCGACTATGAGGTATACAGAATAAATATATATTTGAAATATGTTCATTATAATAAGTCATCAGAAATGTATTATTATTATTAAAGGTAATTTTATTACGACAGTTTATATAATGTCATGAAAGCATTTGCCTTCCTAATTTATAATTATTATATTATATATTTTTAAAATATATCGCACCCATAATAAGATCGAAAAGGAAAATAAAACACAGTATAATCAAGTAGAAACAAAATAATATGGAATGTACAAACCATGTTTATTTACTGATTCCTGGCAATACAATGTTTGTGACTCGCTCTTCAATTTGTCAACAGTCACTCCAAGAGAGAATAAGATAACAGTTTACAGGCATAACAGTATAATGAGGATACAATACATCCACTATAACACTGAAAGCTAGATAGCATAATACTCAAGCCAGGTTTAACCTCAACATCTCAGCGATAGACACCGGTACACAGTACCCAGGGGGTTCAACGGTTTCATAAATTATTTAAAATAACTCGCTTGGACTTAAATTTCTACTCTAACTGTACATTAGTTTCGCCTTAACGCTAAAATAATCTATAAGTGATATCGTCGGATGGTACGCGCAAACAAACTGATATGTCGATAGTTGAAAATAATAGTTCTCCTGTCACCGAAAATTAAAACAACACTGCGATAATAAATTAAATAAATAGTACGCCGTCATCGCGCGGTAGCGTCTTCTCGTAACATGATTAAGATTCGAAAGAAGTGATCGTTTTATAAAATTGAAATAGAAAAATTATTTATACAGATGCCGAGTCCCGGGGCGCGGCGCCACCGCAGCATCGAGGCGGCTCCGGGCCGGGGATATGCGGCCAAATGATTTGTTGACATCTATACATGGTGGGGGGTGCTCCGAGGCCCTATGCACGGGGAGTGGCGACGGTGTAGTGGCACTACCGGCGACGACGGACCTGTGCGCGCGTTACGTCACTGAGCAGATACTGGCATAGAAGCTCGGAGCACGGCGACGGGAGTGGAGTGTGTTCAGCTTGTTTACTGTTTCGTGTACAGATAGATGGCGACGATGAGACCGTACAGACCCAATACTTCGGCGAAAATGAGGATAAGAATCATTCCGACGAATAACCTCGGCTGCTGAGCTGTACCACGGACGCCCGCATCACCAACGATGCCTATGGCGAAACCGGCCGCAAGACCGGAGAATCCGACGGCCAGGCCAGCGCCCAGGTGGATAAAGCCCCTGGAAGCGGAAAGTACATTTTATAAACATGCTCCTTGTTATTCAACTTCCATACTATTCTATCAAGAATGCTGATTCTATCATGTAACTTTGGTACATTGTATTATCTAAATAGTTATCATGGCCACAATTTCAATGTATGTTTTATTTTACAAGCTTTTATTTAACTTGTTGGTGCTATTCAAAGACAACCTGTCACAAGTTATCTTCTTGACTGATCATTGTTATCAAATGTTTTATCATGGAAATTCCAACATCAAAGTGTATCATGGCAATAGATTTGACTGCTCAGACTCAATTTCAAATAATAAATATTATTGCTTAATGTATTAAATTACCATATAGAAGCACTAAATAATACATCAGCAATATTGCATCCACTTGTTTATTCAGTGGTTGAAAAGGCTTTTTACAATAGTGCAAAATATCTACATGAATAAGTTATAGCCTATAAAATAATTTCATTTTGTAAAATACATTAGCTCTATCAGCATCTATTCAAGTACATTTAGTATTCAGAATACATTCAACGCTTCATTTGTTATTGATTGTAAAGCACAAACACTTTCAGTGTCCTTCAAATTGACATAAGCATTGGTTATGCTATTGAAACATTTAGAAACTGTTGAGACCAAATCAGTAACATGTGTCAATACTCTAAAATGTACTCCTACACAACTTGCAAAACTATAGAGTTTGAAGTACTAACTTGTAAAGGGTGTAGTTATTGGAGGGGGAATCCAAGGACCCCGCAATAAGGACAGCCACTACGAGCCCGTAGATGGCAATGATACCCGCCATGACAACGGGAATGATGGACTTCATGATGAGCTCGGGCCGCATCACCGACATGGCGGCGATACCGGTACCCGACTTGGCTGTGCCATAGGCAGCTCCCAGGGCTGGAAAATGAAAATATTTTCATTAGAACTGATTATTACTTTGCAAGACTTTATTGATTAGTCCTACAATTCATTCAAAATCAAAGTGACAAAATATTGTTAGACGATTCTACAATTACATTTGCCACTGCAACTCTTGTGAGGCAGCATCAAAAGTGGTACAAATTATGCCAAAAACTATACCAATGAAATAAATGTGCAGTTGTCATACTCAATGTTGATGTGGAAAATGGGCATAGAAGATTATCAACAAGTCTAATAAGTTTTTAATTTGTAATAATCATAATTGTATTATTAAGCATAGGCTTTTAATATTATTGATTATAATTCAAGACTTTAAAGGCATATAAAATTTATAAACCGGCAAAAGGCCAGCATAGCAAAGTCTCATACTTTGAAATACCAAGACTTGCAAACTGTTCATTTTAATTTACTAACTGGATATTGTATAAAAATCTCTACTAGTTGTTGATGATGTTCGGTTTCTAATAATGAAAATAAAGTTTTACAGTACACAGATAAGTCTTTATCTCCATCATGTACTCTGCTATAATAGCACTGTAATTGTGCATGCTTGTGTATAAATATTAATGGCGACTCAGTTCAAATTACCTCAAAAATGTTAATTACAACAATTCATACAATTTAAGTTTAATTATGGTGAATAAAGTATTTGACTGTACTTAATATGGTTTAAATTGTTAGTTCTTCATCTGTTAGCTTAAAATATTGATTATGTAGATAATTACTATAACAACTATTATTGGGATCCAATAAAAAAGTTTTATTTTCTACAAATACCTTAGTGGTGTTTTCTGCTAGTAGAAATATAAAAGTTATGTATGTTATATGAAGACTGCATCATATCATCAACAGATAATCTTAATATGATTAAGTAACTTTGAAAAATCATATTTGAATGTTTCTTTATCTGATAGGTAATCCTGAGTTATATTTGTGGAAAGTAATAGACCAGAAAGGATATTAATGTTCGTTTGAACAAATTATGTAACATTTGATATCCAAATGGATTGTGTAAGTCATATAACATATTATGCACTAAGATATCAAATCAGTCTATGTAAACTTAATATAAATAAAAGCTAAATAATTTAAAAGATGATTATCATTAATCATTAGACATAGTGTAGTATGTATTGATGTAATTAATCAGAATTATCAATTCTAGCACTTTTATTCATTATAGTATACATGTTGATTGAATATTGAATTTTACTATTCTAAAAAATTGTTTAAACAAATAATCACATGGTTAATCACATGTCACATGCTTGTTTTAGTCATTGTGGGGAATCATCACATTTTGTTGGTCCTACCATAGTGTTGTGGGGCTATACTAATTACTTGTTCATTTAAAGAATACACACAACTTAAAATTTCAGAATGAGCAATCACATGACTCGATGATTACTATGGAATCAATGGTTTTCATACTTTGAAGAGAGATGCCTATCCTATCTATAAGAATGTGTATAGTAAGTATGTTGTATCTTTAAAATGTAGCTTAAGGAACTTCCTCAAAGTAAATAAGTACCTTTGTCCTACACAAGTATCTTTCATCATGATCACATGACATTATCCTTAAAACAATTAATACATTTTATAGTTGTTTTAACTTGAGCTATGTATTGCTTATGTATGGACTTTAGCTTCTAATGTTTCATAGACTGAAGATAAATAAGAGTTAGGGTGGAGTCATGTGATGTGATAAATCTCTTCAAGTTAGATAATTGTAGAATTAAGATATTGAGAATAATCCTTCCTGCATGACCTCTTTGCTCTACCAAAATGGTATCATTGAGAATATTGATTGATGAATAGGTTAAGTGAAGCATGACTTAACAGCTGACATGATCACATGATTGAGGGTGCTCCTGTCATGTGACTAATTTGTGGTTTCAGTTAAGTAAAGAAAAAAATCGATCATCAAGGAGAACTTTTTCCATTGTCGTTTTCCGTTTCGCGACATTGCGCGTGTGCAATAGACAACAGACCTTGTTATTACACGCATTGTACTTTTGCAATAATGCCATAGATAAAAAAGAAATGATGAAAAAGAAATGATCACGTTCATGTCTTTTTGCATTTTATGCAATGACTCACAATGGAAAATCCACTGTTTTAATTGCAAACACTAACTGCAGTTCTTTACAATACTACAAATCGTATTTGAAAGTACTAGGCGGGCATAAGTAAAAAGAATTCGATTTCGGCGTTGAGCTCTTTTTGTTAGCACTCAATGCATGCAAGCAGTGCTACCAACATTTGCTTTTAACTTATCAATCACATGACTACGTTTCGCGCATCGGGATCGAAAAACAACGCCCTAAAATTTCTCGTTTCAACCCTAATCATCCCACATTCACTAAAACATGACCAGATCTCACACAATCCGTCATACATATTTATATATTTATGTAGGTACAACGTAGAGCACAAGGTGCGGCTACAACTATAATTAGTGCGCCTAAAATAACCAGAATCAGACAGATTTATAGTGAACATACTTTACAAATTGTTTACTAAAATCAAATTCCTGAAAGCGCAATCCATTTCTTTAACACTTTTGGGTGATCGATAATGATTCGAGACAGCCATTTCGGCGATAATGGTTCATACAAAATACATACCGCTGAAGATGATAGCAGACGCCGCCCCCATAACTCCAAAGAAGGGTCCGTAGATTGGATTTTCGGCCATTTTATCGTTTAATGTGGGAGTATTTACAGGTCCCAAAAACTGTGATGACTATCTGCACACACTCACTCCACGGAACTACTTTTGCACAGACAAATATGGCCCAAGCTTTGCAGACTCGATAGAATGGGTCATATGACGATTGATGTTCAAGGCAGTGCTCGATATGACCTAACTTCTGATTGGCTTTGATACGTAATATCCGAAATGCGCAACCAATCCTGAGCTAAAGATTCGGCTGCGTTATGACGTAGAACATTGATGTGGATCGCTGGCCAGCACTTTTCTACTGCGCATGTACTGATTAGTTTTTTCAGTACTTATTTAATTATAAAGATATTTTTTAAAGAATATTTAAAATATTTTATCCATGAAATAAATAAAATTTGTTTTTATAAAATTAATTCACTAGGTATTAATTAAGAAATTTGTACATAAACAAGATATTTTTATTAAAAGTAGTTTAATTAAACAAGCCTAAATGTTGCCAGTTAATCTTTTTCTTCCTTTTAGGAGATTTTGTACGCACTGAAAATTAAACCATAGTTCAATCTTTGTGTGTATTACATAAATTATTATTTCAACTATAGAACTAAAATATGTAGACATATTCGAGCTCATTCCCAACAAATACGTTCGTTTTTCGTTTTGAGTTCAAAACTTAATTTTTCGACGCTGGTATTATCATCGATAACCGTTGTACTCGGGGCAATGAGTGTGCCTTGTGCATTGTTCGTTTCGTGGGTTCAAATCCCACTCAAGCACTCTAAATGTTTTGACTTTTCGATGACCATTCCTGCTCGGTATAGGGATAGGTCGACCTTTGCATTGTTCCTCTGTCACATCTTGAGATGGAAATAAGCTGAGTGAACTGTGTATCGCACTTCAGCTCTAATGCCACCCGTCTCTATTATTGGAAAGTTGTTAAGCTCCCTGTTCGGTACCGTGGGGGAGTCTGACATATTGCGGCTGGGCCGGATGTTAAAATCCTACTGTGTGACCATCACACGGATTATATACGGGCGGCACTGGATATCTCAGGGCGAGAAGCGCCGTGCTTCAATTCCCGTAACCACCCGCACTACTAGTCCTTCTAATTCACGGTTTTCACCCACTTATAACTATTAACTATGTTTGTATTCCCGTTTGAGTATTATGGGCTTCCACGCTGTCGTGGCCTCCCATATGTAGGTATATGAGACCACTGAGGTGAAGACGCACCGTTCCCACTGGGTACCCAAATGAATTTTGGGTAAAACAAGAATCAGGTATGACAAAAATGTATTTGTGTGTCATACTATCATTTTTTCGTGCGGGAATCGAAACCCCGCCGCGCCGTCGCGTTTCTATGTCGGATATTTAACCAACTACGCCACGAACGCTGCCAAAAGCCAACATCAATAAATAAATTACGTTACTCAATCTTTTGTTACCATGAATAGGGGTTTATTTGACTGTAATATAGTTATTTATATAATAATTTTAACTTTGGGTTAACTATAAGGAGCTGACGGTGACGACGACTGAGAAAAACCTATTTGGTCCAATTAAACCTATTCAAATAATAATTCTTAAATCATTTGCATTAAAGAGTATATTATATGTAGTATCAGGTGCGCTGTGGATAAATATTAACAACAAATTATTAGTCTTGACTTTCCAAAAATCAACTGATTATTAATCTTCATTTTAAATTATTGATGGATTTTAACGTCGCATCTTCATACATCGTTATGCGGAGGCCGGAGCCGGATTATACGAGGCTGTAAAAGTTGAAGGACTCGTTTCCAGAGAGTACTTTTTAATGCGGTTTAGGTTCACTGACCACTGTTTTATATTGTTGGAATATTTAACGTAACAGAAAATTCTGCTGTGCTTCTTTTATGGGCAATAATACCATGAAAATACCATGGGCGTAATACACAAACTATATCCATCTAAATCTGATGTTGCAGTTTCCAGCACATAGGACGTCGTTTTATGACCGTTCCTTTACTGTTGAGGCAGTGCGGCTATGGAACGCTTTGCCTCTCACAATTAAGCGATCGTCCTCGCTGGAAATATTTAAATCAAGGGTGAAAGCCCTCTATCTTTCACAATAGACACATACACTATTGTCATTAAAGCAAGTATATAAATATTTATGTATTATATGTATTATATTGTATGTAAGTTTATCATACCTTGTATTTATTATTATTTTATTGGTATTTATATATTTATGTTACGTGTAAGTTTATTGTTAATAAATAAGCACCGTCCATAACTATGGCATTTTTCCTCTCCCAACCGGTTGTCTGGAAGAGATCGCTTTAAGCGATAAGACCGCCAGTTATATCACCATTATTATTTTTATTTTTTTGTTATTGTTATGATTACTGTATGTTTTCTATTGTTCTATTTTAATTGTTTTCATGTATAAGTTTCATGGTGTTATAATAAAGAGTTTATTATTATTATTATTATTATATCCATGGATAATACCTTTACAAAATGTTTGTGGTGCAGTGAGAGAAATGAATTGGGTATTTGACTGTTGTGGCAATAAATTATAAAATGTGTTGCATATGATAGCTTTTTGGTAAACAATAATTATAGGTATTTTTATTTACATTTATCTAAATTATAAATATTTAAATTATCTAAAATAAGTTTGCCATTTTTTATCTGTTGATTAAATGTAACAAAACACGACAAGCTGTCATTGAGCAGCGTGTGATGTCACGATTTACAATTTTCATTCATCTCTGCCACTAAGATCATTCACCATTTATAAAGCGTGACGTAACTTTTTCAAAGTCACGTGACCTACCGTTTTGGTGACATATATGATGATAAAACTGAAAAATATGTTTATTCGTTATAAACAACTCTTTAAAAATAAATTAATAGTTTGAAGAGGTATAGAGTGATTATATCTAGACTTTAAAACACTTTTCAGAAATTAGTCAAATAGCCAATTATAATAAAACTTCTAACTTTACGCCTTTGGAACGTAAACGTCATAACATTGTTTTGAATTTCGATGTCAAAAAATCTCACGTTGTTTTGCTTTAGCGTGAGAATTTTAATTTTAATTTTGTTTATGTATTATAAATTGAGACTAAAAATATAAAGGCACTGTAAGGTTGGATTTATGTTCTTATACATTAAATAAAGATGAAGTTTCATTATAAGGTAATTAAACATAAATATTTCCAAAACAAGTTTCGCATGTGATCAATATCGAATAAATATCAGTTAAAAGTAATTCGTTTATGTTTAACTACAACAACATTTTTATACGTTTTTTTCTATTAAGACTTTAATTTCATAATAATCCGTATTTATTAATTGCATAGGTTTTTATGTTCAAAACATAACCTAATTAAGATTACCGCTCTTGTTTTCAGTTTCAAAATCTTCTGGGCACTGTGTACCGCAAGGGAGATGTGCTATTTACTAATGATGGCAACTGCGTTATCAGTCCTGTTGGCAACAGAATCACCGTCTATAACTTGAAGCAGTAAGTACTAGATAGGATAGAACTTAACTTATAAGGACTAAAGATAAGACCTCTATGGTGATGTAGGTATCCTTGAGTGATGATGACCTCTACCCGTCACGTTGGTTGGTCTTGTTCTTATACAGAATTCCAGTTCCATAAAAAACTATAACTTAACATACTATACGGAGAGAGTTCGCAGATTATCATGCAGAAAATTGTTTTTTATGAAATATGTGGAAACAAGCAGATAGGCCACCTAATTGTAAATAATTACCACCATCTCTAAACGCCGATAGCATTAGATAATTATTGGTGCACTGTCCACCTTTTAGAAAAGTGTAGGTTCTTAAGTTTCTTACTTGTAATGTCTGAAAGAAGTTGTTTATTTTATAAAAAATATATCAGTGGCAGTGGACAACTATCTCTTGCCAATCTATACTTTGCCTAGACAGTATAGCACTTAACATCAGGTGTAGTGCAGTCAGAATAAAAAAAAAAACTCCACTGTACTTGTGAAATGTGTTTTTAGGAATCAAAGCAACACATTGTCTTTTGAAAGTCATTACAACTACACAGCTGTCGATGTCTCGCCAAATGGTACCACTCTACTGGCTGTCAATGAAAGTAAGTACAGTGTTTCAAATATTTTATATACTTAATTTTCTTTTATCACTTTAATGCAAATAAATCTAGATTAGAAATGAGAATTAAATATTTTATTCTGATAGAATTATGTACAATGGTTTCTTAGATTTACGCGAATGTTACACATTGAAATAAAACTATTTTATACGGATTTTATCGCGATTTGGTTTAATTCTTAAATTTTTTAACTTCCCGACGTTTCGATTACTTTACAGCTTTCGTGGTCACGGGGCGGTCCGCCCAAAAAATTAAACCAAATCGCGATAAAATCCGTATAAAATAGTTTTATTTCAAGAGTTATGTACGCCACAAATAGTTTAATTTAGATGAAACCCCACATTTTTGGAACACAAATAATATGAACTACCAATTATTTTATTGTTCTTGCAGTTATAGTAAACATTTAACACCAATAAATAAAAACACTAACATGAGGATTGATAATGTAAATAATAAAATCAATCATTTTCAGAGGGTGAAGCACAGATGATAAGTTTGGTAACATGCACAGTCATACACAGGTATAAATTCAAGCAGGAAGTCAATGCGGTCAAATTTAGTCCTGATGGGGCATATTTTGCTGCTTGTTGTGATGATACAGGTAATCATTTCTTTTTTGTTAATATCTTTGCAAATATTTATCTGATTCAACCAGTATTTTAACTATGTCATTGTCTTTCTCTTCTTTCAGGATGCTGTGTAAACATGACATATTGTTTTTTATACTTTCAGCATTTGTTTTGTTATTACTTTGTGTCTTTTTTTTCTGTTGATTTTTATAAAAAAAATAACTTGGAAATCTTGAAGTTTGTAGTGATTCCGATAACAATAGCATTAATTTGTTAACGAAATGTAAAGGTGATTTTTATGAGAATACCTGTTTGCCCGAGTTGTTTTAAGGTTTACGTTTGAAATCGAATAAACGATCTTGGCCTCAATCTAAAGATCGATTTCGAGAATAAACCAATGGGTTTAAGATTTTTCGACTCGCCCACGTTTGACTTATTTTGATTGGTTTATCGAGATGGATCTGTAGATAGGTATTTAGATTGCTTTTGAAATTTGTCTGTAAAATCTAGTCTGATCGTAGAATATATATTAACGTATATCATTTCATGTGTGTATACAAGAATAAAGACCGGTAGAAGAAGAACTAGGAGTGATTTTTGCGTAATTAAAGTAGATAACTGTTCAATACATTCTATTTTTCCACAGTTTTCATTATGACGGCACCCTGCGCATTCACTGGTGAGTTCCGTTCATTTATAATGAAACGGGTATACAAAAAGGCCCATGATGACGTCACATGCATAGACTGGTCTTCCTGCTCCAAGATCTTAGCTGTTGGCTCCAAAGACACCACTACTAGAATCTACACCGTAGACTACCTTGACAATATAAACACATACACATTAAGTGGACATACAGATAAAATAGTGGGGATTTTCTTTGAAAAGAAAAGTTTGGACTTGATATCGGTGAGCAGAAACGGTCAGGTGTGTTTGTGGGAAGCATCTATAGACTCGGATGATCTGGTAGTGTCCGAGGTGCAAATATCTTTGAGGAAAAAGCGGAAAATGCAGAAAGATGAGGAGAGCGAAGATGAAGTTAATGAGAAGGATGTTATTGAGAAAGATAAGGAATTTGATGTGAGTAGTATTTGTGGTGCATTTGTCCCTGAAAAAATGTTTTAAGTATATGCTGTTTAGTGGCTGTATTATTCAAACAGGGTAATCTGATAGAAGATATTGGCGCTGCTATGACTATGCGATTAATGTATCAGGATTTTTTGTATGAATTACTATGAAACGTCACTAGAAGATGACGAAACATCTACATAGTTTGCAGACTTTAAGTATAATTCATACTAAGAATATTTTTAATGTTATTGTATGTTACTTATAGTGAGAGGAGACTTTTATATGCAGTGACTAATTAAATCCATTTGGGTGTATCATTCAGGAAAATGATGAACCAGAGGAAGAAAAACCAGTGAAAAAACAGATAGCGGAGTATGAAGAGAAACGGCTTACATACGCCAAGCTAGGCCGGCACTACATAGGCGATGCTATAAGAAAAGCAGACAGAAAAATAAGACTTACAGCGGCACAATACCACAAGGAGACTAAGATGTTGGTTACAGGTAACTTGCTTCATATTGTTTCTCCAATTTAATGTAAGATGCGGCCGATTTTTAAATATTCTCTCAATTATTCTTGCCAGGTCTATCTAGGCATGATATCGATGTTCTTTCGGACTCTGTCCCAATTGAGTAGCGCTTTTTGGTCGACGTTGTCAACTTTTATTTTGTATACGCAATAATTAATTCTTCCCCTGTAAATGTATGTAATTCTGCTGGGCAATGGGCATAGACCTTCAAGCGAGGGGCTTAAACCATAACTCTCGACGCTGGTCTAGTACATACTGATGCGTTAGATTTATTCACTTAACATAAGTGCCCTTAATCCTCACTATAAAGAAAATTATTTTTGTCCTAGGATTCTCAAACGGAGTGTTCTTCCTCCACGAAATGCCAGATGTGAATCTAATTCACACGCTCAGTATTTCCGAACACAGAATCAGCAGTATAGCAATATCCTCGCCTGGAGACTGGATAGCGTTCGGATGTCCCAATATAGGACAGCTTCTTGTGTGGGAGTGGCAGAGTAAGTAATGAAAGTATTAAATTTTCTGTTGAAGTTAACTTAGTTATTATTATCATCGTAGCGCAGTTGGTTAAACGCTGGCTGTGAATCAAGAAGCCGCGGGTTCGATCCTCACACCGAGACAAATATTTGTGCGGTCCACATATATTTGTTCCGGGTCTGGGTGTTTGTGAGACAGAAAAGTATTTCGTAGTTTCTAGCGTGAGATCAGGACTATGTATGTGACTTTTGGGTGTATTTTTTTTAAGATATAAGAAAGGAGATGTTTCGTTACATGTATGTTGATGTAGGATTATTCTAGTGATGATAATGTATCGATAAAAAATTTCAAGTGTTTATTTCTCACATAGTTATCGTATCAATACAAATGCGGATAAAAATAAAGTAGGATTATATGATCATATTGAATTTATACAATGGTGTATTTAACTAATTTTTAACGAGAGTTTACGTCACGACCCCTATTACCACTGTATCAAGCCATCTGTCTTTTATTACCATTTCTTTCTCCTTTTAATGAATTCCATGGTTTTCTATAATCATTAAGGTATTGCAACGATCAGATATTGCGAAAAAACAACGCACGTACCTACCAGACCCGCAGGAAATTAGGAAAGCGAGCATTTGAGATCGATAAGACCGCCATTTGTAATACTTCATTGAATTGTGTGGTGATGTCCCTACTATACAAAAACATATTATTTATAGGTGAACAGTACGTGATGAAACAGCAAGGTCATTCTTTAGACATGACCTGTGTTGCCTACTCCCCCGATGGTCTCTATCTTGTAACAGGGGGGTATGACGGTAAAGTCAAAGTGTGGAATACAACCAATGGATTCTGTTTCGTCACCTTTAATGAACATAAGTCGACGGTCACTAATATAGTGTTCAGCGTCAATAAGAAGTTCTTCGTGTCTTCGTCGCTAGATGGCACTGTTCGTTGTTATGACTTGACTAGGTGAGTTGTGTGTGTAATTTTGTTGACTACCGTTCCTTTGTATAACTGTATTGATAATGAGTACAGATTAAGAGTTGCATGTTTCATACCTTAAGCTTAACATCTCAGTATTGTAGTTGTCGTTTTTTCTTTATCAACAAACATCTAAGGGCTATTGCATCAAATTGGACGATTCCAGAGCACCAATTCAATCTAGTCTTTTATATATCTAGTCCACTAAATAGTCCTAGCCTAAACCACCAATTCTTTAAACTCCATTTCACCAAAGTTTATAGTATAAATGCACCACTCTACAAGTCCAGGATGCCACCTCATACAGTATAGTATGTTGTGAGATCCAAGGATGATAGTATACTAAACTTTCATGAATCTAAACTACAAGTCCAAGGCCCAAATTACAACACCCACTTACAACTATACTATAATATTTCCAGGTACCGTAACTTCCGCACACTAACATCTCCGAGCCTGGTGCAGTTCAGTTGCGTGGCACTGGACGCCAGCAGTGAGTTGTGCGCGGCGGGCGGACATGACGTCTTCGATATATACATCTGGTCTATTAAATTTGGGAAGCTTTTGGAGGTAAGCATAATTGGAGTACAAGACTACCAGACATTTATATTGGTCTACAACTTCTGTGTACGAATACAAAGTATTAAGTTACAATAGGTGAAGATGGTTTGGGTGAATGTGTGTGTATAGTATTGGATAAAAGTATTATGTATTGAGGACTTTTATATGATAGGATTATTTGGTAATTACTGATCATGTTGATATTACCTTCTTTTCACTACAGCTTATAGAAATAATTCTTAATATTTTTTTATAAATTGTGTCGGTAAATAATATTTGAGAAAATGCTTTCTATCGGTAGTAAAAATTTGATTTGTTAATTTTATGGCTGTTTAATATTCCATTCTGTGTTTTTTTAATAATATTTTTTTTTGTGAGAGACGCAATGATATACTACGGGCTATTTAGCTGAATGCCTACCGCTTTCAAAACCTTCGGGAATTTATTGTCTATGTTCACCACTGAACTGGGTTAAGGGTGATGATGGTGATGAAAAACAAACACCATTTTTATATTTCTTTATCCTTATACATTCTAGGTATTAGGCGGTCATGAAGCGCCAGTATCTTGTTTATCATTCAGCCCGGCTCCAGGAAGTTCTCGCCTCGCCTCAGCCAGTTGGGATCATTCAGTAAGGCTGTGGAATTGTATCGAGACGGGGTCTGATTGTGAGACCATCTCGGTGGGATCCGATGCACTGCAGGTTGTATTCAGACCAGATGGTGAAGAGGTTAGTATATTATCATTATTATTTTACGGCGGCATAGGCCTGTCCGGGTGCAGATTGTAATAACTCACTGTATTCATTCAATTTAAATGTGTCACCGTGGCTGATAGTCGTTATAATAATGTAAAGTCTATCTATCTATCTATCTATATTAGCCCATATACGTCCCACTGCAGGGCACGGGCCTTCTCACAATCGAGAGAATCGATTGAGAGTGGTTAGGCCATATAGTCCACCACGCTGGCCAAGTGCGGGTTGGCGGACTTACATACCGTAGAAATCATGTATACATAGTACATAATGTAAAGTACCTAGTAATAAATAATATTAAATTTTAATTTCTTTACTTGAAAAAAAAAACATCAGAGTTCACAGATATAAACCATCCACAACGTCAAGGAACACGGCTATGAGCATTTTATATTTTTTTAATTCTTTACCTAAGCTACCCTTTCTTTTTTTCGTTCAATATTCGTCATTTATCTACAGATCGCAATATCAACCCTGGACGGTAACATAACGTTCTTCAACGCGAGCACGTGTGACCAGACTGCCAGTATAGAAGGCAGGAACGACCTCGGCGCCGGACGAGCTGATAGCGACCTCATCACCCCGGAGAAAATGCTCAAAACCAAGTGAGACTCAACCCTTTTCTTTTATTCCCTTCTTGTGTGAAAGTCCCTCTATATTTTCCCTGGATGAAAAGCATTATTATTATAGAAGTATAGATAGGGACCCTAGATGTAACTAAGGAGGAAAAAAATCCTATTGCAATTGCTGTATTCTGGAATTTTCTAAATGTTGTGTAGAGCAGAAAAATGTCTGCCTTATGTAAAAAATACTCTCTGTGAGTAAAAAATTCGTACAAACAGGAGTGTCACTATGTACATGGGTCTCTTTAGGCGAATTATCTATAGATGATCAAACTATACCTAACACTAATTAAAATGTGCGCCACATTATACCTCTCTGCAAAACAAATTCAACTCATAAATCCAAGAGTTTCATAATTTTAACAAATAAACGAACGGTCGTCAGCAAAATATTAATGTAACTCAATAATACACAAATTTTCTAACTACATACATACATATACTCACGCCTTTATATCACCCACATTTCGCCTTGTATGTTCCGTCCCATGTTGCGACAGGGGACGAGCCTATCGCCATATTAGGCATAAATTCCTGACTCCGGACTGATAATGAACAGAAAATCCAATATCTTTGCCCGACCCGGGACTCGAACCCGAGACTTCAACTTTGTAACCGTCCAGTAATACAACTACGCCACCGAGGCATTTTTTAACTAACCGGTATGTTTTTGTTCAGGGCATTCACGACGATATGCTACTCTGCAGACGGAACCTGTATTCTCGGAGCGGGAAACTCAAAACACGTGTGTCTCTACAGTATCAATGAATCCATACTTATTAAGAAGTTTGTCATCACGCAGAACAGATCTCTGGATGCTGTTAATGTGAGTAAAAGATATAAGTATTGTTTTAAAGAAATAATTTTAATGTTTTGTGGGACACTACGAGTGACTTTGCATCCCAATTGTTGCTGGTCTAAATAAGCCAGAAAGAAATTTCGATTTGTTTCGATACCTTAAATCGGATGGTAGATTTAACTTATTTGTCATTAAACGTCTGAGAAAAACGGCCGTTAGATTGACACTCTGCTCAAAAGCAATGCTGTGGAAATTAATGTGAAAATTGATAAGCGAAATTGTGAATAAATAAAATAAATAATTACACCCAAGTCACATACATAGTCCTGACCGACTAAGATCGAGTCTTGTGTCGTGGGTATCAAGTACTACGAGAGACTTTTCGGTCTCACAAACACCCAGACCCGAAACAAATACGTGTGGTTCAGACAAATATTTGTTTCGGTGCGGGGATCGAACCCGCGGCCTCTCGTTTCACAGTCGGCGTCTAACCAACTGTGCCACGGAGGCTCTGAATTTATGATAAAAAAGTGATTTATTTACATATTTTATCATCTTCATCAACTTCAGTCGAAGAAAGTCCGTTCGTGAACCTAGATCTCCTCTAAGGTTTATATACTGATCTGATTTTATTTAAATTAAATTGTCAATATTTTTTGTTAACAGGACTTCATAAACCGCCGTCTATTGACTGAGTTCGGCAACATGGCGTTGGTGGAGGAGAGGGGGGATTTGGAAGGCGGCGACGTCAACATCAGGCTGCCTGGTGTGGCCGAGGGAGATATGGCAGACAGGAGAGTCAAACCTGAGGTAACTTTATCCCTTTTTCTGATGCAATATAATGGTGTATATAGTTCCATTTATCCATTTATTCGAAGATGATTTTATATACATTTTTAAAAAAGTGTAACGCAGTTTAAAACCCATTTTGTTACGCATAATATTTCATCTTTGCATCATACTAAAAGTGGACTTGTGGAAATATTAAACATATGTATATAATTAAGTTGTTTATTTATCTATTAAGTTTTTTATTAATCCAAAAGAATAATGTTAACCTACCGCAACTGTATAACTGCTTGTAGGATTTTTGGATCAAATGATTGAATTGTAACGTTTTTATCTACAGGTCCGAGTGCACTGCGTACGGTTTTCTCCAACGGGTGACAGTTTCGCCGTAGCAGCTACTGAGGGACTTATGATTTACTCTCAACACGCCGGCATTGATGGTACTTTCAGGTAGGCTTTTATAATACATACATAAACTCGCGCCATTTTCCCAGAAGGGGTAGGCGGAGGCGCCACCAGGACACCCACATTTCGCCTTGTATGTTCCGTCCCATGATGTGATAGGGGGCGACCCTATCCTAACCTAAATAACAATACCCAATACCCGGCTCTGTGGCGTATGCGAGACCAATGAGTTGTGGAATGCAACGCGCTGATGATGATGATGATACCTGATATCTTGTCAGCCTTTGAGAATTTTGAATGTTAAGATCGTAAGACCACCAACAATTACCAATTATTTTTAGTTAATTTTGATTTGCCCCAATCTAAATTCTATCACGTCACTAATGCAATGATACCATAAAACTACGTTCTACATAACCTTCAAATTCTCTATTTTATAAAAATGTTACAACAATGTATTTTCCTTGTCACAGGCCATACAAATTAGAAGCAAGTTCCACTCCATACGCAGTGAAACAGCTATTAAAGGAAGGAGCGTGGGGCTCGGCCATTAACGGTGCGGTTCAGCTCAACGAACAGTCGGTTATACAGGAGTGTGTCGAATCTGTACCGCCAAACGATAGTAAGTAGGCTTAGAAATGTCGAGTTTTGTTAAGTAAGGGTATATAAAAGTGTATTGAATATAAAAGTGTCGATAACAAAAGTAATCGATACTAGAAAAGTATCGATACTCTGCTATGTTCATACTTTGTAACGCAATGTATCTGTGCGATGGTGAACCTGGTGTTACAGTAGAATGCTGATTATCCGAATTAATTGGGACCGGGGTCGATTCGGATAATCGAACATTCGGATAATCGGACATAGACTGGTAATAAAAAAAAACGAACTGTCACACACAGATTATCACAGTTCTACAATAAACCTCACTTGAACATCTCGATCAGAGTAAGTTGCAACCCCATCAGGCCTTAACAAAAATACTAAGTAAAATTCACAACAATAATATAGGTACATAGTAAAAAAAACAAAACAGAACAAAAATTACTTTGTTTTAATTGTTATATAAAGCTTAGGACCGATTCGGATAATTGGCAATTCGGTTACTCGGCGTTCGGATAATGGGCGTTCTACTGTATATTGCAATGGTGTCAATGGCGAGAGACGATTATAATTACCATTATACACGAATTTTCTCAGAGATTTGATTGTTATCTCCTCTCTCCATCCTTTTCTCCGGCCATTTATGAACAGCAACGCCTTTAAAACACCCAAGTTCTATAGTTACTTAAGCTATTATTCATTAGACACTACCTTATCTTTATAAGATCTACATTATAAATAACAAATTTTCTTTCCCAGTAAACCTAACAGTATCAAACCTAGATGATGACTACGCAGACCGCCTTCTAAGCAGCATAGCTAGACTGTTAGAAGAGTCTAGACATCTAGAACACCTACTGCTGTGGGTTAAAGCCCTGGTGTCAGTGAAGAAGAGGAAGTTTCCGCCCAGTGTGTTACTTGCTTTGGAAAAAGTCCTCACAGTGAAATATTCGCAGCTCAGCAAAATGTAAGTATATAGTAAAATACATAATAGTACGATGGAGAACTGAAATATTATTTTGCAAATTTCACACACGATAAATATATAATAAATAAATAGTTACACCCAACAGTCACATACATAGTCCTGACCCCACATTAAGATCAATTAAGTTTTGTGTCACGGGTATCAGAAGCTACGAGAGACTTTTCGGTCTCACAAACACCCAGACCCGAGACAAATACTTGTGGGCCTCACAAACATTTGTCTCGGTGCGGGATCGAACCCGCGACCTCTTGTTTCACAGCCGGCGTCTAACCAATGGCGAAGGCTGTCCACTGCCACGATGATATTAAGATGGACAATTAATAATGAAGGTCCATTTAAATGAGCTATAACTAAGTAATAGTCGATATTTTGATGCACACGTATATTTAAGCTCCTCGCCATGCGCATCATTAAATAAATAATAAATACACCCAAAAACCACATACATAATCTTGACTCCACATTTGATCGAGTCTTGTGTCGTGGCCCGTGAGTATCCGAAACAACGAGACTATTTTGAATATACAGGGTGATGTGTATTTTGAAACGTATATTTGTCCCTCGTGTACTGCCTTGGTGGCGTAGTTGTACCACGGTACGACTGTAAAGCTGAGTTCTCGGGTTTGAATCCCGGGTCGGGCAAAGAGATATTGGGTTTTCTATTCATTATCAGCCCGGAGTAAGGAATTTGTCCCCGATATGGCAATAAACTCGCCCCCTATCACATCATGGGACGGAACATACAAGGCGAAATGTGGGTGTTCTGGTGGCGCCTCTGCCTACCCCTTCTGGGATAAAGGCGTGAGTGTATGTATGTATGTATATTTGTCCCACCGCGCCTGTTTTGTTTAACAATTCCGTAAACTTGTTCATGAAGGTCCTGTTATATCAGGGTACAATCCTATTAAGGTTTAAAGTTTATTTATTAGGGTATCCTTTTTGTCTAAAATTAAAATGTATCTACCAAATTTCCTTTTACGTCATGCATATTATTCTCTTCGTGGAATCAAAAACCTATACAAAGCAGTTATTTTCATTATTTCACTGGATATTGTGAATATGACTCGGTCATTTGCAAAGATATCATTCCATTTTTATTTGTTCTGTTATCTGGTCTTATTTGCGATGAAATTACTTTTAAGTTATTGCCCCGTCTATTTTCTTTAACCTTGTATTTTTAGCCTACATTGAGTCCTATTGCTGAGAAAAAGTCACTCATTTACCTTCCGCAAAACATACTTCAAGTGCATTAAAGTGCATTTCCTTATTATGAAATATGGTTACTTAATATTTCGACGGTAACGTTAATAGTATCGTGATAATCCTGCCGTTTTGTTATATTTGTTCATGGTTATTTATATTTTACTGTAACATTGTTATTATTGAAACCTTGAGAAGCTAACTTGTGAATTGTTAGCGCATACAAAATCAGCTGACAGCATTAGTCCCAATCGTTTTACGTTGGATGGCAATATTCGATTGCCATACATCTATATAACCTATCTCCTTAGATAGATATAATCTATCCTCATAATTTAAAGGAGTAATGTTACAATATTAAGTTACTGTAATGGCATCCACAATATAATAATTTTAACTATAAGATTGAAATTAAACCACGAATTGTCAAATTAAATAAACCTCTTTACTTTGTTATTTACTTTGTTATTTTTAACAAAGTAAAGAGGTCTAATATTATCATAAAATAAAATTCTTCCGTCTCCCAAAAATGACCACATGAATACCTACTTCTATAATAAAACCCAATCATCCACAAGCTTAACGCACCCATATTCCGTTTTTGGTGGAGCAAGATTTTTTTTATGGGCGAAATTCATTTTACAAGGCCCTCTGGTATTTCAAGAGGAAGTTATTCTTTAAATCCAAATGTCTAAATGTGTAGGGCACCTCGGCCCATAAGGTCTAAGACTGTCAATCACCCCCAATCGCCCGTTCGTAGCACCACCCCTGCATTCTGATTATTATGATTCTTGATTCTAAAACATTCCTCCATATTCTACCATAGTTAGAAGCCCTATAATGCCTTGTAACATTAGGTCAGTGGTGAGAGAAAGTAAATCTTGTATCCGGGGCCTGTAGCTGGGAATTTTTATAATTGTCTATTTTAGGCTCTGCGCGTGAAGTGTGATGGATATTTTTTATCTCGTGATGCGTCGATAAATCACCGTCACACTCGTGATAACTAGGACACAGTAAATATTGTTACAGTAGGTAAAGTTGATGTGGGGGGAAGGGGTACGATAATGACGATTTTGGATTTTTTCTACCTGACTTTGTAGGTTTCGGGGATTTTATTTAAGTCGGTTTCAAGAATTCAATATTACCTCATTTCGCAGATTTATACCTAAATAATATTCAATCTGTTCGTAGTTTCAAATTAATTTTAACTTCTCTTCATTTTTATTCATAAAACGAATCTCGTATTACTAGACTGTGATTAATTTTGGTTGATCAAATTTATAATACAGCATAATATTATCATCTGTATCAGCTGTTTAGCAAATGCTTTGCCTTGAATTTTGCCAAAGTTTGTGCTACTGTCGTCTCTACACTGTGATCATATGATGGCTGATGCTAATAAGGTCAAGTGTATGATAACGTAACTGATAAACTAGGCTGTGAAGGCTCGCCTTATGCAATCCGGTATGGATACAGAGTGCGAAAGGGACGCAAGATACCTCCCATAACGCTGTCTCCCTCACACGCAGAGAATACACTTCCGCAAAACGATTGCAATCTTACTATTGAATTTGATTTGTTTTGTCTTGCAAAGACTGAAGAGTACAGCCTAAAGGCTTTATGGATTATGTAAAAAGTTACTTGGATAGTTTTTTGTTAGCTGGTGGTAGGATTTTCGTATCCGTTTGTACAGACAATACATTATGGAATCTATGCAAATGCGTTGAGTTTCGGGTTCAGCCTGTGGAACTATTCTCAATATACTAGATTTGAATTTCGTTGTACGTACCATGCACTGACGTCACCTGGCGAGCCAGTATTTAAAAAATATAGTGATTTTATTATTTCCCTTAGTTGTATTATTATAGATTTTGTTTTTGTAGAGTCCTATTAATAGTTCTGTTAAGAAGCCTTGTGTATTTCATCAAAAAGGACCTTTGAGGATAATAGACTTATCGATCAGTGAACACTGCATCGAAACAAGAACTGTAGTTTACAAAATATTCGTCAAAATCTTAGATATCGATGAAAATATATCGTTCGAATTAAAATTCATAGTAAATTAGAAGTTCACGACAATTAACTCATACATACATGCTTCTAAATTCTAATACACCTCAACAAGCCGGAAATTAATAAATATGATCGTAACTACCAATTAATTAATAATGGTTTCTTAGATTTACGCGAATGTTACACATTGAAATAAAACTATTTTATACGGAATTTATTTAATACGTGGTTACGGGGCGGACTCCACGAAAGCCGAAAGCTATAAAGTAATCGAAACGTCGGGAAGTAAAAAAATGTAAAAATTAAACCAAATCGCGATAAAATCCGTATAAAATAGTTTTAATTCAATACCAATTAATTTTCTTATCCTTTTTTCCCATCGCGCCAACTGCATGTATAAATTAAAAATATTTCCCTTTTTTACTCATTCAACTGCATGTATAAATTACGATATTTCATTCTTTACGTCCCAGATGGCCTACATACCCAAGTAGGGTCACGTCCGCCCAATGATTTTGGCTCGTGCCATGTAAAAGGCGGGATTTAGGGCGTCTAGACGGCGTCTGTGATATTTTATTGAACTTTGCTAACTCCTTTGATCGAGTCTTTCAAGTGTTTGGTGGGTTTGGTTACGGATTTGGCGGATGAAAATGGATTTTGCTGTTGCTTAGTTGTGATGAGAATACTGAAGGTAATGTGAAAGCCTATGTTGTTGAAAAATGTATGCAATTAAACTTTTGTTTTTATTAATGATTGGTTAAGTAAATACTATATCAGCTCTGTATCGTGATATTTTTAATTCGTTACGACGTTCAACATTGCTCATGTATTTTTTTAATTCGAAAGAATATAATTGGATGTGATGATATGCGCCGGAAGCCCAGTTGTAAAATCGCACGCGATATTTTATATGTTAAAAAAATATTACAATGTTTGCTCTACACGATATCCATTTTATTGTAAACATATACATTAAGACTAATTAATATTTTCATGGGGTTTCAAGCCGTGGTTTGTACACGTACATAATTTTACAGTTCAATACTCTATACTTGATATTCTATACTTGAACATCATATTTTATTGACCTCACTGTATCGTGGAATAAAGCCAAGTTATAACAGAAGATTTATTGATCAATATGGAAGTTTATTCAGTAGTAATGCGACTAGCATATTGCAGTTACATTTATTCAAAACTCGGCACTTTAGTACTCTTAAATTGTCTTAACTGACTAAGAACATTTATATCGTAATGTACATCATGTATTGTCATCGGTTTCTTTAACAGCGAAGGAAAATATCGTAGAAATACCTGGTTATTCTGAATATTCTCCATAGGATATTAGAATATATGTGATATCACCCCAATTAGGTGATTTTAGTAGACTAAAAATATACTCAGCATACAACTATTTTCGTAAGTAAATAGTTCGGCCAAATATTTTTTAAATTAGTAGAGCTACCTTTATATGGACTCCAGTCTTAGATGGCTTTGCTGTCGTGTTTGGTTCGATGAGTGAGTTTTCTTCCCTATCTACTTCCATTTTGAGTATTCGGAAACACACCTAATATCTAAGGTGGGTATTGAGGAGCGGATTACCGCAATTGATTACACTTACCTGATGGTACATCAAGTAAGCTATTAGCTCGTAAGAAATAGAAAAATCTGCAACATATAAAATACCAAACCACAAAGTAGTGGCTAAGTTCAGGCTGAAATTATGTAACGCGCAACAAGTTTTAAAGTTATGTAAGTGTGGGAACGCTGCCAAATGAGGCTGGTGTATGGTATACGTCAGATCTGAGCTCGGTTCATAGCAACCAGTATTGTTACGCAATATCGCTCGTGAGTTCGTGTTAACGTGCACATTTATTTAGCGCTTACAAGGCCATGAATAGGCAAACATTTGTGATTTAGATTGTCGAAAAAGAAGGAAGTTTTCTACTGGAGCTGTGTAAGGCTTGGCTGATCTTAAGGAGGTTTAAATTGTTTCATTCATGAAGAAGTTAATAGCATTATTATTGATAGCAATCAATACACACAACTGTAGATCTTGCTCATTTTTAAATGATATACCTAATTTGCTTGGTTGGTTTTACTGACCATATTAAACTTGAAATCCAAATGCAGTTCTCCAGACTATTTCATTACTCGATACAAAAAGAAGTAGATACACAGATGTAAGTGCTTTGCAGTCAAGATACACTATCTAGCGTAGGGAGATGCTTATCTTCTGAGACAATGACGCCTGTCGAATCAATCAACTCTACAAATATTCAGGCTGAATGGGTTTTGCACCAATCGTCATTATATTGGATAATAATCTATGTATAATCATTAGAAGCTTACTGGTGATGCATATGTACCAGTAGTTAGTAAGTCCACCACGCCAGCTTACTACGGGTTATAGACTTTACAATCTCTTTAAAATTTTTGGGTGGGTCCTGAGGCATTTATCTAATTTTACATCAGTTCCGAGACTTTTGAAAACGTACCAGACAGAGTAAGGTAGTGAAATGGAGAGATGTAAAACGCGGTTTAAGGTTATGAAACATATGCACAAAACGAGAAAATGTTTGCATACACGTGGACATTTTGCCAATACATTTGTGTTAGAGCATGCGAGAGAATATCCGAGTTAAACCACACCTACACTTCGGTTGTAACGAGAATGGGAGTTATACATTGCCTCGTGTATTGTACTAGGGTTTATGTTATGCATTAAAAACAGAGATGTAATTGAAAATAATTGTTAAAACCATTTCTTGTGGAATGAAATTGTGTTATGTAATAGAGTTGCTTCTCTTTTCTATGTGGTGGAAATTTAAAATGCAGTGCCGTTATATGTATTGTTGTATTTTGGACGTAAGTAATAAAGTAACAATTATTCATTGTACAAATAAATAAAGTGGAACTGAGAGTGAGTTTGTTAATATATTAATAGAAATAATTAATTATTGTCATACACAAGTAAAGACTTTCGATGATAGTCCACCCAAAACCTTTGTGTTTCGGGATTAATCTATGTATATTTAGAATAAAGCAGACTGGCAGTATTGTCGATATATCTACTACATATGAACAACATTCTATCGTGCCAGTAAAAATCCCGAGTTGCAATTAATATCTCAATTGTACCGTGGTTCTTTACAATTGTTGGTGCTTAGTTACTGACAGATTAACCGCTCGCTCGCTTGTTCTGTCTGCTTTGTTCAAATGGTTTACAGTAGCTCACGTTTTCAATTACCATTGGTTATCGTAGCAGAAAGTTGGACATGGATTAACACATACACTCGGAGTAAATATTTTGAGATTTGTTCGTTATCATATTTTTGGGTTTTGTTTGGTTATCTTGTACTCTCAGAAAAGGTGCATTTCTGTCATTAATTTCTTCAACTCTTTTATGTTTAAACTAAAAGAGTCTTGCGTGACTTACTTTATCTACATCATAGAGCCTTGTACCATTTCCCTCCAATGTGAATAAAATCAGAATTATTAAAAACAAACAAAGGGTTATTCGTATCATTGTAAACTGGTTTTGAAAAGAGCAACGCTAGAGTTTTTTGCCCGTTCTTCTCTAGTGAAACCCGCATTCCGAACCGGGTGGTAGTTTAAAAAAATTACGGAATCTAAATAATGTTGAACATTTTAATGGATTCAAAATAATATTTTCATTTCATTTATCCCTTTGGTTCGGAGCTGTGCTACACGTGTTCTGTTATCACACACCACATCATTACACAGAGGAGACCGCAGGACGCTCCATTGATGTAGGTACGGACCATTGCATTGAATGCGATCGATTTCAACATTATCTACAGCTGTTGCACTCCATGCGTGTTGCAAACAAATTAAATGTGATAGTAATGGGAGGCATTGTACAGTTCTCTTTGGTAGAGTTGGATGAAATATTTGGTATGTTTAATGGTTTAGGCAGTTGTTTGAGTTAAATAGGATTGAGATAGGGTCTAACTACAATTATTTATATCATGTCTGAATCAGATTTTAATTGACTACATATGCTTATTGCAGCAATCGATAATTTTCCTTAGTAGCGTATGTGTTTTCAATATATAGGCAGTGGTCCATTGCCATTTGATAATTTATTTATTTATTTATTTATTTATTTTAATTTAATCAAAACGGCATACACCAATTACATCAATTAAATTCTTAAACCTAAGTAAATCTAATATATTAAATCTAGACAAATCAACAAAATATAAACAATATTTATGAACAAAAACAAAAACAGTGTGGTAATAAAAAATATATAAACTATAGTAACTAAGTTCACGAAAAACAAAAAAACAGAAAAAAAAAAAAACCAAAATCCTAATAAATATTAAACAAACCTCTGATTTATAATTTATTAACCACCGTGAAAGGCTATTTACAAATCTTCTCACAGTATTCCACACACGCTGACAAGATAACTGTCCATTCATCAGTAAACAAATCAACTTTGGAATTTGTATCGAGGAGGGCATTTAGCGCTGCAAGAACACGCGGAATAGGAGACCTGGCACGAGCAATTGTTCGACATGCTGGTACGGAAAATAATTTGTGACTTCTGCCACGCAGATAATTATTAGGGACATAAAGTCGTGACAACTCAGAGCTCAGATCCGGTGCATCAATTCTACCAAGGAGAATCTTGCACATGGTTATAATTTGATCTCTGGTTCTTCTTACTTCAAGGCTATTGTAACCCAAACAACCTAAAAGAAATTTGGTTGGGTACATAAAAGGATATGTACTATATTTTAATTTATAATTGTACCGCAAAAAAGCCTTTTGCACCTTTTCCAATAGAAGGGCATACGTGCTTTCATATGGGTGCCATACACAAGAACTTGTTTCCAGTTTACTGCGGACAAGCGCATTAAACAAGAGTCTGACAACACAGTCGCTTTTAAATTCCCTGGAGTTTCTTAGTACGAAACCCAGCCTCGAGAAGGACTCCTTAGCTACTGTAATAATGTGGTCATGAAATGTTAGCTTTCGGTCGAATGTCACACCCAGATCTTTCATAGATGTACATCTGGTGACATCATCGCTATTTAATTGGTATTTAAAAGTTATTGGATGGGACATTCGACCGAATGTCATGGCGTAACATTTAGATGGATTAAATTCCATTTTGTTCGCGATTGACCATTCATAGACTGCATTGACATCATCTTGCAGTTTCAAACAATCGTCTACAGACCGTATTTCGAACATTAATTTTAAATCGTCAGCGTAAAGGAGACATTTCGCGTGACTTATAACGGAGGGAAGATCATTAATCATCAAAATAAAAAGGAGGGGTCCAAGTATAGAGCCCTGACTCACACCTGATTTTGTGCGATAGGTTTGTGATTCGTACATACCGAGTCTAACATATTGCTTTCGATCCTTTAAATAATGAGCTATTAACTTCAGAAGTCCAGGGGTAAAACCTATGTTATTAAGCTTCATCAGAAGGATATCATTATCAACGCGATCAAAGGCCTTGCGGAAGTCAAAGTACAACACATCTACCTGTCCTCTCCTATCCAAACGAGCCGATATATAGTCAACAACTGTGAGTAGATTAGTATCTACAGACCTTTTTTCTCGAAAACCGTGCTGTTCGTTACATAGAAATGGGGCCACTTGCTTATAAATTTCTTTGTGAATTATATTTTCGAAAACTTTTGCTGGTGTTGACAATATTGAAATAGGTCTATACTCTTCAACAGATGCTTTATTCGACGATTTTGGAATTGGTGTGACTCTGGACAATTTCCATTGTGCAGGATAAACTCCGGTGGTTAGTGCTAAATTATAAATATGACTCAGTGGGTGAATTAAAAACTCTTTCATATCTTTGATAAACCACGTTGGTATGTTGTCCGGTCCCGTAGAACAACTGGGTTTGATTTTTTTAATGCTGGCATAAATGTCGCTAAATGTAATCGATTTCAAGTTAACATATTTACTATCGTGTGTTTTATCATTTTGAATCACATTATCTACATTTAATTGTGGTTCGTTAGATAGATATACACTACTAAAAAAGTTTGCAAATGCATTCGAGGCATTAATGCCAGTAAATGTTTCACCTTTATAGGTCACAGTTTGCTCAAAACCTCCCTTAGATCGGAGACTTGATATGTGCTCCCAAAATTTACGAGGCTTGGATTTAACGTTATCTTCAATAAAATTAAGATAGTTATCGTAAGCAACTGATATGCGGGTCTTTAGTGAAGCTCTTAGATTTGAAAATTCTTCGTAAGACTCTAGACAATTTTTCCTCTTCCAGTTTGAATGTAATTTTAGTTTTAATTTAATATCATTAATTATGTCTTTATTAAACCAGACGGGATATCGCCTATTTGATGAAGTTTTGCGTAATTTCCTTGGAATACAACTGTCAAATAGTGCGAAAACAATGTTATAGAAATTGTCAGTTGAATCCTGCACATTTCCCATTTCAAGTACATCCGTCCAAGAAACCCTTGCAAGCGAGTCATATAGTTTAATGTAGTCACAATTTTTAAAATTCCAGTCTCTATTGGGATTTATATTGCTAGGTTTGATGACATCTGAGCAATGAGCTGTAACGACTCCAATCCCTATACCCAGAGGAGGATGGTAGACATCTGGCGGCACTAATCCCTCTACTAGCTGAACATTCATATGCTTTATATCGGAATTTTCCCTAATTAAAACAACATCTAGTATTCCTCCTTTCAAGTTATTAATTACATTAATCTCTGACAGTTTGCAAAAAGATAAAAAGTAGCCATAATAGTGGTTTACTGGTTTAGAAGCACTGTTAAGATTTAAGTCCCCTACTATTAAAACAGATCCTTTGATATTATTAATAAAACTCTCTACTTTACAAAACCAACGCATGTAGTCATCATCACTAGCAGTGGGTTTAATATAAACTACACATACATGAAAATTACGCCCGTGCCAGACGAAACTTGCCCATAAATCTTCACCGATCTCAGTTTCCAGTGTAGTTTGACGACGTAATACAATAGGTGTGCGCGCAGCTAGAAGGACGCCTCCGCAGGGTGTGATTCTGTCACGTCGAAGTAGATTCCATTCTCCACAGACGATTTCCGAATCTTCAACCGATTTATCCAAAAAAGTTTCTGTAGCTGCAACTAGGTATTGTTCTAAAGGGAGTAGGTTGTTTCGCCATGTCTTTAGTTTTGTTTTTAGACCACGGACATTTTGATAAAAAATATTTAGGCATTGGTATTTTTTATTTGGTGTATTATGAGGAACGAAATGTCTGGTTACCCGGTATCTCCTCATCTATCAGTGGACCAGTCTTAGTTGATGTGTGCAAGTTCCGATTGATATAGAACCCTTTGTTATCTTTGACGTTTGCCCGAGGTAAATGTCTTTTTAGGTTAATCCAAGTCTTGATTCTGGAATTAATGGGCCAAATATCAGGGGAGAGGCAAGCTTCGTAGTATGCAACCGGAACTCCTAGCTTAAAGGATTTATAATCACCCCTAGTCGTGAGCTCTTCAACTGAGCACGTACCCTCAGGAAAGCAAACTCGTAGGTATTCACGAATTTCCTCGGCTCCTGATGCCATATTCCATAGATGCAAGTATTTCCTTAACTCAACGGCTTTTAGTGTAGTAACAGATGTAGTTGCGGTACCGTAGATAGATGTATGCCGCCTAGGTTTTTTAATTTTTCCTTTAGCTTCTTGTTGCATTCCAATATCTTGATTTTTGCAAACTGTGGTAAAAGAAGATAATTGGGTACGCTGGGTTTGGAAATTAGAAATTTGAAGTTTTGTTTTCTACCGACTTATAGGGATTTATCGTGATTGGGTTTTTAGTTAAGTATTTTATGTTTGAACATTTTTAGCATTGGCTAGTTGTTTGGTAGTTACTGCTTCTAATTAGCTCCTATTCTGACTAAATAATCACGCACATTTACCTACGTATTGTTACACTTTAAATTCTTATTGTTCGTTTATTGAAGTCCTTATTTGTACTAATGATTTATCTTTATGTGTGACATTTACATTACATCCCGGGAAGTTCCATCAATTAATAAAAAGTTTATTTTCCAAGTCACGTTAATATTTTTCTTATTGATTCCAGATGTGACTTCAACAAGTACACGATTCGGTGCATAAAATCAGTGGGTGAGATAGCTGTGAAGAACGAGGTGCAGCCGATGGACACTGACAACGAGTCGAGCGGCCGCGGCACTTATTCAGACAGCGATTAGACTTGGATTACAATAAAAAGTTTATACTGTTGTGTATTTGAGCCTTTTTAGCCCCCAAAATATTTCTTTACTTGTGTAAGATCGCAGTGAAGAAAGAAGTGCAGCCGATTGACATTGACGATTCAAGTGGACGAGACATTTACCCAGACAGCGATTATACTTAAAAATATATACTGTTATATGTACGAGCCTTTTTAGCCTCTAATTGAAATGTTAGTGTTTTAATTTTTTAAAGGCGAATATGTTACTTTCTTATGTAAGATATTAAGGAAAGGAGTAAACCACTTTACATTTTTATTGGGATTCTTAATAGAGAATCTTCGATTGTGATGTGATCTAGAATCCTTTGCTTGTTAAATAGAGGCCGAGAAAAAATATTGCATATGTTGCATTATCACACTGATTTATTTTTTAAACAGAAAACAATTACACTAGCTGTACACATAATTTACACTTAAACATAAACGTGAAACGAACCACCCGCTTATCTTAAACTTAAGGATTTACATTAACATACCATCATCACAAATAATTTAAAAAACAACATTAAAAAGTCAACGCGCTTTGTTATCATTGACCATGGGTCCTATTATAAAACTGACGGAGTTGCTGTTTCGTGGCCAGGAGATTAGCGATGTCGATCGTGCGACGGTTATTGTGGCGATTACTGCGATAAGTATTCCTGCTGCCAGTATCACCCATCTTGCTACTTCTACGTAGGAGAGAAGAGAATGAGCGTCTTTCAGCTCCTGTTGGATTGATTCTGGTATGGCTGCGCCCTGGGAAAGATATGGAGAGGTTAAAGCGTCATATATATTGCCTTTGGGACTGAAAAGTCTTATTCTGTAGTTTATGATAACTGTAAATGATATGCATTTTGCTGTATAGTCCAACTACGTATTTTGACTATAATTAGTTCTCGTGACAATGCTGATTATGAGCTATTTGAGTTTCACAAATTAACTTTATTGCGCCTAATTATAACTGTAGTGCTATTTAGCTAAACAAGAGACAGAGATTCTTAGCATTCAAAACATTTATGCCAGCATAGTCAATTGCTTTTTCACGTTTAACGGCCGCACTTGAAGACGTTTAATGTCAATTAAATAATTCCTTAGTATAGATTCTCTTTGTAAAATCTACACTAAGTAATGATTTAATTTACTTAAAGTTTTGACAGTAAGAGATTTAAAGTTAATACCGGTTTTAGTAGATCCCGCTCTTTGGGCATCATAGTCATGGCGAACTGTACCATCTACACCCATACAAAAATATAAAAAACTAACAATAACTGAATTGATGAGGTTCTTTTGCTCATGCGCGCCTTCCTCTTCTACTACCCAAAATTACAGGAAGAGGGTATTACCTCCTCAATCCAAAGCATCGGGAACACTCCAGTAAGCACGTCTTGTAGTTGAGGAACTCTGGGCATGTTACGCAGTTCTATGTTGAATTGCAACCGCTTGACTCCATCCAGCACTACGCCTGTAATCTGTAACAAATAGAGCTCGTTAGTATTTCATAGGTAAATTAACTGACGGTAAGTGCCTAAGAGGGATTATTAATAGTTTTGGATTAAATATTGACGACTGCATCTCTAAAGTGGCGAGCCTGTCGCCACAAATTCTTGTTTCAGACAATTTACGAGGTTTTTGGAATAAAAAAAAATACGCTAAATTAATTACCCGCCCTAGGAATCACTAGACTGCCTCGGTGGCGTAGTTGTATTACGGTACGGTTACAAAGCTGAGGTCTCGGGTTCGAGTCCCGGGTCGGGCAAAGTGATATTGGATTTTTCTATTCATTATCAGTCGGAGTCAGGAATTTGTGCCCGATATGGCGATAGGCTCGCCCACTATCACATCGTGAGACGGAACATACAAGGCGAAATGTGGGTGTCCTGGTGGCGCCTCTGCCTACCCCTTCGGGGATAAAGGCGTAAGTTTATGTATGTATGTAGGAATCAAATTGAAGTCCTCACGGTTAACAGCCTCTACAAGTGGCCATTGCATCAATATTATGCTTAATTAATTCTGCGTTTTGATAAGAAAAAGTCGTCTTTACCTCGCAGTTCTAAATTAAAAACATTAAGAACATTAATTATACGAGTAGTAGTAATCGTATATTTCTATTGCTCACCGGGTCCATATAAACGTAAGTATTGTGTTTCTCCTTGTCCGGCATTATTCCTTCCTCGAAGTACTCTAGCAGTTCCTCCGAAGCGAGGTAGAAGTGAGGTAAAGAGGCTATAGCGGGCGCTCCTTGGCACGGCATGAGGTTCAACACGCCCATGAGCAGACATCCATCGTGACTTGCGCTCCAGTCCCTGAAATCATCATTAATGATGAAGAATATTAGGAAAGTCAGCACTTCAAACAGAAAATGGTAAATTAAAAAGGCATGTTTCTAAAAAGGGTTTGTGCATAAAGCAATTAATATTGCATAATAGGTTAAAATCACTTTAGGCTTCTCCATATTTTCCTATTTAATTTGTAAAGACTTCCCTTAAGGTATAAGACCACCATATGTACTTTTATTGCTTTATTATGGATGTTAATTATTCACGTCTAGGAAAAGCGTTTGTGTTTTGTTTATTACATTATTTACTTCTTTAAGCATCTTAACATCACTTGGAATAACTTAAGACAGCATTGAGCACTTTATACCAGCAGATTACGCGAGAGCATTCCTTGCAAGAACTAATATCTCAAACAAGTGCACCTTGCGCCCGAATCTCATGGTAATCCAAATAAACCTCACCCAGGTGAAATGCGAAGGTAAATGATAGTGTACCTGGTAGTTTACCTGTTACTCTTTGTGAATTGTCACGTAAGTATTTAATTATATCAAAGCTTCCAAAACTTTTAGACTCATAGTCCTTCTTACCATGCCTTTCAGTTCTGAATAGACTAATTGAAGTATACTGTTCATGTTTTTAAATATGTAGTATAATACTAGATTGAATCATGTTTTCTAAGTGATATTTATTAGTAAATTTTTTAATGGAATAAGGAATAATCCTCTCTCATAAATTGTGCTATATAAAAACTGTTGATTTTATATATGTAACACATTGATCCATTAAGAGGAATCGTGACAGTTATCAATTGCAGCTAAACACGTTTCCGCCATACATCACCGGTATCATGAAATTGATGGAGATGCTGGCTTATCAGTAATCTGAGTATCAACTATCAGCTGATACATATAGATATTGATTCACTTGGTGTTGTGTAACACAAAGTTCGATGAGTTAGAATATGAATTGGCTAGTGAGAATGGTATTTTTATCCCATTAATGACTTTGATTCTGTTTTATTTATGTATATCTCATTTGTCAGAGGGACGTGGAAGAGTGATTGCGCATTTTGCTTTTACATGCGTAATGAAATTTCCAGTTTCTGTATGCTTTTCCTAGGCGAATCTAAATAAAAGTGTGCTAGGTGAATAAGTGATATTCAAAACAAGACATGTATCAAAATATTAATATAAATCTATGGGTCAACAGTATCCCGCGCTGGAAATAGTACTTGAAGGCTATAATGAAAGTATATGAAGCAAAATAAATGTCAGGATCTAACAAAGTGGAAATTGACAGTCTCCAAGTGAAAGTGAAATTGATGTAATTAGCAAGCAAAATGTATTCTGTCTATCCTATTTGATACACGCGCGACTACGCGACTATTTTGTATGACAATTGAAACGGGGCAATAAATACAAAATGTACTTACTTTTTGCAAAAACACTTATTGTCAGGGTTAGCGCTTTTGGAAGCCAGCGCCGACGACGATATTTCGTAATAATACGTGCTGATGTTGAAATGGGTCCTCTTGCCAACCAAATTCACGTACATAGATCTGAAATGTAAATAACTTGAAATTCTTACATACTGGCATTGTTTCCGTAATGCAATGGCTATAATATCACTGAGACTTGAATTAATTGAAATATTCAACATACAGACATTTTTATTACTGTGTCCTTTATTGTAGACTATGTTAATATGACAGAAGACAAAGAAAGAAACGTTGCAGGTAATATTATTATTGGGTACCTATTTAATGAATAATCTGGTTACATAAAGGCGGCTAAAATCCTTATAAAAAAATTCAAAAAGTGAGTTTCGAAACCCCTTTTAGCACAGAAGACCAAATGGTTAGCTGTTGACACATTTGGTGATATAATTTAAGATCCGGTTGAATACTACTTTCATTTCAATCATACTTTATTATAAGCCCTTCTAGCCTTAAGTAAAGACAAAAATGTCTTTAATTTCTAAACAATCAAAAACAACAGTCTTAAGTATTTACCTGCAAATATCCGGTTCAAAAGTATACAGCTTCTCAGCCACATTGTTCTCATCAATCGGAGGGAATATGGAGGCGTCAGAGCCGTTGATCTGTCCGCAGTATTTATCGCCCCACACCGTCATCTGATCACTGTCCTTGTACGACACGATGTTACCTAGATCGTAGATATTCTCCATACCTCGCACCATCTCGTAGGGGCCTGTCTCTGTCCGGTTCAGCTGTGGGTAGAAAAAACCAGTTCAGTCTGAAGACATTGTTAAATAAACTTGTTTATGACTTCGGGTGGTAAGGGTTGGTCGCAGCGGTGAAAATAATTGCGATTTATCGGTAATTTATTATTTGAGCACTATAGATATAGGATATATTACATTAGCTTGTGTATTTCGATCACGTCAAGAGAACAGTTGGCCCATCTGATTTCAAAGCCTTTACAAAACAAATGTTTTTGTAACTCGATTAAAAAAAAAGTGATATGCTGGAAATCCTAAGCTCTTTGATTCATAGTATCGCAAAGCTGTATCTATTAAATTCTGAATAAATTTAAAACAAAATTTCCAAGACCACATCAAAGTGAATTCTAGTTATGAAAGATAAATGCTTACCGCTTAGTACACTAGAGACTTTGATATAAATTCTAGCTAGAAAGTTGTTTCACGAATTTGTATAATGATGCAGTCATATTCGTAATATTTAATATCACAAACCAATTCATAGAAATGAAATAACTCTTAAATACGTACCTAATTTGATTCATTTCAATGCCAAAGGCCAATCATTAAACGTAAAGTTACAGTCAAACGAAGATAAAAGAGATTAATGTAAAATGGCTGATCGCATTTACAGAAAAGCAGTGAGTTTATTGATGTGAGAATTTTAATAGATTTCTATTAATTTTAACTATTTTAGTTAGAAAGTAGAGTCTAAATTATCTATAATATTTTGTTTTGTTAGGGATCCTAAAATCAATTGGATATACAATAGTGGAATCCATGAAATTGAATACATAAGCACAAGAAACATAATCGGTAACATATTGTTTGAAATGTTTGTATATGTGAACAAAGAATCCTAAAATAGGCTGTAATCTAAGTGATGGGCACACTTTCGAGACCGAAAAAAATAGTCATTACATGAATAAAGTATCTATGTTATTTTTATATTTTAAACGTATAATTGTGATTGCACAAGGTATTGTAATGCTAATAAAAAATTGTCTGGCACTAGCAGTAGGTGACACGTGCGCTGCCATTAAATAATGTACGCTTTACGTTGCGGGCTTACAAAACCTCAAATTATTAAAACCGTAATTATAAAGCAAACGAATGTTGTATTCCGGTTATAATTAAATAGTACTATCTTTTGAAATAAATAATTATACCGAACAGTCACATGGGTATAAGACACTACGGGAGACTTCTCGGTCTAACAAACATCCGAACCCGAAATTAATACAATATATTTTTTTATTTTACGCCCTGGCATCGTAGCCGAGGCGTCTCGTTTTACAGCCGGCGTCTAACCAATTGCACCACGGAGACTGTCTAAAGATATGATGTTACTTTATATTGACTTACGTAGGTAACCGTTTTTAAATACGCGTGTAAGTTTGTTAATTAATACGTCGCTAACAACCACTTATTACAATGAAATACTAAAAGAAGGTAGGTAGCTTATTCCATGAAGTAACACGTATGCTACAATTTACTCCGAATTATGAATTCCTGTGGTATGACGAGCATTCCTCAAATATCATATAATGAGCAAATATTCGAATTTCATATAAGAAATAGGTTGCAATCTAGTAAGATAATTGCAAACTTACATGAGAAAACATGGAGAAGTAATATCCATTGACTCCGTCTTCAGCCGGCCGCATTGTAGGAGGACTTTCTGCTTTCAGCTTCGCGCATACCAAACCTGGAAAGGGTATATTTGTTATTTATTTTACAAGGAATACGGCACTTATTATGGTAAGCATTGTCTATAAATAAGCATTTCTGGATCAAAAATGGTTTGCTAAAGTTTGAACATTGTTGGAAAAATTAAGGTTTCTTTTATTGAAGGTGAAGAAATCATTGGGACTGTAGTGAACTCCTCGATCTAAACGTCACATTTTCTATTAGTTCGTAATACCCTGCCCCAGCAGACCTATCCATATTATAGTTTGAACAATGTAGCATATTGTGAAAATACAATTTATATGTAATTGAAATTGGTGGTAATATTAAACGTGTCACTATTCGGGCGTTGATATTGTGTACAGTCCAGTTTTGTTAAAGTTTCCACCGGTAGATATAGTAGCACTTGTAAATGGGCGGTCAAATCTCGGACCCATACGACAATAAGGTTGTGTACAAACTATGTGCGTATTTAGTAACCAAACAGGTACCATTTATGAGCAATGAACATTGAACTATAAAAATAAACGTAACAATGTTGACCTGACTGACTTAGGGTTTTTTCTGGTTTATTATTCATTTTATAATAACTAAACACGTTTTATATTTAATATAAGTTATAGGACCATGTAACCTTAAGCAAAGTCATATTATAATCACAAACAAGGTCAGAATATTTTTATCATCACACTAATAATCGCATCAGTCCGTTGGTGTTGAATGATATAATTCGTAAACTTAAATGCGAACTCCAATTTCGTTGCCTTGTATCTTCTCTCAAGTTTGATTTCAATAAATGAGATAAGCAATAGTGCTTAGATACGCCGAACTGATTGCAAGAATTACTAAGATAGTAAAAAAGCAGGCAAGTCCAGTAAATTTTGTTGTATTTATGAACGTATGCTGTGAATGATCACACCTCGTGGGAGTTAACTTCATGTCTTGTTTTTGCCAGACATTGTGTCTTTCATTGTTTTTAGCTATTGTTTCATCTTTTGTTTACAATGTATATGGTATGGTCCCACAATACGCACAAAAAAATTAAGGCTGTAAAATACAGAATACCAAATAAGTTTTAGACATCGAAGTATAGATCTCTAGAGTTTACTTGTCTAAATAATTAAAGTTTCAATCATCTTTAGATCAAAGCCTGGTTTTCAACTACGTTGGAGGTTCTAAAGTGAAACTAAAGAGGCTATAGAAGTCGAAATCAGAATCAAAGCAGGTCATCTATATAGTTTGAAGAAAGATTGTAACTTCTAAAAGATCTTTATGAGAATTCATTTTGTCCATAAAGTTTTAATGCAAACAAAAGTAGCTCTTCTAGTAAAACGTGACGGAATTCATATTTTTGTAAGTTTATATTTCTTAGCAAGATGTTGAATTATGAAAGAAATTCATAATGCAGATTCATAAATGGTATTAAGCGGACTTTAAAACAAACCATTGTACAAAATAATAATGAAAGAAAATAACACTGTCTTAGCTAAAGCTTTGTGCGCTAAATAAGATTTGGATCGCATAAAGCAAGGTTCGAGCTTTGAGAATAATATAAATTAAAAACAGCTGCGTCTTTTTAATTTAGCTCCATAAAATGAATCCATAAAATCAGAATAAGGCCAGGGTGATGGGCCTAAAACACTTCATAATAATCGGAGGTGAAACAGATCTAAAATATTAAATATACATATACTCGTAGATATACAGTAATAATTCGGGCACTGAAACTAGAAAATACTGGTTGATTATTATACCCAACATCGTAGAAGACAAAGTTATAACCGAAGCTAAAGTATAAACTAGTTCCATCAACAACGAAATTACATATATTATGCGCGATGACTTATTTGTCGTACGTGACGTCCAGTCACAGACGTCCAGTAAACGTTCTCGCTTTATTACTTAAAAAAGTTAAAAAGCCAACATAATTTTTTTGCTCTATTGTGAACGGGCTTATTTAAAAAAAAAACTTAAGGAGTACCTACTCTTGTTTTGTGGAAAATACAATAGGTATTAATACATTGTACCAATGATTTCCCTGGTGTTGTGGCTGTTCATCAGCGGCTGTGACAACTTACCATCATGTGGTCCATCTGGTTTGCCCGGGGATTGAACCTGCAACTTCTAGCGCAAAAATCCAGCTTATATGCTGCTGCGCCTATCAAACACCTTTCGAATGAGATCTATTCAAGTCTCATACTTATTAAAAATATTTACTATATATTTTATATTTACTATTTATTTATGGAAAAAGGGGATACCAAGACTTCATAAGGTAAAACTCATAAGATAAAACTTTGAACAATATGAATATATGTTGCATACTATACGGACCTCGTGGAATCAACGAAAAATTTCCGTGCTTTCCGACGCCCTTGCCATACCTATTATTGGACCCAAATTTAGCAGCTCACACCATAGGACTCATGTAATTGTGTATCCCGTGGTACTTAACATCTGGCTTCTCCAGTTGTATATCTTTATACCGGAGGATAATACCTCTCAGCTATATTTTGGCATCCGCTTTGCTGTGGAGGGAAGTGAAATTTTTTTTTCCCAACTCCTTTGTTTTTCTTTCTGGTAAATTTCGATGCGGGTTAAAGATAAGCTAGTGTCCCTAAGAGACTCGACCAACTCCGGAGCTCGGTGCCAATACTTTTGCATGCCACTATTGATCCTGGCTGACAAGAGTTGCAATGGTGAGTGTGTGGGCGGGAAAGTTTCTATCAAGATAAAACTCACGACTTTAAAGCCTGTAAATTTTTCCAGTGCAAAGCTGGCAGTATAATAATTCCTTGAAAAGATGCGCCGTAGAGCTCAGTCGATAAGGTCCAATAAAAACAGGAAAAATGCTATCCAATTTAGCTAAAAGTCTTTCGCCACGCTGCGCACCAATTCCTTCTTAGATGTATCGATTTTAAAGCTAAGCTTAAGTGAAATATATACACGAGATTTAAGCCTCATTTTCATTGCCTAGTCGAAGAGGCCCATATTTGAGGTGCTGAAAATGTTTTGCTTTTGTATGTTGCATGCAAGTACCTATATCGACTGAGCTATCGGGTGTTCAAAATTTGGTTTCAGGTTTAGGTAATTGGGATAGTATGATAATACAATAATATATAATAATTGAGATAATATAGCAGTGTAAACAAACGGGGCGGACGAGTGCTACCCTGTCTCGCAGTAATCCGACATGTATAAATAGCTTTGCTATCGTCTTTCGACCGGTCAGTGGGATTCCTGGACGTTTAATAATCATATATAAAAACTTCTCACATTATAGCTATCAATAAAGCCTTTTACGTGGAACGATTAAGTATAAATCAGAGAAAATCAAAAAGAAAAGAAAAAATGTTTATGTATGCTTTAATTTTTTATACATTGTATTCGACGGGGCACAGCGAGTTTTATACAACCTTAAGCACATGTACCGCTATTTCTGTTTTTCTCTCTGGCACTCTTCTGCAATCACACTATCTTTCCCTTCTCGGTTCGCTTCGTTGCCGCGGTCCTATTTGTAAATGTGCAGTGTAATGCCTCAATATCGGCATACATGTCATCCTAAATTGAAAAAGGTAAATTTTCCGCGCATCTTTTATTACAGTTTATACTCACCTAATGCAGGGCTATCTCCGTCACAGTTAAGAAACACTCCGTCGAACAACAGATCTCGAATTTTGACCCGCATGAAAGGGTCTGTCAGGTTGGTGAAGAACTGCTCCAAGGCCTTGTTGACCAGGGATACCGCTGACGGCATCATCTCCTCAATGGTAAGAATGGCAGCCTGGGAACAAAAAATATGGAAACAAATGATTGTCGAATTTTATTGATATATCGGGTTTTTACGGGGTGCGAATTTTTTGGCTTTGACCATGGTGCAATTGCTTAAGTGAAATTAACTGTGAAACATAAAGTCACGGGTTCGATTCCTACACCGAGACATGTGTGACCTAAAATACATTTAATTTGGATTCGGGTGATTTTAGAGTAAAAAGCCATTCATGGTTTCTGATAAGTGACGGCCAAGACGAGACAGAAATTGGGTATTGGTGTGAGGTTTCAGTGTAAGCCCCGCAAATTGGTAGTGCGCTGGGACTTTATCACATTACCGTTCATTTGACGTCATCCGCTTATTGTCAATAGGATTTTAGTACCCTTAGTATCCGCATAATTAATTATGAATGTTAGAATTTTCTCTCATTTATATTAAAATAAAATTATGAAATTGATGTTACTGGTACATAAGTAGATGCATTTAAACATTATTTTATTAAGTTAATTAAGTATTATTAGTAATATTAGGTATCCTTTTTAGTCCTTTTGTCATCTTTGGATAAGTAAATACATGTGGAACAATGTGACATTTAACACCTAACTGTCAGGTTGACGTTTGACGTCTATTGTTTGGAAACGAACGTAAAATATGGAATCAGCTGGGTTATTGACCCAGCTTAGCGGTTTCGCAGTAATTTAAAAGGTTGTTAGTTCAATAGCCGGGGATGTCCTATTGTTTTCTTGTTATCCAGAAAAAGGCTATAGCTATAGGTTTCAAGATTAAGCTTGAAGATATTCTTATAAAGAACTTCATTTAATATGTAAATGGTGAAGTTTTCTTAATAAAATATAGGGAATGTTAAGATAGTTAGTAGATAGTAAGATGAAATATTTGAGGAGTGTTAAAAGTAATAACAAAAATCAACACTTAATATTTTGTTTAGCAGGTGTGTTGTTGGCATGTCCGAATGGACCCCCCCCCCTTCAAAAAAATCAAAATAATTTAATGAAAAACTTTTTACATTATTGATGTTCTTGTTGCCAAATTTTGCCTTTTTAAAGAATTCTATTTATTTACTATCTAATTTGAACTTTGTTTTATCAATATATAGAATACACGTTTTTTGTCTTATGGCTGCTTAGCGATATTTTGTTATACCCACGAAAGCGAAAACAAAAAGAAGGAAAATTATCGTATATTTTTCCTTACGACAGAGACAATAATAGGGCTAATATGGGGATCTTTAAGACATTTATTAAAGATTAAACTGACTTAAAATTATCACTAACTTGGAGGTAAAGTACAGTTGTCTGGTAGAAAGCGATAAGACCGCCCATTGTGACAAAATTGTTATTGTTTTTTTTTAATTTGTTTGTATTTCCTTTTGATTGCAATAAAATGTTTTGTATTGTATTGTAAAGCGCCTGATGGTCACTCTATCGGCTATAGACAATATTGCTAAAACATAATCACGAAGGATATGTATGTCACGGATTGGGACGGGTCCGGAACCGGTGTGCCGTTACGGTCAACGACCTTGCGATAAGCGCCCAAATTTTGACAATTTCTAATTAAAGTCAGGTTGGGTGAAGTGAGCTATGATTTTTTGGATTAGGTTTTCAAGTCATCGCCCAGATTTGAATTTGTGTAGAGCTTTGGGATAGTTAAGTCCAACATCACATTTTGGGACGACAGCTTAATTAACTATTAGTGGTAGTAGTGGAATCTCTGCTTAACCTTTTGTGGATAGAAGCGTGATCTTGAGTACATATCTATATTAATATACTTCTTGTCTAATATAGTTACTTTTTTGTGGTAGTCTTGTAATTTATCATTCACCTTTATTATTTCATCACGAAATAATGCTAATGACAGACATGTACACACTATAGCAATTCAAATAGTGAATTATTATGCTAATACTAACATGGACACAGGTGTTACTATAATATTATCACCTATTTAAATAAATTACGGTTTGTATAAAAAATGTAAAACATAGTTCAATAATAGTACACCTATATTTTAGAGTATTATGCTGGAATAAAATTATATTATTCTTCATTAAAATAATGGGCAAGAATCCTGACGAGATACGATCGCTGTTACGAGTTGGCAAAGAAATTGTTTCTTCACGTTGACTCGTTCGTACGTACGCCGAAACTATTGATTTCACGAAAAAATTGTACAGACATAAATTGTAGGATTTTTTTCTAGTTTAATTCTGTATATAAGTATTCTCCTCGTAAAATGATTCAGAACGGAGACATCGTCAAAAAACTGCTTTTCTACGACATTTTTCTAATATGGCGGCGCGAGCTCCCCAAAATCTATAGTCACCCGTTTCCAAAACTCCCGGAAAACTTTTCAGGTGATACTATCAGAGGACTAGACTATTATAGACATACAAAAGTACAAATATTACGTACATATAAGTTTGTGATTACAATAATACTGAGAGTTCAGGTTCGAATGGATTAATTGTTCACTTCACCTCAATGTAGCAAAGTCGAGCAAACCGATATCTGCGGTGTAACTTTTGTAATAACTTTGCAAGGTTGCACGCAATTTCATATTCTTCATATTTTAACATCCTTTGTATTTGGTTTCCAATAACATTGTTTTAATTAATGAAATACTGTGAGACAGAAAGTTAGTTTTTTCTATTTGGTGGTATTTTTGTTAGCAAAGGTATTTTATTTGTTATTTTTTGTAAAAGGAAATCAGTGAATCTTTTCTACCGGTGATAGTGGCTTTGGCCTACCCCAGGGTACTGAAAAGAGAGCTTAACAGGCTTTTCTTCGTAAAAAAAGAGGGAACACAATATATGATGAGGACCCACTTATAAAAATTGTAAACCATAGGTGAATTTTTGGTTTTAAAGGTTGAGGAGGTAGATCAGAGTAAGGATAAGCAATATGAGATTTTCGGCTTTCAGAATTAATAAATTTTTCAATAAGTATATAATATATACTTATACATACATATAAAGTTATTTATACATACATAATATTACCATAGCTTAGTCAAACCACATACGCACACACACATCACGCTCTCACAATCCAAACCCAAATATTGTAAGAAAAATATATTTTAACTGGTTGCTCAAGACACAGGCAACGCCTAATTTGAGAACCCTTGCAATATTGAAATAAAGATTTTTTCATTTTTTTTCTCATTAAAGGAATTTCTTTGATGTTCGATAGTAATACTAGGTTATTTTGTTGCCAGCAGTACAACTAGCCGGAAATCTTTATTTTATCACTCTTAACAATGTCTTTCTACGCTCTTTACCTTCTCACACTTCTTTACATTTGTAACATAAAAATAAACTTAAAAGAGCGTATTCCTCTATAAAACGCCGGCAATGCATCTCTATGCTCATCACTTATCATCATGTGAGCCGTATGCTCGTTTGCCCCCTATAATAAAAAAAAACTCACCATGTACGGGAAGTTGATGACAATGACTTCATCATCCTCGGTCAGTCCATCTGACGCCTCAGGGTCGAACACGTAGGTCTTCTTCAGCATGTATCTAATAGTGTCGTTCTCACCGTAGCCCAGGACTGTCTTCTCACGGTACTGTCTGAAGATATAATAAGTATGTTACACCTTTAAAATGTATTTAGTAATTTAAGGCTTTTATAGGCGAATGTCTCGTTAGTCAAAATCATCATCAGCTATAACTATAACCCAGCAGTGATTTTAAGCTCTCTGCAAAGATTTCCAGAGGAGCATGTTAGAAGAAACTGTAAGCTGATGGAAGCGACCTCTATTAACCTTTAGTGAACTTATATAGCCGCTTGACCCTATGGCCAAGAGAAGGGGTACGGGATGTTGACCAAGTTGATGACATATTCTACTCTTAATAATAATATATCCAGCAGATAAGCACACGGTAACATACATCGAAAAACTTTTTGCTTACTAAACACCTAGAACACGAAACAGAACATGTTTGTGTGGGTGACACAAATTATTATTTCGGTGCGGAGATAGATTTCCCCTCCCTTCGCTACACATCCGTTGCACCCAACTTGGTATCCAACGGCCAAAATAGCACCCAATAATGGAAAATTTATAGATTGATATAATCAGATGAAAACGCGTATAAAAAGAACTATTAAAAGACAACAGAGAATAAATTCTCTTCGAGGGCACCGCCAAGGTTATTTCGACGCCTGCTAGTTATCGCTTACCGCAGAGAATTATAGTTTATTACTAAGTGGAATAAGCAATGATGTCGCCTTTGTATACGTCAATAGATAGCCGGGATTTTCCTTATTGGTACTGTCAACCAGATATAACAAATATAAAAATAACAAAATCTTTTACACCCAGTTATACAGGTAGCTTTCCACGCAACATAAACACGTTCATTTTTTATGTAGGTATTAAACATTCTGCCAATAAAGACAAATAAAATAAAATAAATACACCCAACAGTCACATACATAGTCCTGACCCCACACTAAGATCGAGTCTTGTGTTGTGGGTATCAGGAACTACGAGAGACTTTTCGGTCTCACAAACACCCAGACCCGAAACAAATACTTGTGGTTCACACAAACATTTGTCTCGGTGCGGGGATCGAACCCGCGGCCTCTCGTTTCACAGCCGGCGTCTAACCAACTGCGCCACGGAGGCTGTCATAAGTCGTATATACCTATGGGTTTTTAACATGCAATTTATATGCACATATTCGAAGAAAAATCTATAGGTCACATAATTATTTAATGGCAGCGTGACGTAGACTCCATTGCTCAGTTGGTTAAGACGCCGACTGCTGATACAAACTATAATATAGTTCTCACTATCCTCATTATAGCCACCATCTCTCAATTGAAATTTTTATTAAATTTGCATCACGGTCAAACAAAATGTTGAATATGACCCTCCCTCAAATATCTCTCAAACGACCTGTTCCCTTACTCTTGCTCAAAGCGTCGATCGAATTGAAGGCTTTGTTTTCTTTCATACAGTAAATGAGATTGCCTTGACCCAATATCTGATAGTAAACTTACTTATAGACATAAGGTCCAATTTCTTGCAGCCGTGGTTTCTGTCCTTCGTTGATCTCGTCGGTATTGGTGACGTTGAAGATGCGCACCTTGAAGTTGAGCGGCATAGGTAGCTTCACCCACTTCTCGTACATCATCGAGGAGTTCTCCAGCTGGATGCTCTGGAACAAAGGATAAATATACTTTAGCTTAAAACAAATACGGTTTTAATTCGTTTGCTATAATCAAGGAAAGTTTGCTCAATGAGGATGGCTAGCATTTACATACACTTCTTGATGTAAGTATGCTAATGATGAAAGAAGATTGAAATAAAAAAATAAGCTGGTAAAATTGGTTCAACATAAACTGCGCGGAGAACTGATGGCCGATGGGGCCAAAAAGTTCTCGAATGGCGGCCACGTAGCGGAAAGCGCAGCGTAGGACGTCCACCGACAAAACGGTCAGACGACCTGGTAAAGGTCGCGGGACGTCGCTGGATGCAGGCTGCCTCCAACAGGTCACTGTGGAAATCATTGGGAGAGGCCTATGTTCAGCAGTGGACGTCCTTTGGCTGATGGATGGATGATGAAACGTTGCTGGAGGATGCGAATCGAGGAAACAATCGTGACTGTAAAATTGCGTCTCGTGGTTCAGGCTATGTAACCGGATAAAACCTGTTTAATCTGCCTGACTTTATACACCGACACTCACTATCAGGCGCGTTGTAGTCAATTTGTATCATAGCTCATATTCTAATTTAAATTGCATCGGTGTCCACCAATTTCAAACTTATCCCATAGAACCATGCTTGCTATTACATCATCGAATACAGCTTACATCATAGAATATGCTTAGCTTCCCACATCCACAAATGTCTTGTGAACTTTAGTCTATTTATATGTAAATTAGCGTTGCATTCTCATAAATCAAGATGCGACGCAGTTAAGGGAAATAATTCTTAGAACGTGAGACGATTATATGATTTTTATAATGAGGTTATATTAAAGATACTTTTGATTTCTTTTATTATATTTATGTATATTTGTGTTGCTTAAATTCTTGTGTTATTTTTCTTTAACTTTTTAAGTTTTTATTAGTAATTATTGTACTCACACTTTTAAAGAAACGCACACAAAAACACACACACACACACACACACAGAAAATCACAATGAAGCAAATACCAATAAAACGCAGACACTATAGATTAAGTAACTACTTATTTTGATAGTTTTGTTTTGTTTTCTTTTTATTATCATGCTATTGAATAGCTTAGTATATTGTTATAACAAATGCTATGTACGATTTGAATCACAAGTTAAATCTTTATTTGAGCATAAAACTTGAAATGCATAAATCTTAATCTTCTTAAATCATAACTTATACTTGTCATACGGCATATTTTAAGTGATATTGTAATATGGTGCAAATAAATTATTTCTATTCTATTCTACATAGTCCATGCAGAATATTTAATTATAGACGTAATTTAATAACTGCGTCTATCATTATCTCATTGCCACTTAGCATATTTACTTGGAACGGACAGTTCTCTCATTAATATTAGTTTCCAAAGGCATTATCAGATGACTTGGAGATCGTTTAATAGCAGCCTTCGTATAGTAGTTTGATTGTAAAGACTAGTATACAATACTGACAGCCTCCGTGGCGCGCTCGGCTAGACGCCGGCTGTGAAACATGAGGCCGCGGCTTCGATCCCCGACCCGAGATAAATGTTTGTGTATTTCACACGTGTTTTTCGGGTCTGGGTGTTTGTGAGACCGAAAAGTGTGTTTATGGTAACCGTGAAACAAGAGATAATCTTAATGTAGGATCACTACATATGTGACTGTTAGGTGTATTTATTTATTATTAAATATGCACAAGGCTTGAAATGAAGGAACAGTATATTCATTTTCAGGATGATTCTTTGTGTATCCGGAAACAACTAGACCGGCATAATTGTCTCGACCGGGGAGAGATGGCTCTCTGTCACCTGTGGATACTCTATCAGCGGGGTTGTTATATAAAACGAAGTTAGAATGTCAAACGTTCGACGTCCGAAGTTTTCCACTTCTAAAAATCGTTATTATTTTCTATGAGACTTATAATTCACTCCGAACTTAGTCTATGGTTACAACACACGTAAGATTCGAACATTTTGCGGAGAACCTAGGCATATTCGTACAGTTTTACGTACGACGTTCGAACATTCGAACTTTGTTTCGGATCATAGAGCAGCCCCCTGGATTGCACTGCATACATCTTGTGCAAAATGACTTAGTCCAGTATACAATGCCCTTTAATATCCTTATATAATAATAATATATAATAACTTGTTTATGTAAATAACTTTGTTTATTAATGTTGTGTACAATACTTTGTTTAACAAATTAATTTTACATTTATCATTGTACTAGTTTTACTTTTTAGTTGTCTAAGTTGTAATTTGTTAAATGCTTTTGTACCAAATTCAAATAAAATAAAATAAAAATAAAAAATATCCTTGCTTTGTCTCCCCTGAGTTAAGATATTGTACAGAAGGCTTTATCAACAATTAAGGCTATATAACCCATAGTAAACGAATAAATTATTTACCTATTCTTTAAGGTCGAACGGTATTTGCAATTATCACTTTATTGCTAATAATAGATGTCTTGTTGGTTTAGTTGCTGTATATGCCTGTGAACCGAGATATTTTGAGTTTGATTCCAAGGTTGGACGATTCATTTTGGGCGAATTTTTTGGTTTGAAAATAATAAAAAAATCATTTGAATCTTTGATACTCATTCTAGACGGCAAAGCACTCACAATCAGGTATAGTGCAATATTTTTTTAGTACCAGAAATAAAAGCAAAAAAAAACATTTCTTAATAAATCAAACTTTTTTCGGTCTGAGAATCGATCCGGCAGCCACTAGTTTCATAAATAAATAAATACACCACTAAAAGTCACATACACAGTCCAGATCCCACATTAAGATCAATTAAGTCTTATGTCGTAGGTATCAGAAACTACGAGACACTTTTCGGTTTCATAAACACCTAGACTCGAGACAAACACTCGTGGGCCACACAAACAATTGTCTCGGGGATCAAACCCGCGGCCTCTCGTTTCAGAGCCGGCTTCTAACCAAATGCGCCACGGAGGCTGTTCTTCACTTCATAGATTCATGTCTCCTGCCTTCTGACCGTCAAAATATAATTAAGATCGAAAAAAATATTAAATTAAATAAATCATCTGAATAACAACTTAATATCAATGTAAAACAATGATGAAATAAATTAATGAATAAATTAATTATCTTGATTTCATTATAAATTATAGTTATTTTATTACATATTGTGGAATTATAAATTCACATTACGTGTAGGTATTTGAAATAACAATTCATTATTATTTCATCTAAAATTCTTAGTTGAGAATTGTATTCAATTGTATTTTATGATAATAAATCCAATTATGATTTTACGTGTAAAACGCGAGGTTCAGCTAAGTATGTACAACTATACCTACAATCATTAAGTTAATTCAAAATTAGGATTACAGAGACAAATCTACTTAGAATTAGATAAATATAATGAGATCTGAAACTTCTAGTGGTACCAGAGGTTTCCAAACTAGGTATATCCTTTATCTTGGGATACTAATCTTAGAATTAGTGTCACATAAGAGCTACAGAATTACAGTAATAAATTAATCACTGAGAAATGGTTATCGCTTGTTGAGACTATGCTTGTTCCGGACTTGCATAGGCTGTCGCTGCAACGCGATAAGCTTGTGTGGATCACTATGACGGATTTCCATCTTCGTGGATAGTGGTCATTATCGGGATAAATGCGGATATCCACCACCAGCTAAGGTTCTCCGGTGACTTGTTCGTGCCTCCTTCTACGTGCCTTTACGAGTATGGCGTGCAACGTGATTTTAATCAATTTGGCTACGCAATTTTCCAGCTATAATTATTTCACAAAATAGTTTAAAAAGTTACAGATGCGCCTTAGTTGGACCCGCGACTTCAGATTTGATAGACTCAATTCAACCGGGATATCTCTATGAAGAATATGTACTTAGGTTAAAGCAATATAAGTACAATATTTCACACCTTAGTCACGTTTGCGCAGCTGATAACAATACTTGTTTGATGTTCAAAATACATACATTATGCGGTTAATTATTTGTCGGATGATTGAACTGAATATAAATGGGTACACAGATACTTTTGTTACGAACGCTCTATACGTACTGAATATATACTTGAGTGATGTGTGACCTACTATTGAAAAAATATTAATAAAGAATTTTCAAAATTAATGGGACAAAAAATATACCTTACTGTATCAGCCTTACCTTGTTACCTTACTGTTGAGCATGGGACGCCTCTACAACTGAGAGTTCGTTTGAGATGGCTTAGGCCGTAGGCCACCACACTGGCTTGGTGTGGGATGCCGGACTTTATTTGACAATACGAAATGAAGCAAATGTTTATATTATGGCTCTTTTATGGTCAACGATGGATGTTCTGTGACGAAAATGTTAATAAAACCGTACAAATATTTTATTCTTCCATTATATTAATGTTTTAATAAGACTTCTATTAAAACTTAATGACTGGTCAACCTAACGACGGATTAAAAAATAAAGGGAATGCTATTTGTGACGGAAGTCTCTTTAAAATTACTTTGCAGTGATAGAATCAAACAGAAAAGAACAACAAACTAGATTTCTTTCTATTTTTCACGAATGTAGTCTTAAGAACTGTTGATCATGTTGGTTTTTATTATTTAATCATATATTATGTTATATTCAAATTGTCTGCATAACTTCAAAACACTTGGCTTGGCTTGACTGTAGTAGATTTTAATTTAAAGCCACAGTCAAAGACATTAATGTTGGAAATTAAACATCGTTGCAGCTGAACTCATTCATTTTATCTCTATGTACCAGCTTTCTTATCAGTTTGAAACAGGCGCGGCGGTTCAATTTCGTGTCGATGAAAGAACATCTTCCAAAATATTTGTATTACCAAGATATAAATTGTATTATTAATAAATATGTACGAAAATATTAATGATTAAATAACTTATTTGTAAAATAAACGGGATTCCATTTTTTAATGTTCTTGTTTTGACATGATTTTTTTTTGTATTCTTATTATTAATAACAAAAATATATTTAAAATATTTGCTTGGAGAGGTTTGCCTGCTATCTACGATTAATCGGACATATTTCTAAATTTAATAATAACAATAAAAGAATTGGATTTTTAAGTTGGTTTTTTAAACAGCGCAGTCTTTTATGAATTTTCTTTAAACCAGAATATCTTCTTAACACTATATAATTTAAAAATACCACTCACTTTCTGTACTTGTTTGCTGACAATCTTCGGAAAACCCCATGAAGCCAGTACTATAGACACAATCAAAAACACAACCGAACCGGTGAAAAACAACTTGGAATGTTTAGCCAACATATTTAAAACTTTAATTTAATCACTGTGAAACAATTAAAACATTTTAGTTTAATTAATTAATTAAATTGTGATTTTAATTTAATTAAATCACGCGACAACCGTCGTATTTGATCACTTTAAGCCGATTGCTTAGTTGCGCGAGGAGTTGTGTATTTCCTTGTATATTTTTTATGCTGCCATAATATGCGCTTAATTGATCTCAGAATAAGCGTGTGGACTGAGAGCATGTCAGAGTAAGTGAGGGAATAAAATTAGCGTTAAGCGACATCAGGCGCCGGACCAGAGAGTTCCGTTAAGTTTTGTTAAACTCAAACATGTTTTTGAGGATTTTTTGAACTCTTTTGGGGTTACGTATTAGTCAATGAATATTTATGCTTTTATGTGAATTGTCCATTTATTACTGTTAATAGCCGCTTTATTGGTATAGTGGTTGTGTGTATAGATTGTGAACTGTGAGGTCATGGGTTCGATACTCGATTTACACAATTTATTTTTCAATGGATTTTCATTTGTTAAATCATTTACATGTTTCCCGAGGCTGTTTGTGCCGTGGTTTCCCCGAATATCAAAATCCAAGCCTTGCACCTAGATAATTCTTTGCAAACCTTTTTTAACTAGCACGATATAACGCCTAAAATGCACCAGACGATAATCAAGAGCATTGTAATTAGTGGAAACTTTGCTGGATTGAGTATTAATATTTTAAACGTGTTTATAGTTCCTATTGGTCTATTTGTTTCCCAAAGATTAATAAAAGAAAAAAATCAAATAGAGATCGCCAAAATAATATCGGACTGTTCAAAACCGGTATATACTGGCTGATCCCAAACACGACACATTTGCATGGGTCGCTATGACCAGTTTTGCACCATTATTTACGATAGTATACCTACTACGTGCTTTTTATACAGGGTATATCAAGACCGCCACCGAAAACGAAGCCAAGTGGTAGTATTAGTGACTTCAGACACAATGCAATGAAAAATTTCGCAAAAAAGATCGTCATGTTTTTTTTGGTAATATTTTACTTATCGTCGTATTTGGGTGATAAATACATAGTTTTCCTAAAATAATGATATACACCTTTTTATTTTTTAAGACGCAATGGTACGATAGGGTTTAAATTACTATTTTCGCAATAACTAGGTATTTGCTACCCAAAAACAATGATTTTCAAAAAATTGCAAAAAAAAAAAACTCGCTTATTTTGCGAAATTTTTATTTGCATTGTGTCTGTAACCACTAAAACTACCACCCGGCTTCGTTTTCGGTCGCAGTCTTGATATACCCTGTATACAGATTCGGCAAACAGGTCACCTGATGGTAATATCTGCCGCCCATGAACATCCACCACGCTTGGGTCATAGCTGTGTTGCTGCTCCATCAAATTGGGATGGGAGGAAGCAAAAAGGAAGAGGAAGGTGGTATTGGGCATCCAGCAATCTCATTTAAAGAAACGTGACAGCAAAGCTAGCACTTCACGTTGAGCTCCTGTGAGACAGTGGTACCGCCCCGGACGAGCCTGCCTATTCATGACTGACAACATGACTCTAACAGTTTAATATACATATAATATAACTACAAATAAACATTTATTATTTTAAGACGTTTCTTGGTACTTTAAGTTTATTTTTAAACTCAGAAATAGGTGTAATTATTTTGATATTTATTTTAACTTTAATAAGAACAGATCGAACCTGTTTCTTTTAATCGACATTGCTGGTACTATCCGGTTTTTTATTCGAATTCGCACCTTGATTGGGTTCGGTATGCATTGTGGAATTTTATCTTTCATATGTACCTAAAAATATACGGACTTTTAATGAAGTCTTAGGGAGATAGATTCTATAAAACTTTAACGATAGTTTAGAAAATCAAGTAGCGCTTAATAATCTTATTTTGAAATAAAAGTATGGTCACGGGGCGGACCACGAAAGCTGTAAAGTAATCGAAACGTCGGGAAGTTAAAAAATGTAAAAATTAAACCAAATCGCGATAAAATCCGTAAAAATAGTTTTATTTCAATGTAACATTCGCGTAAATCTAAAAAACCATTAATCTTATTTTGTTAGATTTGGATTCTAATGTTATTAATTTACACTATGTTTATAAGATCATTGCGGATCTCCTAGAAGGATCTTAACAAAATCGTAGAGATCCTTTGGGGAAGCCTTTATTCAGTTGTGGTAGTGGTCTTTCTGTGGTTGAAAACAGAGAGGGATATCATTATAGATTCTTAACCATCAAATCACTATTTTCAGCAGTGGATTTTATGCTGCTGGAAACAGAGTGAGAGAGAATAAACTATGGTTAAAAACTAGTGACACTTATGCATACTACATCAAGCATATAGGCGTGTTTTTTTTTTATTGCAATGCATGGCGTGACGAACATGCCATTCGCCCGATAGTAAGCGATACGACCGCTCATGGACAGTAGCAAAACCAAACAACAGCATGAATTACAAGGCAATGCTTGGCATTCCACTGCGCTCGCCATCCTGAGACATAAGATGTTAAGTCTCAATATGTCCAGTAGTTACTCTGGCTACAATGTATTATGAACTTAAGTATTTTGAGAGAGTTAGAATATTGAAGTCTATGAACATTGAACCTCGCGTGATTTTTTCTTGCAAACATGTTTACATTAGTACTTGTACAATGAGCTATTAACAGTTTTTTAAAGTGCACCTTTTTTTCTTGTTATAAGATGAAGGTTAGAGCTTAGCAAAGGATCTTTTGTACTCGTACCAAGTTCATTTCCTGATTTTAGACTAATCAAATAAACTTGACTCGACTGCCTCGGTGGCGTAGTTTTACTACGGTACGATTACAAAGCTGAGGTCTCGGGTTCGAATCCCGGGTCGGGCAAAGTAATATTGGACTTTTCTATTCATTCAACCCGGAGTTAGGAATTTGTGGCCGATATGGCTATAGGCTCGCCCCCTATTACATTATGGGAAGGTAAATACAAGGCGAAATGTGGGTGTCCTGGTAGCACTCTGCCTTCTGTGAGAATGTCGTGAGTATGTATGTATGTATGCAAATATACTTAAAGAATGATGCTTCATTGTTTAATGAATGACAATAGACTAAGAGAGAGGTTTTTGTGCAATTTTGGGTTTACTTTTAAATGCAAATTTGCATTTTCTGTTTTATTCGAATAAATAATAAATGAATATGATGATAGTCCTTAAAATATTAAATATTAATGTTAATTTAAGGGTATAAGTATTAATAACATTGTAAAGTGCATACGCGCTTAAGATGGTATGCATATTGCCTACTCATATTTTTGTGTCCGTGAGTTGTTTGGCCTTACAGATTAAGCGGGCTGCTACATAATCTATCAAGATATCTTTTACAATAAAATATATTTTGGTTGCTCACTATTGCGTAATTCATCTAACATTGTAAGTAATTTGAAAGTTTCCCGAAGCTAAGTATAAAGTACCGGGATCGACTTTTACATAAGGAGTTTCGAAGCGGTCGATGTAATTACGTATTGTATCAGCCCATATACGTACTTTGCAAGGCACGAGCCTCCTCTACAATCAAGATTACGGCTGAGTTTAGATATAATTAAATAAATACACCCAACAGTCACATACACAGTCCCGACATCAAGATGAATTAAGTCTTGTGTCGTGGGTATCAGGAACTACGAGACTTTTAGGTCTCACAAACACTAAGATCCAAAACAAATATCTGTGGATCACACAAATATTTGTTTCAGTGTTGGGATCGAACCCGCAGCCTCACGTTTTACATCCGACGTCTAACCAACTGCGCAACGGAGGCTGTCTTTGGTTAAGTTTAGTTTGGTTTGGTTTGGTTAATTAAGTCTTTGGTGGATTTTGTAATAAGACTTCACTAAAAATGATGCATCGTTGCTATTTCGGACAAGTATAAAAAATTAAGATTACCTAAGTTGTTTCTGTGACGTAAATGTGTAATTATAAGTGGCTGTTATTATAATGCCATTAATGAAACAATTATTTGGTCTTTTGCCATTCGCTAGCTCGCGTGGTCTTGGATTCGATTTTATATTTTTCGAGTTTATTCATTTGGGAATCACTTTTGGTTTATGAATTTTTTATGGGTTTTGTGTTATGGGACTACTAGGTATAGTTAGTCTTTATGTCTATAACTTTATAGAATGGATACAACACCGAAAGAGCACTATTATTAACATTATTTGTCATTGGTAGGATAACCTTTATGTATCAAGCAGGTGTCTTAATATGGCTTTTTCTTCTAATTTGTTACATTGTGCCTTAAAATATTAATGTATATAAAAACACCAACAATAAAAATAGAATCACACAGTGATAAAATTTATAACCAAAATACTTAAGCGCTTATTTTGGGTACCACTGACCACAGAATGGCGAACCATTTCTATCGAAGACTAAAGGTGGCTAGACAGTGCAATTTTAGCGCTGGCTTTAAATCTCCACTTTTATAGCTAATTGCCTACTATATTAGGCGAGCTAGAAGCGGTTCATCTGTATTAAACTCACGCCTGTGTCCCAGAGAGGGTAGGTAGAGTATCACTACCCATAATTATCGAAGTTTATTCGGTACAGATGTGACGGGGTACGCATATCGCCATGTCGAGACTAGATGCTACTACCGAGCAACTCATATAAGATTGTTCTTGTTATCGGTATCCCGGGAGAAAAAATAAATACCCCCAACAGTCACATACATGATCCTGACCCCACACAAAGATCGAGTCTTGTATCGTGGGAATCAGGAACTACGAGAGACTTTTCGGTCCCACAAATACCCAGACCCAAAATAAATACTACACGAGAACCCATGTACGAGATGTTTTTGAGTATAAAACTAAAAAAATGACGTTATTCTTTCGGAATCAATTTAAATATAATATAATCAAATTGGCGAATCTAGCTCCATTATTTCTTAAATCCTATATTTGGAATAAAATTCTTAGTTATATTATTGCGAAAGTGTGTATGTAGGGATGTTTGTTACTCTTTCACACAAAAACGGCTGGACCGATTTTGATAAAAATTGGTATAGGAGTAGCCGACACCCTGGCTACTAGGCTACTTTTAACACGAAAAATATAATGTTCCTATGTTAAAATTGTTACTAAAATTCCTAATCTTTAAAACTAGACATGAGAGGACAGGCTTGCATGCTTTTCGTCATGGGATAATTACGAACAGGACGGGGAAAGCAATATAGTCGACGCCGGTCACATTGAGTTTAGATATAAAACAGTTACTACGCGAAATAAAATGTTGTTGATGTCGGCTGGACTCTAAAACTATCTGCATCCGGGCGAAGCCGGGCCGGGCCGCTAGTAATAAATAAACAAAAATAATTTAAATTCGTCAAGCAAAAACGATAACTCGTCTATGCAAAACACAATCGAAAGGTCGGAACTCGCATGGCAAGCTGATTACGTACGAAGTTATAAAAACGCGGACTTTGTAGACAATTAATACATTATTTCTGTGGGAAAATGCATATAATTATATCTTGCGCTGATTTTGTTTTTAAATTAAGTTGGATGATATAACTATGTAAAATATAGTTTTTTAAAGCAAGGTGGTTGAGGTGAGGAGAGGATTGCCAAAATCGAGGTTGTGTGTTAAGACTTATTTGTGAATGTATTAATTATTATCGCTTGTTTTAGCATTGTAAGGAAACTTGCTTACCTAAGTGTTCTCCACAAAAATATAATTCTACCATGAAGTCTACTAACCCGCCTTAGGGCAGCATTATCGGCTAATACTGAATTCCTAAAAGAGTTGATTTCACAATGTTTCGTATCTAACCGAATTAATCCAGCCCCGGAAAAGTCAGGATATTAAATAGTATTCGAATTTATTGAAAATACGCGTGCAAAAGCATTACCTGTCCTGGGAATCGAAGCCAAAACCTCACAGTTCACAGCTTGTCGACGTTGCCGCTATGTCTCACGACATTGATTGTGGATTGTACGGTCGAATTCGAACCCAGAATCCCACGATTGCACCAACACTACCATTGAAGCCATGAGAAGTGACATTATCAAATACGTTTTAGTAACTGGGTCACAACCGGCTCTTTAGTATAAATCTTTTGCGTGGAAACTGATTCCACACTGGAAAGTTCTTAATTATTTTATCATTACTCTTTAAAGTTACACAATGGCTTTTTAAACGCGGCAAAATGTGGTACTGATTGTTTTCCAAAATATTATCGTAGTGGATTTTGTTGAAAATATTTTCAATGTATTCTTTTCGTTAATGCAAGGCTCCACGTCTTGCTTTGGGTCTTTAAAGCTATAATATCAAGGAGGTGACTCGACCGGGGCTCCCTGGTACCACTTTCTCATGAACATCGTCGTGTAATAACAACTTAGATGTTGCGTTTTGATCTGCAATTGTTACTTTTGGAATCCCTCAAACTGGTGACAGGGTATTTTGTCTCAACCAGGATAGGTACCATCGAGGCGATGGAAATACCCAGGTCATTGGTTTAGGTCTGATTGTGTTTATTCGGTATTGACTTAGCCCACATAATAGTGCTGACAAGAGAGAGATTGTAAAATTTTGTTTCTTGTTGATTGCTCTATCTGAAGTTTGTAATTGCAGTATAAATAAAAATGCAAATCACGTAGAGCAGATAATTTTCAAAGTTACGAAACCGTGAGTAAAAGAAATATAAAATTGGTAAGTCCTTAATATTCGTTAAACAATTTTAAATATAATTAAACAAATAGAAACAGATCACAGAGTTCCCGCGAGGTTCGGCGACGCCGGTGGTCACCACGAAACTGGACTCACGTGATGCATATTAACAGTAATTACCTCTGATGGCTCGCTATCACGATCATCACTCATATGGATTACATTTAAAATGTGGACATTATTCCGGTAAATGATACGGAGGAAGCGGAAAGAATTATACTAGATTTTTCTATTTCAGCCTTTGTATTATATTCATTCTATTGCATAAGCCGACATAATTGTTTCGCCTAGCGAGATATGTCGCTAGTCAATAGTTTAATTTGTACTGCATTCACCATCAAAAGCGGTTTATTCACTTTTTTACTGCTAATATAAAACAAGTTCATCATTATCTTCAGCCACAGGAAATCTATTGATTAATATAGACCTCCCCAAATCGTCCATAAGTATATTGCAAATTTTCCGCATCAAAGAAAGTCCACTGCTAAACAGGCTTACCCAGAGACTTCAATAGTTACCTGTTGCAAACGGTTTGCATCCAGCGATTCCCTGCAAAATTCCTCCATCTTGTGTTGGATGTCGGACGCTGCACTCGTCGGTATGTAACCTTCTAACAATTTGATTACATCGGCAATCAGCTCTCCGCGCTATGTGTCCAGTCCACTGCTATTTCAACTTGCTAATTATACCATTGCCAAAATGGCAAGAGCTCGCTAAAGGATAAGGTCGATTGGAGGAAAAAAGGGGAGGCCTATGCCCAGCAGTGGGACACATTATAGACTACAAAAAATATATATATACCTATGTAGTTGACTAATAAAATAAAACTTAAAAAAAATAAGACATCACTAACTCACAATCGTCTGAACACAAGTCAGGTATTTTTTAGTGCCTTTTTATTCTTTTGTCCGCGTCCATTCTTGTTTATAAGCACGTTTTCAAGTTATGTTTTTCTTATAAAATATTTTTTATTGTCGGTCATGAAATAACTATTTTCAAGTTCAGTCTCCTTCAGATGACGATGAGGACTTGTGATTGTGAAAATGTATTAATTTTTATTTATTTATTTTACTATTTTTTTTAGAAGTTTTGTATATTTTGTGTTTACGATTCCAGAAGTTTTTGATAAAAACAATCAAATTAGGTACGCGATAAAAGCACTGCATTCAATGACTATATACCATGCATGTTATTTAAAAAAAAGGGCTAAGTTGTATTAATTTTCAAGGTGAAGATGAATGAGGGTTAGGGATAACAAAACAAAAACAAAATAATTAGTAGAAAAAAATGGGATAACGGAGAAATTATAATAGGGAATTAACACATTAGTGACAGACTTAAGGTACATACTACTAGCGCCTTATAATAACATGTTTTTTTTGCAAAATTTTACGTTTTTGTTTTAACCCAGACCTTTCTTCAAGGCGCGGATGGGCATTTTCTTTTCACTAAGAATGGTTGATTTTTTTTGAATTAATACAGATTGAAGCAGATTGTGAAGCGATATCCCTTATTCCTTGAGGCTGTGCATGGTCGAACATAATGGCCCATAAGTCGCCCATGCATTGGATATGATATGCTCTATGAACAATGACGTAGAACAGGTAATTGGGTGTTGCCAATCAATAAACTTGACATGCACAATGTAATTATACCATTAATTAAACATCCTGATAATGCTTGCGAGGAAAAAATTGGCTTTTGTCACGGACATACCACATATTAATCACCTATAATTTAATTTCATTTATGTTTATGTATTTGTATCAGCCCATATACGCATATATATCCACTGTAGCGCATAGGCCTCCTTTACAATGCGATTAAGAGGGGTTAGGCCATATAGCCCACCACACTGGCCCAGTGCGGGTTGGCGGACTTTCCATAGGTACCATAGAAATTCTTAAAAATCCCTATGGTATGCAGGTTTCCTCACGATATTTTCCGTGATCGTTATAATGCGTGGTCATTGACTATCAATTCTATAACTAAAAAATGCTAGCATACCATCTGATGGTATGTGATCAGCGCCACCATGTACACCCAAAAATAGAGGAAAGGTGAGTGCGTTGAGAATTCTTCAAGAATTAATATCTTATTTTCTTGAATGGTCTTCACTATATCAATAAGACGGCAAACGTACCGCTATCTGGAATCAGCTTATTTGTACCTGCTTTAATAAATAGATCCGGATCATTTTATCGACCGGCTAAAGAAAATTTCGACACATATCACGCAATTACCAGCGCTGCATTTCCATCACTTGTAGCGGAGTCACTTAGTGTTACAAAATTTACAAAGAGTTTGTACAAGAAACAAATTTTAAAGAATACATTACACCGGTTGCGATTTAGCATCACTTCAGTAATCATCCGGAAACGCAACTAATCTATAGGTTCAATTTCCTCTGGGGCATCCAAAGGTTTTTACTACAATTTTACGACCGGAATTTGATTTAGGGGATATAATTTTACAGCCTCCGGGAATAAGGATCAAGATCATTCACTTGGAAGGCAGGCAGGATTAACAATAAAAGTTAAATTGAGCAATCCATCAGACGAATTGTTGATTTATTCATTGGGAAATGAAATTGCGGTTTTAGTGGTTTAGTCAGAATATTAGTCAAAACCTTATCTTCTAAGTTCCCTTACAAAATATAGCTACATAATTTTCATTGATTCTGAGTGGACCGTTTCTCGTATGCAAGGGATCGTTTAGGTGATACCAATGCATTATCTATTTCATCATTAGGCAGCGGCGTAACAAAGTTGTGTTCCGGTTTAAAATATATTTTAGCCAGTGATTAGTAGGTATTAAGGGACTTAACACCTGACTCAAAACATACTTTGTTTTAGTTCTCTACTTATTTATTTATCCTACTTATATTATAAAGGCTAAATTGTGTTATTGTTAATTCTTTACACTCAAAGATTTGAACAATTTTGATGAAATTTGGTATGGAGGTGGCTTATACTCTGGATCTACATAGAATACTTTTTATCTCGAAAAAATATCGTGTTCCTGTTGGATGATCAAGGAGCCATCTCGCTCAAACGGCTGAACCAATTTTAATTAAATTTAGTATGGAGGTAGCTGATTACCCTGGATTAACGCATAGACTACTTTTTATTCCGAAAATGTATTTTATCATAACAAAGGAATTTAAATATGTACATTTACTAATCTTTCAAACTCAAATGGGTTAGAATATAAGGCGGATGAAATAGGATTTAAGAGGAATAGGCGCCTTGAGTCATGGAATCGGTTGAGACGGGACAGAATGGGGCAGAACGAGAAAAGCAGTATGAAGGGCGGCAGGCACGTTGAATTTAAATATAAAATAGTACGCGAAATACCTATAATATATGTCTAATGTGGACTGGACTCAAAAACTGTCTGCACTCTGGCAAAGCCGGATCGAGCCGCTAGTATAATAAAAAGGAAGTATACCTAGGTCTAAAAGTACTATGGTTATGTGCATTGTAACATATTATTATAAAACTAGTTGTTGTTTGATACCTAAATAAATAAGCTTTCAACAAAATTAAGTACCTTTTATACCATACCTGTGCAGCGACCTCCACGAGATCACCTATTTGTAGAATTGTAATGCTTTATTTATCATTTTATAGATATACTCTAATCGCCCGCACATCAGACATTAAAACAATTTATAAAATTGCCTCACATCTTGATTGTTCGAATTAAAATGTTAGTATTACACTCATGGGTATTATAGTGGAATGATGCGTAATTGCTTTGAAATATCACCGTGGAGGTTACAAGGTCAATTGAGCAAAGGTTCAGGTTAGACTATTATTTAATTTTACCCTAAAAAAGAAAGACCTTCCAATAACGTTGTAAATTAGACACAGAGACTGTCCCGGGATCATAGTTTTTCCGCCTAGCATCAAAATTCCAGCTTCCTGACATTATTTTGTTTGGTGATAGATAATCATCTATATGGACTGCAGTTTTCATTAAGTGCAGTGACGTCAATTTGTATTATTAAAGTAAAAACTATCAATGCAATATTCTCATACTAATATTTGAATACAAATTATCTACAGCAGTTGTACCATAGTAATGGTTTGACGTCACGTTTCCTCGTTCCCATAGGTTGTTATTGTCGGTGACCTTACAGCAATTATAATCCGCCATTTTACGACCGTGTATGAGAGTAATGATAAATTATGAGATTGTGTGTGTTTTTATCTTCTTTTTGGTTTATTGTGTAGCTTGAAATACTAAATGCATCTACCTACATAAACCCACTACAAATCACGAGGTTTTAATTCCATATAGAGTGCGATGAAAGAGCTTAGATCTACCTAGTGACCTACGCTGGCCTAATGCAGTTACTGAGGGTCTTTAAAAATCTTTGAATATTTTGTGAAGATTTCTTGAGTATGCATATTTTTACTCTTTCTTTTCTTTTCCATTAAAACAATGTAATGTTTAGCAAGTAATGTTTGAGTTTTGACAGCCCGGACTTAGCTAAGCCATTACAGTTTAATTTATAAAATTATATTAATGGCCCTGTGTATAAAAACTTTAATATATCTTATCTATCAAGGACTCAAAACTCATCAAAAGTATTTTATGGGCTATTAGCTCAGGTCTTATTTATAAATTATAGTTGTAAAATTATGATTCATTTTTTATTGACTTATATTTTTCGAAGGGTAAATATTGATGAGTGTTCACCTTCTTTTCTATACTGGCACGATGTAGTGCATACAATTCGCCTGATAATATGTGCAGAGCAATTTTCTAGTATCCACATCAGAAAGACCTTTCATCTGTCGGCACATTGACACCGGCTCGGGCCCCTTGCTTCAATTTCCCAATGCTGGGGGTTGTGAGTCATCAGGGAAACAATCTTTCGCGCACGTTGTTCTGCCATCTGGTCCGGTTTTTCAAACTTCATATTTACAGACACACATATAGGATGATCCCGAAACGAGGCACATTTCGAGGGTCGCTATGCAAAATTTTGAACCATCATCTAAGGTATTCGCTGGTGTTCGCTAAGCGGACATATGCAAATATCCTACCGACATCTCTATAAAAGTTAAAATTCTCCGCATGTATATTTTTATGGCCTATAGTTGTCTCTAAAACGTTATTATTAAATGTTTGGAAATAACTGTAGTGCAAATAACTTCAATAAAATGCATCTGTGTGACTGGAACCGAGCCAAAGTAGAATACGGTTAAATTTTTCAGATGTTTTAGAAGTGACTGGCTTAATGTACCGTACATGATTGCCTAAATTTTCTCGTGGCAGCCTCTATGGGCTGTCAATTACGAGGTTTTATTCCCAGTTTGAACGCTTCACATTGTGTATTCTCATTCTTCAACGCTGGAATATAAGACACGGCGCCCCCACCACCTCTTGGGCCAAAAATAAGCTCCAAAAACTTTAGTCGACCTTCATTTAAATATACATCAGTGGCATCATTGTTTAAATATGTCTACTGTCATCATTTATGTACCAACCGATCTATTCACGTAATTATAATCGTGAGAAAATAATAAAAGGATACTAAATATTCATTATAATAATACTTAATTATTATAATAAAGTGGATGCACTGGTGAAGCACTGTTTTCATATATTTCAGGAATTTGATATCTAATTGTCATCTTAAGACCCGCAACACCTTATACTAAATATTAAGTAGGCTAACGGACCCTAGCACCGTACGCGATAAAAAGAAAACGAGAGAAAATACTTCTTGAATGATGCATTACCCTGGCACAGAAGTCCTATACGTCATCTGAGCATGACGTCACATTGTATTCTTTCCTTAACACCAAGTATTTTCTATTAGTGAAAGTTAGATACGGGGAATATTGCAACTCGCACCTAGAACAACGGACATGAATTAAACAAATGCTAGGAACATCGATGTTTAATAATTGATTTTAGGCGACGTATAAACACAGCGTTTTAAGGCAACCAATTGTTTGTTTATTTTTATAGCGTTCAGTCCCGACTTTGACCTATCAATGCTAAAGGTTGCTTAAAAGTGAGCTTATTTATTTATTTTATTTATTATTACTTTATTGTACGCCATGAAAAACAACTTAAATGTATAAAATGCTTAAATATAAATTATCTGTTGTACATGCGGCGGTCTATTAAGGAAAGTAATAATAAGTAGCATAAAAAATAGAAATAAGTCTAAGCCTATTGATTTACTATCTTATTTATCACATTAAGCCGTCTATTCTGTAATTAAGATGAATAGTAAAAATTATGAGAATTGTATTTTCTGAGTGTATTATAAAAAATAAACAGAAAGCGGAATTCGTCAGCTCTTTTCTATGCATTATGCTAAGGATTATTAAAAATGATAATACTTGCATTATCATACCAAGTATCGAGTATATAGTCAAAGAGAAAACTGAATTCGTCAAGTGAAATCACTCGCAGTACCTGGTGTATAGTTTTAATTAAAATAAGTCCTCAACCTAGTCGGCATCCGACACGTCACTCCGTTGTTTACTTGTCTGTGAAAAGAAGATTGCTGTATACTATTCTAAAGTTGGTTTTTAGGAAAAAAATAGTTTCCTTTTAGTTAGATTTATACAAATAAAGTGAAATGAAATCAGATAAAATTCGTGGTACATTGGACGGGAAGGAGGTTGTAAATGAGAGGAGAGATAATTGTGTAATGAATAAATATCTGACCCCGCAACCTTTTGCTGAATGATCACCTACTTGTCACAGACATGACGTGCAAACTTCTTCTTTTTTTATTTATTTTTAACACATGTATTTGTACGTTTTCATTATTTGTGAGTAATTAAACTGTTTTTTTTTTCTTTCTTTTAATAAAGCACAAGTCTTCTATCGTCAGACTCAGCAACTACGAAAGACTTCTTGGTTTAAATTTTAGATTCAATTATTTTTATCTCACAGGAATTTGTCCTAGCGTGGCAATCGGCGTTTTAACCGTGCTACGAAATCTGATGATTTTCAAAAAAGAGCAACGCTAACTGTGTGTCGGCCCTAAGGCCATTGGCGACAAGGTTGGCATGCCAGGCACGTAGCTTAGCGGTCATCGGCCAATGCCTGCAATACTAAACGCTAACGGTTATCAAGATCGGTGTCCTTATAGAAAGAACACGCAATTGACTTGCAACGAATGTGATACAATATTTATTATTTTTTATAAGCCCTTTAAATCCCGCTACAAAGCAAGGACCTCCGTCCTTTCCTTCCATTTGTCGCGGTCAGATGCTAATTGCTGGGGTAAGGGGTATTAGGGGTCCTACCTACATCTTCGGGATCCAAGCCAATCTCACCCGTATGCATCATCCTGGTGCATCTTGCCGATCTATAAACGAGGCTTTGGCCAACCACCAATCCGCATTAGACATTGGTGGGTTATACATACAATATTGCCTAATCCTTTGTTTTCCTCACATGAATCACACAAATTTATTGATTATATTTTACTATTACTTTCGCGGCCGGATGAGCATGCAGCCCGCCTGGTAAGTAGTCACCGCCGCTCATGGACCTTCGTTATATCAAGGGACTTGCATAAGTAGACTACTATCTATCCTAAATTTAGCACATTATCTATAACAATATACACAATAAATAGAGGTAGGCAGAGGCCTACTCCTACAATGGGTCACTTTGCTTCCCATAATATTTTTCCTTGGTTCTATTTTAACAATCATTCTCACCACCTAAGTTCAGCAACATCTCTCAAATAAATAAATAAAATGTATTTGTTAACAATTTAATTTATTTCTTAGTTTTGTTAGTTCCTTGCCGTGTTTATCTCTTGCAACATCCCCTGTCGGTGCGAGCTTATTCTGTCGTCTGCCTGTAACTGGCAGGGCTTAAGCTACATATACTTGCATTGGGAGTGCAAGCAGGAGACTTAGCGTATTTAACAGAAATGTATTTAACAAAAATTAGGAAATAAAATAAAATACATTCAAGTCACTCATATAGTGCTGAATGTAAGGTGCGAAATCTTGTGGTGTAGGAATGACAAAACGCGTGAAACTATTTTGTATTATACCTAGACCCGGAAAAAATATTGTGGGCTATTGTAAACATTGTTTCAGTGGAGGAATCGAAGCCGCGGCCTCTCCAATCGCCAGGTCCCAACCAACTGCGATACGGAGGCTGAAGACGAAAAAACACGTATCTAGTTTAAAATTAAGTTTTAATGTGGAAATGCTTATTTCTTAAAAGACTCACAATAATAATACCAAGATATTACCTATACATTATTCACGAGTGAAAGAATTGTATGAATATTTATTCAATTAATAAATAAATAAATAAATACATAAATACACCCAACAGTCACATACATAGACCTGACCCCACACTAAGACCGAGTCTTGTGTCGTGGGTATCAGAAGCTACGAGAGACTTTTCGGTCTCACAAACACCCAGACCCGAACCAAATACCTGTGGAGCACACAAATATTTGTTTCGGTGCGGGGATCGAACCCGCATCAATATTTATTCCTCACGAGGCTCTCCTATATTTCATGCGTATCCTATTTACACATTAATTATAGGAGCGCAAACATGACATGCAAGGAATTTAGGATACCATAATGGGTGTCGTAGGTTATACATATTTGAAGGCCGTTTTGATTTCAGCTGGTCGCGTTTGACGTCAGGTTCTCGCCTTCTTTCGCTCTCTTAATTTAAATTAAGCTGAGTTGCATCAAATAACTTTAACTTTAGTTATATCAACATCGTCAAAATTACACAATGTAACTGGACCTTAATATTTTTCAATTTGCGAGCCGAATGCTCGCCCCCAATCAGTTGTAAGGAAAGTAATTTGAACCTTTCGTTACTTGTATACAGGGTCTGACAGCACTTAAACGTTACCAGGAGCGATTGTTGGAACCTTGGCCGACCCATGTGGGTGATTTGTATAAAATATTCATCGGATTTGATATATAGATGAGCGCATCACTACAACAGTCGATAAACTAGAACAATGCGTGCTGTTCTGTGTTGTGTTTTGGTTTTTGTCTTTCATGGTAAGTTTTTGTATTTCTTTGTAATTTCCAAATGAGACTAATTTTTTTATCGAGAGGTAATGTAGCCTGGTATGTTTTGTGTAAGATTTTCGTTATGCTAGGGATACGAAATCTCTACCACCGCTAGTTTAATATTAATTTCCAAATTTTTATTTTTTTCTTGAACCAATTTGTGACATTGACACTGTAATTAGATCCTTTGAGATAACTCGATATCGGAGTATTATCAAAAAATATATATTTTTCTAAAAGTCCTATATATTATTTATACTGACATGACAAAGTGACTTCAATAAATCTGATTATTCCTCTACGTTTGTTTGTCACTGAACTCCACCAAAACGGCTGGATGAACGGTGATTTTTGTATCCTCAAACTGTTACCTGTTTCACCATCTGATCTGGCAGATAGCACATTGGTCAAATTCCATGTTTTACAATAAGTATATTAAATAGTATGTATAAAATAGTCATATACATACATACATACACTGTGTGTATGTGTATGATGTGATAAGGGGTGAGCCTTATCGCCGTATCGGGCACTTTCTGGCCCCGGGCTGATAATGAATAGAAAAATCCAATATCACTTTGTCCGACCCGGAATTCGAACACAAGACCTCAGTATTGTATCATACCGTAGTACAATAATTTATTCATATAATTGAAACACCATTTTCCAGCGTTCGCATTTAACTTTGTGAACATCCCAACACTTGAGGAGTTCCTTAAGGATCCGATAGTGAATGATGACAGAATCGTGGGAGGCCAAGAAGCCGACATCATCAACCATCCGTACCAGGTGTCCTTCATCGTCAACCAGAGTTATTTCTGTGGAGGCTTCATTGTCAGCAAAGACTGGATATTGACAGCAGCCCATTGTGCTCAGAAGTATGTATTTATGAGGATTCGTGATTTTTGACAGCCTCCGTGGCGCAGTCAGCTAAACGTCGTTTGTGAGTTCGTGAGACAGAAAAGTCTCTCGTAGTTTCTGATACCCACGCCACAATACTTGTATCTTGAGTGAGAGTGGGGTCAGAACTATGTATAATATGACTGATGGGTGTTCTATCTTCAATTGCGAATTTCCGCGTTAATGCTATTAATTTGTGATATGGGCGATGGTTTCGTTGATTTGCGGGTCCTAACTGACTACTGACTATTTGAAGTGATGTGTATATAACATCTATTACTGTTGGGAAATATTTATTTAAAAGTAGTGGACAAATGCCTAAACCCCATTGAAACTTATATATAGCTCGTGCCCTGTATGGGAAAGTATATGGTGACTTTGCGCCAAAAAGCAATTTTATTGTCAATATAGTCAGAAAAAGGAATCATAGAATAACGCTTTTTATCTGTTCCGCATTAGTTAATCTAAAGTTTTCCTTCTATTCTAGTGTGGACCCATCAACAGTGGTGCTCAGGGCTGGCAGTTCATGGAGGCAGAACGGTACCCTAATACCAATAGCTGAGGTTATACCGCATCCGGAGTACGACAACCCTGCGTTCGACAAAGACGTAGCAGCTATGAGAACTGAATCACCGATTGAGTTCACGGAGTTCATACAGCCTATAGATATAGCGCCGCAGGGTCGTGCCATGAGAGCGAGAAGCGACTTCGTGGTCAGTGGGTGGGGCAGAACTCAGGTAATTGTTAGTCAAGATGAACCCAAAAGATCTGATCAAAGTGCGTGGTTGCCTGTAGGCAATGGACCAATTACGGCTACCTACATATTCACGGTGGTCGTGGTTTCAAATCACACGTTTGACTTTACCGAGTCATGTGTATATTGATGAACAATCACGACGCACTATAACGGTGAAGGAAAACATCATGAGGAAACGTGCATGCCATAGCGATTTTTAATTTTTTTTATTGAATGTTAAGTCCGCCAACTCGCACTAGGCCAGCGTGGTGGACTATGGGATAAGCGCTCTCAATCAAACTATCGATCGTAGAGAAATCCAGTGCCCTGCAGGGGGGCATTATGGGCTGATACAGTAGCACAAGATTCAACCACTAGTTAAAGTATTCAAACATTTTTAAAGCCATTCGAAAGTCAGTCATCAATTGCATAAGAATTTAAATGTTATGGTATGATTGAGCTAGTTATTTTTTTATTTATTTATTATCTTATTTATTTAGGGACTTTTACCCAACTAAGGCATGTCAGTCCCATCGTACCATAAACAATAACGATCTGATAAATAATATTTAAACATAAACAATATTTGGAAAAAAACATCTCCATCCACACTTAACGAGGCAACCTTCAAATCGGCTAGCCCCCTGTCAACATTTCGAACAACGTACCAGCCTCCGTGGAAGCAGGCCTCGATAAAATATTGGTGAAGACCCCCATGTCAATCATATTCAATTGTAATTTCCGAATTAAATCTAATCGTTTATCTTTGTATTTGTTACAATCCATCAAGATATGATAAACATCATCAAAAACTTCGTGGCGAAGTTTGATAGAGAAGTAGGCGTGAATTCCACCCCGCACCGCGAGAATAGTTTGCACGATTTACAAGTAATTGTTTTGGGTCTGAGTGTTTAAGGGATCGAAAAATCTTTCACACATTTTGACAACTGCGATAGACTTGATTGATTTTAATGTAGTATCAGGATCATGTGTGTGACTTGGGTGTATTTATATAATTACAGCAAGGCGCCAGCTCAATTCCAGACAGGTTGATGTCGGTTCAGATCCCGGTGGTGTCGTATGCCGAGTGTTTCTTATCTTACTTCTCAGTGCTGACGAGGAACATGTGGTGCGGTGGCAACTTCTTTCTCGGCGGTCAGGGGACTTGCCAGGTAAACTATTATATTTGAAACTCCGTGGTAAAGTAGGTGGCGTCTTTGTACTACCCCTGAGATTGCAAAAGCCGTTGAGCTGCGTGACCGCTTACCATCAGGCGGGACGGTTGCTTGTCTGTCTCTCTATGGTGAAAGCAATAAAAAAAGGTTATTACGCCAGTTGTCAAGAAGTCGTAGGTTTGACTCCTGCACTTAAACGATTAACGATTGTGTGTCTTCGAATATGTTTCTGGACTGCATATTGTAACAAACTGTTTCTTATTTCCAGTCCCTACGATATAAGATTTATATGGGGTAATACTATGGGTACAGCTGTTCCGTGTATTATTTATTTATTTAGTACACAATTGTGTATTATCGGTGCTTCGCTGAGATAATTTGCCTACCTAAATATCAAACCTATTATGAAATAATTCGTTAGAAATTTTCATTTAAAAAAACGCATACACTTGATTAAATAGCAGCACGAGCCACAAGCTGCCTTATTGTTCTAGTATTTGAAAAGTGAATAGTTTATTCAAATCTTACCATCATAAAAATTATATTATTAAATTAGCAACTCAAAATTGAATCACACCTGTAGGTAAATAAATTGTAATAGTTCTATCTAGATACAAAATTATATCGGCCTATCTAATTACTTTCTCACTTTTATTTAAAAAAGCGAGCTTATATCATACAGGGAAATGGCGGGTTTATATTTCTAACCTCAAATTTTATTATAGTACCATACTTAAATATTTTATTCCAGGGAGATTCTGGTGGAACTGCCATACAAGACGGCATGGCAGTGGGCATAGTGTCCTTCGGTAGAGGATGCGGCCAGCCTCTGAACCCTAGTGTTTTTGCCGACATCTCAGCACCAACGATCAGGGAGTTCATAGCTAAACACACCGGCTTATGATTGCATCATCATCATCATCAGCCCTTCTGCGTCCTCTGCTGTACATAGGCCTCTCCCATAGCACGCCACTGGACTCGATCTTCAGCCTTCATGATTGTATAACATAATAATATAATTATTGCACTTCCTGGTAGTGTGTTCAAAATCTGTATTAAAATCACCACTTTTTTCAATGCAAGGCTGCTTAGGAATTTAACAATATTCACCGGTGGTAGATCTCTCATAATAATATGTGAGTAGCCCGGGTAGGTACCACCGCAATTCTATTTATCTATTCCGTTCCGGTCTATTTATTCCGCCAAACAGCAGTGTTGCACTGTTGTGTTCTGGTTTGATGGACATTGTAGACCTAGTAACTACTGGACATAGTGAGACTTAACATCTGATCTTCCAGGATTGCGAGCATTGCCTTGTAATTCATGATGTTGTTTGGTTTTGCTTCTGTCCATGAGCGGTCGCATCGCTTACCATCTGGCGAATGGCAAACGTCTTAAGAAGTTTATACATTTTTATTTTATTTGCTAAATTATTTAATTGTTGTATTTCTGAAAAGAATACCTTTGAACAAAAGTGTTGAGATATATTCAGTAGCTTATTCTGAGAGTATCACTATCAAGATGTGAATATAATTATGTAACTATTTGTATATGTAGGGTAGACTGGGTACAGTTGTGACAATTTTGACTTGTTCGCCGATAATTTTGTTAATTTATCAGTTAGCTGGGAAAAAAGTACCATGAATCATAATTTGTTTATTTGTCTACGTAAAATTACTAATATATTGTCTGTAAGTACGCTGTATTGGCCATAGGGTCCAATCAGAAAAAAAAAGGAAAGTGTCACAACCGACCACACCCCAAGGACGGTTGTGACAGTCGTTGGGGTCGGCAATAACAGGCATAAAAATACACCAAAATGGTTTAAAAGGACTTTATTGCTAGAAATAACATAATTGTATCGTCTTCTAAACAAAGTTATTATAGCAAGTAAACTAAAATTTGAGATCACTGCCGTTTTGCAGCTTTCGGAAAAGGTCGAACAATTCCTGGCGAGAAAAATAGTATAAATAAATAAATAAATTGCTGAGGTGCTGAGGTTGTAGCATCCTGTTCCTGAATCGAGCCTGGGCTCGATTGGTATTTCGCAAGCGTTTTTTGGGCATCTAAAAGCAAAAAAAGCGAATAAGTATATGTCACAACCGTACCCACAAAATTTGTCACAATCGTACCCAACGAGCAATTTCGAAAACAAAAAATCGCCATAAATCTGCCAAACAATCTACGTAAAAAGTAATCACTCGTAGTTAACTACTAACTTTCAACTTATAACAAGAAAAAATACGAGATATTCTATCTTTATCCAAAACCCAGTAATTATTAAAATAAATCAAACAAAAAAACTTACTTTTGACTGTTGAAAAGCAATGTAGGCTCCTGATTATCTTAACGTCGCGCGGTGACTGACGCAATACTAGGGAACATGTTCAGAGTGGTACGCCGCGTCTCTCTCCCCTTGAACTCTTCCCCGAATTCAGTATAGTTTCGCTGTTATGACGACTGTCACTACCGTACCCTGGCACAACCGTACCCAGTCTACCCTACATAAAACTATTATAATGAACTGGACATTGTATACATCTGCATACACTGCGCCCGTACTTACCAGATACCCGAAACGATAATAGAGCGAGAAGAAAGATTGTTTTACTGCCTTTGAATGACAGAGGTAGAAATGTTATGTGGTAGAGCCACGCTGTTGTCAGTCATGACTCGGTATGAATGTGCAGGCTCGTCCGGGGCGGTACCACTGTCTCACAGGACATCGACGTGTGTGAGGAGTGACAGCTTTGTTGTCTCGTTTCGTTCTGCAAGTCAGATTGCCGGATGTCTAGTACCCTTTTCCTCTTTCCATCATTCCTTCTCACTCCCCTCCTAGTTTGATAGTCCGGCAACAAATGTGAACCAAGCGTTGTGGATGTTCATGGGCGGCGGTGATCACTTTTCAGGTGACCTGTTTGCTAGTGACCTATGCGATAAAAACAAATAATCATTTTTTTTACAGTGTCCGGTCTGATATAATATTTTTATGTATAAGTGCCATTCTTTATAGTATTTATATCGAGGAGTGAAAACCTTTTGTGTGAATTTAATATTTAATATTAATTCGTGTTGTTTAGCCATTGTGGTTATTAAACTTTATTAAAATTTCTATAATAATGGTATCTTCGTGAATGATAAAGGCATAATAATATGCGGCTTATATACGAATATAAAGTTGGCGGCTTATACATGAATATTATACAGTTGGTGGTAGAAAATTCGTCGGCATTTTCGGCCGGCGAGAGAAAACTATTTCTAGCGGTCTCTTTATTTATACTAAACTTAAAATCAGGTGCTTCGTACTTTGTAGTCGACTTAAAAAGGAATCCTTAGGTTTGAAAGTCATTAATTAATAATTGTCCAAAAATGATATTAAGGTATTAAATTAAAGGTATGGAATTAGTCCACGAACATAGGAACGAAGTTTTCTTATTTTCTAAACTTTTATTATGTTTTCAGTTTTCGGTATTGAAATACAATTTACTGTAAAAATAATATGATTAAGAAACCTTATTATAAAAAACTGTAAGATAATTCATTGAAAAGTTATTTATTGCTTGTTGTTTAAGAATGAAAAATATTTTTTTTGTGCTTCTGGCGTTTTATTTAGTCCATCCTACGAATATAAATTGTGAAAAAATTATATTATATAATAAATACACGCAACACTCGCACACATAGCTCTAACCCAACATTAAGATCGTCGTGGGTATTAGTAACTTTTCGGTCTCACATAGTATACCAGAGCATAGGTTGTCTTCATAAAAATTATCTCATATATAAACATACATAATATTTGCTAGTAGTATTCGTATCTAGATAGTGACCGTAGAACACAGCGGTCAACGACAAGGGCAAACCACGTAAAGCCCCATTTATACGGAGAGTTTCTCGCGGCAAGATTCGTATGCTATTATCGCATGACATAACCGCCATAGATTATATTGTGTTCTGACAAACGTTTACACGATGAAACTTTTTTATATCCTTTCGATAATCGTATCTTCGAGGCAAGAAACTCTCTTCGTGTAAATAGAGCTTAAGTGAGTCATGTTTCGAGTTCATTCCGTGTTCGGATACAATTAAGTAAAAATATACGTTCCCCAATCCTTCAAGAGGTATGGGCAATGCCACCAAGATAATCCAAGGAGACATTAGGAATGCCTCAGTGGCGTAGTTGTATAGCGATTTAAAAAAACTATGGTATGTAAAGTCCGCCAACTCGAACTAGGCCAGTTTGGTGGACTATATGGCCTAACCCCTGCCAATTGTACTCTCGATTGTTGATGCCCTGCAGTGGGACGTATATGGGATGATACAGAACAGTACGATTACAAAGCTGAGGTCTCGGGAAAAGTGATATTGGATTTTTCTATTTAGATATTTGTTCCCGATATGGCGATTGGCCCGCCCGCGAAATTGTGGATGTATTATCCTCTGCCACCCCTTCTGGAAAAGGCGTGAGTTTATGTATGTACAATCTTAAGGAAAGCAATACTTTCATTCTAATGTTGCTGAAAGCACTGCGTCTTATCGCCAGATACAATTTGTCACGGAACCTTGGTGCAGGTGTGGGTGATTTGAATAAAATATTCATCGGGTGGGATATATAGATCTCTCTAACACAAGTAGATCATTAGTTTCTATAACAATGCGTGCTCTGTGTTGTGTTTTGTTCTTTAACGGTAATTTCTCTTCTACTTTTGAATTTAAATTAAGCGTAGAAGCTTTCTTTCTTTTCGGGTGAAAATAACAATAGCCCAATAATAGTTTATTTATCTAGTTTATGTTTTAGTATAAGCATTTCCAAAGCATTGTTTTAAATTTGTGGAATTTAGTACATATAATTTAAGTGCGTGGTGGCCTGTTGGTAACGGACCAGACGCGTCTTCCTACATGTTCGCGGTGGTCGCGGGTTCAAATCCCAGGGCACACCTCTGACTTTTCGGAGTTATGTGTGTATTGATAGTCTATCACCACGCACTTTAACGGTGAAGGAAAACATCGCGAGGAAACCTGCAGACCGTAGCAATTTTAAAGTATTTATACGGTATGTAAATCCGCCAACCCGCACTAGGCCAGCGTGGTGGACAATATGGCCCAACCACTCTCAATCGATTCACTCGAATGTAGAGTAGGCCCGTGTCCAGCAGTGGTACGTATATGGGCTGATACAATACAAAAAAAAAATCTTTTATATCTTTCATTTAGTCACTTTTGTACATCTGTGTATCACACGTGCAATATTGTGTATATTAAACAATGTTCGTTGGTTTTGTAATTGCAATATATTTTCTCCGAAGACAGATTTCTCTGTCTACGATTCGGTGTGTAAATAACTATTCTGTACAACTTTTTTGTATATATTTTATTAATATTAGTACAATATAAAGTATTATACATTCGCGGCTATGAGGACAGCTGTTAACTTTTATATAGGAAGCAAACGAGTATACGGTTCACCTGATGATAAGTGACCACCGCCATGCACCAATATCCGCAACACCATAGGGTATGGAGATGCCTTGCCGGTCTTTGAACTAATGGTTTCTTAGATTTACGCGAATGTTACACATTAAAATAAAACTATTTTTTACGGGTTTTATCGCGATTTGGTTTAATTTTTACATTTTTTAACTTCCCGACGTTTCGACGTTACAGCTTTCGTGGTCACGGAGCGGACTCCCGAAACGTCGGGAAGTTAAAAAATGTGAAAATTAAACCAAATCGCGGTAAAATCCGCATAAAATAGTTTTATTTCAAGGTCTTTGAACTGTTAGGTTTAGCTGATATTCTAGCTTTTAATTAGTGATAGATTCTAGTTAGCGGATGGTAGAATAATCGTATGCCCTGGATAGTGACCCTGTACACAGGTTTAAAGCAGGCCACAGTGTCCTAGTGTGTCCAGTTCCCGAATCAACTTGAGTTTATCCAATTCTCGATACCAGCACTCATTACTCTCAATAGCCCGACATATTTTTGTCGACCGGAGAAAGATAGTTGAAAATTTTTACAGCCGTGCCAGCATCGCATTAATATGAATGATATTTATCCCAATTTCCCAGCAGTCACGTATAATTTTGCGAAGATCCCGAGCTCGGAAGAGTCACTTCAAGACGCGGTTGTGAATGACACCAGGATCGTGGGAGGCGCAGAGGTCAACATTACCGACCATCCGTACCAGGTGTCGCTGGAAATCACAAAACATCAACAAACATTTCTCTGCGGAGGCTTCATCGTCAGCGAACGTTGGATCTTAACAGCAGCGCATTGCGTCCTCAAGTAAGCTTTTTTATTAATTTTTATTATAGCATTTATTCTTAGTAATTAATTAAAACAGGGAGAAAGAGGGGCCTCTTTCTCATCCCTTCCATGGTTGTCGGTAAGGTTGTCGGTTATTCGTTGGGCTTTTATTATTTATGTATAGTCTTTGTATAATGGTTATACAGTGTCTAATGTATAGTCTACGTGATGACTGTTATTATTGGAACGAAGTTTTGGAACGAAGTTTCTTATCGCGCGTTGCGAAAGGGGGCTAGACGGAAAAAATTAAAACAAAAGTTGTAACGACACTTTTTGCTATAGTTGTAAGCCGTGCGGCGTGCGCGTGTTTCTCTCTCTCTCTCTCTCTCTCTCTCATAGAAAGCAAGCCAGTTATTTTCGTTTTGTCTTTCTATTTCGCAATGAACAGTGTGGTGTCGCGACGATTATTTTTGTTGAGTGTATACAGGTTTTTTGTACATAATAAATAATAAAAATAATAAATCGAACTTTGTTCCATCCGGGTGTCCCTTGACACCTCTCAAGTTTTTTTTCTCTAAATCACCGAAAATTAACGTTTATATTTTATAATAAGCTGCTATGATGCAATAAACATTTTGTATTGTTCACAGTGCATAATGTTCTTATAATAAAATTCCGTTCAGCTTTACTGGATAACTTTTTACCGAGGAGATGCGGTTTTACATAATCAAGAATATCTTTATTTGCCTTTTGTGAATATATGTACAATAACATATTTGTATTAGTTCGTCTTTTTATCATATTCTATATTTTATTTTTATGCTTATTATTATTCTAGCCTGGAGCCGTCAGATGTCGTGGCAAGGGCTGGCAGTACATGGGTGCTTGACGGCAAAATAATTCCATTAGCTGAAATTATAAGCCATCCGGAGTACAACAAATCTATGCACGACAAGGATGTGGCAGCCATGAAAACTGCTCGTCCCATAGAATTCACGGATAGTATAAAACCTATAGCCATAGCTCCTATAGCTCGGCACATGAGACCTTGGACTTATGTCAAGGTCAGTGGGTGGGGGAGAACAGAGGTAATTATAGTTTTGTATGATCTATTTCTGCCAGAAACTATATAGGCTTTGGGCTTTGCCTCTTTAGAATAATAATGAGGTAACACTGTCTAACAGAATGTGGAGTTAGTTTTGGACTTATGTGATGATAGTTCTGTTAAATTCAGTCTTAAGTGGTTTGATGGTCAGAGCACACGGAGTACATAAAAAACACGATATTTGGAGCCCGTATTGCTTGCATGTGCGTGCCTCGCATTTGATCACGAATAGATAAGGAACGATGAAAGAGGAGTGAGGTATTGCTATTCAAGAAATATCTAACCGGACGAAACTGACTTTGTATGATGGTTTTGTCTAAACTTGGTCAAGCAAGGTTTTACTCTTTTGGAATAATAAATAAATAGGTACACAATCACTGCCATCTACTAGTCGATTAGTTGAACGAAACATTTTCCTCGAAGTCTTTGGGCGAGACTTATTGTCTGTGGACCTCCAGTAAATTCCTCTCTCTCTCTTCAGCCATGAAATCCACTACTGAACAAACTGTACTATATCAGCCCACATACGTCCCTCGGCTGAGCACGGGCCTCCTTTTCAATCGAGTGATGATTGAAAGGGGTTAATCCATGAACTTAGGCCTCTCCCATTCCTCCTGTACCTGACGATGATAAATCACTTTAATTTTAGGAAGAAGACGCACCTGATAAGCTGATGTCCGTCGAAATCCCCGTGGTTTGGTATCCAGTGTGCTACCTATCTTACCTCTCAGTGCTGACGTGGAATATGTGGTGTGGAGGCAACTTCGTCATGGGCGGCCAGGGTCCCTGTGAGGTACATAATTCGTTTTACTCCCTTAACTCTCAATTGAAGGGGTCCGCCCACCACAAAATATTTAACTGCTTTACAGAGAATTGGCGTATATTTTGAGACAAACTCAGTTGGTTTAGTAATAAATAAAAACACTCAACAGTGACATACGCACACTGGTATTTTTGGGCCGTAGACATAGAATAATAGGGGTCACTTTATTTTATGTTTTCGGTCTCGGAAAAATTCAGATCCAAAACAAAAATGTGTGGGTCGCATAAACTTTTATCTTGGTGTGGGGATGAAACTAAAGCTATAGCCTTTCTTCACAGCCGTCGTCTAACCCATTGCGCCACGGAGGCTGTCAATAAAAATATGTTTGTTTCCAGGGTGATTCGGGAGGAACGGCAATTCAAGAGGACATGGCAGTTGGTATAGTGTCGTTCGGACGTGAATGCGGCCAGAGGATGTCACCAGCGGTCTTCACTGACATCTCTGCAATATCCATAAGACATTTCATAGCCAATTATACTGGATTGTGAATTGATACCTATTGTATAAATGTAGGTACTGTTTGCGATGTTTTTGACGAACGTATTCCACGTAAAGATGTTTCATTTTGGGCTGTGCGCCATTGTTGATGTTGATGTTTCATGATGTTTTATTCTGTAAAAAATATGATTTTAGGAATGCAATCGAATAGTACCGTTGTTTTGTTATTGTGTTATTTGTTACCGTGTTTATGGATACGGCACGGCAGCTATGGTATCATAACAGCATTTCGTTTTGAACCCGCGCGAACGCATCGTCTTTTATTTATATTTAATTTTTAGAAAATATATTTTCTAAATCTCTGACATTATAATGGCCGCCAAAAACGTAACGATATAACTGTGCAAGTCTGAGTTTGCACCAGTATACTGAAACATGTGTGGGCAAATAACTGCGCAAACTTCGTTGAATTTTTTTATTCGAGACTGGTGCAAACTCGCTTTTGCGCAAACGCACCGTTAACGGTGCATTTTTGCATAAAATTGGTTTTAGCATAAATTTTTTTTACCAAGCATCTCCTTTTGGACAATAGTATTTTTAATTCGTACAGAACTAGTTAAAACGATAATTTTGATCTTAAGTTTAAGTGTACTTAGCAGTCCCTTAGATAAACGATTTGGCATATTTGAAATCAGATGAATTTCATTTAAAAGCAATAGTCACCGCTATCTATATAAATATATTATGTATTTAAGAGACAGCCTCCGTGGCGCAGTTAGTTAGACGCCGGCTGTGACACGAGAGGCCGCGGGTTCGATCCCCGCATCGCGACAAATGTTTGTGAAGCCCATAGATATTTGTCTCGAGTGGTGTTTGTGAGACCGATAAGTATTTCGTAGTTTCTGATACCCACGACACAAGACTTGATTGATCTTAATGAGGGGTCAGGACTATGTATGTGACAGTTGGCTGTATTTTATTTTTTTTCGGCTTAACTATACAAACCCGACATAATGAACTCATAAAATTGTAGCATTTACTTTATTTAGTCCGGTCAATTTAGACATTCGAAGTTACATAAAGTCCCAACAAGCCAAATTTCTGTGAAATTGTTCAAAACATAATTATAAACAATGTCTAGAAGTTCCCCATCATTCCCCTGTAAGGAAAAAAAAATATTCAAGGTCAAAGATAAAAAAAATGATTTTTTCGCGATTTTCAGCAAAACGGTAAGTTTTATCATAAAAGTACCTCAGACAAAAATTGTAGATCATAAAATTATCTATAAAAAATGTATCAAAACTTTTTTTCTTTCGAGCCACCGTTTCTGAGATATAACGATTCAAAAAGTTATAAAAGTTGTTATCGTCATAATATGCACACGTTTCCACGCCACGTATGAGGTAGTGTACTTAGCGCGTTTTTTTTAACGTGGTTTCCCCAGTAGGCCTACTCTACGGATCAGTTGTGATCCTGTTTAATGTAAAACTATTGCAAAATAACGGAAATTTTCAAAGATTGGGAAAGATAAAAGCGATGTAAATTAAAAAAAGTGTTAAAGTTTATTCGTCTTATTCGTAAGTTTCAAATTCTTGTTCTTCTTCTCCTGCTTCTTCTTCATCTTCATTTTGGATGCAAGTAAATTGCGTCAATAGCGATGTATCCCATGATACTTCGTCGGAGTCAAACGAATCCTCCATTGTTTGTGATTCAATATTAGAGCACGACCGGCCTTGACAATTTGTGCATGCCAAAGAACAAGACAGTCCGACTTTTTTGCAACCACATTTAGCACTGCATCCCTTTTTGCAGTTGCAAAAAATAGTGTTCAGAAGTTTTTCCGGCGCAGGTGGAAGTAAAGTTTGAACTGGCTCTAATATATTGTTGACCAACTTCCAACCCCAGTCTGTAGGGTCTAGCTGATAACCAAGCGACACTTGAACTTGGTAATATACTCGAAAAAGATGTTGGTGAGCAGCAACTGAGGTTGGAGGAAGACAAGCTAATTGAACTTGTTTCTATTTTTAGTATTTTTAACGAAACATGCATATCGATGCTTATCTAAACAGGTAGTTTTTTTAGGAGCTCCGTACATAGAAAGAAGAAAGCGGATGTCGTTGGTAATAACTTCTTGTTGAGTTGAATTACTCTTTTTAAAAACTTCAGCACATTGAATTAAATCTTGTTATATACGTGGCGTACTCATGCATATTATGAAGATAACAACTTTTATAACTTTTTGAATCGTTATATCTCAGAAACGGTGGCTCGTAAGAAAAAAAGTATTGATACATTTTTTATAGATAATTTTATGATCTACAATTTTTGTCTGAGGTACTTTTATGATAAAACTTACTGTTTTGCTGAAAATCGCGAAATACTCATTTTTTTTATCTTTGACCTTGAATATTTTTTTTTCCTTACAGGGGAATGATGGGGAACTTCTAGACATTGTTTATGTAGTACTTTAGGAATCAATGAAACACACTTTATCCTTTATGAGGTGAAGGTATATGCGCACTCAACGGTTAAGCTGTTCACTCGGCTACGGTCGGCAACCGAATGCTCGCCAACCTCGTACGCGCATACACTACATCCCTTCTTTATTTTAAATTTTGAATAAATTTATTATATTTTGTCTACTGAATTATTGCGAATATTAGCTTTGATAATTATAGACCCTGAATCATTTATTATCTTTAAATCTATAATATTTCGGCGATATTCTTTACGGGTTTCATTATTCCGGATAGTAATATTATCAGCCTTTACTTTAATTGTATTTGTATTTATTGTGTTTACTTTATTTATTTATTATTTTTATTTAATTGCTGTACGTATTAAACCTGGCTATAATCTTATTTTCCTTCAAAAAAGTTTTTCTTTTTTAATTCTTTTCTCTATTTGTATAACGTTTTAAGTAACATTAATTATTTACTTAGATTATTTTTGATATTTGGTATTCAGTTTCAGTTCTTATTGTTTAATATTTTATGGTAAAAATAATCATGGAGATACATTATTTACGATAATAAATGTCTGAGTGGACCATAAGAATTAATAAAACGACGCGCATCGATTTAATATTACCACCGGATCTAACGCGACCCTGCTGAGAAGACCCGGCGAAACAAACTCAGTGGGCTTACATTACCACTGGAACTACGCGGCGCGACCCAACTCTGAGTATATCCAGCGAATAAGACTCAGTGGGCTCGTTTTAGGTCCAATTGGTTAGATGCCGACCAGGAGTATTTGAAATATGTACCATGAAATGGAATATGAACTAAGTTTCGTAACTTAGGTAAACTATTTTACTCATGGAAGTTAAATACATATAATTTACTTTTGGATTTTCCAACCAGCAAATATTTTTTTAGTTATTTGATATGGTATTGTTTGCTCTACTATGTACATTTATTATTTTGAATTTATCAGCTTGAGTTTATTTTTATTTTTTACCTTTCTCCTTCCTCTAGCTTTATGAGACGGAAAAGGAATATTTCATAAATCCGACTTTGTTACGGGGCAAAATAATTGTCTATTTTTTTTTTAAATATATTTGTCGTCAAGGCCGATGCCGACATTGATATATCAATGTTACATTTGGTAAAACATCCTTCTTCCTTTATTTGTTATACATAGGTGCGGTCCAGGTACCGCAAACGATTCAGTCCATATCGCCATAGCAGTACACTCTTTTGGATACACTTAAAAGGCTTTTTCGTCAAACCGACAGTGTCAGGGAACTAAAGTCACAGATATTGCTCGTAGAATTAGCACGCTGAAGTGGCAATGGGCGGGCCACGTCTGCCGCCGGACAGATGGTCGGTGGAGCAGACATGTATTGGAGTGGAGGCGGCGCGGCGTTTAGGTAAACGTAGTGTACGACGTCCTGCAGCACGATGGACCGACGACTTGAAAACGCGGCGTGTAGCAGATGAATGATGACTGCTCAAGACCGGGATGGTTGGCGCTCACTTGGGGAGGCCTACGTCCAGCAGTGGACGGCGATAGGCTGAGTATATACTCTGTCCTGTGTGTCCTGTGACCATGAATCCTGTAAGGTCTTTGAAACGTCGGGAAAATAATTTCAGTGTGTAATATTCGCCTAAATATAACATAACATTACGAAATATTACATTAATTTGTTGGCATCGTCGACTAGGCAATGTCTTATGGCGCGTCCACACTATCGCCAATCAGAATTAAAGTATATGCACAAAAGTTTCTAAGGGTGGACATATTTCAAAATGATTAATTATGAGGCATGATAAATTGAACAAAAAAATCAGTTTCTTACACACATAAACAACATTTCGTACATCTCAATTTGACAAGATACTGGCATTCTATATGAATCGCGCATTGAATCGCTTATACACAATGGGCGCAATAAAAGTTGAAACGCAGAGTTCTACTGGAGCTAAAACGCACATCTGCACAAGGTATCATTTCAAGATTGTCAATTGTCAATTTGACATGTTGCGGCTAGTCTATCAGCGGATCAATACATGTCCACACACTTCGTCCATTAATATTTTTTTTTTTGGAACTTCTCATCAATCTGTGAGGCTCTGTTATTCTTTGACTACCATCAAATGATTGAATTGTATCGTTATTGTCCTTGGTAAATTCGGGATAAACAGTTTATATTATGGGTCTCGTCTATCAGTAGAAATTATCTAAATCCCTCTAGGTTTTTTCCCACTTGTCGAGTAAATTCTAGTAAACTTTTTGTAGTGCTAGCTAGTCCGACTACATGAAGGTGTAGTTCGTTATTAAAATAAGTTACATTGGGAAGTCTCGATAATGCATGAGTCATTTCCATACAGACTCGTTTATTTACATACATACATAAATTCGTGCCTTTTTCCGCCCATAATGTGATAAGGTCCTAGCCTAACACTATATGGGGTACCTGACTCCGGGCTGATAATGAATAGAAAATTCCAATACCACTTTGCCCGACCCGGGATTCGAACCTGAGACCTCAGCGCTGTAATCGTACTTTAGGACAACTGCGCCACTGAGGCAGTCATTTATTTGCATGGCTTGTACTGATACTCAGTAATAGTATTACATTTGCATAGCCTTTTACTAGTTGCACTGACTAGTGTTTTCATTGCGTGAATCTAAATGTCTCTAGTATGTAGGTTGTATACTTAGAGGTAATTCAAAGAGATCCTTATTTAATTTGCATGGCCATTTATTATTCATTTCTGAATACGTTGCCCTTTTAATTTTGGATTGTATCAGTCTACAGACTTTAGATAGGTTAGTAGTATTTGTCAGAACTTAGAGGTATACAAAATACCATATGAGAAATATTGAGAATATAATAGAATACATTTTCATAAACACGGGTACAGTGGTTTAGTTGCCTCTGTTGTAAAATCGGTTTAGGATACTTTTAAGCCTATGAATTTGTTTTATTCACGAAACTATGAAAAGTTAGATTGGTTCTGGTTGATGTTTTAAATCCATCTCATATTTTACAAAAAAACAGGAAAAATGAGAATTAATTAATAATAGTTACGTTCTTGATTACCAATTTGTATCAAAACATTCACTTTCAATTAATGTAAGTACATAAAAATGTAACAGAAATAATTTCAAACATAAGTTAAACTTCTGAAAAATCCCTTTTATGAGCTTTTCTTCTCTTTCTTTTTCAGGTATATACCTTTCGAAAAATATCTTTCGAAGAACTAGCTGTAATAACCTGTCTTGTGAAGTTCTCATACCCTGCAATCTTTATTTCATCTCTTTTGCAATCTAGTAGGATTTTTCTCCCTGCTCTTTACTTTCGGAATCAATCAAAAGTTCTGTAAGGGTTATGATCATAATCTAAAGACCGAATAGAGTACGCCACTCATTTTTAAGTATCTTCAAGTATCTTAAATCTGAGGTAAACTATAGTTTTTTTTTTTTTTTTTAATTGATCGGTAATTTCAATAAAAATCCATTAATTAGCATTTTAAACTTCCGCGCGTAAATGTAAGAAAAACTTGACGCAATGTTTCGTTTGATTACGTCACTCTGCGAGCACATAATCTATGTAAACAACAACACTGTTGTTAGTAAAGAGTGAATTTTTGCAATAAACATGAATTACTCTCTAGTAATATTTTATTTAAAATAATGTACAGGAAGAATAGTGTTCGAACTTGTTTGTTAACATACTAGTTTAACTATTTACTTGAGGTTTTATGTCATATCGCTAGCCATCATGGCGGCTACCATTTCATATATTTGTATGACAGATGAATTCGTAAATTAAAATTGACATATTCTGATTGGTTAATACTATACTATTTGTAGTTTTTAGATTTTTCTCACTTATAGTCAAATACCCTATTGTTCTTCTTCTTCTTCGTCTTCTTCTTCTTATTCATCTTCTTCTTCTTCGAGTGCCTCTTCAGGTTGGCCGTCAGCTTCTTGTATATTTCCTTGTCCTTAGCCAGGTGGAATAGTTGTTGAACGGTGCTGATACCGCTCCACTCCCGGATGTTTCGCAGCCACGATTTTTTCCTTCGTCCAGCGTGTCTCTTGCCTTGCCCATAATTATTAATTGGAGCAGGTTATATCTATCGCAATACCCTATTCTAAGGCCATCAAACATTCAGGTTTTAAATTTTCCATACTCAGTTTTTTTTTTTAGATAGCATTTCCCATTCATAATCAATGCTTTGTCAAAACTGCTTCCTAATTCCTAATCGAATTTCAACCAAATAACAAACACTTGAAAATAATGTGTCTTCTGAAGAAGTTCTTGATGTGTGAATTATTGAAAATGTCTCATACGCTACAATCATTAAAACTGCGCCAATCCAGTAGCTTTGTTAAGATATTCGAATGCTGTGGACTTGATAGCACAGAAATCCATAGAGATATCCAGGGCAAAATATTTAATTAGATGAACTGTGCAAATTTTTTTATTACTTCGATCAGTACAATAATTTTTTTTTTACCAATAATGAATAATTACAATTTGCAATTAAATAAGACTGGTACATATTATAGCCCAATACTGTGAGAATTACCAATAGAAACAAAAATCATACAATAATAAAAGAACATTATGTTCGCAAAATTAATTTTTATTTTTACCGCATGATATGGTACTTCTTACCGAGCAGTGTTTCTCCTAGCCGTGGCTGTTGGCTGTATAGTTTATGGGCCTTTGCTCGACAATTAAAACCTTTCACGGAAAAAAGGCGGGAACCAGGATGATGATGAATATTGTTGTAATATGCCACTTTTAGGCGTAATATTACTTCATGTTATTTATGAATATTTCCCAGTAATTTAAAAATACTATATTCATATACTCATAACTCGCCTTATTAGACTAAAATTTGTTGACTTAAAATCACACACCTACCTACATGACAAATAGAAGTTTATACTTTATAAAAGTAATTAATACAATTATAGACAACTAAGTCCTTGCAATAGGTATTCTTGATGCATATCAATATAGCATAACTATATTATTATTGTAATATTAGTGACCTATCAGTCTGAACACCGACACAATCACTTTTCAACAATCATTAATCTTGCGTGGCCCTTTTATAACATGCTCGTGTTATATCTTCTGGATAAAGGCATGACCATCAATTGTCATTTATTTAGCTGTGGTACATCATGCACCTATATCATAGCCGTCACGTAGGCAGGGTTTCATAAAAACGATCACCCTCCTATTATTTTTTAACAACCTTGGTATGTATTTCATTGGTAAGCTATTAAATATCTAACATACCTATGTTAGTTTTACCTTAAACATATGGAAATTTCTTCCATTAATACTCGTAGTATACGTTTTCATAATTCTAATTTACTATGTAAGTAATACTTACTAATTATTATGATAACATGTCAGCCATGCGCATGGAACCATCTGTCGCGCATTTATTTCCATTATAATTTGTTGTTTTTATATTTCTTTGCTTAATTTTGGTTACTTTTATCCTCGTCGCCACTTGTAGTACTTTAGGAATCAATGAAACACACTTTATCCTTTATGAGGTGAAGGTATATGCGCACTCAACGGTTAAGCTGTTCACTCGGCTACGGTCGGCAACCGAATGCTCGCCAACCTCGTACGCGCATACACTACAGTTTATAATTATGTTTTGAACAATTTCACAGAAATTCAGCTTGTTGGGACTTTATGTGACTTCACTCTCATTTTTTGGTCTAAATTGACCGGACTAATTGAATACTGGCTTATTTGTATCTAGCCCGTCGATATTTTACTGCATTTTAGTGGTTCTTTCGTATAAAAATGAGCATATACTTAAATTTAATCCACTCAAGAAAACGACCCGTTCATGATGATCGTAACATATTATTCACCGGCGGAAACAGACCCCATGATATAGTAATCATGTTATTAATTACGATTGAACACAGGATGCTCTGGACATCATCAAACGCGCTGTCATCATGACGTAGTGTCATTGCCATCGTGTGTGATTACATATGATTGTGTATTACATAATTATGTGATAGCTAAGTGATACAAGTTTTTTTTAAATTGGTAGATTGGTATTGACTGCCTCGGTGGCGTAGTTGTATTACGGTACGGTTACAAAGCTGAGGTCTCGGGTTCGAGTCCCGGGCCGGGCAAAGTGATATTGGATTTTACTATTCATTATCAGCTCGGAGTCAGGAATTTGTGCCCGATATGGCGATAGGGTCGCCCCCTATCACATCGTGGGACGGAACATACAAGGCGAAATGTGCGTGTCCTGGTGGCGCCTCTGTCTACCCCTTCGGGGATAAAGGCGTGAGTTGATGTATGTATGTATGTATATTGGTAGAGTAAGCCAACACGCACTAGGTAGGTCTCGTATGTGAAAGGCCGCCTGGGTGGGTACCACCGCAATGTCTATTTCTTCCGCCTCACAGCAGAGTAAAGGCATTGTTGAGTTCCGGTTTGAAGGACGTTGTAGCCAGAGTAACTACTGGATAAATTGAGACTTAACATCTTCTGTCTCAGGAGGCGAGCGCAGTTGAAATCCAAGCATTGCTTTGAAATTCATGGTGTCGTTTGGTTTTCTACTGTCCATGAGCGGTGGAATCGTTTACCATCAGACGAATGGCATGCTCGTCTCGCACTTTTTTTTTTCGAAAAAAAACTACACTTCTTGAAAATACTAATATTTGCCTCCTGTTACAAACTACTTTCATACTTTTTTGACAGAAATGTTATCGCAAAATAATCGCATGGAATATCATGCTTTCGTTCATAGTCACGCTTTAATATTTTTATATTTTTATAAAACTCAATCATTTAGTTTTAACCAACCCACGCGCAAATATTCGTCAATGTTTGGCAAACGAATGGTTGCGGCGAAATGTGGGTGTCCAGGTAGCACCCCTGCCTACCCTTCTGGGAGAGAGGCGTGAGTTTATGTCTGTATGTAAGATGATATTTTTGAATGATAAACAAACATCACGATTCTATAAAGATACGATAAAAGGCAATTAAAATAAGATTTAATTCCGAACTAAAGTTTTGTACATATCTTATCGTTTTCTGTCATTCATAGCGTAACGTCGTAAGTGAATGTTTTGCGAATTATTGCTTGCGAATAGTTTAGGTTGAAATTATTAAACAGCAATGAAATGAATAGGAGCTGAAAATATATTTTTGTACTATTTCATCGATGGTAGAGCAGAATATAAAATATTGGACTAAACGGTTTTTTCCGGTGTAAAATTTAACTCAAAGTTTATATTGAAATAAAACTATTTTATACGGATTTTATCGCGATTTGGTTTAATTTTTACATTTTTTACGTCAAACACCGACGCTCAACGAAGTCTGCAGTTGCTGAACACATAGAGGAAGGCTCCAAGCATTACCTTCGCTTTGACCAGCCCCAAATCCTCGCCAAAGAACACCGTTTCCTGCCCAGGATGTTTCGCGAGGCTATTGAAATTAAAAAACATCCAAATTTCAATAGAGAAGATGGCTTGAAGCTTGCACCAACATGGGATCCAATTCTACATTTAATTAAATCGGAACCCAAAAGACCAGCTGCCAGACCTCAAGACACAGTGAGCTCCTTCTGCGTAGATCGGATCGCAAAAACTAGCTAACTTTTTAAATTAACTTTTTAATTTAATAAATATAAATAAAGGGTAGTTTAATTGTAACAGTCACTGAGCGGATGACTAATACCTCAGTCTGCCCCGTGACCATGAAAGCTGTAAAGTAATCGAAACGCCGGGAAGTTAAAAAATGTAAAAATTAAACCAAATCGCGATAAAATCCGTATAAAATAGTTTTATTTCAATGTGTAACATTCGCGTAAATCTAAGAAGCCATTATCAAAGTTTATAGTTAAATGTTTATTTAAAACTGAAATAACAGTATTTACAAACGTGTTACGTATAGACAACCCCTAGATATCGCTGACTTGCAATTATGCTATTTGCCAATATTCAAGTTAGCAACGGAAGGATCGCCGATGCAGCGGAACGTGAATCGACCACGAGCCGCCGACTCAGCGCCTCGTGCCTCGCACCGACGTCATCGGAAGCGGACACCAAAGCCTTCGCCCCTCAGGCCACCGTCACTTCTAGGTCTCGCATCGACCAGTAGGCACCTAAGTTAATTAATTATAATTTTGTAATTCTTATATTAGAAATAAATTAATTATAATTTAAATTGCATTTTTTTGCAACCTCGGGACGCGCTCGACATAATTGGCGCAGTCGGTAGGATACCCGAAATATCACGTATATCGCAAACCGCCGCGCGCGTGCGATCGGGTATCGAAGAATCTTCGCGAGCAGCTTCCTGAGGTGATCAAGAAATCGATCTCGCAGAAACCAAGATGCAAATGTAAGTACTTTAGTTTCTATCTAGAGTTGCTTCCTTTTAATCCTAAGTAATTTCCAAAAATCCAAAATTTTCCATCCAAGGCAAAATCGGATTTCTAGGTTAGGTAATAGTAGTCGTAGGGATTTACAAGACGCAAGTAGGAATTTAGAATCGGACACGATGGTAGATCAAATTTATAAAGCACTCCGCTTGCTTCCCGAATTTGATGGTAACCCTAACGTGCTCACAAGATTTATTCGTCTATGTGATCAGTTAGTGGAGGAGTATGCAAGTGAAGAGGCTGGGAAGAGGCTAAATAATTTAGCATTATTAAATGGCATTTTAAATAAAGTAACAGGGCCCGCCGCGCGCCTTATTAATTCAAATGGTGTACCAGAGACCTGGGATGGCATTCGATCTGCCTTAGTTAATAATTTCGCGGATCAACGAGACGAAACATCTCTGTATAATGATCTTGCGTTACTGAACCAAGGCCCGGCAAGTCCCCAAGAATTTTACGAACAGTGTCAGAACCTATTCAGTACCATTATGACCTATGTCAGTCTGCATGAAACGGTCCCGAGTACCATTGAGTCAAAACGAAATTTGTATAAGAAGCTAACGCTTCAGTCATACTTACGGGGTCTGCGCGACCCATTGGGATCTCGAATCCGTTGCATGCGTCCTGATACGATTGAAAAAGCTTTAGAGTTTGTGCACGAAGAGGTTAATACTTTATATATGCAGCAACGCAACGAGCACATGCCTGACAAAAGGCATCAGCCCCAGGTTAGTCAACCTCAATTTCAATACGGTGTTAAATCATCCCCTATTGTTAATCCACCCCCGCGACCGTTAATGACGCAACCACCTAGACCTTTTAATATGCCCAGTCAATTTCGTCAATTTTCCGCGCAACCGCATAGATCGGTTCCACTATGGAAACCGAATGTTCCTCAACCGAGAGGACCTACACGGACGCAACAAATGTTTGGTGCGCCACCCCCAAATTATAGGCCCGCGAGTAACATCTTTAAATTACCGCCGCGAAATGTAGCGCCCGCCGGTCCTACTCCTATGAGTGGTGTAAGTCATTTTGTGACGAAACCATTCCCGCGTCAGCCCCATGACTGGAGTAGATCAGGTAACCCTCCACCTTCGAATTATTTTAAGACTAGGGAGATGAACTTTACGGAATTTTACGAACCGACATACTATAACGACTATGCATATTATAGTGACTATCAACAAGACTATACTGAATACCCTGACTATGCTTGTGAATTTACATACGACCAACAACCGCATTATTCTGATAGTTGTAGCATTGAAGAAATACCGGTTGACACCCCTAAGGTTGAGAATGAGGATTTTCAGAAAACCCCCAAATCAGACAAGTTAAAATAGAAATTAATTTACAGACACAGCGACAGTTACCGTATATAGAGATAATGGATCCCCCGATCAGATTACTCATAGACACCGGCGCGAACCAGTCATTTATAAGCCCGGAATGTGTGCAACGTTTCTATTCACACATCCCATGCAATTATGAACCTTTTGAAGTCACAAATATCCACGCTACAACGCGAAATGAATATTCTATTACTGTACCGTGTTTCCAGGAAATAAATGAGCCAGACGATATTACTTTATTCATATACAAATTTCATAACTATTTTGATGGATTAATTGGGCTGGATTTACTTGAAAAATGGGAATCAAATATTGACTTAAAAACTAAAACCTTAATTACTAAAAATTCCACTAATCCACTTTTAATGTACGATTCGCGTAACTGTAACTTGTACGAAGATATTATACCGGCCAACTCATGTAAGTTAGTTAATGTTCCAATAAATTTTCATGATGGTGAGGCATTTATTCCGGAACAATTTATATCCAACTGTGTCATCGGAGACTGTGTTACTACGATTAAGCATAATCGTGGAATCATAGAAATAAAAAATCCAACCCGCCATGACTTAGTATTTTCAATGGATCGTCCTGTCGAAGCGCAACTATTTAATGTTCAGTGCACGCGTACCGAACAAGCATCGGATCGCGTTAGTCAGGTGTTGTCGCGATTGCGCACGGATCATTTAAATCCGGAGGAACGTGCAAACTTAGAAGCGCTTTGTTCTCGATATGCAGATGTATTTTATATAGAAGGTGAACCCTTAACTTTTACCAACCAAGTCAAGCATAAAATCAGAACGACCGATGAGGTTCCAGTTTACACTAAAAGTTATAGGTATCCGCATATTCTCAGACAAGAGGTACACGATCAGATTCACAAAATGCTTGACCAGGGAATTATTCGACCATCTCATTCCGCGTGGAATTCACCTATTTGGGTCGTTCCCAAAAAGTTAGATGCATCTGGGAAAACGAAATGGCGAATTGTAGTTGACTTTAGGAAGTTGAATGACAAAACCATTGACGACAAATATCCTATCCCCAATATATCTGACGTATTTGACAAATTAGGTAATTGCCATTACTTCACTACATTAGATCTAGCTAGTGGGTTCCATCAAGTTGAGATGAGCCCAGAAGATATTTCAAAGACGGCATTCAATGTAGAGCACGGTCACTATGAGTTCTTACGTATGCCAATGGGCCTTAAGAACGCTCCATCTACGTTTCAACGCGTAATGGACAACGTCCTTAGAGACCTGCAAAACGTTGTGTGTCTCGTGTATTTAGATGACATAATAGTGTTCAGCGTTTCATTACAAGAGCACATGGTCAATTTAGAAAAAGTTTTCAAAAGATTGAGAGACTCTAACTTTAAAGTACAAATGAATAAATCCGAATTCTTAAAACTAGAAACAGCTTATTTAGGCCACATTATAAGTAAAGATGGTATTAAACCAAACCCAGATAAAATTAAAGCTATAGAAAAATTTCCAATGCCTAAAACCCCCACTGAGATTAAACGATTTCTCGGACTGTTGGGTTATTATCGTAAATTTATACCCGACTTTGCCCGTGTAACGAAACCCATGACCCAATGTCTCAAAAAGGGATCTAAAATAGTACCCGGTAATAGCGATTACGTCAAATGTTTCGAGAAATGCAAGACCCTACTAACTAATGACCCAATACTACAGTATCCGGACTTTGAAAAAGAATTTATTTTGACCACTGACGCCTCTAACTACGCCATCGGAGCAGTTCTCTCCCAAGGACCAATAGGTAGTGACAGACCCATAGCATATGCGTCGAGAACCCTTAATACTAGTGAAATAAATTATAGCACTATCGAGAAGGAACTCTTAGCGATAGTGTGGGGTACTAAATATTTCCGCCCATATTTGTTTGGAAGGAAATTCAAAGTTCTTACTGATCATAAGCCCCTACAATGGGTTATGAACATAAAAGAACCTAATTCACGATTAACGCGATGGAGACTGAAATTAAGCGAGTATAATTTTACACCAATTTATAAACAGGGTAAATTTAATACTAACGCTGACGCCCTGTCTCGCATCGAAATTAATAATGAAGATGTGAGTTCTATCGCTGTTAACGTTCCTGAGTCAATAAGGCAACCTTCAGTTGCTGGGTCTTCAACCCTTACTGCCCACACCAGTACAGAAAACCCCATATTAGATATCCCGATAAGTGATGACCCCCTAAATAAATTTAATAGACAAATATGTTTTGTGGTAGTAGGTGACATAAAAAAACGACCGACTGTAACTAAACCATTTGATACACACACTAAAACGACTATACAAGTTTCCGAATTTAACTTAGAAGATGACATTATTAACGCAGTAAAAGAGTATATAAATCCTAAAGTAAAGACAGGTCTTTTAATTAATCCACCCTTAGCCATGTACAAAATCATCCCCATAATACAAAATAAATTTAAAAGTTCAGCCATGAACTTGGTCTTAACTAAGAATGAAGTAGAGAATGTTAAGGAATATTTACGGCAGCAAGAAATCATAAAAAAATATCACGAGGGTAAAACCAACCACCGTGGTATTAATGAATGCTTTTTATCATTATCTCACCGTTATTATTGGCCCAAGATGAAAGAATCGATCGCAAAATACATTAACGAATGTAGTATTTGCGGTCAGGCTAAATACGATCGTCATCCTATAAAACAAAAATTTTCCATAGTACCACCACCAAGTAAACCTTTTGAAATTCTTCATCTTGATTTATTTACAACTGAAACTGAAAAATTCCTTACATTAGTTGATGCCTTCTCGAAATACGCTCAAGCGTATCATCTTAGAGATGGAACAGCTTTAAGTGTCATTCAAGCTCTTCTTGTGTTTTGTACTCATCATGGCATGCCCTTGACTATTATGACTGACCAAGGACCTGAATTCACAAACGCACTATTCTCAGAGTTCACAAGATTACACAATATACAACACCATAAAATTCTAGCACATACACCTAACGATAATGGAATTGTAGAGCGTTTTCATTCCACCATACTCGAACACCTAAGGATCTTAAAACTGGAAAAGAAAAACCAGCCTGCGATCAATTTAATGCCTTATGCAGTTATGGCATATAACAGCTCTATTCATAGCTTTACAAAATGCCGACCAATAGATCTCATCACAGGGCACTTTGACCCACGTGATCCTATACACATAAATATAACGGAACATTTGCTTCAACAATACTTACAAGATCATAAGGAGCGAATGATTCAAGTCTATAATTTAATTAATGAAACTTCTTTACACAATAGAACTGAATTGACCGAAAACCGAAATAAAGATCGCGAACCTGAAAAAATATATACACCCGACCAGCAAGTTTTTGTGCGGAACCCTATGGCTTCTCGGCAGAAACTCGCCGCTCGTTACACACAAGATACAGTTTTAGCCGATTTACCAATTCATATCTACACGAAAAAGAAACGTGGTCCCGTAGCTAAGTCACGCCTTAAGCGTAGCCCCATATTGTTACAGGATGACACTACTACTACTACTGCTGCTACAGCTGACCAAAGGACAAGACGTGACGATTGACTCTCTACAAGACGGACCCGGACTACTGCCTTTTAATTTAGGACCCGCGAAACTTATATCCCATTATCATTCATTTCTCAATTACATTAACCTCAGTGATATTGACTCCCAAGTTGCTATGGTAAAATCTCAGCTATCCGATCTTAAGCCTCAGTTGAATAATAAAACACTTTCATTATATGATCCCCACATAACATACCTTAGTGATAAATTAAAAAGAATTTCTGATCAATTGGGCACATTTGAGTTGAACCGTAAAAAGAGAGGACTGATTGACGGACTTGGTTCGGTAATTAAAAGCATATCCGGTAATTTGGATTACACAGATGCCATAAAATATGACAATGCCATCAAAGTTCTCAGAAATAACGAACATAAATTAGAAACTGAAATTACAAGTCATATAAGTTTAAATAAATAATGGGTAATACAAAATTCACAGGTATTAGAAAATATATCTATTAATCAGGAAAAGATAACTGAAACTTTAAATCGTATAATGGACAGTGATAGCGCTAGGGAAACGGAATTAATTAAATACGCCCATCTGGCGCAACATCTTATTATTTTGAGTGACAATATCGATAGATTGTCGGAAGAACTGTATAAGTTAGAAATAACTTTAGCTTTTATTAGAATTTCGGGCACTCCTCATTCCATATTAACCGTAAAGGACATGATGGAGATTATAGGAAAATTAAAGATTCTCTATAATAGCAAAGAGATTCTTAATATAGAAATTAGGCATTTTTATGATATAATTAAATTAGGTTATTTTTACAGTAGTAACGAGATAGTTATAGTTTATCAGATACCGATTGTCTATATCCCGACTTATGATTTTTATAAATTATCCACTGTTCCTAATAAGCACCACCAAATCCTATTACCGTCCTTACCTTACATAGCAATCTCTGGAGAAGAATCTTGGTACATGGAGGCTGAATGCCCGAAGGTGATGGACTGGTATCTCTGCGAACGAAAACCCACATACAACACTCAAGATAACCCGAACTGCGTGCACCAACTGATCGCGTCCCAGGAACTTGACTCATCCTGCCAGCCGACTTCGGTTGTCCTCGTAAGAGAAGCTATGGAACAACTCGACGAGAAACATTATACTATAAGTCTTCCTAATAAAACTAAGATCAAGACTTCCTGCGGCCAAGAACAATACAGAATCCTTCAAGGGAGTTATTTGGTTATCATCCCTCTGAACTGCTATCTGAAAACTCCTGAATTCACAATTTCCAATACCAACGACCGCGTCAAAGGACACCCGTTGAAGATAATCGAATTACCTGCATACAAGGATCAGAAACCTAAAGAAAATGCACCTATTATATTGAACTCGGCAGATCTCAAGAACCTACATACACTTAATGAGAAGATATCTTTGCAGCTACCCGCAAAGCTAGATGAAATTGATACGTCGAGCCTCTATCATACAACCATTCCGGTTTACATCATCCTATTAAGTACAGTAGCACTCGTTATACCTCTTACATACTGGTATTTCCGGACGAAACGAACAATTGAAGATCAAGCTAAAGAAAATACCTTACAAGAAACATACTCCGAGATACAAGAACCGAGATGTCATCCCTCAGAGATAAATCTCAATTCCAGCATCGTTTCAGCGACTCTATCAAAAATCGTTTCGAAATAGTCGCTGAAGTACGGGGGGAGGTGTTACGTATAGACAACCCCTAGATATCGCTGACTTGCAATTATGCTATTTGCCAATATTCAAGTTAGCAACGGAAGGATCGCCGATGCAGCGGAACGTGAATCGAACACGAGCCGCCGACTCAGCGCCTCGTGCCTCGCACCGACGTCATCGGAAGCGGACACCAAAGCCTTCGCCCCTCAGGCCACCGTCACTTCTAGGTCTCGCATCGACCAGTAGGCACCTAAGTTAATTAACTATAATTTTGTAATTCTTATATTAGAAATAAATTAATTATAATTTAAATTGCATTTTTTTGCAACCTCGGGACGCGCTCGACATAATTAACGTTTGCTAGCTTTATATGAAATATAAACACTCATATTTTTGTATCAGTCGAAACGACTGACAGAAAATATAAGTATTATACCTTATGCATTATTAATCATGTAACGAATAAGTATTTTAAATAATTGTTTCAAAAGAATTCTATGTCAAACAAATGGAGATGTCAATTTTTAATTCATTTCAAACATATGCCGTTAGTTATAACACCACAATGCATAACACCAATTTGTTATACACAAAAAAATAAAATTTCACTTAATGGAAGCGCGTAAGCATGTCATTAACAGGTAATATTATTGTGACGACAACCGAAATGTTACCAGTTATTACTATTACAGTGAAATTGACACCCCATTCAGCCTCCCCCGAGGTACCGAAAGGGGAGCTCAATAATTTTTCCTCTTGGCAAAAAAAGTGTAGTATTTTCTGTCATTAAAAACTTATCTCGTGGCTCTTGTATTCATCAACAGACATTTAGGTGGCACCTAGAGGGCCTTAAAAGGACTATAAATTAGCAAATAATTCGTTTGAAATTAGATAAGTGAAACAGTCTAGTAAGTTTGACGGCAAATAACTTTATAGTTGGATAAGTTTGTAGCAGCAATCTAAGTTTATTCTTAACAATATTTTAATTTATGTATGGTGTACGGCATACTTTTTATTACTGCCCGAAAAGGTGGGCGAAAATCGCAACGCTGTGGACGCCCACGGACTGCAAAAGACGACGAGGCCGACCTCGGAAGAGATGGCGCGACGACCTTGACCACTTTAGTAAAGTGTGGACGGCAACAGCAGAAGATAGGGACAAGTGGAAAGAGTTGAGGGAGACCTTTGCCCAGCAGAGGGACAATATAGGTAAAAAAAATAGTGTACTGTAAAGAATTATTAATAAATAAAGGAATAGGTAAAATAAATAAAGAAAATACTTCCGTGTTGTTGAAGAAGTTTCTAATGCTAATTTTTCAACACAGTTGGAAGTGTTGGCTTTTTTATAATTATACGTAAGGCGTAAAAAAAACGGACGTATACTATTCTATTGCCATATAACATAGCGTCTAATTTTTATCATCAACAATATTTTTAATGTTTGAGCCTTTTGATTGGTATCATAAAATGAGGATCGTTTTTTTTACCAATGGCGGGTTCGATTTCATATTGAACACAAAGAATAGAATTAAAACACGATTTTTTTATACACGGCAAACGAGCAAACAGCTCTCCTGATGGTATGTAATCACTGCCTCCCAACAACCACAACGCTGGGATTATACATGTGTTACCGGCCTATCAAATCGGGAGGGGAGCGGGATGGCAAAAGATAGGAAGAGGAAAGAGGTTTTGGGCATCCGACAATCTCACTCACCGAACGAAACGCAACAGCCAAGCTGTCGCTTCACGTCGATCTCCTGTGAGACAGCGGTACCGCCCCGGACGAGCCTGCACATTCATGCTGAAGACTGACAACAGCGTGGCTCCACCACTTTACTTCAAATTGCAGAGCCGATGCTGGATTCAACTAAATACGTACCCCATTCTTACCCGCACATTCGGCGTTAAAAATAGTCGATTATAAAAGCGTCCATAAAATGTACAAACCGGAGGCAGCAGACTCATTTATTATACAATCACCGACTGTTCCACAAGTCTCAGAATTCCAAAACTCGTCGCTTGTTTTGTAAAAATGTTCCAGTTAGCGCGGATAAGCTAGTTTATTCATTTTTTTGGCTGTTCCCAAAAATAATATTATTTTCCACATTTTTACAGTTTATGTAGTATTATTATTTTTTAGACAAGTAAAAGCATTTGGTAATAAACACACAAAATTTTAATTACTTCAAATAGAAGACAAGCAAGAAGCCGAAATTAAACATACTACATCTTAGCAGCTCAAGACAGCTTTTAATGCGACAGTGAGAAATAAGTTTAATGTGTTCAAGAATTTAGAATAAAACTAAAAAAAAATATTTTTGGGGTCAATCAAAGCTAAAACACAGTAGATTTCTCGACCTGGGATTCACATACAGAAGATCACGTCTTACATACATGTTGTGTTAGACAAACGAGGCCTCATTTCTATTCGTTCCACAAAATAATTCGACAATGATGTTATTTAAACTAACACACGTTTAACGTCACTACAATGACGTCAAAATAAGTTAAAATATTCTTATCCCATACATAATTACACGAATAAAAGCACCTATTACTTCCTGGTGGAACTCGAGATCCGCCCTCTGAAACCCATTTCCGTAAAGACAACATAGCATGAAACTTCCTTTGTACATAAAAAGGTAAGGTGTTTGAATAGGTCGGTCCCGAATTCCGGAATGACAATAATAAGTTACAGTTTCCGGAATTTTGTTTCTTTATTATGTATGTATGTAAATATAAAGAAAGCCCTTGTATTGGTGTACAAAAACAAAAGACTGTTGTTTTTGCTGAGGGAATTTATTGCGTGCCGAAGCAAGGTTCTGAAACAGTTATAGTAGCAATTATAATTGACGATGTAAAGGACTTTATGCATCGCTACTTGAATAAATAATTTTATGTTTTGGTTTGAGTCGTGGCGCGTATGAGCTGTGAAACGTGAGACTAGATGTGCGTTTTTCCTTTAAAAATCTAGATTAGAATTGGTATCCGAAATGGCGGTAAGTCTTCTTATATCTGGCATAAAAATAAGCTCTAGAGTTGTCGGTAGTATTAGTCAAACGCTTGGCTGCTCCGTTGGAAATATTACAGTCGTATGCTCGTTTATGATTTAAAAAAAAAAACATATTTTGTAAAGAGGCATGCTGTGTTCAGTTTTGACTACGGGGTATAAGCTATAATAGTCTGGGACAGCTATCTCATCAACATAACCTGATTTCCTTCACTTCTTTCGCAATTTCTCTACCCAGCTGTAGGATATACTATAGAAGACACTTTAAACGGTTTACTAAACGGAAATTCAGTCTCAATAAAAACGTAGAGGGTTATTCATTTGCAACGTAGTCAAAGGCCATAAAAATCACAAGGGGATGTTCGCATTTATTGTTTCCTTAACGGCCCATATATGTACCTAGCGGTCATTACCCTCGAGTCAATGTTATGCCTTTCTTTAACATGCCTTTTAATATATTTCTGATATAACGTGACATTAAACATGTCTTCATTACTATATTATACATTGATATTGAAGGGTTGTTGGAACACTTTTATTAAGGGTTACTCTGCGCATCATCTATCTTAAAAAAACATAAAGCAATTTAGAAATAAGCGAGTCATGGACATTTGATAATTGATGGAGAAAAAAATGTAACAGAAAAAAAGAGTGAAAAATGTCGTCAGCGCCACTAAGATGTGGGTGTGTGAGAGAGATAGTGAGATTATCTCATGAGCTCACCGTTTTCCAAATAGTAGCCTTTATTATTGTAATACGAGTATATGACCCATTGTCCCAAGCTTTCAAAAGATGGATTGACGGAAACATTTGTTTTAAGGGAATTAACACTTGTGTATACAATAATTAAGGTTTTAAATATCGAATAATAATACAATAACCTAATTAGTGGTTTTTTAGTTTCACGCGAATGTTACATATTGAATAAAAATATTTTTACGGATTTTATTGCGAATTTGGTTAATTTTTTTAATTTTTCAATTTCCCGATGTTTCGATTACTTTACAACTTTCGTGGTCACGGCGCGGAATATTTAATATGGAATAAAACCTAATCCCCTTGTAATTCGAAGTTGACCGATTGTATTAGCCCATATTATACGTCCCACTGCAGGTCACGGGCCTACTCTACAATCGAGAGTACGATTGAGAGAGGTTAGGCCATATTATAGGCGACCTATTCCCAACAATGACCTATAGCTAAAAACCAGCCCAGCAATTGACTATATTAATACCATAGTATTTATATAGTTAGAAATATAGGTATCCATGACAGTACACATCAGTAAATCTACATTGCTACCTTCGTGTTTTCAATTTGAGTACTTAGGATACAAACCAAATGTCAACAATTTTACGCCAGATTGTTAGTAAACACGCAAGCGGAATTGGCGGAGTTCAACCGAAACGAGCCGAGATGACTCGACAAACGGCTTATAGGATAGTAATGTCATCCATTCTGACGGTATTTGCTCACACAAACTTGCTACTTCGTAAGTTCCCGTTTGTTTCCTGAAGGCTTGGTAGAGATGCCGCTAGTGCCAGTGTTTGAATATAATTATATCCGTCGCAAGATGGGGTAGGGGGCGAGCCTATCGCTTTGCCAGATACGTTGACTAATTTATCAAGTTGGTATGGTCTTTACAACTGACGATTCAATTTCGAGGTAATATTTTTTTCCTGTAATACCTCTTTAAAAGCCCTTCAAATCATATAAATTCACAAATAACTTCTCCGTGAACATAAATACCAATGCTACTAGCAAAGCTTGTATTGTAACGCAAACCACATGGCAAAATAACCTCATTTTACTACAACGCACTTTTGGAGCACCGTGAGATGGCGCCACTGCATTTTTACATCGCGGTGACAAGATTCTCCGGCGTAGCATATACAAGGGCGGGCGGGCGGTCCTCAACAAGACCTTACTTCATAGGATCATTTCTATAATAAATTCTCTAAGTGAATAACTCTAAGCCACGATGATGAGTGGTGGCGCGACACCGGGTCGTGGGGCTGGCTATGGGTGGGCTGTTTGTATTGCCCATCAGCCATAGATGATCGTTCGCTCCGCTCTAGGGGGTGAGGGCGTTGTCGCCGTCTGAGTGGTTTTATAATACATTTTAAAACTGGAAAATTTATTTTATGAGTTGGACGTCGTCGTATGTAGCGTCGTAGTTTTCAATTTAGTCGCTTAACGGTACCAGCCGCTCAATAATTTATGTCCGATCCTAGTATACAGGATTTGCAGAGTGGCGGGGGTGAGGGCGAGACAACTTCTATAAAGTGTAGAGTTTTTGAGACAGAGCATCGACCATCGTCAGATAAACGTACCTCGATATTCGATACGATTTTGCCGATTTTTCAAAAACGAGCGAGGTGTATATTTGTACTCAATCAGAAAGGCACTGAGCTATACTTTGCAATGTAGGTAGTTATTTTCCCGCCTGAATATGTAAAATAATATATTTTTTATTTACGTAGTGCGTACTTTTGACTAGTGGCAGAAGATATGGGCCTCTGTAAGGTCCTAAGAACTTATATTTCACCTGAGAATGATAGCCAGTACTTCACAAATTCCAAGCCATATTTTGTACTTCAAGACAGAAGATGCGACGAAAATCTAGATTTTACGGTGAATTTAGTCGAACACTAACTAAATAAAGGACCACAAATTCTAGTCTTGATTATCAACAAAGGTTCTGTGTTTACAAACAACATCAGGGTTTATACTGGCGCTAGAACAACGTTATTAGCTTTTAAATACCTAAGTTATCTCTTGGGTACAAAATCCTTATAGAGGTTAGCGATGCCCGACGTTGTAATCTGTTTTCTTGGGAACGTAACAGTTTCAAAGGAAAACGGCACTAGTTGGTAAACGCAGGCAATTATTGCGCAGGTATTGAGTAACTGGGATTTAAGTTTCTATGTCTTTTACGAAATTATAACGTATAGCCATGATGATCTTGGGGCTAGTAATGATTATTATTAATCATCAATGTCTAAATAAAAAATAAAATAAATGTGCTCACACACATACCCTCATTGACACATGATCCTACTCCTTCTATGAAATAGAATAGAATAGAAGGAGTGGATCACCAGTTTTTGTAACTCTCTATGATTCGTGGTATCACAAATTTAATGACATTATGTACCTACCTATTATCTATACCTATACCTGCTATGTATTGTAATTGATACAAATAGTAGGTACGGCATAAAATTTGCGGTAATTACTTGCCCCGCGGTAACTCCTTTGCTAAGTCTTACTTAAGAGCCAGAGCTAAGCAGTAAGAAAATAGAACTAAGAAAATAATATCGTTGTCAGTGTTTTGACAGTGTGTTGGGTTACAGATCAGTTTTTGTAAATGAATTAAGCAAAATGAAGTAACTGCCTCGTTGGCATTGTACTACGGTATGATTACAAAGCTGAGATCTCGGGTTCGGATCCCGAGTCGGTCAAAGTAATATTAGATTTTTCAGAAATTAGTGCCCGATATGGCGATATGCTCGCCCCCTATCACAGGACGGAACATACAAGGGGTAATGTGGGTGTCATGGTAGCACCTCTGCCTACCCTTCTGAAAAAGGCGTGAGTTTAGGTATGTAAAATAAATAAAAGAGGAGAGCGGGGTAAATAGCTGCTGTTCTTTCAATACTTGACACAGTGAAACTTGAACAGAACTTCTGAATTCGTAATTGCACCCATTAAACAATATTTATTCAAGAATTCCGTTGTTTATTTACTGAAGCGTTCACAATTGTTTCAGTTCTGAGAAACCTGTTTACTAACAATTAACTTAGCGTAAACTGTTTGATCATGAATTAATTCATAGAAATCGTTAAACACGACACGAGTAAAGTCGTTCTTTAATTATTGCCTTTGTTAGAACATAATATGTAGATGTCAGAAGAAAATAGTCGTAGTTTACGGTTTGAAACAGAAAAGTATGGTGGTAGGTCTCTCATATGTGAGAGGCCTCCTGGGTATGTACCACTGCAATGTCTATTTCTCCCGCTAAACAGCAGTGTAAATGCACTGTTGTGTTCCAGCTTGCAGAACATTGCAGCCAGAATAACTACTGGACATTATAAGTCTTAACATGTTATGTCACAGAATAGCGAGCGGAGTGGAATACAAAGATTTTAAAAAAACTGCTAATAAAAATCTGTCGCTTCTTTCGCGAAATTTTAAGTTGCTTCGTGTTTGTACCCACTAAAACTACCACCTGGCTTCGTTTTCCGTCATGATTTACCCTGTGTATCTGCAGTTGATATTACAAATAAGCATTAGCCAAACAAGTTACGTACCCGTAATGAAACATTTTACCTAATTTATTGTAATCCCACTTAATTGTGATATGAAATATAAGGCCCTGTCTGTAATAATAAGGTTCTTTGTACTATCCCTAATGCTTAGTAAGGCTCTTATGAAAAACTGGCCCTCAAGCGGGTATTCAAGGCATGACAGATACCCGTAGCTACGCTTAAACTGGCATTAGATGATTCTTTTAAAAATTATTGAAATATGTCGCTTTTGATCTTTTTTAATGTTTTTGGGCATCATGTTTTCAGTATAAATTGTCTTATGGTAATCCGAGGTGTAGTTTCGTTTAAACATTATTTTTGATATGTAAAAAATACCCTTCCTGGCCATCAATATCAATGTTACACTAGATAAAACATTCAGTACAAAAAATGTGTCCTGCCTACTTGCGGTGCATGCACCGCACATGAATCAGTTTGCTTCGTGACAGTGACAGTGCAGTACGTCTTATCGCATACGTTTAAAAGTAATTTATTTTGATCTTCGCCGTCAAACCTAAAGCAAATCGTCTGAAGTTTCAATATTTTAATAAAATAATATGACGTGTTCCGTCTATCGGTAGAATATAAGTCAATGTTCCGGGCGCAGTTTGTTAAACGGCCCACAAATATTTGTAGTATATTTTCAAATACATACGAAACATTTTATATGAATTTAATTCTAGTTATGAAAAGTGTTAATATCTAATGTTAAATAATTCTGTTAAATCCTTTTAGTTTGTTGAAAATGGCTTTGGGATAACTCGTGTACAAAATTCCATTGATCGACGTTACCTTTAAATAAATCATCATCATAGACATGTTTGTCATATGGATTGACATAAGCGTATTAAGGTCTTCCTTTAAATACTTTATTCTCTCTTATCAGTACAACCTTTATAAGCATTAATAACACGGGCGCTTTAAGTTTGGTTACAATAAATTCGCCTTTATTCACTCCTTTAATCCCGTTTGTGTAGCTAAGCATGCCTTTGTGGGTCTTCATGGTAACACATTATTTCACTCGCTTAAATAATCTTTTTTGTTTATTACAGCCATTTTATATTCTTTGAGCATTTATTTTGTGTCTTCCCGTGTGTTGGTGTAGAAGACATGTAAGTATTGTTTTAATATTATTTAGGCCTGGGGCTGGAACTCTTACCTGATCGCTTAGTCTTAGCCTATATTTCTAACATCTCAGTACTAGTGGATCGATTAGGCTAAGGTATTTTGTTGCATAGAATACCTGTGTATTAATCGATGTTTGAGATTCCCGGAGAACTTATTGGTGGATAGTTGCATCTATCTGGAGAGCGACCAGTGTTCACGATAATGAACAGCATATCAACTCACATAATAATAATACACCTAACAGTCACATGCATAGTTCTGACCCCACACTAAGACCGAATCTTGTGTCGTGGGTATCAGGAACTACGAGATACTTCGGTCTCATAAACACCCAGACCGAAGACAAATATTTGTAGGCCTCACAAATATTTGTCTCGGTGCGGGGATCGAACCCACGGCCTCTCGTTTCACAGCCGGCGTCTAAGCAACTGCTGCATGGAGACTGGCAAACTAAAAGTATGTTGTGATTCGAGTTCAGCCCTGAAAATGTGTTTATCTTTTATTTTCGTCATCCCATCTCTCAAGGACAGGTAACGGCGCTATTAAATGAAAATTAGTTATGACTAAATAACATTTAAAAACCATAAACATTAAATTTAATTTAGACAACAATGTTTCTCATTTGCACCTGACTTTTAATAATTCGGAACAAAAGCTTTCTACTTTACTTGTTGCGGAATAATTTCATATCCATGCTATAACAAAGGTGTTTCTGTTTGTAACCTTTTCACGCCTAAACTATTGAACTGATCGTAATTATATTTGACAAATAAACTTGTAAGTACATAAATAAGAACTTAGGCTACATTTCACTGTTAAATTCAATTCCTAAGAGAAGAAATAATGATGCAATGTTTATGTCCATACAAGACGTTTAAATTCGAAGTTGTTTGAATAAGTCTGCCGGGTACAGCGTATTTCCCCGAGCAAATGTGAAACACGTACTGCTGGGTTTTTTAAATTAATTCCTTAGAGAATTTCATATAGCAAATAATTTGTCATTTTCCATTTCCATGACAACAGTCACATACATACGTAGTCCTGACGGCTGACCCCACATCAAGATCCACTAAGTCTTGTGTCGTGGGTATTTGACACTACGAGAGACTTTTCGGTCTCATAAATAATTGTCTCAATGCGGTAATGGAACCCGCGAACCCTCGTTATATTATGTACCTATTACCTAAAGCTTAATAGAAAAAAAAAAACAGCAGCTAAGCGAAACCAGGCCAGATCGCTAGTCAGGTATATGAATGTAGTGATATTATGATTTAATAATATTCCGCAGGTGGAAGAATATATAGAATGATTATTGGAAAACCTTGTACCTGTGAAATATGCGCGACGTTGGATACGTGGGTGTAAAAATAGACTTCTCAGATTTTAATACCTAAATAAGTTTAGCCTTACAGCCGCACGAAATACATGTCGGAGGTTACGTATTATGAAAGTAATAATGTTGTGATTTTTACTAAGTGGCGTAGTTGTATTACGATGACAAAGCTGAGGTCTCGGGTTCGAAACACGGGCTGGGCAAAGTGATATTGGATTTTTCTATTCATTATCAGCACAGAGTCAGGAATTTGAGCCAGATGTGGCGATATTGCCCGCTATCATATCAAAAATACTGTCGATTTTTTTTTTTGCGAAATTTTTAGTTGAATTGCGTCTGTAACCACTAAAACTGCCACCTGGCTTCGTTTTCCGTCGCAATCTTGGTATACCAAGTATATAAAGCATAAATAAAATAAATAAATATTCTGCAACATGACCTAAAAGTTATATTACGCCTATGTTAGTGGAGGGTCAGGGCAGAATGATAGCTAATTACACAGAGGCAAAAGAAAAGTCGTAATCCAAAACGCATTTTTTATTTATTAACGTCAATGAACATTAAACACTTTAACGAAAATATTACAAATTGATTGGAAATGTACAGTTTGGTTTCATCTATAGATTTATTTGAGCATTCACAGAAGATAGTGTTGACTATAAAAGATAGATGGCGCTACACGTTGTTGAATCGAGTCTCACGTAAACTTTTGAGATAAAAAATAGACGCTATTTACGAGAAAATTCTTACGTTATTCTGAGCTTAATTATTGTATATAAATTAAGCATAAATGAATCTTACCATGTAAATCCATAAATATCTAAGCTTTGTTTTTTAATTTGTACTGCAAGTTATGATATAAAAAAAAATCGAGTACTACCCAAGCCGTATGATTAGAATGTGTTCTTTACCAAGTAATATTACTTATGTCTTTTATAAATATATAATGCATATTGATTAGATGTGTAATAATAGACATCTTATTTAGCCTTACCTTGAATGAGATCTTGTACAGAAAAATAGTTAACTTGAAATACTATTTTAATATTTTCTATTTTAATATTTTTCTTAATGAGATAAATATAATAGTGTGCATGAAATGTATTCCTACTTATTAGATTTGGTTTCAAAAATCTTATTCAAAATAAGCCAGTCTCCAATTGTTACAATTTATATTCTTATGACTTTTTTGATATGAAAAATTCAATTTGATTTAAATCTCGTTGTGATATTAAAGTTCTTTTTCAGTCCAAAAAGTATTTTCCGAATAATTAACATTGCATGCTATTTAAAAGTACATAATTTTTTATATTGATTAACAATCCGTGAATTGTCCAATAATAATATATACCTAATATAAAGGTAAAAAATATACTGAATAATTTTCACATTTAGCAAGCCATAATTTAACATTTTATTATGATTGATTAAATTCATATTAGCGTTTAATAGGAGTAAATTAACCATTTTAGATTAAATAAAATATAAAATTGATTATACATTAAGCATAGATTATATTTCTAGTCGTGTTTAATTGTCTTATTTCTCATAGTAAAGTACAAATAGACAACAATGGTGATTACTGCACACAATTTCGACGGGGATTTAATATCACAAATATTCCTTAACAAATATTGTAGCAATTTTACGAATATACGCATTGGTATGGGCAAAATGCGAATCTCTCAAGAAGTAAAGAAGTACTACAGTATTCGCATATATAAAAATGTGGCACATTCGTAAAATTCCTCTTAGTTTATAAATCTTATTTAGATATATACAATAAAACATATATTTACTATTTACATTAAGTATATAATTTTATTTACACGAATACGTTTATACATCAGTGTTGCACGTTATCGAAATTACCGGCTGTATTTGCCATATAATTTTACCGCCTACAAGCATCGTTTCAGGAAAGTGTACATTTTTATGAAATCATGCCATTCGGGGCAAACACCTTTTTTCATATAAAAATCCTTGTGAAGCAATCGACGTCGTAATAAATAATTTAAATTCTGGGTTTAAGCATTTATTGAACTACCAATAGCTAAATAATCCGACGACTAGACCAATGACCCTTAATAAAATAAATCCCTGGTTTAACAAAAAAACATTCGTCACTTAACGAAAGTCAAATAAGGTTTAAGAAAAAGTCATTCAACGGCTGATGGAAACACATTCGCTGTCCGATAGTTCTTTGTTTTAGTCTACGGCTCATTAATTATTTTAATTAAATAATTACACATTGGACGGGACTGCGTTTAAAAGGTCAATAATGACTTTTATTTGCCGCTTTTTTGTACATATAAGAAGAACGTTGCTAAAACAATAAATTATAGTAATATGAAACAAATAACAAACATGAGAATCTTTTCACAATATTTTTATATTTATTTCTTACGGAATAAATTCAAATTAGCTTTGAAAAAGAATATGTTTTCGTATTTAAAACACTCATAGGGAATTAAATACAGTGCCTTAATATGTGATAACTTTTATTTCGTAAGGTTATTATTATCGAAATCAATAAATAATTCGCTTACCTTATAAACGAGTTAAAATTTGATCCCAAAATTATTGGCTAAAATATTATAAATATATTTTTAATAAGCTGATACCGCAATAACTAAGTTTATATTTATACGTGAATATAATATTACAATAATATTAAATAATTCGATGAAATAAATTATCTCTAATTAATCTCAAATTCATTTCTATTTTCGCGTTTACATTTACGAAATTATCCACAATTTTTATCGTTAACGCATTTCACTCATAAAATATTATTATGTCTATCTACAAGTATACATTAAAATGTACGTCACCATTTAACACTCCTAATTTCATATGATCACAACCACCACAGTATGTGACACGGCATTTTAATCCTAATCGTAGGTGATTTAAAGTTCAGTTTGCAGCACTGCTCACTCATAAAGTGGCTGGGATGGCCCCGTACTCTTGGGCTGCCCCGTTCTCGCCCAAGTGATTCGATACAGGAACTGGCTTCCTTCTTCTCCTGTTTCGACGACCTGGTGGAGAAATTAGTCGATATTAAACGATGATTTATTAAAATCTAGATTAGGTTTGATTACCGACGATTTCAGTTTTAGTGTCCAATCCTTATTTAATTTTACTGTACAATTTTAATATTATCTTTTTTATTTTAAAATAATGAATATAAGTATTTTTTATAGATAAAAAAATCGTTAACATTGATGAAAAAGAGTTCTTGAAATATTTTTTTTTTGCATACATTCTTATAATGGCTACGAGTAACTTTCGTACTCACAACTTGTACCATGAAAGGCACCTTGATTACTTTACAGCACCCAGGAACCCTTACAATCTTACCGCTATAAAAAAAAAAAAAACAAGATAGAAAGGCCAGATAGGCCAAAAGAAGACGTCACCTTCGCCAAAAAAAAAAATTAAAAATATGGTCAGACCTGTGTGATGGGGCGCGAGACGACCGGCGCGGGCAGCGCGGGGTGTACGCCGCTTCCCAAAGCAGTACTTTGTGAGCCGCTGCTAAACACAATCCTCACCTTCCAGTCCATCCAGCTCTGAACACAAAACAATACATTGTTGAAGCGAATACATCGATAGCTCTTTCCTCATCCCTTCCTTTTTCCTTCACCCTCTCTTCACGATTTGATAGGCCGACTACACATCTATGATCCAAGCGTTTTAGATAAATGAATAGACATATATACATAAACACACGCCTTTATCCCCGAAGGGGTAGGCAGAGGCGCCACCAGGACACCCACCATTTCGCCTTGCATATTCCGTCCCACGATGTGATAGGGGGCGATCCTATCGCCATATCGGGCACGAATTCCTGACTCCGGGCTGATAATGAATAGAACAATCCAATATCACTTTGCCCGACCCGGGATTCGAACCCGAGACCTCAGCTTTGTAATCGTACCGTAGTATTACGCCACCGAGGCAGTCCTAATAGCACCTCTGCATTTACCTTCTGGGAAGCACGCGTATGTATATTACAAACAGATTAGTGAAGTAGGTTAGATCTTCTAGCTATTGTGGCTGGTAAATAGGTTTTGTCAAGAAATCCGTCTTCTGAAATTAATAAGCGCGTCGCATTGGAGGCGCGGTGACATTAGATTGAGCTTTGAGTCTTGACTGACGCGTATAAACGAAGCCACATTTTATGGTTACCAAACTAATATATATAACTCGGTGAGAGTTTCCGAAACATTATTAAATTCTGTGGTAGTTTGAGCAATAGGTGCTAACATATTGAATATTATAATGTTTTTGCTCGGCTAGCTCATCTGAGAATCAGAGGGTTAAATGATATGATTGTTTTTTACGCGAATAAAAGGTTTAATAAAATAAATTTGCAATTACTTAAACTTTTTAAAATATGTGCGCACGATTTGCGATCAACCGATGCAGTTTGGATCAGCGCAAGATGGCAGTAAGCGCGCCACGTCCCGATACCGCGAGGGAAGGGAGCGTAGGTATACGTTCGGGAATGTTCTGGAAGTCTGGAACTATAGCCCTCGTTACAATATTAATTTTGTTATTGATTTTGATATAACTTTGTTCTTGATTTTAGCTTTTAGATATTTAATACTGTAGTGTATCACTCCATAAGGATCCACTGAAGAGCGCGGGGTTTGTTTGTTTTCCATTGAGAGTTCGATGGAAAGCTCAGGCCTTCTATACGCTACGCCCACTTTACAATACGGGCCTATTGCAGGTTCGAGGAATCCACACACTATAGGAATTCTAAGAAAAAAATAAATAATAAATAAATACACCCAACAGTCACACACATAGTCCTGACCCCACACTAAGATCGAATGTTGTGTCGTGGGTATCAGAAGCTACGAGAGACTTTTCGGTCTCACAAACACCCAGACCCGAAACAAACACCTGTGGATCACACTAATATTTGTTTCGGTGCGGGAATCAATACTTACACATAATTACTAACCGCCTTATTTAAAGACAGTTTTAAAATCTGTTTTAGTTATCAAATGTCTTGTCCCTTTCAAACGTCTCTTGAATTCAGTTGGAGAAAAAAAAGGCAAAACATTCCAAAACTAAAATCGGTTTTAAAATTGTCTATGAATAAGGATGTAAATGATTTAAGCACAAAGTGTTACAATGTGTGAAACCCTAGTTTTAGCACCTTACTAAACGTATTTCTTTCCTTTTTACGTACCTGTACGTGTCCATAGCCTTTATGAATGGGCATATATTCTCAAATTCGATTATTGTCGGTCGGCGCTTATAACATATAGGAGAGCTGGGATGTGCGTGAGAATGGAAGGTTATTTACGACTGTCAGCTGTTTTGACCAGTGTGTGCTTTAGGTCGAATAAAGTTAAATTTAATAGAGGACTCATCTGTCCAACTACGTATAGACCTAAATATTATTAGATAATATATGCAAAAATTAAGGTTATGCTAACAGCTATACATTTATACAGGGTATATCAAGACCGCAACCGAAAACGAAGCCAGGTGGTAGTATTAGTGACTTCAGACACAATGCAATGAAAAATTCCGCAAAAAAATTCGTCAACTTTTTTTGGAAATTTTTTACTTATCGTCGTATTTGGCTGAGAAATACATAGTTTTCCTAAAATAATGATGTCCACCTTTTTATTTTTTAAGACGCAATGGTACGATAGGGTTTAAATTACTATTTTCGCAATAACTAGGTATTTACAACCCAAAAACAATGATTTTCAAAAAATTGCAAAAAAAAATCTGTCGCTTATTTTGCGAAATTTTTATTTGCATTGTGTCTGTAACCATTAAAACTACCACCCGGCTTCGTTTTCGGTCGCAGTCTTGATATACCCTGTATTTATGTAGAGAATTAAATACTTAATAATCTCCTTCATTAAGTTAAAATTACTCTGCACAAAGCCTCCAATTATCCAGTTGTTTAAATACTCGCCGTGTTAACATTCACGTTGTATTTCAATAGTGGTTGGGTAGTAATTAAACCGATCGCAAGAGGGAGATATTTTCCAACATGAATAAAATGCTTTAAAAATAATACAAATAAAGACGCGTGGATGCCATACATGCTTCGTTAAAGTCTCTTTGTGTTGTAATTTAAAGGAATACAAAGAGAATGCGAATATGAAGACATTTATTGTGTGATTCTCAGAAGTAATTTATATTTCATTTTAAAAAATAATATACATATGAACAGGTTCAAGCGACGTTGTATTACTGTCTAATAGAAAACTGAAACTTTCAAGTTATCAAAAATATTGATGGCTCTTCTTTACCACCATTCAGATCAGAGCTATATCAGCAATTTTTAAGAGCATGTTACATTGCTCAAATTTGGTCACATGCACATCTGAAGGTTCCAACTTCTGATGATCCTGTAGATTATGGTTGGGCAGAAATCGACAACAAGTATGAATCCATCTGGTTTTCTGGAAGTCAGTTACCATCATCGATTAATGAAATCACTATTCAGCCTGAAAAAGGTAACATTTTTTTATCATTTTGATTTTATTATGCTAAAATACGCATCCTAATATTTTTTTAAATTTTTGTACAGATGATGACAATGAAGACATAACAGCAGACAGCTCTGACAGCGACTCTGACGATGAATCGGAAAGAGAGGAAAGTGACTCAAGCCAGAGCGAAAACGAAAATGAATAAATCACATTGTTATTCTCATTGACATTTTTCATCACGTTTATATAATAAATATTATTTATCGAGTAACTCGTTAATTTATACTAAGCTAATTGTTTATTTAATTATTTAAATATATCTAATATCATTTGATTACATACTTATTCGTTTCAAAAACATTGATACGGAATATTTATTTCAACTCAAATCTCATATTGAAGCAGCGCTATGTCGAATAATTAAAGATGCGTCATTTCCTCCCAGATGAAAATTTGTGAGCTGATTGTTAATATACTGATGCGATAAATAAAAAAAATCAGCTAGCAATATAAGTCGAGGAAAAGCTAGTCAGCTGATGCATTTAAATTGACTGTAGATGCTCCTGCCTAACTCCTATGTAATAACTTTCAAAGTATCAGCTGACGGTTTTTCCACCAAGATACAGCCAGCTGACCTATATATTTATCCACAGTTACATATAAGCTATCATCAGGTAAATTTTTGTTTGAGAGAAAATCACTGAAAATAAAAAATAAAAATTCATCTTCGAGACACCAACTGACGTACAATACACTATGTTGGAACCAGCTGATTATTTTTTTTCGTTGAGATATTAGATAAGCTACAATTTGACAAATTTTTAGCTGAGAGGAAATGAGTGAATGTATTTTTTTTTTCTTCGTGCGTGGAAGGCTACAACCGCTCATCCTCCCAACCGAGTGCCAGCTGACGTTCACGAGGCTTCATATACTATACTCTGATGCATTTTACTAATTACCGCTTGAGAGGAACTTGGTCATGAGAATCTGTCGCTGGCTCCCGGACTATTTCTGAAGCGAACTGCCTCGGTGGCGTAGTTGTATTACGGTACGGTTAAAAAGCTGAGGTCTCGGGTTCGAGTCCCGGGTCGGGCAAAGTGATATTGGATTTTTCTATTCATTATCAGTCCGGAGTCAGGAATTTGTGCCCGATATGGCGATAGGCTCGCCACCTATCACATCGTGGGACGGAACAACAAGGCGAAATGTGGGTGTCCTGGTGGCGCCTCTGCCTACCCCTTCGGGGGTAAAGGCGTGAGTTTATGTATGTATGTTCTGAAGCGACGGCTTTGCTGTCGTATTTCTTTCGATGAATGACATTGGTGGAGGCCTGTACCCCAATTTTAGAGATCGGCACAGGATGGTGCAACTCCAGATGTATCGGTTGGAGTAATCACTCACCATAACCTTGTTTGCCGGAACCATGTCATCAAAATAAACAAAGTAATGGATTTTACACATAGGCGGTCTGAAAATTTTCTCTCTCAATATCAAGATAGCGACACACGTCAATGAAAGCTAGTGAATGATATTGTGCATCTTTTGAGGGTTACTCGCCAAATTTTCAGCCATTTTGGACGCGTAATTATTATTTGAAATTTGTGAAAATGCATAAAATTGGGTATGCCGTCATAAAACTTTTGTTTGGAAGGGCAATACGCTTACGTCTGGTCCGTTACCAACAGGCCACCACGCACTATACATGTATATATTTTAGTATTTCATTTTTCGTACACCTCATGGTACCCCAAAACTATTGTTCCCTCTTATCCACCCTATGGTTGGTTGTCTGTAAGAGATCGCCTTGAGCGATAAGACCGCCTTTTGTACGTTTTTTGTTTTATCTTTTCTTAACTTGTAATTTTGTATATCACTGGTGTACAATAAAGTTTTTAAATAAATAAATACGCTTTAGCAAATCAAAGATTAATTGGACTCTGAGTATGGGACCTCTGCACCTTATTTACCTCAGTTACATTTTGGCAGTTGAATTTAAACGTGGCCGCGAGAGCTTGGGAGACGATGAATGTTCGGGATGTCCAAAAACTGCAATTACTGACGATAACATCGCTAAAGTTCACCAAATGGTGCTTTATCACCCCCGAATTTTAGTGCCAGAGATAGTTTTCTATCTAGGCTATGCAACTATCCAAAATACGTGTTTTTCACATATTAAATCAAGATTAAGCCAGAGAAAGCTGTCCGTGCGTGATATGATATGCAATAAAATCTCACCAATTCGAAATCTTGTTAATGTAAATGAAGCTAATTCTGATAGCTTTTTAATAGTCACGTAATGCTGGTGCTTAAAGTGAAACCTTAGATAACCTTTTTTATAAATTCATAAAAAAGTGTATGAATTTTTTAGTGAATTAAAAGTTTTTCAATCTTTAAGTTTGATTGAACGAATGATATTGCGGTTTATAAAATCTTCAAAAATTTTGCGGGGCTGGGACCTCGTTTCAGAACTTGCACGTACATATTAGAATAAAAATCGCTGGAAACCTACCGTACGAGAATGGATTAGCAAAAAAATTATATGATAATTCATACAATAGCTCATAGCTCATACTCTATTGTACTTTCGATGCCATATTATCAACTTTATCAGATATATTAATATAGAATACCTACTTTCAACAGTTTCCCTGAACCATCTATAGCTGATAGCAATAAAGATGTTTATGAACAAGGATCAAAATTTACCGTATTTAATAATACATCACACACACACAGTTTATAAGTTAATAATAGCCTAATTATAAATGTGCATGTGGTGCTAGCTTATAAGAAATAGTTGCACTTGTATTCCCCGCTATGGTTTCATAAGTTTATTAAATAATGTTGTGTTAACAATTGGCTAATGTAATAAATAAAATAAACAACGCGTATTAAGTGCCACATCTGTTGCACACAAGGAGTGCATCTAATGCGAATGCAGCACAATATTTCAGTGTCACTTCAACGCCGAGAGCTCATATAAAGGATAAAGTATTAGATAATGTTTCTTGTGAAAATATTATTACTTGCTACTTTTCATCGCTATTTCTTTGATGCCAGTCTGTTTTTTGGAAAGCTCTCAAAGACTATGCATACCCGTGATTATGAGTCTTATAAGTCTTTTATTATTTACCTATTTAATCTCTATCTTTATCAGCCTATTAGGTACTACTGTAGGGCACGGGCCTCCTCTACAATCGAGAGTACCACCACCACCACGCTGGCCAAGTGCGGGTTTGCGAACTTCACATGCCATTGAAATTCTTTGAAGTCGCTATGGTATGCAGATTTCCTTACGATGTTCACTTATTCAAGTTATTAATAATACCTGGAATAACTGACTCCGAAATAGACCCGACCGCGTTGTTTATCTACTGTGTACGCCAATATCCTACAGGCGTTAAAACAAACGATATGAGAGGTAATCATCGTTCCAATTTGGCTGCTAGCACCGACTATGCCTTTCGGCATCCCCATTATTTATTTAAAGCTTCATATACTGAAAGTATACAGGCGGACTTAGTACCTGAGGCATTCTCTACCAGTCTGCCTTAGGGTGGTGAAGAAATGAAGTACAGCAGGTGTAAAAATAGCTTATAATGTATAGACTTAATTGATAATAATAGTATACAAGATATGATATATAAAATAGATTACATAAATAACTACACTTAAATTTATCAACCATAATATATAATATATACTTATTTAAATAACATATATAGAATTTTAATAGATGATTCTGTCACTTTTTTCGAAAGGAGTTCTCAAACTTTATTCATAGACAGTTTTAAAACATTATTTAGTTATCGAATGTTTTGTCCCTATCGAACGCCTTTTGAATTCAGACAAAACATTCGATAACTAAAACAGCTTTTAAAACTGTCTATGAAAAAGGCCGTAAGTATTAACAAGAATTGTATACCTGTGCGTCCAGTATGGCTGCCCCTGATTACGCAAGCGGTGACCTCCTGGCTGGAACTGACCGGGGGAGGAGTAGCCTGCTTACCCCCCTCCAGCTTCTCAGCAAAACATATCCTGAAAAACTGCATCACATGAATACTCCCGTTGATAACATCGTTAATACAGGCAATAGATAGGAAGTATTTTATATTAGAGCTGTGGGTGAAAATGATGATCCTGGTTCTTCTTTTATCTGTTTCTTTTTCTTATTGATTTAAAAATAAAATCTCCAAAGACACATACATACATAAACTCAAGCCTTCATCCCAGAAGGGGTAGGTAAAGGCACCACCAGGACTCCCACATTTCGCCTTGTACATATGTTCCGTCCCACGATGTGATAGGGGACGAGCCTATCGCCATATCGGGCACAATTTCCTGGCTCCAGGTTGATAATGAATAGAAAAACCCAATATCACTTTGCCCGACCCGGGATTCGAACCCAAGACCTGAGCTTTGTAATCGTATCGTAATACAACTACGCCACCAAGGCAGTCATATTACAAAGAGTCATACAGATAGTGGCTTAAGATAGTTGGTACCTACAATAAGACACAAATCTTGTGCCTTTGTTATCTGTAATTACAATTTTTAGTTGTCAACCTAGACCCTAAACACTATATTTGTGGTCCAAACTTTGTCTCGTTTTTATGACTTCAAGATAAAGCCGAAGATCAACAGCGTGTAAAGGCTTTAGACGACGAGGACTTAAGTTTGATTTGCAGTCCGACCACTTTATTTTCTACATAAGACACACATTATAAATACGACACATACATTTCACCAAGGCTAATTCCGATGCTGTCACACTTCAACTTACAAGGCGACGGAAATAAGCGTGGCGAATTGCGAGTGGCATTAGTGACACCTTTCGCTATCTTCTCAAGGATATGTGAGCGTATACTTAAGCTTCTTCCTGTTTATAACGCTATTACTATTAATGTTTTAAGTGAAGGTTATTATATGGTAGCGATTTTGCATGCACAAATGGAATGTCGGACTTATAAGGTGGACTGAGTACCAAACTAAGGTTGGAGAACGTCGCTGGATGCAGGCTGCTTCTAATTGGTCTGTATGAAAATGTATGTGAGAGGACCTGTGACTGAAGAGAGAGAGAGAAAGAGTGAGTGGTATTAGGACAGGGCAAGATTAGGCTCCCGCCAAAGGAATTAAAAACCCAAGGGCACTAGTATTGCTAAATCCGGCACTGATTAAACCACGGTTACAAATCACTACATAAATTGACTCGACATGACTAAAGCCGAATGATACAGCTTCCACTACAATTTCTCTATAACAGAATATGAAACTTGCCTTTGACCGACGACGAAAGTAATTAAGCCTACACATGTGGAAGTAACTGAAACCTTTGTCACTTAATAGGAATGCGTTGCAACCATTTACATTTACATTATTGCCATATTTTCAGTAAAAGTATTTTGTACATCACTAAAATATTTTTACGTTTCTTGAAGGTTTCAACAGCATTTATTAGGGAATAAAATGGGCCGAACACTCGATACCTATTCAAAGTCGGTCTGCCGCACATTGTATTGTAATCTAGAGAACGCTTCAGAATTCCCACGCGACTACTATGGATCCATAATGGGATTTTTAACAACGCATTGTGCGTGATTTGTTTTCAGATATATTGTAGATTCTAAAATTCGTTAGAGCAGTATTGATGAGACAATAAAGGCAGAGAAATATACTTAGTAAACTATAACTTCTATTTCTTTTTTTGATCTTCATGTTCGTCCATAAAATGTCCAGTATCGAACACGGGCCTATCTAATTTTGTACTAGGATGTATAACCGTCTTTGATTGACATCGTTTACTGAATATGTTTCTACCATAACAGTAGCTAAAACAATTATCGCTTGATAGAAAACTAATTTATTTTATCTTTCTATTTGTATTTTCTATAAAATATTTTATAACGCAAAAAAAAATGAACTTAATAAATTACGCCAGCTTGGAGTTCAGGATGTCTGTGCTTATCAAATTGGCTTCTACCACTAAAATTGTAATGCAATTACCACACCGGAAACTTCTAACTAATCCAATTACAACAAATTGAGTGAAGTAATGCGTGGGGCGGTGGAAAATGGAAATATTAGATGACTAACGGCCACTTCATCAAATGAAGTGAAGTGCATCGATCAAATTAGAAAGTATATTGCGCCTATTAGTATCTGGGACGGTCGTTAGGGCACCAAGGGCTCTAGACTAGCGTCTGAACGTTCTGCATTTGCATATAAAGAAATTACACGAATCTGTTTAAAACTAATCCATTTTAGAGTATCACGTGATGTATTGCATAGTAATTGCTGCTGTAAGAAAACTGATTAATTAAATATATCAGTATATACGGAATTATGTTACAATTACATATAGTTATTTACAGTAATGCTGTATTGAAGAATGGAAACCTGATTACTAAGTAGTTTTAAATATTTTTTATTTGGAATCAAGGGCCTATTTCGTTAATAAAAGTTAATTATGAACAAAGGAAATTGATATAATGTTTTAAAAATGTTTCCTAACTACATTTCTGTAAGACAAAATAAGTTGGAGACTTATTTTGAGATATCGAAACATACTTTTAAAGGTATTAAGGCATTCATTCGTAACTTTTAAGACTGATAGGAAACACAATAGTGGATAGATGAATCGACAACTTAAATTACTACAAGTTTCAAGTTTTTGAATTCAATGAATAGAAAGATGTTACTGATATGGATTAGAAAGATGAAATATTGAAAATCTCCCTTCAAAGCTATTCAGCAAAATCCCGCAAGATTTGAGATAGAGTTACTATTCAAAAGCATCTGATTAAATGAAATAAATTAAATTATTTTAATAATATTGGCCCCACCTGATTACGTCGGCAACCAGGTACCAGAACTATCCGTCCAGTCCCTGGGGAAAAGATTAAGAGGAAGACCAAAAAGCATATGGACAAATGTGCTGCAACGAGACATGATGATAGTATACAATGCTTCTGATGACGATGTAATGAATAGGGCGAAGGGAAAGAAAAATATGTGATTAATAGACTGGGAGAGACACAGAGTGAAAAGTGGACCCACCTGAAGAACTTGCAAGACTTGATCAAGCTGATGAAGGCCTGCCTGAACTTGCGGTTCATGAAGCAGTAGGTAATGGGGTTACAGCACGAGGAGCAGTAGGCCAGGAGTTGCATGGAAACGATCCCCTTAGACCCGATGTACTGGTATAACTCCTCAGGATAGAATAGGTAGATCTGCAACAATGTATTTTTATTAAATCTTGCTTTTTGAAGTGGTTGCGCCACGCTGTTGTCAGTCATAATGTCAGCATGAATGGATAGGCTCAGTACCCCACTGTCTCACGGAATCGGTGTGAAGCTGTGCTGTCGTGTTTCGTTCGATACGTGAGCCTTCCGGATGTCCAATACCCCTATCTTCTTATCAACCTTTTTCCTTTCCGCTCTCCTCCCGTTTAATGCGCCGGTATTACAAACATGATCTTTTCATCATCGATTCTCTAATATCTCTTTGCAAATAATATATTATACTTAGGTACTTAAGCACCTTTTTTTTTAAATCTGGCACGGCATAGTGACTGCATTGCACCTGGTGGTAAGTTCTAATGCCATCCAGATAGAGTATCGAATGGTATCAGACGGTAGTTTCATACCATTCAATACAATCCTGCCGGCCTGCTGAGATGCCTCTTCACGCTACGGATATTTATGCACCTGGATATTTCTTTATCTTTCTTTCTATAACTAATCGTATCAATCTTTCGTAGGAATGAATAAGAGGATAAAATGACTCGTTTAGCTTCGAAAGCATATTTTAGAAATATGTTTATGCTAAAGCAGACAGTTAAAATAGAGCAATTATTGTTCCTACGTGTCTTTAGCGAGCATTTTAAGCTGTCAGTTTCGATTGTCCGATTGATCACTTTTACGAGTATTTAGTAATCCTTCTGCATTGTAAAATCTTCGTGTGATTTCAAATTTTAACAAGATGCGATCATTTTACTACTTGAGTGACTATGTCTTTTGAAATTGGCCCTTATGACCATGAAATATGTAATACGAAATTTCATGACGTAAGTAGAAATCTGGTTATACTTATGCCTTGACGTCACCTAAAGTGGTTCGGCTCGACCGAGATGTGACATAAAGAATACTCACAGATTTTTGCTGACGAATTCAGCACGTCCGTTGAATTCATAGATCTAGGTAAAGATATGGAATAATACTAAGTTTTTAAACAAGTCCATTTTTGCCATTTCCAATTATGTGATAAATATATTGTCGACGCCTTTTCTTCGACTTTGTTCAAAACTATTATAGGTATTATTGGTTTGTCTGGGATGGGTGAAAACTAATATCACTGAAGATATATTTGGAAGGTTAATTAAGGCTGATTTCTTTGTAGTACTCGTAGACACGGTTACTCGTATTACGCGTACGGTTTGGAATTACATAAAGGATAATTGGTTAGTAGAAATTTTGAACTACGTGTTTTTGACATCGGAATAAATTTTAGTATGATTGCCTTAGAGTGGTAAGACCGCCATTTGTACTTAGTTGTTTTGTACTGTCTCTGTAATCTGTAACTCTTTGTACAATAAATGTATAAATAAATAAATATGATTCATGACGTCACTACGATTGCCTCCTCTATTTTATTCATTACCTCGATTTGAGCGAATTCAAATGGTTTCTTCAAATTCATCTAAACAGAACTCAAGAACGTAAGAATGTGAATAAAAGTTGATCTAGTTTCATATTTTACATTCATTTGGGATTCTGGTTTACTAATAAAAAGACCGTAGCATTAAAGAAGGGATGTAACACTTTTCTTATGCAGAAAGATATAATAAAAACGGAACTCTTAAATAAGGACCGAATATTGATAACTAAATGATGTCGAGAATATCTTCTTTCTATGACGATAACTATTGAAAGTTGGACTAATTAAAATTCTACAACGTGGTTTTGTGTAGCCGTAGACATAAAGGCGTTGATACAAAGAAACAAATCACAAAGTAACATAACAAATATTTAGAAAATAATGAAAATTGTTAGTAACTTCAAAGCAAACTAAAATGTAATCAATTAGTTTTGTCAAAGCCATACAATATTGAATATACAATTAGTTTCATAGAATTTGTGAAACTTATTTTTAACAATTTTATTTCGGCGTTTCAATGGAAACCTGAAAGCCATATTACATAAATAAAAAGAAAACAGTAAGGGCGAAATTGTATAAGTATTAAGCAAGTCTATTGTATGTTTATAGTAAACGAATTAGCCTGGCCAAGGTGGTTAAATAAGGCATCTATAAGCCTCGGGCTCAAATCGAAAAGTTCTTTTGCGTTGAGTCTACCATAGTTTCATAAAATATTTGCAATGTTGCCCAAATAGCTTTCTGAGAAACTGCAGAATTCCAGATATTCATTAATTTGGAAAAGGTTGGTTTTGATACTTTTCAAGAGTCTCCAAATAACAATACCTTTACTATAATATGTGCCTTAAGTAACTACTAATATGCTTATTATTCTAGATAGCTACAATGGTATCTTCTGGTGGAAAACCAACAATAGTGATGAACGCATGCGTACATTACTTGTGTATACCCGTATTTTTATTGCGGTGAATGTCGAGACGATCATGCCATTCGCCTGATGGTATGCGATATGACCGCTCATGGGCAAGTAGCAAAACCAAAAAACACCATGAATTACAAAGCAATATTTGGCATTCCACTGCGCTCGCCATCCTGAGACATAAGATGTTATGTCTCATTATGTCCAGTAGTTATTCTGGCTACAAAGTCGTACAAACTAGAACACAACAGTGCATTAAAACTGCTGTTTGGCGAACTAACAGGATAATTACGTCGACTGTAGATAGAGACTTCTCTATTGTAGATAATATATTTGCTGCAATTGACTAACCTTCAGGAGTATTTTACTCACTTTGTTTTCGCATAAAAACGTACCGTGGCCAATTAAAATCTTATTCATTTTCCTCCTTACCAATTGGTTGCGCAATAACGCTGATGTACATGTTTTATTGTGTCGAAAGAGTCAAGGAACTTGATTGCAACCGAACGGAACCGTCCGAAAGATTGGTATTTCTAATATACTGAGGTTTCTATTGAAAAGGAACGGTAAAAATTTACCCTATTCAAAAGCTCTTTACATTCTTTAATAGCAATTTTATACCAATATACAACTTAATTACTTGATACTGTGCCCCTAGCCGGTAAATTTTGCAGTATCGTAATAGAATAGTAGTAGTAAAATTTTGTATGGGAATTTAAACAGCGCCTTTGTGAGCGTATTTGGAACAAAAATTTCACAGCGGAAAACGTTTACTTTACTATACGAGAATTACTATACGATACTTCAAAATGTTCCGGCTAGGGGTACTGGTCCTTTTGGTACGTAATAAGGCACTTTACTAATATTATAAATGCGAAAGTTTGTGTGTTTATTACTTCTTCTCGCTCAAACACCTGGTCCTATTTTAACAGAATTTGGTATGGTTTGGTACACATAAGCTACTTTATATATCGAAATAATGTAGTGTTGACCGCCCGATACAAAATTTTACTGGTCCCTTTTATCGGGGGCAATTTTGTCCCTCACAATTGGATTTGGATGCCTGTTTAAGGTGTTAAGGGCGTCCATGACAGATGCGAGTTCACCCGTTCTGTCGCTTATCTCGGAATCGCAGCTCGTGAGCCAACCTCGCTGTATGCCCAGCGATGACCTCTTTAGGCCCCCTCATACGACGGTCGGGACTACCGTGGCAGAATTCTTAATATTCGAAAATGCTGGTACTTGCCTATTAGTAAAGATTTTAATAATTTTATAATGCTGTTTTGACTTTGGTTTTTATGTATACGGTTTCGTATATTAATAATTCATAAAATCGAATATAAACGATACTAAATAGAAGACATGACCAATAAACAGCTATTTTGAAAAAAAATAAAAATATGTATTTTATACATCTGAGAAACCCGTATAATATTTGCTCTGAGGAATTGGCGCCGACGATAAGCTTTGTTTTATTGAAGTAGTCTATTCGTTTTTTATTATCCTTGAATCCAAGCGTGGGATGTGCGCCTGAAAAAAATATTTTTCATCCTATTTTCCTCACATACGACGGCAGAAAGATAAATAAATAAACACTCAACAGTCAATCTTATAGACCTGCCTTCAAAGTCCAGAGGTTTATGTCATAATTAGAATCGAAAAGACATTTCGTTCGCACACCACCTGGACAAACAAACAACAAACAAATATTTGTCGCCAATACAAACCTTTGTCTCGAAGCGGGGATCATATCGGCCTGTTGAGTCACATCCAGCTCACAACAACTGGCATACATATTTAGGAATTTGAATATATTTGTTTCTCTTTAAAAGTCAAAGAGATGGGATGCGACAGGAGAGGACAGGGTTACATACCTTGATTCTTGGGACGGCATGTTCTATCAAGAATATTGTTCATCGAAGGATGGAATAAAACGGGACGGGACGAGACGGGAAAAGCAGAATTAATGACGATAGACACGTTGAGTTTAAAAAGAAAATACTTAGTACGCGAAATATTAAGTACATGTGGATTGGATTTAAAAAGTATCTGCACCCAGGCGAAGCCAGGTCGAGTTGCTAGTACCAAATAAAAGGCATAGAAATTAAAACAAAGCTTAATCTAACACCATAGCTATAAAAATCGAAGCGATTACAATCAATTGATCTTTCTACCTTGGGGTCAAAGGTCAGAGCTTAGTAAATACTAATGCGTTTTTTATTCTTCGTTTTAACTGTTATTACTTGGAGTGGAGGCATTGGAAAGCATTTCCCAGGTTTTAAACAGGTTTAAAACGTCGTTAATTTCGATTAGGCAGATGAGTTCTTTGAACCTAACTTTACGGCTGTAGGTGTGTCCTAAGGATTAAACTGACTAGATATATATTTAGCTAACAGCAATTTCTTTTTGAATATAATTACGATTTCCGCCAGAAATATGAAATTATATTTATTTTAGGTAGGTACTTCTTTTTTCTAATATGTATTTTAATAACGCGAATCATGAGACTGTAAATAAGAGTCCTCATTTTGCTTCCAGAATTTATATTTCGAAGTGGTTGAATAATTATTTAATAAAATTTTACTGACTTTTTTGGACTATTTTTTTAAGATTAGGTATATTTAATATATAACATACAAAACTTGTATACTGTGAACACTGTAAAAAATTAAATTGTTTTGAAAAATGTATATCGTGTGTGTTAGTTTTTTTTTTTTTTTTTATTGCCGTATAGGCAGACGAGCTAGCGGCCCGCCTGATGGTAAGCGGCTACCGCTGCCTATAGACCTTTGCAATGCCAGGGGTCCAGCACAACAAAGTCGCTGCCTACCTTAAGGATAGTACTCTCTTTAAGCCTCGTTTGAAGAAGGACAGGTCATAGCACTCAGGAAACACCGATGCAGGGAGTTCATTCCAGAGCTTGCACGTACGTGGTAAGAAAGAACGCTGGAAACGTACCGTTCGGGAGCGGTACGCTTCCAGGTGGTAGGGATGAACTCTGCTGCGGTGACGGGTGGTGCGATTGTAGAAGGGCGATGTTGGTACCATCTCAAACAATTCCTCGGAGCACTCCCCATGGAACAGACGATAGAACACACAGAGAGACCCGAAGTCTCTCCGCAGTCCTAACGGTTCCAATTTGTCCGTAAGATTGCGATCATCGACTATTCGACAAGCTCGGCGCTGTAAGGAGTCAAGTGGGTTGAGCTGGTATTTTGGGGCACCTGCCCAGAGGTGAGAGCAGTACTCCACGTGGGGCCGGATTTGTGCTTTGTAAAGCGTCAATCTATGACCCGACGTGAAGTACCGCTTGGCTCTGTTCAGGATACCCAACTTTTTGCTCGCCAGTTTGTCTTTGTCCTCCAAATGACTCCTAAAGTCAACATTGCTCGATATTTCGACGCCGAGGATCCCAATACTTTCGGATCTTTGGAGAGTAACTCCTTGGAATTGCGGCGCCATGACAAAAGGGTCCTTCTTCGCAGTGAATGCGCAAACTTGTGTCTTCGAGGGGTTAAATTGAACTAAGTTCAATTCACCCCATTCGGAGACCCGCCCCAGAGATCTCTCGACTTCAGACACAAGTTGAGACCGTCTTTCCTCAATGGAACCTCGAGAGAGACTCTGATGGCCGATGTATCGCGCGTCACACGTACTATCATCCGCATAACAATGCATGCTGAGTTTCTATCTCTTACACTTTAAACTGCACTCTGTTAATCCTTTTCTAAAATCCATCCCATGGTTGTCAGTAAGATATTGCCTTTGAGCGATAAGACCGCCAATTGTACTTTTTATGTATGTGATTTTCTTTTTATTTGTATTTTTGTGTGTGTGTGCAATGAAGTGTATATAAATAAATAAATATATTTTTTACAGGGTTGGAAAACTCCGTCTCAAGTGTGCGAAAACGATTATGCCTTCCTTTCCCAATGACCCCATCTTGCGCAATCGCTTCGTCAAGGACTTTTATTCATCCTCGTGGATTTCAATAATAAGGCAGCTTATTTAAAGTTGCACGAAGTGCCTCGAAGAAAGCTCAAGCAAGCTATAGAAATCATTATAGGGGTCCCATGATCTACACTGCTCAATTAGGGATAACAGGGATTTTCTTAGCGACTTGTTAGAAATAGCCGGCATCTAAGGACCGCCAGCAACCAATTTGAGCAAAAATCATGTCTTTAATACAAAAGATTCTGAAAGTGCTAAAATTAATGAAGAAAAGGAGGTTCAACGAATTGGGGGATAATCTAATTTTACTTTATTGCCCTTCGAAAATCTTCTTCACTGTTGTTGGATTTTTTATTCATTATCAGCCCGGAGACAGGAATTTGTGTTCGAAATGGCTATTGGCTGGCCCCCTATCACATTGAGTGGAAGGAACATAGAAGGCGAAATGTGAGTGTCCTGGTGGCCTCCTCTGCCTACCACTTCTGGGAAAAGGCGTGAGTTTATGTATGTATGTATGTTGCGATACTGCAACGGTTACTACGGTATACTACAAGATAATACTACTCCGGGCAACGAACTCAAATATAGTAATACTAGATGAACTATTCAACATTGCGCTGGACATTTATAAGACTTAATGAAAACAGTCTAACTGCAGTTGATTGCCTTTCGAGTGACTGTCTCGATTCATTCACGTAGAAGAATACTGATATTGAACGTAGTGATATTGAATATTTATTTCTGATAATATTGTGAAAAACATATTTGAATATGAGCGTTTCTACTTTAACGTAGGTGAGTAAGGTTTTTATACAGCTTTAGTTTGCGCTACCTGTGAAAGGGCCCCACTTTCGAGCTAGTAAGTACGCCTACTGTCTTAACTACATAGACTAGAAGTCGTCAAAAATTCAGCTTTTCTATAATTATATAGGTTTGCGGGCTCTGGGATCTTGGTCTATATGATTAATGCGTTGGTCGCCACATAAAAGAAAGTGAAAATGGAAGGCAAAAATGACGGGACGATAGACCCCGGCCCAAGAGCGTGTACAATTATTATGAAATAAATAATTTATGAAATAACATATTTAGAAACGAAACGTATGAGTATAAATGTGTTATTATGAAATAAATAATTATTAGCAAAACCTACAAAATAAAATAATCATGAAATTTGGCAAGAAGGGATTTTTTATGGGATACATACAAGTAATAAAATAATCCAAAAGTTCGAAGAAAAAAATCTGTAAAATATTTTTAATATAAATAAACATTGCATTTAAAAACAGTAAAGTATCATTATAATTTTAATATAGTTTAAGGTGAATTTAAAATGCATGTTTTAAAATTGGATGGATGATGATGATTATAGGTTGTAAATCTTTCATTCTTTGCACACTTATATCTGAAAATTTAATTTAACATAATATGTGACTACAAAGTACAATACAATACATACACCGTAAAGAGGCTTCCTTACGGTATAGCCGCGCCCTAGTTAAGGTATTCCTTTTTGTGATACAACATTAAAGTTTAATGGGCAATACCATTTGGAGTCGTATTGTTTAATTATTGAACAATACGACACCTAATTGTACAGTTATTTAATATAAATGGGATAAGATAAAGACACCGCTTTTATCTGAAATCTGAATATCCTTAACAGGAATGACCGAGTTCGGAATCGCACGTTTTAAGGGTGGATAGTAAAGCGTGAAAGTTGCAACTTCTTTGCTTATCTAGATATTGAAAAATAAAACTAACAACATCCTTGCGGTATAGCCGCATCCTAGTCGAAGTGTTCATTTTTCTGAAACAAAATGAGTTTTCATTGGGGAATAGTTCAATACACAATCACACCGCTTTGATGTGGAAAGAGCCTCCGTACGGTATAGCCACACCGCAGATGAGGTATAATTTCTTTTGAAACAAAAGATTTAACAATACGGCTCTTATTTGTTTATTATTAAGTAATTTCAATACAATCGTTTTGAAGACACTGTTCACAATTGGATGCCTTTAACAGTAATAATTGAGTATGAAACCATTTATGTCAGTACTATTCCTACTTGTATGCTTATCGTCGTATTCTTAGTTCTATTAAAGTGATAGGAACTGAACCAAAATTGATAAACTTTGCCACGGGGCTTTGATAGCATAGTTATGCCACTGGAAAGGAGAAAAGAATCAGGCTTTTAAAAACGTAAAACATCCAGTTATGTAATTTTTAGCTAATAATAAAACATACTTAATATAAGCTACATTGTTGTGAGATAAAATTGTAATAACAGATTAAAAAAATACATATCTACTTACATAAAATCACGCTTTTTTTCCCAGAGGGGTAGGCAGAGGTGCTACCTACATTTCGCCTCGTATGTTCCGTCCCACGATGTGATAGGGGGTGAGCCTATCGCCATATCAGGCACAAATTCCTGACTCCGGGCTGATAGTGAATAGAAAAATCCAATTTCACTTTGTCCGACCCGGGACTCGAACCCGAGACCTCAGCTTTGTAACCGTACTGTAATACAACTACGCCACCGATGTAGTCACAAAGACCCGGGATTAAACAATCAAATTGTTTATTTCACGCGTCTGAATACGACTTACACAATGACGCCTACTTGTTAATTATTAATATTGTAAAGGAACTCTTTATTGTTTTAAAAGTTTCACGTTGTTTACAACACAATTCAACAACAAACCGCGGTAAACAATGTTCCCTTTAATTCACACGTACGCTTCACGAAAACCAAATATTAAAATATACCTAAATTATTCGCAGGCTAATTGGGACACGTTGATGTTCCCAGTTTTAAGCAAATGCGATGTTTACGCTAAATTATGCCTCAAGTTTTAATAAATGTGGCATTATGTACGCCTTTCGGCATCTACCAAAATTGTACCACATAAAATTGCGGGGAGTGAAATAATTTTCATTTTAGCGCTGAAAGAAGGGTTAAAACGTTTTGACGGGAGCGTTGTTTATAATATTGTCTAAAGAGGTTTTTAGAGTTTATCCCGCTCACCTGCCTGCTATAAGCCCTGGCTTATCGACTTATTGCTCCTGTTCAACAGTAAAATGTGACTGAACACTGAAGACCGGCGGGTCTTTAAAGAACAATAGCTAGATTATAACCATAATAAATTAGTTATAATAACCATAAGCGGAGTTGGAATTAAATAATTATATCCACATTTAAACTTTATTTTATCCGAAAACATAAACACTAAAGAAAGGTCTATAATAGTACCTAAATTAAAATAGCATAGCAATGTTACGTAAAAAAATTAGTACATCCGTTAAATTTTAATTTTGAACGCAAATCGCAATTGTCAATTTCAAATACAGTATATTAAAGTATTATATTAACATCTCAACATATAATTTGATGTTAGCCATGCATGGATGTTGGGTATTTTTCATAAACACTTCGATTTACAATTCAACTGTATATACACTTCCAAATATAGAAGAGCATTGTCAATTGCCTTTTTACAATTGTGTTTGGTATCCAAGGCTGGTTTTGTTCCTATTGCCATATAAACAATTGTCATTTACATAATATTTAGCAGAAATGTATTCAGTCCTAATTCAAATAAGCATGGGACGTGACTAGACTGTGCGAAAACTTTCGCTTCAAATCCCAAAACAATAGGAAGTTCCATAAATTGGGCCAAAACACTGATTCAATTTCGTTTGGAGACGAGTTGTTTACTTTTACATTGTATTTGAATTTGATGGGGAAATGTTAGTTTTAGTTGTACGTCTTGGATTCAAAGTATTTGATCAACAACGTATTCTCTTGACAGCGGTTCGATATTCATATCCGCCATTATTGAGATTTTTATACGGCGGAAACCTCCACGCAATATTGTTTTACGTTCCAGGTTCAGCTTATTTATATCGGGTCTTAATCACACCGGTATTCATGTCGTAAATAATATAATATTATTATTTCTCAGATTTTTTTATCAATAAGTACTGATTGAGCTGACTTATACTAAACGTATTTATATCTAAATTTGTATTTCCATTGTACTGTAGGGACACATGTTTATGTTTACGCAGCAACAGCTTGTTAGCGACGCCAGTCAGTTAACCAGTCATTTTGACGCTCGGTCAGTAGGCACACGCTCGAGTAAAATTAAATAAATCGCGTAGATACCTTTCATTATATGACTCTAGTATCCTCAACACAACAGACAGTATACAATATTCATTTGTGAACACGTATATAAAAACATTACAGTACCTTCAATCTATACACTTTGTCAGATATCGTGATTTCTCTTTTTAAAACATTGGATCTTTAAGAACAGCCTGAAATGTGGAACATTGAAATCTGCTGAAGATAATAATCTCTCGTCATTGTAATTAGGACAGCGCAGTACCTACTAATGTACCGTCTGGTGCAGTGTTACTAAAAAAGAAAAAAAAATGCTCCACAGCTTCCTGGAGCGGAAGAGGTTTCTCGAATCTATTTGATTGAATAAGTTGGCAGTGAATGTTGTAATGTACAAATTGCAATTGTGTAGATGTAGCTTTGTTACTCATAATGCACTGTTCAAAATCTATAAATGAAAGGACGTTATTACTTTTTTTCATAGGATGAAGTTTCAATTTTAACTGAAAATACACTTAATGGCATAAGCAGTGCAGTGTATATAAAGATAGAACTATTATTGCCGTCTGTTTTTGTAAGACCACTCCATTAACTCCAATTTGTAAACAAGTTATGAAGCATTAACGCTTATTGCTGAAACGAAATGAGTTGAAAACAATGAGTCGATATATTACTGTTACATGGGGCGATCTAAATAATTTTTCACGCGTCGCTTAAATTCTCGATGGTACATTAATCTGGGAATATGCTGATCCATTCGGCAGATAAATTTTAATACAAATACACAAACCTTTTTGAGATTCAAGGCCGCATTTGCGACGTGTCTATAAACATCACGCATGATAAACAGTCGTGTAACTGAATAAATCAAGTTTTTGGTAATGTCTCGTCAATTTTGCCGCTCAGTTCCGATAGACGGTCAAGCAATTTTTATGTTTCTCTCCTCATTCGTTGACTCAGCGCTGAGAATCGTGACCTCTTCAATAAGAAGTCATAAGTTTAATTTTCTTGCGCCAAACATCGCGGTCTTATGCCAGCTTGATTGCCTTGTAATTTTTATATGCCTGCTTGGTAAAGTGGCTACAATGCACTCGATGTTAAGTCGGGAAGTGTATCCATCAATGCTAGATCAATCGCTGATCGACACAATTATGTATTGCGACAAAACGCGACATACTTACGTAGACCAAGATGAAAGGCTTTTAGCCAATGTGTACGGTTGTATCAGCGCAGCTACGAACTTTCCACCATTAGCAGAAGGTAAACACACATAAAGGAGGTAAGACACATGTATTTGATATGTCCAATCTTGTATTAGGAAATTAATTATGTTTGTAATTAGTCTGTACGGTTTCAGAGATTAATATCAGCTTGCAGTGACACTGTAAACAATAATGGATAACCAATACAACAACCAAATATCACTTTAATATCAGAATACCAGTGTAATTGACCAAAAAACAAACAAAATAAAAGTCCATTTATAAAATGGGCACTTATAGTTAAATAACTCTCGAAAGGGTTTGTCAAGAAAACTCCAACTTTTCTTAGCGAATATACAGCGGTTGGTTGCGAAGTTCGCGACGGTATATTTACACTAGCGATAGACGGGAATTCGAAAAGTCGAGACGAATTTTACAAACTACTCTTATAGACTTCATTTCGAAGTCTGTCAGTAGTAATCTTCCGTAAAATATACGTAACATGGGCTTAGCTTTTGTTTTGAACTTAGTGAGCATAATTTTTGTTTTTGTACGTAAGAATTGGAAGTACGTTAATATGATCTCGTATTTATTCGAAAGATGTTATGGGATGTAGTTAGACGCCGGCTGTGAACGTGAGTCCGCGATTCGATCCCCGCACCGAGACAAATATTTGTGAGATCCGCAGGTATTTTTTTAGGGTCTGGGTGTTTGTGAGACCGAAAAGTCTTTTGTAGTTTCTGATACCCACGACTCAAGACTTGATCTTAGTGTAAGGGCAGGTCTATGTATGTGACTGTTGGGCGTATCATGTATGTACATTTATATATATTTATATTATGCCCCGGAATTTGAACCCGCGACCACCGTGAACAACGTTTATACAAAGAACACTTATAAGTTTGATGCGTTCCTACTGCGGTTAACTATAACATATACTAATTTGTTTTAATAGTAAGAAAACTTAAAGGTCCAGATGAAAAAAGTCTAGAATATTCAGAAGTGGACATCCACTTAAATTATACGTGATTATCATTAAATTGATTCACCCACGATCATATTCTGTAATACTCCTAAACACATTAAATTATAACCATTCGCAAGGTATAAAATATTGTTTCAGAACTATAAGCTTACACCGTTGGTAACTAGTTATTAGCAAAATGTTTTCGGACATGTTAGACATGTGTTGATTGAATTAACAACGCTCTGCTGCTATTTAATAAAATGTTTCATTCTATTTTGCAATATTGTTTGAATTAGAATATCTCTTTTTATAATTCGGCTTATTTGACACATAATAAAATATCGAGAGGAAGTCTTCATAAGTGAAAGATTTTTCCATGTATTTCAAACGTAAGTGAATTACACAAATCCACATTAGGATAGTTTGGAGACCTCACCAAGCTACTTTAATTATGGAAAAGATTCATTCTGAGCAGTAGAATCACAAAGTTGATACAAACATACAGCCAATTAACAACATTGAATTGTTCCTAAATGCCATGTTATCCTAATTGGTTATCAACTAACGATCAAATTCCACTCTTAGTTTATTAATTAGTTTACGTGGAGTATAGTTTAGTTGCATTGAATTATAAAGTTAAATAAAGAGACTCAACAGCCACATGAATCATCTCGACGCCATGTAAAAAAAAAAAATAGACTTTTTGGTCTCACAAACACCCAGACCTGAACCAGATATTTGTGGGCCATAGAAACATTTATCTCGTCGCGGGGATCGATTCTGCGGCCCCTCGTTTCCCAGTCGGCATCCAATCGAACGCGCCACGGAGGCTGTTGAATGCTGGATGGTTTTGAAATCAAAACTAAAATCACAGTATATTTTCCCTAGTTTTTTTGAGAAAAGTTACGTTGCGTCGTAGCCAGCCGAACTATTAACCGCACGGCTTATAGGGCACCCTTAGAAGCCGCTCTTCTAATGTTTTGTCGGATATTAAGAGCATAAGTAAAATACAGACGCACGACAAGGATATAATATACACAATAATATATCTTTCTGCATTTTGCTTACCTACCACAGAGCTATTCGCTCAAAATAATTTTAGAGATTTATATTTTTATTTATAAAGCAATTGTTCGTATATTATCCGGAGGTTAGTTTTATGATGCCAGCTCACAAATTGTTCCTTAGGAGATTAAATTTAATAATTCAAGTAATGGTTTATTGTTGAAGCGTTTAATACTTACGATATATTTTCTTTATTATATAAATAAAATAAATAAATATAAATACACCCAACAGTCACATCACACTAAGATCGAGTCTTGTGTTGTGGGTATCAGGAACTACGAGAGACTTTTCGGTCTCACAAACACCCAGACCCGAAACAAATACTTGTGGTTCACACAAACATTTGTCTCGGTGCGGGGATCGAACCCGTGGCCTCTCGTTTCACAGCCGGCGTCTAACCAACTGCGCCACGGAGGCTGTCAATATAAGTCCCACTGCAGGGCACGAGCCTCCTCTACAATCGAGAGTACGATTGAGAGGGGTTAGGCCATATAGTACACGCTGGCCTAATGCGGGTTGGCATTAAATCTAGTTTGTAATAATTACTCACTGTGTTAATAACGTGCAGCGGAGTCCAACACACGAAGAATTCCAGTATTATCACGAACAGCATCCTTATTACCTGAAACAAAACATGCCTTAAACTTAAAATCCAATAGTTGGTTAAAGCTTTATTTATTGCTCCGTTGAACCTTCAATAGTTCTTGCGAGAAATTGGATTTGAACAATGTTGAATAAGCTATTTTGTTAAATATTCATATACTAGTAGTAAAGGCAATGAAGTATGTGGTCCTGGGTTCGTTTTTCAGGATAGGTGGTTATTTAAATATTTGGGGTGTACAATCAGTTTAGCGGCGAAAATATGCGCGTTGAGGCGTGGATGGCACGGGGAACTTATCTGCCTATCCCATAGGGCGTAGAGACATGAAGTTGAGTATAATGTTTTTTTTTAGATTTACGCGAATGTTACACATTGAAATAAAACTAATTACATACATACATAAACTCACGCCTTTATCCCAGAAGGGGTAGGCAGAGGCGCTACCAGGACCCCCCATTTCGCCTTGTGTGTTCCGCCCCATGACGTGATAGGGAGCGAGCCCATCGCCATATCGGGCACAAATTCCTGACTCCGAGCTGATAATAAATAGAAATATCCAATATCACTTTGCCCGACCCGGGATTCGAGCCCGCGACCTCAGCTTTGTAGTCGTACTTTAGTACAACCACGCCAGCAAGGCAGCCGATAAAACAAATTTTACGGATTTTATCGCCGATTTGGTTTAAAATTTACATTTTTTAACTTCTCAACGTTTCGATTGCTTTACAGCTTTCGTGGTCACGGGGCGGACCGCCTGTAAAATTAGTTTTATTTCAATGAAGTTGAGTATGTTAATTATTTATTTATTTTGTTTAATTAAACCTAGGTGTGGAAATACGGATAAAGCGTAGAAATGTTAAATGTGCGTGAAATCGATTCTTCTAGAGAAACTAAGTTCTCTTGTTGGTAGAAATAAACGGTTTCAATAAAACTACGTCTGACGAGAGAAAATAGCATTTTGTGGGCTAAAAAAATACTGATGTCTGGGTATGAAGGAAAAGTACCCTGTGTGTTTATGAAAAACTATGTTGATTTTTTTGGGAACACATTCATTACTATAAATATTGTGATGATAATGATGGAACACTATTTTGGAATGATGCCCTTAACAATTGATTTTTTAATAAACGTACAGAATAAACGTAAGTACTATACATAAATCCTCAAAATGAGATGGCTATTCTCGTAACCATCTAATATATTTCCCCTTAGAAAAACTGAACGAAAATACTCGAACCCGGAAATACGAAAAGGGACAACAATGGGCTAATTAAGGAGGGTCCCAAATTGAATGGTTAAAGGAATCTGATAGTCGAAGTATGCAGAATGTTGCAGGGCGAAGGACCTTGGTTTATAAAAGCTTTAGAAAATCAGGCATTGTCTAGAAGGACGGTCAAACGATGTCCATTCGGGATAATGCATTTAAGTTTTGAAATACATAAATACGTATGAATATTCTGCATAAGCTTAAAGCCGGTTTTTCACCTCTGCATTTATCGTATTATTACGTAAAATTAGTTGAAGTAATGAACTGTGAAATGAGTAAAACAAATAGTCTTTAGTAGAGAATCACAAACTGTTTGAAATATAATTAGCCACGGAGGCTGTCTCAATAAAAACTAAATTAGCTTATTAATCGCATTACCATTTTCAATTGCATCGCGTTTATATGTGTCAGCCCTAAATACATTTTTATTTTAATAATTACGAAATGTATTTGAATAGTCATGCGAGGTCTGTATTTTTGTGTTGCAATTAATAATATGACTCGGAATATGAAGAGTCTGGGATCGTAAAGCATTCCGTTCATATTTTGTTGAACATTGTACTCATTATAGCACGTACGCTCCGAGTGAATTTCACCGTTAAATATAGTTAAGTAATGAAAATTCCGTCGGCTTTAGTTTTGAATGTGCTCTTAATTTTTGAATGCTCATTTTATTTGTGTTTGTCATGGAAATCTTTTACGTACATGAAGTAAGTGTAGCAAGGAAGTACCTGATTACATTTATCTTCATTCACATTTTATTGGACTATTTTTATTAAAATGACATACTTATACATAATAAATAATAATAAATACACCCAGCAGTCACATACATAGTCCTGACCCCACACTAAGATCGAGTCTTGTGTCGTGGGTATCAGAAACTACGAGAGACTTTTCGGTCTCACAAATACTCAGACCCGAAACAAATACTTGTGGTTCACACAAATATTTGTGTCGGTGCGGGGATCGAACCCGCGGCCTCTCGTTTCACAAGCGGCGTCTAACCAACTGCGCCATGGAGGCTGTCGATAGAACTAATTGTTCATCGCAATAAAAAAAAATCGGCTTTCAGTAACATAGTTTCAAGTCACATCACCTTTGTTGAAAGACTAATGTTTACCGCCAAGCCCCCTCTTTTCTTGTTTGTTAAATATTTATCAGAGGCGGTCTTCTCTTTGCATTAGGCGAGCCGTTTGTTTATTTATTTGACTTATGTAATAAAACAAAAAAGCTTTCAAAAGTTAGTGTTGCCATTCAATATTACTTTTGAAAATTTGTTTATGTTATATAATATTATTTAAGTAATAACACGATTTTTTAATGTGCAATTTTGAATAGGGACTTACCTTCCGCTTCGCCTCTATGCTCTTGTCAATGTGCGTGGACCTGACCACGTGGCGAAACTCCATGTCCACCGTGTGCATGCAGTAGGACTGTGAGCTTTGGATGTCTGCTTCAATCCTGTCTGGTGTCTGTTGACAATGGACATGAGTTAAACATAATGAAACCCTTTTTTAAATTCTGGCAAAGTGACTGAGCAGATGGTAAGCTCAATACAGTCTAGATAAGGCATCGAATGGCATTATAGGTCGATCTCAGGACATTCACCACAATTATGCAATTACATACAATCCTTACTATATTGAGACACAAATATTGTAGCGTTAGTATTATAAATTATATTAATTTATTTATAACTAGCTTCTGTCCGCAAACTTCGTCAGCGTGATTAACTTTATTTGGTATTTCTCGTCCCACCCGTCCCATCCCGTTATATCCCGTCCTGTCTCATTCTCACTCAAGGCATGTAATACAGTTCCATCCTAGCCTTTAGAGTATAAAAAAATAAAAAATATATCGGAATCCCTCATGCCATGGGACCACTAATTTTTTCGGGTCAAACATTCTAAAAATAATAGTTTTGGTTTCTATTACGTTGATACAGACTCCCCATATTAGTTTTTCTCGTTTATCTTCCATAATACAAAGAAACACTCTGTATGTAAATAAGGACTATACCAATTTTTAAGTTGGACTTGCACCTATATAACTGTGAAAACCGCATCTCATTTCGTGTCGTAGTTTTTGCGTGATGTGTAAGCTAATACAAAGAAATACCCTATATGTAAATAAAAACTATACCAATTTTTAAGTTGGACTTGCACCTATAAAACTGTGAAAACTGCATGTCATTTGGTGCGGTAGTTTTTGAGTAATGTGCAAGCAAACAAAAAGAAACATCCTGTATGTAAATGCAACATATACCAGTTTTTAAGTTGAACCTGCAGCAATACAACTGTGAAAACCGCATCTAATTTGGTGCAGTAGTTTTTGCGTGATGCGCAAGCAAACATACAGACAGAAAGACAAAAATTCTAAAAAAAATTGTTTTGTCTTGTGTAGCTGTTATAATGACCCCTCGCGTTAAAATTTCTTAAATATCTTCCATGTACAGACATCGAGCATTTACATTTTTATTATATGTATAGATTTGTAGTAGTGATGCCACAATATTTTTGTCTAATAAATCAATTGATAATAGGCCTAACAGTCACGTTGACCTAACCCATACTAAGGTCAAGTCCTGTTTCATGGATATCAGAAACTGTGAGAGATTTTTCGTCAGCAAAGCTAAGACCCGATACGAGGAATACACGTGGAGCACATAACATTTGACTTTGGGAAACATTTTGTGAGACCAAAGATCAGGCCCGAAATAAATGTTTGTGGATCACAGAATGAGTCGATTATTGCGAGAATTACAGCCTCTGTGGGACAGTTGGTTAGACGCTGGCTGTGAAACGAGAGGCTGCAGGTTCGATCCCCGCACTGAGACAAATAATTGAACCACAGGTGTTTGTTTCGGGTCTTTGTGTTTGTGTAACCGAAAAGTCTGTCGTAGTTCCTGATACCCACGACACAAGACTTGGTCTTAATCTGGGGTCAGGTCTATGTATGGGACTGTTGGGTGTATTTATTTATTATTTTCATGATTTGAGAACTTTTGTTCCACAGATGGTTGTCTAACCCACTGCGTCACAAATCCTGTCAAAGTAAATTTAAGTAATCAAAATTAAGTTTCAAAGTATTTCTTGTGTTATGATTTGTTTAATACACATTTTAATTAATTTTACAATATCCTGTGTTATATTATAAACAATAAAAATAACAAGCAACTGTTTATTACTGAATTCAGATCTGCTCTCATGGAATGTATAATAGTGCTGTCAATATTCCAGCGACTATCAAACAAGACTAATTTAATAGGTCGGAATTTAAACTATTTCACAAATTGAAAATTTAATATAATTGGTATTAGTGGTGCTTCAGCGTTATTAATGTTTTCGAGAAGTAGTATTAAAACAGGATCGCATAACAGGAATTATTTGAATAATAATAACCAGGTTAATTATTCTTTGGTATTTATTTTATTTTTTGCTAGAGTGGTCCTGCCAAATCCCGTTTAGGTTTCCCCGGGGTTCGTCGTTGGTCCAGCTTAAGATCCCTTTAGATCGACTCTTCCAACGGGCAGGGGATACAAAACACTGTATATCTGCTGTGTCCTTCTTTTCATAACCCTCTCTTATATCAGAAAATCAAAGGAGAATGACCATTCATGGTATCGGTAAAAAATACCGTTGACTCTGATAACGATACTACTTAATATTCATTAAAGCATTTTTTATGGTTTGTCCTTAAACGTTTTCCTGTTTTATCTCGGGCGACAGATTTTTATTAAATAAAGTAATTATCATCACATTTTACGATACGTCAGCTATTAGGTACTACAAATGGAGCTACCAAAGTGACTGGACTTCAAGTTCATTCCTCCAAGAACTCCGGGCCTAGTTCGCAATTATGTTTATTTTCATTTGAAAATATATATTTTTCCCCACACAAAAAAGTAAGTCTCATCGAGGGACAAAAATCTTCACACCGATACTTAGTTTCATAGTAAAATGGGCATTCTCTTTTGATCACAACGCAGGAAAAAATAACATAATAAATAATTCGTATGCTCGTAATCGGGGCGTTGGAACGCCGGATGCAACGCTCTAAGCATACTTGTATGGTTTCAATTGTCATTGATCTTATATTGCAAACTCGGTTACGAGTGTGATGGATTAACAATATATATGTATATATATATCATATTTAATTTAACATTTTACTCCGATAATTAATAATATTTTTGTAACTAAAATAAATATTGGGAATTGTCATTAATTTATTTGTATAATACCCACATACATTGTTATCTTAAATACAGTATTGCATAAACCAAATATATCATGTAAGTCGGTATTAAAAATATTATACTTTGTTAAATATATTATGGAGGTATAAGCTAAAAACTCGGCTGTCATCTTCACTATATAAAGTCGAGTCACAGTCTGCTAGCTCAGTTCGACTGGTACTGCCGTGAGGAAAGGATCTCTGTCAAAATGATGATAGCCGCTGCAGCATATACGAAATAACGAAGAAAATGGGATTAAGAGTGTCCACGAGGAGATTGGAACAAGATGAGTAAAATTAATAAATTATCTTTGATGTTTATATGGGTTATATTATTATTATTGGTTTATATAAGGTACATAAAATATTGTTCTATTCATAATAAAATAATGGATATAATAAATGTTGTAATGAATATTCTTGTTATTCTGTATCTGCATAGGATTTATTTAAAAGTAAATAATAGATATTGAGATAAACATTGTATTTTTCAATACCTACATATCATTTTTCTAACAAGTGCATTCCATTTGATTCCTTGTGAATAGATTTCAAATTTAGTCTCTATGTTCGCTTGGTGGGTTCTCTACCGAATCCACTTTACTGTTAGTTACCAGATTAATGAAACTAGAGAAAGAAAAGTTTTTGAAAAATCGTCATCGTTATATTAAAGAACATTTCGACAGAATAGTTCACGAATCCCCATTAATTACACTTGCAATTTGCAGTGGTTCAATGGCCAATTTAATAACCTTCATTACGCGTTTAATTTAATTTATGATCGTTTATCACAGTCGGTACACGCAATGTAATTCATTTGTTACATTCAAACATATTATCCTTACTCGCAATTTTACTATTTATCATCGACTACCAGATCGAATGGCAGAGTTCATTGACTGCAAATTTGTTTTAGATTTTGCTTCTAGGCCAGGAATTTCAGTGTATGATGATATTATAGTAAAATACTTGAAATGCAATACACACCTCCTTTTTTAGTGCCTGAATGGGGAGATGAGCATGCCATTTGCCTGATGGTAAGCGATACGACCGCTCATGGACAGCAAAACTAAACAACACCATGAATTACAAAGCAATGCTGGGCATTCCACTGCTCTCGCCATCCTGAGACATAAGATGTTAAGTCTCATTTTGTCCAGTTACTCTGGCTACAATGTCCTTCAAACTGGAACATAAAAGTGCATTTACACTGCTGTTTGGCTGCAGAAATAGACATTGTGGTGGTACCTACCCAGGCGGCTACTCACATATGAGAGACCTGCCACCAGTAAACCTTTTTTAGTATTGGAGGTTTAAAAGGTACGCATCATTGCTTCGGAAAAATAGTTTCTATTGTACGTCTTAAATTTACTGCGACCTACAATTCGAACACAAGACTTTAAATTAAATAAAATACCACAAGGAGATTGTAGGAAGACAAACTTTTCCGATACAGCGCAGCGGAATAGCACGGTAAAGTGATAGTACACAATAGCCAAGTTAGACAGGCGAGTTAGCAATTGTTGTAGGAAGAAAGATGCGGGCCGTTATAACAGAACGCTATATAAAACTTGGGAGAGTCCTTTGTTCTATGGGCTTCTATGGATGAATATCATAATACATAAATTCACGCCTTTTTCTCAGAAGGGGTAGGCAAAAGTGCTATCAGGTCACACACATTTCGCCTTATGTGTTCTGTCCCGCGATGTGGTAGGGACAAGCCTATAGCCATATTAGCCACAAATTTCTAACTCTGGGCTATCAGCCCAGGAAAATGAAAAATGCCATGTCACACTGTCCGACCCGGAACTCGAATTCAAGACCTCAGCGTTGTAATTGTACCATAGTACAACTGCACCATCGAGGCCGTCGATGATAATAGTTATACAATACTAGCTTTTGCCCGCAACTTCGTCTGCGTGTTTAAGATAATGTAGAGGTTATATCGCTAAAACTGTTTCATTGTAACCTTTACATAAACTTTTAACAAAAATCAACGTGCAAAGTTTCTATTTCCAATTCTGACCATGAATTTAGATTATCGGATCAATGGTTTCTTCCGGTTCCATCAGTTATCGATTCAGAGACCAATCGGATCAATATATAAACGCCCTTATTCATATACAGTTTTAAAACCTATTTTAGGTATCGAATGTTTGTTTTCTCGCTTAAACTGAATTGAAAAGTCGTTCGAAAGGGACAAAAGTTAAATTTTCACACGAATAACTTCAGTAGTTTTGATTTCTATACAAACTTTCAACGCTTATTTTTACTCCTTTAGGGTTAAATTTAAGTAAACAGAGTACGCACTTATTTTTGGCCTTAGATGAGTAATTATAGTGTCAAGTTTGAAACCTGCAACTTCAACGATTGGGGTTTTCCATACAAAATAATTTTAACCTTTTCATCCCCCTTAGGGGTTGAATTTCCAAAAATCCTTTCTTAGTGCTACTAATCTGTGTGTAAAATTTCAAGTTCCTAGCTTCAGTAGTTTCGGCTGTGCGTTGATCCGGCAGTTCGGTTCTACAAAAGTTCAACCCTTATTTTCGTCCTTTTAGGGTTATTTTAGATAAACAAAATATGCAATTATTTTTGTCTTATAATGAATAACTTAAGTGCCAAGTTTGACAATTGTAACTTTAACGGTTAAAATTTTCCCTATATCAGTTTTTAACCCTTTACACCCCCTTAGGGGATGAATATCCAAATATCCATCCTTAGTGCTACCCTACGTCACAATAGGAACCCTTGTGTAAATTTTCAAGTTCCTAGCTTTCAAGATCCAGCAATTCGGTTTTACAATACTTCAACCCTTATTTTCACCCCTTTAGGGTTAATTATAAGAAAAGAGAGTATGCAGTTGTTGTTGTTTCTAGATAAGTAACTAAAAAGTAAAGTTTGATATCTGCAACTTCAACGGTTTCGGTTTTCCATACACCAGTATTTTACCCTTTTCACCCCTTTAGAGGTCGAATTTCCAAAAATCCTTCTTTAGTGCTACCCTACGTCACAATAGGAACCCCTATGTAAAATTTCACGTTTCTAGCTCCAGTAGTTTCGGCTGTGCGTTGATCGGGTAGGAAGGAAATCAAAGGGTTGAAATGTTTAGAAACTGGGTGATCCCAGTTTCTAAACATTTCAACCCTTATTTTAACCCCTTTAATGTTAATTTTTAGACAAATTGAGTATGTAATTAATTTTGTTTTTAAATGATTTATTGAACTGCCAAGTTTGACAATTGTAACTTTAACGGTTTAGATTTTCCATACAACAGTTTTTAACCCCTTTCACCCCCTTAGGGGTAGAATTTTCCAAAATCCCTTCTTAGTGCTACCCTACGTCACAATAGGAATCCCTGTGCAAAATTTCAAGTTCCTAGCTCCAGTAGTTTCGACTGTGCGTTGATAGGTCAGTCAGTCAGTCAATCAGGTTCCTCTTTTATATATATAGAAGATAGATAATTTTATTTTCTTTCTTTCAATTATGTGGGTTTTTTACTTTTGACCTAGTTGGTATAAAATTATAGACCCCTTATTCTATTTTCGTAATGTTCGACATTTAAAAACGTTTAGTTTAATGTATTCGGCTCCACATAAAGGACGATAATACGTTTTTGATTCCATATTTCCGATACAGAAATATATTTTATTGGGTTGGTAAAGTACACTGTTGTACAAAAACGATATCGTCAAAATCTCGTTACGTTTAACTATGCAAGCGGTAACTGTTTTGTCATGAAGCATTTTATTAATATCGACCTATAAATATAGAAGGCTAGTTGGTTGATATACATTATTAGCAGCTAGAATAATATACGGCCACTGTTAAGCACGGTTTCCTCTACAATCCAAAGTAAAATTATTGAGAAGCCTTAAGCCTTTCCGTTACGCTGCTCTTTTGCGGATCAATGGAATTCTCATACCAAAAATAATCTTGCAAAGTTCTCTATGGTAAGTCTGTTTCTTGAAGATTTTCCTTCACCGTTAAATTGCCAGGTAATTGACGCATAAGATTCCTAAAAGTCAGCTACGCCTTGATATTGAGATTCAACTGGACTAATCTGGCTTTGGATTGTACTTACTACTTTTCATCATACCTTGTACCTATTTTATCTAGTTTGTAAAAAACCCTACTCATTTATTTTAATATAAATTTTATAGAGCCTTTAATGCTAATCCTTTATATTGAGTAGAACGAACCTTTCCTCAGATTTAATTCAGTGATGTTTGTTTCTGCTTTGTTTATCTTCTTTTGGAAACACCGCTGAAGCTTGACAACTTACGGGTGTGTTTTAGACCGAAAATAATTTGGTGCTTTGTTCATAATTTTGGTGTTAATATCAGCCGTTGCGCGTGTTTGGATTATTTACTGTAAGGTCTAGATAATAGAGTTACAAATTCAGTGTAGGCTAGAAAATATATTATTATACATGTCTCTCTACCGGGTAATGAGTACTCATTAATATATGGATAAGTTTGTGCTCATCGTGCTGATCAAATTGAAATGTAGTTAAATTTATAAGCCTCTGACAATTCTCCGACTTAATATCTAATATTACTAAAATATAATCGGCATACTAAATCCAATATTCCATACTAGATTTTTGCTCGTTATTTTAGTACAATATTAAAATAAATAAGAATTAAAATGAATATTAAAAATCACCCTAACACCGCCTGTTTATTTAAGTACAAAATCGCTAAAGAGATGGCGTCACTATCGAATTGAACCCATCGTGCACATGAATTTACAATGTATGGATAAGTTATGTCACCTATGAGAACATATACATATAACTGAAAAAAAATCGCATTATAGTTTCTTAGATTTACGCGAATATTACACATTGAAATAAAACAATTTTTACAGTCGGTCAGTCCGCCCCGTGACCACGAAAAGCAATCGAAACGTCGGGAAGTTAAAAAATGTAAAATTAAACCAAATGGCGATAAAATCCGTAAAAATAGTTTTATTTAAAAAAAATATCGCATTTCCCATCATCTAGCATTTGCAGATGTTAATAGTCAGTTGAAATGTCAAACGAGTCAATAATAATATGTTATGCATAAAAATTTGCCGAATTCTAAGAACTTTTATTATAACCGTTTATCAAGTATTTATATTCGGATTCATGTGAAATTGCAATATTACTAGTAAGTCACGGTAATACCAAAATGTCCCTTTGATTTATCGAAATTCCCAGTATTTGTTATTAATGTCAGCGTTTGACTATTTGATGGATATTTTAACTATTAATGTAAAACAAGGGCAGCGCATAACACTATTTTTCTTTCAAGACTTTTTTCTCTGACTTTCGATCTTTCATTCAGTTGTTAGCATGTAACATTTTCGTAGTAATAATTAGAAGAAATTCAACTACACAAGTTAGCTTATAATAGTTACATATACATGTCCCTAGAGCTACAAAATTGTACCCGAAAACAATCACAGAGAAAATATCTCACTTATAATATATTGTCGGAAGAGATGCTCAGAGTTACCAATATTTCGTCCGCCACGTACGCCACAACTCCAAGAAGTTTGACACAATCTACATATTTTGATCTTATGATTTATGTCATATATTTTACGAGAAAATACAAAACAAACACGTTCATATTCTCTAAAGTTTGTGATTTAAGTGGACATATTTTACTAATAAGTACTTTTTTCAAGGAAGAAACCACGAACTTTTGAGTAATGTTTTATTTACGAAGAAAGGCGTGTGACGGAGTTTATTTTATTTTTAGGATATAAAGATATGTTAGCGTGGAATAAGGTCTGAAACCCACTCAGTCGCGTCGTAGAGAAGCCTCATGCCCTGCAGTGGAACACAAGGGCTAATATTTTATGATAAACATATTTTGGAACATCATGTATAAATTATTCAAATAAGCCAGCTTTATTAGACTAGTTGAAACTTTAACAAACATGCTACATGCTATTTTCAAAACGTCAGCATGAATAACTGCATTCGCAATTCAGAAAACTATAATCCAGTTATAAATTAGTTAAAAACAAGTCACACGAATATTCAAAGCCTTTTAAAATGGAACACATTATTAGTTTAATATTTAGTTAACAACATAGTCTATATCAGCCCATATACGTCGCATTGCAGGACACGGGCCTTCTCTACAATCGAGATTACTATTGGGAGGGATTAGGCCATTTATATCACCACGCTGGCCTAGTGCGTATTGGTGGACATTACGTATCATGTATTTTTTACAAATCACAGTGGTATGCAGTTTCCCCACGATTTTTTTATTCACTGTTATAGTGCATGATGATGGCTGATCGATACACGAATGACTCAGATAGGTCAGAGGGGTGCCCTGGGATTTGAATCCTAGACCACCGTGAACATGTTGGCAGCCGTGTCTGATTCGTTACCATCAGGCCACCACGCACCGTAGACGAGATAGACATAGCGTAAAAATAGCCAATATAAATGCTTAAAATAGCTTCGAATTTATTGGTATTTTACGTGTCTGTAAAACAAGGTTACGGGTTTAATAAGTATAGAATTAGCTGTAAAGGACGGGACGGGCGCCGATTAGATTTAATCTTTCTCTTGGTTATTATGAAATAAAATAAGCTAATCCTGCGTCGTAATGTCTGTGTATTCTGTTATCGTACCATATTATTTTATTAGGTAATTTAACAACATATTTTACTAGTAGAATAAGATATGAGGGAAATGAGACGCGCCATATTTTGATGGTAATGGCTGAAGATCCAGCCCAGTGGAGTTCTATAGGTGAGGCCTATGTCTAACAGTGGACGCAGAAGAGCTGATGATGATGATGATGATTTGATGGTAAGAAGTCACTCGCTCATAAACACCTACAACAGCAGATAAATCATTGTTCGGTTCTAGGCCTTTGAGAAAAGTTTAGATATTTTTTTGAAGCTCCTAAGATCGTATCGCTCTGGAAATACCACTGGGCAAAGTTGAGTCCACGTAAAGGTATAGGGAAGACAACAACAAGGTCTGCCACTTATACGGTTCTTATGTGGGGAAAACGTTTACAAGCGATTAAAATATTCGTGTTAGTAGCCAATTAACTTCGCCCCTCTGTTTTGATTCACAGGGGGAATAACTAGTTTTTCCACTGACTCAACGGTGGCACCGCCATTTCGGCGAATTTATACAACAAACATAAGTGCGTGGTGGCCTGTTGGTAACGGACCATGTTCCATGTTCACAATGGCCACAGATTCAAATCCCAGGGCACACCTCTGATTTTTCAGTCATTTGTGTATTAATAGATAATCAATTACCACGTACTATAACGGTGAAGGAAAACATCGTGAGGAAACGTGTATGCCATAGCGGTTTGTAAAAAAAAATATGGTATTTCTATTTTGGTGGTGGACTATATTATGGCATAACCTCTCTCAATCGTACTCTCAATTGTAGAGGAGGTTCGTGCCCTGCAGTGGGACGTATATGAGCTGATACAGTGCAGTTAAGCAGCCCATGCTATGTACACAGTAGCTTATATGTGTATGCAATAAAGTCGAAATACTCTACTCAAACTATCCAGGTGAAACAATAAATGGAAATGACGATGATGACTAAAACAGGCTAGTTATGTTGTCGAATATGCGTAAAATTGTCTTAAAGAGAGGTAGGCCAGCGTGGTGGACTATATGGCCTAACCACTCTCAATCGATTCTCTCGATTGTAGAGTAGGCCCGTGCCCTGCAGTGGGACGTATATGGGCTGATATAGATATATACATATAGATAGGTACATAGTGGGGGAAGTGTGAAAAATTTGCCATCGGTGGAAACAGATCTAATTTACACGTTAAGCTCTGTTTATAATATGAAATTCTTCTTCTTATCTCCCACGTCAAACGACTGCGTGATTTAATAAGCCTTGTCGTTTATGCGCTCCATATTTTTATCCTGTCCTAACGTAATTTATTGTCTGCCTGCAACACTCACGATTCCATTATGAAATTGCTCGTACACCCATTTTCAAAGATGGAAACATTCTTAGGAACAACTGGTGCATTTGTATGTCTTCTTTGACACAGTTGAAGCTTGCTCGTTTACCGAAACTTGGTACTAGAAAAATCATTTTTACCAAGTTCTTGAAAAATTCCACCAAAATGATATTGAAAAATAAATAACTTTTTCTCATAAATCTTTACCCGGCTTACTTTATACTTCGTTATATATTCGTATTTTTAGACTTAAATGAATTTATTTTAAATTAAATGTATAAAGAACTATGGAGTAAAGATAATATGAAACAGTTGTAAATGAAAAAAATGGACCTTAGGAAATGTCATCTATACATATAATAAAAATGTAAATGGTCGATGTCTGTACATGGAAGATATTTAAGAAATTTCAACGCGGGGGGTCTTTATAACAGCAACAGAATCCAAAACATTTTTTTTTAGAATTTTTGTCTGTCTGTCTGTCTGTCTGTCTGTATGTTTGCTTGCGTATCACGCAAAAACTACTACATCAAATGAGATGCGGTATTCACAGTTGTATTGCTGCAGGTTCAACTTAAAAACTGGTATATGTTGCATTTGCATACAGGATGTTTCTTTTTGTTTGCTTGCACATTACTCATAAACTACCGCACCAAATGAGATGCGGTATTCAAAGTTGTATTGCTGCAGGTTCAACTTAAAAACTGGTATATGTTGCATTTGCATATAGGGTGTTTCTTTTTGTTTGCTTGCACATTACTCATAAACTACCGCACCAAATGAGATGCGGTATTCACAGTTGCATTGCTGCAGGTTTAACTTAAAAACTGGTATATGTTGCATTTGCATACAGGGTGTTTCTTTTTGTTTGCTTGCACATTACTCATAAACTACCGCACCAAATGAGATGCAGTTTTCACAATTACATTGGTGCAGGTCCAACTTAAAAACTGGTATATATTTCATTTACATATAGGGTGTTTCTTTTTATTTACTTGCGCATAACCCAAAAACTACAAGACGAAATGAGATGCGGTTTCACAATTATATAGGTACAAGTCCAACTTAAAAACTGGTAAATGTCTTATTTACATACAGGATGTTTCTTTGTATTATGGAAATACTAATATTCCCCATATTAACACTGGATTAACACTTAGGCTACATTTTATCCAGATAAATTAAGTGTTCCCGTGGGATGAGGACGGAAATCCGATATATTTGTTACTTTTATACTCAAAGGGATGCGATGGGCGTGGATTACATACCTTGAATAAGAATGAGATAGGACAGGTGGGATGTAACGGGATGGGATGGGACGGGATGGGAAATTCCAAATAATCTGTACATGTATATTTTTTTAAATAAAGTTAATCACGCAGACGAAGTTAGCGGGCAGAAGCTAGTTTGCCAATAAAAAGCAAAGCCGTCGTTTTACGTCGACTTTCTGTAAGACAGTCACACAAATCCAAGCAAGCCTTAATCATTTACAAGTTATAAACCATGTCATTGATATGACTGTCTTATTTTGCTTAAATCTAACTCTTAATTTGCACCCATTTTCATAACAAAGAAGAATGACCATTTTACTATGAAACTTAATATTGCTGCGAAGATTTTTCTCCCTCGATGAAACCTGATTTTTTTGTGTAAGAAAAATATATATTTTCAATAAAAATAAACATAAATGGGGTTTTTTGAGAAATTAACTTGAAGTCCAGTCACTCTGGTAGCCTCATTTGTAGTAATGGCTGACGTATAGTAAAAATTACTTTTTTTTATAAAAATCTGTCGCCCGGGATGAAACAGGAAAACGTTTAAGGACAAACCATAAAATATAATGAATTTTAAGCAGTATCGTTATCAAGGTCAACGATATTTTTACCGATAGCATGAATGGTCATTCTCCTTTGCGGTGAAGTAGGTAGGTCTAATCAAAGATTTATAGTGTTTACGTTTATAAACAAGAAAGATCTGTATTCACTAACCTTAACAGTTTTCTTCGCTGTCCATTTCTTGCAGCAGAGCTCCGTGGAGTTACTCTTAATTATCGGCAGATGATTGCTCTTACAGCTGCCTTGTCGAGCCACTGCAAGGGAGATAAAATGTAACAATGAAACCTTCATAATTAACTACTGTTTTACCCTAATACGGTAAAAGTTTCGGAAATAGAGCATTTATTTTTCGGTTCTAACAGATTGAATACGGACGGGCAATATTTTCTTTAACTACTTGTGACGTAACAATATCCACCATCATTATTATTATTATCATCAGCATTCTAAGTTGCATGAAATCAGTGTTAAACAGTAACTAAATGTTGATGAGGCGTCTTCTAAATTTATAAAAAAAACATTTCTATAATGATCAGATGGAAGTGGGCTACATAGAGCGGTTTCCTAAGACTTTTGGTCTTTACTAACATTTACATAAGCATTATATTGTTAGGACAAATTTGCACGATGCAGTAGTCAAACATGTGGCTAGAAGTTTTGAGTTAAACTTCGAAACTCGGGCAGATCTGGGTTTACTGATTCCACTATTCATAAACGGGTGTTTAACTTTTGGCAAATTATCACGATACATACTAACTCGGTTCGTCACAGGGAGTAATGCATTTAGGAAACGTTAAAGTTATTTGAAAAATATATTTTGATGGTAACCGCTCGATCAGTCGGGTTTACACCTTCATTCCGTTTACTAAGATTTATTTTGGATTTACGAATTTAGTCATAAAATTATAAAATATTTACTTTAAAATGAGAAAAGAAAAAAAGAAAATTGCCGGATGAGATCTGTGTCCTCAAAGGGATTTTTTTTAATGAGCTTACTATTTGGTGTGATCTTTGTAATTAGAATTGATATGCAAATATAAGAAAGTTGCGATCCCGTTCTCAGAGTCAGTTTCGTGGTTGGTTTCCATCTCGATCCGAACCAAAAGATTATCTTTCTGTAACTCATATTGTTGTTGGACATCGGTAATTTCACATTTGCGTAGGTAATTATAAAGGTCTTTTCACTCTTGATGACACAAAATATATTTCACCTAGAGACTAAATTCCTCGCCTTTTATTCTCCGTATAATGATGTTCTTTCCTTAATGATATGCTAAAAACGTGTATGATGTATGTTTTGCTACTTTTATCACGTACTAACGGTACTTGTTATCAGCTAACATTTTTTGCAGAAATTCTGAAGTCGTCGTTAGTTCGTTTTTTATCCTTAAACGCTTTTTGACGCACGCATATTATATCGTTTTGTCGTGCTTGAATTTTTATATCGGAATATTTAGATAAGGCGTTTAGCAGAAATATCAAAGTATATGACATGTAAAACGTTAAAATTTATAGAAGTGTATTGATGTGTGCGCCTGTTACTCTACATATTTCAAAACTTAAAAAAATGTTTAACAATCGGTATTTTGATTGATTGTTCGTAATGTTGTATACCTTACAGTTGTTCCTAATATTTTGTACATGTGTGTGTAATTATGTCTACCTCTTCTTGTTTAAATTGTTATTCTTGTTTATATGTGAAAACTTTTAATTGGCCTTTTACCATTTATGTGTTTATTTTATGAATTTGTCTAGCTGTTAGTTTTCCGTTTATCAATAAAATAAAATAAAATACTTCGACTGAATTTATTGAACATATTGAGTACCCATTCCAGTGACTCATTTTATTTATTTATTTTTATTTTATTTTATTTATTCATTAGGTCTTATGTGAAGATTATCAGCAGCCTCCCTAACTCTTTTGGTTAGGCGCCGGCTGTGAAATGAGAGGCAGAGGGTTTGGCGTTACACTCCAATAGCATCATACCCAAGGACGAAAATAAGCTAATAAAATTGAAGGCACACTAGTAGCATATCTGCCTACACATGTGATAAAAATGTAAATGAGTATTCATTTTTCAGTTTCATTAATTTTATGTACATTTCACAATTTGAATACGAAATAGTTTAAGTAATGACCAAAATTATTCTATAGGAATATATTCACTGGAATAAAATCCATAATTGTCTACACTACAAATGAGAGCTTAACAAATCCTCCACCTACAATGCGTAGAACTAAGCACGTTACCGAAAATAACTTGTTTCAGTAACCTTATTACTATTCGAAAACTGTTGTAGTTTCTTCACGTTACGACTTGTTCCGTTATTTATTGTTTTTACTTGTTTAACGCCGGCCAGTGGTTGACAAAGTTTGTGTAATTTTTATTTCCGTAGTTTTGGAAACTTTCGGATTTCTCGTAACTTTTTGAAATATTTTGTTGGACTTGTAAAAGTGTAGGCTGATGTTAGTGATATTTGTTTGAAACTAAAAGTAAGTAATATATGGTTTGGAGTGGGTTGGAATACTAAGCGTAGGTAGCGAGTTCGATTTAAGGGCATATCTTCGAATTTTCTAAGAGTTCGTTAACATCGATAAAACTACTATAAGATCAATTGCTTTTTTGATACTACAAAGAAAACATTTTTTACTTGATCCTTAGAGCAGTTTGATACCAAATATACTAGGGCAGAACAAAAAATGTTACTCTTGCGTTGATGACTACAAAAGGTTTCCCACCATCGTTTACGATGGTTCCTGTATGGATGAATATGAATATCTTACTACCAGCTATAAGGTTTTCAGCAACAGAAGCTCATAATATTATATTAAATAAAAAAGGCTACCTATGTAACAATGGTTTCTTAGGTTTACATGAATGTTACATAACAAAATAAGACTGATTTCTACGGATTTTATCGTAGAATTTAGTTTAATTTACATTTTTAATTTATTGTGGTCATAGTCAAATTAGTTTTTTTGAGGGTAAGTATGATATTCAGATTTTTGTAACTTTACTGTATCCTGCATTTAATAAATATTGTAAATCCGTATAATTAGCTTACCCAAGTAACTTGATCAACAAAGTCGAATAAATTAACTTTTCGATTGGAAAGCGTGAATATTACTCCAAGCTGCTTATAATTCAACTCTCGAGTTAGGAACTTTTTAATGCAGGTACTCTCCGATCCTTTCAACGAATTAACACCCACATGTGACACAGATTGACACACGGGGTGTAATAGGGTTGCTCGGGGGTGGTATCGATGTATCATATAGTTCAAGAGTGCTATCGTAATGGAATAATGTTAAGATATAAAGTTATGACCTCCACACCCGTTCAAGTGCGTATGCGCAACCGCAAGTTTGCACCAGTCTCGAATCAAAAATTGGAACTAAGTTTGCGCAGTTATTTGCCCACACACGTTCCAGTATACTGGTGCAAACTCAGACTTGCACAGTTATACCTTCTAGAGTTATTTGTAAGAAGTACTAAGATTTTTTTTACACACACCGCTGCCACTCCTTCCTGTCAGTTCTGATTAATAGTAGCTCGCAAAAAATTTACAAAGTGCTTCGGATTTCGGTGAGTCTCTTAGGGACACCGGTTTATCTTTAACCTGCATAGAAATTAACCAGAAAGAAAAAAAATAGAGGAGTTGCAAGATACTTTTATTCTACACGTAGCTACATTGTACGTACTGTACGTACCAACAAATAAAGAGCATAAAAACAAGACAGATTTGTGCAAGTATCTAAATAACTATTTGGAATACCTAGACATTAATGTTCACGTCGGTAATCCGTTGGGCGATATTACTCCAGCGATATCCTATAGAAATGATGTCGTATTCATGTACAATAAGCCTTTATCGATATTGCTGTACGTCGCATTTCAGCAGGCATCTCTAAAGTTTAAACTGGGTAAACTCTGTGATAAAGTTGAAAATTAAATTTTATGTAATTTATATTTGGTATGCGTATTGTTACTTTTGGGGTTAAAACTGTCTACCCCGTGTTTATAGAACATAAATTAAATTTAATGAAACTTGTTTTCGGCTACAAGTGGCAATTATTATTTGTAAGAAAGTACTTGGAATATACTATACCCCTCTCAATCGTACTTTCGACTGTAGAGGAGGCCTATGCCCTGCAATGGGACGTATAACCTGTCGGAAATATCTGTGAACCTAGCTGGAATGCGGTTCACATTTCATTTTTTTGTGTTCCCCTATGTACTAAGTTATTTTACATTTAAAACGTTGTGAGATGGAAGCGAATTCTATTTTTTATTTTAATTCTATTTGTTTAGCCTATATTTTGAATTTGCTGAACTAATGTTCCAATGACGTCAATAATTCAGGTCCACAGATATTTCCGAAAGTAATATATGAGTTGATACATACATAGTCACCCACGCAAGTGTGTGGCCTGTCTGGTTCATCTTGTATTAATCCAGATACAATCAGGCATACTTGTATCGACCGGCGAGAGATGAATACCTCATTCCGGTTCAATATTTATTTGAACTGCAATAATTACCATCAAGGGCACTGTTATCACTTTGTTGTGCCAGTTTAGACAAGGATGATTCTCTACTCCCATTTGAACGATAAGACCAGTATTCACAATTATTGAAATAAATAAATAAACAAATACACCCAACAGTCACATACATAGTCCTGACCCCACACTAAGATTGAGTCTTGTGTCGTGGGTATCAGAAATTACGAGAGACTTTTCGGTCTCACAAACACCCAGACCCGAAACAAATACCTGTGGATCACATAAATATTTGTTTCGGTGCGGGGATCGAACCCGCGGCCTCTCGTTTCACAGGCTAGCGTCTAACCAACTGCGCCACGGAGGCTGTCAACCAACCAAATATTACAGTTATTGGCAGTAACAGTTATCTTCAATATAAGGAGCAGCTGGAGTTGACGTCTACCGGTTCCCTGAGGAGTTGGTGTCAGGTAAGTGGGTCGAATAAACGATATACCAAGTCGAGCGCTTATATATTCCAAACATGTATGAATACATAATGGTTTCTTAGATTTAAAGATTTAAATAGTGTCCGCCTCGTGACCACGAAAGCTGTAAAGTAATCGAAACGTCGGGAAGTTAAAAAATGTAAAAATTAAACCAAAACGCGATAAAATCCGGAAAAAAAATGTTTTATTTCAATGTACCATGTATTGACACACGCAAATGGTGTCGGTCTGAGATTACCGCAGCTCGTATACGAGTAGGTGGTGGTATAATAAATCGTAAACACTTGAATAGCGGACACCGTGCGATGGTGAAAAACCCGTGTGAATCACATGTGTGTCGCGTTTCAGGATTACCTTATCTATTATATCCGAATATAATTAATTTACATGAGTCAGGGCTGGTTAAAATTGATCTAGAGTCTAATTATTTCAGGATAAAGAGAGTCTACGCAATCGCCCGTCAATAATCTTTGCTATTCTAACCTAATATTCGTCTTCTTTGAACAGTCTCTAAACTTTCGTTTTTAACGTTTAAAAACGACAATAGTCTTCTTATTAGTAGTTTAAGGAAGTGGTAATTATTTGCCATGAATCGAGCTACTTGCCACTTAATTACTGGACCCAATTTCTTAAGTGACGATAGCTCAGAAGGTTGCTTTGTTGTTTTTTTTTTAAAAACAGAAGATAAATTACTCACAATGCCTCTGCCAGTTGAAGTTATGCTGTATCTCGTGCCTCATCCCGCGCCACAGCTTCGTCACAATCAGGGAGTACGCGAAAGACATGATGAAGAATGGCACCAGGAGTAGCCCAGCATCAAGACCAAGGTTGAACGCCCTCTCCAGCTCCAAACTGCTCCAAACCTCACGACATTTGTAGGCTGCGAACAAACATTTGATATTCAGTTTGTGTTGGTTGCGGTGCTACGTATTTATTGATTTATGCGAATTTCCCGATGAAAGTTCGGAATTGAATAGACCGGGTTCGTAGTAAACGTCAAACGGTATCTTGGCTTCAAACTTTATTTAAAATAGGGATATATGAATATATATTTTTTTATTTTAATGGTTTTAGACAGCGTAGTAGTTGTAAGTTATCGTTAAAGTCTAAGTTCTTAAAAATTAATACTTTTATATTTAATGGGGACGTCGTGATATTTGTTTCCTTGTTAGAAAACGAAAGAAATTGGAATAAATCGAAGTAAAATGTAAGCCGGTAAGAATCGGGTTACGTAGACGCTTCCTCACTGCCCATGAGTCATACACACAGACCTGATTCCGCAGGTACACATATTAAATCCAGAATGTCGTATTTATAAGTATTTTAAAGATTTTCAAACAACACCCGCTAATATATTTTGTTGATACTTATTTATTTCCGTGTCAACTATCATGTTACGTGACGGATTTTGGTCCATTTCCCGGTGTAATTTGTTATTCCTAGTAACTTATTAATATTAATAAGGACGGATAATCTAAAGATGACATTGGCTTCAGATTTTTTATCTAAATTACAACTGGGATGTTATTATTTGCTCCAAATATGTCAATAATTATGAACGTTTAGCGTATTTAACCATAATTTTGACGGGTAAAAAAACAAAATCTTATGAAAAAATTACACGTTATTTAGTAATTTGGTGGAAAATAACCTATACAACACTATATTTATTCCGTATTCTTCAAGTTGTTACAAAAACGGATCGGTTAATATTATAAACGTGTACGTAATATTGGAAAACATCTCTTAATCTTGTAAATTATTTCACATACGATTTTGTGCTAAAGAGCCGTCGATAAAATATATATAGACGGGTCTTAACGTCTGCCTTGTCATCCTCACTATTTCTAGTGACGTAATTTCAGTTTCGTCTTCCATTTTGGGAATTTAAGATTTGATAACTTGACATAGATCTAGCTGACAAGATAACTCCCGTCAGAAATTAGTTTGTCATCGAGATTTCGAGTTTCGCAGTGATTCAGTTATACTTAATAATAATGTTACTTGAAATGCGATTATTTTTACTTTTAAATTCAAATTCAAAATCTTTATTTGCCAAACATGAGTATACATACAGAGCATGCAAGGTGTTCAGATATGAAAAGCAGATCTATCACGTTTGGCCTTAATGGCGTACAAATATTTAAAACGTATAACTAAATTACTTAAGATGAATATATATAATCATTTTTAAAACTTAATTAACAAATAATATATCATACCGTTATCATCATTTTTACCTAATTATTATACTTAACGTATTTACAAATTCAAAAGTATGCTTATTTCAATAATAATTACAATAGTTTGCTAAAATTTATCATTTAAAAAATCTTCGATACAGTAATATGCTCGTTTTTCTAAAAGGAGTTTAAGGTTTCTTTTTAAAGTATGAGTATTCTGCTCCCTCCAACTTTTAGGTAACTTATTAAATATCATAGGTGCCATGCAGAAGATACTTTTATGCATTAGCGCTGTTTTTGAGCTACACAAGCTTAGCATAGAGTTATCGCGTCTGTTGCGTCTGACGACATCTGATGGACGTGGAAATAGTTGGGGATTCTTTTTGGTAAACATAAATACTTCTAAAATACAGGGTACGGTTAATATTTTATGGTTTATAAAAAAGGGTTTGCATGTATCTGTTGATTTTAACTTAAATATCGTCCTAATGCATCTCTTTTGGGCTTTAAATACTATTTCCTTGTCCGTTGAGTTGCCCCAGAAAATAAGTGAGTTAAAAAAGTTTAAGTGTCTTATTTTGGATCAGTTAATGGCAAATGTAATTTTTTTGAATGCAAAAAGTGAAGGAATTAAATAAAGTACGATTCAGAGTGGTAAGGCTATATAGTCCATCACGCTGGCCTAGAACGGGCTGGCCTAGTACGGGTTGGCCTATGACTACGGTTGTGGCATTCCGTGCCAGTACGAAACTTTACCTTCGGCAAAATGTGGTTTCTCTTTTCAACCAAAGGAGGGATAGGGCTGAACAAAGGACTCTCCAAAGTTTATCCGTAGCGGCCTGTTGGAAGCGGCCTACATCCAGTTTATTGTAACTTACATAGGTTCAAGGTTGTGTGCCCACCCTGTATGCAGACATTCGATGCTTCGCTTACCGGTGCATGACTTTATATGAACAATTCAGTCCCATCAGCCATCAATTCTTTGTGCTATATGTCATATACACGGTGCGGTTTATATTATCGAACTGAAGTGTTTCTGTTAGATTTATATTTTTGTCTGCCCTTTGATTTGAGGACTAGAAATTAATGAAATTTGGAACGCGTAATCGAAGGGCTGTCTCAAAATAAATCGATGTACATTTTAATTTAAACGATTTCTCATAGCGTTAATTTCGTTCCCGAAACCTATTAATTTTCTGTCGCCCTTTTAAAGCCCATTGAAAATTGGGACAAGAATATAAATAATTGTACATTTTGATTTGTTACGTAACTCTTGTTTTATTTTTAGACTCGGTATTAGTTCGTGTAATTGGACTGTTCGTATAATATTATATAATACTATTGCCATTTTATTGGTTTTGTCATTTGTGACTTAGGCAGTGTTCTGTGAAATAATGGGTTTAGATGCCAATTACGTGTGAGGAATTTTAATCGAGAAAGTGATATTCGGTCTAGACTATTTTCTAAAATGGTCGGCAAAAGTGGAGACAACTGGTGAAACAGAAAAATAGTATGATGTCGTTGTTTTACTTTTATGTGAAATAGGGATTTATTTTCGTCTAAAATAGAAACTTTCTGTTTCGCCCATTGATAAAGCAAAAAGTGTTACAGATATTTGCGGTTTACTTTCTGTAGTTGTCCTAAGGTACGACTACAAAGCTGAGGTCTCGAGTTCGAATCCCGGATCGGGCAAAGTGATATTCGGTTTTTCTATTCATTATCAGCCCAGAGTCAGAAATTTGTGCCCGATATGGCGATAGGCTCGCCCCCTATCACACCATGGGACGGAACATACAAGGCGAAGTGTGGGTGTTCTGGTGGCGCCTCTGACTACCCCTTCGGGGATAAAGGCGTGAGTTTATGTATGTATGTTAAAAACATCCAGACATATTTTTACCATGGTGGTTGATGGACTGATTACAAGGTAATGGCGACATCTATATAACTTATTTGGAATTAAGTTTCTCTATTATGACAATAGATGGCGAATAGAGTCTTTCATTTACTGTATGCATAAAGTTTTAAAACATAAAAGCTCGGCATGATGATAGGCTCACTCTTTATAACTTCTTGGGAGGGAAATAAGGTCAATGAACTGTCAATAGAATTAGTGACAACTCTGCGTACCCTCTCAGAAATTGAAACCGTAAGCTTTTGTATGTTAGGATATAGAAAGAAAGTAACAAAGAAAAAATGGAATAAATTGCATTATTCAACATTATAATTAAATGTTTATCAATCAAATTTGTCAAAATAGAACTATGTAAAGACAATAGTTCTTAATTTATTTGTTAAATACCAGTTTTCAATGAGCAAAAATGACTATTAGTAAAAACTAAACCAAATCATTTAGCTGTATAAAAAAATGTCACGCCAAACCCACATGAGAAAAACAAGATTTTTTTAAATGAAAATATGTAAATTCCTAAGCGAAAAATTAAAAATGGCTGTGAAAAAGTAATATCATCGTCGACTAAAATATTCGTTACATAGATGTAAACGGCACGCTCAGATTTGCCGCTACAGTTAAACTGCACAAGTATATGAGCAAAAAATATCAAAATATATATTTTCCGGCTGCCTGAATATGTGTGGAAACCTGCATAGTTGGATTGCACGCTCTGGTTTACCTGCACAGTCAAACCTCTCAGGTATACCTGAGGCTAACTTTAGAGAAAATAAATTTATGAAGCAAGTAATTCAATTAGGGTTTTTAAAAAATGTCGCGTGGATTTTGTCTGTTTAAATTTTTAGGCTACTGAAAAATCTTGTTAAGAAAATTTCTAAAAACCACACTGACTGTGTTCTGTACGTTCACTATGGGATTTGTGGCGTGTCAGATGTACTTCAATAGTATTTTTTGGTCAAAACTATGAAACTACGCCGAGAATGACCCAGATCACAGGATATTCTATTTTTATTTGTCACGCTCCCGCTCACAAAATAGGCAAACGCGAATTCCGGCCTTTAAATTGTCGATGCTAAATCAATCCGTCCATATTAAACTGCTGTTTGAAAAAACATTTCAATTACGGTATATGGCAAATTGTCAGTTATAAGCAATGAGTCTACAATGGATTCTCAGTCCGCGCAATTTAGTATGCAGATCTTCTTGATTACAAAAGTCTCATAATTTGAGTTGATACTGTTTGTGTCCGGGATGGCGATATACCAACCCGCACTAGGCCAGCGAGGTGAGCTATCGCCTAAACCCTCATAATCGAACTTTCGATTGCAGAGAGGCATGAGTTCAGTAATGTGTGTTTATACACCCAACCAACACCCAACAATCACATACATAGTCCTGACCCTACACTAAGAGTGAGTCTTGTGTCGTGGGTATCAGAAGTTATGAGAGACTTTTCGGTCTCACAAACACCCAGACCCGGAACAAATACCTTCCACAAATATTTGTCTGGGTGCGGGGATCGAACCCGCGGCCTTTCGTTTCACAGGCGGCGTCTAACCAACTGCGCCATGGAGGCTGTTAAACACATAGGTTTTGGGTTGATACATATGACTAAATGTAGCCAGTTGTCACTTTTGGAACGGAATTCACCTCAGAGTCGAGAAGGCAGCTCTTGTGACATCTCTTTACTATTTCTTCGAGGATACAGAGGTAGGCTTTCTTTCATATAAATGTATTTTTTTATTGCAAGGAACGGCGAAGGGAGCATGCCATTTGCCTGATGGTAAGCGATAAGACCGCGCATGGATGGGTGGCTCATGGTTATTTTGGCTACAATGTCCTTCAAGCCGGAATACAATAGTGTTTTTACACTGCTTTTTGGAGGTAGAAATGGATATTGCAGTGGTACCTACCTAGGCGGCCTCTTACATATGAAAATCCTACCACCAGTAAAAATTTGAAAGTACCGACAGTGTAAAAGCGTAATGGCTTTTTAGCCTATTTAAATTATTTTAGAACTTTACTCCTAATTAGAATGATAGCACTCTTGATAGTAATTAACCTTGTCCTTAAATGCAAAGCTTACTAACTTCTCATGACTACATTTTGTAAGTTTTCATTCATACATTTTAATACGAATTAAAAATGCGCAAGGTGATGCTTCTAAATAGATCTCAAGTTCAAAACGCTTTGTGCCTCAAGATTTTTAAGCATGTTTGAATTTATAAATCAATGTAAAAATGCAAGAAAATCTTGGTGCTTTTCAAGCGATGCTATTTGCTTGAGAAAGTAGAAGTGAAACATGAAACGGGTTGTCGTATATAATAAGCCTGCTTCTGTTAAAATACTTCCGGCTCATCATGACAAATGGCTACAATTACCTCGTTGACCGAGATTCGTCGAAGCAAGAATAATTTCTAGCCTCCGTTTGAAACTATTCCGGGCTTGAGCTAAATATAAAATAGTATCTCTTTTAGTTTTATCAAAAATAGCGCTCTAAAGCGACTTAAAAAAGGTAACCTCGGTTAGATTTTGCGAAGAACTTTTGTAATATTTATCGCAATTCGATTTAGTTGACTTTAGTGTTATTAATTCAGCCAGTTAAAAACTAGACTATCGCTCACACAATATATTGTAAAAAAACATACATGGAACATTTTTTAAAATTAAAATGAACCGAACTCGAACAGTTTACCTAAATATTGACCTTTGGGGTAAATTGCTTCTATACCGTAAAACAGGGAGAGAAACAATTTTGATTTTCAAACTTAATTTGCACCTAAATGTTTGCATGTGCGGATTAAGGTTTGTTTTTATTGGATGCCTCTCATGTGGTTTTATGACTACGTCACGTTTACATTTTTAAATTAATAAAACTTCTACTAACTACTCTTCTTTGTGATAATCTCAAATATGTGCTCAAATGGTTCAAAATGAGGTGTTGAATAAACATATGAAAACTTATTATTTAATCTATATTTGAGTACTAGGAATTTTCCTAATAAACACAGTAAGTTCTATGACTTCGATATAAGTCGTCAATACACATATATTATAAAAGCTAGAAAATATATATTTGCCAGAGATAAGAAACTTCGTTTAAGACCTCATTTTACATGCCACCCACCTCAAAACAGACTATTAGAAATATAATTCCACTTTTGAATACAAATACCGTTCCAAATATAAACTGAACTGGACAATTCCACGTCAGCAATGAAGCTACTAATAATATTTTCTTTTACGGTCGGCGCACTGGCCTTTTGAGTTGATTGCTAAACACTTCCTTTGAGGGTATAAATGTCTGATGATGTATGATGTCAAGTGTTGATGTATACTAAAGTAGACTTGGGCATTGGACTTGAGGCTTTGGTTATGAACAATAGAGACAGTATTTGGCGAAACGGAGAAAAAATGAGGAATAGATGACTTTGATATTGGATTTTTCTATTCATTATCAGCCCGGAGTCAGGAATTTGTGTCCGATATGGCGATAGGCTCGCCCCCTATCACATCATGGGACGAAACATACAAGGCGAAATGTGTGTGTCCTGGTGACGCCTCTGCCTACCCCTTCGGGGATAAAGGCGTGAGTTTATGTATGTATGTAGATGACTTTGGTGATAATTTTCAATAAGAAAACCTATTTAAGATAAAAACAATATTTGCATTTAAATCTCGCTATTACACACGATGAGACAGGAAATGCATGGGCACGGTATTAATTACGCTACGTCAACAGCAGCGTAGACAGAGAATAATTAATTAATAGTATGCTGTCATAAATTAGTAAGATGGATTCTACCTGTCATAACGGACCTTTAACTACTATCGTACTGTATTCGAAATTAAACATTAAAATTTCACAAATAAAGTATTTTATATTACCAATTATTATAAATCAAAAACTTAAAAAAAAGACTTATACAGAGCATGTACCCATCGTATACGTAAACTTATAAATGTTTGTGTGATCCACAGATATTTGTTCCGGGTCTGGGTGTTTGTGAGACCTGGTCAGACTGTAACAGTTGTATTTTTTAAATACATAACAGATGTATTTAAATAATACAACTGTTACAGTTATCGTCAGTAAAACAGGTGGTTTATCAATGATATTACGTTTTCTTCGCGGTAAGAATGTTGTAAATGGGTGTCATTACGTTCCCGACTACTTAAAGAACATTTATGTCAGAAAGGCGGTGGGAAGTTTTATTAAAATGTGAATTTATTACGTATTTTCTTGAATACAATTTTGCTGATAATATCTTTATTGCCACTTAATTAAGATATTAATTTTCGCTGAAATTTTATTTAACACTTAAATTATTATTTTATTTATATTTATGCTTGTTGATAAGATTTAAAGTAGCAATATGTGTAAGTATAAAATGGCAGTATTCGAATATCTCTTACAAGAAGTATTTATTATACCAACTTCATAAGCATTATAATGACTTAGGGAAGAGAAATTAAAGAAAAAGCCTTTAAAAATCGTTGCCCTTCATTACGAAGTTGGACTCTTACAGTTAAAATTGGAACACAACAATTGACTATCTTAAAGACACAGGCATTTTTAAAAGCCCGTAGAAATACTACGGATGAGTTTTGAGTTATTTGATTTCTTCAAACAGCGTTAGGCCCGGACGTAACCGCTGAACGAAGAGTTAATAAAATTTCTTCATGATTTTTCATGTTTATTCAATTGGTCTGTATTCGTTTTTATTATTTACCCACCGAATTCCTTCGCGTAGAATTAAAAAAAAACAATCTGAAGCGTATATTTTCTATTGCTAATATTTTAAGACAAAATCTAAGCTTATATTACTCCGCGCATTATTGTGTACCTGTTGGTAACGATTTCTAATACGGGTACGATAAAGACACTACAATGTATTATGTAGCCGATTATAAATGCAATGCAATTCAAATCTACCATCCCGTCGAGGGCGTCGACAAAATTATGCTGACCTGTCCATAACATGTATGATGTACATAATTATATGTATGTATTCAAGCTGAAACCGACACGCGACACACCTACGTGGGTTACTATGACAAATTTTATTGTGTATGGAGCTCGGTATTCGGGCAGTATCGAATATCGTAGTATAAGCACATAAGACCTACAGTCAAACCACCTAGGTGGTTTTGTAGGGTATATATGTATGTAATTAGATCTAAGTTCTTGTTGTGTAATAAATAAATAAATAAAAAAAAAAAACATAATTTCTTCTATTTTACGTCTTTTCGCTAAGTATCGATATCCAAAAGGTATCGTTGCGTAATATAAATTCAAGAATTAAAAATTAAAGACCCGGCCTGCTTTCTCCCGGGTGGACATAATTTTTTGACAGAGAAACCGTTTTGCAACGTTTTTACTCTTACAGGTTATGAAGTGATGTAATATCCAGATAATGTTTCAATTCGAACCATTATTTCCTAAAATTAGTGCGTTCAGACAAACAAACTACTTGGCTTCATTTATTAGTATTAATCTTATACATCACTGGAGCAATGCATTTTAATATTAATATTATAACTTCATCATTATGTAATGCAATTTCCTCGTAGCCTTTGTGATTCAATATGGAAATTTACTAATAAAGTAGGAAACCCACATGCATGCGGTGTTAAAGAATTTACTCGACTTAAAGTTTCTCTTATATTCCACTTCAATATGTAAAGTATGGCCTTAAACAGTATATAGATGTGAAACGAGAGGCCGTGAGTTCAATCTCCGCATCGAAACAATTATTTGTGTGATAAAATAGATTATTAATCATACTGCGTCAGTTATTTCATCATCATCATCAGCCCGTTGCAGTTCACTGCTGGACATAGGCCTCTCCCAAGGTACGTCACAGAGCCCGGTCTGCTGCTTTACGCATCCGTCAGTTATTTGAACTAATCTATTTAGCAGTGGCTTACCTCCTGTTGGAGAGAGAAATTTTTCAAATCACTGGTGCCAAATTTCAAATTTACTCAGGGCAATAACAGTAAAATAATTTGATACGCCAATTTTATATTCTAAACATTCCTAATTAGTTCCGATATTGAAAATTTTATTTTACGTTTGTATCAAAGTAGGACCAAGAATGCTTATAGTCTACTAGTAAACCTATTTAATTTCAGAGTTAATAGCGTTCTCTGTATTCCTAATACATAACTAAATTTGACCCAATAACTGCCAAATTGTAATTACTGGACCCGTTATTTGGCATAGTAATTAAATGCAATAGCGGTATTAATACATACGAGTAATTTCCTGCATTCGATGATATTTAGTCAATTGTATTATTAAATGGTATGTGACCATAATATAAACCGATTTTATTAATTAGTTTAATTTTTAAAACTGCTTCCAAAGATAAACCCTTCTATCAACTACTCTTATACCATTTTCTTCAAAACACTCTCTCAAACAATAACTCGTACGAAGAAAATATTGTGCGTTATATTCATACTATCGAGCATTTAGGAATCCAATTTATCAGAATATGAACGCATTTCAGTACGTCATCTTTTTTAGCTGTCCACTTCACGTGAAATGGCCCATAATTATGTTCATAGCTCCTGAGCTATGAACAACGATTAATACAATGCCTGCATTGTTCAAAAGATAACAATAGATTATTCGAATTCCTTGAATCGCTCTACGTTATTTGAATTTGTCATAATTAATAAATATTTCGCCATATTTTGCTTAGACTTGTTCTACAGATAACTAATTTTACTGAGAGTCTTCAAAAATTTGTATTTTTGATTGTAATGAATAAAATCAAAAACTACTAGATCTCATCTAACAGAACCTCTTTTAACTGACATCATCATCATCAGCCCGTTGCAGTCCACTGCTGGACATAGGCCTCTTCCAAGATGCGCCACAGAGCCCGGTCTGCTGCTTTACGCATCCAGTCGCTGCCGGACCTCTTGACTTTATCTGACAGCTAGTCAATTTTTGCAGGGGTAACCAATCTTTCTAAAAAGAAATCAGGATACCGTGCAAAAAATAAAACCTTTGAAATCAGGAGTGATTTTTTGTAATAATACTATTACAAGCGGGTTGCCGAGTTCATTAGTTTTAATTGGTTTACTTTGACGTAAAATATATTTAGTATACGGAACAGAGAATTCCGTGAATATTTCACCTGATGATATCAGGTCAGCTTCAGTTCCCAAACAGGACAAAAACATTCTTTATAAAAAACTATCTATTCAGCCCCAGCAAGTTTACACCTGAATATACACGTATCTAGATTACATCGATTTTAATATTTGATATAAACATTGATGATGATTAGATGTAAAACAAAATAAAAAAATATACTACATATTAATATGAATAATTTCATAATGAAGCCCGCATAAATCTCTTGCACATCGATTTCTAAAATCTCATTTTTTTAACACTCTAGATTTATTGTACATATAAAATATAGTCAAAAATAAATATTCAATTAATTAAGATAGATAATCCCTTCAATGTATAATATAAAACAGATCCTTTGTTCTACATAGGCTCTTAATTAAAATACTTTTCCCAAATGCCAGAAAGGGCTTTCAAAGGGCCAATTAAATAGTTTATCCGCCACCTAACATAGTTCCGGTTCCTGTGACCCTCACTACATACGTATTGTTCGAAACATCTGCTCCTTACGGTCGCATAATTAGTTTACAAGTTCTGATAAATCATTTATTCTAGTAACTAGCCTAATATGGTGAGTTTATCACTAATGGACTTTAGTAACGTAATACCAGTGTTCTTCAAATATCCTGAACATACATACAGGGTATATCAAGACTGCGACTGAAAACGAAGCCAGATGGTAGTATTAGTGACTTCAGACACAATGCAAGTAAACATTTGGAAAAAAAAATCGACAACTTTTTTTTTGTAATTTTTTACTTATCGTCATATTTGGGTGATAAATACATAGTTTTCCTAAAATAATGATGTAGACCTCTTTAGTTTTAAATACTTAATGGTACGTAAGGGTTTAAATATTTTCGTGAAAACTAGGTATTTACCACCCAAACAAGATGATTTTTAAAAAATTCTAACAAAATATCTGTCGCTGTTTGAGTGAAATTTTTATTTGCATTTTGTCTGTGACCACTAAAACTACTACCTGGCTTCGTTTTTGGTCGCAGTCCTAATATACCCTGTATATAAACTGCTAGGCAGAGGAACAACGACGACTCGCACGTTTCGCAATGTCTGTTCCGTCCCACGATGTGATTAGGGGCTAGCCTGTGGACTTCTATTGAAAGATATTTTCAATACAGCCGGCAAGTAGATGCACGGAGTATAGTTGTATATAAATTCTTGACAAGCTGGCGCAAAATGGCACAAACGACAGCAGATGTTGGACTTTAATTAGTGTATGAAATGTGGTTCGAAAGTATATGCAAAGTCTAGGCGAAGACAGCGGTGATTTCTAGGTAATAGTGAAGTTTCTCACACTTGCCAATTACTGCACCCTCTTTGGTGCGTATCTTTGAATTAACATTGACGATCTTCGTTATAATGTAATCAACCTGACGCAGAATTAAAAAAGCCAAAGTAATATAGACCTTATTACCCAGTGGTTCAATTTGAATTACAACCGACTTATCTCTATCTATATCTATATCAGCCCATATACGTCCCACTGCAGGGCACGGGCCTACTCTACAATCGAGAGAATCGATTGAGAGTGGTTAGGCCATATAGTCCACCACGCTGGCCTAGTGCGGGTTGGCGGACTTACATACCGTAGAAATTCTTTAAAATCGCTACGGTATGCAGGTTTCCTCACGATGTTTTCCTTCACCGTTAAAGTGCGTGGTGATTGACTATCAATACACACATAACTCCGAAAAGTCAGAGGTGTGCCCTGGGATTTGAACCCGCGACCACCGTGAACATGTAGGCAGCCGCGTCTGGTCCGTTTACCAACAGGCCACCACGCACTTTTTAACCGACTTATACTCGTAATAATTCCATAATGTTGAATCATCGACATGTCGAATTAATATTAAGCACACGGCCATAGGGACTCGTGCAGAATAACAGAATAAGCTATAAAACCAAATGAGAAAGTATTATGCGCATGATGCTGAAATATATACCCTCGTAACAATAATTTAATATTGAGCAGGCGATCGAGAGATAATTAATATATGTATTAATATCGATACAAATTGTCGGTGGTTCTGACAATTGTTGGAGTAGAAATCGCGCTTAGGTAACCGTAATGTCGTCCTGCTGCACGATGGATGAAGGCTGCTAAAGACTGGGATGGTTGGCTTACTTGAGGAGACCTACGTCCAGCAGTGGACGGCAATAGGGCGAGTATATAAGCAGGCGATCGTAAAAATATTTTTTTCCGAACTTCGAGTTGTACTCGTCTGTTGTCAGTCCATCTAGTCAATAGGTATTTAGTAACCTTTTGCTATGTTTGGAAATAAAATATCAGCATTTAGAGAGGGATTTCTAAATCTAATTTATTTCAAAGGTCTTTAACTTATTTGGAATTTTATATTAACTGTTTTCCGTATATATAGCCCATATTTTTCTTTAATCTATCATAAATAATATTTTTTATTAATTTTTCTTTGATCTGTAGTTTTGAAAAGAGATTTAAAAATATGGTGATCGACGGTTTTAATGAATAATGAATTGTAAGGCCTTAGAAATTCTAAGGCCTTAGAAATTGGAGCTAAGGCTCCAATTTCCAATTGAGGCAATTCAAAATTACAACAGCGTTGTCTAGCCCTAGGGCAGTTGGTAAGTCACAGGCTGTGAAATGAGAATGCGCAAGTTCGATCCTGGCATCGAGACAAATTATTCTATGACCCACAAGTTTTCCGGATACAATAAATCCGGCAGCCGGCGTATCGTAGCAAGTTTGTCATACCAGAAGAAAAATAAAAAATTGTTTTGAGTCTCGGTGTTTATGAGACCGAAAAGTTTCTGGTAATGGCATAAAATCAAGTCTTAATTAACATAAATGAAGTTACTAAAACTTCAAAGTGATTCCAAAAGTTATCCATTACTGTAAAAGATTCTTTAGACACGTACACTTTACAAGTTACTTCAGAGTCATTAGTTCCTACTTCAACTAATGGTTCCATGTCCAAAGAATACAGTTTAAAAGAGATTTAAATTTGGAAAGTACTCTTGGACGCTACTAGGGTATAAATAGCAGTCGACCGAGAAAGTTGCTCTGATAGGAAATCCTTAGGAACCAAATTGACTATTGCGTTAGGTTCGGTCAAGGGGATTTTGGCTGTGGAATTGCTAATTGGTTTAACATCAACTGCATTGCAACAGAATATTATTTTTATTTCTGATGGTTGTTATCTCCGTTGATGGTTCTAAATTAAATAAGTAAGCGTACGTAATATAATATGTAACTGTATATAAAAATTACAAAGTTTGAAAATCAGAAATATTTATTATCTGACAATAAATGGATCCAACATTCTATGTTTATTTATGGTATAGAATATTATCTCTTGGTAACCTCTGTCTTAAAATTTATAATGAAAGAGACTCTTCATTCATATGTGTAATTCTGATAATTAAAAATCTGAAGAGAAGTTGTCTGGATTACTCACCTGCAAATCCTAAGAGAATTAAATGAGTCCGAAAACTTTTTCACTTTTAAAACTAGAGATTGCGGGGTTTTACTCAACAAAGTGACTTGAAAGTTTTAATCTATGTAAGCTTTAATTACAAAATTTGATTGTGGTATTATACTTTCAAGTAAACACTTTGTTTTTAAACTTGTTGAATGGTCGTTGAAGATAAGTAATATTATGCTAGATAGATTTGAGTGGTCAGAAAATCCTTTGGTGGATAATGTCTAATATTGTTGTATTACAAAATATAATTTTATTCATTAAATTAAACTGTCTGACGCGTCAACCTCAATTCAGTTTTAATATTTCATTGTTGTTTTTTTTTATTCATATGCCATTGAAAAGTTATATTTGCAATTTTAGTTTTCTAACATATATTTTTTATTCATATAATTTATAATTTTTTAAACATTCTTAGTGTATTATTAATTTATTACTGACCCTCTTCCCCACCACAAAACTTGAGTGAGTATTCCGTCGAAATCGGATGGGCAACCGCCCAACTGGTTACTTGAGCTTTACATTTCAACTAGTTTTGCATTCATTATTATATCCCTACATTCACCTTATTACTGTATGTAAATATGGCGGGTCATAGTACAAATTTTATTTCAAATCACCTGAGGTAGGTCTTTAAAGTTACGTTTGCAAAATTGAAATCACTTAAGAGTGGTCCTCAAGCAATTTATCAGCAAATTTACTAAATGTGCTCGTATTTGGGTTTCCAATTTGATCAGAAAATATAGTTTGGCCAATATATTTTTCAAATGTCCACAACTTCAGACGTGACATGAATAATTTACGTAATGTTAGTACGTAGTCGTGCTGCTTAAAAGTACTTCAAAGGTTGAAGGTTTGTAAAAACCGACATATATTTAAATTCAAATTAATCGATCGGAGGAAAATGTACGATTTTTATACTACTGGATAATTATTAATACTTAAATTGCGTAATTTTAATATTTTTATAACTTGTTGATGGCTGGACTTAATTTCTTTTAGTTTTATGTGATTCGCCAATCACAAATGTTTTAATTGTGTATCAATTAGTGGGTTATGCTATATATTTATTTAATTATTTTCATCATTTTAATTTTTTTGGTTTCTCGCGATTCAGGTTCGCCTAGTGCGGGGACCGCTGTAAATGTTACTTTTTAACCCTGTAACTGTATTAAATAAATAATTTGAAAATTTGAAATATTATTTTCATCAAAATTCCTCTATTCAGAATATTTAAATTCAACTCACCGTTTCCTCTCATCGGTTGCAGCGTCGACACGATCAGAATCGGTGCGTTCAGCATTATCGACAGGATCCACACGGTCGCAATCATTTTGTAGGCATGGCACTGCGTCTGCCACTTCCTCGACTTGAGGGGCCGGCAGATCGCGAAGTACCTCTCCAGAGAAATCGCGACCAATGTCCACACATCCACGGAGACTGACACGGCTGGAACAAAATCAATATTTAACATATTATTCTTAACACCACGTTGCTAAAGCCAAAAGAAATTCACTGCTGAAAATATGCCTGTCCCAAAATATCATGATAAACTGTTGGAATTGGCCTGCATCTAGCGACTCCTACTTTATTATGTCGGACTTAATTAATTGTCAAATCATTGGTAAAGAATGGCGTTAAGCAGCGTACCGACTGCCAGATCCAAGAGTATGAACATTGGCGCGCGTTCCGGCCACGCGAAATGGATACCAGTTTGGAATGCCCACCAATAAGAATAGGAGTAGTAATCTTTATTGTATTTTTTTTAACACAGCTTACATCAATATCACAATTGTACTTAGAATATAATATTTATTACACATATTGCGTTCTATTTACTGCTGCTGTAGTGATACATAGTGCCCACACTGAGCTAAGCTTGTATCGTGGGATCGAATATGTTCGTTGGAGCGCTCGAACATGGAGCAGGCCCTTCCATCTGGTGTCGGTTTCTAACCGCGCATCAAAGAAAGTTCAGTCGTGTTATCAAGCGAATTCAATTAATCCCCGCTCAACTTTGCACTTAGTTTGTGTTAACTTTGCGAGTGTCACTCATGCTAACCATTATCTTGCAAAACAGATGCAAAGAGGACAACACTTGTCTATTAAACGGATATATTATATATATTTGAAAATAAATTTGCGTGTATCTAGGATTTTTTGTGCAAAGTTTGCGCACAATTATTTTCGTTATGCTATGAAAATATTTTACATGCGTGACTATCTGATTGTCAACTAGACAAGAATATACGTTTCGGATAGATTCGACTCAAAAATTACGCCTCAATTGAAATACCTTACGAAGAAAACGAAAACAGGTTCCCTCTACTCATAACTTAGAACTCACATATTATCACTAGATAAAGAGCAGAGCCAATCTAGTGTATTTTACTATAAAATAACATGCCTTGGCAAGCTTTAACAGAAATTTTCCTTGTTAAAATGCAAAATGCTAAAGAGCACGTTCCAAAGAAACTCATCTTGGAGAAATAAAAGAAACCTTCTGGTGGAATAATATTATTTTTGCTTCGTTCTCTTTGACAGAATCTAAAGTTAAATTGAATAAAAACGATCCTATATGATGTAATTATCTTCAATATTTGTATTGTGCAATGTGTTGGAATATAATGATCCTCCAATTATGTATTTTTTTTAGTATAAGAAAGACTCTAGCGAGAATGAATCTGGTTGAAACCTAAAGAAAAAATAACCACAGTTATGATTTATGGTTTAATGTAATCACAGTATGCGACTGTCTCGGTGGCGTAGTTGTACTACGGTACGACTACAAAGCTGTGGTCTCGGGTTCGAATCTCGGGTCGGGGAAAGTGATATTGGGTTTTTCTATTCATTATCAGCCCGGAGTCAGGAATTTGTGCCCGATATGGCGATAGGCTCGCCCCCTATCACATCATGGGACGGAACATACAAGGCGAAATGTGGGTGTCCTGGTAGCGCCTCTGCCTACCCCTTCTGGGATAAAGGCGTGAGTTTATGTGTGTATATATGCAGTTTGCGAATGGACTGATATTGAACCCCCGACGCAAAAAGACGTGTGTTATAAGTTTGACGTGTCTGTATATGGTATTGTAACTCCTAAAAGAATTGACCGATAAAAATAAACATTTTAAGCAACCCCCAGCACATAAAAGGCCTTTTAAACTACATTTCAAGAACCTATTAATTTTTAATAAGTGCCTCGTGAAGTCGGGGTCCGCTATAAAATTTGTTACTAGTAGGCATTTTCTGTTCTTTATAGTATCCAAGGATCGTCATAAAATCGTAACCCAAATTATTATCCATTACATAAATACATATAATAATTGAAATAAAACTATTTTTACGGATTTTATCGCGATTTGGTTTAATTTTTACATTTTCTAACTTCCCGACGTTTCGATTGCTTTACGGCTTTGGTGGTCATGGGGCGGACAGACCGCTCGACGTTTATTTCAATGTGTAATATTCACGATAATCTAAGAAACCATTATGTAAGGGTTATTTTTGATATTATAAGGTCAAAGCTCCATAGTGTATTGTCCCACAAAAGGTCGTTGATAATGGGAAACAAATGTGTCAGTAAAGGTCGACACCCACTAGGGGCGTGAGTCAGTATTTCACAAAGAATTATCAATGTGCGTGACATTGATATTAAAGTTCTGAGAAATATCGATTTCGTAGGAGTATAATTGTATATTATACATTATGATTATCTTACTTTCGAGGTGGTGATGGCTATAATCAAAGATAGTTATAATAGCCCACGTAAACCCGATTCTGATTTCAACCTACGATTACCGGGTTTAATGTCGAAGCGATAACTATCCATCCCAGGTTGATATACTATTGAGAAGACAATTTACTTTGATAGCTAGGTGTAAGGTAATAAATCGAACAGAAGATTTAGAATTCAGAAAGGATAAATTGTGAAGATTGATAAGAATGAAAGTGAAACAGTAAAATATTATAATGAAGGGATAAGCATTGAAGATGTTGATTGTTACGTAATGAAAGAAGAATCATGGAGATGTTGATTGTTACGTTAAATCTAAACAATTTTGGACTGCACCCATAATCTATAGCACAAAAATAAAATAAGAGGGAAATAGTGGACTGAAAAAATCATAAATTAACGATATGAGGTAATCAGACGAAGCGTCTGTTGGATAGTCGGATAAAAATCTTAAATCAGTTTTAAAAAAATCATTAATAGGTAAATAAATGGAACGTCTGCTTTCGAAGAAGTAAATTATCTGCGACCTTACGCTCTTATCGACGTCCAATAAAATATGAATTGGCACGAATCACGAAGGTAATCACAATAAAGCAAAGGTGCATTGCGATCATAACCTTCAGGTATAAGCCAATAAATTTTCGTCTGATTTACAGTATAGCATAGCAAAATAATTGAAACTGTTAGACGTGTACTAAATACATTAAAATAATAATATTGAAACTAAAAACATAGATGCTATAGAATACTATTTAAAGAAATATAGAAGGCGTGTTCAGGTGAAATATTCAGAAGAGGTTTACCGCACTGAATCTCAATAACTCCCTGAAAAAGCGTAAGGAATACACCAAATAAACATACCCAACAGTCGCATACAAACCAGACGCTACGCTAAGATTCAAGTCTTGTGTCGCGAGTATCAAGAACTGCGAGACAATTTTCAGTATGACAAACACTTAGACCCGAAATCGATACTTTTGGAGTACACAAACATTTTGAACACGACTAACCAACTGCGCCACGGATACTGTCAGAATGCACGAAGACAAAGATGGAAGAGGATAAATGGACAGGAATGTGGACAGGTGGGATGGATGGGTAGGATTAATATAAGTCGAGACAGCAAACACTGGATCCAGCAGTCAAGAATTCATCATTGTTACTAACGTAATCGTGTGCGTTTCGGGTTCATCATGTGTGGACGTAAATACAGACCTGCATATTAGTGGCTACTTGAGAATGTTATATTCATTTTAAGTCTGTAAATACTAATTGGACGGCACTGAAGTTACCATTAGATTCGTTGTACTACCTTTGACGTGACTGTATAAAAAATACGTCGAGATCAGGTAAAGTAGAGGTCCACCAGAAACTACGAATCGCCAAAATTGGAGGAAGTAACGGCGACTATTATGTATGGGTGTATTAATAACATGCACTCTACTAGATGTTATGAGTAATGACGCAAAATATGGGATCAGAAGCTTCTTGTAATTTAAAAAATGTTGTTATTAAAGCGGTTGTTAATAAATTCTTCGAGCGGCAAAATCCCTTAGACCCTTAATAAGGCAATAAAGCCTCTGGATTACTCATTAGGGCTCTCTAAATACCATAAGAAAATTGTTTATTAAGTTTTTGGATACCTCGCTAGGGATCTATAAACATCCTATGGAAAATGTTAATTATAATTATCCTAAACTATTTATTTTTATATGTAACCTAATATGAAAGGATTATTCCGACAAGAGCCAAAATTTCGAGTCTAAAGTATACATTTTCGAATTATTGAAGCGCTAAGCACTTACTTGTACCTACATTCGTAGATAAAATGAATGGTCAATTTGGTCATTGATGGGAAGAACTTTATGCCATCTGCATCTCTGATATTTCGCTTTAAAATTCTAAAGGCGTGTAAATTCAATTAATTAAGGTGGCTTTGTAGACTCATGTCTTATTCACTAGGACTATGTTCAGCAGTGGTATATATATTATACAGGCTAGTTCTATTATTTTAGATAAATCTTGATTAATGATTTGTATTACCTATTTTTAAGTCCTAGAATGTTAAGGTCGCCAATCCGCACAAAGTCAGTGTGGTGGAGTATGGCCTAGAAGTATGACCCTAACAAGAATTGTTGGTTCCGGAGAAGTCACATATTTTGACTAAGGTATAGAGTTTGTGAAGTTAGCCCCTGTGGAGTTAGGGGGTGAAGATTAAGAAGCTTGGCTCTACATGAGACCTGATAATGTTTTGAGAGCGCGATTCATATGGTCTGGTCTTGGCCACATTTTACATGAAAATGCTTTTGGTGGGAATGATATTTCCAAATCATACTCCAAAGTTTAGGTTACAGATATTGCGTGAGGCATACAGCCATATAGTTAACATAATTTATCACAAAAACACAAAGCAACAAAGGCGTCTATAAACTTATGACTTCTGTAAATACAGAGTTTAGTAGGCTTTCTTAGCAATTTGGTTCACGCAAATATTGGGTATAAACATGGCGTGAGGGAAATGATTGCGTAATATAACAGCTGGGTATAAAAGATTGATTGAATCAAATAAAGGGGTCCAGTTCGTATCGGTTGCTTTAATCTGGTAATTCGGTTGTAATGAGGTAAGATCTAAAGGCAAACATTTTTTTTTTTTACAGGAAATATTGGACTGCCTCGGTGGCGTAGTTGTATTACGGTACGGTTACGAAGCTGAGATCACGGGTTCGAGTCCCGGGTCGGGCCAAGTGATATTGGATTTTTCTATTATTATCAGCCTGGAGTCAGGAATTTGTGTCCGATATGGCGATAGGCCCGCCTCCTATCACATCATGGGACGAAAAATACAAGGCGAAATGTAGGGGTCCTGGTAGCACCTCTGCCTACCCCTTCTGAGAAAAACGCGTGAGTTTATGTATGTTTGTCATATTGGACGTGGTAGGTTTTGGCAAAGGTTACGGTGAGCGCTCTATCGATCAGAGTTATACCATTGTCTTCTAGAAAACGGTCGTAAACTATAACCTTTGCTATATAATTTATATCAGTCAGTGTTTAACAATTACCTCGTCTTCTTCTTTTTTCTCTATAAGTATATTAAAGTTCTCGAATGGAGGCCACGTAGCGGAAAGCGCAGCGTAGGACGTTCACCCACAAGATGGTCAGACGACCTGGTAAAGGTGGCGGGACGTCGCGGGATGCAGGCTGCCTCCAACAGGTCACTGTGGAAATCATTGGGAGAGGCCTATGTTCAGCAGTGGACGTCCTTTGGCTGATGGATGGATGGATATTAAATCCCTAAAACGCCGTTAACATCGTCGTGTGTTGTGGTTGGTTACAAGTGTCGGTCAGCCATTAGCTAATCACCAGATGAGTCTCATGTTCGTATGCTCATTTGTCAAGTCCGTCCAATAAAAATATTGTTTTCAAATGTTTAATTCAGACTGATGACTGACTTCCTAACTGCCTAGATGGCGTAGTTGTATTACGGTACGGTTACAAAGCTGAGATCACGGGTTCGAGTCCCGGGCCGGGCAAAGTGATATTGGATTTTTCTATTAATTATCAGCCTGGAGTCAGGAATTTGTGCCCGATATGGCGATAGGCTCGCCCCCTATCACATTGTGGGATGGAACATGCAAGGTGAAATGTGGGTGTCCTGGTGGCGCCTCTGCCTATCCCTTCGGGGATAAAGGCGTGAGTTTATGTATGTATGTAATTCAGAGAGACGTTCCTTTTATTTCTTTACCGTGAAATTCTCGTTCCGATTTCAGTAATATGTATGGGACAGTACGATAACTGTGTTTTACGCCATACGAGTTCAGGGGTACAATTTTATTACGCGACACCGAATATTGAGTGTCACAATTTTCTCTTTTTCCAAGTCGTTAAATGTTATGCAGCATACTTTTAGTTTTATATAGCGTTAGAGATGTGCTTACAATTCAAGTTTTTCGAAAAATGATGCGAATAAAGTTTACAAAGTTGTAAGTCTGTAAGACATTGCTGTAGAGCGATAAGACCGCCATTTGTACTTTTTTTTTTTGTTTTTTCTGTATTGTGTATTTTCATTTGTAATTGTGTACAATAAAGATTTAAATAAATAAATAAATAAATTTGATACGGCGACTTACAAGGAGTGTCTTTTGACAAACTCACGTGGTCTACCGCCATTCGACTAACTTATACTAGACTGCTTATATAGATCTTCATACTTCGTCAAAAGATCCCAGGGTTGTTGCATGTAGGAAGCACGTGGGCTGGCAAACGTCATCACTTTTAAAAGGTTTCTCATCGTGGGCGTTCACAATAATGTTTGCGTTTATGCATAATTTTTCACAATACTTCGACGTACGGCACTCCTAGTTCCTGAGATCGCGAGTTAATGGGCAAACTTGTTACGTCATTAATGCTTTCAAACCGATTGCCTTCGTTTGCCTTTCCATTTGTCGGTAAATGCGTGTGTTCTTGGAAAGAGAACACTGATTATGATTCCGTTTTCAAATTCGGATTAGGATCGAAAAGTCGTCATTTCGATACTTTTGAAATCAAGGTCTCATCAAGCAGTGGGCGGAACGGAACGGCGACGTGACGCTGGCGGGACGTGATAATTAGTAATGTTTTGATTGGTATGGAATATGTCATACAACAACCTCGCGCTCGGAGGGATATTTTTACAGGTTATATACGATTTTATGTCGCCGAAAGCGCTGTTGTTAAAATAATAAGAATAGTTTTTCTCTCTTCACATTTTATTACATTGGACATGTTAATACCATTGGATTACGAGCATTAATGCTTATTAGTTTTCTATGAAACGAACATTGCGTTAATTAGTTATTTCTTAAACATTATTTGTAGCTCTAGGCAACAGTGGTTGATTATACGGCCTTACCCGTCTCAATCTTGCTTTCGATTGTAGAGGAGGCTGGTGCCCTGCGGTGGGACGGATAATTGGCTGATACAATTCAATTTGTAGTTCCAAATTTCGCCACACACCAAATTTAAATGTTCTGTATGTAGCTTGTTCCATGTCAACCAATAAATTACCACTCCTCACGAGCCGTCAACGTTCCGTCAGCATCGCGTCACCGTCTCCTCCCGCCCGCACTTTGACGAGACCTACAGTGCTGCTCGGTTTCACTCGTCCGCGGCGTCATTCGATGAAACTAAATGAAACCGAGTGTCGAGAGTAAACCAGCTGTTCCGTGTGTCATAGATGGTCTCTGACGTCAGTCGTTTTCCTGATTTTTTAGCATAATGTTCGCTTTTAGCACGCAGGAATATTTTAATTTTAATCATACATTAGTATACCCGCATTCGTTACCCGCCATTCTTGCAAGGGACTTCTGTCGGGTAAATCTCTTTGTGTATGGCTAAATAATGCTGTAACGCATCATGCTCGTAGCAAATGTTAAATTAAATGTATGGTCTATGTTTTTTACTGAGTGAATATGCCCTAGTGATGAAAATACATGTTCTTATAAAAACTAAAATTCAAATATTACTCAAATGAAAAACTTAAATAATACAACGCTCTGGGTAAGTCCGATTGGGGCTATGCCAGAATATTGTTACAAGCTCCCAGATTGTAAGTTTTTCAGCCACAACGAGCCCGGATGCCATTGTTACGGCCACATTTCATCAAAATATCAATCAAGTATCATCAGTATCATCAGTATCATCAGTACAAATTCTATAAAATAGGCAAATATAGTGCCACAGTTAGGACAATAGGACAGTGACTATAATGCACCTGATGGTAGGTGCATTCTCGTCCAGACAGAGTATTCACTTCGCGAGATTTATCCCTTGTAGGTCACTATGAATATCCTTAAAGCCTTCTGATAAAGATACGATTATCGTAAAGATATAAAATATTTGCATCATATAAACATTTGTCAGAACACGATAATCTACGGCGGTTATGTCATGCGATAATCGCATTCGATTCTCGTTGCGAGAAACTTTCCCCGTGTAGAAGGCGTTAAAGTCTGCCCTAAGCATTTCTATAATAAGTTCAACTGTGGAATCCTTGTGACTGATGATGATAAACATTGCTCAAAAAATATAACGTTATGTGAGAAAAGTGGGTGTTGCATAATTCTTGTATTATAACATAATTTAATTTTCTTTGATGTTGTACAAAGTGGTAGAAATAACATAATCCTTCTAGCCTGAATATAATGCCAACATTATTTCCATTTCGGTTAAATAAAAACACCCTCATCAGTCTTAATAACAAAAATTAAGAGAGAAATTGCGAATATTTGAAATAATCAAGGAAACAGTGTAAGCCCTCGCAAACTCTTCATAACACAAGGGTAAACCTGCGTAGGGTAAATAAAATTAAAATCCCTCGCAGACCTTACCAAAACAAACAAAATGGAATAATAAATGAATTAAATAATTACGCTTACCTTGCAAAAACGGTATTAACTTGCACATCGCCGCTCCGAACAGAAACCTCCTGTATATCTGACCGACCAATGTGAAGGGTAAACAAAATACCCCCAACAGGAAGTCAGAAATGGCCTGGAACAAAGAGATTCGACAATTTATAATCCGTATTTTATCAAAGAGAGTACGAGAAGAGTAAAAATGGATTTGAACATTGATTTAGGGATTAAAAATTCTATTTGTGATTCTGCCTATTATATTTTAAAATGGAATGTAAAAAGTATTTTATGTAATGGATAGATATAGATTACTACTATTAATTAATATTATTTTTATACTGGGACGACAAACCGACTACTTCGTAGGTCCATGAGCGGCGGTGGCCGCTTACCATCAGGCCGCATGCTCGTCTACTTACAAAGGACAAGTGTATCCATCCATCCATCCATCAGCCAAAGGACGTCCACTGCTGAACATAGGCCTATCCCAATGATTTCCACAGTGACCTGTTGGAGGCAGCCTGCATCCATCGACGTCCCGCGACCTTTACCAGGTCGTCTGACCATCTTGTAGGTGGACGTCCTACGCTGTGCTTTCCGCTACATGGCCTCCATTCGAGAACTTTTTGGCCCCATCGGCCATCAGCTCTCCGCGCAAGGGCAAGTGCAAAGGGCAATAAAAAGACTGATACCCGAAATTAAGTATAGAGCGGTTCAAAAATAACTATCTCTCACCGCTCGACACAATTATGCAGGCCTCTTTGAAACCAGATATCCACAGTTTAATCCCAGAACGCGATAAAGCTTGGGTCGCTATGGTAGGTTTGACACCAGTGTAAGATGACCGCCAACGGGCGGAAATGTAAATCCTACCAATAGCTTTCACCTCCAGCAACCAAACCAAACGAAACACAGGTTTATTCATGTCGGTTTTCAGTAATATAATCCAGTGTATTCCAATCCTAGCTGTAGCGTGGCTCTACTCATTTATATATGGTAATATCTCATTTAAAACTTAATATATGACAGCCTCCGTGGAACGAAATCCGAAAATCCTCCTTAAATTTTTACTTATTGCTATGGTTTCCTTACGATGTTTTTCTTTACCGTTATAGTGCGTGGTGAATGGTGATTGACTATAATTAATACTCATGACTCCGAAAAGTCAGAGGTGTGTTCTGGGATATGAACCCGCGACCGCCGTGAAAATGTTGGCAGCTGCGTTTGGTCCGTTTCCAACATGCCACCACGCAATTCGGTTACGATGATTTTAACTAAACTAGACTAAGGAAAATTTAATAAACTGAGTATTTTCCTTGAGAAGATAATTATTGAAACCTCTCAATCGCCTCCTCGATAATAACCCACAAAAACGACACAAGACATTGTGTATGTAACTGTTGGATATATTTATTAACAAATACATTCGTAAAAATGTATACTTACGAACGAAAAACCGTACAAAACGATACTGTATTGGAAATATTTGTATTAAAGATATTCTGTATTTATTATCTATACCCCGAGAGTAGACGATAATTGTCTATGAGAAGTATGTTTTTCTATGTAAAACAATAGATTGTTCCGGAAATATGTCTGTGGTGTTAGTAATAAGTCTATTAAAATAAAACGCAAGAAACAAGATAACAAGTTTCATTTCTAATATACTGTCTGAACACAGTTTAAACTACAGCTTATGCAGAATGGTGGAAACACGACAATTAACAACACGTTCGCTACGTGTCAATCGAATAATTTAAAGGCAGGCGTCACATCAAAACTCGAAATTCATAATACAAAAAAGAAGCCTAATAAATCTATTTAGTAAAATATCTAGTGGCTGTTGATCCTTTTTGTTTGTTAACTGACCCGCGTTCGTGTATTGTTTTAATTAAGCAACCATGTCTACGCCCACACTTTAAACTAGACCTACAATAGAAAAATGTAAGTTACAAAGAATACCTTTGAAATGATCCTTTTGTTTTGACCTTCCAATTACACCACTCACAATTTTCGCGTGGGTTGATTTTTATTTATATTTTAATTTCTCTCCTGGACATGGTAGTGATTGGACCGGCGTCCCACGGATGAAATATTTTTTACCTGCCTACTGTGAAGTAAGGGTTAAGAATGTTTTTGATTGGTATATACATATGTATGTATATAAGGTAACCTGGTCCCTCATATCTTCTACACAGCTTATCATTTGAAAAATAAGGTGTCGGAAGTACTGCTAATGTGGCGTAGTTGTACTACGGTACGTCTGCAAGTGTCGGGCAAGGTGGTATTGGATATTTCTATTAATTACCAGCCCGGAGTCAGCAATTTGTGCCCGATATGGCGATGGGCACGCCACCTATCACATCATAGGACGGAACATACAAGGCGACGTGTGGGTGTCCTGGTGGCACCTCTGCCAATGACATCGTGTCCTCCTAAAAATAGCCTACGCTATTTAAATCTCAAAATACGATCTAAAATCCATTGCGATCTTTGTTTGTGTGACACCTATGCTTGCTTAAAATTTATTGGATTTGATCAGTTCAGTGGTTCACTCGAAAAAGGTAACAGATAGAGATATTTTAATATGTACATTTAATAACAACAATGACACTAATAAAATATTATACTAAAACAACGATGTGTTCTATGTTTGGAATTGTGAATACCCAGAAATACCGTTTAATAACAAAATAACATGTTTTATTTGAAAACGTATAATCAGGACGCCGAATGAGCTACCTGCCGAGGTTTTCTACAGACACCTATGGTGTTGCAGATGTATGGATGTCTGCTGAAAAAGTTACGATAGCCTATGGAGGTTATCGTAACTTTTTTAAATTTATTTATTAGTTCCGGCAAACAAGCAACCAGGTCACCTGATGGTAGGTGCTCACTGCCGCCCCTGAACATCCACAACGCTTGGATCATGGATATGTTGCCAGCCCATCAAATTGGGAGGGGAGTGGGAAGGAAAAATGATGGGCAGAGGAAAGGGGAATTGGGTATCCGGCAGTGGCGAAGGGTGAATTTTTTCAAATGGGAAGCCGATATTTCTGGTGACTAGTTTTATTAAATTAACAAGCACTCATACTTATACTTTACTCCGTTATGTACGTACGATATTGAGTGACATATTCGTACTTACTATATTTACATAAACACTTGCTACAAACTTGCACAGAATTGCACTGTGCTCGTTGGGTATATGGTGAATGGTGTAATGATATATTACAAAAGGTAAGCCGGTAGTAATGGAGTTATAGGGAGCCTTCGCCACTGGTATCCTGCAGTCTCACTCGCCGAACGAAACGCGACAGCTAAGCTGTTGCTTCACGTCGGTCTACTGTGAGACAGTGGTACCGCCCCGAACGAGCCTGTCCATTCATACTCAGTCATGACTGACAACAGCGTGGCTCTACCACTTTAAAACCACTTATCAATATTATTTATGTATTGAAATAAAACTATTTTAGTTTAATTGTAACAGTCACTGAGCGGATGACTAATACCTCAGTCCGCCCCGTGACCACGAAAGCTGTAAAGTAATCGAAACGTCGGGAAGTTAAAAAATGTAAAAATTAAACCAAATCGCGATAAAATCCGTATAAAATAGTTTTATTTCAATGTGTAACATTCGCGTAAATCTAAGAAACCATTATTATTTATGTAATAAAATTAATATAAATATTACAACAAATATCTTGTAAATAAAAAATAAGTACTATGTGTATTGACTTGTCATAAGAGATATTTTATTGCCTACGTGACCAATAAACGAATTAAATTTTTAATTTCATTTATCAGGCGGACCGTAAGCTTTTTTGCTTCTTTAAGGTATAAAAAGCAGAGATGAGGATGAATTTTAAAAAAATATGTAGATATCCGGAGACAAAGTTTTGCGCTATAAATTACCTACAAGCAAAAAAAGTTGAAAGTAATATGACTGCTTGGGACAGTATTTTAATATCACTCAAGAAAATTATATATTTTCGCCGCTGATTTTGTTTTTGCTGCCTTATGTAAGTTGGCTACCGTTCAAGTTTCTTAGTGGGTGTAAGCCGTATTAAAGTTTATTTTATACCAAAAAAACATTAAGATTTTTGAAGTTTTTGGCAAATTATTATATTTTGATTTATTATGAAACGTGTATTTAATATGTTTTCTGTTGTGTTGCTTTTTATATGTCCTTAATTCAATTATTATTAAGAGTCTTAAAATGTGTTGCGTTACTACAATGTCCCAATGAAGGTATTTGCGGATATAGAATATTCTCTAATTTGGTTTAGGACATGTGGTAGATGAAGACTTTATAATCTTATATCATAAAAACACTTAAGGTAAATTACATAGTATGCAGGTATTTTCTGCATGTATATCAAGCGATAATATTTATGAATACACGATACTTGCTCCACTGAAGGCACAATAAATATATTTCGAACCGTTTAAAATTTCCCAGTAAACGGTCTTCAATAACGAATCCATAGAAAAAATTTAAAGCGCTGCGCAACGCTCCAGCGAATTCCAATATAGCGTTCAATTTCATGACCAAATTTATTTTTATTGTCCACCTTATTCCTTTTTTCTTCGAATTCAAAATGTGTGTAAATGTGCACATAAGTTGCTGTATTTATTTCATGTTTGTTGTTTAAAAGGTGATTTGATGGAGAATGTTTTTAAATAAAATTCAAAAAAATATATTGAGTCATTTGAAAATGATTAGCTCTTTTCTAATTTATGAAGGAGTTTGAACAATTTGGAATCATTTAGTCCATTCGAAATTTAAGAACGAAATTGCAAAAATCAAAGCATTGTAAAGGAGATTCAAACTTGTAACATCTTGGAAGTCAGGGCTGCTCTCATCATAGCTTTATCACTTCAACTAAAATTACCTAATACAAAAAATAACTGGAAAATTAGTCGTGTTTTTATTTAACTGTTTTGGACCCTCGTTTAAAAAGTAAGGTATGGTGAATGTTCGTCAGAATATTAATACAATCCAGACGACGACTAGGGATGTAAATTACGGCGCAGTTGTAATAAATATCATTTTGCCCTGGTATAATTTACTTGACACGGACGCCTGAATTTTCTTGTTCTAAATATTCTGTTTTTGCCACTTATCCCCACCTGGATTTCTTCTTTTCAGCACAACAGTGTACTTACACTGTTGTTTTGGGGGAGAAATTATCATTACCGTGGTGCCTACCCAGGCGTCAGGCTCTCACATATTATGAGAGACCTACCACCAGTTGCAAATCGCTTCCTAGTTCATAATATGTAAATAAAACAATAAATAAATAAACACACACAACAGTTACATGCATAGTTGTGATGCTACATTAAGATGCCTTGTGTCGTTAGTATTAGAAACTGCAAAAGACTTTTCAGTCTCACAAACACCCATCACACAACTTGTGGTTTACACACACATTTGTCTTGGTGTGGTGATCGAAACTGCCGGTCTCGTTTCACAGCTGGTGTCTACCCAACTGCTTCACGGAGGCTGTATGGATATGTATAAACTGTCGGAAATATCTGTGAACCTAGCTGGAATGCGGTTCACAATTTTCATTATGTTGTGTTTCCCTATCTACTATGTTATTTTACATTAAAAACGTTTTGAGATGGATGCGAATTCTATTTTTTATTCGTTTTTCTATTTTAATTCAATTTGTTTAACCAATATTTTGAATTTGATGAACTTATGTTCCAATGACGTTAATTATTCAGGTCCACAGATATTTCCGACGAGTAATATATAATATGATAAAAACTAGCCTGGCACAATTCCGTCGACTATTGAGACAATAAACACGCGTTGATGGATACTCTGTTTAGATATAACTGTACTTACTATATTGTAATGGCTTTACTTGGAGGAGGCCTATGTACAGCAGTAGATCTCTTATAGCCGAAGAGAGAGAGGGAGAGAGGAAGAGGGAGAGAGGGAAAGGTAGAGCGAGACAATTATTAACAGTATTTTAAGAAAAAAAAACTCGATCTTAGTGTGGAGTCATGACTATTTATGTGAGTATTGGGTGTATTTCATATTTACTTAAATACACTTTATTCCGCCAACCCGCACTAGGCCAGCGTGGTATAATAATATGGCCTAACCCCTCTCAATTGTACTTTCGATTGTAGAAAAGGCCCAGGTCCTGCAGTGGGCTGATACAAAATAATAAACTTTTGTCACACACAATAATTTATCGTTTTAATGTAATATAAAGTTGGTCATTTAGTATACTGTTCTAAATTTTCGGCGCTACTGATTAGGTCTCTCATAGTTTAAGGTATAAAAGCGTCGAAATAACCTGCTGACGATGGAAATTTATCCCTTGCTAATGAACGCCTATTATATTTGAATAGATAGCGGCCGGTGTTGAAGGTGACGGTAATTTCATAAATTTCGAAATAATGTCTATCGTTTTCCACATTGTTTGAATTTAGAGATGTAGGAGTATTTTTGGAAGCGGATTATCTTAATGTAGTATTTGGAATATAAATTTTAAAATGCAATGTCTGTGCGTTTGTATATAATTTTAAGGATAATTTGTCTACTTATAAAGGTTCATGACGTACTAACTCATTTGCAAATTGGGCACATTTAGCATACTTTTTTTAAAACATTACGCAATGGTATTAACTTTAAGAAACGTAGCAACAAACTTGTGACTTCTCGTCGATATTCTTCGAGAGAGTGTGACTATTCCGGTGTAGCCTATTTGTACGATAACTTTAATGACCCGAAGGCCACAGATCTTTCGTTTATAACATCTTGAAGCATTCAACCAGTGAATAATTGAAAGCCCATTTATTTATTTATTTAAAAACTTTATTGTACACCAGTGATATACAAAATTACAAGTTAGAAAAAGATAAAACAAAAAACGTACAAAGGCGGTCTTATCGCTCACGGCGATCTCTTACAGACAACCAACCATAGGATGGATAAGAGGGAACAACAGTTTTGGGGTACCATGAGGTGTACGAAAAATGAAATACTAAAATATATACATGTAATATATATAAGCTTTTAAGCCCATTTTAGGAACGAAGTGAAGTATTCCTTAAAGTATTTTTATTTTATTGCTCGTAATATTTTACTCTTACTATTGCCATTCCAAATTGACGTGAGCGCGATAAAAACGTTAAAATATTTAACTGATTCATATTTTATCATATAAAAGTAGTTGTAAAACGTAACTGCTATACATAAGTGCGATATATTATACATACATACATACACTCACGCCTTTATCCCCGAAGGGGTAGGCAGAGGCGCCACTAGGACACCCACATTTCGCCTTGCATGTTCCGTCCCACGATGTGATAGGTTGCGAGCCTAACGCCATATCGGGCACAAATTCCTGACTCCGGGCTGATAATGAATAGAAAAATCCAATATCACTTTGCCCGACCCGGGATTCGAACCCGAGACCTCAGCTTTGTAACCGTACCGTAATACAACTACAGTCGAGCGATATATTATGTTACTTTAAATTCTAGTTACCTTTTCAAATAAAATTTCATCATTAAGATATTCAGATGCCTAATACCACTTCCACTTCCCGCCTTTTTCCATTCCCCTCCCGATTTGATGGGCCGGCAAAACTTCTATGATCCAAGGGTTGGGGGAGTTCTTGGGCGGCAGTAATCGCTTACCAGTACAGGACAGTTAATAATAAATAATAAATAAATACACCCAACAGTCACATACATAGTCCTGACCCCACACTAAGATCGAGTCTTGTGTCGTGGGTATCAGAAGCTACGGAGAAACTTTTCGGTCTCACAAACACCCAGACCCGGAACAAATACCTGTGGATCACACAAATATATTTTTTTCGGTGCGGGGATCGAACCCACGGAGGCTGTCAAAGTTGTGTTGGACATCCAAAGATATTTGTTCTGGAGCTGGCTATTTGTGTGGTCGTAAAGTCTTTCGTAGTTTCTGATATGTGACACAAGATTCGTAGCATAGTACTTTTTTATGCACTTATCCGTTTTTCCTTTTAACTATTTCAAAACCACAGGCGTTATTACACCTATAAAACTTCAAGACTCAAGTAATAACTGGTATACCTATATATATAATATCTCGACTATTAAGCGACTCATAAGAGCCGAGGCATAACATGCTAATTAAATGGAAAATTACGTTATAATGTCGCCATATATTTTCATTAAATTTCATAATACGGTAGTGTTTTAAGACTGTGAAATGTGTGCCAGTATTATAAGAGTACTTAGTGGTTCCACTTCATTTTGGCCATAACATATGTACGTCAATGATGGTGCCAATACGTTTAGTCCTTCATAAGTTTATAAAGAGAGTAAAATGAGAATGCCCATTCATGGTATCGGTAAAAAATATCGTTGACCAAGATACCGATACTGATACTGCTTAAAATTCACTACAGCATTTTTATGGGTTGTCCTTAAACGCTTTTCTGTTTTATCTCGGGCGACAGATTTTATAAAATAAAGTAATTATCATCACATTTTACGATACCTCAGCTATTAGGTACTACAAATGGGGCTACCAGAGCGACTGGACTTCAAGTTCATTTCTCCAAGAACTCCGAGCCTGGTTCGCAATTATATTTATCATCATATTAATTATGTTTATTATCATTGAAAATATATGTACATGTATTTTTCCCTACACAAAAAAGGGATTTCATCGAGGGACAAAAATCTTCGCACTGATACCAAGTTTCATACTAAAAATGGGCATTCTCCTTTATTCTTATTGGTTCTACTGCATGTTGGTCATAATATAAACCAAAAGCCCGTATATCTGGCATCGTGTATAGGTGTGCAGTGAGCTAGGTATTGTAATATTGGCCACAAGTGGGTGTAAAAAGCGAAGTGTCATTCAAAACATAATATCAAAGGATTTTGGTGAATGATGGCCGCTGCATGTTAGCAACATAAAATTACTACCCGTAGATACAACAACTACCCGTAAGACTTATTTCCAATTCTTTTAACAATATTTTTTGTTTTACCTTTCGACTTTACATAAGATTGATCCGATGTATATTAGATACAATATTCACCTACGTAGTGTCTTGTCTATCAATTCTCCCGACCAATAGGGAGTCGATAATATTCGCGGATAATACTTCCAACTCAGTGTCAGTTTTCTTTCAACCCACATTTGTTCACATTAGGGAAATGAGGGTATATCGGAGATGGTTAAACGGGTATTTGCTCTTCACTTTAGCAGTAAAGTTGGCACACAACTTGGTCTTGGGTGTAAGATTATTTTGAGTCCATTTAACATTGTTTTCCTTTTTTAGTCTTTTTTTATTTTTTATTATTTTGTTTGCTCATTTAGGTGTCACTGTAATTTTATAAGACATGCCATCATTTGTATTTTTTTTAAACGTTATCTTATAAGATTTTTTATTTTTATTTTGCTTTCTTTTTTTAAATATTTATAGTATGTGAACTGCTAAATTTGGTGTATGTTGTGTCTACCTATAAGTAATTGTTACACTTATTTAATATATAATATGTGAATGTTTTAGATAAGTATTAGTGTAAACAATTGTTGGTGACCTAATAAATAAATAAAAAATAAATAAATAAAAAATTGTTTTATTCCGAATTTCTGATATTTAATTTATGATATTTAGTACGTGGTACGTAGACGATAAATCCGAAGCGACTTCTACATCTCAGATTATAGGCGTGTGTGACTTTACATCAATATTCATGGATTTCGATGGTGAAGGGAAACATCGTAAGGAAACTTGCATACCTAACAGATGTTATTTTAGAATTTCTATGTATGTGAAGTCCGCTAACCGGTACTATGCCAACGTCGCGAATTATGGATGAAGTCTTCCCAATTGTACCGAAAGCCACTTGAAGAAACCAGCATAAATATTGATGTAAGCAAGCAGCAAAAGAGAAATTGAAGTATTAATTCAACAATTTAAAAAATCAATCAATTTTGCTTAGTGAATACAAAAAAGGTATCTCATGCCAAATTGGAATATCTTGTTTCGTTGAATAGAAATGGTCTAGATTTAGAATATGTATATTTTTTTGAATAATTGAATTGGTATTGTAACATCAGGATTTGTATGTGATTTTATTGCCTTTCGTTTAAGATTTTCTTAAGAATTGCTACTGGATAATGTATGCATTGTAACATAATTTTGGAATCTACAAAATATGTTTATGAATAATACGATAGCGAGGATTTTTTTTCTTTACTACGATACTAATTCTTTTGTTTTATTTAATTTCGAATACATTGGGTCTTTATGTAGATAAATATTATGATATACTTATCTCTCTCTTCTAAACCAATTAGTGGCGAAGGCTCCTTAGAAGCCAGTTCCTACCGGCTTCCCTTTTGTAATTTATCATTACACTATAAACAAGCAAATTATTCAAACTTATTTATTTAACTCAATTATTATTTTTTACATTCAACGACATCTGTCGGCCAGATACGTAAACATTACTAGGAAGCGGCACAGTAGGCCCTTTTTATTGCGACGCGGTGCGACCTCTGGCGAATTCCTGTAAAATTGTTCGGCTTATTCAATAACACTAGCGCGGCCCGTGCGCCGCCGCCCGCCGCCGCCCCGCCGCCACCGCGCCGCCGCCGCGCCGCCCGTTACGCATTGTATAGTATGCAACAAACCACGCAAAATTGTACCTTAAATTGATTATGATTTAAGGTTCAATTTACGCTAAAAAAGCAAGAGGCAAGCCGCAGCTTCTCCGGCATTTCGTGTGGTTAGGTATAGATATTACTTATTACAAATTACAATAGCGAAATGCGGAGTTTAATGTATTTATAAGTGTTGTATTTACATTTTTACAATATATTCATGGTTCATGCAATTAGTTTTAAATGTTTTTAATTACAAAATGTGTAATATTAATATTATGGTTTTAATGGAAATTACTAATCGTTAGGAGCGTACTAATATGTTTAGGTTGTCGATTTTACAAATAAAGTTAGTGTTTAGATTTTAGGACGTGCTCGATCCTCGCCTGAGGAATACATTGTCTTACTAATGTTACAACTGATAAATGCGGGGCTATCGTACTTGTTAAAATATTGAGTGTAGGTTTTTATTTCTTTTATATTAATCTTATATTCACGTGCAGTTTAGAAATATACTTTTTTATTTTTCTCATTATGTAAGCATGGTTTACTTTTTATTTCATGGACATTGTAAATATTGTATAAGTACATAGGTAATGAAAATATTAAAATTTAATTGACGGCCGCAATAGGCAGATGCCACAATATCACTTACCAAATGAAACCCATTATTTTAGTTTGGTGAGTAAGATTCTCGAAGTAATAATTTGCTGGTGGGAGGATATTCGCAAAGGTCCGAATATAAGGACACACGTGCATAAGTGTGTCGCGTTTTGCGTTCATTCTGTGAAACATCACACAGTAAATTTTTAATCTCTCTTCGGACTGCACTACGCTTACTATCAGTCGCATTCACAGATTACTTAGTACTAGTCGCATTGTAGTCATTTCGTAATCCCTTAGCCCTTCTAATATTATAAATGTGAATGTTAGTTTGTTTGTTACGCTTGCACGCAAAAACTACTCAACCGATCATCATGAAACTTTGTACACATATTCTTGGAGGTATTAGAAGTAACATAGACTACTTTTTATTCCAAAAAAAATAGTGTTCCCGTGGGATGAAGAAGGAATTCCGATATATTTGCTACTTTTTCATACTCAAAAAGATGGGATGGGACTGGATTACATTTCATTAGTGAGAATGAGACGGGGCGGGCGGGATATAACGGGATGGGACGGGACGGGATGGGAGATTTCAAATAAAATTAACCACGCAGACGAAGTTTGCGGGCAGAAGCTAGTAACAGGATAAAGAAAATAAACATATTTTGTGTTTTGAGCTTCGGCTTCCCTTTTAAAAAATGTCACCCTTCGCCACTGAAACCAATACCCTCTTCCAAAGATATCTACAGCGACCTTTTAAAAGCAACATATACTATATTCAATAATTATTTTATCAAAATATACTTAGACAGATTGCCGAATTAAACTTCGGTTTTGTCCATCAATTAATTTGATGATTTCGTCTTTTGTGCTGCTAATGCCTAACAATTAGCAGTCGAATTTCAACCGTTCCTGTAAATTGCAGAGTTCGCATCTGCGGGCAAATTGAGTAATTATCTTTTGTCATACATTTCCAGCGGCTGTACCTGTTATCGAGTTGCTCTAATTGTACAGTAACTGAATTGGATCTATCCGATTAATTTGTAACTTTGGTTTAATGGCGTGTATATTATTGAGATGGATATATGTCTAAATAGGCATTTCTTCTCTAAGAAAATGCTGCCATAATATTATGGCGTCCATCATATCCTTAAGATTATCGTGAGGATATAAAAAAGTTGGATAATGTAAACATTTGTCAGAACCCGATAATCTTATGGTGGTTATGTCATGCGATAATGGCATACGAGAAACTGTAAATGGTGCTTTAAATCATTCAGAGTAAATTTAGACTGCAACCGCAAACGAAGCCTGGTGGTAGTATTGTGGAGAAGTAGATGAGGGTGTAGGTGGTGGGTGTAGGTGAGCGTATTCTCGAGAAGTCGGATACGCGGGTAGCCTGTAATCGACACGGCTGCGTGTCGACGTGTGACGAGTGCGGTAAGCAGAGCCTATGCAGGAAGCGGCGGAAATAAAATACTCCACACAATGCGTACACAGATTTTAATGTACACACAAAAGTCACAATGGAAAAGTACAAAGTCACTAAGGCTAAGGTCTTATACACTACACTAATACTAAAACAAGTCTTTACACTACACACTAAATTAGTCCACTAAATATTAAGAAGGAGAGGAAAGCGACAGTCTCATAATAAATAGCAAATGAAAATGATTTGCAAAGGCGCACGGTACGTAAGGCAAAGCGAAAGCGATAGGTACGGTGTGAAGCGCGCATCGAGCAGAAGCCGACTGACATGGCGCTGCGGTGGGCCGAATGGCTGCGCCGGCGCGGGCCCGGTGACGTCATGACTACCTGAGCTACGGCCGGCGGCCAGCTGGTGAACCGTTATTTATTATATATATTAAAACAATTATTTAAGTGTATCGAATGTATGTCTGTTTGAAATAATTATTTATTTTTCTAATATGAAAGTGTGATCTTGTGTGTGTGACTGTAAAGTGAATGAATGTGGTGTGTATGTCTGAAGTGTGTGTTTGTGTGTATGTGGAGGATCGCCACAGTATTAGTGACTTCAGACACAATGCAACTAAAAATTTCGCATAATGAAGCGATTTTTGTTTTGGATATTTAACGTGGCATGAATGACTTTATTGGTTTTTACCATTTTATTTTATTATAATTTTCTGAATTTTTATTTTTTTATTTTAAGCTAATTGAATAAATATTTTTGAGATACCCGACGATCTTAATATTAGTAGAAGTTCTTAAGCCCCCGATTTCAAGTAGGCGACAAGAGTGTAAGTAGAAAATACATTTTAAATTGTGATTTTGATTTTAAAATATCTACTGTTATGTATTACACACTCTTATAGAAAAAAAACGATTCAGTATTTCTAAAAACATTACTTAATTACCGATCCATAAATTATACGAAAAAGCAATACTGCGCCGAAACGAAAACTTTCAACACGTTTTACTCGAAACTTTACGAAGTTATTGACCACTATAATACACATAATTCTAGGCTCACTCAATGAATTTTGAAACTGGATAGAAAAAAAATGTTTGTGTTTAACTATCAACATTTCTTTCTTTCTGGTGTAAGAGACCATTTCGTCAACATGATAAAAGTTCTCAAAATTTCATCAAAAGTTTAGTAATTTTTTAATTAATTCGTTTTTCCCCCGCGTTGCGAGGAATTTAGCTGTTTTGTATCGTATTCCCTTTAAGCGGGTATGCAGCCTTAATAGAACCCCGATTTAGTCAAGTATAATTTTTGTATTTACTGAAGCATGTTTGACGGATTAGTAGAGACGGGATCTTCAAAGCGCTTGGACAGAAGCTTAGCTAAAATATTCCAATCACACTATATTGGGTTTAGACTTACAACCTTATTCAGAGATAGGTTTTAAACCTATTTTAGTTATCGAAACGTTTTGCCGCTTTCAAACGACTGTAGAATTCAGTTTGAGCGAAGAAGACAAAACATTTGATAACAAAAATAGGTTTTAAAGCTGTCTATGAATAAAGTCGCTAGAATTTCGTTTAAGTTTACAAAATTGTAGGCGTGTTTTAAAATGTTGATGCAAGAGAGCTGATAAAGTAATATTATACTTATTTACTATTCTATAGTATCTATACTACGATTTTAAAGAGGCAATTTGTTTGTTTGCATTGATTAGGCTCTGAAACTAGTGAACCGATTTGAAAAATGATTTCAACATTAGAATCCTACGTTATCCTTAATGAACATAGGCTGTATTTTAACCAAAATGTATGTTTTAGTTCCTTATTGGAAACGAAAAACAATGGCGTGCAACAATTTTGGAAAAGCAGCATTATAGGGGTGAAATAAGGGACAAAATGTTGTATGGAAAATAAAAAACGCTGAAGCTATTGATGTAAAAAAACATAATTTGCTTAATAATAAATGAAAAATAATGTAATGCATAGTTTCTTTATTGGTCTTGAAGGGGCTTTTTCAGTGGTGGTAGGTCTCTCATAATTATGTGAGAGACCGCCTGGGTGATTACCACCGCAATGTCTATTTCTTTCGCCAAACAGCAGTGTAAATGCACTGTTGTATTCCGGTTTGAAGGACATTGTAGCCAGAGTAGCTACTGGACCTACCTTCTATATTTTTGTCTGTCCTCCTATTTCATCCTTATGAGATGTAATTCCAATAATATTTTGAAACATTTATATTAAACAACTGTATATAATATTAAAAAGCTTCTTGCAATAAGACCCTTCGTGGTTCTGCTTAGACGAGTATTATCAAGTTGGACTGTTAGATATTTATAAATTACATACATACATAAACTCACGCCTTTATCCCAGAAGGGGTAGGCAGAGGCGCCACCAGGACACCCACATTTCGCCTTGCATGTTCCGTCCCATGATGTGATAGGGGGCGAGCCTATCGCCAGGTCGGGCACAAATTCCTGACGCCGGGCTGATAAAAACCAATATCACTTTGCCCGACCCGGGATTCGAACTCGAGACCTCAGCTTTGTTGTCGTACCGTGGTACAACTACGCCACCGAGGCAGTCCGTCAGTCAGTTTATTAATTAAAACTGTAGATATTCATTTCGAAAGGGATTAAACATTATTTTTAGGTTTATTATTGCTATTATCAAAGATATTATGTTAACACATCAACAAACTAAGTTTTTTATCTGAAATATATTAACTTTATCTTCCTTTTCTCATTCACATATATTTAGAATGAGATCTATAACAATGAAATGTGTAATTAATTTAAAATACTTTTTTAGTAAATGTCGTCAAATTACAAACTGTCAAAAACTTTTTTAATTTCTGTCGCCGCTCAAACTTTGTCTTATCAATGTTGCGAAATTAAGGAATACAGAAAGTTTCACAAGATACATATTTTTAGTCGACTTAAGAATATAGCGTTTATTACTTAATAATTAATTTAATAATTACCCATAAGAATGGTAGAGCGTTGGCGTAAGTCGTTTAAGCAACAGTACTAAAGGGTCGGCTTGACCGCGGTGATAGGAGTCACTGAAAACCGACGTGAAGTAACCGTCTTTAAAGAAAGAAGAATAACAATATTTTTATTATTGGTACAAAAAGGACAAAAGATAAAAAGAAAAGGAAAACATTTAAGCACAAGAATAAATTATATAGAAAAAAGGCCAATATGAAATAATACCTTCTATATACTTATATACAATAATCTTTCTATTGCTTTTCTTTCTGTTATTGAGAATGCTGGAGAACCAAAAGTTGTGAGATACTCGTATTTACCTGTGTAGCAACTACCATACACGATGGTGGAAACCTCGTCATATGAAGCCCCGGAAGTGATCCAGGGGCGTAATTTATACAACAAATTAATATTGTTTGTGTAATACGCTCATAGTACGATAAAGTTTTAGTGGGCAAAGATAAACAAACAGAAAGTGAAATATTAATTGATTTCACTTGAAGTTACGTTATCTACACGCGACTAGCATACTCAACAAATATCTAAATATACATGCCCACATAACCTCACAACACGATATTACTTACCAGTGAAATATGCCAACTTCTATAGAATTTTGCGGCTCTTCTGTGAATCAGGGCTGGTTAGAACACAATTACAAAACTCTGCTATCATCAAATACAACGCGAGATTAGAGAGCAAAGACGGGAGAGCAAACCCACGAGTGTACCAACTTGTCTTCAACTCAGCGAAGTTAATTAAAGCATGCGAGTAGTTCGAGAAAACTCATTAATCAAATGAATTATTTTTTTCTGCCTGTGTTTTATTATGTGGGGGTATTGACTGTGTCTCTGTGAGGTGTTGTGTTTAGGTGTGTGGGGTGTTTTAACTGACAACAGGGAGAAACCTCGCTATTTGATACGATGGTTCTCCCGTTGTCCGTTTCATGTGTTGGTGTAGGGGGATCTTCCGTAGGGACAGGACTACGGCATGGCAATGTTTTCATCCGCCCCTCGTCGGCCCCCCTGGCTAGTGTTAAGGGAGTGAATTGTGTGTTGATGTTGTGAGTCAGGTGTGTGGTCGCAGGATGATTTGCGAAGCTTTGAGGTTTGCTGTTGGTCAGATGAAGTAGTGGTCAGCTTTATAGTATGTGATATCGATTTTTTCATAGATTACTTCCGTATTTAGCAGTGGGGGATTATCGCCTGATACAGGGGGTCATTCTATAATCCGACACGAAGTTCGAATGCTCGAACATCCGACATCCATGATAAAACAAATGTACTTACTCTACAAAATGATCAAATCCTCTACAGTACTACATAACAATAGACTAAGTACGGAGTGAATGATTTTTAGTGGAACACTTATAAATTGCACGACGTCGAACGTTCGAACTTTGTTTCGGATCATAGAATAACCCCCCAGTACTGGTCGTGTGACGTTGTCTAAGTGAATATAGGTATTTTTATAGTTCAGCAAAGTTAGACAATCTGGTGGTCTGTATATAATAAATCTAAGTAAAAAAAATAAATGTAAATATCTACTCACCTTTATTTATCTCTTTTGTATTTAGTGAGATTGAAAATTCGGCACAAAAAACTTGTTTTAAAGGGTTTTTCATTATTTTTATAGGGTCATCGAGATATCAGAAAATTAGCTGTCGTCTTTTTATTACTATGAACTTTTTTCAGTTTATTATATTATTATTACATATGGTAGATATTTATTGAATATTAGGTTCTTTTAGTAATTTATATGGTAATTTAATACGAGACTCTTAAAATAAGCTTAATCTTTATATCTTTGCCAAGGGGTGTTGAAGTTCAATGAAGGTTGAAATTACTTGAAAATATGGGCTTCTTAGTACAACTTACACCTATATTTATCTGAAAAGAAACCTATGCGTCTTGAAAGCTGTGGACTCAATTTCTATTCATTGTCGAAATCTCGCCAACCGTTCCGAATTTAGTTCGCGGTTTTTCAACATGCTCCCAAAATCTCTAAATCTTCCATCTAGTAGGACGGAGAACATATCACCCGAAATTACTTAGGCACTAGAAATTCCAAAACACCTACCGTATTGTACAACCGAAAGTACGATTGAGAGGGGTTAGGCCATATAGTCCGCCACATTGGCCTAGTGCAGGTTGGCGGAATTTACATACCATATACATTTTTACAAATCGCTATACAATGCAGGTTTCCTCACGATGTTTTCTTTCATGGTTATAGTGCGTAGTGATGAACACACATGACTTCGAAAATCCAGAGGTAAGCCTTGGGATTTGAACCTACGACCACCGTGAGCATGTTGGCAGCTGCGTCTGATCCGTTACATAAAGGTCACCAGGCACATATTAAGCCAAATATCCTTGGAATTTAAATAGTTCGTTCAAACGAATGCCAACAGACACCTTTATTGAAATATTTGGGATTCCACCAGACGTTACTTACACGTGCGATGGGAAACAATTTAAAACAGTCCAAGTGATTTGTAAACTTTGAATGATAAATGAATACAAATGAGAGTATGACAGGTATGATGAATTGGCAGACTTTGCTGTGTGTTGAGATACCGAAGTAAATGAGTGACGAGAAATTCGCGAACAGTGGTTCTATAGCTCGTTTATCTTCTAAATCACTAATGAAAACGAGTAGGTTATAATTTTGCAGCTGATCATTTCTGGCATTTATAAATAGAGACATTAAAAAAGCTTATATTAATAAATAATTAAACAAATACACTCAACAGTCACATACATAGTCCTAACCCCACACTAAGATCGAGTCTTGTGTCGTGTGTATCAGAAATTACGAGAGACTGCGGTCACACAAACACTCAGACCTGAAATACCTTAATTTGATATAAGAAATAAAGTTAGGTAAACAAGAATCTCTGTTTTTTTCACTTACATGTGTTCATAATAAAGTATTGCTTACTTTGATGGTAAAAAACTTGCATACCCGACGAGAGTCCAAAAACTATACACAGAAATGTATAAAGAAAGAGATAGTAACAAACATGCTAGTTGTTAAATCTGTAAAAATGGAGTTTTCTGTTTCTTACCCATAAATTAATATAAATAATGCAAGAATGGCAGTTTTACAATTGGAAGTCGAAAGCGAAAAGCTATCGTACTTCCTTATGAACAATACGAAAATGCATTTGAATTGAAACTTACATCTCTTGCTATTCGAACGTTGTGCCGCCGAGGTCTTTTTACATCCACTTCAGTAATATTTTACATGCATTTTTCTATTTCACAATACAGAAAGATAAGCTCTAAAAATTCCTTCGTTAATGTAGTCATATTTCATATTACATCTAATGCATCTATCATGTAAGCTTTTTCCTAGAGATGCAAGAGCGAAATTCCTCCACAATATATAACCAGGCTTATGGTTGTACATAGCCAAAATAGGCTTCTTAACAGTTTTAACCAAATGTGTACATTTTAGAGCACTAAAAAAAATTTGTGTCAATGTTGATCACATTTATGAATGGACCATTGTGCTCAAAACACGTTTTCATAAAATTTTCTCGATAGAAAAAATTATACTATAATCATGACTGCCTCGGTGGCGTAGTTGTATTACGGTACGGCTACAAAGCTGAGGTCTCGGGTTCGAGTCCCGGGTCGGGCAAAGTGGTATTGGATTTTTCAATTCAATATCAGCCCGGAGTCAGGAATTTGTGCCCGATGTGGCGATAGGCTCGCCCCCTATCACACTATGGGACGGAACATACAAGGCGAAATGTGGGTGTCCTGGTGGCGCCTCTGCCTACCCCTTCGGGGATAAAGGCGTGAGTTTATGTATGTATGTATGTAAAAAATCATAAAATAACCATTAAAATTGAAATTCTATCAATTGTAACTGTTTTATTTATAAACAAATCTAAATAAAATTAATAAAAGTGATTTAATATATAATAATAAGGGGATCTGTTGTATTTATTTATCGATTAAGATCGTGACTTTATCTACGTTGTTCATTTATTATATCATTGTTATTGTATATCTGTATAATTTTCTTTGCCGTTTCGTATTTTTTATTGTATTCGCAGGCAGACAAGGAAGCGGCCCGCCTGATGTTTAGCGGTCACTGCCGTTCATCGACCTTCTCAGTGCCAGGGTCTATCACAACCAAATCGCTGCTTACCGTAAGGAGAATACCCTCTTTAAACCTCGCCCAAAGAATAAGTCATAACGCTCCGGGAACACCGAAGCAGGGTTCGTTCCAGAGCTTACGAGTCCAAATGTTATTGTGTATTTATGTATAATTCTGTTTTCAATATTATGATTGCGTTGTATTTCGCGCCACAAAATATTGTTGTTTCATAAAGTTAAAATAAGTATTAATGTATTTTGTTTACTCGTGTAGCTTATAACATTGCGGTTATTCTGTCACGTCGACTGTGTATGCAGAAACTTTATTAGATTTGTATTTAATAGAAATGTGGCAATAATACAAATATTAGGTTAAATGTTAAGGACTGTCTAGGTGGCGTTATTGTACTGCGGTATGGTTACAACGCAGTTGAAGTGCTATTGGATTTTTCTATTCATTAACATCTGCCCGGAATTTCTGCTTGATATGGCTATAAGCTCGCCCCCTATCACGCCGTAGGACGGAACACACAAGGCGAAATGTGGGTGTCCTAGTGGCGCCCCTGCCTACCCCTACTGGGAAAAAAAGTTTATGTATGCTTATATAACTCTCTAAGCGGATCATAAACGCTCAATTGGTCCGCTACCTGGAGGATCACTCGTTGATCAGTGACAGACAGTACGGATTCCGTCACAACCGATCAACGGGTGATCTTCTGGCGTTTGTCCTGCATCGCTGGGGTGAGGCGATAGACCGGCGTGGCGAGGCTCTTGCTGTGAGCCTCGACATAGCCAAGGCGTTTGATAGGGTCTGGCACCGTGGTCTCCTATCCAAGCTTCCGGCATACGGTCTGCCCGGCAACTTGTGTTCGTGGATTTCTGGCTTTCTGCATGGGCGTAGAATGCGTGTTGTCGTTGACGGACACGCTTCGGCGCTCATGTCGGTAAATGCCGGAGTTCCGCAGGGCTCGGTGCTGTCGCCCACCCTGTTTATTCTGCATATCAATGATATGTTGTCACTTGGCAACATTCATTGCTATGCAGATGACAGCACGGTTCATGGGCGATACTGCCATGGGTCCCCAGGTTGCCGGGTCGACACTGTGAGTGGGCGCGAGGATCTTGTCATTGGGCTCAATCGGTCCTTGGATCTCATTTCTACATGGGGCTCCAGGAATATGGTTGAGTTCAATGCCAGGAAAACCCAGGTGTGTGCGTTCACGTGCAAAAAATCCCCGTTCTCTCCCCTCCCCATTCTTCAGGGTATTCCCCTCTCAATGCGGAATGACCTGAGTATCCTTGGTGTGGATATCCGTTGTGATCTTAATCCAAGGAATCACATCGAGGGCGTAATATCTGCCACTTCCCGCAGGGTTGGGGTCCTGAACAAGGTGCGTCGGTTTTTCGCGCCCGGTCAACTCTACCGCTTGTATAAAGCGCAGGTTCGGCCGGGTATGGAATACTGTTCGCACCTCTGGGATGGATCCGCCCAGTACTTACTCGATGCTTTGGATGGATTGCAGCGGCGGGCCATCCGCATTGTGAATGATGCAGACATTACGGGGAACTTAGAGTCGCTACAGTTACGGAGGGATATCGCCTCTCTAAGCGTGTTCTACCGTCTGTATCATGGCGAATGCTCTGAGGAATTGTTCAATTTAATCCCCTCCTCTCCTTTCCTTAACAGGACCACGCGTGCTGGCCTGCGGAGCCATAGCTTGACTGTTCAATCCATTTCGGCGCGAACCAAAAGGATCTCTAATTCTTTTTTCTGCCGTACAGTCAAGCTGTGGAACGGTTTGCCATCGCACGTGTTCCCTCCTTCCTATAATCCTGGGTCCTTCCGCCGTAGCGTGAAGAGGCGGGCCGGCATGATTGTATGGAATGGTATGAGACTACCGTTTGATACCATTCGATACTCTATCTGGACGGCATTAGCACTTACCATCAGGTGCAATGCAGTCACTATGCCGTGCCAGGTAAAAAAAAAAAAAAGTGCCCGTAGGATAAACGTCTTTTTAAGATGACATCATCGTGCATAAATGAAAATTGTTTCTTTTACTGGCTTGGTAACTTTACCGACTGAAATTGCTTTGGCTCGAGAAAATGACTGGACTGCAATTATTTTCTTTGCCTAAATGTACATTACGGAGTGCGCTACCGAAGCCTTCATAATATTAAAATTCTTAATCTTGAAAATACCCGTCATCAAATATGTTAAGCTCTGTATTTACCTATATCTACCTGGTTAATTTGTGAAAACTAATCTACTTTTGGACAGTATCATAGATAAATCCGGCAAAGTGACGTCAAATTAATACATTATATAAATGCACTGCACAATGCTCAAGTCAAAGGCACAGAAATTAGTTATTCTATTTGTAACGCTCGGTCACACGTGTGAGTAGTGCGATGATACAGCCCATTTGCCTGATGGTAAGCGAAATGACCGCTTATGGATAGTAGCGAAACCAAATAACACCATGAATTACCTACAAATCTACTCTGGCTACAATGTCCTTAAAACCGCAACACAACAGTGCATAGCTATTAGGCGGGAGAAATAGAAATTGCCGGCGGTGGTACCCACCCAGGCGGCCTCTCACATATGAGAGACCTACCACCATTATTTATTTTTATATAAACACTCTTTAAGTTTCATACCCAAAGTGAAATTGGATGCAGCTGATGTCAATTCACATGCTCCATTTTATATTCATAGGGCAGTTTTATTAAAAAAACGCTTGAAACTTCAGGTAAGCCTCACGGGACAAAATGCTATTTCCAGTATTCTGCAGTATTGCATTGCTGGAACCTTTAATTATCGCTGCAGGCTTTCCTGTTATCAAATTGTTACACGCCTTTTTGAAGTCTGTTCGGGCGAACTTCACTGATAAAATAGCATTCGTGAGTGCCTTCACATCAACAAAACCTTCAAGTTTATTTTTACGAATTGTGGTCTTCGATATTTATTTGTCAAACAGTGATAGTTTGTGTTCATAGTTTTTATTCCTTTTATATCCTTTTCTAAATTGTGATACGAAATTTAATGAACCTCCATTATACTTTGTGAGTGAACAGTGATTTCCGAACCAAGTGGAAGAACAAAAAATGTCTGAATGACAAAAAAAAAAAAAATGTTTATGTCGTCTTACAAAATGTAGAAGACAGGGTAAGGTTGGGATCTTGTAGTAAGCATTAAATATGCTTGTAGCAGAAAATCCCGATCCTGAATTAAAATTTGTAACTTTTGGCACATTTGCTACGATAGTTAATGATGTCTGACGGTCGGCGTATTGTTAAATTTGAATTCCGAAACGGTAACTGTTATTGTAATTGGCATAATAATTTCAATACCTAAAGGTATTGCAATATTAAATATTAAAATTGTTAATGTGTAAGTCAAAAACGTATATTTATAAGTAAAATACAATTAAAATTATTAGTAAAGTAAAATTCAAATTAAATCAATAGTAAGGTAATCTGATAATTTTAACAGAATTAGATATAAGCGCTACAAGATTTTCGTTGTATTTTATTTAAAATAAATAAAATTTTCACGAATTTGCTACTTCTAGAAAAATAAGAAAAAGTGTGTATTTTTTATACATAGCTTGTTATTTTAGAATGCACCATCAACAATATAACAAAGGAGTTGTCAAATTGAATTTTATTAATTTATACAAAGTTGATACGACCGATGGGCATTTTTTTAAACTGCATATACTAGGTACAATTTCAAAGTTCTGTACTAAAAATCTATTAAATAGGAGCAGTAGTTTATTCATAAATGATTTTGTAAGTTTTTGCCCCTTTTGAACTCGATGTAGCTTTTCTAACAGCTGATTACGTCTAACGCACAGGTCAAACACCTTAAAACGATAGATCCTACTAAAATCTACGCGCTGTTGCCGCTCTTACACAAGTCACATAAATAAGTACAACTAAATTACTTAAAAAGTTGGCGATGCAAATAAGAAAGCAATAAATACACACCTGCACTTTCATTACGAGAGAGACAAATCATAGCAAAACATCCCGCGCGTAAAAGAAATAGAAATAGGTCAGTGTGTTGCTATTGCATCTTAACAAATAAAAATTGTTTGCTAAAGAAATTGTTATTTTAGTGCGCCGTCGCTATCCTTTCGGAACGGATGTAACACGGAAACTCCTGCGCCGCCGCGCCGCTTGTATCTTGTCGATCTTGCGCCGACAATTGTGATTTTGTATTGTTATTATGATAGGACACTAAATGAGTTTAAGACATTATTTCTTTTTTTTATTGTGACATGACACGTAACTTGGGATAATTATTAGTTAATGTTTTTTTGTTATTGACTGTTGTTTATTGTCAAGGACACGTAATTAAATTGTGTTTGTGTTTGTAATTAAACTGTTTAGCAATGCCTCGTGTAACTTACACTGCGTCAGAATGCACTGCTTGGTTTTTATTTACGGCGAATGCCATGGAAACACAGATTTAGCTCTGTGTACATACCGCGAAAGGTATGTTGACAGCCACAATTGCCCCGGGAACGCCCGCACAATAACATTGGCAGTACAAAGATACGAGACAACAAAAGTATAGTGCCGCAACAGGAGGGAGTGCCAGCGCGGCAAATACCCGCTGCTTGGGAAGAACGAATTTTAGATCTAAAACTACCTTCAAAACTACGTAAATACGCGCGGTGCGCCGGCGCGGCGTACCGCCACGACACAACGATAACACACGCCCCGCGCGACGTTGCCAGTTCAGTTCATCAATGGTCAGTGATATTTATTTACAAAGGATGGTTGCGTTTTACTCTTATTTGTAGGCTATTTAGTTTGCTTGAAACAAACAAAATTTCATTTTTGGTATTATAATTTTTTGTGCCGTGTCGAATTAATACTAAGGACGTATAGTATACGTAGTGTAATTTAATGCCCATCTGTCGTATCAACGCGGTATATTAAAAAAATCTTTGATGTATTATTTTTTTAGATGAAAAATGTAATATTCGCAATTGTGATTTAGCTCTTTTTAAAAAATATATAAAGACGTCATTTTTTTTACATTTAGCGAAAATACGACGACATTGAGTAGCTATAACAGTATTTCGTATTTCGTATTATAAGAAAAATCCCTTTGTGGGTTTTTTCTTATAATACGAAATCTCTGATGTTGATGAATTCTTTTAGAGGTTATGTTCAGCAGTAAACTGGTTGTAGCTGAAAATGAAGATGATTATAAAGCTACAAAGTTGCAATGTTGCTAAACGTTGTTATTATAATAGACGTTTTTTGGATCAGGCCATAACCACCCACGGCTCCCAGGGCTTAAGCCATAGTCGACTACACTCGCCTAAATCTAAAAACCCTATTTTATGAGCAGGTTTCTTCACTTTGTTTTCTTTAACCGTTAAAAGACGTTTTGTTTGGTATGAACACAGGCATGACTCCGAATAAATCAGACGCGTGCCCTGGAATTTGAACCCGTGACTACCGTTTCGGCAAATGTCCGGTTAACAACAGGCCACAACCCACTTGTTGATTATCACCCAAAATTAATAAGCAATCCCAATCCCTATCTAAGGATCGATCCGGAAAATAGACCAATCAGAACACATCAAATGTGAGCGTGTCGGCAATACCTTGAGCCCATTGGTTTATTTTCACTATCGATCTTTAGATAGAAACGAAGATCGTTTATTAATCATGGCCATATGATAGCAACAAACACTAATTTAATAACTACACACATGCATAAACTCACGCCTTTTCCCAGAAAGGGTAAGCAGAGGTGCTACCAGGACACCCGCGTTAAGCGTGTGTGTTTCGCTAATAATTAATAGAAAAATCCAATATAACTTGACCCGAAACGGGAGTCGAATTTCGAACCTCAGACCTAAGTGCTGTAATCGTATCGTGGAACATCTGCGCCACCGAGGTAATTAGTGTTATATATTATGTGCCAATGTTAGTACGTTGGGTTTTAGTACTTAACTTTCTACGGAATATTTATTGTTCAAATTGCATATTAAACGAATCTTCATCCTAAACACATTACACAAATCCTGTACCTATTCATAGCATCTGAATATATAATGATTTGAATAAATTCAATATTGTCTGAAGTTGTTCGTGTTTCTATTCTTATACCTTTGTAGTCGATATCAGAAACTATTCTGGGTATTTGCTATCGCTATTTTACCCTATTTATTTGCAAAGGCAACCTTACAATTTGGATTCCTTGCGATACATTTCTGTCAGTAATGATTGTATGGTATAGTTGATGTCAAATGTTTAATAGTTTTTTTAAACGAAATAAAATAAATCCTTTGAAGCGCAGTTAGTAAAATAGCCAACTGCGAAAGAGAGTCTGTGGATTCGATCTCGCACCACGGTTTTTTTTTAACACGTTCATCATTACAATTGTCATTAATACAATTAAGAAAAACATGCATGTATAGGTGTTCACTCTCAATCGATTCCCTCGATTGTAGAGTAGGCCCGTGCCCTGCAGTGGGACGTATATGGGCTGATATAGATAGATAGATATAGATAGGTGTTAGACCCACGCTGTTGTTATTCATAACTTAGTATATATGGACAAGCTCGTCCGGAGCGGTACCTCTGTCTCACAGGAAATCGACAGGAAGCGACAGCTATGCGTTTCGTTTGGTAAGTGAGATTGGCGATTGCCCAATACCCATCGCACTATTTCCTTTCCGCTCTCCTCCCAACTTTATAGGCCGGAAACACACCCATGATCCAGCACGGTGGATGTTCATGGGCCAGAGTGATCATCAGGTGGCATGTTTGCTCGGTTGCCGGAACTATGCAATAATAAGAAAACGATATGTTGGTTGATTACTCACGCTTGAACGATTCAATAAATTTAACTTAATGCATGTGTAGCATGTATTTTTAATTAAATATAGCCATTACTCCTACTTCATATATACTTTTACTGCGCCTAACATCCTTCTCCGTAAAGGGTAAAAATATTTTGCTTCACGTATTAATAGAAAGAAACAAAGAAAGCAAAGAAAGATACATAAAGATACTTACCAAATTTAAAAGGTAGACATTAGTGACAGTTCTCATTCGTCTATTACTCGCTAGAGTGGCGATGACCAGACAGTTCCCAGATATAGACAGTAGGAATATCGCGAAGTATGGCGGTAGAATGAACCTCCACTCGTACGCGTTGCTAGCAACCTTGCTCGCAACGCTCGTGTTGCGAACTGCAACATGCGCTGCAACCGTTGTTGTAACGTCCCTCATACGGAGCAATGAGGTGTTGTACGTTGCGAAAATTATGTCCTCCATTTTTATCTGTAACAAAATAAGTTTATGTTATAGCTCTTATTTTATGTTTTAATCATTTATTTTAAAAGCTTTTATTTAATTTGCAATGTATGTTTGTTGGGATGGAATCTTGCTACTCAATTTTGAAGCTGATAACTTTAACCGATTGGGCCGAAGTTTTGTATACACGTGTAGTTTTGATGACAATACACGATAAGCTGTGTGATGTCGTTCTAAATCCAAATCCAAATCCATGGCGGAATAGTTATTTTTAATGCACTTCTACAATATAGGTATCAAATAAAAGGAATTGCTCAGAATAATTAGAAAATTATTCTGACATCACTCTTAAACCAACATGGCGGACTTCTGAATTTTTTTAGTTCGAAATTAACCGGCATACGAACTTGCAACAATGAAGCGTTGAATGAGATGAATAGACTCAAAAACCTAGCCAGCGATAACTAAAAATAAAAAATAAATTAAAAGCAAAAAAAAAAATTAAAACAAGCGTTTATTTAAATGCGCATAAAAGAAGAAAATAAAATTTTCCTTTTAAATTTTAATTATCAACTTGAAATTTCTTTTACAATTTTAATTATGAACTTATAACCTCATTATATACAAGTTACATGATCATAAAAGCGGGTCCCTATTTAATTAAGTAACTCAATCTGCTAAGTTAGTTTTTTTTATTTCAATTTAATTAAATACTTATAGGTACATACGCAAACCTGGTGATTACATTGCATTACATTATGCAAATAATCCAATTAAAATATCCGATGTGAAAGCTGATTCAAAAGCATTTTACGAACCGTAAATACACTTAGGTGTAACATTTATTCGTATTGAACATTCAGTATTTTACAAATTAAAATAATGAATAATACTTAAATAACCACCCAACACCTAATTAAAATATAGGTCCTGACCCCACGATAAGGTAAGAGCCATGTGTCGTAGGTATCAAAAACTAAGAAATACTTTTCGGTCATACAAGTATCCAGATTAGAATCAAATAGTTATTCACACAATTATTTTATTCAGTGAGGGGATCGAATCCTCGGCCTCTCGTATCATATTCAGCTTCTAACCACCTGCGCCACTGCTATTAATTATGATTAACTGTCGTACCGCAAATACGACTTCAATCTTAGGGCTTACATCTATTTTGTACAACCTTTTGATAGGGGGCAGCATGGGTGTCCTGTAGGCTTTCCCGGTCGACGAGCTTGCCAGTTTTCTTTTGTTTTATATAGCCCATATATAGCCCATATTCGCACCGAAAAGAAAACTGGCAATTTATCAATCAAAAATCGCCATTAGAACAAAACTACTGAGATTCCGAAATCATTTTTAAATAAATTACACTTCACGGTTTTACACATAATTCTAAATAAACAGTAAGATAAAATATCGTGCTATAAAATACAAGAGATAAATTCAAGAATTTCGTTGTAAAACATCCAATCCCAAGTATCTAAACAAATACATAAAGGTCATTAGTTTTTTGTGCGGTTATTGAAACAAGGCCTCTATTTTACAGTTGCATTCTTAACTATCCGTCTTATTAGATTTTGTTATCACTAGATTGAATGTCAAAGGAAATTACTTGAGAAATCAGTGCATTTGAGAGCTCTTAATGAGTATTTTCAAAGTCTCTGAACTCCTACGTAACTTGGGTAGTCAATAAACCTTTTGTGTGGTTGAAACCAATTCTATTCAATTGTGAAGTTCGAAAATAACTCTCTGAGAAAAAGGAATGAATTTCCAAGGGGTAGTTCATCAACAATAGATTTTTTCTTTATGCATTTATAAAATAAGACTTCACAGAATTGCACTGGTACAACAAACTATAGAACAGATTTCGAGTTTTTAGATAAAAGTCTTCTTTTTAAATTGAAGTAAAACGTCGCCTTTTGTATTTTATTTTTTAATAATGAATTACATGATGATTTTTTATCCCGCACGATGGTTATATTCTTCTATTTTATTACAACGTGGGATGGTTATGTTAAGCAATGTGAACTGTATGTTGTATCTCTGCCTACCTTCTCGGAGAAAGGAGACAGCCTCCGTGGCGCGGTTAGCCGCCAGTTGTGAAACGCGAGGCCACGTATTCAATCCCCGCAGCGAGCCAAATGTTTGTGTATATAACACAGTTATTTGTTTCGGGTCTGGGTGTTTGAGAGACCGATTTTTTTCTCGTAGTTTCCAATACTTACGTCACAAGTCTCGATCTTAGTGTGGGGTCAGGATTATGTATATGACTGTGTCTTTATTTTTTATTATTATTTTATAAGCGTGAGCTTATTGTCCATATACACAGGGTATCTCAAGACCGCGACCGAAAACGAAGCCAGGTGGTAGTTTTAGTGGTTACAGACTCAATGCAAATAAAAATTTCACCAAAACAGCGACAGTTTTTTTTTTTATAATTTTTAAAAAATCATCTTTTTTGGGTGGTAAATACCTAGTTATTGCGAAAATAATAATTTAAACGCTTACGTACCATTGAGTATTTAGAGATAAAGAGGTCTACATCATTATTTTAGGAAAGCTATGTATTTATCACCCAAATACGACGATAAGTAAAAAATTACAAAAAAAAATTGCCGATTTTTTTTGAGAAATTTTTACTTGCTTTGTGTCTGAAGTCACTAATACTATCACCTGGCTTCGTTTTCGGTCGCGGTCTTGATATACCCTGTATAATGTAAACCCGTAAAAAATGTAATTTTATACAGAGAACGCAATATGAAAGTATAACATTTTAATTAGACGTAACTTGACAGAGCCGACCCGAATATAAAGCTTACTAGCGAGAGATGTTTCATCTCGACGTTAAAAGCATTCGGCTGACTGCCTAATTGCATGAGCCAACATCGTAGAAAGGCTCGCGAGCCGGCAAAATTTTCGCTGATTAATCGTGCGGCTGAGATATTATCTTGCGAAGAAGGGTTCGAACTAAGAAGTTCACCACGCTTGTTGCACGTACCAGAGAAGTGATGTGAATTTAATATACGATATTTTAGACTTGGCTTGTGGGTTGGATAGTTATATTTGCCTTAAGGGGCTTCAAGATGGGTCTAGACGGCACATAATATATATTTTTTAATGTAAAATTTATCTCATAATATTCAAACAGCTTGGAAATCGAATTTCGACACACAATTCACAGCCTTATTTTGTTGTGATAATGGGAAGATGATATTTCCAATATTTTCTACAAACTTTTTAACATGTATCGATAAGAGAAATAATATTTTTAAAATTATTTCTATGCAGTGGGCGTACATGAAAGCTCGCCTTCTCGCAAATTGTACCCAAAATAATGTATAAGTGCAGACATGATAGATCTTTGTTGAATATTGACAAATTACTATTGTTTAAGGCTTATTCCGAAAATAAAATTATGTTTTTATTCAATCTTGCATCAGTAAACTACAGGGGTGTTGGAACAATGCGATTGCTTCAACAAACGAGGTCTCATTACTGCATTGGTGTTGGTTGTTGAAATGTATCGCTTAAAGCAGGTTATTGTGCTGCATTTGTTTTAGTTGTAGAAACGTATTACATCTTCGTTGTGAATACGCTTTTCGATAAAAAAGAAGGTGTATAGAAGTAATATATGTAAGATGTCTTAAAAATAATATTATTTTCGGAATTGGTACAGCCACGCTGTTGTCAGCTTTGACTCAGTATGAATGGGCAGGCTCGTCCGGGGCGGTACCACTGTCTCACAGGAGACCGACGTGAAGCGACAACTTTGCTGTCGAGTTTGGTTCAGTGGGTGAGTTTCCGGGATGCCCAATACACATTTCCTCTTCCCATTTTCATGGGGTGGCAACATATCCTTGATTTAAAGGTTGTGGATGTTCATGGGCAGTAATTATTTCCCATCAGATGACCTGTTTGCTCATTTGCCAATTAATGTCTGTTATAGACCAACGATTGTATAATGACCGGAACAATTCGGAATACGTGAAAACCTGAAAACTCTACAACACAATGAAATACTATAATACAACGAAAAAGCTCAGGATTATTAATATAAAAGAGGAATTCCGCAATAGTATGCATCCTGTTTCAACCGTGTTTTTTTAACTGTAGAATATCAGTTATTTCATTCCCGCAGCACACTTCCAAATTTAATTACATATAGTAATTGAGTTGAACTCGCTACTCTTTAGTTAAAGCTGGAGTTCAGCTTGCTTATTCGTTCTCATTAATTCTAATATAGTTGCCGCGTTGAAACAGTACTACCATTTTGTTTAGTCCTTGGCAAAATGAGGGTAAAATTTTGTTCTATAATATCTAAATATCAACTGTTGTGGGCATTTTCACCTTTTTGCCACACCTATTACTGGAAATGGACTTTTCGGTCTCACATACACCCAGACCCGGAACAAATACCTGTGGATCACTCAAACATTTCTTTAGGTGCGATGATCGAACCCGCGGCCTCTCGGTTCACAGGCGGCGTCTAAACAACTGCGCCGCGGAGGCTGTCGAATAATGAATATAATAATTCAGTATCACTTTGCTCAACCCTTGTTTGAACCCGAGACTTCAGCTTTGTAATCGTACCGTAGTACAGCACTGAGGCAGGGAATAGTACCTGTTTTGACAGAATCTGTGGCGCAGTTTTTCACACGTCGATTTTTAATACATTTTTCTGCGATTCACAAATATTTGTCTCGGGTCTGAGCGTTTGTGGACGAAATATCTGTTGTGCTCACTGGGTCTATTAACGCGAGGATGTATTTATTAATTTAATTTAGGTGACATTGTAAAACACACTATATGCACTTGGTTTTATTCAATTAACAATTATTAATTAAGCACAGGTACGTGTTAATGTCGACGTGTTAAAACCTTTCAGACGACGCTACGTGTTGGGTCGTCGGCAGCAGGCTTTGCCAGATTTTCTTGCAAATCGCGCGTTTAATATTACATTAGACAGTTTTGTTGGCGAGATGATTTGTATAATATTAGCGATATAAATATTATAAAACAGTTTATTGTCGGTTAAGTTTCTTGTAGGACGGCGGATTTTCACTGCTTTTTTAACAAGATATTGTATACATATACAGGGTATATCAAGACCGCGACCGAAAACGAAGCCAGGTGGTAGTATTAGTGACTTCAGATACAATGAAATGAAAAATTTCGCAAAAAAAATCGTCAACTTTTTTTTGGTAATTTTTTACTTATCGTCGTATTTGGGTGATAAATACATAGTTTGCCTAAAATAATGATGTACACCTTTTTAATTTTTAAGACGCAATGGTACGATAGGGTTTAAATTACTATTTTCGCAATAACTAGGTATTTGCTACCCAAAAACAATGATTTTCAAAAAATTGCAAAAAAAAATCTGTTGCTTATTTTGCAAAATTTTTATTTGCATTGTGTTTGTAACCACTAAAACTACCACCCGACTTCGTTTTCGGTCGCAGTCTTGATATACCCTGTATATTGGCATCTTTGTCTTCCCGATGCTACTTCATATATAATGAGGAATCTCATGTAATATTATATTAAAATTAGTCGCCTGAATCGTAGTCTATATATTATACTGAAAACCTATCGAAAATTCATATAACAAAAATAAAATAGTTTCATAACATATCACTGACATGAATGTTGACATTCATCTTCAATCCAGTCACTTTAATATTACCATGCGATATGTTTGGCCAAAGTTTGTGGTATCTGCAAATGTTTGTTTGGGCTTTTATGAGATTTCCCGGACATAAAATTTTCCCATCCGGTTCGAAAGCGAATGTGTAACTGATCATAAAACTACACACTTGTATGGGTCTAAATGGCGGGTTTAACAACTTGTTTATCCAAGTAGATATGAGAGAATGTGTATATACTTTAAAAACATTGCTCAAATATTTTCCGACATGTTTTACGAATAACTTTCGATAATATTTAGTATTACATCCCAAACACACGAAGTAGCTGAAAGTTTTTACATATTTAAATTATCCAAAAACATCTACTATGGTAATCAAAAGGGCTAGGTAAGAGGGACATTGAATTGGTAAATAAAATTCCTTTAATGAAGTCAGACGGAAGTTTAACCCCATTTGGACAATAAGACGCCTTGGTAATTACGACTCTAAAGTTTAAATATAATTTAGTATAGTACTTCCGTTAGAGGATGAAAGAAAACAAAGATCCCGGAACCAATGAAAGCTGGTTCTATATTGATATAATTTTAAGTAGACAGTAATTTAACACTATTTAAAATAGTTTAAATAGTGAGGCTACCTTCATATTCTATTTTGTATTAATTACAAACCTATTTGTGAAGCTATTTTGTTTTAAAATATGTTTGAAAAAGTACGTTTAATAGTCTTCTTATGCATTGATTACTATGTATGTATCACCAGTCAGAAAATATTGAGCTAATCGAAAAACTAGTGTAGGATCGTGATTGACGTACATACATACATAAACTCACGCCTTTTTCCAGTAGGGTTAGGCAGAAGCTCTACCAGGACAAACACGTTTCGCCTTGTATGTGATTGACGTGCAAATATTTAATCATACATTCAGTTGCCGTATAGAGCTTATTAATAGACGGTAAAATTGAAAGAAAGAAAATTTTGATAAAAGCTACTGATGTGTCAATTTTAAAAATGTCGCGATCAATTTGTTGTGGAAGAAGGGGGGCAGTTGGTAGTTCTGTGGTACAGGCCTTCAATGCTCATGTACCTATTTCTGAAGAAGCGTGTCCCTTGATATAACTTATATCATATTTATATTTATTCGGTTAAGAGTTTCATAAATTTTATCGATAATACAATTTCAAACTAAGCTTCGCAATACAGCAAAACTTTTTTTAAGTTTGCCAATCTTTAACGTATGTGTGCGGTAGAGCTTCATTTTATTCAGAATATTGTATCAATATTTCCATATTTCTTTGCTATAAAAATGACAGAGTATTTTCTAGGAAAAACCCGTACGAGTACCCAGACGTGTATGTCTTACAAAAAATGTTAAATACATAATGTATACATATTAAATACAAACACAACTCTTGGATTTTTGGATGTGTTGCCGGCCCTTCAAATTGGGAGGTAAGTGGGGAAGAAAAAGGATGAGAAGAGGAAAGAGGAATTGGGCATCCCGCATTCTCACTCAACGAACGGAACGCGACAGCAAAGTTGCCAGTTCACAAATCTCCCGTGAGACAATTTTACTCTGGACGAGCCTGCCCATTCATGCTGGGTCATGACTGACAACAGCTTCTCTACCACTTTTAAAAGGTTAAACTAGTGTGGTGCTTTTGGGCTCAGACTGTATACCAGTACCGAAGAGGCAGGATAATCGTTTTGACTGGCATTATTGCTACATACATAAACTCACGCCTTTATCCCCGAAGGCGTAGGCAGAGGCGCCACCAGGACACCCACATTTCGTCTTGTATGTTCCGTCCCAAGATGTGATAGGGGGCGAGCATATCACCATATCGGGCACAAATTGCATTGAAATGCCCCAACTATTTAGCACATGTGCATCTCGGGACTAAACTATGAAACTTTTTTCACTTACGTCACATCTTTAACACAGAAATACCGGAGTGAAAAAAGAGTACATTGTCAACTAACAATATTTCCCGAATATTCCACGGTATTCACTTTATGGAGTCAGTGTATAAAATCATGAGTATTTTGAAGAAGGAAGCGAATCGCTTCCTGCAATTGGAAAAAAGATAAATACATCGAAATCTGTAATTCAAAACAAGGTATTTTACAAAATATATTTTTAAGTTATGTGCATACGAAATAACACCAGTCACCGAATTTACATCTAGCGCCAAAGTTCTGCGAGTCTGTTAGGGACACTAGCTTGCCTTTAATCCGCATCCGCAGAGAAGGAAAATAAATACCAAGAGTTGGAAATAAATAGTTGAATTTTATCTTAACCTCTTAATAATTTAGTACTTGTATTAGTCGACATATTCATTTAGATTTATTATAGATTTTCACAATGAATAGAACGGATGATTTTTACACAGTCAAGATTATACATTTCGCTTAGGGTGAAATAAAGATTTCAGCTTATTTGGTATTAAGTAAAATTTATTTTAATTCAGATCCATAACCTGAATTAAAATTCAAGTTCATAAAGTTTTTATCTGTTAAAAAACTTTCAGAGCAATCCAAGTTTAGTCCCAAAGATTAGTGAAAGCCGCTTCGCAATAAGAAGTGGAGCTTGAGATATTCAAAGAAAAAACAAGCATTCATTGTTACATGAATTGAATATCTTCGTAGAATAATGTCAATTTAAAAGATAAATAAAAATAAATTGGAATAGTGCTAATTACAAGCAATTAATTATTATGAAGTGTTAGGCCATTGATCATAATTTTCTTACTATGGAAATTAACTGCTTCGTAAATTTAGCCATAAAATCTTAGTTACATTTCACGTTACGTACCAATTACTAAAAGGAAAAATACATAAACTTATAAATATAAATCAGATTAGCACATATAAATGACGCAGTTTTCCTCGCCTGCCTGCCCTTATCTTTCACTTGCGTAGGGTCAGCTTTACTTGATCATGACTAAACACATTTTGTTGCGTATTTTGTCAAGGGCCGCCCGGCATCAACCCAGCCGTGAAATTATTTAGAATCTCGACTAAAGTATAGTTTTACGGAGGAAAAGTCAAGATTTTTTTTTATTTTTACTTAACTTCAGCATCATTGTATTGAGTAGCAAGCGGTAATTTTCTTTATAAAAATAACGATTCCGGAAGTGAAGCTAGTTCCTTAAACGAATGACTGAAGTAATAATTTCCTAATTATATTACATTACTCAACAAAAGACATAGTATTATAAATATTATATTTTGATGATATTTATTTTAAATAACACTTTTACTTACTTTTGTTACAGAGAATACACACTAATTACGAAGAAATTCACATATCGCCACTTATTACACATTTATATTACTTATGTTCACTAAAATTTATTTAAACACTAATTAATTATTTATTAAATTATTTTTAATTACACACACTCACACGAATTTTTTGAAATGTACACTTATTTATATTGTATTATTTATTTATTAGTGCAGTATTTTTATAATATTTTTATATGCAGTACATCCTATTTAAATATACACATTTTATTAATTCCTATTTACACTTATATTTTATGTCTGAAGCGCATTTCACGAAAAATATCGGGAAAATCCAAGAACATTTTCACATCGCGAAGTTATAACGAACTTTTCCCCGCGGGGCGTACAGTGCCGACCACGAGAGCTTTTGAGAGACTGGCTACGGCGAGTTTAGAGCTTATGAACGCAGGGCGCATGCGTAAAAACAAAGTTAACACTAGAAGGGCCGGGCTTCATGCTATACCTTCAAAGACCGCAGCGGTCAATTTGACGGTACTAGAGATTAAGTGAGAATACTTATGAAAATATTACATATTTTAAATTAAAATAAAATAATAATAATACAAATTTATTAATTTAGCATTAAAGTTAGTAACATTTGTAACAAGTAATAGTTTTTTTAGACTCTTTTGTACATTTTCCACAAACAGCTTTTTTACAGATAGTGCAGTTTTCACTTGTTTTATTTTTTTTACAATTACTATTGATTTTACATTGCTGCCTCTTATTGTTTGTAGTACATGGTTCACTTGTTTCAGAATTAGTTCCTTGTCTCTGAGTCGCAGTTGAAGTGGTTTTCTTTTTACATACTCTTCACGTAGTTCGCTCACTAGTGTAAGGATAAAATCATGACGAGAATTTTTTATTCCTGTGAACGTGAACAGGCCATCTCCGACTTCCAGCTCTTACGGTGTATTTGCATGCCATTTGATCGATGATGTCTACACCAAACTTTGTTGCATTGTAAAATTCAACTGCTTACGTTGGGGTGCAGAGTACTCAAAATAATAACATTTTTCCTGGTTTTCCTTGATAGGTAGTAAGGGTTATATCGGTCTCGGTTTTCATTATGAAAGTTTCATATCTTATAGTACGAATACCTCTACAAATCGGTGGTACTTCTCGTATGCCGTCACATTGACGGTGCGCGGTCTTAGTAGGTATTTGTAATCGAAACTCATTTACAATATATTGTTAATTTTTTTTTTATATAGATTTAGCTTAATAATAGCAAATTAGGAAAAGTCATAAAATATGAAAAGAAACAAAAACATAGTTTGTGAAATATTTAACAATGAAATTGCCTTGCCGCCAATTTGACTGCCTTGGTCTTTCTAGTGTTAAGTTACATGTATTTAGGATGAGTCGGCGTGATCTCTCCTCGGCGCATTGAGGTCTATTAATTTGTTGATCGTCTGTAAATTTATTTTTTCCGAATTGGTGCGTGTTTTTTTTGTACTTGGATATTGGTCAATGAAAAAAGCGCCATCTGGCGGGTAAATATGTAATATAGTTTATTCATATCAAATAAAATTACTTATTTGAACCTTAGTAACCCTCCTCAGGTGACAGATTAGGTGGATTTTTTAAATATATATTAAGATACTAAAATTAATAGTGGTTGAAAAAGACCGAAAACATTCACCTAAAAAGTTGTGTTCATACGTTAACATTAATAATTCCAGCGAAATCCTTCAGTTAGAAAATAATACAGTTTAATGTTAATCTGCGGTTTTTAAAGTCGTCGTGGTGAGATTTTTCACATTGGTAACGATTCGCGACTTTTTTTTTGCAATGAATGGCGGGACTAGCGTGCAATTCGCTTGATGGAAAGCGGTACGACCGCTTATGGACAGTAGAAAACCAAACAACACCATGAATTGCAAAGTATTGCTTGGCATTTCACTGCGCTCGCTATCCTGAGACATAAGATGTTAAGTCTCATTATGTGCAGTACTTCCTCTGGCTACATTGCCCTTCAAACCGGAATACAACAGTGCATTCACACTGCTGTTTGGCGGGAGAAATAGGCATTGCGGTGGTACCTATCCAGGCGGCCTCTCACACATGAGAGACCTACCACCAGTGTAACCAACTTGGTTGGATTTTTCTTGTTAATCTTCATTGGCTGCTTCATAAGTTCAAGTTTGTATCTACAGGTTCAACGTTCTTAGTAGCCAATAATTGTTCGCTGAATTAACTAAAATGAAGCGGCAAGCACATCACAACGCACAGCCGCTAGGGCTTAAGATGCGCGCATCGTGAAAACGTAAAAAAAATATATCTCAATTGTAGAAGTTAATTTTCTATGATTAAAAATTTAGATTGCAGAACATAAATTATTATTTTAATTTAACATTTATTATTTTAATGCACGCCACAGATAAAAACAATTAAAAAAAGTAAAACAAAATCGACGTCGTTCAATTGTTTAAGTATGAAATTTTTCGACAGCTAGACTATATTAAGGTGTGTATGCTATAGACGGGCGCATTGATACAAATATATATTATAAATTTCACTTAATTCAATAGTTAAGTAATAGAAAATCTACCTCATTAAGTTTTAAATTGCTTGCATAATCGTTTTATATATGAATTAATATTGTTTTTAATTCTAACCCTACCAACGTTTCGTTCAATCTTGTGTAGTCCTGATAAATCTCTCTGTTCAGATACCCAGCAGACAGGTTAAGCCTAGTGTGGGTGTAGCTATGTAGTTATATATTGTAGCTATCATTCTATGAAGTTCATTAAATTAGTAAATACACATAGCAGTCACATATTATGTACATAGTCCTGACCCCACACTAAAATCGAGTCTTGTGTCGTTGGTATCAGGAACTTCGACTTTCGGTCTTACAAACACCATACCCGAAACAAATGCCTGTGGTTAATACAAACATTTGTCTCAGTGCGGGAATCGAACCCGCTGCCTCTCGTTTCAAAGCCGGCATGAGACCAATTGTGCCATGGAGGCTATCAAAAAATAAATATTTTTTATTTTTTTTTTCTCGCGGGTAACAAAAGAGTTTTTTACTACCGAATAACACACAATTTTATTTCTCAACGTGGCATTAAACCCAGAACCACACATTCATTAGTCCATGCTTTGCAGTTTATTCTACAGTAGTTAAAATATAATACCCAGCAAAACTGTACACAAAAGTGTGATAAAACCTAACTAGTTTAAAATTTAAATTTGATATCTCGGTGTTGGGTTTTTGCTAATTAGTCCCGTACGAATTTAATATTTAATCTTTTTGGTAATTAATTACACGACAATCCGAATACATTCTTAGTGTTGAGCTCAGCTGACGTGTATTAAGAGCTTTTATGAAACCTTCTTCAACCGTCTGTCGCTCATAAAACAAATACTTTTACTGCTATTTGCTCTAGACAAAAAACTTTGTGTGAAGTATAATTAAATTGGGAATATGTTCTTATCATTACTTCGAACTAACTTCATCCCGCAGCTTTGTCTGGGTTATTACGTCTGTTTTATTATATTTTTTTCAAATTATAGTTAATGTGTTTTTTGGCTGTAAAAGCTTCCATACCGTAAAAGTTTTATCAAAATCCGTACAGCAGATTTTGAGGTGGAAGAGTGTGTAACAGCAATGCCTTATTTACGACACACTTTCACGAATTCCGCAGTTAGCGGCCGGCGCAATGCAACGGCAGAAGGAAAGGGGGGGGGGGGGGTATATTTACGCGTGAGGAGGAGGGAAGAAGTCAATTTTAAAGATTATCATGAATTTCGTCGCGTTGTCGCTCATTGATTGTATACATTTAACGCCATGTATAATTATGGAAAAGTTTCTTAAATCCTTCCCCTTTAAATAACTGAAGGAGTATTGAATAGAAAATTCTCAAGTGTTATGCTACTGTTCGCAGCCGCTCTTATACAACAAAGCTTAGCAATTGTGTTACGAAATAGCAAAATACTTTGTTCCCATATTACTCGTGTTTCTAAGTCCTGAATACTACGCAGTTTCATTCTTATTTATAAGTGTCAACTCGGCTGTTACTTTCTGTATTCATGTTCTGTGGAGTGTTTAGTATTTTACAGTCGAAATAACTATCTTGTTGTGTGCATAAGCTAACCAGACTATTAAATATATGTCAAAATACCTATATTAGCCCGCCAACCCGTACTAGGCCAGCGTGGTGGACTATATGGCCTAACCACTCTCAATCGATTCTGTCAATTGTAGAGTATGCCCGTTCCTGCAGTGGGACGTATATGAGCTGATGCAGATACAGATACCTATATTTTCTTAAATATACACAATACACATATTATAATAGTATATTTAACCATATCAACTCATTGCCAATCTATTCTGTAAATAGCTCTTCTGCCAAGTAAATAACTCTCCATTTTCGTTTATCGTAAATCAGTTTTCTGCTTCGTTACTCTGATGTTTTCTCAAAAAGGCTTTATCTCACTAATAAATAGTCTTATTATTACAAATTAAATCTTTAATAATACCTCATTCAAAATTTTATAGCAAGTACTTTTCAGTGGAAATTCATCTCAGATTTTTAAATTTTATTTTTAAAGAATATTTCCAATTTATAGATTGTAAACTTGTGTAATATTCATCTTCCCGCTTAAATAAACAAAGTGCAGACTATTAAGGCAAACAGCGACTTCTAAGTATAAAAATGAACCAAAATGAAAGTGCAATGCCTCCATAATGATCTACTTGGATTTCAGCGGAGGCAAAAGGCAGTCGTGAAAATAATAATTTGTTACCTCGAAAATGTGGTTGCAATTTAGATACAATCATTACTAATACTAAGCTATATTTTTTTTATTTTGGAGTAGAAAGTTTATGGGTGGGTTAGTGCGTGGTGGCCTGTTGGTAACGGACCAGACGCGGCTGCCTACGTGTTCACGGTGGTCGCGGGTTCAAATCCCAGGGCACACCTCTGACTTTTCGGAGTTATGTGTGTATTGATAGTCAATCACCACGCACTTTAACGCTGAAGGAAAACATCGTGAGGAAACCTGCATACCGTAGCGATTTTAAAGAATTTCTACGGTATGTAAGTCCGCCAACCCGCACTAGGCCAGCGTGGTGGACTATATGGCCTAACCACTCTCAATCGATTCTCTCGATTGTAGAGTAGGTCCGTGCCCTGCAGTGGGACGTATATGGGCTGATATATAGAAAGTTTATAGGTTTTTGACCAAAATGGCGTGGCAACAGATCGCTCCCCTTAGCATAATTGTGTGCAGCTGATACAGATAAATTCCATTTCGCCTTTTCATACTCAATTTGAAATCATTGCATTCACGTGCTACGTACATATTGCTTTATCGTGTTACTGAAAAAAAAACCATTTTAATTCCTTATAAACTACATTCGCGTATATAATAAAATGGTGTTTAAGATATTAATGGTCTATCTTCCGCCGCCCGATAGCACTCAATAAAATATATTATATTACATATATTTAAAACGACGATATTCGTGGGGTGGCTGGTAGCGGTTGGCGACGATGGGCTGAAGATCAAGCCCAGTGGCGTGCTATGGGAGAGGCCTATGTCCAGCAGTGGACGCAGAAGGGCTGATGATGATGATGATGATATTAATATCTGTGTACCAAATTGTAATGTACTATTGTTTGTTATCCCTAATAAATAAAAAAAGCACTTTTTCTGTCTTCATATTTCAGTACATGGACATGTTATTACTATTCGATTGCGAGTATAAATGCTCGTCGTTTTTATGAAAATATACGCCCAACAATGCGTTAAACAGCTGATATTTTTTACTTTTATCTTTAGTTCCTAATATCGCCACGCCAACTTATGGTAGACGCACTGTATTTTATTTAGGGTAAAGCTGGGGTTCTCTATCCATTCGGAGCGACGACGCGACGCCCCGTCGCTCGCAGCGATTTCCTGAGGCTTGCGGAAATTAACTGCGCGCTATGTAATAAGCTATTAAATGTATTACCTTAAAAGAAAAGTAATAGTGTCTCCAATTTTATAGATGACAAAAATTCCTTGGAAAAATTGATATTTTCCTTTGAAAGATTAATAAATTGATAAATATCGGTTACATTAGCGCTATTGGAATACGAAACAAAAATTATTAATAGAAATGTAAAAAAAGAAAGTTTGTGTTGCTGAAGTAGTTTCTTGTGATTACAAAACAGTAGTATTTTTAATAACTCAAAATATCTTATAGGCGACTGGATTTAGGATTTGAAAATACAGAACAAAGGAATTCGTACGACATTTAAAAAAAACCTAAATGAAAGAGTTAAAAGGAGCCACAGCAAAATACATTTTAAATTGCTCTTTGTAGACGGTGCAAGACGTTGGGCGCATTTGAGATTGGGCCCGAGGTGATTCGAGAGGGAAGCAGACATTACACGTAACGAGTTGAGAAACACTAGTAGTTTTTATTGCACTAAGGATCTCCACAAATGTAATTTTTATGTCAAAGATTCCAACAACGATTGTAAGCTTCAAAATTGTAAGGAAGTTTATAATCTTGGTAATTGCATATAGTCCGCTATGCTGATCTGCTGGAATTTAGGCTCTGGTATGCAGTTTTTCTCATGTTCTTCTTCACCATTGTAGTGAGTGGTGGTGTCGATGATGATGTTATAAAATCAAGTACCGTGTAACATTTGTTACACACTTATTTTTGACCTTTTAAATTGATCAATAGGGCTTCCAAGAAGACGCAGAAGACTTCTGTTGAAGCATGACTTAACGCCCATGGCATCCTGTATATCGACCGTATTGTCGAACAACGTAAATGAGCTAATATTATATTGATTTTTGGTTAAACTTATAGTAGTCTGATGAACTTTTATCCACCATGGGTTGCCAGCCCATCAAATTGGGAGGAGAGTGGGAAGAAAAAAAGATGGGAAGAGGAAATATGGGAGGATGGGGTATAACCGAAGACAGGGAGAAATGGCGCAAATTGGAGAAGGCCTGTATCGATCCCTGGACATGTATAGGTTGATAAATGAATAAATAAGCTATAAGCTGATGATGACGAGCCATAACAGTTATTGGCCTACAATTAATTGCAAAACTCTAGGCATTTCCCAATGTTTTGAAGCTTACCTATGTATTTTTTTATGCATTAAAAAAGTGTTTTACAAAGCATAAACATAAATTAAATTCATTCATTCCTATCCTAATTATTTATGAGGCGTGAAAGCAACAGATACTTATTTAAAAGAAGCACCGGGCCGAGTTACAGGAGTTTAAACTTTAAAGTCAAGTTATTGTACATAAAAACTGTTTATATTCCACTCAGCAAAATTAAAGTTTTTTTATCGAAATATCATAATAATTCTGAAGGCATTTCGCCAGATTTCTATTAGGGGTTTTAATATTTTTGAACAAAGACTCAAATTTTAAGTTTATTGAAAATATAAACAGCCAGTGATTTTAAATGATTCATATATTTCTCGAATATCATACAATAGGGTTATTATTTATAGTGGTTTTTCAAAACAAAATACTGAAGATATCGGTAAAGAAATTGGTGGCACTAATTCACTGGAAACTTTGTTCGAAATTATCTTTATATTTGAGAAAATATTTTAGTTTGAGTATTTGAAACATAGATGTGAAAGAATGCTTAATATTATTTCAATATAAGTAGTAACAAAATCTGGGTATTTTGAAAACGCTTGAAAGCTTTTGATAAGATTTCTGAGGAATTTGTAGACCTATCTTGAATGTTGTTTTTGGGACTCAAGTAATCAAATATCTGACAAGGTTAGAATCTAAATTATGAAGGCTCAAACTCGAAGGCTCAAACCTATTTTGTTTGGAATATATCCGTTAGACATTATCAACAGTATCAAATGTTCCGAAAGCCACAGCGCAATTTAGAATTTAATACTGTTTGTGATTGTGTTCCTATATTCATTAATAATACACTTACTATATTAAATATTTATTTGCAGACTGTGTTACGTATAGAGTACGATACGTAAAAGTATGTAAAGTCCGCCAACCCGCACCAGGTCAGCAATGAGGAGTATATGGCCTAATCCCTCTCAATCGTACTCTCGATTGTAGAGGAGACCCGTGCCCTGCAGTGGGGCGTATTTGGGCTGATAAGTAAGAAAAAGGTATTAGTAAGAAATTCATATCTACTCGGATAATTGCTACCTTATTTATTTATTTATTTATTTATTTATTTATTTATTCACATAAAATCCACAGCCCTTAATACTACTATAATACAACTGGTTTACTTATCTTACGGCCAATAACGAATTTACATTTTAAAAATACAACTTATATAATAGGCAGTCGAAACGTTAAATAAATAAATTAATGAAAATTTGCTATAGTTCCGTCTTTGTAGTTCAGGTTGTGAATCTTCGATTTTGAGCAGAATTTCCTTGTGGAGATACTGTGTTTTGATTCTACTACTTTTACCATCAGATGAATTGTGTACCCAATTTGACGTGCTGCAATTTTTTTCATCTTTGATCAGATATTAATAATAATATACTTAGCTAGGGACCTAAACCTGTTAAGCTAATATTATTCCTAAAAGATAGAATTAAAATTTATAAATTAAATCAATTTATGATATGTGTTGAAATAATGTCTTGTTATCATACCAAAAATTATCTACTACACTCATTGCTTATTTTATTTTCATAGAGCAATAAAATTAAATTTAAATGTAAATGATTCTAATAACAATCTTATTTGCATTTAGTTTACCTGTATGGAAGAGATATACCACTCAACTGTTACTAATTAAAAAACATTGATTTAACATCAATGTTTATATCAACATTCATTTTCCTTAATAAAAATCATTTTATGAAACAAGTAATGTGAATACAAAAGCTCTGAAAATTGTATGTATTGTATTCAGCGCTTTATTCCAGACGACAAAAACAAATTAAAACAAATTTCTGCTTATGACGAAGAGCGTGCGAGCACAACGCAATGCATTAGTGTGTGGTGTTTCTAGGTAACCATATCCTTGTAGAGCTCGGATAGGATTACCTTCAGGCCAAGGATGTGAGGTTAGGTATAAATATCCCAGGTGCAGTGAGGTTTGAAATGTCAGCTTTTGTTTTCATTTTCTTGCAGCAAAACTGATATTAAAGGTACTGATATAAAGCTACCATTTTTTAAGCGCTATTCACGGAGAGAGAAAAATATTGTTTCAGAGGGCTATAAAATAACTTTTATTTTTATCAATGCTTCTTGTGTTTGCGGAAAATCCAAATCTATATCAAAATCTATATAAAATTGGGCGAAGCTGTGCAGCAACGCCTAGTGTTGGCAGTAATGATGAAATTGCAAAATTGAAATCCATTTGACATTAACCAACATGCCGACAAGGATAATGATAACGATCTAGATGGAAAGGTTTATCCAGATAAAACTGGTTCGATACAATCTACGATCTACATTTTGTTATTCTTGGTTCGTCTCCTCTTAGAACTTAAAACCTTCAAGTGTTTTGTTGAAAACACTTGAATTAATCCTTTGCCACTCGTCGGATTTTATCGGGACAGACTTTGATCATCTTATAGATGAATTTGTATAATAAATAGTAACCGACTGAGACGTGTCTGACTGTTAATGGATTTAGTGACAATATTTTACAAATACGAGTACAATGTCAAACTGTAATGTCATACTCGTAATGTAATCCGCATTGCAAAAAATGTTTCATTCCGAAAAAAAGTATTATTCCTGATAAATGGAAAAAATACTTTTCGTTTTCTTTACTAAATCCTAAATTACCGTGACCGATGTCGTGAACAAAACCTAGTATTAAATACAAGGACAATTATGTTTTTGTTAAATTCATACATAATTTCTTATATTATGTATCATCATTTCTTAATTTCTTGTATTCATTCGTTTATTTCAAAGAATACTGATCCACAGACACAAATAACTAAGGCGACGAAAAATATAAGTAAAAGAAAAGCTGATTCTAAAAATAATATTTTGCGGTAAGTTATTAATGGAGGCTTTTAAAACATTACTTAATCTTTTTTGAAAGCATTATGTAACTTGGTTTTACGCCTACAATATATTTTGTATGTCAAAATCTTAAGATTTTCAGATATAAATAGCATTAGAGATTATCTAAATTCTTGTGGCATCTATTGGCAAATAATATATATTTAATGCATTGCTTGAGATATAGTATATAAATTATATATATTTATAAATACATTTGTTCTCATGATATAAACAACAAGCATTGTATACTCGTTATCTAATAGTATTAACATGGCCAATGTGATAACATGTGAAGAGAGAAAAACGAATAAATAAATAAATCATAAGATCGTAGATGACCTATTTAGGTTGACGTTTTTCTAAATATAATAATATATAATATAATAATAATTTTATTTATTTCAGGTAACTAACGACCCATAACAAAGATAATATCTACATAATACATACAAGAACATTTTTTTTTTTTTTTTCCTCTATCTGGCGACATATGTGATATGTTTGTCACAACAGTGCCGTACATAAAAGCAATCCGGCTTATCAGCTATCATTTTCAGGACAGTGTTGGAACTGAGTCTAATTCTGCGCACCAAGGACGCAGATCTTTTTCGCATAATCGCGTAGAAACAATCAGTGCGCGCCGCAGCAAACATACCTGAAGCGCTGCAGTAACGGGGCAGTCCCAACACCGCCCTGAATGCATTATTAAATTGAATAATAAAGCTACTAGACTAATGGTTCTTATCAATCAATACATAAGTCAATTATACTTTTAATAATCACGCACATAGCCCTGTAGCCTTAGCACGAAAAACTATCGAATTCGTAACGTAAACGTATCGAGGACTCGATACGATAACCAGAGTACGACGGTAGTCCGTAGCACGAAGCACATTCCGTCGTTTATACAGGGTATATCAAGACCGCGACCGAAAACGAAGCCAGGAACTAGTATTAGTGATATCAAACACAATGCAAGTAAAAATTTTACAAAAAAAATCGACAATTTTTATTTTGTTATTTTTTACATATCGTCGTATTTGAGTGATTAAACATAGTTTTTCTAAAATAATGACGTACATCGCTTAATTTTTAAACACGCAATGGTACGTAAGGGTTTAAATTACTATTTTTGCTAAAACTAGGAATTTACTCCTCAAAAACGATGATTTTTAAAAAAATAAAAAAAAACCGTCGCTTATTTTGCAAAATTTTTAGTTGCATTGTGTCTGTAGCCGCTAAAACTATCACCTGGCTTCGTTTTCGGTCGCGGTCTTGATATACCCTGTATAATTCGAGTTTTGTTTACGTTACTTCTCGATTACGATACGAAAGTAAGATAAAATCATTCGTGCTCGCAAAATTAGTTCCTCTCACGCACGATCGAGGCGCTGAAGAAATTTCATACAAAATTTATCGATTACGATACGAATACTTTTTCGATAGCCGTTCGTGCTAGGGCCACTGATCCCATTACGAGACAAGTCTTGTATTAAAAACAATGACAGACTTTTTAGTCACGTATGTTTCGGTGTGCGAGTTTAACTTGCGGCCTCTCGTTTCACAGAAGGCATGTCAACGACCGATAAATAATTATTTAATAATAAGAAATTATATTACCTATATTTTTATAAAAAAAATTAGATGATTATAAATAATATAATAATGAAGTCGGTTAAAAATGAATATTAATATAAGGCTGACTTAATAAAAACTCGGAATACATCGATCATGCAAAACATAAAAGAGTTCTTTGATGAAGTACCGCCATAGAATTCATAAAGACACATTTTTCCAGCAAATTTAATATCCTCGGGGAATCTATTGAAATTTTACACGTGTTCTCTTTGATGTGTTCATTATTTGCAGTTTCATATTCTTTTGTAACATCTAAAGAATTTTTATTCTCTACTACATGCACTCAACATCATGGAGATAATTATTTTTCTTGCGACAAAAAAAATCCTGATCTATAATAAGTTTAGTCTTTTATCTCGCATAATTATAAAACAATTTTTGGTAGCAGCAAAATAAAAACTCCTGGTCGGCGAATTTTATTTTTCATAAGATGAGCGATTTATTCTTCAGCCGAACTTTGCAATAAAAAAAATGTAGTCACTGCCAAGGCCAAACAAAAAAATCTAGAAATTATCGCCGCAAAAGTCGCATTTTTTAGATACATAAAATCAAATACAATTTGGTATTATAATTTAACCATACAGGGAATGCGACAAAGTTTAATCCAAATATTCGCAAACAAGACAAATTGCGGTACTAAAATTTGTTAATAGTAACAACTGCGTTTGTACCGTTACCAGCTCACATGGTTCCCCGGAGAAACTTTGTTATATGTAAAATACGGCAATATGTTCTGAATAAATTGATTTTAATAAATTGTGGTTAAAAAACCTAATATACCTACTTTTGCATGTATATGTGTATATACATAAAATAATATAACTATATTATTGCAAAATTGCCATCAAAATATTAAATCTTGGCTAAGTCGCTTTTATAAACTTCTTTGTAACTGAGGCGAATTGATGTGATTATTTTCATCGGCTTTAGGCGTTTGTCTTCATAGTTTCCTCATCTCCACCCATGGTTGAGGTTCGAATCCTAAGTTCGAATTAAAAGTGTTTTGGCATGTGATGAAAATGCTCAGTGATTATGATGCAATGAAAAAAGTGCGAAATGTAATTGAAGATAAAATGTATTTATTTTTAATCGAATTTTATCCCAACTAATGTGGGATGTACCATATTATATTGAATTATTGAACGATTTATCATTTTTAGTATAGCGAGCCACCTGTGCGAACAACAAAGTTTAAATAAAATTTGTGCCACGCCTACAACGAATATATTATATGAAAAATTGACATCACTATATTGTATAAATATAATTTAAATTCAAAAATTGATATAATACGCATTACGTACAAAAAATTCATCTGGTTTTATGTTTACCGAAAAATAAGATATGTAAAAGATAAATTTGTGAAAGTAATAAGCCTTTGTTTAATCATATTATTAATTAATATAAGTATGTGTTAATATACACAAATTATACAATACAGATGTGAAATTATGAAATGTTATATGATAATAATATTAAAGTCCTTGGATTATTAAATTTTACTCGTGGAAATTATTTTCTAATCATAATTAGCTATTTTCAAAACGTTAATTCATATTATTATATAATTTTAGCAATTCTTGTATATTCGAGTAATTTATGGGTTTGGAAATATATGTATAGTTCTATATGATAAAAAAACATTTCTAGTTAATAAATCGTGAACGTAGGGTATAATAGACTTAAAAATATATATGAATAAGCAATACATGTATTGATACGAAATAATTTGACAGCCTCCGTAGCGCAGTTGGTTAAACGCCGGCTGTGAAACGAGAGGCCGCGGGTTCAATCCCCGCACCGAGACCGAAAAGTCTCTCGTAGTTCTGATACCCACGATACAAGACTTAATTGATCTCAATGTGGAGTCAGGACTATGTATGTGACTGTTGTGTGTATTTATTTATTTTCACAGAGTTATTATAATATGTAACTATAAGATATGAAATAAACGAATGCCTATCATTAAATACCCACTATAATAATACCCAGATAATAGATATTTTTGCCTTCCAATAAATAGGTGTGAAAATACTTTGGGTAGGTTATGTATGTTCAGCAAAAATATATTTATAATATTCTTAATACAATTATGTTCTTCAACAGGTTTTCAGTATGCTCGAACGAGTGTGACTACCTGAGATATTACCTAGCAGAGTAATGCTAGTCATTCCATTAGGGTCAGTCATCCAACCATATAGAGACATGGTTGTACGAATGACCCTAACGGCTTCTGCAGAATATTACATATAATGGTTTCTTAGATTTACGCGAATGTTACACAGTGAAATAACTTCCCTTTTTTAACTTCCCGACGTTTCGATTGCTTTACAGCTTTCGCGGTCACGGGGTGGACTCAAATCGCGATAAAATCCGTAAAAAAATATAGTTTCATTTCAATATCACATATTTTACCAATACAACCCAAACACCAATTTGAAGCCAGAAATCATCTATTAGGGACGGGACTAGGTTTTTATGTGAGAGTGCCCGGATTTGTTTTAATTTGGTGGAAAATTTGTATTCATGTTCTTACCTCAATATATTGCGATTGGGGGTGAGAAATACTGAAATAAATTTCAAACAGGTTGTATTATTGGAGATTTTGATAATGTACGAAAAATATACTTTTACAGCATTAACAGTACTTTAAGAGTTAGATCACGGTCACAATTATTATACGTTTACTAGTAATTCTTTTCCGAAAGATGAATAAGTGCGATTAGGAGACGAATGTGATGTAGAAAGTTTAATATAACATAACTATATTACTATACTATATTACGCGAAGTGTAGTCAATGAACAATAAAAATAAAAGTCGATTATAAGACTTTATTTATTTAATAACACACATTTTACATTTAATGCCATAATGTGCTCTAAAAATAGTAATGATGTTTATTTACTGAAAAAACCATGAAAAATGAATTATAATATGAATGTTTTCATAATGGTTTCTTAGATTTACGCGAATGTTACACGTTGAAATAAAACTATTTTTTACGGATTTTATCGGGATTAGTTTAATTTTTACATTTTTTATCTTCCCAACGTTTCGATTGCTTTCCAGCTTCCGTGGTCACGGGGAGGACTGAGATACTAGTCATCCGCTCTGTGACTGATACAATTTAACTACCCTTTTTAGTTTTTGCGATCTTTAGTTGGAAAGCAATCGAAACGTCGGGAAGTAAAAAAATGGAAAAATTAAACCAAATCGCAATAAAATCCGTAAGAAATAGTTTTATTTTATATGTTATAAGTAATAGGAGAAAAGATAACCATCTTTTTATCCATCATAGTAACGTTGAAAAGCAAGGTGATCAGGTGCAATTAGAATTAATTTAAATACAAATAATAATTATATTTTCAATGGGACTAGTTTAGTTTTGGTAGATTAGCTAACAAGACAAACCGATTAAGCAGCAACCTTATAGAAACACATGTATTTTGCATTCCAATTCATTAACCTACATTATTGTAACAAACTGGTAATAACAGGCCGTCAGCGTAAGATAATTAAGAAGTCAAAACGTGTCAAGGAATAAAGAAATACTTAGTTTAAGATCTCAGCAATGTGAACATAGAATATGACGATTGCAGGATCTGCAACAAATAATAATGCCAAAAATTATAATAAGGAATTAAAATAAAATCCCATGATCAGTTTAATTATCACCAGCTGGATTGGGTTAGCAAGATGGACCATAGTCTAATAGCTGTCACACATGTAACGATGTTATTGTACAAGTCTGAGTTTGCACCAGTATACTGGAACGTTTGTATGCAAATACATGCCCAAACTTCGTTCAATTTTCGATTCGAGACTGGTGCAAACTCGCGTTTGCGCAAACGCAGTTGAACGTGTGGGGCGGCCATAAACCTTCATAAGCTTGTAATATATCGGTATTAGTGTAAAATGTTATACTTTACCGAGACAAAGAGTTCCATGTCAAAAGACTTGATATTGAAAGCGGTGATCTCCATCGGGATCTGGCCCCTGGCAATCATGAGAAGCACCATCTTCCTCAACCGTTGGTCGTAGACGTTCTCCCAACCGCTGCTGTAGACTTCTGTCGCCGACTCCAGATACTAGAAGCAGAGGAGCTGAATTGATGCTTGATAGGGTTCTATCATCCAATGATGTTATAAAAAAATATTTATTTAACCATCCTTCTCGATTGTAGAGGAGGCCTGTGCCCTGCAGTGGAACGAATAGGGGTTCATACAGTACAGTGACAGTTAATAGCGCATCCTTAATAGTTTAAACCCTAAATAAAATAACCATTGCCTACTTTAAATATCCTCTAATATTGTGTGAAAGATAGTATTATATTATTTATATAATAACAAATTCAAACCTTTTTAATTTTATCATCATAGCAACGCTATCATTAAAATATTTACAATTAAATAAGTGCAGAAAAAAGAGATTCATTATCATTGTAATAATTGGTGACTACATACCATGGCTTTTAGCTTAGCACCATATCGACAAGGCAAGTAAATGTGGATCACTGATCCGGTCACGAATATCATGTATCTCAAGTCGAAACCGTATCCCTGGGAACATAGTTTTCGTATGTAGTAACGATTTTTATCTTTGGCATTTTTATAGTTTGATTAATTTATTTGAACCTGACAGTAAGGCTTCGTAAAAAAGAATGTGGATTTACCTGAAAATGTTCTTCGATGGGCTTTTTGTTCATTTAAAATAACAAACGAGCATCAACTTTCCGAGAATTTACAGAAATGCATATAAAATTACTCAGTGCACACAGAAATGACGCAGAAAGCATTCATTTATGTTAATTCTTTTGGCGTGTAGCGAACTTTGGATTCTCAAATAAAATTAAAATAATATATTTTCATTTATCACATTTTTGTATTTATTTTCAATTTTCACCGCGTCACTCTGTTATTTATCACGCAGTAATTATACTGCATTAAATCTGATAGAAAGTAGGTACTATAGATGATTATCAAACAGTAGAAATTTCGTCGGTTGCCAGGATAAATTGTTTATGAAGAATGGTTGACGATGATTACAAAGTCACAATTGAATCAGAGATTACCTCAGTGATGTGATACAAACACGTGCATATTTGTATCATAGTAGCTACTAATATTATCCCCAGCCATATGTTGAACGTATCTTGAATGAGATCCACGAATCTGTTAATATAGACGATGAAATATTTACGCTTGGTGTTTAAACAGGTTCATCCACTATTCATCAGTACAGAACAATTATACTCACTTGAATAATCTGCATTGTTCTTCAACAACCTTAACGACTCGCTCATACCTTTCCTTAGGGTCAGCCTTTAAAGCATCTTCCAACATCTGACAAAACAACTTCATCTTCATGCAAGCATGGTTGATGGACAAACCAAAGAAGCCATCGTAGCCAGTAAAGTTGACTACGTACAGAACAGAGCAATAGATCATGTACACGAAGATCAATTCAAAGTACGGAGATTCGAATCTCGTCTCGGGATCAGAAAAGGGTTTGTTCAAATCATGTATCATGTATTTAGAAGCCTCAAATTTGAAGGTGAAGTTGTAAATGTTTAAAATTATCGCCATCACTGGGAATGTCATTACGCATGTGGTAACGGTGATAGCCCAACCTCTTTCGCTGTAGATTAAGCTGTTTTTGATACCATCGCGCGCTATCTTCAGGTATTCGCCATCGAAGGTATTGTAGAGTTCGTAATCTCTATCGAATTCGTCGAGAATTTCTTTAGCCGAGACTCGTTTGTAATATAAGAGCACCATCTTTTATGACAAAAGGAAAGTAGATTATATTTGTGCTCTGATTTTGTGTATAGTAAATGCAATACATTATATCACACTGAATTTGGTTGTAGATAAGCATACCACTACTCGTGGATAAGTTAAGAAGAAATTTGGTTGATTTAAAATTTGATTATTAACATTGATAACTTACCTTAAAAAGTCCTCCAATAAATGGCCCAACCACAGTGGTATGGCGTATGAAATTAATGATATCCCGTTCCAACCAACATCTATACATGTCGATGAATATTATAGACGCTACCGGTGTAATACTCAATATAGATATCGCTGAAAAATTATAAAAGAATATTATTTCATTTTTATTTCAGCGCTTTGTAAAACAACTTGCACCCTACATTGGATAGCACGAACCTTCAGAAGAGAAGAATTTTTATCAAGATTTCTGTCCAAAAATAAATTAATACGCGAATAAACTGTTTTGCTCAAAAAGGCTCTTAAAATCCCTTTTGGTATTCCAGAGACACTGAGCATCAATGCCGAAGAGGTGAGGTCTCATACAATACCGACGTGAAGTAACGAATAATTGAAAATACTAGAGCGCCAATAACCTTCAATTTCGTTTTCCTTTTTACTTTGGAAGGCCTGTAACACTTAGCAAAAATGTATGTGTTGTAAACGTTTGATATGCCATGGTAATTATTTATTAATTATCTACTATATGGCAAGTCGCTTGCTCTCTTGTTGGATTTATGTATATAAAATTATTGACTATGACGGCTATTTCGGGATCGGATACAAACTCAATATATTTTTCAAGGACTAGACAGATTAGATCGGAATTGAGTTGTAGATATAATGCACTGGTACTTACGTATAGCAATAAGCCTCATCCTATCAGTTGCCGGGTTTGGATAGATCATACTTATACTTAAAGCAAAAGTTATTATTAAATACGTCTTGTGAAAAGGTTTGAATTCCTGCTCCATGTTTTATCTTCGTTGTTGAGTGGTTAAGCGAACGAGGAAACACGATGGTTAAGGCAAATGGATTCTCAACGTCAATGCTATGGTCATCCTTGTCTTTTATAATATTATTTCTAAATACTATCTCTTGACCGCGGCGCCGATTATGTGTATTTGGATATTTTACATATTTATTAATATTTGCTTTATAACTTTATTATAAATCATAGTTATCTTCAGAATCCAAGTGTAAGCATAGCGGTCTCTTAAAGACCTCCTGTTGGAAGTCACCCGAATTGATGTCTATGTGATCCCCACCGTAATTTTAAAGACATATGAAATGTAGCAACTCACGCTAAAAAGGCGAAATGAACTACAACCCCTATTCCTAAAAGAGCTGTTTATATAATTAAAATCCAACACATTCTGCGAAATAAAATAAAATAATGTTTTGCTGACCGCTATGAGCAGATGAGAGTTGAATAATGTGAACAAATATTTAACAAGTAACGAGTAATCCGATCTAAAACACATTAATGGAGCGTTAGCGCCATATTGTTCACACTAATGCAACAAACTCAAGTTACAGTATCAGAACGAGAGTTTTAAATAAAATCTATTTTATTCGACATCTGCACTGCACTTATGATAAGAATATCCAAATAAAACATCAGACAATAAATGAATGCTCTTTATTCCTTCTTAACATCTCGCTGAATGAGACCAGAACCCATTTTTTAATAAAACATTAAACTAACGATGAAAATTATTCGACTACATAATTATCGGAATTTAATCCAGCGTTTTTATTGATCTAGAATTTGCATCAGCGTTTCAAATTTAATGGCAATCAATTGGATAGTTAAACTGTGATACTCAAACAAACTTTAGCGCTAATATTACTATGATTAAATTTAGCTTTTCAGTTGAAATTGCTCCCTGAAGGCACTAAGGGCATAATTACATGTACTAATTACGTGATTTCGAAATGCTCTTTCAAGTCTCTTTGATGTTACTTTACTACTGAAACAACGATACAGTTAAATGGTATTGTTCTAGCAATTTCCATGCTTTTACTGAGCGCAATTAGCAATAAGGGTGGAACTTAATTTAGATAACTAACTTTTCTTTTTACTGCGATAAATGGCGAGACTATCATGCCATTCGCCTGAAGTGATATGACTTTCCTAGACAGTAACAAAATCAAAAATACACCATGAATACAAAGCAATGCTCGGCATTCTACTGCGCTCGCCATCTTCAGACATAAGATGTTAAGTATCATTATGTCCAGTAGTTACTTTGGCTACAATGTCCATCAAACCGGAACACAACAGTGCATTTACACTGGTGTTTGGCGCAATTTTATGTGCCCGTGTAATATTCTTTTCTAATACTTAATGAAAGAACAATTTGTCATAAAGTTTGAACATATAAAAATAGAATAAAAAGTAAAACTAAGGTTATTATTTGTCGTCAAGATTTGGCCTTAGAGTTTTGAAAAAACACGCAATCATCTAAATATCACATTATGATGGGGCCAGCAGGTACCTACTATTCTACATCATGTAATGCTACGATTTCATGAAATATTTGAGCACATCACGAATTGATAAATTTTGTGATCTGCTCTTGACACAATATAGTCACAAAAAGAACTAAATTAAGAAATAAGGACAAATTGATAAAAATAACAAAATGTAATATATTGGTATATGTCACATTGACTACCATGAAACAGCTGTTTTAACTGAATAATAATGATATTTCGCAAACAGCAACGTGATGGTATATAAAGTGGATCACTCTTCTTGTTCAGATGAGTTTAAGAAATATTTCTTCCATGTATTGTTAAAAACATGAAGATAACAGAAAGTGACCAGAACCATTGACGAATGTTGGCAAATGTCCAACATCTGGGATACAACTCGTGACTCATTGTTTTTAAAGTCGTTAAAGGAGGATTTTGTCCAGCAGATTTTTAGTTTTAAAACATGGTGTTTTTTTAGCTGAAGTTAAACTGATTCTTTTTCTTCTTTGTTTTCTATTTTTGATCCAACTCTATCATTCTAAACAAACTCTATAGTCATTACCATCTCACAGCGATCGACATAATTATGCAGGCCTGTTCAAACTCGAAATCGTCTACCTACAGACAAAGCCCGGGATGCGACATATTTCGCTGTTTTACTAAGCTGAGTTTCACATCATGATGTGCGATTGTTGCTATCAGCATTCACAATTGCGCATTATTTTTTGGAATTTCCGTATTTCATATTATATTTCTGATCATTTTTCAATAATTTATTCACAAAGTAACAGTTGTTAAAATATATAATTTTTCATATAATACGCTACACGTATCTTTCATCAAACAAAGACAGTGACGGTATTTAGCCAGTCCTTATTTGTTTTCTGTTCAATTCCTTAAAATACGATAAATTTAAATTATTAATTGAGCCATACAATGTATATATTTTTATTAACGTCGCTTATTTCTTTTATATTTTTATTTATTGGATAAGATACGGTAGGTTCCTGGTGAGCAAAAGTCCGTGGTGGACTGTTGGTAACGGACCAGACGCGGTTGCCTACATGTTCACGGTGGTCGCGGGTTCAAATCCCAGGGCACACCTCTGACTTTTCGGAGTTATGTGTGTATTGATAGTCAATCACCACGAACTTTAACGGTGAAGGAAAACATCGTGAGGAAGCCTGCATACCGTAGCGATTTTAAAGAATTTCTACGGTATGTAAGTCCGCCAACCCGCACTCGGCAAGCGTGGTGGACTATACGGCCTAACCACTCTCAATCGATTCTCTCGATTGTAGAGTAGGCCCGTGCCCTGCAGTGGGACGTATATGGGTTGATATAGATAGATATAGTTATAGGTAGTTGTTTCACCTTCGTTTTTCGAGACATCTATCTTCACCGTCTAGTGGGCGTACTATTGGCACTGGATTGAATTTCAAACTAATATATAGTATGTGATGTAGGCAGGCTATTACTTCCCCTCTGATCAAATTATAAGCGATGTCCGTATGTGGCCTTTAACTCATGTCGCTCACGTTTATTGTATCACGGTAGTATCATTTAGAATATTATAGATTTCATTTTTTTTGAATATATCGGTTTAATCCACCCATATGTACCTCATGCGTCAACCAACTATAAGCAAAATAGTTTTATTATACGAACGAGCAACAATTTCAATAGTATCTGTTAGCAATATGTCCTTGATCCGTTTTCGACCTCAGCGGCCTCAATAAGGAGGTGTTTGAGCCTTGAATTTTTCCAACAGACTCTTTAATTAATTAATTAATTCGTTTTTTATTGGGTTTTCTTTTTTATTATTATTTTTATATAAAGTTTCCTAAATTTGTAATCAGCCTGTAACGTAATGATTGTTGTAAAATAATTTAATGTTAATCAAAATCTATACGCGAAGACTTGTAATTGGCTTTCAAATTGTTGCACAACTATTACATAAATGTTTTAAAATTGTTAGTATTCCATGAAAATACATAAATAAATATCTCTTAGGACGCCAAGCGGAACGATTTTTTGTCAAATACATCCTCAACTATTTGATTAGTATTCAGTACACGTCGAATCGGTAAATAATGTAATGTGTTACGAATTGGCAAAATAAATACATACACGTGTTCCCAAAATCTCGCACAAAATTATGAGCGAAGCATGCGAATAAATATACGCACTTTTGGATGGTTTTTGTCGTGGATATAAAACTATATTAGTACATTGACAAGATAATATCCCTGTTTCAAGACTTCGAAGAAGATAGATTTGATTTCATTTATAAAAGCATAGCAGATAATAGTTTTACATTAATTGTTAAGTACATAAAATAGAGTAATCACCGAAGAGTTTAATTGATACAAAAGACGCCTATACATTATATCGATGCATACATTAATCTTACATTTACCATTTAAGGATGATTTTGGTCATTGAGTATGAAGCTATCACATACCGTTGCTTTAAAATTATAAAAACGATGTCCTTTTTCACGCGTACACACAATGAAAATTAACGACACCATTATGCGAAATAAAATTGTGGTTATAACTCACTTTACGTCCTAAACACGTGTGGAATTTATTCATGGTTGTAATAAATGGTACGTGGTTTTTAAACGCTAGCTGTAAAACGAGAGGCCGCGGGTACGATATCGATATCGTCGTGTTTGGGTGGTAAAAACCTAGTTTTTGCGATAATAGTAATATAAACCATTGCGTACCATACAAGACATTCAATTGCCTCGCGGGTAATTAACGTTTATTTATGTTTTAAAACTAATTTACTTCCCACGACGTCTTTAGCATCGAGCTATACATATATTCAATATACTATTTACAATAGAACTTTGGATTGAATTTAATGATCGATCTACTCAAAACCATTAGCAAACACGTGATAGGAATTAATAATTTAATTAACATTAGTTTACTTTGACTGCCTCGGTGGCGTAGTTGTATTACGGTACGATTACCAAGCTGAGGTCTCGGGTTCGAATCCCGGGTCGGGCAAAGTGATATTGGATTTTTCTATTCATTATCAGCCCGGAGTCAGGAATTTGTGCCCGATATGGCGATAGGCTCGCCCCCTATCACATCGTGGGACGGAACATGCAAGGCGAAATGTGGGTGTCCTGATGGCGCCTTTGCCTACCCTTTCTGGGATGAAGGCGTGAGTTTATGTATGTATGTATGTATGTAGTTTACTTGACAAACATAATAATCTTCAGCAGTTCATGCTGCGCCTAATACCATGAATATTATCAAAAGCTCTTCTGTAATTAATGGGCTCAGCTACATTTACTTTACTCATTATGTATTCCTAGTTATAACATGATGGACGTTGTGGGGTAGTTAGAAACATGCTGGGTGCAAAACAGGAAGCCGCGGGTTCGAATCCCGCACCAGGATCGCAATATGTGTGTGACTGCTGGGTATATTTATTTATAAGCTCTAGTATTGATATCTGTAGAGCTGTGTTTTCATCTATCAGGTTTTTATTTAAAACACTTTTTCACCAACTGAAATATTAAAATTTTATGTTTTTATTTTAATAATATTGGCTACTGGTTGGAGAGGCATAGTAGACTAATGAATCTCAATTGCTCTTCATTGCGTTAAAACGTGCAGTATGTAAACAAATATTGCTTTAACTCAATAATTTAATTAACAAATTAACGTAAACATATTGAAAAACCACGCACCGGTCGGTTAGTTGCGAAATGAAATAAACTTTATAATAATAACATTAACATTTATTTTACAATACTTACAAATCTATTTACATTTACATCTGGGTTTGATTCATAGAATATTAATTAACAGCTTTATACACACTGCAACCAAACCACATTAGGCCAACGCGGTGGACTATATGGCCTAAGCCCTCTCTATCAATCTCTGGATTGTAGAGGAGGCCCGTGTCCTACAGTAGGGTTGATGGGCTGGGCTGTATAGGCTGAGACACACTGGCCGCCACACACGTACAAGTGTGTTTGCGCAAACGCGAGGTTGCGCCAGTCTCGAATCAAAAATTTCAACGAAGTTTGCGCAGTTATTTGCCAACACACGTTTCAGTATACTGGTGCAAACTCAGACTTGCACAGTTATATCGTTACGTGTGTGGCGGCCATAAGAATATAATCGAAATATAATATCCACCGGCAAGTGATCTTTGAATAATCGATATAAAATTCAAAATTTGATAAAAATAGGCTGAAACGATTTTACACTGTGGTCGCTATTTAGGAGGATTAAACATTTCTTGTAAATATATTTGTTTATATGAATACATATTTTTGCATCTATTTCTATGTACGAGGCACGATTTTTATAATTCGTGCGTATGCTATACCACAGTTTAGGCTTTTCTGTAAATTACCTAGACTAATGTATTTATTTATTATCACACAACATTTTACGGAGCAACTAAATTTAGTATCACATTAGTAACTTCAATTGACAAATTATTTAAAAATAACTTACTTAGTTGTACTTAATAACTCTTATTCCTATTTAAAAAGCACATACTAAATGTATACTTTTTTTATATGCTTAAATATAATTAAGTAATAAGTACCTACGTTTATTTATTAATAAATATTTTCGTTTTTGTATTTATTACTGGTGATTCGCTTCGTCACTTGACTGGAAAAAATATCTATGGTATTAAGATAAATATAAAAAAAGTATTTTTTTAAATGTAGTAAAGTATAAACTATTCATAACGACATTACTGAGGCAATACATAGATGGCGTTATTTCGTATTTGAAATACAATATAATTTTATAGTAAATTTATTGTGAAAGCTTTCTAAAACACAATTATTGTTTTATGATTGTTTTCTTTTTCTTGTCATTTTTTGGAAATCTGTGTATTCTTTTCTAAATCTTTACTTATTATTATGAGTTACATCGACAATGTTTTTTACCTACTGTCTACAGTAACTGTCTTCGAGTTTCACTAGACTTCCTGATTTATGTTTTTCCTGTATTAATCCATCAGATATTTCCCTCATAACGCAGTTTCATTACTATGAACATGGACTGCTTCATGATTAGGGTTATATCCAAATTCTTCTACCATGCCCAATATCGAAACATATGCTCCAGAGACCAAAGCTATGACGGAAATTATGGCAATAATAATATTCTTCCATAAGATGTAGTTGAATTTTCCCAAGTCCCTGTTCCAGTTGTACACAGTATCCACTATTGCTGGGAACAGAAGACCCAGAGTCGAGAAGAAAATGGCTCCGACGAAGCTGATGACCAGTTCCAAATTGGGGAAAGCTGCTGCCACCGCAACTGGAGACAAAAACATATTTAGTTAAAATTGTAGGTAGATCTTTCGTGTACAAAAGATCATCTGGATAGTTATTGCAACCGCTAAGCAGAATGTAAGATTTGTTGTATTCCTGTATGAAGGATATTGTAACCAGTCATCATCATCATCATCGTCATTATCATCAGCCCCTTGTAGTCCACTGCTGAACATAGGCCCCTTTCAAGGTACGCCACTGGGTCTGGTCAGTGGTCTCTATTTATCTCAACCAGTGATTACTAGGAATTCAGAAACCTAGCACCTTATGTCTCGGGGTGATAACGGAAGTTATGTTCCATGCTGTCCAATTGCTTATTAGTTTTGCTTCTGTTTATGTGCTGCCGTGACACTCACTATGAATCATTACTGACTCATGATTTTCACAATGAAATGTAGTTTTTTTACATTGCTAACAAATATAGGGGGAAGTTCATGTAAAAATATATCAAAAGTGACAATAACATTGATTAATGTGGGAAGAAAAAAATATTACTCGTTTTATTATCTGTTTCAACTTCCTTGTTTTGATCAGTAATAAAAGCAATATTCAAAGAAGTTCATCAAAACAAGGAAGTGTAATAGAGATTTTATGACGCAAAATAAATCATCACGGAGTTGAACGAAATGCGAATCTGAAATTTGAAAATTGATTTTCGGGTTGTTTGGGCATTTCTAATTTTAACTTCTCAAAACCGGTATTTGCACTCTCTCGTTTATCTTTAAACAACCAATTTGCAAATTTTGTTGCTTTACCTGCCTGAACCTTGAGACCATCAGGCGTTTAATTTGCAGCAACATCACACAACAGCAACATCGGCAACACGTATGCTGCATCTCCTGTCTGTTCACCAGCTTATGACCCGGCAACAGCTAATTCGATGCTAGTACCAAGGGTTACATCGATTACTTCGATTTTCTATCAGAACATCTCCTTTCGAACAAGTATTTATTATAAAATCTATTTTAGAAGGGATCAAACATTTAAATTACCTGAAATAGTAACGATGATTGTCCTAATGCTGACTTGGATGACGTTTTCATATCTAATTGGACCACGCTTCTTCAAAACCCTGTTAATCCACTCCATTGGTACGTAGAATTGCAGAGCGTACGACAGGTATATCACTAAAGCCATGAGGATTTTAGCGCTTTGAGCCATTCTGAAAAAGAAAGAATAATTTTGGACTACGCCAAGGGCCTTCTGTATGATTGAGAGGATTAAGGTCTTAATCTAGATCCAAGGTCTAGTGCGGATTAGTGAAATCTCATAACTAAAACGTTATTAAAAATGTGTAAACGAGTAATATTGCTACGGTATTTACAAGAAAGAGGATTAAGTGACATTTGTATTATAAGAACTGCTAGAATTTAAGAAGCCACCAAAATAGCAAATTCGCGTATTTAAAAAGTTATATAACAATAAAAATCCGCTATAAATTCCAGGTATTCAGTAATTATGTAATCAAACATAAAACTACCCAAAAACTTTAAAATAACTGCTTATTTAGCTAAAATATAAACTTACATCTCATCCTGAGGCAGATTTAAAGTGATGCTGCCTTTCACCAGATCACCATACTGTACGTAGCCGAAGAAGCCCACGATAGCGTACAATGATATGACTATAACCATGGCAGTATTCAGGACTCCTGGACAGCCGAGAAACATCTGAGGGTTGGCCATCTCGTTCTCGACTGGCATCACCACACCGATGCCTTCCATCGCGAAGATCACGGTACTGAAAAAAAGAGGAGATTACTCATCCTGTAGCAGAGACTAGAATGATGGTAAGTGTTGTCTAGATTGATCGGTGGAAGCCTAACATTTAACATAATTTTGCTGACCTATTTAATTGTTTTATTGGGATATACGGCGAAAGGAATTACAGCAAACTATGCTTCCGTAAACATGAAAGAATTAATTTTAGGGGATTGGGGTATAGGGTATTTCAATTGTCATCAGTTATAAAGCAATCATACTACGCCTGACGGTAAGAAGATAGCAATAACTATAAGTATCAAGACTGTGAGTTGAAGGAGCACCAAGTTAAATTTATATTGCAATTTTCTTAACCTTCATACGGTCTTCGGGTCATTTTTGACCCATTTCAGGACTGAAACAAAGTTTTCTTTTTAAGTATTTTGTTTTGACATTTGATATTGCGTGACATTTTTCAAAGTTCTTAGCTTAATATAAATATATGAATATTTTATAAAAATATATAAAATATTTCAATATGTTTATTTTTTTACTCTAATGGCCTTCGGGTCACATTTGACCATTAAGTATAGAACGATTGTAGTTTGTTTACTTTTGATTACTTTCGATTACTGTTTACTTTCGATTCGCGAGCTTTGGAAAAGGTGGGTTGATATATTACCGAAACTTTATAATCCTTCCCAAAATGTAACTGTAGATGAACAGTTAGTAGCATTCAGAGGAAGGTGCCCATTTCGGCAATACATGCCATCAAAACCGGCAAAGTATGGCATAAAGTTTTGGGTTCTATGTGATTCTGTAACTAGTTATGCTTGGAATATTCAACCATATACAGGAAAAGAAGCCGGAAGTGTTCCTGAAAGAAATCAAGGTCTGCGTGTGGTTTTTGATTTGGCTGTGGGGCTAAACGGCCATAATCTCACAACCGATAATTTTTTCACGTCGCATCAACTGGGACAAAAATTACTGGAAAAGCAAATAACACTAGTAGGAACTATACGTAAAAATAAGCCTGAATTACCACCAGAATTTGTGAACATAAAAAATAGACCGATTTTTTCATCTAACTTTGCTTTTACCAAGGATACTACTCTCGTGTCTTACATTCCTAAAAAAAATAAATCTGTAAATCTTCTGAGCACATTGCATCAGGACTCAGAAGTTAGTAATCACACAGATAAGAAGCCAGTAATAATATTAGACTATAACAAATGTAAAGGTGGTGTAGATACATTGGATAAATCTGTATCTTGTTATACTTGTAGAAGAAAGACTAAACGATGGCCTCAAGTGGTGTTCAGTAATATGGTTGATATATCGGCTTATATTGCTTTTGTTTTATTCACATCTGCTAATCATGCCTGGAAAGAAGGCAACCTTGCTAAGCGTCGTAACTTTTTGGAAAATCTAGGTATGCAGCTTGTTACTCCCTTTGTGAAAAAACGACAAACTTTACCTCGAGCATGTTTTTCACTTGAAATTGCAAAGAGTATACGAGATTCCTCTCAAAACGATCCACAATCGTCAACCTCATCCCAGTCTGAAAGGAATACAGAGAAAAAAACAACCAAGAGAGGCCGATGTCATTTGTGTCAAAAACGGATAATAAAACAGGATTGGTTTGTCTCACATGCAAAAAATTTATATGTAAACAGCATTCTAAAACGATTACTTTGTGTTCTCAATGTAATAACTGATTTTGATTATTATGTTATTTTGCTATTATAGAGTAATGTAGTACCTACTACGCACCTAATAAGTAAAAATGGTATATGTTCGAAACTTAATTAATTCTAATAAAATTTATATTAACTAGCTGTTGTTTTCATTGTCAATAAATAAATGTATTAAAATATAAACCTAAACAATATTTGTAATGCAATTATTTGACATAAATGTAGGCAATATATGTTACGGGTCAAATTAGACCCGAGGCCCGTTGACGTTGGTCATTTTGAAGACCGTATGAAGGTTAAATCGCAGGTCCGGTTTCAGATAAATGAAACAAGAGTTATCAAATTGATTTCGAACCGACCGCGTAACAAGGTTCTTTAGTTTCAATTTGCATGTCAATGATTTCTATGAAAGTTTCCGGTGCCTTTGCCATTGATTCGTAAGGTCAGTGACATTGCTGAAGGATAGTTTGCGAAACGATCCTCCTACTAGGTTGGTTATACACCTATAACATTTTCCTACCAGATGCATAATTTGGATACCTTAGGTTTAGGGATATTTCCTTTTAATAGCCAGTCAATCAATCACCACACACTATAACGGTGAAGGAAAACATCATGAGGAAACGTGCATATGATATCGATTTGAAATAATTTCTATGGTATGTTAGTCCACCACCCCGCACTAGGCCAACATGGTGGACTATATAGACTATATGGGCTGATACAGTACAGTATAGTCACTCCCTTCATTAAAATATTTTTCCGATAAATTATAAGCCAATCATAGCAGTCGTGAAATGACCCATCCCATGCATTTATATTTTGTTATTAGATTTGTCCGCAATAAGGTGTTTAGCCAATGAAGTCTTAAATTACTTAAAGGTTCACACAAATATTTGTCTCAGTGCGGGGATCGAACCTGCGGCTTCTCATTTCACAGTCGGCGTCTAACCAACTGCGCCACGGAGGGTGAAAAAACTTATTAACAAATTAAAATAAAAGGAAAAACAAACAAAAAAAGATTTAATTATTGTATTTGCATTAAATATTCCTACCCTTACTTTCGCGAATTCATTAATGAAGGAATCAAGACGAAACTCATTTTGAATACAAAATGGCTATGCCAAAGTTATGAAAAGTTTTTTACCTTTACATTTCTCATTAATTTAATGAACCTTTGACACAATTTCCGAAACTTGAAGACTTTTGTATGGCAAAAAGTTGACAAAGGCTTGCAAGTCACGCTCTTAATTTCCTCATCCGGGAAAATGTTTAAAAATGTTCTCTTCTCTGATGGCAGTTGAGAAATTGTTTGTAGATGAAAAGTTTTCACCGGCACAAAAAAATGATTCATTACGTAAATATGTTTAGTAGTGTATTATTTACATTACATATTTTATTAAGTGAATGCGGTATGTATAGGCTATCCCATTGGACCGAGATGTAAAATGTACGTATTATTATTATATGTCGATAATGTGTATGTTTATGTATGTATCATCCATTTATATTATATATTTTTAGAATCAAAATTAAAATAAGTTATGGTAGAGCGCTAACAAATTTGACTGCGGGCTTTGGTGATTTGAGCTCCATTTCCACAGGAAGAGTTTCTCGCCTCGAAGGCACGATCATCGAGAGGATATAAAAAAGTTGCGTCGTGTGAATATTTGTCAGAACTCGATAATCTATGGCGGTTATGTCATGCGATAATCGCATACGATTGTCGCCGCAAGAAACTCTCCCCGTGTAAGTAACGCTTTAGATGGTGCTGATGTCTATGCCTAATAGTGGTTACTATCCATAAAATTATTCATTCATTCAAAAAGAATAAATAAATCTAAGAAACCATTATGATTCGTTGACATACTGCTCTTGGTCATTAAAAAAGTAACGCGTGCTAATTCCACATGCCTGTCTGTTGGTTTTGTACCAAAACAATGCGAAAAACTGCACGGCACATTATGAATAAACACAAAATAACATTAATGTTCGCGCATGCAAACGCCGTTACATATCCGGAGTGAAATGGCAGGATTCCAGAGGCTTATATTGTTGGTACATAACGGTTAAAATGATGTTTTTACACCGCGTGAACCAAAACTGCTGTTTCATAATATTATTACATACATACATATTGACGAAATGTATAATTATAGCCTGTAGCATAGTCTATGCCTGAACAATCTCTAATTACATATTGTACTCAATTTTCGGCTTCACTTAATCAACTCAGCTCAGCCGCTTTCGAATATCAACACGTCAATTATTCTGAGGCTATGCTAAGGCATGATATTTATGATTCAGTGTATTCATTTGATATTCATAATATTTTATACCATTTAAAATAGACAACATAATACTGGATCTCCAAAGAGTTTAAATCGTCGTTTACCAATGTGTAACAGTGTCATAAATTGTATAAGCCCTATGATAAGCTGCATGTTTCTGAAGTTTATCAGAAATCATAACAGAGACTTGAACCCATTAACAACCGAACCAGAATTTATTTTTTCAGACAAGCTTGTATCATCGCAACGACCGACCCAGCTTTTTGTTCCCAACTCGCCTCGCTAACTACGTTACGTAGAAATTTTTATTTAACGAAGTATGGAGGCTCGCTTCGCTGACTGTCCACAACATACGAAGTGTGTGATTAATCAATTTTTTATATACGGTCATAATGGCATGGTCTATTGTGGAGTTAATTTTTCTTTGGTCTACTGATTTCCAATAGCTGGCACTTTTATCAGCGACGAAATACTTTATTCTGTTATGTTTGTGCAGTTTCTCATTTAATAGTATTAATTTATTGTTTACATTTTTCTCTTTTACGTTCCTACTATTGTCGAAGAAGTTGGCTAATTTGTCTATAGTTATTTTATTGTATCTGGACATCAATGCATGCATCGTCATCTTTACCAGTTTAAAAAGATGTCTAACCATTACCATATTGCGAAATACATTCACTACCCTTATCATGTATTACAGGATTAGAAACACCAAGGGCCTTACCTGAAGAACAAAGGCCATTGCGTGATGCTAGTCACAAGTTCCCTATCAGTTATTGAAGGAAGGTCCACGAAGACGTAGTACAGAGTAATTGCAAAGACCACGAAGATCAGGACGTTGGCTATCGCGGAGAAAGGCACCAGGTACTTCAAGTTCCTGATTTGACATAGCAGAACTAGGGGAACCAGGGTAAGCACGCAGTATGTTTGAATCGAGAGCTCGTTCTCTGGCATGTAGCCGTCCAGGGCCTGAAGACAAAGATTTTATATAAAAAATAGGCTCTAAAATTTTCTGGTAAATTACCTAGATGACAAGAAACGGTTTTAGCAACAATCAGGATATTATATTTTTATGAAGCTTGAATACAACCTTGCATATTTTCGGCGTATTGTTTTTATCTTAACGATGATAAAATAATTAGTTTTGATTCTAAAATTATATTATTAATCTTAAGTAGATTAATAATTTAACTTAGGGATATAGGAGTAAACACAAATTCTAAAATATTTAAATCAAATAAATAGGTATTAATTAATGTCATCAAGTCTCTACCATTCGCTATTAAATATCATGACGCGATATTTTGTGACTTACTGTTATATTTTTAATAATAAAATGTCTTATTCTATAGCATCCACTTATAAATACAAGTTTCGTCTATTATATTAACAATACCAGTCAAACAAAGGATCTTATTCCCTATAATGTTGCATACTGTTTCTAAATAAAAGAATACAATTATTTCCGACAATACGGTTCAAGTACAGCTGTAGTAAAAGACTTACAATAGATTTCTGAAGCAAGAAATAAGAGAGTATTGTTTAATTTGAATTTTTCCTCCCATAGCAGTAACAATTGTTATAAAGATAGGGCACTTACTTCCTTAAACGAGGATCCGATGAACACAACGTAGACACACAGTATGCTGATGTAAGCCAATACCATTGAGTAATCAACTAAAGATCTGTGGACAAATTGTAATAGAAATAAAATGATCGACATTGACGAACAGAAATTATGCAATGCAATAATAGCTGAGTAAGGGAGATCTTAGAAATAACCATAGAAACTGAAAAACGAAACTTAACTAAGTGACAATGACTAAATAAGCTGGTAATCAGAAAGTAAAATATATTGCTTAGGAGGACATTATATAAAGATAGGGAGCACTAACATACATTTTATTCAATCTAAAAGTGTAGAAATATAATATGAATGTGTATGCGACTTATATAATGCCATTGGAAAATTCCGAGGGACAGAAGTGAGGACCAAAAATAACATAACACAGCAAGAAAGAATATATTCAGTTCTACATAATGTTTTGGCAAATGTGTAGCAGATATTGTCTAGCACAACTCTTCCAACTATCAATGTTTTAGTTTATTTACAGAAGTTCTCTTTTTCAAGTTGGGAGCAAAAGGTAGTTAAAACACACGTCTGAATTTCAAACTCTCGAATGCAATTTCGAGTGGTATAAAAATCTGTTGAACAAAAATAACTGTACTGGTATTTGAATGGCATTTTTACCTTTTTGCCTATTCGAAATTTTCGACTACATTTTATACCCGTGCTATTTGATCTGCATTTTAATATCGTAATTATTTTCATACACGCAAACGTTTTGAGATTCCCTCCCGACATTTTTAACTGCAAGAAGTAGTACTTACTTGACAAAGCCTCCCCATTTTTGCACTGGTTTCGGTCCGTAAGTAAAAGCCGCGCCGCATGTATCTGCAAAGCTCATTGACGGTTTTTTAGCGTCCACGCATACTTCTTGCGAAACCTTTACCTGAAATACAGAAAGAATACGTTACAAGCTGATTTGAATACATGGAAGTGGAGGCAGATTTCTTATTGTACACGGCAAAGTAAATAGTATAGCCAATAGAAGGTCAGCTTTTGTGTGAATGTTCTGGTTTAAAAACACTCATATAATTTATCGTTGATTAAAGTGCGTAGCATTGCAATAGGATTGTCTTATACCATCTTGGCATATATTATATATTTTTTCGGTATATTGTGGGTGATATTAGTTACGCCGCTACCTAATCTTTCGGCGATGATAGGTGTGATCTTATGTCGGAAGTCCAATATGAATTAGCGTTTTTCACCGAGGACATGCATGCCAGTAATATACACATTACACATATTAAGATGTTAAATCATGTGTTTTGATTCATGTGGTTGTCAAAAACAACGCTGGGCTTATATTAAGAAATAATATGAGAATCGAAGACTTCAAAACCGAGGATGCCGAAGATTAAACGAAGGAAAAAGACATTAGCACCGACGACTAATATACGCCACAAAATATACAAAAGGAATCGAGTCTAACGAAATGATTTGTAATATAAACAAAATTATTTATATGAATCACATAAGCCCGCAGCGGGTCGGTGATATTCTGCGCGTGTTACGAACGCCTGTAATTGACATACCTTGCTCGTCGCTCGTGAAAAATTTGTAGCGACTTTGATGTGTTTTGCTCTGTCAGATAAAAAGGAAAAATGTTCAGGACGTAATTTATTCTTTACCCGTCTATTTCCTCGTGTGACGTTGATGGTAAATTCAATTTGTCTAAGGCGATTACGTTAATAAAATGTGATATGAGCACATAATAAAACAAGGATGTATCGTATTGATATGTATTCCAGAATTTTCAGTCATGGGAAAACGGTGCTGGAAAAATGCTTTTCCTACATTTTTATGCGTCATTTTAAGGGATTTTGCTAATACTCGCGGTTGGCAGGCGAGTTGGCAACCACAGGACCTGGCTTTTCGTACTTATGAAGTTGTCGTCTGTTGTGAGCCTGTCTTTTGGCTACACCGTCTCTGTGTTATTGTATCTATGTCGTCTGCATATAAAAGCAAAGGAACAATTGCTTCGGCTGGTGAAGCTGGAGAACGCAAAAGAAGAAAAACCAATGACATGGATGCTAAGGATATAACTTCACGATGGGAATTAATGAAAAGATATAACGAATTAATAGAAGCAAGAGGAGTATAACTTGAAAGTAATATAATCAAATATGAAGTAGAAAGTTAGAACAATGGAATAAGAAAACAATCGGAAGAGTGTGGGAATAACATAGGACCACAGACATTGGACACCAAAGCCGTGTTCTTCAGTCAATAGGGTTCACCACTAGTAGATAAAGTATAATTTAATTCTAGAACATGTTAATGGAACACTATACACACATACACCGTCTGAATGTAGATTTATAAGCTAAGAATGTGTTAATATTTTTCGTCAACCCGTTTCATTAACTAAACTTACACCATGTAGGCTAATAAAGAAATAAAAAGGACGGGTCGCAAATAAAATATCTTATAAGCCGTCGCGTGCTGAGATGACGTAGACTGAGGGAATAGAAGGTCCCTAGGGATAATTTCCTTCCGCACGCCAAGCCACTTTTAACAATACTCGGCAACAATCTTTTTGACACTGAGACATGACTTTACTCTCTTTGCTAATAATATGAAAATTTAATATGGCTTCTGATGCGTGTATCTAAAGTATCTACTTTTGTTATAATAATAGCTCTTATTGAAAATAATAACGTAAGTGTTACTTTATCAACCAACTCATTCATAATTGTAAGTATTGATCCTATATTACCAAATCAAACCAATCAAATCAACCAATCAAAGATTTGAAATGCCAACAATTTTCAAGTTAAAACCTATATAAATAAATAAATAGAATTACGAGCTAAAATGCTTAGGGTAAACACAAAAAAGGGTCACCTGCTCACACAATTTTCGGAAAACCTATTTCATTTCGTCGCTCCAAGAACTGTTTGGTTCGGATGACAAAACACTGTTAAATTCAATGAATAAAGTTTAATCAAATTAACAGCGAACATTTTCCAGATATTATATGATTAGTAGGAATTTCAGTAGTTTGTTAGTTAAATTTATTTGTTGAATTTGGATTCTAGTAATCAAACATCACTGAGTACGTTTTTAAATGAAAATGATCTACTGTTTGATGTTTTTGTTGTTTTAAGACCGTATTCCCATTTTAAAGACCGGTAACGCATCTCTATGCTCTATTGCATATATTACAGATGTTCATATACAATACATCATACCATTATAGCATAAAAATTATGGAGAACTATTTATTTTTATACTATCCTTATTAAAGGAACGATTATGACCATTGCGGCGTTGCTCCCTAGAAGAATACTTATATGGTACCTTCAGTTTTTGGGTCTGAAAAAATCTAACGGCAAATTAAGCACAACAACAAATCTGATACAACGTGTCGGTTTTCTATGTGACAATTGTACCGCTCCGTGCTCATCCATTCGTACCTATTAAAGCCTTAACGATCCATAGCAAGGTTTCTACCCCTTGTGTCTTTCTGGGGGAAGTGGACAAAAATATATTTCTAACTCCTCCTATTAATTTAAGATTAATTTCGTTACGCCTTAAAGAGAAGTTAGACAATCCCGGAGACTCACTGAGCTTCAGTGCTCGGTGTCATTAAAACACGTGCCACTATTGATCCTGGCTTACAGAAGCTGCAGTGGTGGGAAAGTCTGCACTTGTACTGGTCTTATAGGGTTCTATCTGAATATCATTTAACAAAAATGTAACGTTTCAAAGCGGAAAATTCACAAACTGTTGTTTATTTTAGGCGTATTTACTCAACAAAATACACTGAACCATTTTGCTGCGGCACAAAAGTTTACACGTCTGTTTTAGAATAACATTGCAGGCTTTCATAAAGCCGTTTTATTTGCTTGTCTATAACGTGTGGTTTTAATTAAAAATGTAAACAAATAAAGACTGATATGAAAAAGCGGTTTATTTACTTTTTATTTTGACTTTTTATGTATCCTGGTAACTGTATCAGTCTATACAAGGTTATTTTTAGTATACTACAAAGCCGAAAGTAGTTTGTTGAGAATCAGTAACACAATCCATTGCACACAATGTTAACATACGTTATATTTTATCCCAAAAAACATTAAAATTCCGTCAAGCTGGTTACCTTGTTGATTAATAAAAATCCAGCGCGTGTCGGTCGTTCACCTATTAAAGTACTTACACAGCCGGCCGATGCCAAATGCAAGGACACCATTCCTCCCCCACGCCCCGCAAACTACGGCGCGGCGGTGCGTGCGGTGCGTTTGATCTAATAATATTAGTGACCCCGGAAGTCTCGGCGCGTACGCATCTTTCGTGATTTTGCTTAGACTACTCCGCGCACGTACCGATTTCGCGATGGCTTTTCGTAACACTTTACAGCAATGTTAAGTATACAGATATGGTGCGTAGTCTCGCGATTTGTGGTGATAATGTGCCTGCGGCAGTGAGATATTATAAACTCGCAAAGTGAAAATGAACTAAAAAAACAAAATTGAAAGTTTTAATACAATAAAACAGAACACTTTTGTGCTATCAAAATTAGACCGCAATATGCGTAAGCGGGCTCGGCTATGTATTAGGGAAAGGGGTGGACATTTTGAACAATTACTTAGATATGTTTAGTTATTTTAATAACAATGAAGTGGTAAATATTAAGCCGAGTTTCGATTTGTTCTTAACACACACATCCCTCGCAAAGCATTATCTTTGGTGGAAACGCAGACGTGTTGTTTAAATGTTGTTTATAAACGAAACAGTGTAAATAGTACCAGTGTTGAGCGTGTGTTGGCGCGAAACCCACGGCGCGGCGCATCGCGGCGCCGCAGATGCGCGGCGCGCGTTTGTTCCCATGGATTATTCAAGAAATGAGATAATTATCGTAACCTATCACGGCGTGAGTTTTCATTATTATTATTTTTTTTCTATTTTATCTGATCTTTTATACCAAAATCTAATTTGGGTGTTTCGGCTTTATGGTATACAAAAACTAACGTTGTATATGTTCCACTGTAGGGCACGGTCCTCCTTCACAATCGAGAGTACAATTGAAGGAGGTTAGGCCAATTAGTCCACTGTAATATGCTGGTAATTAATTTGTGCCAATCTTGATTATAACTTTGTGTATGACGCCTAAAAACCTTGCTGGATAAACAAGAAATTGTATTTATAACAGCACTATTTGTGGACCGAAATGATTTTTACAATATTTTTAAAGTCCTTTATTAATAAGTTTTTGTATATGCGTACAATACAACAAAATAAATTATATACACAAGCACTTTTTTATTCTTTACCGAAAGGTGTCTGATTGCGATAAACACGATTATATTTCCTCATTTACCCCTTGATGGCCATCATAACAACACAATTATGTCGGCTAGAGCAATCTTTATTTCCCAATTCTCTTAAAGAACCCAAATCATAAAAATATTTTTTTTCCTAGTACCTTGTTTTTACTAAAATGGCCAAAACAACACGCACTTTTTCCTTGCCTTAAAATCATTTTTATTTCATAATGTTTTTAGTATCTTTCGTCGTCAGAGATTTCCTTAATGATGAGTGAAATTCATAATAAATTTTGACTATTCGGAAGATAACTCTTTATGATATTAATAATAGATAAAGGGAGTAGACGTATATTAAAAGTGGCTACAATTCGCCTGATGGTAATACTCTATTTTGACTATTCGGAAGATTACTTATATTAATAATAGATTGAGGCAGTAAACGGATATCAAAGATCTACGTCTAGAAACGTCTGATGATAATACACTGCAATCCGAATACCGGATCCACCGACGGGAGATCGGTATTTCACATCAAACTGTACAGTTGAAGCGCTCTAGTCTCTTTTTTTATTGCGATGAAGAGCGACACGAGCAAGCCATTCGCCTGATGGTAAGCGATATGACCGCTCACGGATAGTAGAAAACTGTTTTAAAAGCCATTTTCCTCGTCAACTTTATGAGAATGTATTTTATTATATAGTAGCGTTGCTGATAGTACAAATGATTTTGCAGTCTGAAGAGCATAATAGGCTACAGCTTGAGTCATGGCCGTTGTGTTAATAATAGATTCTAATTGTGATGCAGTATGTGTAAATTGTAAAATTAAAATCCTTCCATTGTTGTAAATAGATAAAAACAAACTTGTTAATGTTTCTTTTTATTGAGTAAGGCAGTTAGGGTAGTGCGAAATATCAATTTGAATATTGTTCTCATCTTTGTTTCTTTTTAACATATCCATATTAAATTACAATGGAACAATTAGCAGCATATTCTATTTTTAAATGTTTTAAATAAGTTTTTTTATTGGTTTTGATGATGCAGATGGCCTTGTCTACAACTAATAAGGCTTAGGCGTTACTTGACCAAATACACGTATTCTTCAGACGTTTTAAACATTATTATGATAACTCTTCTAGGCCGCGCCGACGATGGCAGCGGGACAGGAGCGGCGAGCGGAACTACAGCGGCAACGCGGACGATTAACTTTGGATCATCATCATTAGCAATGTACATCTTACGTAAGATGATTAAATAGAGTTCTGTGTTTGTTGGAGATGTTAGATTGGGTCAGTGCACCTACGCTTGTGACTTATTAGACCAATACGTGCTTTACAAATACGGCCACAATTTGGGCATTCAAAACCTGTGCCTGTATGTGATTGTGGAGGAGAAAAAGCGGCTCGATAGTGCCGAATTTCACGCTTGCGGGCTAACTGCTTAAACCTGGCCTTTTCGTGAGCAGAAACACCGTCAGCTACGGATTTGCGGCACGCTTTCAGGCCTTTCCTCCCACTTGATTGGGTCTACTTTAAATGGCAGCATGTCCGTTTCACGCTGTCTTTGTATCGAAGTAGTGGTCTACCTACAGGGCGCTTAGCGTGGGCCACTTCAGCCAGGAGTATCTGTCTTGGCAAACGATACGGTTCCATGCACATGCCCAAGCCACCGCAGTAGTCTTTGACGTAGCAAAACTTTGGATCAAGGCTGATAAAAAAGAATAATATTTGTTTTTAGTTTCAGTCTGTCCTAAAATCGAACCCATGAACTGTGTTTCAACCAGTTCCGCTCCAAATCAACCTATCGTCCATTTGTCTCGATTGTATTGTTATATAATTACTGTGGAATTGTTGCTAAAAATAGAGGAAAATAACTGTTTCTAATTCCTTGATAGGCGACGTGGAGAAAATTAATTAGTTTTGGTATGTAATATTTCTTATATTTTTCTAAATAAACAATTAATCCCGATTAAAGGTATCGTATCGTAAGATAAGTATCGACCAAATTTGCATTCATTATTGGAAGAATTTGTTCCTCAGGAAAATATTCTAGTATTCCCCAAATCGTTACTAAAATTCACACGATCTAAACTTACCTGAACTGAGAAATAAGGAATCATACCTTCATACAAAATAGAAATTCGATGAAGACGTTATTCGCACAAAATATTTCAGCTGGAACGGTAATAATACCTGCCTATTTCGCCTTACAGCCAACTTCAAGAAATTTTGTGTAAGTAGTGGAAAATATTATATTTCTTTGCCAAATACTTACGACACAAAGCGTGCTTCAGTATCGAATTCTAACATTTTGGACAACAGCCAGATGTTTGGGGGTTTTATTGATAAACATGATCATTCATACTGTGTTTTTTTGGAACCGGGTAGCGGTCTGAGTCAATAGTGTTTGTGTGTTGCTCATCTGGTGACACACGAAAAAAGATTGTTTTATTTATTTATTTGAAACATCTCTGATTTCTTATCGTTGGACTGCCTCCAATTTTATATGTAATAAAATATATTTGCAACGGAAGACCCAAGCAATACTTTACAGCCTCCGTGGCGCAGTTGGTTAGACGCTGCCTGTGAAACAAGAGGCCGCGGGTTCGATCCCCGCACCGAGACAAATGTTTGTGAGAACCACAAGTATTTGTTTCGGGTCTGGGTGTTTGTGAGACCGAAAAGTCTCTCGTATTTCCTGTTAACCACGACACAAGACTCGATCTTAGTGTGGGGTCAGGACTATGTATGTGACTGTTGGGTGTATTTATTATTATTATTTTTAGTTCATTAATTTCGGGTTCTTGACTTCGGTTGCTCATAAACCCTCACCTAAGGAAATGAAGTTGTGTGAGCTGAGGAGAGAGGATGAAAAGACTGTGGCGGGAAGTTGGGAAGCTTATCAGACCTCTGACGGTAAATACAATTTCTAAAGCAGTGAAATCAAATTAGCACCCCGTTCACTAAATTGAAAATTAACTTTTCAATACATTTTCGCTTACGAATCCACACTTGAGGAGAATTTAATATTTACCTTTAAAGGAATTACATATATACATATATAAATTCACGCCTTTTTTTCCAGAAGGGGTAGGCAGATCTGCTACCAGAACACCCACATTTCGCATTGCATGTTCCGTCCCACGATGTGATAGGGGGCGAGCCTATCGCCATATCGGGCACAAATTCCTAACTCCGGTTTGATAATGAATAGAAAAATCCAATATCACACATCCGACCAGCGATTCGAACCCGAGACCTTAGCTTTGTAATCGTACCGTAATGGAACTACACCACCGAGGCAGTCGAAAGAAAAGAAATTAAAGAAATTGATCTTCTCTTCTGTCAACTTACCAGTATATGTACAGTGTGGGTGCATATAACACCAGCCAGTAAGGTTCCGATCGTTCCCGCGATCAAACCAGCGTTCTTGAAGGCGGCTGGCATCGCCAGGAGTCCTGAACCCAGACATGCTTTGAGGAGGTGCACCACGGATCCTATTGTTCTGTGGACAAAGGTAGTACATTAGTTTCACACAGCGATAAGATTTTTTTCATCATTTCTAATTATGAGATTAGTAAATAATATTTAATGTTTAAAGCCTTTCGCACCCTAGGGTGCGAACACCTATAAAACATTATTGCAAGACAGTTTTACTTTTAAAGTTAAAATAGTAGGCTCATTGCATTCTTACATTAAAAATAGTCTCGCCTGTTCCATTATAACATTATGCTTGAAAGTGCTTTTCAAAAGGTGAAGAGAATCAACATACAATTTATATATATACAGGGTATATCAAGACCGCGACCGAAAACGAAGCCAGGAGGTAGTATTAGTGATATCAAACACAATGCAAGTAAAAATTTTACAAAAAAAAAACGTTAATTTTTATTTTTTACATATCGTCGTATTTGAGTGATTAAACATAGTTTTTCTAAAATAATGACGTACATCGCCTAATTGTTAAATACGCAATGGTACGTAAGGGTTTAAATTACTATTTTTGCATAAACTAGGTATTTACCCCTCAAAAACGACGATTTTTAAAAATTTGAAAAAAAAATCCGTCGCATATTTTGCAAAATTTTTAGTTGCATTGTGTCTGTAGCTGCTAAAACTACCACCTGGCTTCGTTTTCGGTCGCGGTCTTGATATACCATGTATATATATATATATATCTATATCAGCCCATATACGTCCCACTGCAGGGCACGGGCCTACTCTACAATCGAGAGAATCGATTGAGAGTGGTTAGGCCATATAGTCCACCACGCTGGCCTAGTGCGGGTTGGCGGACTTACATACCGTAGAAATTCTTTAAAATCGCTACAGTATGCAGGTTTCCTCACGATGTTTTCCTTCACCGTTAAAGTGCGTGGTGATTGACTATCAATACACACATAACTCCGAAAAGTCAGAGGTGTGCCCTGGGATTTGAACCAGCGACCACCGTGAACATGTAGGCAGCCGCGTCTGGTCCGTTACCAACAGGCCACCACACATACAATTTATAGATATTAAAAAATGATTATGATTGCATTTATCATCCTTTATTTTAATATGAATAGGGATAGAGATACTGATATTGTTTTTCGATTCTAGGGGTCCCGGCACCCTAAAATCGATAAATATTATTATTTAAATTATAGTCCCTTAAAGTGATATTGGATTTTTCTATTCATTATCAACCCGAAGTCAGGAATTTGTGCCCGATATGGCGATAGGCTCGCCCCCTATTACATCGTGGGACGAACATACAAGGCGAAATGTGGGTGTCCTGGTAACATCTCTGCTTACCCCTTTCAGGCAAAAGTCATGAGTTTATGTATTTAAATTAAACTAAATTATAGTCCATAACTACATTTGTCTGAAAAAAAGTCAACCTTTGACATTATGCTACAATTAAAGTGCTATGTTCTATAAAACTTTTTAATTGCTCAACTCGAGAAGCATTTTTATTAAAAACAAAGAGTTGTTTTTTTGTTGTTGTATTTTCTTGATAACAGGATCTATATTATGTTATGTGGCCTTAACCATAATTGTGTAAATTATGATTATGGAAATTGATTAATTGAACATACTGGTACTACTAGTTCCAATTTATTATCAGGGATTTTTATTACTTCTTCTGTGACTGTCCTGACTGGCTTTTAAAATATCTTCTTAATAAAACTGCCTATTGTTACATTTAGTAATCAATTTTATTCTTTTCCTGTATTATATAGTGTCCAATGAAGTATTTTCTACTTACATGCAAGTACACAAGTAAGTTGGTTTCACAATTAATTCCCACGAACATAAACAATTACTGTTAACATAGGTCAAGAAACAATTCATAAGCACGTCTGTAAAACATGTTAACAAGTAATAAAATACATGAAATATCACCATTTGTTAGTGCCGGGTATTTTACTTTGAACGTAAAGCGTGTGTAAATATATTTTTAATTGAATTATTATACGTGTCGCTTTAGGGAAAAACATCTGAAATAATATTACAAGGAACAGGTACAATCACGGAAGTACTGAGTTACAAGTTATTCATTGTTTGCAAAGAAATAATTAATATTTCAATAACAACGCTCTGACCGCGATCGATGTTATGGAATGTAACATGCTCGCGAACCACGAACTAAGATATTGCAACCGTAACGTGCAACTGTCGCTGCATCTGTCATCTATTGGCGTGGTGAAATTAGGAACTAAAAATAACATTTCAAAATGTTTTTATTATGTAACCTGCAAGCATTGTATATTCGTTATCAAATAGTATTAACATGTCCAATATAATGTAATGTGAAGAGAGAAAAACTATTCTTATTATTTTGACAACAGCGCTTTAGGCGACAAAAGATCGTCGACGGCCTAAACGTATTTCGCAATTTTACTGAAATTAAATTGTTACTAATTTCAATTCATTAGTCTAGTCTAGTTACTTACAATTTCTAAATAGCTAGGTTGAAATACTTTTAGATAACAACTCCCTTAAATATTTTGTTCAAACTACAAATTTCTCAAACTACAAATAACATCAAATTGAATCTTCCAGTCGAAAATTAATAAAGACGCGAAATACTCCACAAGAAATCCTTAAATTATCTACGCTTGTAGACAATCTAGGTTACAGTATTATATAAGCCAATTCGATGAGAATATTAATGTACCTATCAATCACAATACACATACCTAGCTGTAATCCCTTAGTTATATACAATTATTGTAAGGAACTCCGAGAGGCTATTCGGTTTTACTAAACAAAATATTTTAATAGGTCACATAAAAATTGCCTTGCGGATATCACATCCTTTTACATTTTTCTTTCTCTAACCATCTTCGTCGAGGCTCTTATCACTGTTTCTCAGAAAATTGCTGTTATACCATATCACACCTCATTGGATTCGGACGACTAAATTGCTGAAGGTAATCCTTATCCCATCTCTGTCATTCAATAATGCACCTTCTGGTCTCTACATATAGTTGTTATTCATGGGCTGCTGATATTATTACTTATTATTTTCTATAAAGGCCTTTTTCAACATTTCGTTATGGAGATACTTCGGGGTAGCCTATTTTTAGATGACTTCCTGTGGCTAAGAAAGAGAAGGAGCGTGTGTGTGTCGTTTACTTATATACTGCCTACGATATTTTACATTTACAATCAGTTAACGGATTTACAGCAGTCACTCCAACGAGTTCGATACCTCGACGTCACGATAACCGAATCACCCGCATGAGTTGGGTAATTTATCGCGTTGACGACCCAGATACAGAAAATCTAACAACGGAGGCTTAAATTGAATGCTCGCTGTAATTCCAGATACGAACCGGTTTTCGAAATCACCTTCAACTTGACATCCTCTAGTATAGCTAACAAACTATGGACTCTATTTTGCAATGAATGGTAAGCGATACGACCGCTCTTGGACAGTAGCAAAACTAAAAAACACCATGAATTACAAAGTAATGCTTGGCACTCCACTGCACTGGCTATCCTGAAACTTAATATGTTAGTATCGTTATGTCTACTGTCTAGTAGTTACACAGTCTTCAATCTGGCTGGACTTGCTATCAGGATGATGATAATGATAACGATCAGAGTAAATACAGAATCAGATATACTTTGATGTCCACCAAACGGAAAAAGGAAAATAAAAACAGTAAATTATTTAAACTTTGCAGAGTACAAAGCAACCTTATCGCTTTCGGCGATCTATTTTAGACAATCTTTAATGGACCGGAGTGATAAATAAATATATGGGATATTAGTTAGTGACAAAATATGAGGAAAATACAACAATAGAGTAGTTTTCATTAGGAACTATAACAAAATTCACTTGTTCGTAGAAAATCTTCGTCAATATGTCAATATTATTTTTCCTTACAAGTCATTTCAGATGTAGTCTGTTCGCTGAAAATTTACATTTTCCTTTCACTGTTAAACTGGATTTATTGCTAACTTATAGTTAACGTGCCAAAACTAATTATTTACTGATTGTTTTATTTATATATTGTCTTTCGGAAATCACGTTGTTTAAATTTAAAAATCTAATTATTGTAATTTAAATATTCTAATTTTTTTTTTTATTAATTTACATGACAATGCTTTTAGAATTGATGAGTTCATAATATATAAATGGCATTAAATTAATGGTGCTTGAAATGGTTAAAAACAATTGAATGTGCGTAGATGCCAGATTTATATGTGAAGATCTTCCACGTTCTTTTAAGGTCCGAATCCGTTGTTGTCAAATATTATGAACAATGTTCACTCTTCACATTTCATTATATTGGACATGTTAATATTATCACATCACATCATGGGAGGGAACAAACAAGGCGAACGGTGGGTGGCCTGGCGCCTCTGCCTACCCTTCTGGAATAAAGGCGTGAGTTTATGTATGTATGTATGTAAAATTATATATTTTAAAATAAATTGGGGAGAAATGCTATCAATTCGACGCAATTCGTCTGCTATCAATTCAATCCATTATTCAAGGGAAAATCCAAGCCGTTTGATCAACATTTGTATCAACCTCGAGTGGATCGATATATTTGCCAAAATTTTCCAGACACGTGAACGCTTAAAGGAGCCTAACATAATAACATTTCGTAAGGGTACGTCGAAATTCAACAAAATCTTTTCAATTGAATTAAGTGGCGAAATTCTGAGGTTATGAAATGTTTCATGAAGATAATTTAATATTACGTTACACTGAACCGAACGAATGAATTAATAAGGACATAAAATTATGTTATTGAAATATTATAAAAGTGAACTGTGGCGCGAAATGTGTTTTGAGCATATCTTAAGTTAATTGAATTTATCGGTTAGTAGACTCGTAGGTAGGTAGATTGTTGACGTGGGAGTACGCATCACCAAGTTGAAGTGGAGTTGGACAAAGCATTTGGCTAGACGTTTAAATGGCAGATGGATCAATACACCAACTGAATGGTGGCCAAGGGAATCACGGTGGCTAAGAGGTAGACCACCTGCCAGGTGGTCAGATGACATCGTGAGAGTCGCAGGAAAACGGTGGATTCGCTTGGCACGGGACAGAAAAATGTGGCGTGCAAATGAGGAGGCCTATACCCAGCAGTAGGTTGACGAGGGCTGATATAGATAGACTAGTTGACTCTGTAATAGTACCTAAATTATTTAACATGTTTATAAAATGTATAATTTTGTCCAATTAATTTATCTATCATAATTGCTTCAAAATTAAAATTTTAGGAATCTAAAAATGTGTAGCTCGTAGGTACTAGAGAATTTAAATTATCAGAAAATAAATACAAAATCCGCGGGTTATTAACGTTATTTATACACTGAACATATTAAAACGTGGTTTCCTAAAACTGCACATTTTCTCTATCTATTTTCACAGTAGGTACTTACGAACTTACTCCTTGTTTCCTCATATTTGTTGTTTTCAACTCATAAATTTGTTTTTGCTTTCTATTAAATTTCGATACGGGTTAAAGAAAAGCTAGTGTCCCAAAAAGACTCGTCGAGCTCCAGAGCTCGGTGCCAATTCTTTGTGTGCTGTTGATCCTAGCTGACAGGAGTTGCAGTGGCGGATGTATGGGCGGGAAGAAGTACTTACGAATTTGGGTGTTCTAACTGTCGGTGCTCGAAGGGATTGTAGGGTTTCTCATCGGCGATTTTTGATGCTATGCTCAGGGATGACTGAAAACCAGGGTTGCCAGTTAAATCCGCGCTGTAACAAAAATAGTTATTTGAAGTATTTCGTATAGAATCAGGACTTATGAGTACAGACTTAGGTACTCGGAATGCGGGCGTAATGAGAGCAAATGATATTATTTTTACAAAATCATTGCTTTAAGTTCGTATTGAAAATGTTCAATTCCAATACAAAAGGATAAACAATGAAACGTGTTTTATGGACACCTCGATAGAAGAGAATAAAAAAACTTTTATTTATTCATTAGAGTACACATACACGGATACAAAACTAAAATAACTAAATTACAAACCTATTTTTACAATTTACAACGAACATAAAAATTAGAAGGCAAACGAGAAGAAAAAAATATAATAATATATACAAAAAAGTATAGCAGCATATGTGTTGCAGCAGAACTACTCACTAGATACTGCAATATTATTGATACAATTACTTACGCCCAGTTTCTAAAATATATCTATCTTTAACAAGAGATTTTGTTAGATATTTCGATGCATTTTATGTTTCATTGAACAAAGATAGAGAGATTTAGTATAGTGTATTTATTTGTAGATAGCTATGTAAGATGAATATACATATCCCTCTTTGTTTAGTGAAATATATCATTGTTTCGGCATAGTAATGGTAATGTTAAGATCTATTTAAAGATAAATATACTATAAAGACTGGCCGTTAGTTAACAGATTAATTAGTTAACCGATTCCAAGTATAAATATGTTTCAATATATCTGATAATCGCATTACGAACAGAATAAGTACATGTTAGAACTATAAAATTTGAAATAAATAAACTAAACTGCGTTCGGTCTCGTAAAGCGTATGTGCTCGCGTCATCTACGAGTATTTGAATGCATGTCTGTGCCTAACACAATGTGTCTATTCAAATTCGAAAGTCAGAGCCAAGGCAAAAAGCCAGGGCCTCAACAGATAGATAATTTCGATAAAGTCGTCGTCGGGGGTGTAACTCAGTGGTAGAGTGTCTGCTTCGCATGCTGAAAGTCCTGGGTTCAAATCCCAGCACCTCCATTCGCATTCTGCGAGCGCCAACGTTTTTGAATTTTTGTACCATTTTACCGCAATTTTATTGGTCCAGAGAGAATATTTATATTCATTATTATTCTCTATATTTTGCATCTGTAGACTTTTTGTCCTTTTAAACCTTTATTAGGAATTACATTTTTCCAACGGCCTCGGTGGCGTAGTTGTTGTTTACTATGGTAGAATTGCAAAGCTGAAGTCTCGGGTTAGAACACCAGGTCGGGCAAAGTAATATTGGATTTTTCTATTCATTATCAACTTGGAGTCAGGCATTTGTGCCCGATATGGCGATAACATCGCCACTTATCACATCGTAGGATTTTTGGCGAGATAAACAAGCCATTTGCCTGATGGTAAGCGATGCGACCGCTCATGGACGGTGGCAAAACCAAACAAAACCATGAATTACAAGACAGTGTTTGGCATACCACTGCGCTCGCCATCCTGAGACATATGATGTTAACTCCCACTATGTCCATTAGTTACTCTGACTACAAAGTCCTTTAAACCGGAACACAATAGTGCATTCACACTGCTATTTGGCGGGAGAAATAGACAAGACAGTGGCCCCTACCCAGGAGGCCTCTCATATATGTTACCTACCAGACCAAACTTACTTTTGGACACTACATTTTTATCAAAGATGCCTAAATCTTGCTTAAAATTAAGAAAAAAAGCAGCAAGTAATTGATTAGTGGAATTTAAAAAGTGCCTTTGCCTGATGTTCCTATCCCAAGAACTATTTCATGACAAATGTGACCAACAACTCATTTGTTTCCAACTAAACACACCGAACACAACACGAACAAAATTTGGCTGTAGAAAAACATATTATGTGCTTATCGCAGCAAAATTAAAACATAACATTCCATAATTACGGGCATCCTTGGACCGGCTTCACAGTTAATAAGTATAGTATTTACTATGTAATTGGCCTCGGATGACAAACTAAGCTTCAAAACATTACGACGACAATCTTTTGAAATTATTATACTACTCATAATATGAAATTCTTAATAACTTTGTTCTCTGTACCTTATTTTTTATAGACTTTATTTATTCAGTTTTAATCTTTGAAATTAAATTCGAATATTGGTGACGTAGATAATTAAATAGCTCTTATGACAAGTCAATACACATAGTACCTATTCTCTATTTACAAGATATTTGTTATAATATTATTTAAGTATATTTAAACTATTTTTTGGTAGTAAATAAGTATTATAATATTTATTAGTGTTTCATAGTCTTTTTTTCCAAGGAAACACATTATTTTCTTTAATCAGTGTCTAATCTAGTGGATCATGTGTATTCTTAAAACGGTGCGTAGCGGTTTAATGTTACCTCCGGATTTAATGCGTCTCTGCCTGAGAAGACCCGGCGAAATAAAATGTGAATAAAGTTTTGTCATAGATTTTCTATGAGACAAAATTACCTCCTTGACCAAGCTTATAAATTTTTGAAAAGGTTTTCCTTCATGATTTTGCGGTTTGTGCGGTTTGGGATTAATCAAATTTAGGATAATTTCTGGGGTTTTTTTATTCTTGTTGACATCTAACATAATTTGATCTTGCAACGACTGAAGATCCATACAGATTGACGTTAAAAAAAGTAATTCAGGTGTAACCGCGATTATAATCACTACCAGTGCGCATTGAGAGGCAAAAACTCCGTCACGGTTCAACGATGCTGGACAGAATAACACAAGGTCGCTGTTGAAAGGATTGATGAAATGGAAATCAGATGCTTTGACAATCACAAGTGAGGTCAATCGTCATCATTGTATGTGTTTTTTAGTTACTGACTTAAAAGTAACTGAACTGGTACTTAATGGTAAAGTCCAGACAGAGATTATGAAATTAGGAGATGAGATAAAAAGATTTTAAGGAAATTTATACTTTAATATGCGGCTACTTTCTGAACAAAATAAAAAATGTAAGTAGAATACGGAAACTATAAAAATTAATTCTTATGAATGAATTTCGGTCTGCCTCGGTGGCGGGCTCAGCTTTATAGTTACAAAGCTGAGGTCTCGGGTTCGAATCCTAGGTCGGGTAAAGTATAATAAATTTTTCTATTGATATTATCAGCCCGGAGACAGGAATATGTGTCAGAAATGGCGATAGACTCGCCCCTTATCACGTCGTGCGACGGAACATATGAGGCGAAATATGGGTGTCCTGGTTGCTACCTCTGCCTACCCCTTCTGGGAAAAAGGCGTGAGTTTATGTATATATGTATGAATTTAAGACAATAAAGGAATCATATACGCATGATGGCTTCTTAGAACGTCGTAAGTGGAGCAGAAGATTAGGAAAATTTATTCGAGGAGTAAATATATGTAAATAAATTTTATAAAAGATAATGCATAATATACATCTCACAAGCTTCTTACGTAAACATGATACATAATTAGACTTACGTAAGCTCAAAAAGGAAATGAATACAAATCACCGGAATAAGAGTATTTTTGCATTTAAATAAGTTAAGGTATTTTTTTAGGTCGGCAACGAATTTAGTCTCAAAATCACATTGGACGTAAGTAGGTCATAGAAACCTACGATAGGAAATAATATTGTTCAGTAAATGTGTTGTGTTTTAAAATTACTTTAACTGCACCTGCGCGAAAAAGTTTCTCCCGGGTAAAAGTACTCTATAGCCTCGATAAATGGATTATGCAATACCAAAATATTTTTTCAAAAAGAACCAGTACTTCCTGATATTAGGGCGTTCAAACGAACAAACTCTTCAGCTTTATATATAAGTATTATTTCAATGCTTGTAATGGCGACTCCTAATCGCTTCTAATTGATTGGCTGATTCATCTGATCCAAGGTTCATAAGATATGAACCGCTAATTATTTGTTTTGATAGCCCTAGACCGGAATAATCCTACTTGATTTCGACACATTATTTTTCTTGGTACTAAGGATGTCCGCACATTAGGCTTCTGGGTACGCAATAAATAATAGATTTAATGATCTTACTCAATATAGCTTAGTAGTAAATAGTTACTTTGTTACTATAGGATTTATTCCAAACTAGCGGCTTCACCCGGCTTCGACCGAATGCAATTTTTTTTGAGTCCAGTCCACATCAGATACATAATAATTATTATTTCGCGTACTAACTGTTTTATTTTTTAACTCCACGTGCTTGTCGTTGTTTATACTGTTTTCCCGTCCCGTTATATCCCTTCTTGTCCCGTCTTTTCTGTTCCATGGCTCAAGGCATTCTATGTTAACGGGTGCAAATTAAAATAAGTCATATACTACAGCTACTTTTCAGGAGAGCGTATTAAAGGAAAAAGTGTTCCGGTTTTGTTAATTTTAACCCAAATTTGTTGAAATTTATACGACCACTTTATTATATATTAAAGAATCTTCTTGCATATTTAATTTCATGTGTTTCTGTGTATTTTAGAAGATATTGCAGTCTGAATATACAATTTTACTTTTAAATATGCCAATTGTGACAACCACCATAAGGTCGTGTCTACGTGAAAACTAAAAGGCAGGAAAGACTTATTTAGATTTAAATTAAATAAATGCAAACTTCTAATAAAAGCAAGTAAAATAAACTCCAAAAATGTTATACAATTTTAATTCTTATAAATTAATAACACCATTCTACTAATTATATCAATCAATTAAATAATAATAATAATAAACGTATTGACGTCGTGCAAGTTTAGAAAAATGGGTAGTTTTCTTCTATGACGTGAAAAATGTACAAGAAATACGATATTTTATTTTATTTTATACGAAAAAGGTACTGTTTTTCAATTGGAGCTAAATTGGAGAAAGAAAGAATGTATTTATTAAACAGGAACAGCACAATTTACTTCCCTAATAATAATAAAAAGTCAGATGTACGATGTTGAGAAAAAAATACCCTAAAAACGTCGTTCCATTTTCAACATAAAATTATATTGTAAGTCTATTTTTGAATCTTCAAATAAAAAATATTTCTCACATAAAATCTGTGCATAAAATACAATATGAACAAATCAAGAATTACGTTTTTATTTCCATTTCGGCTAGAATTGAAATTTTTATATTTATTCAGGCTTATTTGACTTATAACTTTTACCTAACGAATAAAAAATCGTATTTATCGGTCCCATATAAAGGGAATCGTCCTGGCTGTATGGGACTTAGTTCTAATTTAGACAGGTGTTTTTATTTCATATGACATGCATTTTCAATACACACCTAAAATTGTATTTTTCGAACTAATAGTCATGCTTTTGGGCACTCTATAACAGCGTCGCAATTTTCAGGCATAGTTTTGTTTGCGAAGATGGGCCAGTTCCTCTTCATTTAATATGTCTAAGTTTACCTCACTTACGGTTTTCTGGGAACAAACTCTCTCAAACATTTAACTAACTTCGCACTTTAGGCATAGTTACATAGAGTCTGTTAAGGGACCGTTTTAATTGAATTAGATGGAATGCAAGGACGGAATATTCAGCCTATGTTTCGAGAAGGGGAGAATAGGTGATCTTCTTTGTTAGGTAGCACGCAACTACGTATTTTATTTATTTTGATTTTTTAATAATATCATTACGTTTAACTTTTGGCTGAGTTTATTTCCATATACCTACTTATCAAAAATAAGGAAATTCGTTCCAATAAGAAAGAACCTACTGCCATATTGTGATCCTAATGTGAGATTATCCACCAGGAAAACTTACAAAATTTGGTATTACCGACTAGGGACTCGAACCCAAAACCTTCCAGTTCGTAGCCCTTATGGTGTATCTGCAGTATTGTGCACACATTGTGCACTAATATTTTTACCACTTGTTAGGCATCATAACAGAGTAACTACTAGACATAATGAGACTTAACATCTTATGTCTTAGGATGTCGAGCGCAGTGGAGTGCCAAGCATTGCGTTGTCAATCATGGTATTGTTTGGTTTTCCTACTGTCCATGAGCGGTCGTATCGCTTACTACCAGGCGAGCAGCATACTCGTCTCGCCATACAACGAAAAAAAAAACTGACATTTTGTTATCAGATGTTGTTGAATAATATTTGGATACGTTGGTCAACAAAAACTAACTGCGGTCTAGAGATGCATTCGGCCTTCCACTACGGCTTTGAAGCGAATTATAAATACCCATCTAATAAGTTGTTATTTCCGGTTCTAACAGATATATTATTGGGATTTTATATAATTATATTTGATTAGATAATAATATAAATTCACTGCATATTGTAGCAATCTAGTTCAGACATTATATTGTATTCGTACTATATTTTTATCTAGCATTACATGAGGCATGTCTACCCTGCACTGGTCATAGTACATACTTTGTTGGGCTTACAGAGAGAGAGAGAGAAAGAGAATGGAAATAATAATTCTTTAACTCTTTATTTATATATTTGGTATCTTGTATTTCTATCGGCGATCATTATGTGTTGTAAATTAATATATTATTTAGTTTCTGGGAATTTCTCGAGACTTATTAACCCCCAGTCATCCTGAGCACAGATGTAAACGGACCTAAGTAAATAAGAGAAGGGTTCCCGATAATACAATTAGCCTGACACATTGCTGTACTAAGCGTTATTGAAGATAATTCATGACTTGTAATAGGTTGTATAAATATTGGCTACAACATTTAATATAACATACAGGGCATAACCAGACTGCGATCGAAAACGAAGCCAAATGGTAGTATTAGTGAGTTCAGACACAATGCAACTAAAAATTTCGCCAAAAACGGACACTTTGATTGTTTTGCAATATATTTTTTTCTGCGAATATTTTGTTGCATTGTGTCTGAATTCACTAATACTACCACCTGGATATACCCTGTATATTAGTATAGATTAAATGTCGTAGCATGGAAGCTGAAAGCTGAAGAGTTTTCTTGAAAGCGCTTATCTCGGGAACTACTGGATTGATTTGAAAAATAGTTTTAGTGTGGAATAGGCTATTTATCGACGAAGGCTATATGGTATTTTTTATCCCTAATATATCTCGGAAAACCTTTTACACGCGGGCGATGCCGCGAGCAATGCGTTTAAGTAATTTTTTTATGCATTTTGGTATTGTTTAATATCCCGTTGTCCCGGCATATCTTTTTCATATTATTTCTATATTATTTTTTTCCAATGCAAGCAGTAAAGTTTCGCTTTGCCAGAGATATTGTTTCGTATCTATTTTGTCGGTTTCAACACATAAACTTAAATATAATCGGTGTTTATGAATATGACTTTAAAACATGTTTTCACAATTTAAAGTGTCTTTTGTGACTTTATTAACAAACAATATATCAACACTCAGTTATTTTGAAGTCAAGCAAGGACAACAACAAAACAACGGCAACGAAACACGAAATTATTAATATTTTAAATATGCCTTGTAATGTATTCTGGGAAGGTATCTCAAAAATATACTGAATCGAGAACCCTTTTTAAATCGGTTAATAAAAAAATATGTACTTACGTTGAGGAAAAGTTGTTGAGGTCAATATTATTCTTCTCGTTTTTCGACATTTTGATTGATTAATCTGTGAACAAAAAAAGACATAATAAATGAAAATGATCTTTATCTAGATTAATATAATGTGTGTGTTATGTTCAATTAGTAAGTTTCATAAATACCATTTATATCGCACGATGCTGTTGTCGGCTATCTTACTCGTAAGATTCATTAATTACCAAAGGTAGTAAGTACTATTACCAATTCTATAGGTCCGAATGTATTTTGATTATTAATAAGTATTGTTTTACTCCCTGCAACTAACTATTTTAAACCACTGCGAGATTAATATCTTAGTCTTTAAGATTATAAATAAATAACATAATTGTTATTTATATTATAAACTTGCCTCGGTGGCGTAGTTGTATTACGGTACGGTTACAAAGCTGAGGTCTCGGGTTCGAGTCCCGGGTCGGGCAAAGTGATATTGGATTTTTCTATTAATTATCAGCCCGGAGTAAGGAATTTGTGCCCGATATGGCGATAAGCTCGCCCTCTATCACATCGTGGGACGGAACATACATGGCGAAATGTGGGTGTCTTGGTGGCGCCTCTGTCTACCCCTCCGGGTATAAAGGCGTGAGCTTATGTATGTATGTATTATAAACTTTGATTTACATTCTATAACATCCAATTATCACGATCCCCTACTTTACGCCAATTTTGGCACACTCTTTATTCCACTCCCCTTTTGTTTTATTGTTAAATATTGCTATTATTTAAGTATTCGAAAAATAATATTTTTAAACCAAACGGACTTTACGCATTCCAATCGTAAAAATCAATTTGGCACAACAAAACTGTAATTTGCATTTACCTCATTTTCCGCTTATTATTCACACAAACCACGAATCGTACAATATACCAGTTGTATTGTAAATTAATTTAAATTTATTCATAAACTCAATATTTATTGAAACTAAGTGATTGATGGACAGTGGTCATAGAAGCGTGAAATTATGGACTGGAGTCAAAACGCTGCCAAATATTTCTTAGTACAAACTGTAAAAAAGATTTCACTTGTAACTGTTTATCCTTTTAGCTGATGTCGATAATTCTTGGAAACTTCGCTATAATACTAATCATATACTTATTGAACCTAAATCTTTAGCCTCAGCCAGTATTTATTTAGAACCCAAGTTCTATATGTTGTGGTTCGTTTTGTCTGGATTTTATAAATGAGTATGACTGCAATGTTCAAGTTTATTAAAAATAATATAGTTATTATTGTTGTTAGCTTTCATGTACAGCATATACTGGTAATGTAAGTGAACTATATAAATAAATAAAAATACCTCTGAAGCATTTGATCACTTGATGCCTTCCTCGAAGACGGGCGGTCGTCAAAATCGAAGTACAGTCAAGGATTAAATCTTCATCAAGTCCAAGTTCAAGCCTCAAGGACGGAGATAATTAGATAACCGAGTATTTCGCCCTTCGTGAGACAATGTTTTATAGTACGAATGTACCTTTAAACTACATCGCACAAAAATTGCTTTGAAACTGCATAAAAATATAAATGGAGACCATACTACATGATATTATCTGTCAACACTTGTATTTTACGTACAGTCGTTGATAAAACTACGATTATTTTATAATTTACTGCGGGTTAACATTATTCGTCCTATCTAAATGTTGTATGACACCGTCATAAGTTCATATTGATAGGATTTACTTTCCAATTCTAGCACCTTTTGTGATAAAGAAAATGTTGGTAAGCAGTTCTACGCTTATTCAAAATCCCTAACAAATTGGATCAGACTGTGTGAATCTATAGATCTTATGACATTTTAAATAAATCGAATTATACATTTTTTTATACATCATTTTCTACATATTTTCTTAGTTAAAACAAATATGATCGCGTACATAGGTGTTTAAAACTTTGGCAGATGGTTGCAATCAATCAATGATGGTGAAAAATTATGTGAACTTCAAAGAGCGTCTTGTTAATATACCAAAAGATTGTTTTAACTCCATTACTGCTGATTTTATCAATTTAATCATGCGGATTGAACGTCCGATTGTAGCTATTACGATAAGATAGGAACTAACTGTCAAATTTAATACAAACCTTGGCATGAAAGCTAATCTCGAGATATTGTCAAAGCATATGTTACGAAATTATGTTTTTGTATCCATATCACTAAAGATTTACGAGAAAGTGAGATAAGAAGTAATCTATACATGTTGTAAAAATGGAACTGGACGACAGCTGTTTATTTAAGTTTAAACAACCTGATTAAAGATGTAAGTAGACATAGAAGAGTTTTTAAGAGAGTACTGCATAAAATTGGATGCTGTTTTCGTAAGTGTATTTAAAATTATTGTTCATGTTTCATCATTATTTATCGTCAGATAGCCGAGTTATTCAATATCCATATAAAGGAAATTATTAATTAGGTCAGTAAGGAGAACTCGAAACCCATAGGAGATACAGAAAAACGGTCGCAAAAATCCTTGAATGATTTTGTGTGACAATAATTTTGCCATCAATTCATGTTAAAGCAGCAGTTGTCACACAAAAAGCGCATATCATTTATAAAAAATGCGCCAGAAAAGCTGATCAAATTAATAGACGCCGCTTGAATTATATTATATGTCCTTTAGAATATCCCAAAATTGCGGATTTCGGATCCACTCATAAGAAGTCGCAGAATAAAACTTGTATTTTTAATTTTATTTTCGTGTCTTTGTAATTTTTATCACTATTATCTTGTATCGTCAAAATGATAATAATAATATATGTTTATTTGAAACTCAAGATACCTGCGTGGAATTACAAGAATCAGGATGTAATGCTTTAAAACTATTGATATGTACATATTTCACAAAATGAAATAGATATATTTGCTCTTAAAAAAGATGTATTTAAAAAACAAATCATAGTTGCCCTAATGATGCGCCAAAACACGAAATGTGATTGTATATTTAATATGTAATTGTTCTTACTGTACCTTTGTGAATTACATTATTACTTTAAGTAATCCGTGAAAACGTAATGGAGTGTACTCTACCTTAATCTTAAGATCTTTTAACTTGTAATATATCTGTATACTTGTTTGTTTTCCCAATAAATAAAATAAAATAGATGAAATAAACGTATATTTTAATTGAAAATTCTAAGACGAAAATTATTGTTTTTTTTTTGTTTACTGTAACGATAAAGTGACTGTTTGTACCTGACGGAAATCAAATTTAAAATCTCATATTTATTTTTAATCAAAATTAATTTATCCAATAGCCAGAGAGATCTTTCTCCGATCGCTAAAATTATGTCGGCCTGTCATAATCTCATACCTACAATTAATAAAGGCGTCGTTTATATATTTGACCTACTGAGAAATGACCGAGTTATATTTTTTAAATTATATTTAGATATAGAGAGGTCACCAACGCGCTGCAAATGTGACATCGATTTGTTAATGAATGAGTTAATTGCAAATACGATTAATGGTGCGGAAAAACACAAATCGTGAAGTTTTGATATGTTTATGTTTGGGTTTATATAATATACAGGCCACAGGGTATATCAAAACTGCGACCGAAAACGAAGACAAGTGGTAGTATTAGTGTTTTCAGTCACAAAGCAAATGAAATTTTCGCAAATAAGTTGTGACAATATTTTTTTGTTATTTTTTACTTATCGTCGTATTTGGGTGGTAAACAAACAGTTTTCCAAAAATAATAATATGCACCTTTTTATTTTTGGAGACACAATGGTACGAAAGCTTTTGAATTATAATTTAAGCAAAATACCTAGTGTATTTGCCATCCAAACTAGATGATCTTTAAAATATTGCAAAAAATAAACCGTCGTATTTTGGCAAAAATTGTACTTGCATTATGTCTGTAATTAGGGACTAAAACTACCACCTGGCTTCGTTTTCGGTCACAGTCTTGATATACCCTGTATATTGCGATCTATTGGGGTGACCTATGTTCAGGAGTGGACTTCTTGGGCTGAAAAGAAAAAGATATACATGCAAATATTGAATATTGAATTCAGATATTGTTTTGCTGTAAATATTGGCGCATAATGAAGTAATTAACGAGACAAATTAATGGAGTAAAGAGATTAATTTACGTCATTAAGTTAAACTGCTCCAAATAAGCTGTCGAGTATTCCGTCGGAATACAGGTTTCGAGAAGGCTGATAACATTATATCAATAAGCGAGTGATATGCTCATAGTTCCAATATAGACAAAAAAAGTTTATACCAGAAGTAGCGAAGCGGCTACGTAAAATGCAGTACCTACTTTTCTTACTCATTGACGTGAGTAGTTAAGTGCAACTTAACATATAAATGGCGTTTGAGTATTCGGGCTTAAGTGTGTTAATTGGGTGTAAAAATATAATAATTTGACGCCGACTGTAGAATACACTGTACTAATGGCTTATTGAAGTGATTTATACATTATCGATACAAATCCTCCGTGGTAGCATAATGAGTTGTCAAGGTGCACACTGCAAGGTTTTGTTTATACAGACAACCCGTTGGACGAGCTTCGCAATTACATAATGTAGTTAATAGCGCCTTATATCAAGTGTGACCAAGTTTTCATGCATTATTTATGTGTTTGAATAAAATAATCTTGAATGATGCAAGCCTTCTATTATGTTAGTGATTTTTTACCTTCCATAAGTAAAGAATGTTTTTTTCCCCTACAGAACAAAACACAGGCAAAAAAAAACTGCCATATAACACAAAAAATAAATAAATAAATACACCCAACAGTCACATACATAGTCGTGACCCCACACTAAGATCAAGTCTTGTGTCGTGGGTATTAGGAACTACGAGTGACTTTTCGGTCTCATTTCATTTCATTTCATAACACCCAGACCTGAAACAAATACTTGTGGTTTACACAAAGATTTGTCTCGGTGTGGGAACCGAACCCGCGGCCTCTCGTTTCACAGCCGGCGTCTAACCCACTGCGCCAAGGAAGCTGTCGAAAAAATTATAATATAATGGATAGTAAAGTCCAGTCTAGATAGATATATATTTATAACGACGATCTGCTTGTAACTATACGCAGGCTGATCCCAAAGCCTACGTGTGACACTGTAAAGGGATTTACTCTTATATGTACGGTAGATTTAGTCTTTGTGAATGCAAATATCCTTCCACCAATTATATCTCTACCAGTCACCGAATATAGCGCAACAGCAAAGCTTTGACGTCATTTCGGTTTTCTATTGAATTGGCACCTCACTAGTTTGGCGGACGCATGGGGACGTAGCTTTAACGAGCAACACCAAGGCTATATCGAATATTTGCAATAGCTTACTTTATTTGAAAGGTTATGAATTAAGTATTATATTATCAACTGCGCTTCATAAAGACATGGTAGGTAACTCCATGTGCCTCAGAGACTATGTTTAAAGGACAAACATAAGCCTGCCAACACGGACTAGGCCAGGGTGGTGGATTATGGCCTAAACCTTCTCAATTAAACTCTCCATTGTTGAGGAAGCCCGTGCCCTGCAGCGGGGAGGACATATACGGGCTGGTATTATTATGAAAAGAATACGAGTTTTCTCGACCGTGTTCATGTTAAATATTGTATTTATAGGCATATTTCAAAAGTACCAATAATTTACGAACTGGATTTGTAACTGGTTCGAGATTGTTTTCAAGCAGCCTTGCAGTAATTAATCGCCTTTTACTCGGCTCTATCCAAACAACGCTTTATTTTTCAACAGATAAAGTCACTTCGTCAATGTACAAAAAATATATTTAAGAAACAAAGTTCGCCGCAATTCAATTAAGATTGTTCCTGTTATGACGACGACAATAGTTAATTATTTCCTATACGTTGATAAACAATGAGACAATTATTCAAGACGTGACTTCGCCTTGTATTCGCTGTAGAAAACTTAAAATAGATTTTCCGAGAAACGTTGACGATGATTTAGTAGTTCGTACAAAATGCTATCGTTTAGTTGTAAGTTTATCTGACTAATTACATAAGTAAAAGGTCAGTTACTGGCTTTAAATAAAGTTGTGTTTCTTAACGACTCATTAAGTATAAATATAAAGATTAGATTTCGTAAGGTACATTAGGATAACTTTGCAAGAGCCTAAATTAATTGTTATATTGCAAAAGAGTCAAATATGTAGTCAATATATGTCCACCAAAGGCAAATAATAACTTAAAATTCTAAGAATTATAAATACATTCCTTGAGTATATTATACGCTATGGCTAACATAGCACAACAATAATATAAATAAAATATACATACATACATAACCTCGCGCCTTTATCCCAGAAGGGGTAGGCAGAGGCGCCAACAGGACACTCACATTTCTCCTTGTATGTTCCGTCCCATGATGTGATAGGGGCGAGCCTATCGCCATATCGGTCACAAATTCCTGACTCCGGGCTGATAATGAATAGAAAAACCCAATATCACTCTGCCCGATCCGGGATTCGAACCCGTGACCTCAGCTTTGTAATCGTACCGTAGTACAACTACGCCACCGAGGCAGTAATATATATAATATATTAATAATATTAAGGTAACATAGCTTTAATATATCAAATTAAGGCCAATAGAGATATCCAAAATGAATAAACCGAATTTCGTAAAAAAAAATACGCTCCAAATTTGGAGTTTATTTACTTATGCTAATGTTACATATGTATACGAAGTCACTGGGCCAAGGCGGATTTGTGTTATTCACAAAATAGGTTTCCCATAAAAGGAAATCACAGATAAAATATTTAATGCTTCCAAAAGCGATTAGATTAATTCTGTGGCTCTTGTGATGAGTGATACAAGTCGAAAATCATCATTTTACAGGAGAGCAAAAACAAGATTTAAAAAATTCTCGGTCGTAAACTAAATGTGCTAGATTAAACTTGAATACCTTATTTTGTGGGGAAAAATGTTTTCTTTTATTGTGCGTTTTAGGTTTTTTGATAAATATTATGTTTAAAAAGTAATTCACGAGAAACTTGTGAGATATACCTCGGCTTATGAGTAACATGTGCAAAAATGTTGTGATAAATAATATAAGTGTAATTATATTACGTCGCACCTAAATACTGTGTTTAAAGTGCTTTCGTGTAAACTGATATACAAAAGTTTACAAAATGTAATAACTAATTTGTATGAGTTCCTACGATAATGTTGCTCAAACAAAAGATAAAGGTATAATCCGTAAGATTATGTTTTTTTAATCCGCAACCCTCTACTTTCATAAATTACTTGAATAGTATCTGTTTGCTAATATTCAAGTCTATTGAAAATAAGTGTTAAATGATACAAGTCAAGTTATCTCTCGTTAAAATGATATTATGTAATGTGTAAATAGATACAAGTTTCATATTATTAAATAATCAACTTTGTTGCGACGTTTTTAATAATAAACAAAAGGTACGATGGGTCTCCCATGTATTACCGGATAGTATAAAAATCCCTTAACTGTTAATGAATAAAATAATAATAATAAATCAACTTAAGTCAAAAATAACTGCTTGATTTAGCAACTCAATCAATATGGAGTTTGGTGTAGATAAAGGTGCGGTTATCCATGTCAAGCGAGGCGAGGTTGCAGTCTCTGATGACATAAATGTCTTAGAGACTGTAAGACTCAGATCTCTTTCGCAGACAGAAACCTACAAGTATCTGGGTATGCCTGAGGGTCTAGATATTATAGGTGCAGAGGTAAAACAATCAATGAAGGAGCGTTTCTTTAGCCGCCTGACAAAAGTTCTTAACTGTTTTTTATCAGATGGAAACAATATTCGTGCGTTTAACGGTTGGGTTATGCCTGTACTTATGTACTCTTTTGGCAAACTCAGATGGACTCAGACGAAATTGGACGCCCTGGATCGTAAGGTCCGGACTCTAACAAATGCACATCGTATGCATCATACAAGTTCGTCAGTGATGAGGTTGTGCATCCCGCAGAGATGTGAGGGCCGAGGCATTCTTAATGCTAAGGATCTGCATAATCGCGAGGTGTGCAATCCAAGGGAGTGTTTCCATCACAGTGACGTAGATATGCACAGGGTTGTAGTTATAGTGTGTAAAGGATTTACCCAGCTCTCATTGGCGAATGAGAACTGGCGGAAGCCTTTGGTGATGAGCGTTTAAGATCGCGAGGAAGTATGGAAGAGCAAAGAGCTGCATGTTCCGTTCTATCGGGCCCTACACGGGCCTGAAATGGACCGGCCTGCATCTGTAACTTGAATACGTTTTGGTAACCTCTGGGGAAACTGAGTGTTTTGCCTTTGCAATTGTGGACGAAGTTATTAAGACGAACGACTATAGAAAATACATCGTAAAGGACGGTACGGTCGACATTTGTAGGGCATGCCAACGTCCTGGCGAGTCAATCAGGCATGTAACTTCCGGTTATTCGTATCTTGCTAACGACGAGTACTTGCATAGACACAACCTAGAAGCCAAGATCATACATCAGCAAATCGCTCTTCGATATGGACTATTGTGACTCTTGAAGTGCCATATTACCAGTATGTTTCCCAACCAGTTCTTGAAAATGGTCATTCAACGCTGTATTGGGATCGGTCTGTTATCACAGATAGAACTACTGCGGCCAATAAGCCTGATGTTGTGATAATAGATCGATTGACGTGCCGAGCAATACTTGTTGGTGTTACCATACCGCATGACGATAACCTCTTTAAAGCTGAAAAAAAACAAATTGTCTAAATATTTAGATTTGGAACACGAGGTTACTGACATCAGGGATGTAGACTCAACAATTATTGTCCCGATTGTTGTTTCTGCACATGGACTGATACCAAAGAGCCAAGACCAACATCTCCAAAAGCCGTTGTTGGTCGTTGGGTCAAGAATCAGATCCAAAAGGCAGTATTGCTGGACATGCCACTCATAGTGAGGATGTTCCTTACTTTGTATCCCTAACCATTGCACCGGTGGCTTGGGACTTGAGCCTCGCCACCAAAGGGTTAATTATTTGTTTTATACTTTTTTAAGTATGTTTTTAAATGTAATATGAATGTACAAAAATGTAAAAAAATCTTACAAAATAAACACAATTACAATAAATTAACTTCTTAAGGCACAGTTTTAGCACAATTATTAAAATCTTAGACTGCCTCGATGGCATAGTTGTATTACGGTACGGTTACAAAGCTGAGGTCTCTGGTTCGAGTCCCGGGTCGGGCAAAGTGATATTGGATTTTTCTATTCATTATCAGCCCGGAATCAGGAAATTGTGCCCGATATGGCGATAGGCTCGCCCCCTATCATATCGTGGGACCGAACATACAAGGCGAAATGTGGGTGTCCTGGTGGCGCCTCTGCCTCTCCCTTCGGGGATAAAGGCGCGAGTTTATGTATGTATGTATGTATGTATTAAAATCTTATAACGTACTTTTATAATATGAATGGTAAAGGTCTCTAATCTCAATAGTATAGTGTCATATACTCAAAAGTTCGAAAACGATGCAAATAATTTTTGAACTAAGAAATAACACAGATGAGTATTATACAAATACTACCATAAGAAAACATGTAAAAATCATTCCAGAACAGTTGGAAAAGAATAAGGAGTTTCTTACCATTTATAAATCAAAGATAACTTGAGTAAAGCAGCAGTAATATTGATAAATAAGATTTTTATTTTACATTTTTTTATATGTGGTATTCAATAAAAATTTATAAATAAATAAATAAATTATGTACCAATACCGTTTTGACAACTGCCATTTTTCAATAAAATATAGAATAATAATATAATGTTTCTGACAGCTACGTAAAAATTTTAGTTTTCATATATTTATTTGCCTTGATATTGTATCTGATGATGGAATATAATATTATAATAAATGATATTTACAGTACAAAATTATTATAATATATTTGGACATTTGAATTACCTATTGGTTCTGTTGTATTTAAATCAATATACTCGTAATAATGTATTGCCGCGCATAATTGTCTCACTTAGCACATCTTATTCGATATAAAATATTTTTGTAATTTGTTTGAGTTTTAGATACAACTTGATTTGTATCCGTTTGCACATAAAATAAAAAAATCTGTAGAATGATATATGTCGAGATGTATCACTTAGCACATCCAAATCAAAAATTCACATTTGAATTGGTAGGTACATGTCGAGTTGTACCCTAGTCAATATTGAAAAAAAATGGTTCAAAGTGATATAACCCTCGATATATCAATATTCACGTTAAATGCACTGAAAAAAATATATGTGAAAATAGTTATAATTGTACTTATACCAGTATCCACAAAAACTGTGTATTAATCGATTACAAAAACGAGTTATAACTCGAAATATATCAATATTCACGCAATTTTCGCCAAAATAGCAGCACTTGTATCACTTTACACAAAATTATCTCCGTAACTATAGCAGATAGAAAATCGTGAGTTAGACCAAAAAAAAGCTTATTTTTTTCTCATCATTTCTATATAAAAAACTCAAAAAGGGTACAACTCGAGTTGTATCACTTGTAACAAGAGCCACAGAATTATAAATGCAGGTTTTGATAAATACTAAGTTTTGGATGGTTAAATGTTATTATAATGAGTGCGTGGGTTTAGTTTTAAGGTCATATAATTGTATATTACTAAAGTTCTGAAAATGCGTGACTAAATAAACAACTTATTTGTTGTAAGATAAAGTCAAACAATCCTTTTAAAACCATAGCATGAAATAACGTAAATAGAGAAAAAAATATGCTAATAATGGTCATTGACTTTTAAGTACGTCTTTGTGATATTGTATTCTATTTTAAACGTAAAATAAAGTCAAATTCACAAAATATACATTTTCATTTCTTGTTTAAGTAGTCTTCAAAGATATATACATACTAGAAAGCAAGATATCTATTAATACAATAATTAATCTAACACTGCGAAATCTTGCTAAAACAAAAGCTTTAGAAATCAAGATTTTTGAATTAGGTTTAAACAGTCCCGATTGCCACCTTTAAAAATGTATAAATAAAATTAGGTTTTAAATAAAACGCAATGATCATAAATATCTATGGACGAATGATGGTCTCTAAAGTTTTATAACCTTAGATTAGATTAACCTTAGATTTAAAATAAAACAATGCGACGTAACAGATATTCAATAACATTGTCATTTAATTTTACGCGTATGAGTCCGGCAAAAAAATAAGATCAAATGGAAGTACAAGATATTTACAGGTTTAAATATCTCGACCTTTTGAGTTGAAGTGGTTTTGTTTGATATGTAGAATTTTATTATTACAATGGCGAGGCGAGCATGCCATTCGCCTGATGGCAAGCGATACGACCGATTCTGAACAGTAGCAAACCAAACGACACCATTAATTACAAAGCAAAGCTTAGCATTCCACTGCGCTCGCCATCCTGAGACATAAGATGTCCTTCAAAGCGGAACACAACAGTGCATTTACACTGCTGTGTTTTTGTACCTACCCAGGCGACCTCTCACATATGAGAGACCTACTACCAGTAGATGTTCATTTTGTGGGATTATGCACGACTTTAATGTCAACTAAAACTTTCAACAAGTAAGAAATAAAAACAGTAAAGTGAAGTGATCAAGCAAAAAGCAGTAATGCGATAAAGTAATGTCTTATAGGTCGGTGAACCGTGATGCATTCATATATTGGGGTATTGGTTTAGAAGCTCAATACCCGTTTCTTTCTCTCATCTTTTTCTCACACTTGCCAGACTTATGAAATATAAACTAATATCGAGCTAGGATATGACTAGCAGAACTACCTTAATCGCAAAAGCATATTAGAATAGTAATTTGTAAAACCGTAATATAATATTTTTGCAGCGCATCGAGTCGATCATTGGCGAAGCGTCTAGATAATCTCTTTTAACAAAGTGTAATAAATATAGATAAACCCGATAATAGCAATACTTTTATCGGTATTACAGCTTAATTCCAATCGACATGACATATTACATGAATATGTGGCGTCAGACTTTCTGTTGTAGCGCAATAAGAGTTTTATTTTCTTTTTTTATATACCAACCAGGAAATCTGTCTCCTTATTACGTCATTCTGACCCAAAGTTAATTGTTTCGGGAGAAGTAATCAGTTAATTATAAGATTTTTTTATTAATTCATTGATTTTTAGAAGCAGTTTGATTTTTTTATCACTGTTAAATTGTGACCTCGACCCATTATTAAAATTTCTCGGAAGCATAGAGGACCGCTAAAATGCAATAAAACCACAAAAGACACGTGTAAATTTAATTAGCGAAAGAGTGTTTCCAATGTCTATATAATTAGTAGGAAATCTTAAGTTCTCATTTTTTCGCTGTCCAAATAAAAATATATCCGATGTTTATTACATAAAAAAATTCTTTGCCAATTTGTTTATATAATAAACTTCGGACCATAACTTGCTAATTGGTGAAAATACTAAAAATTATCAGTGAAAAGAAATCGTTATGCTACTTCTTGTTGACGCAAACGCTCGTCTTTTGTTATTTAAAATAAGCTAGAGATGCCGGTTGGGAGCATAATTGTAACTCATAAACAAACAACAAATAGATAGATCAACAGTCACCCACATACATTCGATTCTTGTATCGTGGATATCAGACACTACGAGAAACGGTAGTTTTTTTTAAATTCCAATAAATATCGTTGGGTTTTTATTGCGTTGCATGGCGAGACGAGCATGCCATTCGCCTGATGGTAAGCGATGCAGCCGCTCATGGACAGAAGAAAACCAAACAAAACCATGGATTACATTGCTTGGCATTCCACTGCGCTCGCCATTCTGAGGCATAAGATGCTGAGTCCCAATATGTCCCGTAGTTACTCTGGCTACAAACCTTTCAAACCGGTGCATACAATAATAGGGATTTTTATGTTAAACTACGGGACCAAGTGACAACCTTACAAGATGGTACTTTTGATGTCAGCTGGAACTTTTAAAGTTGTGTAACGTTTGTTAGAAGAACAGCATAAACTTGGCAGACAATAACAAAGTTCAGTTTTAGTCAGATGGTAGACAGGTGAACATCAAAATATACATTCGAGAAACGGTAAATGACGTCATCGTGTTTTCTTTTTACAAAAGGACTTAGGAGTGCGTCGTGGCCTCTTGGTAACGAACCAAACGCGGCTGCCAGAATATTCACAGTCTTTGCGGGTTCAAATCCCAGGGCACACCTCTAACTTTTTGAAGTCATGTGTGTATTGATAGTGGATCACCACGGAATGTAATGGTGAAGGAAAAAACCATGCCGGAGTAGTGAAGTATATGGCCTAACCTCCTATCAATCGTACCTTGTAGAGGAGGCCCGTGCCCTGAAGTGGGACGTGTATACATATACATTCAGGGTATTTCGCAAAAAAAATCGACAACTTTTTTTTTGTATTTTACTTATCGTCGTATTTGGGTGATAAATACATAGTTTTCCTAAAATAATGATGTAGACCTCTTTACTTTTAAACATTCAATGGTACGTAAGGATTTAAATTATTATTTTCGCAAAAACTAGGTAATTACCACCCAAACACGTAGATTTTTAAAAAATTCTAAAAAATATCTGTGACTGTTTTGGCGAAATTTTTATTTGCATCGTGTTTGTAACCACTAAAACTACCACCTGGCTTCGTTTTCGGTCGCAGCCTTGATATATCTGGTATGTATGTATTTAACACCCAATTACTCTATCACTCAATTAAATGCCAATGTATATATTTATTCGGTAAATACTGCAGCTTAAACTGTTTGAAGTAACGAACTTGTTTGATTAATCTTTAAAATATTTGGACGATTTTCCGACGTGAAAATTATGCTTTGATAAAATCGTGTTGATATTGTGTCAGCGAAATTGGTACGTATGTTACGTATGGGATTTTTTTCTGCCTCATTTTTATTACTAAATACTGACAAGATTTACAGTCTTTTGACGTAACAATCCACGTTGCGTTTACTGTTTACCCCTCACCAATAAAGATATAATGTTACATCTGTTGAAAATATCTTAGTAAATGGAATGTTAAGACCATCAGAACATTGGATTTTCTAAGAAAAGTGCGTACGCACTAAGATAATTTTTGTCCAAATATCATATTTTTTATCTGTAAACGACGCAAAGACGTAAAGACGAGATCAAAAGATAAAAGTAGGCAATATAACTAAGACGTAAAGATTTTTTGCTCGTCATGATTAGGAAACTAACGCTTTCTTGATTCTGCAAAACATAATTGTATTAATTGGATGAGACTGTTGAATTAAATAATATACAATTCTGACAAAGAAAGAAACTACTCATACATAAATACATAACGCCTGCCACGCTTTTTTCCCAGAAAGGGTAGGCAGAGGTGCTTCCACGACACCCACATTTCGCTTTGTACGTTCCGTCCCACGATGTGATAGGTGGCGAGCCTATCGCTATATCGGGCACAATTTTCTGACTTGGGGCTGATACTGAATAGAAAAATGCAATATCACTCTGCCCGACCCGGGATTCGAACTCGAGACCCCAGCTTTGGAATCGTACTGTAGTGCAACTACGCCACCGAGGCAGCTTTCACGTATTATCATAAATTACGCATCTGATAATAAGAGAAAACCTTTCTCTGCAGTTATCAACAATATTAGTTATTTTCTTGCACTTGATTTTAAATTTATTTATGTCAAAATTACACTTGATTAACATTGGTAGGCAACTGTTATTTTTTGGATTGTAATAGATGTACATAATACTAGTATATTATGTAAGGTTGTTTAAATATTATGTAAGGTAATTAATTTCACCGATGTAATGGTAGGTTTCTCATATGTTAGACGCAGCCTCGGTAGGTACCAGCGAAATGTCAATTTTTTTAGAATAACTATTGGATATAATGAGACTTAACATCTTATGTCTCAGGATGGCGAGTGCAGTAGAATGCCAGGCATCGCTTTGTAATTCATGATGTTGTTTGGTTTGCTACTGTTCATCAGTGGTCGTATCTCTTACCATTAGGGGAACAGCATGGTTGTCTCGCCATTCATTGCTTTAAAATATATATATATATATATATATATATATATATGTTAGAGATTACACAAGTTTGATCCACGCAGGATGAATGCCATACGCATTGATGTTACTTATTTTATTGGAATTGCAACACAGTCCGACATGATTGAAGTCTTGTAAGTTATCGGTTGCCTATGGTAACGCTGAATGGTCTGTCAGTAGAGTCTGTGATCGTTTTAACAATATTTAATTGTTTCTATTGTAATCTTGCTCGGAACAGCGCCAAACGTGCGCACTGACTGATTAATAAGAATCATCATGTCGGACGGCAACGACGGCCATATAAATCGCAATCTGTATGATTCTGCGACAGCAGCGGTGGGATCGATCTCATAATCATCCCTTGTGCCTACCGCATTGCCTGCTACCCAAACTGAAGAATATTTTCGGTCGGAACGTAAGACTCAGTAGTGCGGCCACGTACATCGAGTATTCTACCAATAAAGCAGCGCTGATAGATGGGCTAGATCCTGACAGCTCTAACGATATCGAGATTTCTAGAATCACAGACGTCTAGGCAAAGAACTACGGATGTGGAGAATACGCCAGGAAATATACGCTTACAATGGCGAATATTGATTAAGATTCAAAATCAGCAAAAGCAAGCGTTGATTCTGGCATTTAAAACTCCATTGGCATTGAAAAGAAGATTGATAGATCAATAATTGATAGACGTTGAAAAAGATGATACGTTTTCATCAACATGCAATTGGTGGAAGTAATTATTTAAAGGTATCAACTTGTAATAGCGATTGGTAAAATATTAAGAGAATCCATGTGGTTGTTGCGGATAAATTTTCCAGGTACGACGTGAACATTTGAATAACTTTGTCGTACGAATTGTATCTAAAGGTTATGACACTTTTGGTAACATTTCTATCGTGGTCAAAACGTGAATAGTCCGAAATCTACTCCGCAGTCGTAGATCAATTGTCATGCCTGCGATAATCTTGGACATATGATTATGCATGTATAGAAAATAGGCTAAGATATCATTAATTGCTCCTATGACGAGTTTTGGCTATCGCCAACAATCTTGCTTGCCAGTATGTTACAGGTGTGGTTCTTCAGTTCACATAGTGAATCGCTGTCCTCACGGGTCCAGCGCCGCAGCATTGACATCTGTTATAACGTGTTGACATATTATTATGTGTGGTCGAGCTGCTCTCCGAAACGCTAAAACCCTTTAGTAATTGTTTTAAATGTGGTTTTTACTTTGGCGCTGAGTATCCCTTTGTAAAGGAGTCTGCCACAAGTTAAGAGGTAAGCGAATTGATATTTTTGGCCAGGTGTTTTTCTTGATGTGAATTGTCACGCGCGTTGATGGTGAAGGAAAATTTCGAGACGAAACATGCTTGAATTGCTATGATGTGTTAAGTAAATTAACGTACACTGCGTGAGCATAGTGGACTGTGGTCTAGCTCTTTTTAATCGAACTCTCGATTACGGAGAAGTCCTATGCTCAACAGGGATACAATACTTACTGTGTAATTGTTATATTTGGTAGAAATTAATGATTCAAGCATCGAAATTGTATTTCGCTTTTGGCTGGTAAAGAATCGTCGCAAAAATAAAATATTGGGTTGCGACATTTTGAATTATAGTTTTCAAATAAGCATGTCCGCACATTAGTTGTATCTGACAAGGTTGGCGTCTGTAAACACAAGTCTTAACACATAGCACGTTTAATACTGTTACACAGATGAAACAATTTGTCCATAATTCATCAATTCTTATGGATCCAGCATTATAAATTGGCGTTCGGTAAATGCCTAATTGAATTAGCGAATAATTGCTACAAGACACGGCAGTAGACAGCTCATATCTTAACCAATGAACCAATGATATTTAAGCCACAGTATCTATACTAAGTTTCATGCAGATGCCAGTGCCAATGGCTATGGTGCTATTTTATTCTAACCTGTAAGAATGAAACTAAGGCCTATCACATACTTTAGCAAAACTACGATGTTAGCAGAATCGTGTTGTGACATAAACAAGCCACGTTGCAGCCAGGTCTGTAGTATGAGAGCTGGATCGAATGGTGTTTTGCCATTTTCTTATAGAAGGCCGGCGTGACGTGTAGAAATATTATTATTATTATTATGTGAGTGAGATGGTCGAAGGCCATTTTGCTAGTGGTAGGATTTTCATTCTGCCCGGATGGCTACGACAGTGAATAGTGGATAGATACCCATTATGGTTACTTACGTTAGCGCATCGAGACCATCCCGTGTTTATCCGTGTGTAATTGGACCGGCATAGTTGTGTGGATCGGCGAGAGTGAAACATATAGTGCCAGTTGATATTCCATTTGGTCTACACCGCGCTTGCCATCGTGCGGGTTATGGTCACTTTGTTGTTGTAAAGTGTGAAAGTAAGTACCAACGACTTTTAAGGGATTTCTTGAATGAATAAAGTAGCGGTTACAAATTACAATAATCGATACATATGAATGAACTTTCTGTTGTAGAACGCTGTCGACTATCTTAATTGCCCGGAGTGTGGCCAGCCCGGCGCCGCGGACCCTGCGGGTACCTCCGCATTGCACCCTGTGTCGAGTGGCGCCGATGCCCAACGTGGCACCCCCGTAATCTCCGCTAAGGAGTTTTTATAACTCTGTCACTAACAGTCGTGCCGTTATAAATAATAAAACTGGAACTCTTGCCATGGTAAAAGCAGTTGGTCACTTCAGACAATACTTCCGTGGCCGGACATTTACGATTATGACTAACTCTTTTGAATTCATCATTTTATAAGGTAGAATGGGTGGATTAATATTGATTATTGCGTTTTACACTTTCTTACTGGCCAAGGTAACTTAAAGTCTTAAACTGTACTATAAATTTAAGCTCGTTGATTCGCATGCGTGAAAACGCAACATGAACATGTTCAGCACTTAATGGCGAATATAGACAGTCCGCGCATCATTTACTTTGGGAGTCTAGTCTTTAACAAAAAGAGCATAGTGTTGGTTAGTATGCAAACATTATCTAGAATTGTTTGCTACATGGACCTAGTGCAGACTAGGACGAAATTTCGTGCTTTGCGGCGTTCTGGAGTTCTGGAATCAAGTAAAACAGTCTCCAAACCTTTGATTTTAACATTAATACATCCGTAACGAGCACATCCGCGGCAGCCTTGGTGCCCGCGATGTGACAGATAAACTCCAAGAGTGTTGCTTGAGATGGTAAGGTCATGTCCTGAGAAAGCCGCAGGAGTACGTCGGCAATGTGTGCCTGAGCCTCAACATTCCAGGACCTCGACCGAGGGGTAGACCGAAGAAGCGCTGGCTTGATGTCGTCAAGGAAGATATGAGAGTCAATGGCCTTACTATTGAGGATACCGAAGACCGGGCGAAATGGAGGAGACTAAGCCGGAAGGCGGACCCTAGCACCAGCCGGGATAACGCCTAAGTAGAAGTAGAAGAAGAAGAATAATAGATGATATGTGTAGGCACATGCTGATTTCGTTGTACTGAATTTATAACTCCTGACATAAAAATAGATGACAAGCAGAATTAATTATCTGGTAGATCAGGCCTCTAGCAAACTTAGTAACACAAAGATATTGAAGAGGTAATTGCCAATCCCAGTCAGGGAATACTAAGGAATGATGCAACTAGGATATACGAGTTTTAATATCAGGAATAAGATAAGAATAGGATGGACGAGCAGGCGACGGAAGATAAAAATCGTTATGACTAATAAAGCCACTGTTGTGTAAAAATGCCAATCATTGTTTGAATTTTAGTGATAATTCTGTATTAATTCTGTGCTGAAAAATAATAATCTTATATTGGAAGCTTGTGGTGTGTGTGTTGGTGATTGATAAAATGTTCTATTGAAACTCACAGCTGCTATGCTTTATTGAAAGATGGATTGAAAGTATTATCACTTTATCCTTGTGATCTGTTGAAAGCCATGACGCTTTGCAGGGTGGATTGAAAGCATGAGCGCTTTGTCCTTATGATCTGTTGAAAGCCATGACGCTTTGCAGGGTGGATTGAAAGCATGAGCGCTTTGTCCTTGTGATCTGTTGAAAGCCATCACGCTTTGCAGGGTGGATTGAAAGCATGAGCGCTTTGTCCTTGTGATCTGTTGAAAGCCATCACGCTTTGCAGGGTGGATTGAAAGCATGAGCGCTTTGTCCTTGTGATCTGTTGAAAGCCATTACGCTTTGCAGGGTGGATTGAAAGCATGAGCGCTTTGTCCTTGTGATCTGTTGAAAGCCATTACGCTTTGCAGGGTGGATTGAAAGCATGAGCGCTTTGTCCTTGTGATCTGTTGAAAGCCATCACGCTTTGCAGGGTGGATTGAAAGCATGAGCGCTTTGTCCTTGTGATCTGTTGAAAGCCATCACGCTTTGCAGGGTGGATTGAAAGCATGAGCGCTTTGTCCTAGTGATCGGTTGAAAGCCATCACGCTTTACAGGGTGGATTGAAAGCATGAGCGCTTTGTCCTTATGATTTGTTGAAAGCTACCACGCTTTGCAGGATAGATTGAAAGCATTAACGCTTTGTCCTTGTTGTCTGTTGAAAGCTACCACGCTTTGCAGTGAGATTGGGGTCTGATTTATTTTGACTGAAGGTCGATGCTGAAAGCTACGACGCATTGCTAAACGTTAGAAGTCACGTGCTGAAAGCTGATACGCTTTGCTTTGTGTGTGAGGTTGAAAGCTGTTTGTGTAAATACTATGCTTGTATGCTATGCGCTGTTCCATCTAGCTTGGCTCTGATGTCAATAAGCAACGCGAGAGCGCGTTGAGGCGCAGAATGGCCGTGTTAGAGATTACACAAGTTTGATCCACGCAGGATGAATGCCATACGCATTGATGTTACTTATTTTATTGGAATTGCAACACAGTCCGACATGATTGAAGTCTTGTAAGTTATCGGTTGCCTATGGTAACGCTGAATGGTCTGTCAGTAGAGTCTGTGATCGTTTTAACAATATTTAATTGTTTCTATTGTAATCTTGCTCGGAACAGCGCCAAACGTGCGCACTGACTGATTAATAAGAATCATCATGTCGGACGGCAACGACGGCCATATAAATCGCAATCTGTATGATTCTGCGACATATATATATATATATATCGTACCCAGTCCTTATTCTATCTAAATTAGCTACTATGTATGTTTAAAGCAAAATCATTAAGCAAATTTTCCCGCTTCCGCAACACATAAAATAAGATCTGATTCATATTTGTCAAATCATCTTTCCTTCCCAATACCTTCGGATAGGCTGCCACGCACATATCAATGAAACACCGCATTACGATATTCAAAGCAAGGAAGTGACATTGGTATTAATAATGAGTTTTTCCTCCTCGTTATGGGAACTGCCGGGAAACTGCAAACGACGACCTTTAACGCAACATTTTGCTATATTTTTTATTGTTTGTTGCGGTTTTAAACTGGTTAAACAGTGTCTTACACAATAACAAGGTGCTTAAGTTTAAATAGGTGTAGTGCATAAATTATATTGTCTAAGTGGCCGCCCCGTTGTACGATTCAAAATCGAATGGTCCGTCAGTCGTGAGCTAAAGTTCATTAACCTTGCCGGGCACTATTAATTTGTTATATTAGTAATTTTCACGAAAATATTAATGTCATGCTGCCAGACCTATAAGTCATACAAGTTAAGTGTGCCATGTGGTGTAGTGCAATTAATCATGGAAAAGTGACTAAAATGTTTGTTAATTAGAAAATGAGTTTTTGCCTCAGAATATATGTTTCACACTGGTTACTATTAACCAGAATTTGAATTCTAATTACCCCAGACTTAAACTGGCATATACAAAAACATACATCTAAATTGCAAGCTAAATGCAAATTATTCAAGTTCAACGACTTAGGATGTTTTTGTGTCATACGGTTCTTGTCCGAATTGAACCGCTAGCATCCGATAGACACAAATAATGCTGCGTTGCAAAACTGGTTGGACGCTTTTTTTGTGATTTGTTTAATTCATGATTATAAATAAATAAATAAATACACCCAACAGTCACATACATAGTCCTGACCCCACATTAAGATCAATTAAGTCTTGTGTCGTGGGTATCAGAAGCTACGACAGACTTTTTGGTCTCACAGACACCCAGACCCGAGACAAATACTTGTGGGCCTCACAAATATTTGTCTCGGTGCGGGGATCGAACCCGCGGCCTCTCGTTTCACAGCTGGCGTCTAACCAACTGCGCCACGGAGGCATGAACATGATTATCCATGTTCTATGTTATAGATGCATTTTTTGCGTATTATTTACATTTTTTTTTGCGTAAAATTTAAATAACGAAAGACAATAAAAAATATGACTAAAAATTTCTTCAGAATGCGTGCCGTGTCCAAAATTCTATTCCACATACTTCCTTCTGCTAATGAGTCTTCATCCCAAAACCTGTCGGCCTCGGTGGCGCAGTTAAGGCTATGTTGCACGAACTAACTTTTCCCATGACTTTGACTTTGACAATGTCATCGCCGTACATTTGAGATTGCCAATGTAGGTATGGTATTGACATTGGCAAAGTCAAAGTTATGGGCAAAGATAGTATAAGCAACTGAGCCTTAGAGAAGGATTAAGAAAATGTGAGTCACCTTTGTGTATTTAAATTACTCTTATCAAACATTATAATATCTTATTTTTGTTCATACATACACAATATTTTGCAAGCTTGTCAGTAGAAATTACACCTGTTCTTGTTGACAATGACAGATTATCGAGGAAAATGTATTGATAAATTGAGATAGTATTTCAAAGATTTTAACGTAATGAATGAATTATTTTGGTCACTTTTGTGTATATCAATTGCCCTATCGGTATCATTGCTGCAATATGGGCTGTGGATCAGGTCCAAGGTTCTACTCTCAGACCGGGTAATTCTTGGTAAGATTTAAGTTTTGATTTTTTTTAAATCAGTAGCTGGGTCTGGAATACGTGCTAGATATGGCTAAGCTACTCTCTTACCACGTCTTCTGATGAAATGGGATAATACTTATTCGTAACATCATTTTTGGTGGTACAAAAACCTATTCGGGTTCATTCGTGTGTCTTTTTAATTAGGCACACAGACTGCACTGCACCTGATGGCAACTACAGGGTGTTCCAAACATAAATACAGGAACAGATGACGCACGTCTGGATAAAATGGTCCTTTATTTAAACTAGGTACTTTTTGTAAAAGAAATAGTGTGTATTTTTTCCACAGTAGGCTCAATACGTTTATCGTCAAGGTTTAATTGAGATAATAGCGCTACATTTTTCTTCTTGACAGTGTAATTGTTAGAAGTGATAAGAACTAGCAATTTTCTGTTCACTGCTTAGAATAACATTATTTCTATTACTTTTAAAAAATTTACACATATTGTGTGTTATAATTGGAGTATCGCGACTATTTTATATAAATTCGCAATAGGTATGTGGCTATTCGAAGTTATTACAAATAATTTAATAAGTACACCCAACAGTTACATACAGTCTTGTGACATAGGTATCGGAAACTACGAGAGACTTTTCACAGTCACCCGGAACAAATATCTGTGTAAAACACAAATATTTTTATCGGTGCCAGGATCTACTTTTTTATATCTTTCAAAAACTATCATATATGCTTCGATCAAATATATACTAGATACAGGGTCAGGAACAAAATCACATGTCAAAAGTGGCCGAGAATTAAACATTTGTATTTCGAACTATGAGATGTAGAAAAAAGTACCTATTTTAATATGTACAACTTTATGTAACAATAAACTTTAATAATTTGCTATAAGATTTATTATGACTTATAATATACATGCATTTATGATTATTTTGTCAATTTTGAAAGGCGCATTGCGGCATGTTTACGCGTTGCCGTTGGTCATGATTGAAGCATACTCAATTGAAATAGAACCACCTTGACATTGTGGCTCTATTTTTCGGGCCGTTTTTGAAGTGCTCATCCGACATCTAGTAGGTATATATTTGATCGAAGCATATATGGAAATAAATAATTAAAGCGAATCGTTTGCCTGAGAGGGCTTATTGACAACACAAGCCTTCAACGCGAGATTCTATATTTGTAACAACAGAAATGAGGAAAATTTCGAATATTTTTTTCTTTTATTATTTTTCTTGCAAAAGTACTATTATCTTATTTTCCTCAATGCTCGCACATTGGTTCAAAATTGTATGTTTTTGATCAACCGATTTAATTTACACCTATTCAGTCCATTTTAAATTCGCTTATTTGTACTCATTTTTTTCCGTGTGGTGTCAGGGTCCGCTTTTCCATTCAAACTACCCCTAGTCAAATTGGTATCTTTGGTATCTTAAATAAATTCCTATATTATCATCAGATTAATGATGGGTATCTAAAAGGCATTTTAATTAAATCAATATCCCAGAGCGTGTACCTCTGACTTTTCGTAGCTATGCGTACTGACGCATTGCATCTTGTTTTAAAGGTCAAGGAATTCAGAACGAAACCGACATACCTGAGAGCACTTTACAAGAGTTTATTATGTGAAATATGCCTACCCGCCCTTGTATAGCATGGTGGATTATGGCCTAACCCTTTTCAATAGAATTATCGTTTGTTATGGTGTCGGGTGTCCAATAGTGAGCAGTTATGGGCGGATACCTAGTACACACATTTATATTGAAATAAAACTATATTTTACGGATTTTATCGCGATTTGGTTTAATTTTTACATTTTTTAACTTCCCGACGTTTCGATTACTTTACAGCTTTCGTGGTCACGGGGCGGGCTCAAGACGGATTTTATCGCGATTTGGTTTAATTTTACATTTTTAATTCAATGTGTAACATTCGCGTAAATCTAAGAAACCATTACACATTTATATGATAAACATAATGTTTTCCATATAGAGTATTTACCTGTAAAATACCATTGTCACTCACAACTCAGTTAATTAAAACCAGGTGTACACTGGCTTATCCTGGAAAGAGATTTTTGCTTGGGTACCCCAAGTCAATCTTCAGCGTGTTTCATATAACTGGTTTCATCAAATCTCTTTGTCAAGTCACATACAGATGCAAGCCGCTTCTTATAACTCACTGTGAACATTTTAGGGAGGGATATTTAAGTAGCAGTGGACATTCTTTTCTTCAGTTTGATTGATGATGTACGATGGTTGCTATCTGGGTAAATACAAAAATCCAGAAATTATCAAATCCATCGCACGGATGTTTATGAAAATATGTTATTTTCACGCGAGATGTATCAGAATCATCGAATGATGAATGCACTCAGGAATTTATATCAGCACAAGATAAATTTTCTGAAAAGATTGCTCTTGAATGAAACACAATACGATATCATGGGCATGCGATTCGAGTCTCCGATTCGACTATCAGAATTGTATATTATGACGTGAACATAAGTGTTAACAAGTGAGGCACGTTACGATACATTGAACAAAAGAGTTCTCCGTGTCCGCCCCGTGACCACGAAAGCTGTAAAGTAATCGAAACGTCGGGAAGTTAAAAATTTAAAAATTAAACCAAATCGCGATAAAATCCGTAAAAATAGTTTTATTTCAAAAAGAGTTCTCGTTTTGAAGCTTCGTATTTTCGCCTGGTTTTACCATCCTAAACTATAAGATCATTGACTCTTTAATCGTCCTTGAGGACACTACGAGATATTTAAAAATTCCATTTCTAATCTCGAGCAGTGCTTTTTATACCATATAGGCACGCGTTAAATTCATTGACACACCATAACAGACTCACAATACAACTCGTGCGAATTGTTCAAAACGATGAGTCATACAACCTTTGCGCCTTATTCACAATCCATTCACAAATTTTATGTGTAATGGACAATATAGTATCCAGAATATGTAAACTATTTACAAAAGCCTCCGTGGCACAGTTGGTTAGACGCCGGCTGTGAAACGAGAAGCCGCGGGTTCATCCCCGTACTAAAACAAATATTTGTGCGATCCACAGGTATTTGTTTCGGGTCTGGGTGTTTGAGAGACCGAAATAGTCTCTCGTAGTTTCTCATACCCACGACACAAGACTCGATCTTAGTGCGGGGTCAGGACTATGTATGTGGCTGTTGGGTATATTTATTATTCAGTAGCGTCACTATATTCAGGACAAAAACGAACATAATGAGCTATAAGATTAAGAGATAACAGAAACATACATACATATCGTCACGCCAGCGTCTCATAAGGGTAGGTAGAGATTATAGACAACAAGAGATCGAGAATAAATATAAATATTTGTCATTTAGTATCGCCTTTTTTTGTTGGTAGTATGAATGTAATTGTAAATTGAGAGGCACTAGGTTCAATGCTCAAGTTACGCTATGCACTTTTGTAAAGATTTTTGGGTTGAGAAATCTCATATAAGTCTCAAAATCTGGAATCTGGATAATAATGGCCTACCCATTTTGCCTATTACAATAGCCGGCAGATGACTATCCATTTAAAAAAATATATTTACATAAATACGATGACAAAAGACATCGTTATCGTCTACGTAAATAAGAATTTTAATAACTTTACGATGAATGGAGATATCGTGATATTTTTCGATAAAGTAATCCATCCAGTAGTTTTTGTTTGACGCGGTCTCAATTGTGCTGGCTACCATTTTATAAACTAAGTTTTAATTGAAGGCTTATTTTTTGCAAATGTAAACCGGATTTGTAATTCACAGCATCTTATCGTCTACTTCATAATTGTTCTAAATTGTAAAACAAAACATTTGTACATTGTGAACAACAAATTAACATTTTGAAGAACAATTAATGTGCACAATTTTGAACTATAAAACTGTGATTGGGTTTACAGGTTTTTTGTTTTAAAATAGTAAGAAAAAAATACAAGTTTCCTTTTGCGTAAGACTGAATGCAAACTTGTAATTAAATAATTATTATAGAATATACTTTATAATCAGATTTTTGTTTCGAAACATGCAAAAAAGAAATCAAATCTGGTTTCAAATGCGTAACACGATACGCATTCACGTGAATGCAAAATTAAAGAAAGAAACAAATCAAAATGTATTCGTTCTAATCTGGATTTTTGGGTTATCCGAATTATTAATTGTGAATATTTAAAGCTGTGTAAATTGAACATATTATAAACAAAATACGCGGAAACAAAAAAATGGGTTTTTAATTTATTATTGTAAATTAACATTTAATAAATTATAATTTGAATTAAGACATACATGTAAAAATGATTTAAAATTATATTATGCTTTTGTCTGCAAAATATTTTTTGTTTAATTTCAATTCATCAAAAATACAGTATTGCATTATATCCTATTTCATTTCGCATAAACTAATGTAAACACTTTACTATAATTTTGCGAGACAAAATCCTAGACAAATCAATTTTACAAAAGCCGTTACGTTCGATGCAAAAAACAACAATTGCGTTACATAAATACTCAATTACAACAGGTTAGTATATATGTGTACATTGATTAGATTTTTAATGCAGATATTGCAAATTCAAAAAACTCTTTTAAAAATATATTTTCGTCCTTCGCTTTAAAAAATAAAAATACTGGCACAAAATACTTTAAGCCAATCTCTTAAAAAAAATAAAAAAAAAATAATTACCAACCTTCAAATTCGAACCGCGAACACGTACATAATTCAAAAACCGAACAAGTCGCTCATTGACGACTCTTGCTAACCGACTGAACCACACTGTTGCGCTTGAGTGTTTGTATTCTGTGACAAATTTATCTAAGCATTCCGCATTCGACGTTATCTTTATACATACAAGGTCTGATTTACTTTAACACACCATGCGGTCAAGGTCGCAGTGAAAACTGTATGATTGTTTTGTGATTAGTTAATCTGAATTGATGTTTTAGAAAATTATTTATTAGAGGTTAATAATGTTTTTCATATTTTTTATATATTTTTAAACTTACATTGTAACGAAATAGTAATGATTTTTTTATGTATGCAAATCTATGTTTGTTCGCTGGTATGTGGGTTCGTGTTTTCGTTTTCTTGATTGAAATAAAATGTACTAGATTTATGTGCATCCCTGTAATGTTTTTGAGACAATACAATCAATATAAAGTAGGTTATGGGGTGATCTATCTATACAGGGTATATCAAGACTGCGACCGAAAACAAAGCCAGGTGGTAGTATAAGTGACTTCAGATACAATGCAAGTAAAAATTTCGCAAAAAAAATCGACATCTTTTTTTTCTGTAATTTTTTACTTATCGTCGTATTTGAGTGTTAAACAGGGTATATCAAGACCGCGACCGAAAACGAAGCCAGGAGGTAGTATTAGTGATATCAAACACAAAGCAAGAAAAAATTTTACAAAAAAAATCGTCAATTTTTTTTTGTAATTTTTTACATATCGTCGTATTTGAGTGATTATACATAGTTTTTCTAAAATAATGACGTACATCGCTTAATTTTTAAGCACGCAATGGTACGTAAGGGTTTAAATTACTATTTTTGCAAAAACTAGGTATTTACCCCTCAAAAACGATGATTTTGAAAAAATTGTAAAAAAAAATCCGTCGCTTATTTTCGGAAATTTTTAGTTGCATTGTGTCTATAGCCGCTAAAACTACCACCTGGCTTCGTTTTCGGTCGCAGTCTTGATATACCCGGTACTATATTTAGTCACAGGAAGTCCACTGCTGAACATAGGCCTCCAAGGATCTTCACACCGACCTGTTGGAAGCAGCCAGCATCCAGCGACTTCTTGCAACCTTGACCAGGTCATCTGTCCTTATAGGCGGGAGTCCAACACTTCGCTTGCCCTTCCGTGGCCTCCACTCCAGAACTATGGTGTGATATGGGGTGTAAAATTAATATTCAGATAGTATGTTTTCTTAAAAGATGATAAAATACTTATTTTCATAGATTTCCAAAATAACTTTGGATTGGAATATTAAATTCTAATTTGCTCAATACTCGTAGTCACATGAGTATGAGTATAGCCGCCCGAGATTAGCCAGTGAAAACATCTCGGGCAGTCCTAGCATAATTATGTCGAATATTTGTAGCCATCTGCATAAACTTAAATCAATACTTTATTTTTGGAGCATTTTATTTACTGCCAGGATTAATGGAGTCACTTTTATGAGTCATTAAAAAAAAACAAAGACGCATTGGCCCATTACAGCAAAAAATAGGTATGTCCATAATTCGATGTTTATATTGCCAAGACTGGTTTTAAATACTCGATTTAAGTGGAAGGAACTAGCTCAAGGGCATTTCTGTCCGCCTGATTTGTATAGGTCGTTCTGACAGACAAAAACTATGCCTCTTGTATTGAATTGCATCAAAACGGAAGCTATGCGTAAAAAATGTAGTGATTAGAAAACAAGTTAAATCAGAACAGTGGGGAAATCCACTTTTAACCTATTGTTTAATTACTAAATTCCATGAAATCGAAAATCTGATTTTGGATAAAAAGATCTATTATTTAATGAATAACTAGAGAAATAAATCTAGGTTTGTCGGCAACTTTTTTGTTATGATCTAATTTTGAGCTTTGATTTAAATATTATTTATTTCAATAGTATATTGTTTTTTATGCAGGTAGTTAAATTTGAAGGTTTTTGTAGTAAAAAAACTGGGTATCTAAAGACTACAACCTTATCTCGGGTGACGAATATTATGCGTTGCCATTCAGTGCGTAGAAATAAGTTCTGAATAGAGTGCTTTTTTATGGGCAGGAAAGCTTACTATCAAGTTCGCGACCTTAAACATGCCAATAAAAAAAAACAGACAAGTTTAATGATGATTATGCGACCGGCTTTATTGCTGACGTCAATTGCTTTTCGGGGAATTATTCAATTCTATCAAGTTATTTTGGAGTTTGAGGCAAGTATCTTCCATAGATTTGGATAAATTATTACGAGTGAATGTTATTTTAACCGAAAATGATAAACGTTTTCTTTATGTAATATACGTTGATCGTACTAAGTTGGTAAGGTTTGGGGAGTGCGAATGAAAAATATAATTAATAATAATACATAAAATTTTATTTTCATATTTATAGGCTGCATCCAAAAACCTGCTTTGCTCCATTTCTGCTTCACCTAAAGGTAGACTGTAATAGAATGCCTCTGGCATTAAGTCGGCCTGTATACATTTTAGTATAAAAAGCAAATATAAAAAAAATATATTGTTTCTTTTTACTGGGTATGTTTAGTATCACGGCGCCTCATCTAATTATGTTTTGATTAAGTTAATATATGAAAGAAGGAAGAATACAAACATAATATTTAAAATATGTTATACAATAATAACATAAGGGCAAAAATATTTCGACTTAGCAAAATGTATTGGAATATTTTAGAAATAATTTTCCTGGTAGAGGCAGATTTTCCGGTTCCTAGCGATACTGTCATTAAATATTTCCGCTATAATTATAATTTGCTCGGATACGATCTTCCTCCGACTGACCACTAGAATTCGTTGCCGAGGTCATAAATTTATTTTAAAAAACCCCCGAGACACACCGTATAGCCTTAACAGGTCTAGAAATCAAATATTAGACAAATTTTGGACCAATTATGCAAATTTGTTTTTAACGAACGGAAAAATTACGACATTATTTAACAACACGCTCAGTACGCGTTAATTTAAACATTTTAAAATTTAATTAGTGTTACAGAAACATCCACAAATCAATATTTTCAAGTAAAACCATTAGAAAATGGAAGCTACAAAAATCTATCTTGTAAAATTTTTGTTAGTGGTTATACGAAGAAAGATAAAATATTTCAGGTACAAAATGGTGACGTAGTGTTTTGTGATTGACGAAGACCAAAGAGAGTAAAGTTAACAACATTAAAATTATTTTGTTTTGTGTATACACTGTATAACATTTTTGCTCTAAAACTGCAAGATAAATTTAAACTGCCCTTCTAGAGCAAAAATGTAACACTTTGTTTACCAACAGTTATTAATTGCTATCACTTTATTTTATGCAAAAAGCACTTGCGGAGTAAATGAGTTATACATTCACAAACTCGCGCCTTTATCAGATGGGGTAGGCAAATGCGCCATCTGGAAGCCCACATTTCACCTTGTATGTTCCGTCCCACAATGTGAAAGGTGGCAAGCCACCATCGTCATACCGGGCACAAGTTTCTGACTCCGGGCTGATAATCAATAGAAAAACCCAATATCACTTTGCCCGACCCGGGATTCGAACCCGAGATCTTAGCTTTATTTTCGTACCGTAGTCCAACTAGGCCATCGAGGCAGTAAATAAATTATATTAACGTGTTTTCATAATTTTATCCTTTACAAGGATTGTATAGGGGGTACACTATGCCGGCAACATACCAACTGCTCTATGTTTCAGAATGCATTTTTTACGCGTTGTAAATAAGTTACAAAAAAAATTAAACTTACAGACTGTACTGTACTCAGGACATTTAGTAATTAGATGGGGTGGATATTTTTGAACAAAAAGAATTCGATCTCAATCGTGTTCATAGATTTAATATTGAAAACACGAATTTGTCATGAGTAACAATAAATTCACGTATTGGAACTGGATCAGGTTCGAGATTTGATTTGAGATTGATTGCTTTCAAATTAAGCCTTGCTAAAAGGAGAGCCCGGTCCTGATCGATGACAAAATATTTCAGTCGAAAAGATCCACATTTCAAAGTTCCAGATGGCATACCAGACGGATTGTTCTTAATAAATTGAATAAGAAGATATCAAACCGTGGCACTCTAAAGTAGTAGAGAAAGGTCACGTAATCAGATTTTGCTTTGACAATGCTGCTACATTCGTCCTTTGATTATTTTAGTGCTGTTGAGATACAATTTGAGATTGTTGCAGGAGCATTGTTCAATCAAACAAATGGAATGTCCTGAAGGCTCATCTCGGCTGCTCTAAAATCCCCTTTCGCGGGATTTTCACGATACTGCCATTTTAAATTAAGGAATTAAGTTTAGAGTATAATTAACGATGGGATAAAAGGAAAAAATATAATACTGACAAATGAAGGCTCAGTGAAACTGGTAGTAAAAATTCAACGATGAAGCATTTATTTTTAATTAAAGATTCGTCATATTGCTCGGAATACGGATGTTTTCAATAAACAAAAACTAATAGTCAAGAATAAGTGATATTTGATTAACTTAATATGCTTATTACCGGCTCAAGATGTGGTGACTGTCGTTATGAAGGCACAAACTCTAGTCTCGGAAAAAAAATAGTTTATTCTACCACCAACAAAATTTACTTCTTTGAGACAGCAAAAATGTCGTTATTTTTGTATGATTACTTTTACCACTAACTCCTTTTTCTATTTATAAAAAAACATACATCAAACATGAAAGAATTTACGTGGGTTGTGAGACATTAAAAATAATGTAGAATATACAACAGGGCATGACACAAATATATATTGGAAAAGTAATATTTGATTCAAGCATATGGAATACGAGTACTAGCGTTTAAGTCCGACTTCACTTGAGTATTTTCATAAATCATTTGTTAGGTCTATCAAACTGTAATAGGCCAGGGTGGTATACCAATCGCTTCTTTTCGAAGGGGTTGAAGCCATAAAACCGGCTTGAACACAAAATGTGACATTTGTGTGGATCATTATGAAAAGTTTTTAAATACCATGACCGATGTTCGCGCGGGCTGATTTTTTTTCAAAAGGAAAAGCTACTAACCCCTCCTTTTGGTACCCCAGGGGAGGCCGAAAACGGTATGTATCTGCCCGGCATGCTGCGAATTATGTAACTGAGTGAGGTTCATAACAAAACCTACGCCAGCATGCCAATTAAACAATATCGGTGACCGTCACCCGCATTGTGGGCGGTACCGGACATCCCAGGGCGAGAGGCGCTCTGATTTGGCCTGTGTAACCGCCCCTTATAAAACCAGGACTGGTCCTTCTATTATAGGAAGCACAGATGCCCCACACATCAATTCAAAACATGAGAGTAATGACTTCATGTCAATTTTAAGCAAGATAATTCTCCCACCTTCTTCAAGGTCTTCTCACGCTAAAAACAAGTATGGCTACAAAGTATTTCTATCACCTATAAACTACATATTGTTGACGGAATATATAAAAAACAAAGTATTATTAATAGTGAAATTAAGATTGGGCACGTATTGTGATAATGTTGTGGTCGCAACATGTTTAAAACTAGTTTTAGCTGCATTTTAAGAGTAATGGAATTGACGGTCTTCATGACGTGCTGAGCTAAAAGACGTAATTGAAGTAAGGCGCTAAGTACTAAGAGTCAAGACAAATGTTTATTTATTTAAATCTTTTATTGTACACAATTATAAACACTATAGGGAAACAAAAGAAAGAACAAAACAAATGGCGGTGTTATCGACGGTTTACGTGACATCAGAAATTTTTAAAGAGTCCACATCGAGCAATAATAGCCAAACACAGAGCTGAACCTCTTTCAGTATATTTGGAGGTCATTGCCCATATGTGAGACATTCATTTAACATTTGACAGCCTCCGTGACGCAGTTGGTTAGACGCCGCCTGTGAATCGAGAGGCCGCGGGTTCGATCCCCGCACCGAAACAAATATTTTTGTGATCCACTGGTATTTGTTTCGGGTCTGGGTGTTTGTGAGACCGAAAAGTATCTCATAGTTTCTGATACCCACGACACAAGACTCTATCTTAGTGTGGGGTCAGGACTATGTATGTGACTGTTGGGTATATTTATTTATTATTTATTCATACAGGTTGATAAAACTCACAAAAGGTGAATAGAAAATAGTAAAAAAATGTGTTAACGTGTTTTGTCGGTGAATTATGACGTCACAGTAATCCGATGCCCTCTGTTTTGCTTAGGTAAGAGCAAAAATTGATGATTGCGTTGACGGCGATGCCGCTGTTTAGATAAAATACGTATTTATCAAAACATTTCGGAATGCAATTTGTTTAATTTCAATAATATTTTAGGCACCAATCGATCCGTTATAGACGTAATTGCATTTACCGTGAGGTGCGTTGAGGTCACTGGCGAGCGAGGATAAAAAGGAAGCAGCGATGTATTGAAGTACTATTAAGCTCTGGAATAGTTTGCTGGTAAACGTAACATAAAGCATAAAGCAGCAGACTAACCTCTATGGCGTACCTTGGGAGGGGCCTATGTCCAGCAGTGGACTGCAACGGGCTGAAGATGATAATGATAATAGTAAAATTCTGGGTTTCCTCATACTTAAATTCTGGGTCACAATGACAGCCTCAGTGGCGCAGTTGGTTAGTCGCTGCCTGTGAAATGAGAGGCTGCGGGTTCGATTCCCGCACCGAGACAAATGTTTGTGTTATCCACAGGTATTCAGGACTGGGTGTTTGTGATGTATCAATATACATTATAAAAATAACCTGGCTCCAATATTTTACGACTGATTCACATAAACCTGACGTGAAGGATCAACTTTTCTGTCAAATTTTGTTTAGAGATTTTCTCACAGCCAGCCAGAAGTCCAAGCACACTTTATTTCCTCCCTCTTTTCTGTTGTTCATCAACTTTCAAAACTGGACAACGGGCCTATAATCAAACCCTTTGAGAATTAAAGGATGATGTTGATAAATTACGTAAACGTGAGCTGCTCAGTAATTTGTGAAAATTATGTAAAAAGTGCGCGAACGCCGCAATGGAATGCGTCTATAAATTACCTTAATTAAATTTTCCAGATGTTTCTCAAGCATAAATTACAATAATCTACGATATGTTTGCTCAGCAGTTCGCAAGTCGCAAAATGGCTTCCTAAAGGCGTTAAATAATGCGGTTATGATTTTTAAAACAAAATAAAATATACCTGACCTAAAAATATTTGAAAAGATGTATTGTTGATAGAGATCTATATAAAATCTACCGTCAAAAAATCACAAAAATGTATATAGAAGCGGTTTTGGTGCCCACAACTGTGCCGAAGTACGTAAAATAAATAAATACACCCAGCAGTCACATACACAGTCCCGGCCCTACAGTAAGATCGAGTGTTGTGTCGTGGGTATCAGGAACTACGATAGGCTTTTCGGGTTCACAAACACCCAGACCCGAAACAAACACTTGTGTTTTACACAAATATTTGTTCCGGTGTGGGGATCGAACCCGCGGCCTCTCGTTTCACAGCCAGCGTCTAAAAAACTGCGCCATGGGGGCTGTCAAAGAATAAGGTTGACGATAACCACATACAACCAGATTTATACTCTGGCACGGCAAAGTGACCATATGGTCACTCATATGCGCGTGATGCCAAATATCTGTACCAGCCCATATACGTCCCACTGCAAGGCACGGGCCTCCTCTACAATCGGGAGTACGGGGTCTTAGGTCAGGCCAAGTTTAAGAGGGTCAAAATAGAGAATGAATCGGAAAGAGATAGGTATTTCTTGGCAGTCGATACCGTTGTATCCGCTGTCTTGAAAACACACAATCTGAGTTTGGAACGTGAAACATATCCGTTAGTTCCCATGCTGGGCTTTCTACCATTGAAGTGGTGTCGCTATTAGGGCGTTTGCAAATTTCCTACCATAAGTTCGCAAAGGCCGTCATTTCGTCTGCCTATTAAAAATAAAGGTAACCTTGGAATCTTCACACATGCCGGAACAGTTAGTGCGGACGTTATGACAATAGTAAATATTATTCAGCGCCCAGAAACCAGTAAACAGAATTATCAACGCATTATTGTGTTTTTAAATTTGTACAAGGCATTGTCAAAATATTGGAAAATTTCGAGAAGTGCGCATAACATTCGCAATTCGCGCATCAAATTGTTTGGTAGCTGTGTCATCTTGTGGTTTCAAAACAATAATTCAAATATTTTATAAAAAATATCTCGATTAATTTATAAAAAATATATTAAGGAAGACAGCAATAGCTCAGTTGAAAGAAGATTGGACTGCCAAAATCCGGGTCGCGTGATCAAACCACATAATATGTACTCGTACTTTTCGTAGGTTTGTGTGTATTCTTGGCTAATTAATATTGGCTTTGGCGATGAAGGGAAACATCGCAAGACAACCTGCATACCTTTTAATAAACGATAGACGTAGATATAACTTTATTGACGTAGACCGTTCATACATATTAAAAACAAACCACAATACACATTGTATGGTCGCAGTTATTAAGTAAATATTCCATGTCAACAATATGCATACATAATTTATACAAATATAATAAATTAAATCAATTCTCATAGTAAATACATAAAAAGTATGCATTCAGTACAAATAATACTACGGCAGGGCATATGTTGTTCAACATCTAAGTAAACAGCAATGCACTTTCCTTTCTATACCGGTTATATCCAGGCTGTGATCGAAAACGAAGGCATGTGGTAGTTTTAGTGGTTACAAACAATGCAACAACAATTTTAGCAAAAAAATAAAACAATATATTTTATATAATGGTTTCTTAGATTTACGCGAATGTTACACATTGAAATAAAACTATTTATTTCAATACAATATATTTTTTATAATTTTTTTATTTATCGTCGTATTTTAGTGAAAAATACATATATGTCCTGAATTTATAGTTTACATCTTTTAATTATTTTTAAGGACGCAATGGTACTTAAAAGTTTAATTTACTATTTTCGCAAGAACTAGGTATTTACCAAATTTACCCAAACATGATGATATTTAAAAAATAGCAAAAAAACTGTCGCTTTTTTTGAGAACATTTTTGGTGTTTTGTATACATTTTTCCAAAAGGTCGTTATGGAGATCCTGGGGGAGGCCTATGTTCAACAATAAATTTGCTGTGGCTGACGAGAAACAGAGAGAAACAGAACAATTAATCCTGGTAGAAGAACTACCTTAGAATGCTTATGGAAAACTAAACTTGAAGTCAGTGGTGTGCTTTAGATTCGAATTCATACATACATACATAAAACCACGCCTTTTCCCTGAAGGGGTAGGCACAGGTGCAACCAGGAAAAATACGTTTCGCTTTGTTTTTTCCGTCCCACGATGTGATAAGGGCAAGGGCAAGCCTATCGCAATATCGGGAACAATTGCCCGACTCCAAGTTGATTATGATTAGAAAAATCCAATATGACTTTGCCCGACCCAGGATTCGAACCGAGACTTCAGCTTTGCAATTATACCATAGTACAACTGCGCCACCGAGGCCGTCGGAAAAATACGATTGGTAATAAAGATGTAAAAGGACAAAAATCTACAGGTGCAAAATAAAGAGAAATATAATTAAAATAAATATAAATTGTACAAAATTAAAAAAACAGGCACTCACAAAACGCGACTGGAGGTGCTGGGATTTGAACCCAGGACTTTCAGCATGCGAAGCAGACACTCTACCACTGAGTTACACCCCCGATGGGGACTTTATCGAAATTATCTATCTGTTGACGCCCTGCCCTGGCTTTTTTCCTTGGATGGACCTAAATATTAGAGAAGCGTTAAAATATTTCGCTTTTGATCTACATCTAGTATATAGTTTCTTTTCGTAATTTTCTCTAAGTTATAAAACAATAGTCTTAAATTTCTAACTCATTTAGTATTTCAATATTGATTTTAACTGCGTATAAAAGTAAGTCCCATTCTTTTGATTTCTATCAGTGGCAGATTTCAATTGGATCCCTCCCTTTATAAATTTAAATGAAATACTGCGTCAAAAGGTCCGGAAAGTGGTTCAATTTGACATAAAAAAGATTTGTAGCGCTACCCCAACCAATTTGTGGATATTTTTTCATTTGTCAAGAAAATTAGATTTCGTTTCCCTATTCAATTGCTAATATGCTTGTGGTCCGCGAAAACTACTGATGCTAATTTTTTATTTAAATAAATCGTTTATGTTTATTCATATAAGGTAACAAGTAGATGTACGAGTAGTTATGCGTATATAAATTTTTAATCATTGCTTCTTTCATATTTCAAAGAATATATTGAGAAAAAAGCAGTGAGGGAAGGAATGAATAGTAACAATGGAGTGTTTAATTATGAAATACAACAAAATTTAAAAACCATGCTTATTTTTGCTTTTTTTTTCTAAATAAAAAAATATATATATTGAAAATATTTAGCATGCTTATATCTTAAGATTAGACGACCAGTTTGATCTGCATTGAAGCCTGCTTAAGTGTTCACCCCAACTGAGTGATTTACAGCAAAACTTGTATTTTGTGTGCTTCTATCAATACGTCTGTGATTTGCCTGGGAGACTTAGATAATCTTAAACCCTTCTTTATCGTAAACGAAGTAGGAGGGAGGAGGAGGTAGCCCTATCATCATACTGCACAAATTCGTTAGTTGTTATGTGGTATGTGATACGTCTTTCATCTACAAGGGGTCTTCTGGTTAGTAACAGTCGTTTTGACAGCCTCGTGGCGCAGTTGGTTAGACGCCAGCTGTGAAACGAGAGGCCGTGGTTTCGTTCTCCGCACGAAAAAAAATAGTGTGATCCACAGGTATCTGTTTCGGTCCTGGGTGTTTGTGAGACCAAAAAGTCTGTCGTAGTTCCTGATACCCACGACACAAGATTCGATCTTAGTGTAGGGTCAGGACTATGTATGTGACTGTTGAGTGTATTTAGCCTATTTCTACTGCTAAATATTAGTGGAGAAGCTTTTTCATAGTTTTATTTAATTCTACAGGTTCGGCAAACGAGCAAACAGGTCACCTGACGGTAAGTAGTCACTGCCGCCCGCCCATGAACATCCACAACGCTAGGATCATAAATGTGTTGCCGGTCCATGAAACAGAGAGGGGACCGGGTAAGAAAAAGAAGAATGGAGTATTGGGCATCCGGTTCATTGACATTATATCAATTTTTTCCTTAAGTAATCCAGTACGTATCAAATAATTCCTTTTAAAATCAAAACAGAAGCTAGCAACTCCATCAATTTGACAATAGAACAGTTGGGTAACGATAAAGATTTATAGGTATGTTTGACGATAGTGTCAATTACAATAAAATTGAGTGGTCGCAGGCAAATCATGATTATCATGTTTGTTTTGTAAAACACTTCATGTCAATCAAGATAAGTGAGATAGTGTCTTAAATACATGTCTCAAATGTATCTGATATTAAGGATTACGCTGTCACCAAGCAACCTCAGAAAAATCGTTTTTCTTGGAGTACCAGCAGTCAAAAACAAGTTTAAATTAATTTTATCTTTATTTTGCACAATATATTTTATTCTTAATTATTTCTTAGTTATTATTAAATTATAAATATCTTATTAATGCAATTTTAATTTTTTGTATGATTTACATATTTATTTCCATACTTTTTTACATAATATGACTGATATCCAAATAATAAACTTCCGCTGATATGTGAGAAGTAAATTTTAAATAGACCTATACCAATTGTTTTTATTTTTGGGTAGAAACGAATAGAATACTAGCATTTTCTTAATAGTGGCATGACTGTCTCAAACACGTCCGGTCAATTAATTTCTTGATGTATGGGTGCGTAGCACTTCTCTAAATTGAACCTTTTTTCAGCTCAATGGATACAGGAAATACTATTCCTTATTCCTTCTCAAATAATGTCCGTAATAAATGACGATTTGGATTTTTAAACCTGATTTTATAGAGATAAAACTTCAAAAGACGTACTTTGTTCTCTGTTTGAACTGTGACCGGAAGTGATTAGTCACGAATGACGCATCATACAAACCGTCACGCTCGGGATTATGACGCTGATATTGTTTGCCTTCTTCAAAACAGAAAAAGAAATCTTTTTTTAATCCAGGAATGCCGTCCAGATAGAATGCCGAATGGCATCAGATAGTGGTCCGATGGTATTCGAGACAATTATGCCTGCCAAGTTGCTGCTTCATGCTTCGGTGGAAGGACCCAGGATTATAGGAAGGAGGAAACACGTATGACCGCAAACTATGCTATAACCTGATAGTACGACACAAGCAAGAATTAGCGAACCTAAAATGAAATTTACACTACATGATTTTATTTATTGCTAAACCCAATAATCGCCGCCGAGTTATGTATACTTGGATCCAATCATTTTTAACTCACTTTCATATTTCTATATCTGTATCAGCTCATATATGTTGCAATGCAGGGCACGGGCCTCCACTACAATCAAGAGTACGATTGAGAGGGGTTAGGCCTTATAGTCCACCACGCCTAGTGCGAATTGGTGGACTTTAATATTTAAATATTTGTCAGATATAAACATCCCCAAAAATCACATAATGAAACAAGGATCTTGTAAACCAGACATGTTTAATCACTGTCATTTAGTGTCAGTACACAAATATGATTATCTCGAAAATCTCAAAAGCCAAACAATTAAATTAGTATGTGGAGCACAAATAATATGATGTACACGACAAGTGGCTACACTTGACCCCATTCGAGTTAAACGTTATCTGAGATTAACAGATTAAAACCAGTTCACGTGAAATATTTAGAATACCAGCGTAAATGTAAACATGTTATTTTATAACGTTAAGAAACTTCTAATCAAAAGCGATACCTCAAATACTTGCTTATATTGATTAGTCAGTTTTAATTCTGCATGGTACATATCATATCATTCATTTATCATTTAGTTTATAATTATGCTGGCCTGCTTAATAATTCTTCACACGTAGCTTAAAGACCCATGACTACAGGAAGGAAGATTGTTAGGGACTGCAAATCATTCCACAGCCTGATGGTATCTACGTTTGTCAAGAATATACCGAGTATATCAAGACTGCTATCGAAAACCAAGCCAGGTAATATTTGTGGTCTCAGACACAATGCAACTAAAATTTTCGCAAAAATAATTGTCAATGTTTACATTGACGGACGATTGCCTCCGTCGCGCGGTTGTTTAGACTCCGGCTGTGAAACGAGAGGCCGCGGGTAAAGAGATCTTTCTTAAGAAGATGTAGAGCGTGCTTCAGGGCCGAAGGCAAAAAAATCCAGTATTTTCTTTATTTTTTTGTGGACTATTGTTGTCTTTCACCTTCTATTGTGTATTATTTGTAATAATAGTAGTTAAATTAAACATCTAAGTAATATAATGATTCAATTAAATATGCAGGGTTGCTGAAAGTTTTTTTTTTTAGTTAAAAGCTTAGTAGAATGGAAATCCTAAAAAAATTACTAAGTGCAGTAGCATTTTATAATTTTAATAAAATGTGGCAACTTTGATTAAAGTTGCCACGTCTGGTATAGTACATTTTTCACAGTGTGGGGTGTCAAAGTTGACCACTAATTAATTTAAAATTCCTTCAGTGAGGAAATTGATCAATTTTCTTGAATATTAGACTTGTTTTGATATGTATTTCTAAAGCTTAGCTATTGATAATTGCAAAACATGAATCCAAACAATACAAACTACTTGTCACTCTGTCACGAAGAGTTGCTCAAGGTAGATTTTATCGAATTCTTACTAGAACGGCTGTATCTTGAAAACCATCGGAGATAGACTATTTTTTTTGTTTCTGTGCCGTCATAGCTTAGTCTATCTCAGGTTACCAGTTTATCGTTTAGTTCTCGGACACCTTGTATGTAATACTTTTAGATATACTTTTTACTGGTGGTAGGTGTCAGAAATGTGAGAGGCCGCCTGGGTTATGGGTAGGTACCACTGCTATGTTCGCCTGATAAGCGATATAAACGCTCATGAACGGTAGCAAAACTGAACAACACCATGATTGCAATGCTTGGTATTCCAGTGGGCCCACCAACCTGCGACATAAGATGTTAAGTCTCATTATGTCCAGTAGTTACTCTAGCTATAATTTCCTTCAAACCGGAACACCACAGTGCATTTACACTGCTGTTTGGCTGGAGAATTAGACATTGCGATTACTTTCCAATAAGAACATTCAACGACTGCACTGAATAGCCATGCAATCCTTAGTAATATTTTTTGACTTCTGTGTTATGTTGCTTGTATTTTTCGGTAGGCGTAGCGCTTACCATTATTACCGATCTGATCGCCTTGTTCCCCCAAAAAGGTAAATTTCATCCTCCTGGACCCTAATAAACAATTTGGTGCTGCCAAAAAGCCGGATGTACTAAAGAATAAAGTCTTGAGATCTGAATATTCTGTTTGTTTTAAGGTTTGAAACGAACGTGACAATTGGTTTCCGAATCTCGCCACTATGGTCGTATTTTTAAAGGCAGTTTATGTATGTATAAAGTTCGTTCGGCAATTTAGGTATGTTTATTTACATCGTACCAGGACTTTGGGAATGCGAGTGTCCTTTTAATCCTTTCTAAAGAATTCAGGAGGATAAAAATAACCCTACCTAAATTAAACATACTTGGATTCATTTTGATGAAATATTATTCGTTTCTCAGAATATCGTCTGCTCATACTAAATTTGATATCTCTTCGGCATGTGAAAACACATTCTATAAACAGAACTTCTATTAAAGCAATCATTCTATGAAGAAGCTATGAAAATAGAGATTTTTTATTTAAACACGGCAAAACTGTTTGGACTTTAAAACCTCACTTAAACTATATACTTACTTAATTTACTTAAGAGAATCCATTTTCCTGGCAGCACATCTTAACCTGAATTATTAAGGACGCACTAGTCATAAAAAACACAATTTACTTTTTCGGTCAAGGAAATGCTTGGAAAATTATCTTGACTTCATTTTTTGTTTAAATTCTGCGTAGTAGATTATTAAAACACACAGAAGAAATCAAGACCACCCTATATTAACAAAAAAACATGAAGAAATTGTAGAATATGGATTCAGCTCAGTCTACATGGCGTCGTTGCTTATACGAGTACGTCGGCTATCAGACAAGAGGCGCGGTTTGATGACCGCACCGTGATAAATATTCGTGCTATTCATAAATATTTATAAGGGATGGTCTTCGTGAGATCGAAATTAAATATAAATAAATACACCCAACGGCATATATAGTCCTGACCTCACAGTAAGATCGAGTCTTGTGTCGTGGGTATCAGGAACTACGAGAGACTGTCGGTCTCACAAACACCCAGACCCGGAACAAATCTGTGGATCACACAAATATTTGTTTCGGTGCGAGGATCGAACCTACGGTCTCATGTTTCACAGCCGGCGTCTAACCAACTGCGCCACGGAGGCTGTCAAATTCACTCTTAGTATGAGATTTCCACCACACACGACTTGTGCATATTAGTGGGGTGAGGAGTATGTCTGTGAGTATTGGGTGAGTTTATTTATTTATACGTATAATAAAGACATTACGTACAAAGACTATATATTTGCAAAACATTGATTATGCTGATCAAATAGATACATTAGTTCTGTTATTGAGTTTACATAGCCGTTTTATGAGATTATCCACGAGAGTATTAGATAATATTGCTTAAGTGAGTACACAATATGATAATAACTTCAATATATTATGTAATATTATTTTCTTTCTTTCTTTTTTACTGTATCCAGCTATCCCATTCTTGATACTCCTTGACACCACCACCATAAGTAACATAGAGTAGATTCGTTGTACTACTAAGTACCAGAAAATGAATAGTACCAAAATGGTTTCTTAGATTTACGCGAATGTTACACATTGAAATAAAACTATATTTTACGGATTTTATCGCGATTTGGTTTCATTTTTACATTTTTTAACTTCCCGACGCGACGTTTCGATTACATTACAGCTTTCGTGCAGTCCGCCCCGTGACCACGACGTAGTACCAATAGTACCAAAATGACAAACTTTCTATATTAGATCGATACTATCCAATGCTGAAGAGTTTGTTTGTATGAACGCGCTAATATCAGAAACTACTTATTAGAATGGAATATTTCTTTTGGTGTTGGATAGCCCATATGTCGAAGAAGGCTAAAGGCTATTGGTACAACACACGCTATGACCAATAAGAGCGGAGTATTAATGAACAATTTTGTAAAAACGGTTTCCCCGTCAAAAGGATTGACAGTCTCCATCGTGTTGTTGACTAGACGCCGGCTGTGAAACGATAGAGCGCAAGTCCGATCCCCGCACCAAGACAAATGTTTGTGCAATCCAAAAGTATTTGGTTGGGGTCTAAGTGTTTGTGAGACCGAAAAATTGTCACAAATCTCGATCTTGGTAGTCAAAACTATATATGATGACTATTGAGGGTTGTTATTTATTAAAAAGTATCTGCACACCGGTGGAGCTGGGCAGTAGTTTTAAATAAAATCACCTGTCAAAATGACGCCCGAAAGTGAAAGATTCGGTTTTTATTACAGTCTTTTCAACACGGAATATATTATGTATACAATGAGGTTTGAGCGAGGTCGCTACTATAGTACACTAGTTTGACATAGGATACATGAAAAGGAAAAAGGGGTATTGTAAATAAAAAATGAAGAACCAATAGCGAACTTGCTATAATTTGTACGTAACATTTGGCGCCCGCAATTACGCTGAAAAAAAATGGATTTGATTCACTTATTGATTTAGTACACGTCCCATGTATTCCAATAGTATTATTTTAGTGTATAATGATGGAAAAGTAATCAGCAGATTCATTCCGCTCTCTCTCTGGTCAATTCCACCTGTCTGAGGATCATGGTCAACATCAGGGTCGCATCTGGAGCTGATGATCTGCCCCAACGGTTTATATCCAGCGCGTCTCTTGCGGGTGTGTTTCTTCACACGTAGAGTTTTTTACTTGGTCAGTCCATCTTCTTTGGATTAATTCCAATTGGACGTCATTCCTTTTGTATTATTAATGCGGTGTGATTTTTTGAATATATAACAAATATTTTAATAATTTTATACATAATCATGCCTATATCCCACAGTGGTAGGTAGAGACTATGGATCACCACTTTGCCCGAACCTGACATAATTTCTTTCGTTTCATACATTTTCATCAACCTCTTCATGCATTAAACACTTTGCTCTTGCATTATTCTAAGCAATATTTTAGCTAGTGGTCTGATATTCATTTTCATCTAGTAATAAAACATGGCCCGCAATTAATGGAAAATCCTTATAGTGACCCACACAGGTGTGTCTCATTTCGCCGAGGCCGCCAAAAAAGTGTTACTTCTATTTAAACTACACGGCGCTTCCCCTATAAGCATTAAGGTCACTTTGACGTGCCAGCATCGATATCAATGTAGTCAATGCGTGCCAGTAAATATCTACGGTAAACACTGTGAATTACTTTTCCTTTGATACTTTCTCGTTCTCATTGTAATATATTCCGTTCCAGTTTCAAGGAATTCTTCAAGCAAACCAATTGTTTTATTATTTTACTTGGAATCTTCGAGGAATCAATATAATCCAATTTCATAAAGCGTACTGTGAACAATATTTATGAAATTCTTGCCTGTTACTTTTGAGAATTGAGTGCTGTGTAAGAGAAAATATGTTTTTTGTAAAATATAGGTTTTTGCATGTAGATATTGAGTCAAGTAAAGATTGGTATTCCCTCTGATATGTGCAAATCAGAAGACATCTTGTCAATAACACAAATCAATGATAAGAAAAGGTCAACTTTGGGTGCATGGCAGTCTTATCTTTGCAGAGAATTGGTAGAAAAAATGAGGGAGCGATGGATTGAATGACTGCTAAGCTTTCAGTAGTGGAGTTCTTTCTACCATATTTGACTTTTTGATTCAAAGTATTCATGTTGATACTCAAACCCTTAAACACAAAGGGAACCTATTTATCTGGGAATTTCGAAGTGTCAAACTGCTTCAGGCCGAAGTGATTGATTAAGGCCTAATATACTTTCGAAAGACGTGTGGTTAGCGATCGACTATTACATCTTAAGCAAATTTAGAGATTGATCTGAGAGGCCATGTTTGATTCAAAACATGTTTCATAACTTTGAGCAAAATATTTACCCCTCTATCAGCCCATATACGTCCCACTGCAGGACACGAGCCTCCTCTACAATCGAGAGTACGATTGAGAGGGGTTAGACCATATATTTACACCAGTATAAGATTATAAGCGTAATATTATGTTAAAACCATAAATAGTAAACAGATAAATAAAGCTTGAATGAATTTCTCAACACAACAATATTTCGTAAGTTAATCCGTTTGTAGTAGTTATCGATTACACCACTGAAGCAAAACACTTGTAGAATGATTGAACGTGTGTGATAACAGTCTTTCACAATGGTGTTTTGTTAGAAAATTTACAAGGTTTGAGAAGATTATCATTTTACTGGAATCTAATTCACCAATGGCGTTAATTTAATTTAATTTAATTTAATATTATCGATGTTAGCAATATATATATTGTAATCTTTGTACATCTATTGTAATTGGTGCTCACATCGGAACAAAACTCTACGTAAAAATGAATTACTATGATGTATAATTTTATGTTTACTGTTGGTGTGCCTTATTTTATATAAATAAATAACTGATCGAATACTTAATAATTAATTTTCATACTGATGACTATAATATTTCTGATGCTAAGTGTAATGGTATTTAAATAGACTGGAGAGAAGATGGTTCTGGACACAATTGTGCTGTTCTGGTCGAATCCAATTATATGCGTCTAAATTCGAAATACACTTGCGTAGTTTACTAACACAGTTTATATACTATCGTGTACTGTGGTTGCTATCGGGGCGGATTTAGATAAATAACATGTTATTGGTCCACACTAAAATAATTATAGAAAATTTCTCCAGCCAAACAGCTGTGTAAATGCACTGTAGTGTTCCGGTTTTAAGGACATTGTAGCCCGAGTAACTACTGTACATATTGAGACTTGACATCTTATGTCTAGGTTTGCAAGCTTAGTGGAATGCCAAGCATTGTTCCGTAATTCATGGTGTTGGTACTTTCCACAAGCGGTCGTATTGCTTACCATCAGACGAATGGCATGCTCGTCTCGCCATTAATCGCAAGAAATAATATAACAAAGAATCTATATAGATACTGAACGTTTGGCGGTATTATCGCTATGAGCGGTCTCTTACAGGCAAACAATTTGATCTGAATATTCTGGTACCAATTTTAGCGGTTCCGACCATTTTACTCACTGAACTAAATGCAAGGCTGAAGGCTGTATGTTTCTCCCCGGCTTTTTTTCAAATACTCACATTTTCCCGATTAAACTAACTTTTTTTACTGTAGGTTTGCCTGTAGCAAGGCTTTGTCAGGAAAAAGTACATGTACAAATTAATTAAAAAATATATCTTGGAACGCTTTATAACTCGGATAATCTTTTTATGAATCTTTGCTATGAAGCGCAAATTATTGCAGGCGCTACAATTTACTAAGGTAGAGTTTTCATTGAAGCGATTGGCGATAAGCATCTATTTTATACTTCTAGTAGTAAGTAAAATGATATATGTGAGTCCTTCAGTATATTGATGCATATTTTTGGCACTTTCAATAAGAAACTCCTCCATTTCAAAACTGCCGTAATTGTTAGTGTATCTCTTCGCTCTGAATCTCGCATAACATGCCATTTATCATTTCTTTTCGTCTCCGCCATAATTGCACATAGAAAAGAAGCGCAGAAGAGTTTAATAGATATCGAGGAATGTAAACGCCTACATTCATAGCTTCATCGGTTCTATTGTCAGTCTCTGTAGCGCAGTTTGTTAGACGCCGCTGGTTCGATCCCCGCACCGAGAAAAAGTTTCTGTGATACACAATTATTTGTCTCCCGAAAAGTCTCTCGTAGTTTCTAATGCCCATGCTACAAGACTTGCAACTTAGTGTGAGGTTAGGACAATATATGTAAATACCATATTATACATAAAAAACACAGTCCCTCCACGTCTCTCAACTCTGCTCATCTTCTCAATAAAAACGCAGCCTTGTTGATGACCTTAATAATCAAGACTCTTCCTCAGAAAGCTCTTTTATTGCGTTACGTATTAAAGCATTTCATTTTTCTTTAACACTACTTTTATAATTTATTAGTATACCTATGCCAAACATTATTGAAGAATACAGGCCCATCTCACTCTTGAGCCATATCTAAAATCTGCTTTCAAGGATTATCAGAACACAGATTTGAGGAAAAGGCTACAATACCTTAGACCACATTCATACGCTCCGGCAATTTATATAAAAAACCGAGGAATATAACTTGCCACTTTGCTTAGCGTTTGTGGACTATGAGGTAAACTTCGAATCGAAAGAGACTTGGGCTGTGCTACACTCTCTCCAGCGATGCTTCATCGACTATGGGTACATCGAAGTGTTAAAGTGCTTAAACTATAATGCCACTATATTGCTCCGAGTACAAAATCACGAAGGCTATTCTACTACAGATAGGCATCAGACAGCGAGATATAATTTCTCCGAACCTGTTCGCTGCTGTCTTGGAAGAATTGGACTACTAATCTATTGAAGAATTAATACTTCAAATTCTGCTGATAGTTCTAGTGATTAACTCGTTAAAACAAAGAAACTCTTCATCATAAGCCCTAGATAATAAAGCGTTTAAAAGAACCATACCAATTTGAATATTTTAGCGTTATGAGACAAGTATGGGATTTTACTCGTCCTTAAATTAACATGAGCGTTGTAGACTACAAGCTACAACAAGTTTTATCACCCACATTTTCATATATTTATAATAATCTTTGTTAGTAGAAGTAAAAAGTCTGAGTGTACATTTTGTATAAAATATTAGCCTCCTGATAAAAATCATATAGCAATTTCGTCGAAGTACGCAACGAGTATATTTTTTTTAAAGGCTCAATCTTTCTGTATATTATAATATTACTTCATAATGAAAGCCTTATGTTATTGGCAATCATCGAAAATTCATAATATTCCGTTAGGTTTTCAAATCCTCTGGAATTGGTAATGATGGACAGGGTAATGATGTTGGACAGGATTATAATAGAATTCTTTTACCACCCAAGGAAATATGTAGACTAGAGACTCATACATATTTTCCGAGCCATTTCACTTTTATTGGTTACTGATACACAACACTTTATTGAACACCACAAAGTACAGAGACAATAAAACATAGAAAACTTTAAAAAAAATAGTGTACAATTGGCGGTCTTTAATCGCTATAAGTGATCTCTTCCAGACAACCAAAAACAATAGAATGGATCGTACGACAAGAAATAAATAAAAGTGGACTTAATTTTATTTTTTCATATTTTACTTTTTCACTTTTAATTTTATTTAAAAGTAAAATTATAAGTGTGTGCGTAACTTGGTTAGGTAAAATTCTTATTTTATTTTATATATTTTATGGTCATCTTAGGCTTTAAGGGTCACGAATCATACATGTACCTTACAATTTTAGTGTCAATGCAATTAAATAAAATATAGGTTAGGAGTATTAATTCCAATTGACGCAGTAAATTGATTCATTGTCCTAAAATTTACGTGCAGGAAATTCTTCATTTAGAACTATTACCGTACTCGACCGAAATATTAAATCTTTGATGAGTTTCTTGTATTTTAAAATGAAGTTAGAAACCAAGCTTGTTGGTTACGTATCCATTTATCAAAGTGCTTGTCTTTTTACTTTCAATACACATATGTAAGTCTGTGATAAAGGGCAGTCAGCAATTAAGTTCTTAATCGATAATATGGATTAGATTAATTTCACGGCTTACGAGGCGCTAAGTGCAAGTCAGCTGTGAAACGAGAAGTCGCGGGATCGATCCTGCCCGAAGAAGCATATTAATGAGATGAACAATATAGGTTATCTCTTTCCCACTTGCGTTATTTTAGTTCTACCCTCCTATTTCAACAAGCCGGTAATATACCTAGGATCCAAATGTTTGGGGCAATAATAATTTACAATCAGTTGATGAGTACCTAAGTATCATATTGCTAAAGGGATTGTGTATTTTCTGCTTACACATTTCATTAAAAGTGTAAGTCTATTGATCAGCCAGTCTTAGAATTATGAAATATGATCATTCATATTGTCTAGTTCTAGCTTACTAGGATCCATTAACGTGTATTCATTGAATCCATTTGTTGTCATGGCGACCACTACACACCTATGCACTATACAGGCAGAGCCTTTACAATGCTTTTATTAAAAAAAACTTTTGTAAGCAGTTTGAGCTTTAATATGACAGTATTCCACAGAAAACTAGACGATCTTCTGTTAAATACAATTCACTAGATATTCTTTAGAAAAATATTTATTTTATCCATTGTCCGCGGTTTCCACGCTCATTCACGCTAAAAGCATTTGAAATCCACAGGCAAGAGCTGAAGATAAATACTGCAAAATTGTATCTTAACTTCAGCTGCAAAACATTTTAGTATTGTGAACGGTTATATTTTTGAGTGAATGAAGTTAAAAGGAAGTTATTTTTTTCTTTTTTTAAAACACCCAACAAACATGCATGGTTCTGATCCCACACTAAGATCGAGTCTTGCATCGTGGGTGTCAGAAGTTACGAGGGACATTTCGGTCTCCCAAACACCCAGACCCAAAACGAATACCTGTGGATCACACAGATATTTGTTTCCGTGCGGGGATCGAACCCGCGGCCTCTTGTTTCACAGCCATCTCACCAATTGCTCTACGGAGGATGTCATGGATATTATGAGCTATGAATGAAGTCACAAAGTTATTTAAGTAATATTAGAAAAGTCTTAAAACTTAATAACCTATTATCCGTTAGTCGTTTTCAATGTAATAAAGTTGAAACGATTTGCCAGTCCATGTTTTCTTACTATTTTTTTTTATAACTCGGTGTGAAATCAGGACTATAATTATTATGTGATTGTTGGGCTTATACATTTATTTAGTCATTGGTCTCTCAGCCATACTGAGTAGAAGCAGCTACATAGACCTTTAAAATAATCTTTACAATTGTCTGTTGCCTATACACACTCCAGACCAGGAATACTTCAAAAATATAAACTCTTTAAATGTCTTTATTCAATTTTCAGAAAACGCTTTTCAAAAAGATAGAATGTTTAATAACAATTTGATTACTTTTATCTCTCGTAAAGTATCCACCGAACCTTCTAATCTGATAATACCGCCTAACCCACTTACATCTCGTAATTAAATGGTAAGCCGCAAAGTAAATGCTACTTTAATATCTGTTACGGAATAACTTTCGAGTAATGAATTTTTGCAACTCAGTACAATTAATTATGTTTATATTGTATAATTTAATTAGAGAAGTCCCAGCGTTTTGACTGCAGCTTGAATGGGCCGGCTCGATAGGGTCATACCGTTGTTTCATAGTAAACTATGCATTTGTATAATAGCTGTCACTTTTCATTCGTGTAATCAACGATAGTTTGTCTGACAATTCGTTGTCAGATAATTTAAATACCTATGAAAATTGATAATGGATTTTCTAGTTATTATGAGCCCGGAGTGAGGAATATGTGCCCGATATGGCGATAGGCTCGCCCCCTATCACATTGTAGGACGGAACATACAAGGCGAAACATGGGTATCCTGGAAGCACCTCTGCCTTGCCCTTCTGGGAAAAACTTTCAAAGACGCTTACTTTTCAAATCAAAAGTACTGAATGAAGAGGAAGCACAATATTATGATTGTAATTGATGACTTGGCAATCTAAATTGCCAGTCTTATATCGCCGAATTCGGAACAAGGAAACACAAGTCAATGGAAATTCATAACAAAATTTGAACGCGGAACGTGATGTTCTGGCGAAATTAATGTTTATGTAAGAGAGTTATACGGGGTTCAGTTTAAGGTTTTTTCCTCGAAGAAATACCCAATGTTTTCGCATGAAAGCATACGCTTGATCTTTTTAAATGCTGCTGAAAGTTCCTAGTAACTCAATATTTTTTTGCGAGGTAAGAACAAATCTATGGAAAAGGGTAAACAAAGAGTAACAAAGTAGGAAAGGGTAGGGTGAAAATGATGTCGATTCCAAAAAAATATTTGCCAACTTTATATGGATGGCTTTGCACTTATCTTTGGCTATATATCAATCTTATTTAATTATAAATAAGTAAGTATTTATTCGATCTCGCGTAGCCCTCTCCATGGAAGTTCCATAGCATTGAATAACCTTGAGCCCGCTTTTGAAGCCCATAGTTTATTAGCAGGATTTAGCTAGTACATACATACATACATAAACTCACGCCTTTATCCCTGAAGGGGTAGGCAGAGGCGCTACCAGGACACCCACATTTCGCCTTGTATTTTCCGTCCCACGATGTGATAGGGGGCGATTTAATTAGTAGTATTAGTATATTAGCTACCGTCTTCCGCAATGGACTATCCCAGCCCAGAGCCAGGGTCCGGATATCTACTTAGTCTCCGCCAGCTCGTTCGATCTTCGCGTCCAAACTAACAAGCCAACTTACCTTAATGTCCTAAAGAATCGAAAAACGAAAAATTTATCCTCCAGATAAACCTGCTTGTGCTGTTATGTGTGTTTAGTTTTGAAGCCTCAGGAAGAAGCTAGTAAAATGTATTGAGGAATAGTGTAATTAATAAAATTAAGTAGCCGTTTATTTATCAAAAAAATACAATATTCGCATACAATCTGAGAGCTTGTTAATTGTTTTTCCAACAATTAATTTCACGCCCACGTTCAAATTACGAATTTAACAAAGAAGTTTTTTAAAAGGTTTCACTAAGAATTGTATTGTTATTTTATTAGGTGCTAAGTGCCAAACGTTATAAAACTTTTTCTTTACTTTTCAATGTTTTGAATTATAAATCACAATGGTTCAATTCATGCTAATTAGCAAGGACTTTGCCACTTTCGTTTATTAGACGTAAATTGCTTAGTAGGATTTCATTACGAGATTCTTATCCGGTTGGATGGCGATCACCGTACACAATGGTGCAAGTGTGTGATTTTGGAGACAGCTTCTTCGGTCAAGGTATAATAATTTTAGACGTACCAGTAATGATTTCCCGTTGAGCGACCACAAGGATGGAGTTGGGATGCTTAATATCGCCAGATATTAAGGGAATCTTCTATATAAATGCTCCTAATGACCTCCGAGGGGTTTTAGTCAATATGCTAGCGTAGGATTTGTTAGGGACCCAGCCTGGCCGCAAACCGTAAGCGTTCTAGGCTGGGAAGCCAGTAACACCGGTATACCTCTTCCGGCTTCCCCCGAGATATCAGAAAGAGAATTCAATAACTTTTCTTTTAAACACAAAAAAATGCATAATTGTTTAATCGGCGGTTCTATGCCATTCGCACATTTATGCTGACTCGCAGAATTACTTCTTCACGCTACAGCGGAAGTACCTAGTGTTATAGGAAAGATGGAACACGTGCGCCCGCAAAGCATGCGAAGGCGAAACTATGCGAAGTGACTTGCATTCAACAATCAATTTCCTAGGACCTTTATCTAGTCAGCTATCGGTACCATCAATGGTCGTGCAGCCTACGTTTAAATGTCTGCTTTCAATAGTGGTATCACTTCGAGAACTTATCATTACATTAAATCTACATGTCCTACAACCAGCTAATCAATATATTAATTATTTATTGGTTTTTAGAATATACGTATCCACGCAGGTGGCTATATGCTACTTACAAAATGTAAATGACGGTGAATATTTTATTATTTTGGCTGGATAAAGTGCACAAAATGTTATGGCAAGTGCAATCCCGTCCAAATAGATTGCCTTATTTAATCAAGCTTATGAAGTTAATATTGGATACAATTACGCCGATGCGTTCAATTGTTACATCACGCTACAATTTGAGTTATCGGACTTATTACTTCGGTTCCAGATGTTTTGTACGCCAAACTCTTGCTTCATAAGTTCACAAATCGAAACCATTCAAAGACGATATAAAAAGTCGAAATGGAAGAAGTTTCACCGCGTTTCCATCATGGGGTCTCGCACAATAATCTTGACCGTGCCCACATCCGCATATTTACATCGCGCCATTTTTGTTGCGCAAACGCTGCTACATAACATGATTGTGATAACATGTAACTTTGGCGTTGTAGTCTCGAGCCAATTGTGACGACATTAGATAGATAGCTAGGTGTAATTATACATACAACAATAATTACGTATATAGCGGTTTAAAAAAGAATCGATAAGAAGCCACTAAACATTATCGTCATTCGAACAACTATCAGAACAATATGCCTGTGAGACCCGAGGTACTCAAAAGGCACAGAGTGATAGGAATAAACGGAGCATAGGCGCCAATATACTATTAAAATTATTTATTTGCCGAAGTCAGTGGGATGTTTGGTAAGAGGATAAGGGTTTGTGACGCATCTTTGCCTGAGCTATGGAGTCTACTGTTCATCATACATACACCCTTATGAGAAATGAGGAAAACTAGATCTGTGAACCCTGCTAAAGTAATTGTAGGTACTAAATGTATAAAGCATTATGGGTCTTGTGGCGAAAGTAACAAAAACTATTAACTTTTTGGATCCACAGACTACAACATGCAGGAAGTATTAATTGTTGAAAACAAATTTTATACCAAATATTCGTATACTTCGCCGAATATAGATTGGTTTGTTGCGAACTTTAGTTATTTCGTGGTCTCTATACTGTATCAGCCCATATTCGTCTCACTGCATGGCACGGGCCTCCTCTACAATCGAGAGGACGATTGGGAGGTGTTAGGCCATATAGTCCATCACGCTGGCCTAGTGCGGGTTGGCGGACTTTACACACCACAAAATTTTCTACAAATTGCTATTACACGCAGGTTGCCTCACAATGTTTTCCTTCACCATTGTGGTGTGCGGTGATTGACAATCAATACACAAATGACTCCGAAAGTCAGAGGTGTGTCCTGGGATTTGAACCCGCGACCACTACGCACGTAGTCTCTATAAGACCTTATCTCTATAACATTTTATTCTGCGTATTTCGATTAGTATCGATTATTCAAAGTATTATCTTTCAATAATTTATACCACTTATAGAGTAGATTTCACTACGAAGGCTGAGAAATTAGTCCCATAATGCTCTGCTCCAGAACAATTAATTGTTACAATTCCGCTTTGTGCAATTTCCGCTCGATTAATTGCGCAGATAGATGCTTAGAAATGTTAATTCGTGTAATTTGACTACGGAGCTATCGAATACTACAACATTGAAGTAGTTTACTCTGATCTTCAGAATTAATGTATAACTGCCTGCATCCAACCTTGCAGCCTTTACAAGGTCAACTTTCCGCCTTGTTTCTCTAGTGGAAAAGTATCCAAGGGCTATCTATGTTTTGAATACATTTTGATTGATGAATTTTGGTGAACTATAACTGTTGAAACAATATCCTGTATTCAATTCATATTGTCATGTATCTTTACTGTACCGATTTCTGGCCATTGACCGAAATTGCCATTGTCTCTTGTATATTCATAGTTAGTCTTTACGTTAATAATACTAATATAATGCCAGTTGACTTTACAGACTACTTTATCTTTAAAAAGAATTAAATTTATTCATATACCTACTCGTGTGATTGGAAAGCCAGACGAACATATAACCTAGGCTGAAACTCACGAACTCTGTCTTACCAATTTGTTCCCAACTGTGCCGTCAGTCACTCCATACTACATATCAACGTACGACTTTGTACAAGCATGCAATTACTGTACAATTATCTGAAACCGGTTCGTGTTGCAACCTGTCGAAAGCCCGTCCCCTTTCGATCGCCTTTCACCTTTGTTTAGTCAACGACTGTCAACGATGTTCAATGCACTTCGGTTAATCCTCGAGATGGTTTTGATCCAAATAAAATAGCTGGGTCAATTTGAACTGAGGTCGTTATTTTAAATGGAGGTTAAAAATTGGAAATTGTAAAAGGAGAAATTTTGTTTATAACGTTGACTGCTTTCGATTTAATGGCAATGAAGATTGTAAACAGAAGCCAGTGTTGTACCTACACACAGTATTCAATTGTTCGATCAAGCTCTATCGACTTGACACTAACAGCCGTCAGTTGCAGTGTAAGGCCGAAGTTGAAAGGGTCAATACACTTTTGACTGGGGTCCGATGTAGTGTGTCATGAACAAACCGTTCCGTTCCTTTAGCTAAAGTACTGAAAAATACTATGCTCTAACGGTCTATAACCTTTTTTTCATTGATCTATTTTAATAAAATCATTTTTAACTTAAGAGAAGCGACAGTTATGAAAGTAATACCCAACAGTCATATACACAGTACCACACTAAGATCGAGTCTTGTGTCATCGCTATCAGAAGCTACGAGAGACTTTTCGGTTTCACAAACACCCAAACCCGGATCAAATACCTGTGGATCACGTAAATATTTGTTTCGGTACGGGGATCAAACCCGCGGTCTTTCGTTCCTCAGCCGACGTATAACCAACTGGGCCACGGAGTCTGACCGTATGTATTGACAGCATAATTAAAGAGTTGGTGAAGCTGGGTGGTCCCACTGTATCAGCGAACGCCGAAATGAATCAACAATTACGACGTCACATTTGACCTAGTCAATGAAAATACCACAGGACCTCTCATAATATACTTTTACCTCGTGTTAAAAAGATCCAATACCTACCATATTTAGTCATCATCATCAGCCCGTTGCAGACCACTGCTGGACATAGGCCTCTCCCAAGGTACGCCACAAAGCCCGGTCTGCTGCTTTACGCATCCAACTTATATTTTTAGTAGTAGAATTAAATCGAAATACGAATATGATTCTCAGGGTTCAAGGATATCAACTTATTTTGTCTTCGTGCCATTTTTTTGTTGTAATTTAATTATTATTTCAATATGTCCACAATATTTTTATTCACGTCATATTTTACGCAGTTTATTAACTTGTTTGTGATCCCTGTTTGATATTATTGGCTTGTTATGTTGTAAAACATACTAAATTATTCTTATTACTAATTAATATTTTAATGGCAGCCCCCTTGTCACAATTAGACGCCGGCTGTGAAACGAGAGATCGCTGGATCGATCCCCGCCCTGAGATATAATGTGTCCACAGACATTTGTTTCGGTTCTGGGCGTTTGTGAGACCGAAAAGTCTATCATGACACAAGAAGACACGACTTTTTGAAGGACTTTGTAGTCAGAGTAACTATTGCACATAATGAGACTTAACATCGTATGTCTCAGGATGGGGAGCGCAGTAGAATGCCAGGCATTGCTTTGTAATTTATGGTGTTGTTTGGTTTTGCTACTCTCTATGAGCCGTCACATCGTTTACCATCAGGCGAATGTCATACTTGTATCGCCATTCATAGCTATATTTAAAAAAATTAAGACTTGAGATGTATTTATTTATTTTAATTGTAACAATGTGTATTGTATTCACTTCGAGAAGGATATGGTTTGCTCATTTGCACATCCTATAATAAAGAAAGATACAACAATTTAGATTCGATTTATTTTAAAAAGCGTATTTCTTAGCGGTTTGCAATTTAATGTTGTTTGTTTAGGTCGAATTTTAATTAATGAAGCAGTCTTAAATAATACCTTTGCTTCTAGGTTATTAATTATATTATGATTTGCATTTTAATGAAGCGCTTAAGGGATTTAACATCTTGTTTTTTGGTCCGTTCATATTTATTACAATAATATACCTATATAATACATTGCAGGCGAAAAGAATATTATTTTTAAGGGATCTCCATACAAGTTGGTGTTATTAGAATATGTTTGTTATAGTTTGATCCGTTCTGAGTTATTATTGAATATATGACTGCCCTTGCATTCTCCTATATAAATGTATATCCATCCCATGGTTGCCTTTAAGAATTTACCTAACGTAATAAGTTATTACTTCTAAAAGGAATTTTAAAATCACCGCCGCGAATTAAATTTAATAATATCACCGTAAAGAAAAAAGAACCAGTTTGTTATCTTGGTCTAATTTTGGAAAGGAATTTTTCCTTTCTTGAACATATTAAGAAAGTCGGGGAAAAATCGAAAAATAACTTTTTTGCTTTGACAAGAATATCAAAATCAACGTGGGGGCTATCTTTCAATACATTAAAAACCATCTATGGAGCTACTTACTTAGGATGCATTACTTACGGATCCCCCGTATGGGCTGATAGGGCCACTATCGGTGCTGTGCGAAGGAAATTGCTCCAGAGCCAACGTTTGGCGTTGATATTCTTGTGTAAGGCGTATAGGACTGTTAGTACCGAAGCTTTACCTGTCCTAGCGGGTGTACTTCCAGTCGACCTGGAGGTACAACGTCGCGCCGCGATGTATTACTCAACTAGAGAGAATATGGACAAAAGATTCTTAAATTCACGTGAACTTTTAAAAGTAGACAGACTATTTAAGCCGCTCTCAGTTGTATATAACGAAATAATAGATGAATGGCAAAATAGATGGGATGTATCTTTGAAGGGTCGGCATCTATACCAATATTTTCCATGCGTGCGTGATCGGTTGACAAAGACTTGGCTAGATATCGATTATTACGTATCACAGTTTCTTACGGGCCATGGTAACTTTAAGTCTAAACTGTACTCATTTAAGCTCGTTGATTCGCCTGCGTGCTCATGTTCAACACCTTATTGCGAATATGAGCAGTCCGCGCATCATATACTTTGGGAGTGTAGTCTTTGGCAGAATGAGTGTAAAACCATGCTAGATACTATGCAAATAACATCTGGAGTTGTATACTACATGGACCTTGTGGAGACTAGGAAGAATTTCCGTGCTTTCCGACGATTTTGCCATACCTATTATTGGAATCAAGTATAACAGCTTACATATTAGGTCCCATTTAAATGTAATAATCACTATTCCGTGGTGCTTTACAGCTGGCTTCTCTGGCTGTAAATGTCTTTATGCGAGGTTATTTACCTCTTTATTTCATTGTTTTGTCACCAGCTTTATTAGGGAGGGAAGTGGACAATAATTTATTTCCAACTCCTCCTATTAATTTAACTTTTTGATTGATTTCGTTGCGGGTTAAAGACAAGTTAGACATTCCCGGAGACGCGCTGAGCTTCAATGCTCAGTGTCATTAAAATGCGTGCCACTGTTGATCCTGGCTTACAGGAGTTGCAGTGGCGGGTGTGAGGGCGGGACAGTCTCCTAACGTAATAAGGCCGCCACCTGTACTATTATTTTTATTGTGTAATTTGGTATTGATATATCGCCCTGTAGTGCAAAAAAGAATTAAATAAATAAATATTAATAAGCCATCGCTTATAAAAAAATTGAAAATTAATTAACTTGCAACTTAGATCCTAGGATATATTTATACAATCGGATAGCGGTTACCGTACACAGTGGTTAAGAACCTTTCATGTTAGTTTTATTTCTTTTTTTATGCTGACCCACGTGTGCTTCGGTTTCATTCAACGTAAAGCTGAACGCAATCGAAAAGCGCGAGGAAACCAGCTCACATCATCGGATGCTCAATCTATCATTGTATTTACTTTCTCGTGCCAGTTTAAAGAAAACGGGACCATTGTCATTTAAAAATATGATCATATTTCCCCCTCTAAACAGACAACAACCCAAAATAAATTTGAAACAAATTAATTTTTGAATTATTTACATACTAAAATGTCCAGGTATACTTGTAAATATTAATCTTAATGCATTTTATGTGCACATAAAAACTAAACAGCCGTCATTTCGAAGATAACATTAATGAATGAACACGTGTTTATTTAAATATTTGGAACTAATAAAAACAGATTGGAATGAACCAAATACTAATGTTTTTTATTTATTTTATTTTTTTATTTCAATATAATTATCTTAAATAGGTACCTATGTCACCTTATGTTACTTGCTTCAAAACTGGGCGATAAAACGAAATGTCTGTGGTCCGTGTTACTTCAGCAATTCCTTTTGAGTGACCTTTTCTATTTGATCGAAAGCCTTATCGCTATTGAGTTTGTGACCTCTATTACGGTGGTCAAAGGATAGTACCGTTGAAAATGTAATAAAACTGACGCAAAAATTTTCTCGGGTTTTGACGAAATACAGACAATTTTATGTCTTAATATATGCATCCATAATAAATTATCATTGGCTTTGATAGTAGAAAAATTGCCTGAAGAATCCTGGACAGTGGACACGTCAGAAATTTGTTTAGGAAATTCCAAGGAGTGTGAAGTACACCAACCCAAATAAGACCAGCAGAGCAACAGAAATAAAAATAAACTTCTGGCTTTCCTTCAAAGAATACAGGAATAAATGTTTTTCCATTAAGAGGTTTCCCAAGACAGTAGTCGTAGGTCACATCACTTATTATTATTCTTTTTGGGTATCTATTGTGTATATATTTAGTCAATTACAACGCACTTATAAAGCGCAAGAAATAGTCGTAAGGAAAGCTGCGTACCATAGTGATCTTTACAAGAATTTCTATGATATGTAAAGTCCGCCAACACTACGTCGTGGACTCTGGCCTAAGTCCTTTCAATCGAACCCTCGATTGAAAAGGAATTCCGTGCCCAACCAGGGGTGGGTATGAGCTAAAACAATTTTGTGATGTGCTTCAACTCGCAGTTGGTTAGCATGGTGGACTCAGGCCTAACCCCGCGCAATCGTAAAGAATACATGTGCCATGCAGCGTATGTAGACTCATTATTATTATCTAATAAGAAGCACAACAAACATATCGCATACTTACAACCAGTTCTCAAATTGCCACACTAGTATCTAGTAACAATTTCACTGTTGTTGTTTCTAATATTATTAGATAATTTGAGCCAGATATCCGGTTACTATAATACGTAATCGTGCATATGTAATTATATTACTCGTACTTACTTTCAGGTCAAGTGTACGTATTACGTATTGTATCTAGTGTCATCGACATTATTTTCCAACCTGAAGTACGTAGAAACGGATAAGGAGAGTAACATTATGACGAAACCTTAATACCATAGAGATTCTAGCAATATTATTTCTCTCTCCATAGGAAGTCCACTGCTGAACATAGGCCTCCTGCAATGATCTTCACATCGACCTGTTGGAAGCGGCCTGCATCCAGCGACTTCGTGCAACCTTAACCAGGTCATCTGTCTACCTTGTAGGCGTCCGACACTTCACTTACTTGTACGTGGCCTCCACTCCAGAACCTTTCGGCTGCAACTGCCATCAGTATTATCTAGAATATATGAAGTCCGTCAACCCATACTAGGCCAGCATGGTAGAATGTGGCTTAGTGTTCTTAATCAGAATCTCGGTTGTGAAGGATTTCCATGCTCACTAGCCTATTATGGGCTAGCTAACGTAGTAAGAGTGCGTGGTGGCCAGATAGTTACGGACCAGTCGCGCCTGCCAACATGTTCACGGTGGTAACGGGTCCAAATGCCAGGGTATACCTCTGAATTTTCAGACTCATGTGTGTATTGATATTCAATCACCACACACCAGTGGCTAAAAAAATCATCATGAAGAAACCTGCGTACCATGCGATTTGTAAGAATTGCTATGACAAGTAAAGTCTGCCAACTCGCATTAGGCCTTGGTGGACTGCCTTAAGCCATCTTAATCAGTCTCTTGGCTGTAGAGGAATCCCGTACCCTGAAGTAGAACGTGTATGATACAGATAGATAAAGTAATTCTTCAGTCTAGATGAAGCGACGATTTCTACGGTGTGTCTGACAAACACAACGCACAAAATAATGATGATAGCTATGCAAGTGCATACAAATATCTTAAAATCAGGAACTGGTTGAAAACAAGTTTTCATTGACGTAGTTTTATATGAATCTAAAAATAACTGACCGAGTTATTTGATAAACAAGACTCAAAACCCCGCATTGACATTTCGTAATTTTCCATTTGTTGTATTTGGAATGGGTATGTTGTGGAAGTAATGGCTTTAAAGGTAAAGTTCCTTAGGTAGTCGCTTGCTCCAGGCCCTTTCCAACATCTTCTGTATTTTTAGAGTTGTATCATGTTCAACATTAGGGTTTTTGTAATGACGACTTCCATGACTTTTTTATGCCATATGTCCGACAAAAGACCATGGGTCACCTGATGGAAACTAGTTACCGCCGTCCATGAACATCTCTCAAGATGAGAGGAGATAGGAAAGGAAAAAGACAAAGCAAAAATTGGTTATAAGGCCTCCGGCAATTTCTCACACCGATCACGACAGCAAAGTTGTTATTTGTTTAAGATGCAATTATAATATACAACTATAAAAGTTTCTTAGCGTGCGTGTACGTTAAGGAATGCACATGTACCTACATCCCAGATTTTAACTTTCTACAGACAACGCCTTAGGATATTCGTTGATGAATCACCAACAATATTTTCGAGGTATTCTAAAACTCTTTATTTATTTATGTTCTCCAAGCAAACATACCAAAACAAAACTACAAATAAAAACCATAAAGACATGAAATCACATTTTTTGCTCCACATAAGGATCCTGTTCGGTGGGTTTATTTTAAAATATAAACACCAAGATACGTTCATAAATACCTACATAAACTCACGCTCTTTTCTCAGAAGGGGTAGGCACAGCGGCTACCAGGGCACCCACGTTTCGCCTTGTTTGAAAAAACAACAAGATCTTCGAAGATCATTTCCTCTCCATGACATACGATTAAACCCCAGGCTAAAATGTAATGTAACTTCTAACAACGCCGTTACAAAGTCTTATAAATATTTTCCAGTTTTTATAAACTCAAGGATATCCTCAGGAGATCGCCTTATGATCTTGTCTAGACAGAACGATTTCAAGGATTATGCTCGCCTGATGTCTGTATAATTTTTTTAACTTTGTTAAATCTATTACCATTATTTTAATACATACATATTATACGCTTACGCCTGTTTCTTTAAAAGTGTAGATAGAGATATCAATATTGGTGACAACCAAGAGTAGTTATAACTTATATCTTTTTTTCTTGACTACATTACGGAGGTTGGCAAATTTAAATTGAAAATATCTGCCGAATTTAGAACCTCCGCCATTTTTTAATGTCGGTTAAAAGTCAGTCAAAGATCAGCCATAACAATGTGCACGATTACAAACAGTACAGTATTGTTCAACGAATGTGTCAACTTTCTCCGGACCAAATCAAACAATAAAGAGAACAGAATGAACGACTTTTAAATGCTTATGGTTTTCTAAAGGTGAGTAGTAATAATTCTGCATAATAAGGCCCTGGTTTTGGTATATCTTGTATCGGTTTATTTCATTTTATTTACGATGTTAAGTGAAATTTATTGGTTCATCTTCGAAGGTGTTTTTTTTTAAATAAAATATTTGATCCTGCAAGTAACAACTTTCTATTTTTATAGCAAAAGCCTGATAAACAAGCATACAGCTGACCAGATAGTAAATGATCACTACTTAGATCTTATGTGTATTACAGGCATCTCAAGAAGGAAAGAGAAATTGTATAGAAAATGAGTAAAGAAGGAAAGAATAACGTGATGGCCCTCCGGGAATCCCACGCACCAAAGATTCATATTAGCAAAGTCGTAGATTCATTACAATTTTCTGTGGAACCGAATGTGTGGAACATTCTTACAATTTGTTTTTTATTGCATCGATCCGGCAAACTAGCAAACCGATCACGTGGTGATAAGGGATCACTGCTTCCCATGAAGTTCACAACGCTGGATCCTCAATCATGGACGTGTTGCCAGCCAATCAAAATGTGGAGAGAGCGGGAAGGAAAAAGGATGAGAAGATGGTATTGGGCATCCGCAAGCAAACACACTTAGCAACAGTTCTAAATAACTACAGTGTTGCTTTACCATTTTGCTTCGATAATCGTACCGCAATTCCTATTTCCTTATGGCAATTACATTCTGATTTATATAGTTAGTTCACGTCGCTTCAAACAGCCAATTTAATACTCCTGTAATCATCTCCTTTGATGACATTGTATTCTGTGTTGTTTGCAGACAATTAAGACACAATATGAGGAAATTCACTGTGTACATTTCGTACTTAATTACATGGTTAATAAAATATCAATTGACTATACATATAACTTACAAGTGAGTTATAGAAGCGTTAGAATTATGTTGTAAGCTGTTTAAGCTACAATACTCATGAATTGGCTCGACCACTGGTGGTCGGTGGTACCACTGCTTGAGCCTATGTACGTTCCACTGCAGGGCACGGGTCTTCTCTACAGTAGAGAGAACAATTAAGAGGGGTTAGGCCATATAAGCCACCATGCTGGCATGGTGCGGGTTGGTAAACTTTCCATACCATAGAGATTCTTACAAACCGTTATGGGATATAAATTTTCTCACGATGTTTTCCTTGGTGGTTCACTATCAACACACTTAACTCCGAAAAGTCAGAGGTGCCCCTGAGATTGGAACCCGGTACCATGAACATATTTACAGCCGCGTCTGATCCATTACCAATAGGCCACGTGTCGACATTGCGAGACTGCTCGCGAGGCTGCTCGTGAGTATGTTCGATTGAGCGGCGCGGCGTGCCGAGAGGCAGCCTCGCAGTGCGCTTGTTTAGCGTCCACACAGTCAGGCCGAGCCACGCCGAGGCTGCGAGGCGTCAGTACCCGGCTTTAAATACAGGGTATATCAAGACCGCGACCGAAAACGAAGCCAGGTGGTAGTATTAGTGACTTCAGACACAATGCAGTGAAAACTTTCGCTTTTTTTTGGTAATTTTTTACTTATCGTCGTATTTGGCTGATAAATACATAGTTTTCCTAAAATAATTATGTACACCTTTTATTTTTTAAGACGCAATGGTACGATAGGGTTTAAAATACTATTTTCGCAATAACTAGGTATTTACTACCCAAAAACAATGATTTTCATAAAATTGCAAAAAAAAATCTGTCGCTTATTTTGCGAAATTTTTATTTGCATTGTGTCTGTAACCACTAAAACGCAGTCTTGATATACCCTGTATAAATAAATATATTAGTTTCAAAAATCTTTGCTGTAGTTAAAATAGAAAGAAATAATTTGTATAAATTAAATTCTTTGCAAACATGCTGATTAGTGATTACATGTTTTACGTAATGCGGTAAAACACATACTATTGTTCTGTTGTAATTAATTTATATTAACTAGCGCAACAAATTAGTATAGTTAAATAAATTAGTATTATTAATTTTATATAACTTCAATCTGAGTCCATGGCTGCTGAATAAAATAACGTAATATGAATAATGATTAATCAAATAATATTAAATGAAGTATACGGTAGTTTTAAAGAGGTAGGTAGAGAGGTACTCAATTCTTTAGATTTCGAAAAAAATAAATATATATCAGTCATATGTCCACATTATGTATATGTGACCGAAATATCTACGAAAAAAGTAAATAAAATTATTATTATTAAGTTATTACAATGTTGTTTTTTTGCAGATGAACACACAGTCACAGCGATTAGTATTGAAAAAATATTTTCTCGGTAAAATATTAATTTGATGAGATGACAAAGAAACGACGGAAGGAGTCAGTTGACATGTACATTGTACAGGGTTCCGTGCTCACTCTTACATCAACTTAAAAGTATAAAATTTTAAAAACTATAACACTTTTGTTCATTTGTGCGTATTTTGGAATTATTTATATATTATTGTAAATATATGATACATGAAGAATTATTTATCTATCTACTGCTCCAGGGTTCCGTGCTCACTCTTACATCAACTTAAAAGTAAAAAAATTTAAAACTATAACACTTTTGTTCATTTGTGCGTATTTTGGAATTATTTCTATATTATTGTAAAGATATGATACACAAAGAATGATTTATCTATCAATTACTCAAGATTAAAGTCAACTGCCGAGTCACACCCAATATACTGAGAATTTTCACAGCAATTTATTGGAAGCTACCTGAATGCAGTAACATCCTCTAGGCTTTATTAGGTCGAATTTCACAGCAACTTATTAGAAGCTGCCTGCATTTAGCAAAGTTCTGTAACATTTATTAGGTCGAATTTCAATTCCTTCACTAGATAAAAATATTTTTTTGAACATCGAAGGACTCTACAGAACCCTGAAAATTCGGAAGAAGTAATTTCATGTGTGAGCATCAGCACACAACGTCATGTAATAACCAGTAGTTACGTAAATTGTTGTCCACACGGAACGCGAGGTTTTATCAATGAGTTAATATTGTCCCCAAATGGACTTGTAAAATGCTTTCTTGTTAAGTCATCTTGTTGGAATTTTTCAATTGCTTTATTTGTCGAAAGTATGTACCTACCTGGGAATTTTAATTTGTTTCCATAAATATTACTTTCTTTGATGAGATAGGAAGAGAAATTTTCAGTTATCTGATGAGTTGTGTCGTAAATTTATCTTCATAATTCCGGAAATATAATTGCGTGGTGGCCCGCTGGTCATGGACCAGACGCGGCTGCCTACATGTTCACGGTAGTCGCGGGTTCAAATCCCAGGGCACACCCCTGATTTTTCGGAGTTAGGTATGTGTTTATTGATAGTCAATCATCACGCATTTTAACGGTGAAGGAAAACATCGTGAGGAAACCTGCATACCGTAGCGATTTTAAAGAATTTCTACGGTATGTAAGTCCGACAACCCGCACTAGGCCAGCGCGGTGGACTATATGGCCTAACCACTCCCAATGGATTCTCTCGATTGTAGAGAAGGCCCGTGCTCAGCAGTGGGACGTATATGAGCTGATACAATTCCGGAAATAATGAAATGAAGAAATAAACGTAGTTAAGATTATTTAATGTTTCTTTTAAGATTTTCGCATTGCATTAAATACCACCGATTAGTAAATATACTCGTTTACGCAAACCATACAAATACTGATCCGCGTCAAATATGGAAATTTTGAGTTGAGGCGTTAAAAGTAAAGCTTAAGTTTAAGTGAAGTTTTCCACTCAGATCGCCAAGGTTATTTCCGCCATACGATGTGATAGAGAGAGAAAAATCCACGCTGGGGAAAAATTCTAGCTCCGGGTGACTCATATATCTAGACATTTAAATATTCATACAATGTGGATTGCAGCCGTGACATCCGAGGTCGCCCGGATAAAGCACCCTTTCAAAACATATATTGGTGGTAGGTTTCTCAAATGTGAGAGGCAGCCTGGGAAGTACCACCGCAATGTCTATTTCTCCCACCAAACAGTAGTGTAAATGCTCTGTTGTGTTCCAGTTTCAAGGACCTTGTAGCCAGAGTAACTACTGGATATAATAAGACTTAACATCTTATGTCTCAGGATGGCGAGCGCAGTGGAATGCCAAGCATTGCTTTGCAGTTCATGGTGTTGTTCGCTTTTGCTACTGTCCATGAGCGGTCGTATCGCTTACCATGGTGAATGACAGGCTCGTCTCACTATTCATTGGAAGAAAAATATTCTGTGTTTGCCGCACAGTGTATTTACTTTAAAAACATATTTATGTATAAAATATATGCCTTTTTAAAATATACCCTTTGCAGGAAAGTTTTCCTAGTAAATCGTTTGGAAGAGGTTTTGTTTTCGCAGAGAATCGAGAGTCGAGGCGTCCAAATATTGATACAGGCGAGATGTGAGAAGGTCGACGGAAATGACTATGTTACGTAAAATACAATATTCTCAGCACGTGTGTTTATTTTAGCAAACTTCAGCTTCCGAGTTTCTAGATTTCACTGCAGAAATAAAAAAACAACAAAGCCTGGTCAAGTTTAATGTAAGAATGTGAATAGAAAAGGTTAATGAGATTGAATGACTGTCTGTTTCAACATGTGGTAAGTCTTTCAGTGAAGTCAATGTTCAGTGGTACAATTTCCCTTCCTGAAGTTACTAACATACATGAACTCACGCCTTTTTCCAGAAGGTGTAGGCAGAGGATCACCTCTGCCTATTATCAAACAGGACACCCATATTTCGCCTAGTATGTTCCTTTCCACGATGTGATAGAGGGTGAGCCTGCCATATCGGTAACAAATTCTTGACTCCGGGCTGACAATGAATAAAAAACTTAATATCACTTTGCCCGACCCGGGATCCAAACCCGAGATCTCAGCTTTGTAATCGGTAGTACAACTACGCCACACAATATGCCAGAAAGTACACACAACCAAATAGATAAAGACATAGCTGACATCATTGCCTTTTAATTTATCCTCACGCTGCAGAGAATAGGCAGAAAGCGAAATATTAATAACACAACATGGTCATCAACCTCAAATAACCTAAATTGTCAAACCAGAAAAAATCTATAGAGACATCAATAGAACAAACCATTGAGTTGTTCCAAATGCGCGATGTTATAGTAAAAGTAAAGAAAAATTAGTTCTACACAATAATCAGCACGTCATTTATATTGCGTCATCGTATAGTAATGTTAAATTGTAATGAGCACGTTTATAATATGTTTTATGACCATATAACATACTTTTACTATGTCTAGCATTCATAACGGTGTCAAGTGTCGTACTGCGCTTTCAATTTAATATTACTGTCGCTTTTAATATAGGTAAAACAACTGTTTCTCGTATAGAGGATGGTGTCCAAATAAAAATGTATTAGTCCATTGAAAAATGATTGTACTCCACATTTTTGTAACACCACGAAAAATCGATTTTATTGAATAATAAACCCAACAGTCACATAGGTACATAATTTTGCTCCCGAACTAAGATCGGGTCTTGTGTCGTGGATATCAGGCACTACGAGTGACTTTTCGGTCCCACAAACACCCAGACCTGACACAAATACCAGTGGATCACACAAATATTTATCTCGGTGCGGGAACCGAACTTGCGGTGTCCCGTTTCACAGCCGGCGTCTAACCAACTGCGCCACGGAAGAGACCATAGCTTGAAACTGAAACGCGGTTAACTTATGTGGGTCATTGTGAATACCAGTAAAATTAAGAACACCGTTGTTCTCTCCTAAAGAACCATTACATATCTCTTTCAACTCGAGGTTGAACTCTTGACGTTTTCTTTCACTGTTAGAGCGAATTTAACTATGAATCCACATGTAACTTAAAATTATAATAAAACGCGTGTCCAAATATCAAACCCGAGATAAGAATATCTAAGCCATCCGTTCCGCTCTCAATAATATAAATATTTAAATAATACACTTAAGAAAAACAGGCGAAACCGGTTACATAAAATTCAACATAACATACAATAAACAATTTTAACGACAATGAAAAATAAATGCATGTTTAATTTAAATACGTAAAACCTTTAAATAAAATTAGCAATATAAATTGTTATATTTTATGAGGGTTGAGATGGTCCAGAAGGTAATTGTACTTTGGGTAGTTATCATTATTATCTATAGCTTTTTGGGTCCTACTATTATTGGCATAAAAATAATGTGATGCATTTGATTATTTTTTCACCTGCGTTATAGAATACACAGTACTTATGCCTCGGTGGCGTAGTTGTATTACGGTAAGCTGGGGACTCGGGTTCGAGTCCCAGGTCGGGCAAAGTTATATTGGATTTTTCTATTCATTATCAGCCCGGAGTCAGGAATTTGTGCCCGATATGGTGATAGGCTCGCCCCCTATCATATCGTGGGACGGAACATACAAGGCGAAATGTGGGTGTCCTGGTGGCGCCTCTGCCTACACCTTCGGGGATAAAGACGTGAGTTTAAAAAAACATAACGAAGTATTTTAAATTGACCAAAAATGCATAAAGTATTTTGTTTTTACAACAATTTAAGTACAAGATGAACTTCTTTTATTTAATTAGGGTCAATGAATTATCATAATGGTATTATTAATTTGTTTCTGCATCATATAATTTGAAAATCGATACTTTGTTTGTTGATTGTTTTTTTACTTTTTTATTTACAAAAAGTAAATACCATTGAAATAAAACATTTCTGTTCAAGCTTCATCAAAATATTTCTATTCAAACAACCGATTTTGATACTTATGAACTATATTATTGTATTCAAAGAAGGTAACAACTTCTGTGACTTAGTGATTGAAAATCAACTGTGGTACGGGAGGCCGCACGTCCGATGTTCGTACCGGGACAATGTTTTAGGCACACAAATATTATTTTCGGGTCTGAGTGTTTTGAGCCTGAAAAATCGGTCGTAGTTTCTGCATACCGTAGCGATTTTAAAAAATTTCTACGGTATGTAAGTCCGCCAACCCGCACTAGGCCAACGTGGTGGACTATATAGCCTAACCACTCTCAATCGATTCTCTCGATTGTAGAGTAGGCCCGTGCCCTGCAGTGGGACGTATATGGGCTGATATAGGTATAGATAGATATAGATGTCATGAAAATGGGTCAATAAAAGCATAAACAGCAAATCAACCATACAATGCAACCCAAATTCACCTTTATAGGTATGTTCCAAAAAAATATCCATCAATTTACTCCTCCATTACTCAAACCAATGCAAAAATCTAACCCACATAAAAATCCGACACACAAACACTTCCCAAAATTCTATATACAAGTTGCACAACAATTTATATAAGAGATCCGAGCCGTTTCTCCGAAGAGCCCGGTGGAGGCAATGTCGGAACAAAATTTCCGCGCATGCGCAGTCGTACCGAGTAGTTAGTACCAGCGCCGCGCGCGCCTTAGTGAACTGAAAAGTGTGTGTTGTGACAAGTTAAATAATTCTTAGGTGAGATATATTTTGAATTAAAATTTATTTAATAGTATTTTGAATATATTTTAAATTAAAGATTTTGTAGTTTAGTGAATACAAAATATAGTTTTAAAATAGAAAAATAATTAGAAATCGTGGTTGGTTATTAAATTTTTTTCAGTGTTAAATAAAATTATTTAGAATTTTTTAATGATATTAACGTTTTATTGTATATTTATATATTTATTTGTGTATGAAAATATTTTTTTTTTCTTAAGTTGTTGACTCTACCATTTTCTGATTGTAATATGACAGTAGTCAACCAAAAATTTGTGTTAAACATTCCAAGAAAAAATTAAATATCTGGTGGTATCAGACCTATTTAATTTTAGCAATGCTGAAATTTTACAACAATCTTTAAAACTTCGAACATAAGTTACGTTATACTAGCAAACCTATTTTATTTCTGTGTACAATTATACTATTTGAATAATATTTTGAGCAGCCAGATCCATTCAATAGGCATTGTCTTCATTGCCTTTGTTATCCATTCACATACCTTATCTCTATATCAGAGAAACATGAAAAAAACTTCTACCAGTAAAAGGGTCTCGCTTTTGACAATACGCATCGGCAGTCTCTATTATGTTCGTTAAGATATCGACTGGGAAACAAAAGAATGCGAGTATATTCGCTGTATCGTAGAAAATTTGTGAGACGTACAAATATTATGGCTCGTTCACACAATGGCCCAGCATCGGCACAAACGATGACAGCTGGTCGGCTATCTTCGTCGATATTTGGTGACGTCACAACAGATTGAGCAGTGCTTCTAAATTCAATTTTCCAAATGAAAGAAGAATGAAGCAATGACGTCTTTAGTACGTTATAACGCAGAATGTGTAATATAACGCATGTGTAAAACGCGTCATATAGGCACGCCGCGCTCGTCTGGATATACAATAATTAATATTAATATATTTATTGTTTAAACAAGAATATACAACTCACTGAGAAAAAACTTACAATAAATATTAACCAATGTTATCTTAATAGTAATTAAAATTGTTTCGAAGATTGCCGAACGCATCGTGGCCCATCATTGGCGATATTGTGGCCGCGCCATTGAGTTTGAATACGGGTGTTTTGAAAATAAGTCTTTCGTAGCTTCTAATATCCATGATAAAAAATTCAAAACGCGCATGACACTTGAAAAACGGGATTCAAGTTCAACAATGGTTCTCTACCAACATGCGTCACACCATCACAGCGTAATAAAGCTCATTTTAAAAAAATCAGATTCAAAAGCCAAATTATTTATTTATTAATCCTTTATTGCACAAAAATAAACATTTATAGTAAATAAATGGCATAATAATAGTACGAGAGGCGGCCTTATCACACTAGGCAATTTCTTACAGGCAACCTTTGGATGGAAATGTAAAAAGAAAAATGAGAGGGCAGTCTAAGGTGTTTATTAAAAATAATTATATTATTAAAAAAAAAAAAAAAGGTATTATATTATCAAATTATATTATTTTTCTGACCTTACATAGCTGCGGTGTTAAGCCAATAGCTCGATTCACATAGGCAAGGACTTGACTATGCAGAGGCCTTAAAATCACCCGGCCAACTCTTCTACATAACCACTAAAAAGTAAAAATACCGAGTTCATTGCCAAGGAGTGTCCGTGCAAAAACCCGTTTAATTCTTTCAGCCAAATTAAGTAAAGATAATTTGCGAATTTCTCTTTTTTAATGCATCGATTGCGTTGCGCAACGGCCTTAAGGTTCCCAATGACGTGTTCATGCAACATGTCAATGTCGCAATGCTGAATCTTTGTGTTCGATTAGTACTTTTGACATTAAACCTTTCACGGAAGTGCCAAGTGCCAGTTTGTCACGAAATTATTGCAAAAGTTGAAGTCCAATTACGCTCCGAATTTTGTAGAGGAAAATTATTTACGTTGCAATAATGGCAACTTCGAAAATGGAATCAGTTGTTGGATTGCAGACTACGGTTTTTAAGAAAATTGTAATTTTCATAGAAGCAAGGCATGGAGATTTCAATCACATATTTGATCATCAATTTTATAAATAGAAGTTTGAAAACCCGCAACAAAGTCCTGTGGAATATGCTCTAAACCCTCTTAATTAAACTCTCCATTATATTGTCTTGTACTCAAAATGTGGATTGTGGCGATATTGTGTAAATCTATGTTAGCTTATAGTCCCATCCATTCTTGCCACGAAGGCTACAGCCTCCACAATAAGATAGTGTCTTGTGAGTTGTGATGTAGGTTTCCCAAATGACGAAGGACGTATTCATCCTACAAAGCCAAGACCTTAATCAAAGCTATTTGATTACATAAACATTACAGAGCACGGAAAAAATCCCAGAATATTATTTCGTACATCGCTAAAATTATAACCCTTTGAGATTATTATTTGCAACAATAATTATGTTATAATAATAGTGACTTAATAAGCATATGGTGGAATATATGGCCTACCCCTTTCAATCGTACTCTCGATTGTAGAGTAGGCCCATAGTGGGACGTATATAATAGGATGATAGTCCAGTGCAGTACAATAGAGTCAAATAGCTCTTTTCTCCTTATTTTAGGTGGTTTTATCTTAATTACTTGCTTGTACTTGAAATTCCTCCATCTAGAAATTTTTTATGTATTTTCTGCCCAAAAATTTTTTTAGGCTAATGTTCTGTACCAAGTTTTCAGAAAGACTACTTTACTGTTTATTTATTTGTGGTATTTAGATAGTTTTAATAACCTGTTAGTCTAGTACCAGGTTGGCAAATGAGAACGCGGTTTCGGGTCTTATTTGAGACCAATATCAATTTTAGTTTTGAGTCTGAGTTTCATGGAATAAAAACGTCTTTCATAGTTTGTAATAGCAAAAATACGCGTACATTATACTTTGGGTTCAGGACTTTTCATGATAGTATAATTATTAAAAAATATACCAGTGGAAAGGTCAAGTGCCAGCACATAATGCGTGATTGGCCTCTTCACAAAAGGGACGGATGGCCTAATAACATTTTGTACGATATAGGCTTCCAATAGGTCACTGGGGATAATCCTTTGCCTGAGGACTTCCTGTGACTATAAACGATGAAATACCGGAGGAAATGTGAACGATTTCTTTATATATTGCTGGCGGCTCGGCCCAGCTCCTCTCGGGTATAGGTATTCTTATACTCTACGCCACAACAAAAAGTCTTCTTGAATATTTTTTCCCCGTTCTTGCAAATTTTTCATTGATGCTACAGTGCTATTGGTCATAGCGTGATATTATAAAGTTTACAGCCTTACTCGATAAATGGGCTATTCAACTCTAAAATATTTTTTGATTCGAAGCAGTAGATCCTGAGATTACCGCGTTCAAACAAACAAACTCTTCAGTTTTATAATATTTATACAGATTACTAATCTCTCATTACTAAGTCAGACAAGCCATGACCTACGGCAATGTTTTATAAATTTATTTTAAATACTTTATAGCCATTTATGCAAATTGAGCTATTAACAGTGATTTTCTACTAGCAACTCACTGGTGATTCTATTAATATTGAATCTATTTAAATAATTTAAATATATTTGAATTAAAATGTGTTTTGGTTCATTGACACTGCGTTGCGAGATCAAGGTTACTGGGGCGTTCTTGAAGGGTCTTAGGTTGTGGAATAATAATTAGATATTCGTGCCCCAATGAATCATGACAACGTTTACATCGTACCATACCTGACTACATACATATGCGTCAGCCGCGACAGCCAATATGTTCACGGTGGTCGCGGGATCAATTACCAGGACAAACCTCCGGCTTTTCGGAATCATGTGTGTTTTGATAGTTAATCACCACGCACTAGCGATGAAGGAAAACATCGTGAGAAAACCGATAGCGATATTCATACCATAGCGATTTGTAAGAATTTCTATGGTATGTAAAGTCCACCAACCCGCACTAGTCCAACGTGGTGGGCTACATGAGCTAACCCTCCTGATAACCCTCTTGATCGTACTTTCGATGGTAGAGGAGGCCCGTGCCTTGCAGCGGGACGTATATGGGCCGTACGATACAATATTAATTTCCTCATCCGCAATAGCAATTTTGCAATAGGTTTATTATGATTTTATCTTTCTATAAACTTGGGTTCTTAAGCGACGAGCAAACAACTAGAAGCCTGGCATAACTAGATAGAGAGATGATAAATGATTTAATCTCACAATGATAAATAATTTAATCTCAAAATGTCGAATTCGATTTCAGAAAGTAAAATTAATTAATTATGATTCATCGTAAACGTAAGGAAGTGCCTGAGGTGGCGAGTGAAATTTTTTGCGTCATATTTTTACGGTAAATGATTATAAATCTGATATTGGTTGATTTATTACTGGACCGGATTTTCATTTGTCTGGATTTAAATTTGTGAAATTTGTGTATATATTTTCCTGTACAACATGAAGATATGCTTTAAAATCCGAAAAAAGTAATTTTATTTCAATATATTTTATCTCTAGCAACATGCTTTCAATCCATCTTACATAGTTACACAAATTACGCCTAACTCATTGCGATACAGGGTATTTCCGGACTGCGACCGAAAACGAAGCCACGTGGGTAGAATTAGTGACGTATAAAAACTAGGTATTTACTACCCAAACACGACGATATTTAAAAAAATGCTAAAAAATCTGTCTCTTTTTTGCATTCTTTGTTTCAAATTTTTAGTTGCATTGTGTCTGTAACTACTTACATCTGGCCTCGTTTTCCGTCGCAATTTGGATATACCCTGTATAAAATATCTTCATTTCTAGTGACAGAGAATTTGTTACCGATCGGATATCAACCACTGTAAAGGTCCGTAAAGAAAACTAATAGTGTTAAAACTAAAAGTGTCCCACGCAAATAAATAAACAAATGAATATTCATTCACAGTCAGCGTCTAATCAACTGCGCCACGGAGGCTGTCAAAATATAACAAGTTTTTGGTTTTGCAGAGATAAATACCTCTCCCCAGTGGATATTCTTTCAAAACTACACTGCATTTACCATCCGTTTAATTGTTATCTCATTATTCATGACAGTATAAAAGATTTAGCATCGCATACGAATGCAGGACAGGCAAATCTACGTCTGACCTTTGCGAGCTTTTGTGAAAGTATTTAGCGGCACTAAAAAGCTTTCATTAGCTGCGTCAATCATATATTTGTATCTGTCATCGTTAACGGCTACATTGTTATACACAAAAGCTTTTAGAGCTTTCATGCGTTATTCTGGAAGTCACGTTTGGTTTTGTGTTAGTAAAAATGGCGTGTCAAGTATGATAAAATGCAGTTGGACGAAAATAAGAGTCGATGTTATATTTCAAACTGTCATAAATTTAGTATTGTAATTTAAAAGCATAGATTAGTTAGAAAGTCTTCAATATTAGCCTAGGAGTAATATTATCTGTTATAATATCCAAAAAAATATGTTGAATATCTTTTAATTTAAAAGAGAAGGGAAACATAAAAAATAGCTGCGAGTGTTCCATAACAATTTCAAAGATATGTGAAGTATCCCAACCTGACTGGGCCTAAGCTGGCCTTTTGGTCTAAGGACTTACCGAACGCCTGTTAATTTATAAATACTGATTACTGTAATTTAAAGGAAAATTAATTCAATAGAATGCATTCCCAGGAAATCAACCCGTGTCTGGTTCCATCCTGTAATGACAAATTCGATGAAAAGAAAATATTTTTCGTTATGAACCTTCTGCCATCGGCTACGATGTCATTTAGTCATTTGACCATGCAATGTTGCCTTAAGTGACGGCTTAGACCACAGAGCTAAGACCTATGTAAGAGGTCCGAAAATCCATACTTTATCTGGAAATTCTGCTGTCTAAATTATTTTTTTAGACTAAAGCTAGGAAAATTATATATTACCAGGAGAATATTATATAAAATGGATTAATAATATAATAATAGTATTGACTTGTATAATAAGATTACTGCTGTGTTTAGGTCATCTATGGAGAGACGTTAAACCCAAGTTAACCTGATTAGTCTGGCGCGCGTTGGTAGGCTCGACATATTTGAATTTTCTCGTAGAGTACTCTGAGGTATTCAGATCATTTCAGTGTTCAGATTCGGAACAAAGGAAATCCTTTGTTCCGTAAAACAAAATAGCTTACTTATGCATGCACTTGTGATTATGAAAAACTAGAGGTGTCTAAATAAAAACACTTTTTATAAAATTTTTAATTATTACACGATTTGGAACCAATTTTATCTGAAAGCAGAAACTCCTTCAGCAACACGGACTATCTTTTTCTTTTCCTTATGTACATAAGATATATAATTCCGTCTTCAAAAGCACGTGATAGTCTCAATTAAACTACCAAAGACTTCATGCTCTAATATGAATTATTATCAACACAATCACTACTTTCTTGAAGTAATTGCAGTCTGGCCCTAACATCAGACTCTCTCCATTCAGGTATTTATTACATGTTAATACTGGACCTAACAATAGCATACCGACATCGTGTGATTAATGCATCGACGCGCTTCTCCTGTATTCAGACGAAGCAACTTTGACTTATTCATAGACAGTTTTTAAACCTATTTTAGTTATCGAATGTTTTGTCCCTTCCGAACGACTTTAGAATTCAGTTTGAGCGAAGAAGACAAAACATTCGATAATTAAAATAGGTTTTAAAACTGTCTATGAATAAGGCCGTATACGGATTAAACCAAGCTGTTCCTAGCAAAAGATAAGAGAGAGAGCAAAAGATTTAAGAGACTTACCACGTTTATTCAATTGAGCTACCGATAATATACACATAGTCTTTAATGTAAACCAATAATAAACAAAACGAAAATATACAATCTATCTATCTATTCAGCCAGAGGAAGTCGATCTCGAATTCTTTTTCTTAAATATATAATAATAATAAAAATATATATTACTAATACTCGACACTATAAATTTGATTGGGGTGTTTTATCCAATAGAGGGTCTCTTCCAGACAACCTAGTATTGGAAAAGAAGTAGATTGAAAAGATCTTTTGTCGATCATTCGACTTTAATGGGAAACAGACGCAAAATTAAGTTAAGCGAGTTTTTAGAATTCAAAAGAACTGCATATATTTATATAAATGTAGTAATCCTTAATACTATTTCTGTATTAACACGTCTATGTTATTGGCAATATTATGTTCAAGTTTATACAATGCTTTGAACAGTCAGGTAATGTGTTCAATGTTTTTTACATAACTAGGTACTTTACTCAACTAGGTACTTTACTCTGGCATTGTATTATATTGGATCTATTCTTTGCTGTATAATATGTAAAACATTATTCATTTGCAATTTTACTACAGAATTCTTTGCTGATCTGTTTTTTATGTATGTGTGAATTCCGCTATAAAATGCAACAAAGCAATAACCGATGGGATGGGCATATATAGTAAAACATCATATTGTTGAGAAAGTGATGGCCTTTGCAGGAAAGCGAAAGAATCCGCCCACCAATAAATGGGGTCGATTATCACTGAATCTTGGACAAAGTTGGATGAAATATAGCCAATAACGAAGACAAAGTATTAAATGTTCTTGAGTAAATGCGATTTATGTGGAAAAAGATTTTTATATAGAATGCGCTATTAATAACATGTTTTTTATTGCTATGGATTCTTCTGGTTGCCTTAAACAATTTTCAAACCATCACTACTTATATGTATCTGTTTTAATATAATATACTACTGTCATAGATATTTACATACGTAATATATAGCCTGAATAATATATAATACTAAAATGAGGAGGCCTACGCCCAGCAGTGGGTTGACGTTGACTTATATAGATAGATATATGCATATATAACATACATAAACTCACGCCTTTATCCCCGAAGGGGTAGGCATAGGCGCCACCAGGACACCCACATTTCGCCTTGTATGTTCCGTCCCATGATGTGATAGGGGGCGAGCCTATCGCCATATCGGGCACAAATTCCTGACTCCGGGCTGATAATGAATAGAAAAATCCAATATCACTTTGCCCGACCCGGGACTCGAACCCGAGACCTCAGCTTTGTAACCGTACCGTAATACAACTACGCCACCGAGGCAGTCCTAATGCCTATATTCCTTATGAAACAGGAAGCGTTGTCACAAGTGCCACTCAGATTTCTCCGAGCTTATTTCCATCCCAAGATGTACTAGGACTTACCTATCGCTAAGGATATAATGATAAAAACCAAAACCTTTTCATCACAGATTATTTATAGCCAGTTGACAAAAGTATATTAAAATATCAGTCAATTGTATATAATATTATTGCTTAACAACATAATATTCTACTTGTATAAGAATATAAATTTGGAAAGTTAAGTAGCTCATTTTTCGTATGACAAAGAACCATTGTAGCCCACCCCTGAATAGCTATTTTTGAATGTATTGTGAGTTAAATATAGAAACGACATAATAAGCGATTTCATTTGTAAATGTTTAATATGTGGCTATTTTAATCCATCACATATTTTAAATAATAGTATCAGAATAATCAGTCCAAATAACCGTAAGTATTGCGTGGGTGATCTGTGAAATGATTTAAACATTCAAGACGTCTTTCGGTTGTATATTTTAGCTTAAACTGAATTCTAAATTCCTCTTTCTTCATCTATTTTCTATAGGCTGCAAATTCAGTATGTATAGTTCGAATAAAAATACAATATTTCATACTATATAAAAATGATTACAGAAGTTTTCGACTGAAACCACTAGGATAACTTAAAGACATTATAAACTGGAAATGTAAGTAAACTTTTACGGCCCTATTCATAGACAGATTTAAAACCTCTTTTAGTTATCGAATATTTTTCTTCGCTCAAACTGAATTATAAAGTCATGCAAAAGGAACAACGCGCATTCGATAACTAAAATAGGTTTTAAATCTGTCTATGAATAAGGCCGTTTATCGGTGGTTTTTTACTGAAGAATTGTAATAGTGGAACTATTAATTATAAATAATACCAGTATTTGTACTATTACTAACGATTAGGGTAATGTGCTTAAAAATTAACAAAACACGATTTCCCAAGTAACAATTTTCTTTAACATTAAGTTTGATGTTTTTGTACAAACAAAAATGAAGAACGATGCGAATGTAACTAGTGAAGTGAAGATTTATGAAGTACTTTATAGAACTTTGGCGATTATAAAGCGTTAAAAAGTATGTCATAATAATCTTACAAAGTACTAAATTTATTACACGAGTAATCTTCACTGAATAAAGTAGGTAAAGTAGTTTGAAAAGTGACGTAACCATAGCTTAAGTATCACAAGCCCCAAATTTCGCGATTCATCTCTTGTTAATAAAACTATTATATAAACGGCAGTATTACTTAATGCGGAACCACGAAACGGTACGTGGTTTGAAGTGCTGTTGCTGTCCTTGTCTTGCACGCAGTCTGTTGTGTATCCATCTCATCCGACTTTACTTTCTCTTCACTGACCAACGCCGGATGATCAGCTGTTACAATGGACCGCCATTGATTTGTGTAAAGTAAGTTGTTAAGCTGAAGCACGAAGTTACGTTTCGTTGATTGAAAACTGTGAATATTGTATATGTATTGTATTGTTAATAAATTAAGATTTATGAGATATTAATGTCCAAGATGGACGAATGACCTAGCTAAGGTTACAGGAAGACCTGAACGCAGGACGCTTCCAACAGGTGTTTTTGAAAATCCTAGGGAGAAGCCTATATTAGCAGTAGACTTTCTGTGGCTTGAGAGAAAACTAGAGAAATAAAGAGACGGACTTATGAACTTCCAGATTGAGAATCGTTCGGGAGAAAGATGCTTTTCGATATCTTAAATGGAACTGAAATGCATCCATTAAAAATTGTGAGCTAATGGAAATTGTTAAGCATGATATGACAGCTTTGATGACACAATGAGTCAGAAGCCGATTTGAAACGGGAGGCTGTGAGCTCGATCTCCGTAACAGATAATTGTTTCGCTTTTTACTTGACAAAAACGGACATCCGTGACAAAGATCTATGAAGTATAGCACGTTCAAATCAGGTTATTTGTTAGATTGGTATATCAGTACTTGAAATCTTATCATTAGTAAAATAACCATTTTAAATCTGTGAAGGGCTGATTTCTAGATGACACAAAACGCGGTTTCTTGTGATATTATTATCGTTCCTAGGAATTAGATCAACATGTATCTGGGCGAGGCAAATCCGCCTCAGTTGCTTTCTAATGAAATATTTCAGGGTTTCCACGTATTTATTCTATTTTATGATACAAGTTCCAGTCTATTAAAGGTAAAATTAACACAACATATTGAAATAAAACTATTTTATACGGATTTTACCGAATTTTTTTTGGTGACGGGGCGGACTGAAACATTCCGCCCCGTGACCACGAAAGCTGTAAAGTAATCGAAACGTCGGGAAGTTAAAAAATGTAAAAATTAAACCAAATCGCGATAAAATCCGTATAAAATAGTTTTATTTCAATGTGTAACATTCGCGTAAATCTAAGAAACCATTAACACAACATAAAATTATCATGAAAATCATTCTGTAGTCACAAACATAACCATGGTTAAGAAAAACTAAATTATGAAGCTGGCTATATGATTTCATTCGAAGCAACAATTTAGTACAATTTCCTAGTAGTAAAATATTTATATTGCGTAAGGGTTTAAATTACTATTTTCGCAAAAACCAGGTATTCACCACCCAAAAACGACGATTTTTAAAAATTGCAAAAATACTGTCGCTTTATGGTTTTTTAGATTTACGCGAGTGTTACACATTGAAATAAAACTATTGAATAACTATTAACTGAAATAAAACTTATAATAATTTGTAACAGTCACTGAGCGGATGACTAATACCTCAGTCTGCCCCGTCACCACGAAAGATGTTAAGTAACCGATATGTCGGGAAGTTAAAAAATGTAAAAATTAAACCAAATCGCGATAAAATCCGTAAATAATAGTTTTATTTCAATACTGTCGCGTTTTTTTTTTTGCGGAATTTTTAAATGCATTGTGTCTGTAACCACTAAAACCACCACCTTCGTTTTCGGCCGCAGTCTTGATATATCCGGTATAATGTAGTAATAGGTTAATTATGCTGGAACTCAATTACAGCGTGAATTTAAATTAAAGCATTTTCAGCAGCAGATCGCATTTTCATCATTATTTGGAAATGCGCCAACACACTCAGCACATCTGATTTGAAACTTTAAACATTATTTTGCATGTTAATCGTTATTGCTACATACATTTTTGTTATGCTAATAGTATTCGAATCGTAAATTATCGAAAACCTTAAGTTTTCTTAATCTTTAAAAGCTTTCAGACATTTCTGATGTGATGTGTAACAACATTATATTGGTTGATAAGAAATAATCAATAAAATTATCCATGGTTCTGAATAGTTGAAGGTTTGTTTGTTGAAGCCCAAGAAAAAAAAAAACTAAGTTTTAGTTGTAAAACTTACCCTTCTAATGTATTATTTAAAACTCGTGTTGATTTAACTCGTTCGAATTATGCACCATATTTTTTGAATTAAACTTTTAATCCCACAAACAATCTTTTGCATTAGTATTTAAAACATTTTTACTTATTCAAAAATTCACTTAAATCTCTGACCGATATGATATTTTTATTGAAAAAAGCTTCCATATTATTATAGTTTAAACCACATCCAATGGTCAATATTACCACAGTTATGTTGAAAATAACCCGGAAATCACTGTTGCGGGGATGTGGTCACTCGTATAATATAAATTATTGTTATACATTTATCTCATTGGAAAGGTTTAATTGTTACTATTGTTCTAAAATATATAGTTAGCGATACACCTATCGATTTCGCTTTAATATGTATTAATTGTTTTTTTAAGCTATTTGTAAGTTTTCCTAACCTAACAGCGCCGATTTTTTAAATTATCAGGTTTCAGACAAATTTAAACTTGAATGAATATAAATGTGACGAAAATATAAAAAAGCACATGGTATATTTTATCTGAAGAATATTTTTTTGCAATCCGATTGCATAGACATTCTTGAATATCTTACCAAACAAGCATACGTGATCACTTGCGTCATCATTTGAAAAGTATTATCGTCATATCATCTGTCTCTTCCTTATACACTTTCCTCCTTTCTTCAGATCTTTTTGTCTGATGACGGATATAATTCCATTGTTGTGATCATTGCTGCGTCAGTTTTGTGTTCCACAGTTTTTGTGCATGCTCGCAACGCATTGTTTCCTACATTTTGATGAGTTGCTTATATGTCTGCATTTACTTAATATTAAACCATAAATGCGCTGTAGGTGCGGTATTTTTCTAAGAAATGATGTAAGATTCGCCACAATGATTCAATAGTGTCAAGTTTCCAATTCAGCTTCCGTCCAAGCCGACATAATTGTGTCCAGTGGATATTTTATGTTAATTCTCCTGTACTCACTGTTAAGCTCGTTGTAGGAACCTTATTTGCCAATAGGGAAAATATATTCTAGTATTACAACAGACAAAACTTCCTATTCTTTGATTTAGTCGTTAAATCTTTCAAAAATACTTAAATTTTTTCGCCTTATTCGTTCAAGGAAGGCCAATTCTATCGAACACTACAATATACGATTCTATTTGAACTCTCTCGCTGCTTTCTCATACATTTATTTTTACGCACCTCAGATTAAAGTTACTTTAAAACCTGCCTTTTTTGCGGAAAATCATTTATTTTATCTATGTACGTTTAGGCGTTTCCTTCAACCTCTTCCATGCACATTAAATATACAGTAATAGAAATAGTTATGGCCTCCATTAGTCCATGCCGAAAGTGTTTATTTGCTGAATAAAACATGACAGTCTCGGGTCCGTTTGTTCAAAGGAAAGTCGCGCACGCCTCGCTTTTGTTGGTCGACCTTCCTTCAGTATTGTTAACGCATATTTACCGTTGAACTCTCACTTATGACTTCTAAATGTACTAGCATAATTACAGTTTTATTTGAGGTTAAGTACGAGAAGAATAAAAATATATTACGCCAGCCTTATTTATGGACGTATTTAAAATATATTTAAGGTGTCGAATGTTTTATCTTCTTCGCTCAAAATTTTATAGTCGTTCGAATGAGATGTAATACTCGATAACTAAAATAAGTTTTAAATCCGTCTATGAATGAGGCCGTATGAGTTAGGCACACAGGTGGTTTGGGTATATTACGGTTTCCTATTTTAATGACAGAAGAATCTAACTCTTAGCTGAAACTGATAGAACTGCGCGTTTATTACCTACTACCGAATATTTTTAGCAAAATCTTTCTCTTGGAAATTATGGACAATAGAAATGTGTTGGCAATTTTAGAAATTATCTCAAAGATAGATCTTAACTGAATAATAAGTTTGATAAAGTTAATAGTTTAAGTTTCCGTCCCGCTCGAAACGAGTGAATTTCTAATACACTAAATAGTTTATTGTAATTGAAACAGCCGTGGCCTCGCATTAATGGAAGCGAAATCCAATATATGAAAACTTTCCCTGTAATTTAACACATTTGTATTAAGAGAAATATATGTACAGGTCTAAATTATATTACAATACATGAATCAATGAAATTAAAGTAGCTTTTGCCCTTACGTACAGTACGAAATGAACTGACGAGAAACTAGTGCCATTTTAAAAGTGTCATTGTGTTTTTTTCGAGTTGTTATCTGTCCAAATTACCTTTAAAAATATTGCTATGAATGCGATTACAATGCTTTTTCCCTTGTTTCAGATTAAACAACAGTGCACAGTGACGAAGTAATGGCAGACGTTTTAGTGAATTCAACGCAAAGTGTTATAAAAGACACTTATGATTATTATCTCTGGACTTTATCATTATCAGGTAATATTTTTATAGTTTTATATTGTATAAGCCCGTAATATAAAACCCACTGTAGGGCACAGGACTCCTCTACAATTGAGAGTACGGTTGAGAGGGGTTAGGCCATATTGTCCACCACGTGATTTTTAAAGCGTTAATGTTCATGCTCAGAGACGTTTAATGTCAATTAAATTGTTTCTTAGTACATATTCTCTTTGTAAAATCTATACTAAGTAATGATTTAATTGACATCAAATGTCTCTGAGCATGGCAGTTAGGTTGGAGGCCAGTTAATAATTTCTAGGTAATAATTTCGTATTGTCATGTAAGGAGGATGGGTGGATGGAGGTTAGTGTCTTGACCTCACCGAACTCGCACTATCCAAATCTGTAACACCCTCAACAAGGGTCAGGTCAAAAGAAAGAAAGCATTTATTTAAAAATACCCTGAATCAGCGAGAATGTATGAAGAGGTTGATGAAAATGGTTCCAGCGAATGTAATATGTCAGGATCGACCAAAGTGGTGATCCATTGTCTCTGTCTATCCCTATGGGATGCAGGCGTGAAGATTATGTAATGTACTCGTATGTATTTATATTTGTTTTATTTTTGGTTTAATACATAATAATAGTTTTGTAATGATCGGTAAACAAGTATAATTATTTGGGATTGGAATCATGGATGAACATTGATTAACCAATATTTAATCAGATCTAGTAATTGAAATACCAATATTATAACTAATAAACTTTAATTGTTATAATACGTCCTCAATTAAGTAACAATATATTTTAAAGCATAATATTTTCATGCGAAAATCAGACTCATATACATAAATTTTTTTGTGTATTGAAAACTCCGTTTTACTTGACAAGGGGCACTTAAAAAAAGGGGCTATAAATGTTTAAATAAATTTGAATTAGTAATTAATAAAAAAGTAGATACTAGATAGGTAGGTTGCAATACATCGTTGGATATTTGACGCTTCCTACTGGTTATTGTGGAAATCTTTGAAGAAGGAGTGTATTCAGAAGTAGACTTTCTGTGGCCGGGGCATTTGTATTAGTTGTAAAGTAAGTCTGAAATAAGTTTTCGACATTGAAATTGATTGTGCTCATCACATCAATTCCTATGTTTTCATTCTGCTTGGTTAATGACGTAATATGTCAATATGCCCTTTGCCTCACAAGTGTACCACATCACAAAGTAATAAAAATAACTCCGTTAATGGAAAATGTTGCAAAATCCACATGAAAGGTAAAGTAAAATGTAAATAAAGAAATTTTGCAAGTCAGAGTGTGTGTGATGTATTGGGGAGAAAATACTGTGTAATCAGGGTGGCGTGATTCAATACGCGAGTAAAATCTTAGATCTGTCATACATGTCACGTTTGGCGGAGCAACGTTGATTGATAACACAGCAGATTTAGCACGAATTCCTATTTGCGTTGTATAATATGCTAAGGAGGGTATGCGTAAGTGCTATTATTGTAATATATTTGATCGTAATCATGTTTCAAAATGTGGTAGACGCAGAAACTATTTCTATACGAGGCACTAACTCTAGATTTATAAAAGACATTCCAAAAACATTAACAACCCATCTAGGTAATTTAAACTGATAGTCATGATAATATCACTTAGCAAATAATTTCTATGAGATTTAGCGTTAAATTACAAAAAAATTGTTCCGTCATACCCATCTTATACATGGAACCTCTGAACAATATTGAATGCTTTGACAACGACCAATTTATGATAGGTTGTACTTTGAATTTGATTTTTTTGTTCCAGATAATAGAACAAAAGGATGGCCATTAGTGGACTCTCCTTTACCAACAGTCTTCTACACACTGGCCTACCTCTTCATAGTATGGATCGGGCCTAAGCTCATGAAGAACCGAAGACCTTTCCAGCTAACATGGCTCTTAGTACCTTACAACTTAGCTATGGCTGCCCTTAATGCATACATAGCTGTAAGGTTACTCACTGCCTCGTTTAGACTTAGATATAGTTATATATGCGAACCGTGCCGGCAGAAATATGATCCTGATGAGTTACAAGTAAGTAATACATTTTGCTTCAAATTCAATTGAATGCAGGAATGAAATTTCGTTGATCTTTGTAGAGGATCTAGTACTTGCTAATTATGCAAGAGACCATCCGAGTTAATAGCACTGATTTGTCTATTTCTGCCACCAGTCAGGAGTGTGGAAGCACAACTGTGTTTCCGTTTTAATTTTATAGCTAGTTTTTTTTATAATATTGCTTATCGCATTATTCTTGCTTTAAAACTGTAATATTTCATAAAAATATGGGTGCTTCAAGTAATTTGGCCAATTTTTCTAAAGGTGCGTCGTGTTTTGGTATTGCATCCATCTTTATAACCTAATTCTCGGAAATAATTATCTTAGTAACTACCCAAAGCTTTACTCCTAGTAACGTTCTCAAGCTTACCCACTTCAATATTTAAGATAAACAAATAAAAAGCGCTTTAGGTCATACTGTCAACATCCATTTTCCTTTTCAATATTTACTTGAAATCAACAATGGCTGAGTTCAACCTTGGTCTCAGAGTCCAAATGGAGTAGTTTTACTCAGAAACAATTGAAAGTTTCGACACAACTCATCGAAAACAGCTTCACAAACAACATTCAAGAGTGTTTCGTCAAGGAATTTCCATATTGAGATGGATGATATTTTTTAAGGTACAAAGTAAAACAATTCACGTCACAAATTTATCCTTGAATCTTTGGTTTATCCATGTAAACCAGGCGATTCAACATTCACTTTTTCGCATTACTAGTACCACTAATAATATCTTTAACCTCTTGATCCATATCAATAAATGTTGGAATTTACGGGACTGCGACATATAAGAACTCGTTTGTATATTTAATACTGAGAAATAATAAACTCCACTCTTAGTATTATGTGTAATCTAGTTAAGTTCGTTCCAGCATGATTGTGTCGAAAAGCATGAGACCGCCGTCTGATGCTATTCGATTCTCTATCTGGACGGTATTTGTACATACCACCATTTGCAATGCAGTTACTGTGCCGTGCCAGAATAAAACTAAAAAGAAGCTACCGTACCAGAACATAAAAGAATCCTTCGAATCTAAATCTGTATTTGCAACATCTTTGATGTCATCTTTACCATTTCCTTGCAGATAGCCGACGCCGTGTGGTGGTACTACTTTTCCAAGCTCCTCGAGTTCTGCGATACCTTCTTTTTCATCCTAAGGAAGAAGGATGAACAGCTAACATTCCTGCACGTCTACCACCACTCCACCATGTTCTCCTTCTGGTGGATCGGCATCAAATGGGTACCCAGTGGATCTAGTAAGTGATTAGTCCAATTACTTATTGGTACCGTTGGACATTCGATTTATATCAGCTACACGATGTGAAATTAAAATGTTCTCGGTATTAATTTAGATTATTTTTTTTACAATAACATTTAATACCGGTTAAATTTATGTGCTATAGAAGGCAAGGCTTGGGGATCTATTTTGAATATCTACTAATAATGAGAAGTTTACAATGAAAGCAATTACTTCTAAATAAATCGAATCGAAATATGCAAATGAATTGAGGTTTTGGTTTCTACTCGTAGGTACTTTGCGCTGACGTTAAATATTTTGAACAGCAAAAATTCTTCTATTCTGGTATTGTACTAGTATGCATTACCGAAGAATGATATTTCAGTTAGACTGCATTCTAGCGTATACCATATAATATTCTGACGTTTGTCATTTGTTAGTGACAAAACGTTCTACGGATCGCTCTATCGTCAAGCATCACAAAAAAAACTTGAATAAGTTCTAAACTTCGGAGATGTGGAATAGATTGATGAAAAAGGCGGGTCCTGGCGCAAGCCGAAATAACATCGGATAGAAAAAAAGACGGCTTGTGGTAGAAGAAGGCTTTTGCTCATTAGTACTTTTGATTTGATTGGAGTATTACTATAATCTGAAGTCTAGGAAACATTGCATTACAGTAATAAGTTGAAGTTATATTATGTTTTGAATACACCAATTATGAAGTGTCTAAGACAAGACGATTAACTTCTTCAGCATTATTATCAACCCTTAACAATCCACTTTGGGACATGGGCCTCTTCAATTAGTAAGAATTCTTGTTCAAAATACTTCAATAAAGAAGCTACAAATTTTATATCTCGTGGATCGAGAAAAAGGTCGCGAAAAACAAAACATTATTTTCTGTTTTTCATTTTCCTTATATATCAGGTTTCTTGACGTCGTAAATAACTTCGTACCAAATAAAATATAAAGGGAAATAACACGAAGAATCGATGTCAAATTAAAAAACTTATAAATGCTTTGTTTTGCACAATTATTCATCTTTGAATCTCCAACACACGTGGAAGTGGCGAAGATATTTGAATAAATATATAATTTGATGTCTAGGTGCCTACCTATCGTCAACTTTGATAGAATATAATTCATATAAACGGCATATTTTTTGTATTACTAATTATTAAATTTTTTTGCCCAACCTCGAGGAACTTAGTAAAATATTCATAAAATTTATAATTTTCCGTATATTATCAAAGTTAATAAATACACTACAAAAAGACGTTTATATATCAAGTCTTTATACACATTTCTGAAATTAAGTTTGATTCAATGAAATTCTAATAGGAAAAAAATATATTTTCGTTTGGAAAACGAATTAAGAATTTGTATTGAAATACAAAACAGTATAGTATTCAATTTTGGGTCATCGCGTTTGAAAGCTATGATTATTTTGTATTATTCAAATTATTATAATTAACAGACTTTATTTATCACTAAAATTGATTCGTCTCAGAAGCAAAATCGCTGCTTTGACACAATGAAAATCTTAATGAATTGTCGCTTTATTGAAATATGAGAAATCAATCTATAAAATCGAGGTTCATTGTACAATATCAAGGAAAACAGGAATTGACAAAGGTAGACGAATTTTGCGAAGCGAATGCGAATCATCATCACAGAAACTTTTGTTCAGAAACGTTGAGTAAAATTCCTAGTTTCAATTCCGCAGTTGAAAATTAATCAGTGATCTTTTTATTTCGCTGTGTTGGCGGAACGAAAACGAAGTTACTTGAAACATATTTCGAATTGTAGTACCTCATACGCATTTTCCTATGTTAGTACCAAATTAGTTGAATTTACCATAGGATTGCTGGAAACAAGATCCTCCATTATAGAACGGAAAAATAATTATAAGTTTTTGGTCCAGAATTCTGTAATGCTCAGGACAGGACAATTTCCTCTGAACATAGACGTGCACACGATGTTCTGCTTATTCCCAAGATAAAAACTGTCTTCAATAAAACAATGCCCTATTTATATCATCTGAGAGTCAGACAAAGACGAACATATAGAGCGGTAGATGGCTATTATTCTTTTTTTTATATTACAGGGGGCAAAGGAGCAAACGGTTCATCTGATGGTATGTGATCACCGTGGCCCATGAACATCAGCAAAACTATAGGCTATGGTGTTGGCCACCAATCTCCTCATAAATTGTATCACCATATATTGATTGTTCCTGAGTTTTAATCAAGTGAATTTTGTCGTAGCGTTCCTACCCGCGATGGTGAACAGTGGCATCCACGTGTTGATGTATACCTACTACGGCCTTTCGGTGTTCGGACCTACCGTCAGCAAGTACCTCTGGTGGAAGAAATACCTCACCATCATGCAGTTGGTAAGTTCTTTCTGTTCTAGATTCTGTTGAAGTACCATTTAGTAACAACAAAATTTTGTATTATTTTGTAACTACCAGAAACTTCTAGTAAGAAGGCTGGCTTCTACCCATCGATTGGCTTTACTTTCTGGTTTCTCAGGATGTAAATACACTGTTAAACTGAACAATGCTTAAATAAGGGTCGTAAAATTAACAGCAACATTATCATGCAAAATAGCAGATATGTCATTTTCCTCTAATACCATGTTTGTATGGTATAAGGGCGAGCAGATGAAAAAGACAAACTTGACTGAAAACCTAACACGGATGTTTTAGACTTGAATTCAGTTATTTATGCTGTCTACTCCCGAATAGGTAACCGTTAACTACAATTATATCTCATAATAGTCAGTGCAATATATTTGTGAAATAAAATCGCGTGCAAAATATTACGTGAAATTTTCGAATCAAATAACAGCTCTGTTACAGCTCATGGAATCTAAGACATTCAGATAGAAGGCGGGACACTATTTTGCAATTCCGACCTTGTTTATGGCAGCAGCAAAGTCTGTCTAAATTTCGCAAATGTGTTATAAAGCGGCTCGACGCCCGACCTGAAACGAATTGTAGTGGGCTACACAAATGCTTGTCTGGCGGCGATCGAACTATTGAGCCCACTGTTTTTGAGCCAGCTTTCAAGCAACTTGGCCACAGAGCCTATCAAGATATAACCGATTCTGTGCCACGCGCTCAGTTGGTTGACTCGCCGATTTTCGGCGTTCCATAATTTCAAGATAATTTTATTTTTTCATTTCAGATCTAATTTTGATAAAATATAATTCATTCTAGTATCGCAGATAGTTTTTTTTTTTAATATAAAAGATGTTGTAGTTTGTAAATTGGTGAATTATAAACATACACAATAAACATTCAATTTTCCTAAATATTATTACCTAACTTTGAAAATATGTTAAATCTGTAATCACAAACTTTTGCCTCTTTATATTTTTTAGTGGCGAAGGCTCCTTAGAAGCCAGTTCCTACCGGCTTCCCTTTTGTAATTTATCATTACACTATAAATAAGGAAATTATTCAAACTTATTTATTTAATATCAAAACTCAATTATTATTTTTTACATTCAACGACATCTGTCGGCCAGATACGTAAACATTACTAGGAAGCGGCACAATAAGCCCTTTTTATTGCGACGCGGTGCGACCTCTGGCGAATTCCTGTAAAATTGTTCGGCTTATTCAATAACACTAGCGCGGCCCGTGCGCCGCCGCCCGCCGCCGCCCCGCCGCCACCGCGCCGCCGCCGCGCCGCCCGTTACGCATTGTATATTATGCAACAAACCAAGCAAAATTGTACCTTAAATTGATAATGATTTAAGGTTCAATTTAGGCTAAAAAAGCAAGAGGCAAGCCGCAGCTTCTCCGGCATTTCGTGTGTTTAGGTATAGATATTACTTATTACAATAGCGAAATGCGGAGTTTAATGTATTTATAAGTGTTGTATTTACATTTTTACAATATATTCATGGTTCATGCAATTAGTTTTAAATGTTTTTAATTACAAAATGTGTAATATTAATATTATGGTTTTAATGGAAATTACTAATCGTTAGGAGCGTACTAATATGTTTAGGTTGTCGATTTTACAAATAAAGTTAGTGTTTAGATTTTAGGACGTGCTCGATCCTCGCCTGAGGAATACATTGTCTTACTAATGTTACAACTGATAAATGCGGGGCTATCGTACTTGTTAACATATTGAGTCTAGGTTTTTATTTCTTTTATATTAATCTTATATTCACGTGCAGTTTAGAAATATACTTTTTTATTTTTCTCATTATGTAAGCATGGTTTACTTTTTATTTCATGGACATTGTAAATATTGTATAAGTACATAGGTAACGAAAATATTAAAATTTAATTGACGGCCGCAATAGGCAGATGCCACAATATCACTTACCAAATGAAACCCATTATTTTAGTTTGGTGAGTAAGATTCTCGAAGCAATAATTTGCTGGTGGGAGGATATTCGCAAAGGTCCGAATATAAGGACACACGTGCATAAGTGTGTCGCGTTTTGCGTTCATTCTGTGAAACATCACACAGTAAATTTTTAATCTCTATTCGGACTGCACTACGCTTACTATCAGTCGCATTCACAGATTACTTAGTACTAGTCGCATTGTAGTCATTTCGTAATCCCTTAGCCCTTCTAATATTATAAATGTGAATGTTAGTTTGTTTGTTACGCTTGCACGCAAAAACTATTCAACCGATCATCATGAAACTTTGTACACATATTCTTGGAGGTATTAGAAGTAACATAGACTACTTTTTATTCCGAAAAAAATAGTGTTCCCGTGGGATGAAGAAGGAATTCCGATATATTTGCTACTTTTTCATACTCAAAAAGATGGGATGGGACTGGATTACATTTCATTAGTGAGAATGAGACGGGGCGGGCGGGATATAACGGGATGGGACGGGACGGGATGGGAGATTTCAAATAAAATTAACCACGCAGACGAAATTTGCGGGCAGAAGCTAGTAACAGGATAAAGAAAATAAACATATTTTATGTTTTGAGCTACGGCTTCCCTTTTAAAAAATGTCACCCTTCGCCACTGATATTTTTCTACATCATACATCTTATAAAGCCACAGTTTACAAGCTATTCGTTCCTATGCGAGCCCATTATCCGTTCTCCCAAGCAAATACAAAGTTTTTACAAAATTGTTACAAGTAAATTTGCCTTCAAGTAGAAATTGAATAAATATATTGGATTACTCAAATATATCAATAAAATATTCGAAGATTTACGACTTTCTTTGATACAAATGCATGTTTTATGTAATCTGTTCACTAAATTCAACACGTGAAATAGTAAAAGTTTGCAAAAACCGCAGGATCATGACCGGTTCCAAATTGCCCCTTTAAAAATCCCAATGGGACGCAATGTCCAACAGTGGACTTCCTTAAAGTATTGGCTAATGATGACGAATTTCATTTCGGTAAGCTAACTACAAATACATGTCTGTCAAGTAGATGTATTTTTTGAAAATTAATTATTATTGATCGTAGATTAATTGCCATTTATTAAAATTAATGTGATGCTTGTGTTTTTATAAGAATAATTTACTTCTATAAGAAAGCAAGTTTCCTACCGATAAACATAACTGCAATAAAATTACTTTCCGTTCGAACAACTCAATTTTCTCAAACGACGCGGAAACCAATTTGAACGTGATATAAGACGATTTTAAATTAATATTTTCTCATCGTCATTTCAAAGGGGTAATTCTAATTAAAATGTAGGCATTTTGCGATCATAATTAATGTATTAAATATATTCCGCAGAGGGGTTGTAAATTATTATTAATTATAATTATTAGTAATCCGGTATAAAGTTATGAATACAGAAGATGTAGGCAGGGATGACATGACACTTACGTTCAGAAATTTTGGCCCGATATGTCGATAGGCTCGTTCCCTATCACATCGTAGGCCGGAACATACAACATATCGACCGGCGAGAGATGCACGTCTCACGCCAAATGACACTCTAAGAGACGCATTCTAGTCTTTTAGTTACTTATGTGCTAGTATAAAAAAAGGAAAAATAAATGCTGAAATGATGTTCTTCTTCCAGATCCAGTTCACATGCGCTTTGCTGCTCGGAGTCAACGGAATCAGGACCGGCTGTGAGTTCCCCCTGTGGATGCATTACGTGCTCATCTTCTACATGATCTCCTTCATCATTCTCTTCGGCAACTTCTACATGAAGGCGTATATCGCTAAGGTAAGAGAAATTTACCAATTAAGTTAAGGAACAGTGTGAGATGTTTTGGTTTTCCCTGCTGTAATACTAGGTTATTTAAAAGAAACGTAAAGGTGTCCCTTCACGCTTAACATCATATGAACATCGTGGAATAGTATGGCTTACCCAGTTCATCTTTGCTAAAAACCAATACTTTTTAGGCCTTAGAATGAAGTGTGAAGGAGTAATTATGCAAGATAGTATAGTTATATTGATCGATCAAAACTTTGTTCATACTGGTTAATGTGACTTAGAAGCATTTGTTGGTGAGTTCAGAACAGGGTATCCGTTTGGCTCTATTGTATCGCCCTGCTCGAAATCGGGTACAAACAGTTCCATCTCGAAAGGCGATACCCTTGCGTTTGTCAGTATAAGTAAATGCAAAATTGTTTGCTGTTGTCACTACCCCTATCAATACAAATATCACCAGTAAGACTGCGCTAATCCTGTCCTTCAAAGCAAGTTAGTTTTGTAATTACAGCTATTTCAAAGGTAGGAATATTAAAATTATTCAAATATTACCCATTTAAGTTTCATAGTCTAATTTATTGCCTATAACGATATCCCAGACGGTGTTAACATTGTTTTAGTAGGTTCTATTTTTAACCATTTTAAATGTGTTAGGAGACACTTTTATAGGCATGATTCTCGCGGCGGTAATATTAAAATAAAATATTGATCGTGATTTCGCCGAAACCAGTCTATTTCCGCGGCTATGCGACAGTGACATGGAAAACTAAATTAAGGAACGGTTTTAAAAGAATCTACCAAACTTCTCTATACAATCTATCTATTATCCAACATAATATTCTTCTAATTGAATAAAACTGAAAAATGAATTAACGAATATCTAATAGTAATAAGTACACGTATATTATGTTATGTCGAGAGACTAGACGATTATATGTTCTTTTTTGTTTTAATTATTTTAGAATAATAATAAAAGCCTAAGTGATAATGCTCGTCGAATTATGACTTGCATCAAGCCGGATTAAAGCTGACAAAAGCGTGGGTATATGATTTTATATACTTTACTTCATTATTTATAATAGAACCTTCGTAATAATACTATTTAAATTGGCGTAACATAATCACAATATTAAATTTTCAAAAGTCTACATTATATTTATCGATCGAGATTATGTGAATAATCAGAATCGTCACGATAAACTCATCAACCCCTTATACTCGTGATTTTGTTATTGTAGACAGGTATTTGTACGTGCTGATCGAGTACCGACGATATTGGAAACCATTTCGAAGATATGTAGATCCTGTCATTTTGTTCCCCTCACGCCTTATTTATACGTATAGGTTTCAATGTTAGCTGGATATTGGATTTGGAAGTGTCACTCGGATGTAGGCCGAATTCGTTGAGCAGTTTGTTACTATCTAGCATTATATGAGGTTCAGTTTTGTTTATGAAATTTAACGAATATTTGAGAGAGGTTGGATAAAATAGTTGAGAAATATATTGTAGTCTCCTACATGATATGTATTTTTACACTGTAAGCACAAAATGACTGAAATTGTGGTAACTGTAGTATACATACCGTACAGTCCAGATGGAGTAAAACTTGAGAGGACTATTTCCTGTCAGTTCCTACAATATGGTATTTACTATAAGTGAGAAAAAAACTATAAACAATAAATATGTATATTATAGCATTAGCCAATAACAATATGTTTATTTCAGTTTACAATATCAAGATTTAAATTTAAAATTATTTTTAAATATTTCAAACTGTTGGTTTATTCTACAGCATATTAGCTATGTAAAAAAGCTATAATGTTTTTAAGTTTCACCAAAATTCGTTCACTAGTTTTTGCACGAAAGAGAAACAAACATATATACTTACACAATTTCACTTATTTATTAACACATTTTGTAAATGAATGAAACAATCTTCAAAATAACTGTGCCAAAAATATGTTTCTGAAAAGTTTTCATGAATTTTAAACGTTAAAGTTCGTCAGGGATACTTGAATATTCATTTTAAAATGGAATTTCGGGTCTTTAGTTGTGTGAACAATATTTTCAACTTAACTAATTATCTGGAGGTCGGGCCCTGAGTGTATTTTGAGACGTTGAGGACCCGCCTTTCATCCCATCTCGCTTTACCAATACGAAAGCAATTTTAAATGGATTGTAAATTGAAGCTTACATGTGAAAGTAGTAATACTATATTGAACATAAACAAGGCGAGAAAAAGAAACTGAATTTGATTGTGAAGAAATACCTAATTTAGACGTTGTACCACATTTATCTGGGCTGGGAATATTGTTCTACTGGTATTGTACCATTGTTCGACACGGGACTTCTCGAAAATTGAAAAGGCTTAGACCATGTTCAACCACACTCGCCAAATACGGGTTGGCAGACTTCTTACACTATAGAAAATCTAGTTAATATATTTAAACTATGCCGGTTTCCTCAAGTTTTCTTTCACTATTAAATTCTACAGGTGGTTTAATATAAATATCTATCTATAAAATGACAATTGTATATGGTATAAAAGTCGTCAAATAAAGGCACGTCTGATACGTTCTCGAACTCCAGTGTACATTCAGTTTCATACAGACGTGTTTAATTGCATCGAACACTGAGAGACGATCTTCTCTCGCCAGTCGATACTATGTAGACATATTTTTACGTGCTGTAGGCCTTACCATAGTTTTTTATTGCAATGAATGGCGAGACGAACATCCCATTCGCCTAATGGTAAGCGATAGATCGCTCATGGACAGTAGCAATACCAAACAACACCATGAATTACAAATCAATGCTTGGAATCACTGCGCTCGCCATCCTGAGACATAAGATGTTAAGTCTCAATATGTCCAGTAGTTACATGTCAGAACATGTGCCAGCCACTAAAAATAAAGTTACGCACATCTCAAAATAACTATGATGACCTTAATCTAAAGTAAAGGGAGTAATTAAACTATCGAGGTCGCTGTCCGCTGCACTATCTCGGATGTAGCGTAATCACAACATTACGTTGTGTTGCACAACGCCAGTTCCGAGTGAAAGCGTGCTGAGATCAAGTGCCATTACATGACCATTACTTTCTTGTTGCAAAAATAACGCAATGTATGCAAAACCGGATTTTTGTGACATTGACGGCGAAAGTTAGGGTGGCGTTTTGGAAATTTTTTCGATGTGAAGATTGCACATATTATTTTGTCAATTGGTGTCGCTATTATGATATTCTTCTTGAATATTTTTTTGCGAATGCATAATTTTATATAGGAATTTCTATCACATTTTTATGTTCTTTCTATAACCCTAAATTATCAGGGAAGCACGAACAAACATTTGGGAATAATATTCTTAGGTCAGAGAACGAACCCTGAAGGAATTTTATCATTTTATTTTAACAAAAAAAAAATACAATAATAGCACGAGAGAGGGGCCTATTTCCAGTAGTAAACATTCTGCGACTACGAATAAATATAAAAACATGAGTACCAATTACGCATACAAAATTGATGATCGAAAGTAGGGCAATAGCACCCAATTTATACAATTTGTGAATGATGTAACAGCAATTGGGAGTTATAATAAACATACATATTTGATTACAGGGCAGCAAATGTATGGAGGTGCGGTACGGGCAGTGTTTGGACGACGAAACCACAATCGCAATGAAGAAACTAAAATACAATTAATGAGGATAATGTTACTTAATTTATTACACTAAGCGTAAGGCATATAGGTGCTCTCTGTATTGTAAGCTTTGTAAACACGCGTAGGAATATATCTTTGTAAGGATTTGTGTTTTTTTTTCCTGTTTTCATACTTATATTTTGATATTCATTCTGCTGGAGGTCCGATACCCTTATATCTAGTCCTGTCTTCTTCGCTTTTCCTACATTTTAAGACGCTGGTAATGTATTTACGATTCAAGAGTTGTAGACGCTCACGGGCGGCTGCAATCATTTGAAATCTGGTGATTCATTTGCTGGTTTTCGGCCTATGAAATAATTAAGCAAAATATTTTGCGAGTTCCACATGACCATCGATTCTTACTGGCAGATATATTAAAACATTAAATAAACTTTATCCGAAAATGTTCCTGCCTTATGTTGTGAGTAGGCGAAAAGCTTGCAACGTGTAACGTGTTCAAAGGTTCGATTCCCTCACGAAAATATTTTTTCGTGTTATTGAATTTTTCGGTTATATTATTATTGGACTTTGAAAGTCCCCGGTAATTACTGGTAAACATGACATGTCAATAAAGGATCGTAGCTATATTTGTGATTGTTGGATGCGTTTATTAATATTATCCTTTAATTTTACACTTTTATACGTAAAAATATACAAAATCGATATAAGAAAATAAGACTCAAGACTCAAGCCAACAATGGAAATTAGACATTCAAATTAAGAAACCTCTTCACAATGCTTGCCATGTTCCGATATACTGAATCATGAATTTATTATAATTGTATTGTAGGTGTCAGGATATTTTGGTCGTCGTAGCCCCAATGGGTTTTATGCTGATTTGGCATTGGGATCATGAATCCTCCCACATTAGGCTGATGTTGTTCCAGTTTGATTACTATATTGTACAGGTACAGAATTCAGGTACAGAATTCAGAATACAGAATTCAGATAATTCGTATGCTCAAATACATCGAACAGGTAGCTTGAATAAGGGATTGCTTGTTCCAAGAAGTAATTTAGGAGCTGCGTCGAAATAACTTTGTAAAATAGTAATATTACTTCGGCTTCAGGAAGTCTACTACTGACAATAGACCAGTTCCACAATGACCTGCTAGAAGCGTGTAAAAATAGTAATACTACTTTGGCCTCAAGAAGTCTACTACTGAATATATCCTCAATACTGACCTGTTAGAAGCGGCCTACACCCAGGGTCTTCCAGCAATTTTTATTACGTCGGCTGTCCATTTTCTACCAAAATTTCTTTTTCATCACAGAGCAAAGTGTCGCATTGGGTGAGCAGCCGACATCTAGGTCGTCATATTATATGTCTTCTGCTTACATTAAATAGACGAATGGGTCTATAGTAAGGATCAAATTGATTTTCTCTGAATCGTATTTTTCTCAACATGAACACATAATTATTATAAAATATGTTTATGAAAGTTGTAAAATTTGAACCATATTCATCGATTGAAATAAAACTATTTTATACGGATTTTATCATTGATGTCTGATTATATGCTTTATTTAATTATAATAGTTATAACAAATTAATTCATTTAAAAAAGACATCGCAATGAGATCCCATTGAGTCTAAATATATTAGGGATTTTCTAAAAAGATCGCTTGTAGCTAAAAGACCTTCCAAGTCGTAAAAAAACTTCTATTAGATAGGTACTTTAGATAACAACATTTTAATTAATTAATATTTAGGTATTAAAAGGATACTATTCTGATGGAATACGTAAAGAGATTTATTAAAATCATTATATAAAATGGCTTCAATTTTTTTTTGTTAAAACGTCACAAAGGATCCGTAATGTAAAAAAACCTTAATAAAAAAAGTTAATGTTTTTTACTTATGTTGCTATATAAAAAGGAAGATTTATGTATATTTAAACGTGATATTTATTACGTCAAAACCAACATAAAGATAGCATAATGTGATGTGACTTAAGAAAATAGAGCAATGATTCAACAGCCATAAATTCGAGAACATAAGAGATTATTCAAGCATTTGCGTAATTCCTACGAATTTACTCCTGCGTAGAAACATGATATATGAAGCCGAAAATAAATTTTGGAAATTTCTTAAATTTTCACATTAATTTCACATTAAGCACAGATTTTTTTGGATTAGATTATTTTAAAAATGAATCATTAATAAACTTTAGGCGTATGTGGTGTTATAAGGAATTCAATTATAAAATTACTCTAGCCAGGACGGATAAATAATAAAGGTCACCTCCCTCTCTGTATATTCAGATGTTTTAATTTCCAACGAATATAACACTTCTACAACCAACCTAAGTAACAGCATGTATATTTTATGGTAGACACTATTAACAATACGATGAAAATAAATTATAAATTTAACATTTTTCTAACGCGGAAGAAACGAAAATATTCTTCCTGATTTGTTTTTTTTTTTTAATAATTGCACAAATTCGATTACAATTCTTTATAAACACAATTAATATAATTTCATATTATCTATATTTGCTGACACTGAGCCCTGGCCATGTAAGCCACTTTCTGGGCTCTCTGAACAACTTCAGGACATCTCTTGCGTCGCACCAGCCTGCAGTCCTGGAAGAAACCCTCGTTGCGAGGGAAACCGTTGCTACCGTCGCTGAAGGTCACGAGACCTGGAAAACAAAATTGTTCTTTATCTTACTATATTAGTGTTGGAAATTGCTTACACTCACAATTTTCCTTCTTTGCTGTACTGTATCTGCCCATATACGTCTCACTGTAGGGCATTGGCCTCCTCTACATACAAAAGTACGATATAGAGGGGTGAGACCATATGTCCGCCTACCCGCTCTAGGCCAGCGTGGTAGATTATAATATAGCCTAACCCCTGTTAAATGTTTCCATCATTGATTCACACCAGTTCTTTAATTTTTGGTTTCGTGGGCAAAAATGAGTAAACTCTACCATTCGAGCAGAATACGAGTAGTCGGTTAGTCAAGGCTTTACTGTGGAATTTCGAGGCAAAGTACATTCAAGCTTCGTCAGAACCACTCCTTTGTGATGCCGCTATACTAGTCTTCTGCCTACATATAGATGCATAGCCCACTGGTTCGTAGGATTATATTGAAAGCCTTTACCGTAAGCGATTAGTTTGCCATAATAATGAAGGGTGATAAAGGGTGTAATGAAGGTCTAGAGTTCCATTAGCTGAAAAGACGTTGGATGCGGCAGCTTGAGACCAACCACACAATTGCGGCCTATTTCGTGATACCTTTGAGTCAAATCAATGTCAACGTAAAAAGATGACGACTGTAATTTGAGCAATTATTATGATGACATTTCTGTATTTTAATACAAACTTCTTATTCCTTGAAAGGGCCTGAAGCATCTCGTTCCATCACATTCCTCATCATAAACCATACAAAATATATTGTATCAAAGTGGAAAAGGAAATAATGAAAGCATATTTCATTCCAATTTATATATACTTCACGAACTCATTTAAACTATACCATCAAAAGATTGAGTTAAGTAAAAGCTTCCGCGATCTTAACATCGTTACGCATCACAAAAGAAGTACTTATTGTAAGAGTTTTCTTTCTGTTTGAAATAATAAGAAATGTTTTTAGAAAAATGTAATCGAGTGCAGGATAACATTGATAAAAGGAGTAGATTTTGTACCTTAAACCCCGGCAAAGGGTGAATCGGAATCGAGCTCTTAGGGTGCTGTATCCTAATATGACTCACACATACATACATAAACTCACGCCTTTATCCCAGAAGGGGTAGTTAAAGGTGTCACCAGGACACCCACATTTCGCCTTGTATGTTCCGTCCCACGATGTGATAGGGGGCGAATTCGGGCACAAATTCCTGACTCCGGGCTGATAATGAATAGAAAAATCCATTATCGCTTTGCCCGATCCGGGATTCGAACCCAAGACCTCAGCTTTGTAACTATACCGTAGTGCAACTACGCCACTAAGGCAGTCGACTATATGACTCACATTATTGGATAATATTTAGCTTACACATATTACTTACACTCGTCTATAAACAAGAATTCAATTGTATGATAGAGCTTAAACAGAATAAAAAAATAATAATGCAAGGATATAACTACGGGAAAGATTTACATCATGATGATTTTAAAAACTGCAAATGTAAGTTATTGCAAAAATATGGATTTTTATATTTCTTTGCTCAATCGAAGGTTTTCTTGACCGTCAGAAAAAAAGAATAACGAAGGCATTCTAAAATGGTTCCATTATTACTTTTCAGCTGCAAGCCCTTAATAAACATATTCGTCCAAATAAAAGACACTACCAACAAAAAATATATATACGTCCATCCCGAAATCAACTAGCAGATGGCCGCGATATGTCTTAGGGGTGAAACGAATGACATCAAATAAAGAAGCAATAACGCTGTCTAGATCTGGGACCGTCGCCATTAGTTAAAAGGCCGTCCTTAAATGTGCCTTTCGGAAACAAAATCAAATTGAATAAAACCTTTGTTTTATTGCAATTTCTCAACAAGAATGGAAATCATAATTATTGTTGTTACTATGGCGTGTGTTTGTAAGAATATTTCATTTAAATCTCTACGCACCTGAGATAACAAATCACTTATAATCTTCGGAAAATTGTTTATAATTTATGAATATATTATAAATAAATAAATAAATATAGTCGAGGTATAACTTTGTCAACAGTAGCTTGTATTAGACTTTTATTGTTACTGACGCGTCAACAGCGTAATGAGCATGCAAAATATCGTCAGAGCAACAATGCTTAAAACCTTTCGCAGGCGCGTAATATTAAATTATGAAATTCCAAAGTCGCTATAATCAGCAAGAAAAACAAACGAGACACACGGAGGACGAGGAGCCTCAGTACTGGTCTCACAAAGCTACTTCAAAGCACCTGACGGTATGTGCAGTCCAGACAGGATACACTGATCTCAAATGGCCATCGCTTGCTGGTCGGCACAATGATGCCAGCCTTATGAATCTGGATATATACAGGTGTACCCAAAACGCGGCACACACATGGGCTCTAGGTCCTTAACTGTGAAAAGCGCTCTCTATTCGGGCGGATTTGAATTGTCTATTACTAGCAAATGGGGCCTCCGGTAATCTCACGCTCTTAGCGAAATACAAAACTTTGCTTCAAGACGGTTTTCTGTGAAACAGTGGTACCACTCCGATCGGCCCAACCTACACAAAGATATTATGTATATTTAGGTATATTCTATAAATAGAATATAATATATAAATGTATTATTTTTGTTAATGTACTCTTGTTGCACGTCAAGCCCAATTTGTCAATCCAAGAATTGCTGTTCATCCAAAGGTTGCCAGGAAGAAATCGTTCAGTGCGATATGGTCACCCAGTGTACCATTTTAATTTATATTTGTTATCTAATTCCTATCTAATGTCATATGTCCAATTAAGAGTATAAATAAATAATTTTGTTCTGCTGTATCACTATGAAATATGGTAACCACTTCAATTGATTTAAAGAGCTCTGTAGTATAAAAGAGGTAAAGGCAGTTATATACAGTTCAACAACTTTCTAACTAATGACACTGATCTATCGTAACTGTCCTTCAGGGAGGAAACACGAGGTAGGTAAGGCGATTCACTCGACCCAAAAAGGAGTCATTTATAACGTTGAAATATTCGGAAGAAAAGGGATTCTTTTGTTACACTTTGAAGATTTTAAGTCGCTTCATTTGTATGTATTTTTTATTGTGTAATTTGTGACATTATTCATGTTTATTCATAAATTCATGTCTAAATTTGTGAGCCAAAATCCGTCAAGTGCTAGACTTGATTGACACACCTTGTAAAAGATTTAGCGCATTTAATATTCAGGGACTATTATTATCAGTCGATAGTGGAAAGTTATTCTTATCCATTGTAATACCAACTATAATACATTAGTTTTATTGGGTGTCGTTACAATCAGTACTTGTCGAATTCAGAGACCTGTCATAACTGGCTTATGATGCATTCCTACTTAATTTTTTTTAGTAAAATTGTACCGAAAAAACAAAGAAAATCGGAAGGTCAACTCATAGAAAATATTTTCGTGAAACCTTTAAGCTGAGGTAACGTTGAATTAAACTCGGAATGTCGGTTGGCAAGTATTTTGAGTCCTTCCCTTGTTAAGCCCTAGATTTTTGTTGCGACCTATTGCTAATGAATTATCTGAATATCTTTAAAGAGTTTTAAAGAATTGGTTTATTTAAATTGGCCATTGAATTAATACATAATGTATTAATGAATGCAAACTATTAAGTCTGCGTGTAGTATTCAAATACGAGCTATAATAAGTTACATTACGTGGGATTGTTGTGCTAACAGTTGATAAAATAATATGATTTGATCTAGAAAGGCGTTCTTATAAACTTTAAAACAATATTACTGAACTAATATTTTAAATGTAATATATACATACTTTGGGAATTTTTGTAATATTAGCATTCATTTCAATGTCAAAACCTCGGGAAACGAAATTTACTTTTTCAATTTATCATCGTTTCTGAATAGCAGGTCTCAAAAGGATCTCGTTTGTCGCTTTTTTACCTAGAAGCAGATTCCAGAGATTTAATTTCGCCCGAAGGAATTTCACCAAAAATCTAGGCTGGGTTCGAGGAAAGCCCATTGCGGAGCTTTTGCTTAATAAAATTTGCGTTTAGGTCATATTACAAAAAAGCTTTGTTAAATTGTATACATTTAATATCAGGATTCTATTTAGAATATACATTTTAGTTTTTTGAAAGAAATCTTTGAGAAATTCTATGGTCAGTAGCGACATTTATGAGTAAGGGTGATTTAAATATAAATCTGGATTAAATACAGAGACTAAACCCTTGATCCCTTTTTGCCATAATTATACGTATGTTACAATTTTCATGTTATCATTTAAATACTTTTACTTATTAACTTTAAAGGATGCTCTGGTCTTATACACTCCTTAAGGATTGTTATTATATTTTTCAAAAGACCACAATTAACATCGAAGCAAAGAAAGTCACGACAATTTTTCTACCACACATTGGATTTTTCCTCCCACTCCCTTACTCAATGCTATGTACCAGTTAAATATTTTATCCGCTGATTTGCAAAACTAACTCATACCCACCTAATCCCCACACCCTTCCACCACGAAACTCTCCTTCGAACTTCATGCCATCAGCTCGCCAGAAGACGCCATGACCGTGGAACCAGCCCTGCATGAATTCTCCTTCATACCTGGAAACAGCAGCATAACATACTATGAGTATTATCGGATTTGCTAGGGATGTTTATTTTGAACAGTAGGCTTATTCACGTAATTTATTGACGCGCCGATCAAGTTCCGATGCAGTTTCGTAACGGCCGTCTTTTGAATTTCAAACGTTACAAATTCACTTTGCGGAATCAATGGTCCTTGGAGATGATTAGTACTGTATAGAAATTTATTTTATATATCGTTTGTAGGAACTATACATACCTGTATTTACGTTTTTAATAAGAGCAGAATACGAGAGTTGTGGCTCTGGTGAAAATCACAAAAAAGGTGAATCATGAGAACGTTGCTGGTTATGAAGTATATGTTCGATCCAACTAAACATATATTTAATAAATTTAGATTTAGTGATCCCGATAAGTGACTGTCACCTTTAACTTTTGAGTTGTTATTGTTTATCACCTTGTTACTAGATAAACAACGTTATCTTTTATTTTCACTAATTACGCGCCTCTCATCTCACGCCCCGGAGCATGTTCGGTCCAACCGAACATATAGCGTAAACTTATCAATCAGAACTTTTGCATAGCAACTTCGGGTATTGTAAAATCATTTAAGTGTGCCATCAACCTGCGTTCCCGACACTCATATCATTATTATATAGCATAAATAAATGTTGTAAATAATCAATATTTCAAGCAAGATCAATTGACAGCATTTTATTTCTATCGTAAAAGGTAGTTGACCTAAAACCCATGCAGCGTAAATAGTATAGATAAATTAGAGATCATTAGGCTGAATATTAGTTTACTAGACAACCAAATCTAACTAGGCAAAAGTTTGTGCAGTAATTTGCCCACACACGTTCCAGTAAATTAGTGCAAACTCAAACTTGCAGAGTTATATCGTTCGATGTGTCGCGGGCATAAGATACTGCCCAGTAGGCTAATTCACGTAATTTATTGACGCGCCGATCAAGTTTCGATGCAGTTTCGATTAGGTTTACGTCTTAATCGTACGTATGTCAAAATGGTATTCTTGTAATTGTTTAGCTGCGCGTAAGATATGCATAAACTGCGCATGTGCTGCACGTTGGTGGGACTAAACTGTCATTGGAGACGTCAAATGATAACGTAATTTACCAATCAGGTTGCGATCTGAATCACGCATGTATAAAACGCGCAGCCGTAGAATACGCTAAAGCTATCGCGTGACGCGAACTTGACGCGAGCGTATATGACAGCGGTTATTCTAAATTACGAGAATACAAAACGGGCTGTTTTGATCGAAACGTAACTGCAACTGCACTGCAACTGAACTTATTTAATTACGTGAATTGGCCTACTGGTATGAATCGAGACAAACAGGCCAATGCCTGTCTGACTACAGCATGTCTTGACTACAAGAAAATTCATATAATTTACGAAATATTTAATGGAAAATTGAAGCTGCTTCAAAAATACTCCTGTATATACTGAAGGAGCTCTTATCAAAATATAAATTTCCAACCGTATCTTCCGTATGTAAACAAAAGACATCTTTATGATGCTCGGAAACGTGAATTAATTTTGAAAATTTTACGTTTTAATTAAAAGCTATTAATGTTACAGTCTTAAAACCTTTTATCAGATTACTTTGAAAGAGGCAGCCGAGACACTTACAATGTATTTCGAGATACATGTTTTGAACAGCTGTTTTTCTTTCAGGGTGTAATTCATTATCCTTTTATTAAGGCATTAATGTTACATATTGAAATAAAACAATTTTTTACGGATTTTATCGAGATTTGGTTTAAATTTTACATGTTTTAATTTCCCGACGTTTCGATTGCTTTACAGCTTTCGTGGTCACGGGGCGGACTGAGGTATTAGTCATCCGCTCAGTGACCGCTACAATTTAACTACCCTCAATTTACAATTATTAAATTAATAAGTTGCTTACTTACCTACGCGTTGATCCCATAAACGTATCGAATAAGGACAGGTGTACGAAAATATTATAAATACTTAACCTATATCAGTTTGTTCTTATTTCCATAAGCAACAGAGCAACGAGTAGAAATAATTTTAACATAGAGATATTTTAAGACCCTGATATTTTTATCCCGGTAAATTTCCTGGTTCCTGTAGGAACGGGAGCGTATTCTACTCGATCAAAGTCGCTGGTAAAAGCTAGCAGACCGTAAAACAGAGCAATCTTAAACCAATTATGTCGAAGCCGTCAAAATGGAGTAAAGGATTGAAACCAGCTTTCAAGTAAAGGCTGTTAGCATGACAGCTTTCGTGGCGCAGTTGGTTAGATGCCGGCTGTTAAACGAGAGGCCGCAGGTTCGATCTACGTACCTAAATATGCATGATCCACAAGTATTTGTTTCAGATCTGGATATTGTGAAGTAGAACGGCCCGTCGTAGTTTTTGATACGCACGAAACAAAATCTTTATGTAAGAGAAGCGCTTTGTTTGGAGCATTCATGTTCTGTGACTTGACAGTTTCTTAAAGGAAGTGCGATATCAGAGGCTTGGAGTTGGAATTAGTGCGACATGGCGCGTCTTACTTTCTTGAAACGGCAATAAGCGCGGCGAGCTGTGAGTGGCATAAATAGGAATTTGCTTGTGTAATCATATTAACATAAATCAAATGAGAAACATTTAATAATAATTCCCACAGCCGCTGGAGTAATAAAATGAAGTATGTTTTCTGTGTACAAACATAATAAATTTGTGATTGTTTTTGAAATATCAAAACAACATTAATTCAAATTTAATTAACCTACTTGTTTAGTAAATATTTTGCTTTGAATAAGTTAATTATTTTGTCTTTTGGAATGTACTGATTAGGACGCTTATTTATAAAATTAATCTAGTTATACAAAGTTAGCTAAGAATTGGGTATAAATTGCTCAGTGAGGCTTTATTAATATTAGCAAAATATATTTCATTTATTGCAGTTTTATTTACGTGCTGTCGTCAAATGTCGGCAAGCCTGGTAAATTATGCGTCTTCTAAAATTCCCTGACAGACGTTTGATAGACGTCCTAGTAAGAATGGAAGTGGCTGGATGTAGACCGTTCCCGACTGAATGCTGTGGACATTCTTGAGGGAGGCCTTTGTATAGCTATTCGGATTTCTTATAAATAAAGATGATTATTGTAAAACTCTCGAGCCTCCTCTGTTAGTTAAGTTGCATTTATTTGCGATTTTATGTGGGAAGGCAAAGTGGCTAATTTTCAGCAGGCATTTAATTTAAATAGAGCATTTACCTCATTACTAAATAACATACTACATTTAATCTGGTGGAGGACCGTCAAGCCTGGCGATCAGCTGTCCAAGACTCGACCAAGTGACAGGGGTCACGATCATCAGCATTGAGGGAACGATTAGAGAGAGAGAGAGCATTTACCGTCGACAAACCTTCACCAGCCTCGATTATACAGGCTCGTTTAAAACCAGTACTTCTAAGATCGAACCAAAACTTTGACACACTCGTACTGTGCACAATGACAATTTTCCTACCGCTTATGTAGGTCATAATCTAGAAAGATATTCTACCTCCAAATTCTCCCACAATCACCGACCGATTAAAACAGAAGCAAAGCTGTGCTTATTCAGATTTAAATACCTTTTATCTTATCTCTGAAGTGTAACCAATACCTTTTGATCCAACAATCCAATTCCCCGATAAGAAAACATTTTTGAAACAAACCGCATTAATGAGCCTTCAGTGTTCGTCACGTTTTTTCTCAGTAAATGATCCAACTCCATCCGAATTGGGAACAGATTGAATGCCGTTCGAGATTGATGACTTTTGTAACGCCTAGCCTTTTGTTACACAGCCTTTGGGGGTGTTTTTCTTAATTTATTCCAAGTATTACGTAAAACAGAATGCAGGTTTACTGGCGGGTGTAAAAGACTACAATAATTATTGAATGGTATTTTTCTGACATGTATCAATACTCTTACATTGATTAATGAAAACTGGGTGACGGTAGAAAAAAAAGGTTTAGACTCAAAATAAATATAGAAGACGAATTTGTGGCGGACACAGAGTTGTCCTATACCATGACTTAGGACTGAAATATGCTTCACAAACTCAGGTGGTACTAGTGAATACGTGTAGTTAAGAACACTCGCAACGAGGAATATCCTCAAAGGATGAATATAAAATAGTAGACCTTAATAGGGGTATCAAAAGGTAGGCCCTTGTAGATTTTTTTTTTGTTATTTTTTTTTATGAATATGTAAGCTTATTTATGTTTGTATGCATCAGCTATGAAGCAGCGTCTAAACCCTTCTTACATAATACATTTGCAGGAATGGTATACAGAAATAGGTACAAAGCCAGCCTAAGCATGAACACGATCACCCTCTCAAGAGTGCAAGACTACGAAGAAGAAGAATTGTTTGAGGATAATGTTTGAGTCATTGCGAGTGTTCTCAACTACACGACGTTAACTATTAATTGTACACTACGATTTCGAAAGTATAAACTTTTGCATTAACTAAATCTATGGCGCCATCGCAACTTTAACTTCACTCAATTATTCGTGAGATAAAAATGAGTAAGTTCTTCTATTCAAGTTAGCTATCTAGTAGGAACTCTTCGGGAATTCGCAGTAACTTTTACATTATCGGCAAATTTAGTATGCGCAAGACAAATTCCTAGTAGAAACTAAAATAAGACAGGCGGAAATGAGGTAATTAGAGTTTCCACGTGTGTGTTTTAATTAGAAACGACTCAAACAATATGCAAGAGAGTTCCAAGTTTCACTATATTATTAATTTGTACATACACATACATACATAATTTATCCCCGAAGGGGTAGGCAGAGGTGCCACTAGGACACCCACATTTCGCCTTGCATGTTCCATCCCACGATGTGATAGGGGGCGAGCCTATCGCCACATCGGGCAAAAATTCCTGACTCCGGGCTGATAATGAATAGAAAAATCCAATATCACTTTGCCCGTCCCGGGATTCGAACCCGAGACCTCAGCTTTGTAACCGTACGGTAATACAACTACGCCACCGAGGCAGTCTATTAATTTGTGTTTAGTAATAATTAAATAGACCCTATCCAATCTTAAGAGATAATTCAACTTCAAAGCGGTCTGTAAAAAGTGGTCGTCGACTTATAGGAATGTGCTGATTCGAACGGGTAGTGACTGTCACATCGAAAATCCATTTGATTCCTCCAAGTCCTGACTCCAAGGAATTCACAAAACGAAGCCTGCTTCGTTCTGTGAATTAATTTGAAGGCCCAATACCTTTTTGCTCCATAAGTTCTTCTTTTCTTCCTGACTGCTTCCTTGCAAGCAGATAACTCATCAATGTTACAAGTGCTGGTGATTTTCAATCGACGTTAATCATATGCTATTAGATGATGTATGTAGTGTTCATGGGCGACCATAATACCTTACCATTATGTGTCCCTTTTTCTCGTTAGACGTATAAAAAAAACAAAAAGAGAGAAACTTACTTCGCTCCATCAGGAAACGCCATCACACCAAGTCCAGAGCACAGTCCTCCTATCATGGCCCCATCATACCTGGTCCCATCAGGCAACATCAGATGGCCAACCCCGTGCTTCTGGCCTTTCGCGTTCCATTCACCGACATACCTCGTCCCGTCTTCATATTTGTATGCTCCTGTCTTCACCACTCCAGGATCTGCCACTGGAATTTCAGAATGATTCTGTCACTCTTTGAAAATAATGATCTTAGATGGAGATTTTAGTGTAGTAAAATTTGACACAGCCATTATTAATTTGTATAAATTGTTATACATTTGTAACTGTTAAAGATTTAAATAATTGTCACAGAAGAAATATTTAAATCAATCAAATAACACTTGAAATAAAAACTTATAGTTACTACGACAGCCTTTAAAACAGTTTTGGTAACAATAAAATTGCCTTTAAATTTTACAAACACTCATTAAATATATTTGAATGTATTTTATTTTAAAATCAAATATTACCGTCCACCATTCTGGGATAGTGGGCCAGTACTGTCACCCATGTAAGGTTTCATTGGTATTGAAGTATTGAAGCGAAGCCCTTACGATAATCTAATTAAAGGTAGAAATTTATGCACACGAAGGGAAATAACGTTTATTTTATTACTGATTTTTATGCTACACAAGAAAACCGATCACAAATACATAAATAATAATTATAAGCATGGTTTACAAAGTCCGCCTTTGTTGTATTCAGTAGTAGAAAAAAAGCATGACTTTATTATCTCGTTGAGGAGACGCATATAGGCTATAATCAGCAGACAACAGCCGATCAAGGCAATTCTAACGATATTTTATTTATCAAATTACTATAATATAGCTACGAGTATAGTAGTTTAGAACTTGTTCGAGAACAGAAAGATGAATTCAAAAATGTCTTAGACCTCCTTTTAGTTTCATTAAACTTGATATTTTTTAATTTTATATTCATCTTTAGCCGAAACTTCGGCCGTATTTAGCTGAAGCGAACGTTTTGTCGAAGACCATTTTTTGCTGAAGTCAAGAGAATCCCAAAGGTTAAGTCGGACACTAGGAAAAGGGATTCAAAATTGGGCCGTTACAGTCAATTCACGGTGCTACGTTCAATAACGTAATTAGTAATGGAGCTACAAAAGTGTCGGAATGCCGTAAAGTAGGAAGTGACAATTGACACTGCCACTTGATAGTCGCTTATTGAATACAAGATCCAGATAATCACGGTATGAACTCGGGACGCCTGGTTTTTGCAGAATTTTCCAGCTTAGACTGAAGTATGTAGACTTTTATGTTTTGTCGATGCCCTTGTCTTGTGTGTGATGTCTGTCTTATTTAAGTACTATAGTCACGGCAACAAGGTTGAAAATTCTTTGTTTACAACTACGCACATATTGGCGATATTTATTAATAAGTGCCTATTCATATCTTAAAAACGACCTAAAGAAAATTTTATTTAAATCTATTGTGTAGTTTGAGCGCGCATGCACAATGTTTTGTTGTTGTCTCTATTGTTTTGTTTGTAAGTTGTAGTGTTTGTAACTACGTTTATTTGCTACCAGTGCACTCTTGTAGCTGTTTTTTTACTCCATTGGTTTTGTAGTCACGTACTTAAATTGCGACCTAGTTAGATTTTTGACGATATTTTTTTAATATTGCATTTGGATCCAATCTTTCTTTTTTTTTCTTTCCTAACGTTATTCCAAATAATGTGTGAACGCTTTGTTTAAACTGCTACATATTGCCCGGTGTTTAGCGTACTCGACTCTGAGAGGCTGTCAAATCTTCTTGCATGATATCAAGCCGGTGCTTTTTTAGTCGACCTGGCGACTGATATTATACAAAAAAGTACTAAACACCAAATAAGTAATAATAAGTATTTTTCCAATAAATTTGTACGTTAATCTAAACAAAGCGGAGATCAAAAGTATCTCAATAATATAAAATTTACTTAACAATGAATTTAAAGTAATTCTTGTACACCATGAAAGGATCCCAGCGATTTTCGCACTAGGCATAGGCCCGTATCGCGGAAATCTTATCTAAAAGTAGAAATAACTCCAACATGGACGTTTTATTTACTTAGAAGATGTAATTATTGTTTGGGAACCTTAGAAAATTCTGTTAAAAAATATTTTCGTAAATAAAGTTGTTTCGAAGTTTCACTAATGTATTTTGGCAAGCTAAATTTGAACACTGGGTAGAAAATAAAGTTTGCTTTCGAATAATATTGTTATAGATTCCACTTTCCAATTAAATTTACGTGATTAGCTCTCATAAAAATATAGTCACAGATGTAACAGTTTTAAACCATTTCAAAACACAAAGCGACCATCGACTGGTAAGAGCAACATTCTGTTTCAACCTCCGGAAAGAAAGGGAGAAGATGGTAAAAAACACTCAAAGAAAATATCAACACACATATTATTTATTTTTGCAGGAAGAATACCAATTAGAACTGGAAAATAGGTTTGAGGGGCTCAAGGAACAAAACTTAGATACAGAATCATTAAATAATGCACTTTGCGAAATAATAGTTAGTACAACAGCCAATCACATAGGGCGTATTAACAGAAAACAGAGTAAACTGACCCAAAACACTTTAAATCTAATGAAAGAAAGAAGAAGCCTACCACAAAATACAATAGAAGATCAAAGAAAAATTGAATTGGCGAACAAAAATATTAAAAAAGCAATACGCAGGGATCTTAGAACTTACTCTACTAACATAATAATGGAAACAATAAAAAAACACAGGGGACCTAAGGTATTCCAACGTAAATTAAGTAACTATAAGCAGGAGATAACAAGACTTACTGATAAAACGGGAGTTATTACAACAAACCGAGACAGTTTACTGAATATTGTAGAGGATTTTTACAGCGAACTATATGCACAAAAGTATCCTGATCCAGTCACAATAGAAAATACAGGTTCGCAAGTCACTACAGAACTCAACCAAGAGGATAATTTGCCACCCATCTTACAAGAGGAAATCATTTTAGCGCTTAAAATTATGAAAAAAGAAAAAGCATCTGGTGAAGATGGCGTTACTATAGAGATGCTGCAAGCCGGCGGGGACGCTATTATTAACATATTGACAAAACTGTATAATCAGGTTTTACTCAGCGGTTTAGTGCCTAACAAATGGAAAAATGCAATAGTTACCATACTTCACAAAAAGGGAGACAAAAGTAAACTAGAAAATTAAAGACCAATCAGCCTTCTGTCGCAAGTATACAAGGTTTTTGCAAAAGTTATCTGTACCAGGCTCACACGATTACTCGATGAATATCAGCCAGTAGAACAGGCTGGATTTCGTAGAGGATATTCTACGATCGACCACATACATACCATCAAGCAACTGATAGAGAGATGCAGAGAATATAACAAGCCCTTGTGTTTGGCGTTTGTTGATTACGAAAAAGCATTCGACAGCGTTGAACACTGGGCCGTGTTTCGGTCTCTCATTCGTTGCGGAGTCGATCGTAGGTACGTCGATATCCTCCGAAATATTTACGACTCAGCTACGATGCAGGTACGCTTGCATAAATTGAGTAGTTTTATCGCAGTGGAAAGAGGTGTACGTCAGGGAGACACAATATCCCCAAAACTTTTCACTAATGTCCTAGAAGACATTATAAAGACGTTAGATTGGGATGAAGAAGGTATTAAAATAGACGGTAGATATTTATCACACCTACGCTTTGCAGACGACCTTATTTTAATATCTGATCACGTGTCTGGTATCCAAAAAATGCTAGAAGGCTTACAAACGGTATCTTTGAAGATCGGCCTAAAGATGAACATGACCAAGACTAAGATCATGGCGAGTCACTTTTTAAATGTACCCAATGTAACAGTGGGGCAATCTACAGTGGACGTGGTAGATGACTACGTATACCTTGGTCATAGTTTGTCTTTAGGTCAAGATACCCAAAAGAAAGAAATCTCCCGACGTATCCAATTGGGTTGGGCTGCGTTCAAAAAGCTTAAGGATGTCTTCCATTCGCGCAAAATACCCCAAAGTCTAAAGACTAAAGTTTTTAACCAATGTGTCCTGCCAACCCTCACTTATGCAGCCGAAACATGGACGCTCACCCAAGACCATATGCACAATGTAAAGGTGGCTCAACGTGCCATGGAGCGCTCCATGTTAGGCATATCCTTGAGAGATAGAGTCCGCAATGAGAAGATCCGACAGCAAACAGGCGTGTCTGACGTCGGACAACGAATTGCTAGGCTCAAGTGGAGGTGGGCAGGACACTTGGCTCGACGAGGCGATAGTCGATGGACTAAAGCGGTAACGGAATGGTGGCCTAGAGAGGCCAGACGAAAGGTAGGCAGACCACCTGCTAGATGGAGTAATGACATCGTTAAGCTTCAGGGCAATGCATGGATGAGATTGGCGCAAGACCGAACAAAGTGGTGTAATAAGGAGGAGGCCTATGTCCAGCAGTGGATGAATACGGGCTAAAATGATGATGATGATGAATTAAATTTGTCTTCACGTCATGCGTCAGAACAATCATCACTTTCAAAGTTTTAATATAATAATTCAGCTTCACTATTGGTAATAATTATGAAATTATTTAACAAGATTACAAAATAAAATTTTTGCTTGAAGAATATATTAATTCGATTTTATTTTTTATTTAAAGGGATTATTTGGACGGGTTGTGAGAAGTGTTAATAATGTCGCCGACCTTATTTCTTTCCCAATTTCTAACCACAATATACTCATATTTGAATTTCCAAATAAAACAGGATAGTAAGGTGACATTAATAGCCTAAAAGGAGAAACAGAAAAATAATAAATCACATATTTTATACCGATTAAGCAGATCGTATTGCTGACATTACAAAGCTTAAGAGCAAGTCTAAGTATAAAGGAAAAGATGAAATAGATCCGACTAAAAAATGACAGCAAAAACACGACTTTTTGAAGTCAGCTTAAAAATAAAATATAAAAAGTAGGTACTAACACGATTTTAGATGGAATAGTTTTTATTAATATACATTATATTATCATAATGTAATGAGTAAATAAGAATATATTAATATGTTAAAATAATTTCCGTAACATTTCTCAAAAGAAAACGTAATCTCAGAAACGCATAAAGTAAACCACATTTTGAAGTAAATAAAACGTAATATTAATAAAAATATTGTGTAACACTTAAGTACGCTTCCTCTTTTAACATGGGCCACCATTACCGCGAGAGAGCGATCGTTATTCGAGATTAAATAACAGTCTCCGTGGACCACATGATACCAGCGGCATTTCCTTGGAGATGATTTTTACTCAGGATTATCCCTCAGTATTTATTTTTACTATATTCGTGATATATATTATTCGGGGATTATATCACCTTATAAGGATAAAATAGAAGCAGCTTTTATAGCTATAAATAACGTTTCTCTTACCCCATTTTTTTAAAGTATACTTATTCTTTATGTACGGCTAAGTTATTATTTGATTAAGACTATAAATGTATGTTTTAATATTATGAGAACATATCTGAAACAATGCGTTTAATTGATTTTTTAAAATTTTGTTTATAGTTCCAAATTTCGCCTCACGCCAATAGAAATCCGGATAATTCAGCCAGAATAATGAATTCCGGATTAGTTTCTCTTGAAAATGGCCAAAGACATATATTTTATAAAGAATACACGTACAAACTATGTCCAGGGACACATTTAGTTTAACAACAGTAGATAATAATAAAAACAACAGCCAGAATGACCAAACTTTTAAATAATAGTACTTCACGTATGTTTATGACACTTGTTGTTCTAAGTGCATTTGTAAAGCAAACAATCCATTTATTGAGCAACTTCAAAATAGCATTGTTTAAAAGACATATTGTAAACTCTTTTATTTCCAAACTTGAAACAAAACAACATTAATATTCATTTTCTCTTTCAACGGAACGCGAATGAGACAACTTTGAAATAGTGTTTTGATGCAATAACACACTTTTCGAAAAAAATCTTGAATCATAAATTGATTACTAGTTACAATGCATTAATCTTCATGCATACCTATATATTATATAATTTAGATACAGTATCCACCGACGGTAATAGTTCCCTTTTTTATGGTTCTCTTGTTTCCAACAAGCAATTGTGAAAATAATATGAAAATAATATATTAAATCCATCAAAATTTTCAACATCACTTTGATTCAGTAATTTTTTGATCTGTAACCCGGTTCGGAAAGCGATATATAAGAACTATAGAAGCACTATAGAAGAACGGGTAAGAAACTATAGTGTTGCTCTTTTCAAAACCAGTTCGCAAAATTTCTTTTTAATATAAATTAGCCAACAGGTTACCCTAAACAACTAACAGAAGTAATATAACATGGCTGTTTAGTAAGTATAGCTTTGATAGTTGCCCCGGCCTAACATCATAAGTATGCTAATACCACAACCCTAATTAACGATTTCACTTTAAATTCCAACGAGACTTGCAATTCTAAAGCGATGTAAATAGGTCTTCCTGGAGACATAGGTGTGGTTTCACGCGGAAAGTTCTTCGCCTCGTGTTTGTGTTGTAAAGGAAACTGTAAGGCATTTGAATAGTTAGCACTTCTGCGAAGAGTCTTTGATAATTTTGTTGAATATAGCAGCTTAATTTAGACGAATTCCTTTACTTCTCTTGAAAACGTTTCTGTGAATTTTCAGATATTTCCTATACGAGTTTTTAAAAATCTGAAATACAAATAACGAGCACTACTTGGTTCATATTAGTTCTTTTATATTTCTGAACTATGCTTTTTTGAACCTAACATACATGTATATTATTTTGATAAATTGGTATAAGGCAATCATTAAAGCAATGTAGTTTTTAGTAAGAAGCTAAAAAGATGGCCAATATGTCAAATTTTACTCGGACTATATTGGGCTGGGCTAGTTTAATAATTTTAATGCACAAAGCTCGGAAACCAGTAAGTATTTCCTAAACAAGGAAATACAGCTCTAAATCCTTTTAGAACCAACATTCAATCAACCAATCTTTCCAATTACTTTTAATCAATGCTTCAATAAAGTAGCTACCCAATTCACTTACCCAATACTTTGTACGCAAAATAAGGTTACTCATATATAGAGGAACAATTTAGCTATTGGCAAAGTTGCCACGATTTAAAGAAGCATTTTCTATATTATTGGGGCAAACGAGCCTTCGGTTAATCTGATGATAAGTAATCACCGCCATGAAACATCTGCAACATCATAGGGAATAAAGATGCGTTGCCGGTCTTTAAGGTCTGTATACGCCCTTTTTTATGAATATGCATTTGACATTATCATTATATACATAACATACATACATACATACATACATAAACTCACGCCTTTATCCCATAAGGGGTAGGCAGAGGCGCCAACAGGATACCCACATTTCGCCTTGTATGTTCCGTCCCAAAATGTGATAGGGGGCGAGCCTATCGCCATATCGGGCACAAATTCCTGACTCCGGGCTGATAATGAATAGAAAAACCCAATATCACTTTGCCCAACCCGAGATTCGAACCCGAGACCTCAGCTTTACAATCATACCGTAGTACAATTACGCCACCGAGGCAGTCATATAGGTATCATTATATACTTTTATAATTTACTTCCCGTTATAATTCGCTTGTGTAATTGAAACAGGGCGTTGGAAAGTTGAGTGTAATTTAGGGATTATTTTTTGGTAATAATTGTGAAATTAAAAAAAAACATTGTTCAAGAAAAGTTTGGATATTTGCTAATTACGAATACTAATGTAATTTTTGGAGTAATTTAGATGATCTAATATGGCTTTGAAACTTGTAAACGTATGTATAATAATTATACATGAGCAGTTGGTTTCAGCTCTATTTGCTTAGTTTTCATATAGATGACGAATACAGTTACAAAGGAAGAAAACTGACATTATTTAAGAGACATCACTGTGTTTAGAATGTTTGTTGCAAATAGCTCAGTAAATACAAAATATATTATTTAACTCTACTTATTATTTCGTCAGAAGTCTAGTAGCAGTAAACAGACCTTTTTCATTCTGGGTAGTAATTTAATTACATGAAATTATTTTGATGTCAAATTTATTCTAGGTCAAAATTAATCGACTGGTAGAATTTCTGTATTATTTCGTATTACTTTTTCATTTCAATTGTCTTGCCTTAAGCAAAAATGGACGTAGTCAGAATAAACTAGTAGGCACTATATTATCTTATATTATTTTATTTAGAAAATCAACAGCTAAAAATACAGCATTTTTTTTTTTATTTAACAGAAAGCCAATTACAGAGTTTCACTGTTACGAGTCGGTTGTTTAATGTAATTCGTTTATATTTTATCTATTCTATCTAGTTACCTTGTAACTAAATGTTTACGTTTCTTAAGTGATATCAAAAACTAGAATAGACGTGTGGATTGCACTTCACTTAGACCGAAAGCAAATAAGAAAATATATGTGTATAATATTTGTTTTCGGTCTACATGTAGTACACACACATTTGGCCCAGTGCATCGTTCTATATTCAACTTTTCGTCCTTTGTTTACACTATCAATTAAATCGCTTACCGAACCGAGTCAGGGTGGTAGAACAAAAAAATACTGAATATAAATGATGTTGAACATTTTTATGGATTCTATAAATTATTTTCATTTCAGTTTCTTAGATTTACGCGAGCGTAACACATTGAAATAAAACTACGGATTTTATCGCGGATTTGGTTATACTCATTTTATTTCATTACAATAGACCTTTTGATTTCACTACAACTAGTCCTAATAATTTGTCTTTGTTAATAAATATAGATTCAACTACAAATCCTTTATTAAGATTCAAAATAAAACTTAGTTTAATTACCCATACGTTGAGCACACACTGTTTGTATTGGTTTATCTAGAAAGCCAGTGACACGTTCATTCCTCGTGACAGTCTGCAGTCAATTAGAGTAGTAAGCATAGTTAATAGCAACCAGTGACAGCGCTGCCGACATCCTTATTGGAGCGGCGCTTGTGTAATTGTGCACCATTGTTCGGAGCACGTCATAGCAAAGAGTATTTTCTAGATGGGACAGTTCGTGTAGGCGCGCATCTGTATCTGCATTAGCCCATATACGTCCCACTGCAGGGCACGGGCCTCCTCTACAATTGTGACGATTAAGAGGAGTTGATTAGGTATAGTCCGCCACTTGAACTATTATTTGTATTGTATAAGTTTGCATTTGTATATCTCTATGTAGTGCAAAAAAGTATTAAATAAATAAATAAATATAGTCCATCACGCTCGCCTAGTACGGGTTTGCGGATTTTACATATCATAGCAATTCTTACAAATCGCTATGGTATGCAGGTTTCCTCATGATATTTTCCTTTACTCTTATAGTGCGTGGTGATTGACTATCAATGCACACATGACTCCAAAAAATCAAAGATGTGATCCGGGATTTGAACCCGCGACTACCGTGAACTTATTGGCAGCCGCGTCTGGTCAGTTATCAATACGACACCATGCAAATTTAGGCGCACATATTACTTTTCTTTTGTTGTCGCGGGGAAACCGGGTTACCGCTACCGCCCCACTTCGGGGAAAGTTGGGCGATTATGTTGGGTTCGCCAGTCGACGGCACACCAACCAAAACCCCGCGTTGCCCTCTTCGGCGCAATTGAAACGGCCCCGGGAACCGTTCCGGCACACTGCCGCTTAATTTGCAGCTCGAACCCAATGACGCCCTAGGCGTCCACGGCAGCAAGCAGTTGCTTCCACTTCTGCTGCCGAACATCTCAGGGGTCGCATTTTGTCACATGGGGACACCAGTCCCCAACTGTGCGCCCGCGACCTCCAGTTGCCCCATTAGTCGCCTCTTACGACAGGCAGGGTATAGCGTGGCGAGATTCTCGTAACGCCCCCATACCACAGGGCGAGAGTCACCGATCATTTGTCACGTCGGCGCCTCCTACGTCTTCTTTGGCGGCGGGAAGGATCTGACCGCTCTCGATCCCTCTCGGGACTTTTCTTCTGCGAGATTACTTTCTCGCAGAAGTTAGCCACCGCACGCCAACACCTTAGACTGCCTACAATGGCCGAAACCACAGCCGGCAGAGAGAGGTCGGTCACATTTACCTCTATGAGAAAGGCGCACATATTACTAAGAAACATGCATGAGGACAAATGGAGATAAATGTTTGCTTCAATGTTAAATTTTGCTTAAGAACCCGATGTACCTGATAGCCCAAAATGTTTTTTTTTTTCAGGTGTTTGAAACCTACTAACCGACGAGGTCCGTAGAATCTGTAGCATTTATCCAAGGCAAAGAAAGCCGTAGGGCTTTCTTTATTTTAGAGTTAAGAGCAATGCTAATGGGCAGCCATTAGTTTAGGAATTCTCGGAGGATTTAATTACAGGACTCTTAGCCATAATTTATTTGTAATGTATTAATTTGTTTTAATTTTTTGTGTCAGTAAAATGGTATAGACAAAATATTTTAAATTGACTGAATTTAATCATTAAAAAATTAAATAAAAGAATACTACTAACTGAACTTAAACATATGAATAACAATTCAGAAATCCGTAATATCGAGAAATGTGATTTAAGAAAGAAAAAAAAATCATATTCCCTTCTACGAGTACAGTAATCTATGACCCTACACCACGCGTCAAATATATACAAGCGAACGCCTTTTGAATGACAAACGTCGTCAATCTAAAGCTTCCTGTAGATGGACATCCTAAACAATTTACAGCGCTCTAAAAGCGGACCAAGTTCAGGGACGATGCATTGTTAAGCGCTTAGCGCTTGATTTACTATAACACATTAACGTTTGTGACGTAGAATATGCAGTGTTTTACATTCATCAGATTAGAGACGAGAATTTCTGCAATTATAAATGCTAATCTCACATAATAGCAAATGGCTGAATGATGATAATTGAATACTGGTCATGATACTAAAATAAACAGGTGAAAGGAAAGGAAGAAAAGGAAGAGGAAAGAATATTGCGCCTTCCGCAATCTCATTCATCGAGAATTACTGCATTTTTTGAAGCGTTTCAGTGCTGCACAAACTATCAGAAATTACACTTGATGAACAATGATCGCAGATTGTCATAGACACTCCCGATATCCATGACCGACGCTTGCCAAACTCTGGAGAACAAATCAGTGGAGAAATCACAGAAAAAGAAATGATGAAAATACATCCGAAAGATTCACTACTCAGATGTGATATTAATCATTATGACAGAGATTTGAATAGGGGGAAGTGTTTAATTGCTGTCAACGTCCACAAACTTGGCAAAATTGCGCGACAATTAAACTTTCAGCAGTTACTGAATGTACGAAACTTCACAGTAACTTTGTCACTTTTCTGCAGTTTGTATAACACAGTTATCACACTAAAAGATTGGCTCATTCCTCATACACTTAATATGATATTAGGCTACCAATATTTATGGCATATTTATGTTCTACCTGAATACAGTGTATAAGTGATTGGTAATATAGAGCAGAACTAATATAAGACTATGGCTATTATGTAACATCCATTAAACAAATATGAAGCCATATTAACATACATTTTACATACTTTTGTAATTATATTAAAAGCATTTACTTACCACGTAGAATTATAAATTCAAACTGCGTATTTTAGATACATGATTCTTCAATTTACTCTTTACAAGAAATTTTACTAACAATAGATTTATTATGAATTCAATTAGACCTAAAACATTCCTTAGACATAACTTTCGTGTATTATTACTTTAATTCTACTTCTTAACATATCTTTATAACTGCACTGTCAACAAAAAACATCCCAATGTCACTGAAAAAGTTACAATTCTACGTAATTTTAATGTATTAAAAAGCAATAATCCAAATTCACCATCACAAACGGTTACCACTCGTTACGATTGTGGTGAAGGGTGGCCGTCTGGTGGATGGCAGCAGGTGGTATCGATCGCCACACCAAGGTCAAGCAAGGTGTAGCACAGTGCAAACACAATGAATTAGATACCAACAATACATAACAGTGCAATGACCTCTATAAAAACAGTAAGATTTTTTTACAATTACATATATTAATAAAAATACACCCAACAGTCAGATACATATTTCTGACCCCACATTAAGATCACTTAAGTCTTGTGTCGTGGGTATCAGAAGCTACGCGAGACTTTTTGGTCTCACAGACACCCAGTCCCGAGACAAATACTTGTGGGCCTCACAGATATTTGTCTCGGTGCGGGGATCGAACCCGCAGCCTCTCGTTTCACAGCCGGCGTCTAACCAACTCCGCCACGGAGGCTGTCAATATGAATGTGTGACTACATCGTCTGTTTGTTTTCAAGTTAGGAAGTCGATTATTTGTCTTTTGTTTTTCTATTTGATATTTCCACAGGAATGAATTTTCCTAAAAAACTGATATGATTCAAAAGATATTTCAAATTAATATTTGATTATGGAGGAATATTTTAATTTAATTTCTGAATGAATTAAGATTAGTTCTAAAAAAATTATTTTAAATTTTTCTTCTTTCGTTATTTCCAAGAAAATGAACACAATTTCGCATCACTAGATTTAATTTAATAGAAAATTTAAAAAACTTTATTGGATTCGATACGTGATAGGCATTCCCAGCCTGAATAGAGATTGTGATGGGTATATTTTGATCAATATTGAGTCGGTTAGAAAAATAAAACCTTTTGGCTTAGATTCCACTGAATCAATACTTTATACATTTGTTATTTCCTTTCCATTCGTTTTCGATTTTCTTAAAAAGCCTGGTGTAAGGCGGGTCTCAGGGCGAGAAAGTATCTTAAAATACTCTCAACTGTCACACACATCATATTTGCGATCCCAAAGTAAAATGCAAAATATGTCTGCAACGTTCTTATCAGAATGACAATGGATTTCCCGCAATATTTGTTTTGACCCATACATGGACCGAAACAAATATTTGTTGCTCACTTGAAAATCATTTGACATCTGATTTTATAGTCAGCATCTTGCCTATCAAAGCCATGTATAAATATGAGATCTTGTGTCACAATAAGTAGAAAGAACACTTTGAAAATGTTTACATAAATAAGGGCTTATTGTATAGATCTATACAGAGTGAGCCACGGTGATTTGATGGCAATTTGTCAAGGCACTATATTAAGTTGGCTTTAAGATTTCGTTCAGGACATTTTCCATCAACAAAAATTACTTTCTTCATTAAAAAAGCGACCTCACCAAACTGCAACTTGCACTTGTGTATACACCAGAGGATATTCAGCATTTGCTGATGTGGCTGGAACAAAAACCAACGGGACCTGCTGCTGGACGAATTAGATTTAAATATGCTTGATGTAGGTTTGGTTCAAAGTACTTTATCGAATCCGAAGTCAACCGTTGCCAAGAAAATAAGCCGATAAGTTAGAAAATTGTCAGTCAGACTGTTGAAATAAGTTTTCCTGTGTAATGTGTATACAGATACGGTGGGGATGGCATATCTTTTTTGGATAAAACCCCCAAATTAAACAAAGAAAAAAAAATCTTGCCTGTCAAATATCTGTATTTTGAGATTAAATCGTAAACCGTCGTGTCGACAGTATACAGTTATGTAAATAAAAAATACTCAGTAAAAATGTCGGAAATATTTTGCTATTTGGCGGGAGAAAAAGACATGGCAGTGGTACCTACCCAGGCGACCTCTCACATATGAGAGTCCTAACACCAGTATCCATATTAAACCCTCATTTAAAATCTATTACTGAGCCCAAAATAATTATTTTCACCAAGATATCTAATCAGCCATTAAACAAGTTTATTTACGCTTGTAAAGAGTTTCTTTAACACTCCTTATATTACGTTTTTGGGTCAAGATTACGAAAAAGATCCATTCAAGATGTAAAGATTAGTATGTATCTTTTTCAACAGATTATAAGCACCGTTAGTTTATATTTAATTTATAATATAATCCTGCCTCAAGCTGTGGAAAATAAACATGAGAAAATTTTCATTGCGGGTTTTAGGATATTATATCTAGATGTAGAACATTATAAAAATCAATTTATTTCACTGGCAACATTTATTCACAGATAGCCAGTCGACACTCTAGCTAGACTCTACTTCAGCGAGTAAAACACAATGGAAGAAAAACAAAATTACTATCGAATAATTGGGACCATTTCATAATTTATGACTAATTATAAATATTTACTCCATTCAGAGTCGAGCGAAAATTCCATCACAGTATAGCGATCACGCGATGTCAATTAAAATTTCAGGGTTTGCTCGCACTAACGTTACTACTCTACTCTGAACTGTGGCGTGTCGTGCATAGAGCCACTGAGGGAAAGGTCGTTCATTACGAGTTTGTTAACAAATAACTAATGGTTTTCACTCCTAAATCGATATTTGGACGAATTCATCGCATTAATGTAAATATTTGATGTAATTAGTATCTCTACTTTTATCAAAAAGTCCATATTGGAAAATACTTTATTAAATTCTTCATAAATAGTAAATCTGAAGTGTATTGAGTATTTTAAGATTTCTTGCAGAGTATATTATAGGCATAGTTTTGGGTACAGAATTTTTATCTGAGTAAAATTAGGTAGGTGCTTGGTGGCCTGTTAGTAACGGACAAGACGCAGCTGTCTACACGTTTACGGTGTTCGCAGGTTCAAATCCCAGGGCGCATCTCTGACTTTTCGGAGCTATGTGTGTATTCGTAATTAATCACCACGCATTATAAAAGCCCCTGGAGTTTTGGTTTTAACTCGTATGTTGCGCGATCTTTATAATAGGTTATAGATAAGACTTATAGGAATAACTATATTTTCTGTGTTAGTTTATAGCTTAGATTGCTATGATTTCTTGTGATTAGATAATATCTCAACGGCTTAGTGTCAAAGTATGGACAGTGAACCGAAAGGTCCAAAGCTATATTTTTTTTTTATTGCTTGAATGGCTAGACGAGCATGCCATTCGCCTGATGGTAAGTTATACGACCGCTAATTGTATTGTTTGTATTGTATTGTATCAGTCCATATACGTCCGACTGCTGGGCACGGGTCTACTCTACAATCAAGAGAATCGATAGAGAGTGGTTAGGCCATATAGCCCACCACGCTGGCCTAGTGCGGGTTGACCGACTTACATTAATTGAAATTGAAAATTTAATTTTTTTTATTAAAAATATATACCGTACCGATATATAAAATATGTACCATACCGTAGAAATTCTTTAACGTCGCTACGGTATGCAGATTTCCTCAAAATGTTTTTCTTCACCGTTAAAGTGCGTGATGATTGACTATCAATACACACATAACTCCGAAAAGTCAGAGATTTGCCCTGGGATTTGAGCCTGCGACCACCGTGAACATGTTTGCAGCCGCGTCTGGTTCGTTACCAACAGGCTACCACGCACTTGGACACGACCGCTCATGGACAGTAGAAAACTAAACAACACCATGAATTGCATAGCATTGCTTGGCATTACGGCAGCGACTGGATGCGTAAAGCAGCAGACCGGGCTCTGTGGCATACCTTGGGAGAGGCCTTTGTCCAGCAGTGGACTGCAACGGGCTGATGATGATGATGATGATGATGATGGCATTACAATACGCTCACCATCCTGAGAGTTTGCATCAGTACACTGGAACGTATGCGGGCAAATAACTGCGCAAACTTCGTTGAAATTTTCGATTCAAGACTGGTGCAAACTCGCGTTTGCGCAAACGCACTTACATGTGGTGACATAATGACAGGACATCGAAATTGTAAGTGCATCCGTGTTAACTATTAGTGCGGCCAAACAACTATAGTGTATGTGAGTATTACGTTTTTAAATCAGTGCAAATCTTAATACCTTGCAATTAAAATGTAGTACAAGTTTGTCATAATGGAATTAAATATTTAATTGAACAACAATTGTTTGATTAATGGGACCCGGAAACAAGTCATTTGCATGACGTCCAACTGTTCGTTACATAATAATTCATTGGCAATTTATTGGGCTCGAGTCATCTGTTTACAATTTGCATTGATGATCATTTGTTTAATTTTTAATTCATTACACTCCCCTTTCAAATACTTTACTTTTCTACAAATTTTAGCATGATAATAAAACTACTGATATTCCTATTTTAATCGCAAATATTTTCTTCTTTCTTTGCAACAAAGTTTTAGTACATTTTTCGAAATCACAATAAAATACTTCAAATCAAAATATCTCTTTACTTACGGAATCAAAGGGCTGAATCTTATCAAATCTGTCAAGGTTATTATGGTCAATGCCGTGCCTCGTCCGGGAACGTAACGTAACCGCGTCGGCGACGTCGCGGTGCCGCAGTCAAATGTCATATTACTAACCGACGTTCGTTACGGCCAGGGGTCGTCAACACTGCGCCTTAAGCTTATTATTTGTGTTTTTCTAGGAGGATAAAAGGATTTCGCCTAATTCATATTAGTATAATTAATGTAGGGTAGGAGCATTTCATTTTGAACAAAACCTTTTTTATTTGTAGGAGTTTATGGTCAGGTGCATATGTATGTATGCATGTGTGTTCTTTATTTATGGATTTTTGGAAAAGAGTTTCACTTAAACTATTTACTTAACATCTTTTTGAATATAGTATGCGTGTGATGAACGTAAACTTATTTCTAATATTTGCTTTTTTAGATTTTTAAATGTCATGTTTGACATTTTCGGAGTAAATATATCAATGGTTGACGCGATCCGCACACGTTGATACTCGTCATCGTCTCATTAGAATGTCCACGTGCGTTCAAATTAACTATTTTGGGCACATCGACGTCAATCTGGATGTTACAAGTATTATGCTTCATTAGCCTCTCTCATACATTAATCCTCTTTCAAATTCTGCGTAGGTACTACAGTTTTTCAAACAGCTTTTACACAATATATTAAAAAAATATTGGAACGAAGTTCCTTATCGCGCGTTGCGAAAGGGGGCTAGACGGAAAAAATTAAGACCAAAAGTAGTACCGACACTTTTATTCCACGTTTGAGTTTGACATTCTACATTAGGAACTTATTTTTTGTTTTTAATTATTTGCTTATTATTTTATATTTTAACCGACTTCAAAGGAGGTTATTAATTCGTTGGGTTTTTTATTATTTATGTATAGTTTTTGTATAATGGCTATACAGTGTCTAATGTATAGTCTACGTAATGATTGTTATTATAAGAACGAAGTTTTGGAACGAAGTTCCTTATCGCGCGTTGCGAAAGGGGGCTAGACGGAAAAAATTAAAACAAAAGTTGTAACGACACTTTTTGCTATAGTTGTAAGCCGTGCGGCGTGCGCGTATTTCTCTGTGTGTCTGTCTGTCTCTCTCTCTCATAGAAATCACGCCAGTTATTTTCGTTTCGTCTTTCTATTTCGCATTGAACAGTGTGGTATCGCGATGATTATTTTTGTTGAGTTTTGGTTTTTTGTACATGATAAATAATAAAAAATAATAAATCGAACTTCGTTCCATCTGGGTGTCCCTTGACACCTCTCAAGTTTTTTTTTATTTGTTATACATTTTGGATTTGTATTTGAAATAAATAAGTTTGTTTTATTTCTCGTCGCAAGCATTTTGTTTTCAATATGTTTTCCTCAAACATCTTCTCACGTTCTGCATTTTTTTTTATTTCGTCCTGATTTGTTAAGCTTCTGATTAATGTTTCTCGTTAGTTTTTAATTATTACCTTGTGACTGGATCAAACAATTTTACCAGAATAATGGGAAATTGATTTATTCATACATGTTTCATACGTAAGATTCCTTCCGCTGTCACCATAGCAACAGCTGTAACAACAAATGAATCATCACACAATTTAATACTATTTGTTTAAATGACGAGTGTGAATCATATATTCCTAAGAAAAAGTTGGTTGCAACTGTCGAGTCGGTGGGTGGGTGTTTGGTAGTCGGCCGAGGCACGCAACACGCCGCCCGCTGGCAGTTTTCAGTTAAAACCATCACGGGTGCCGATCGGTCCGGGCACCGTGTATAAACAAAATAGTGAAGTGTGTGAGTGAGTGTCATATCAAACAATATCACAAAGGATGCGTCGCTCTTTAATACCAGTATTTTTTTGCTGGTGAGTTTTTTCGTGTTTTCCCCGAGTTCGAACTTTATATCCCAGTTTTGACGTGTCGATCTTATCGTGCTAAATATGTGAAGTACATTGTTATAATTTGTATTTTTGTGTTTTTTCAAAAACGCAATATCTGTTACAATGTTTTGGTCACGTTCGGTCGAGTCACGAGTGTAACAAAAGAATTAATTACTAAGAATTATCATTAAACTTATCCTTATTTTGAGGTTCATATTCCTATGCTGTTAGAGTTCAAAATTGTTTAAAGTCAGTACCAAAGATCTTTGTTTGACCTAGTAGACTTTGTGTAAATCTAAAAACAAATTACAATTATTTTAAATGGTGGTTGCCAATGTTAATAACAAAAAAACATCACAATCCGAATTGTACATTAAAATATATGTTTCGGGTCTGCGTGTTTGTGAGGCCGAAAAGCCTCTTGTAGTCTCTGATACCTACAACACAAGACTCGATTTTCTTGTGTGAGAGATTGTAAACAACAGTATGAAATCAAGCCGAGATTCCGATGATTCTTAGAAAACTCAAATATAAAAGAGAATAGTGTAAATATTTTAGAAAGTGGTGATGTTTTGAAAGGTATCCAATAGAATTTCCTGGTATTCCTTTTAACACCACTTCGGTGAAGTAATAAATCGATTGGAAAAATCTTATAATATTATTAACGCGTTTATTATTAATCTTTCTTTCTTCTTTTCTTCTTTTATATACTTTAAAGTCTTTACATATGTGTGCATTTGAGTAAATATTAGATTAATAAAAGATTTTTTCCAGTAATAGAATTGTACCCACATCCTATATTCTCCTAGTAAATTAGCTCTACATAATCAACACACACACAACAACGATCCAACAGTAAACCTTTGTGTCATGGATATCAGGGTATCAGGGTATCTTTGTTTATTGGGTATTAGGAACCGCAAAATATTTTTTCGGGTCTTAAAACAACATCCAGACAAAAATATTTGTGGATCACAAAAACATTGGCCTCTGCGCAAGAATCGAATCTGCGGCCTTCCGTTTCACTGCGGAGTCTTAAGCCATAGAACCAGATATTATTCCAGTGGAACCAGGTACTTTGGTTTGCTCAATATCAGCAATTTTTCAGTACATCTATTTCTCCCGCCAAATACCAGCGTAAATGCACTGTTGTGTTCCAGTTTGGGGGAAATTCTATCCTGAGTAACTACTGAACATATTGAGACTTAACATCTAATGTCTCAAGATGGCAAGCGCAGTAGAATGCCAAGCAATGCTTTACCATCAGGCGAATGGCAGGCAAAAAAAGTCAAGTATTATAGATGTAGTACATAGTCCTCCTGAATCACTATTTCATTTCGTTGTTAACCTTGAATTAGTTTAATTGCGTATTTTGTTAATTTAACGTTATCTTCCAATCTATGCGACCAAACAACGATTGGGTTGAATCCTGTCTTCATAATTTCATTTTATTATCTGGGAATTTTGTTAATGACAGCAAAATTATCATTGTTTTAAATATTATGATATTTTACCTGTTAACTAAATGTATGAACAACTGAACAAAGAGCGCTTTTTTGATAAAAATACGAAAGATATGTTAATGTTATGAGTTACAATTCTTTAGATATCCAGATGATAAATATTTTTCTAGTACATTATTCTCACATATCTAACGATTTGGTCAGCACAAGTCTGATAAGTCATGTCTGAAAAGCAGCCAACCAGCGCTATTCCTTTCAACTTGATTTATACATCCTGAAATCTTGAAGTGAAAATTTATTTTCTCATATATAAGCTCTGTGATATGTGATATTGGATTTTTCTATTCATTATCAGCCCAAAGTCAGGAATTTATGCCCGATATGGCGATAGATTCGCCCCTATCACATTATGGGACGGAACATACAAGACGAAATGTGGGTGTCCTAGTAGCACCACGGCCTACCCCTTTTAGGAAAAAGGCCTGAGTTTGTATAAGTATTAGAATCAGTTCCGTAGTTCCATACACTAATCCCTATATACAAACAACTAGTAATTATACTTATTTTTAGTATTGGCATAGATAACGATATTTTGTCCTTCATTTGTCATTAAATATTAACATTGTTGTTTAGTCACTTTGAATAATATTCTATGTCTGAAATATAGAATGTTTAATGGGTATGTCTTTCATTACAACACTACAACTCTATGTGTGCTTGTGAGCTCATAACTTCAGAACCACATAACCTTTCTTTACAGCATGAATATAAAAAATATATTTTCAAGGCTTCATACGTAGTTGATACATGAATGTAACCTTGGGCAATGGTAAAACAATATACGTGTATAACTAGATAGATAGATAGATAAAAACGTTTATTTTGGCCACAATAAACACACAAAATAATCATATATAAACTCACGCATTTATTCCAAAAGGGGTAGGCAGAGGCGCCACCAGGACACTCACATTTCAACGACCACGACGATCGGATCGCAAAAACCAATTAACTTTGAATTTTTAATTTAATAATTGAAAATTAAGGGTAGTTAAATTGTAACAGTTACTAAGCGGATGACTAATACCTCAGTCCGTTCCGTGACCACGAAAGCTGTAAAGTAATCGAAACGTCGCGTCGTCGGGAAGTTAAAAAATGTAAAAATTAAACCAAATCGCGATTAAATTCGTAAAGTTAGTTTTATTTCAATTGTATTCGATTTTAAAATAAATATATTAAATAGTACAGAAATATGATTAGAAGTAGGTAGTATTAAAGCGATCCAATAGGCGCGAGAAGAGAAAATGCCAACATTAAAAAACACAGGAAAATCCAGGCCGCGTCACTAGTAACTAAAATGAGTTCATCGCCTATTGTTTATATTAACTCGCTTAATATTCGTTTTAAAATATTAAGACAAACACAATTCGTCATGCAAGTCGACATTTGTAATGCCTTTGCACTTTTTTATATGTCTTGTTTTTTAACCATAAAATATTTATAAGCCATGGACTACGGACTTGCATCGCATTCGTTTTAATAATATTTAAACCACAGTTAATTGTTAAATATTCAGCAATTTTCATTTATTCGGTTACTAATAACTCAGATTTGAGAGCCGAAGAGCGCAGTGCTTCTTAATTTTTCGTCAAAGATACGGTTGGATAATTTTATATCTTAGTTTTAAATTGTGCGCGTCGATATAAAAATATTAATTAAACAAAATTACTTTAATTAATAAACCAGTTTTGTGTGTTTTATATCGGTTTAAAAATCATAGTGTAATTAACAAACCTTGCAATTTTTTCCCCCGAAATTTCGGGTTTCTCAACCTCCAATTTGTTATTGATTAAACTTCGAAAACATTTGGGAAATAATTGATTACGACGATGTTGTTTTAGGTGAGTATTCAATTAAAATTTATTGCTAAGAAATCGCACCTTTCCTTTCTTTTCACAGTTTGATTTCCCTTTAATCTCAAAGCTCCGAAAAACCCTGACGATTTCCAGCATTGCATTTTGTAGTTGTTCTTGCAATAATATTCAATCTAACGCAATGAATGCCACGCATGCCCAAAGGCCTACCAAAATTCTGCTTCAATATGCGAAAACTCGTATAAATTTTAATAACGTGCTTCACATATTGAAAAAATTAATTGCTTTCGTTTGTCAATGAATATTTGTTATTTGTTTCTTGACTCGGAGCTATATATTGTATGAATTATATTAAATGAAAAGTTATAATGTATCGGTGATGTTAATAAATATCGATTTAATTAGTATGTATGACGTAATTAGGAAGTACAGCTACGCTGGTGACTAGTAAGACCGATAAAGTCTTCTTCTTAACTCTAACATCTCAAACAAATGTAGATGTTAATTGCCTATGATGATGATGACGTAATTATAAGATTTTTTCGGAAATGATTTTTTAAACTGGCATGAGAAAATCACCAATCACTTAATGGTCAATGTAGTGTAATCTAAAAAGGGTATCCACCGGCAAGAGATACATATCTCAAATAGTTAAACAGATTAATGAGTGCTTGTGTATTTCGACAAACTTAATCTGTGAAGAGACCCACTTGGACGGGTTTTTACCTTAATGTCCATTTTATATAACTTCACTTACACTTACACAGTCAACGGCAATAACATCAGTTAGGTACTGTTAAATTAAATTTCAATCATTCATTTGAAAACGCGATATAACAATAAACAGCGATTCCCTAGGAATCCCCTCAAAAGTAAATTGAATGACGAGAATTATGCGAGTTTGCGGCCTCGGATGACGATCTTCATTACATCATCAATACACATACGTTCCGTCGTTGACATTTCTCACAGACATATGAGCAATTACTGAGCCAGTTACCGCTCGCCGCCTCATCCGGGAAGGATAAGCACGAAATCAGGCGTAAAGTGGTCTCAAGGGGAACTGATGATTTACAGTTGTCTACCGATCTTCCTTGAGGGTTGAAAGCGTGAGCCGGATTTCGATCACGTTGATATAATTCAGATGAATATACTTCCAACACTGGTCGATAATTTTGGTCAAGTAAAGGAGGAAACGAATAGAAATGAGGAACGAGGAGGACGGCGACAGTTCTTATTTTGCTGAATACTTGAACGGTGATAATGATGCTGTAACAAAGTGAATCAAAAAGATTATACAGGAACCTGAATCATTTCTGGCGGTGGCAGGAGGTGAAAATAAAAAGCCATTGTTTAGGATTCTAAATTTTTTTTAAATGAAATCAGTTGCAACAGAAATACGACAACTGTCTTAACCAAGCAAACTTCCGTATCCTATGGAGTACTCAGAATATTATAGTGATTATCCCAAGAAATAAAGAGAACTAGGCACTGTTTATGTGTTCTAGCATAGACAATGACACTGAAATAGTATTAAACACTGTATCTTGGCAGCTATCGAGAGCCAATCAACTTGTTTCTAACCCGCAGCAGAATAAAACAGAAAGAAATTAAAGAAAAGTCGGAAACAAATATCTACTTCCGCTACGCCAAAAGTTTTGTAACATTCTGACCTTTGTAAAATCAAATACCAACCATCACGTCAATTAAAACTGAAAACTCCACAAACGTTTCATATTTAGTTTGTAAAGTCCTTGAAATCGACATGCGACGTAATAAAACCAGAATCGGTTTCATACAAGACAATTCACTTATTCAAATTTAATTTGTACCTAGTGGGTATCACGCAATGCTCATTACAGTTATGATTGTCATTCAAGAATTCCACACAAGTGGAGTTTATATGTGTGGAGCACGCGACCTGTTTCTAGAATATTGCTGGTTAGAAGTTAAGGTTCCAAATCGCTTTTCAACAATAGGATTTGTACTAGAGCGAACACCGGTAAGGAACTATTTGTGGTATTTCTCACTGTTTTCAAGGGTCTTAAAGTCTTAATATTTATTACCGAGAATGATAAGACGAGCAGGTCACTAACCTGTAGGTAAACGTCTCACCAAGACTTTAGTTATAATCTCTTTATGCCTAGTAGTTTCTCAATAAAATAAATAAATACACCCAACAGTCACATACATAGTCCTGACCCCACACTAAAATCGAGTCTTGTGTCGTGGGTATCAGGAACTACGAGAGACTTTTCGGTCTCACAAACACCCAGACCCGAAACAAATACTTGTGGTTCACACAAACATTTGTCTCGGTGTGGGGATCGAACCCGCAGCCTCTTGTTTCACAGCCGGCGTCTAACCAACTGCGCCACAGAGGCTATCGATGGTTTTCGCAATAGATTAATTGTACTTTTTATTTGTAAAGGTATTCTCTCACAGTACTTTAGATACATGTTCAACACCTTATTGCGAATATGAGCAGTCCGCGCATCATATACTGTGGGAGTGTAGTCTTTGGCAGAATGAGCGTAAAACCATGCTAGATAGTATGCAAATAACATCTGGAGTTGTATACTACACGGACCTTGTGGAGACTAGGAAGAATTTCCGTGCTTTCCGGCGATTTTGCCATACCTATTATTGGAATCAAGTATAACAGCTTACATTATAGGTCCCATTTAAATATTATAATGACTAATCCGTGGTGCTTTACAGCTGGCTTATCTGGCTGTAAACGTCTTTATGCGAGGTTATTTACCTCTTTAGTTCATTGTTTTTTGTCACCCGCTTTATTAGGGAGGGAAGTGGACAATAATTTATTTCCAACTCCTCCTATTAATTTAACTTTTTTGATTGATTTCGTTGCGGGATAAAGACAAGTTAGACATTCCCGGAGACGCGCTGGGCTTCAATGTTCAGTGTCATTAAAATGCGTGCCACTGTTGATCCTGGCTTACAGGAGTTGCAGTGGCGGGTGTGAGGGCGGGACAGTCTCCTAGTACTTTAGATATTGGAGTTTCACATCTAAATTGAATTTATTAGTTACTAATAACTTAAAATATTTAACAACTATTAAGTTTTTTTGGAGGTGAAAAAGCTAGTGCTAGTTTTCATGCCACGGGAAGATTCAAGACGAGGAAGTTAACAAATACATGCTTGAATTGAATGGAAACTCTACATCATTGTAGTGCCCGAGTATCAAATAGTCTATTAAATTCCCTATAATTTAATGTAAAGATGATCCAATTTATTAATATCAGATATCTATAATTTGGTTTGTAATTTGATCATTAGTTTGATAGACTTCTCATATCTTCAAAGCTTGTTTGGCGATTCCTAGGATATATTGGTATTTTTCCCTCCAATACTTTATTTTATCTTTCACAAGCGATGATGAGTTAAAATAAATATGAGATATTCGTTTTAAAAGACCAACTCTTGTAAAACAGACTGTCGTCCATAATTTTCATATAACTGGGATACGGTTCTATTACTCTGCGGTAATTTACTCATCAAACAGATGTTTGTACACAAAGACTAATCATATATTATCTAATAATAATTCGACATTGCCATGGTCTTTTAGTGAAACGCTCTTAATTAAATAATAATTAATAGTACCCTCAAGCATCTTCAATATACACTCTAAATCTACTTCATAAGAACTATTTTCAAACGATTCGGTAATAATTCAACTATCCAGTATAATACTATGCTTTATTAAAATGCTCTGGTTTGTTGTAACGAGTGGTGACCGGAACAAACGCTGTTTGTAGGAACAATGGCAACCTTTGGTTTGGTTATTTATTTAATTTTACAATTGGAGACTGTCCCGCCCTCACACCCGCCACTGCAACTCCTGTAAGCCAGGATCAACAGTGGCACGCATTTTAATGACACTGAACATTGAAGCTCAGCGCGTCTCCGCGAATGTCTCACTTGTCTTTAACCCGCAACGAAATCAATCAAAAAGTTAAATTAATAGGAGGAGTTGGAAATAAATTATTGTCCACTCCCTAATAAAGCGGGTGACAAAACAATGAACTAAAGAGGTAAATAACCTCACATAAAGACATTTACAGCCAGAGAAGCCAGCTGTAAAGCACCACGGAATAGTGATTATTACATTTAAATTTACAATTATTTTCTTTAAGTGCTTTTATTCTGAACCATCCTTTTCGATTTCAGTGTGAACTGTCCGCATATGTCATAAGTTCGGTTTCAAGGTCGGTTTATAATTTAATGTGTGCCAGTTTCTATAATAGCGGAATTACCAAGATTGTGAGACAGGCGCTCGGTCGAAAAAAAAAGACCAATATTTCTGTTATCCTCACAAATACAACTGAATTGAGAACTTCCTTCTTTTTTAAAAATCATTGCGACGAACTGGGTAGCGGCAGCTTGAAAAGGAGGATTGTTTCATGAATAATTATTGTCATGTTAAGAAATATTTTAATAATCTTCATTAATATTACAAAAACAAAAACCATAGCAAAAATTCCTAACATTCACAATCCGCGTCTTTTAAATTTTGACTAATAAAAACTGAACAATCTTCAAAGAATGTGTGCCGCGGTTCGTATATAAGTTCAGCTATTTTATAAAGTGCTCTGATATTTGTAAGACCTTTACGAATGTTTTGTTGACTATTAGCCTACTTCTAATTAGTCACGTGAGGAGATAAATTTTTAAATTCGTTACCTTGAAAATTTCAGTTGTTTCATTTTCTTATGTAATATTAAAGCTTGCCTACCCCTTCGGGGATAAAGGCGTGTGTTTATGTATGTGTGTATGTTACAATTGTCCGCCTTATCGCGCTTCAAATTCCGCACGTTAACTATAGTTACCTTTATAGTAAACCACTGAGACAATAATGAGTGTGAACCCGTGACTATTTCCACTAATTCAAGATATATAAAACCGAAAGGGATATAACCTATTACCTACGAGAGACCAATAATTACCTCATAGCAATGACCGCTCAACATCCAAAAACCAAAAATGACCGGGCGAATAGAGGGCATGAGATCAAGAGGCGGAACAGAAAGAGACGGATCAGATCCTCACCACAGTCATTACGAATGTGGCTGAAGCGGTTAATGTCGCCAAAAACCAGACCAGATGGCACAACATGCACGGAGGATCGTTTCCCTGATGACTCACGATCCCCAGCATAGGGGAATCGACGCAAGGAGGAGGAATGACCTCTCAGTCCTTTGATTTATCTACAGACTACCCAATTTAAGACTATATTGTTATCAGTCAGCAATGATTGACGTCATTGGAATATAAGTTCAGCAAATTCAAAATATAGGTTGAACAAATTAAATTAAAGTAGATAAAATAATATAAAATGAAATTCGCATCCATCTCAAATCGTGTTTAATCTAAAATAACATAGTAGAAAGGGGAACACAAAAAAAAATGTGAACCGCATTCCAGCTAGGTTCACAGATATTTCCGACCGGCTATATGTACGTATGTTTTTGTGAATATCAAACCTCCATTGTTGATAAACAATAAAATACAAAAGAAAACTAAAAAGGACACTCAATGACATGTGAAAAAGGCAAGTGACCGTTTTGTGTTTTAAACTTCATAATGCAAACTTACAGTGTGCCAACATATCTATATGAACTTAGATATTATTACAATAGTTTAACAAAAATAAAACTTTGCATATGTTATGAAATATATTAAACGTATAACAATGACTTTATATCGTTGGGAAATAAACAGACGGATCTGTAGTCTGTACCATTATAATAAGGTTATCTATTTGTTTTTAACTTTTGTTTTGTTATTTAGACGAGCAGGTCACTCACCTGTAGGTAAACGTCTCACTAAGACTTTAGATATAATCTCTTTATGCCTAGTAGTTTCTCAATAAAATAAATAAATATCTACACCCAACAGTCACATACAGTCCTGACCCCACACTAAAATCGAATCTTGTGTCGTGGGTATCAGGAACTACGAGAGACTTTTCGGTCTCACAAACACCCAGACCCGAAACAAATATCTGTGGTTCACACAAACATTTGTCTCGGTGCGGGGATCGAACCCGCGGCCTCTCGTTTTACAGCCGGCGTCTAACCAACTGCGCCACGAAGGCTGTCAAATATGTCACTAGCTACAATGTCTTTCAACCGGAATATAACAGTGTTTACAAATTGATCTTTAACAGTAGGATAAGTTTAAAAAGCGCTAACCTATATAGCCCCCAACAGGAGAAGGAATCTCCCTCTCTTGCTCGATTGTAGAGTACTCAACTACTGCCTTTTCAAGGTTAGGTTTTTCAATGTTAATAAAAAAAATTGCCCACACTCGCTTAACGTAAAGACCAACCTTCACTCAATTTCCCAACAATAAAACTAGCCTTTTACGATTTGCGTATACAAATGTAACATTTCTATATTACTAACATTCACCTATATCTAATTTTCAACGAAATTCGTCTAGAAATTCAATAACAGAAACGTGCGAGGTGTTATGACACCGAGACGTTTAGTCGGCCATGTAATTGAGGATGCAGGTTTGTTCCCACTGGAGCTGACGGTGATGTCTCAATTTACATATTTGCTAGGCAATTTGTTAGATGAAACGAAGATTATGCATTGCTGCCACAGATTATCCTATCTGAACGATGATATACTGGCCGCAAAGAATTTAAAAAAATAATGTGAAAGGAATTAAGATTTTTTTTTTGAATATCGAATACAGTCAAGTTTTGTACAGATGTTTTTTTTAATAACAGCTTGAATACTTTCATAGGAGATTGAGAAGTACGTTTTATAGTATTTTTAATTGACTTAGTAGTATCGCAATTTATACTTTATAGTTTACAATGTATTTATGAATTAATCTAAAAAAATAAGATTATTTATGTGTGCGTGTCATATATATGTCATAAACACAAAATTGCGATAAAATCTAATTTAAGTTTATTTAACAAAAGTAGAATAATACAAATATTTTTGTAACCATCTTAAATCCATGAATGGCAGAATTATGTTTTTATAACAAGCTCGTTAAACTTGCTTGTTAAGACTGTGATTGTTATTTATTTTGCCGTAGTCATTAGACTGTAATTATGATCCGAGTCTGTTTTTTTACTAATTATAAAACTATCAAACATGGCATCTTGAGTTTTGTTCGAATATTATTCTGTTAATAAAATCTTATATTCAGATAAACTCTTAAATACAAGACCTGTTTTGTGAATCGAAATGTAAATGTAAATCAAACCCTACCCAAGGGCCAGTTTAAAAGTTCCCTGAACCGACGAGAATGCATGAAGATATTGAAAAAGTGGACGAAGCAAAAGTAGTACGTCAGGATCAAGCAAAGTGGAGATCCATAGTCTCTGACTACCCCTACGGGATACAGACGTGACGTTAATGTATGTATGTACGAACTCAAGTATTCGCTCGTTTCCTTTGGAAAATTAATATCATAACTTCTTTCAAACAGCCAGAATCGATAATAATTAATCAAATTAATTCTTTTCAAATTTAGAATTGACTACTTTTTTATTGGAATATACAGGGTATATCAAGACTGCGACCGAAAACGAAGCCGTGTGGTAGTTTTTGTGGTTACAGACACAATGCAAATAAAAATTTCGGAAAATAAGCGACAGATTTTTTTTTGCAATTTTTTGAAAATCGTTGTGTTTGGGTAGTAAATACCTAGTTATTGCGAAAATAGTAATTTAAACCCTATCGTACCATTGCGTCTTAAAAAACAAAAGGTGTACATAATTATTTTAGGAAAACTATGTATTTATCACCCAAATACGACGATAAGTAAAAAATTACCAAAAAATAGTTGACGATTTTTTTTGCGAAATTTTTAGTTGCATTATGTCTGAAGTCACTAATACTACCACCTGGCTTCGTTTTCGGTCGCGGTCTTGATATACCCTGTATGTATTCCAAAATGTATCGGGTTCATTGTATAACTTAATATTGCACGAAAATTTGCCTGGAAATTTTCCGAACAATCGCTTGCCTTTTTGCAAAATTTTCCTACGGTAAATATGTTTTTGCGAGATCAAATTGAAAGTCCTAACCACGCACTTTGACTAAGATTGCCCGAACTAAAAATTAAATGCCAAGAACAGGACTTAGCAGTTTTAAACCTATGTATGCTAATTTAATTAGCTTTTTATATTGAAATATATTCATACATACATAAACTCACGCCTTTTCCCTAGAAGGGGTAGGCAGGGGCGCTATTAAAGCATCCACATTTCGCCGTGTATGTTCCGTCCCACGATGTAATAGGGGGCGGGCCTATCGCCATAAGAAGATTCACATGGAATTCAATTAATATAATACAACAGTATACTAGTAAAAAATTAACACAAGCTACTGGCTGGTCGGCAATTTCCTCGGTTTGGTATCGATCATAAATCGATAATATTTTATTACTAAATAATAAGTTCTCGGCGCTAATGGAACGTCCATCCAATCAGTCAATGGATTTTTGTATAAAATATAGATGGGTATTGCTATAATTATCGATTTAATGAATACATACAGTTTCGTGCAAGAAGTAACAAAACACTCGAATATTAGGTTTGAACGAAATTGATATCGTAAATCCTAAAATTAAAAATATTAATTGATATTTTTTTTTTGTGAGAATACAATATGAATGTTTATTTCACGCAAAGCTACAGAGAGTATTTTAATTAGGCTTTATAGTATCATAGATTATACGTCAAAATAAGCCTGATATGGCCGATAATATAATAATATTTTAATGATTATATTATAAAATATGTAATGTAATAGTATTAACATGTCCAATATAATATAATGTGAGAACAAAACTATTATGATTTTTTAAACAACAACGCCTGAATATTTTAGAAAATCTGTATCTAGAAATATTTTGCAACGGGCTAGTCCTGTAAAATACTCAATTCCGTGTTATTAGACTCAATAAGCACTTCCTTTCTTCCTTAATATACTATATTGTAATCTATAATTGTATCTTGGTCACAATTATCATTATTATTTTTACGATGAATGTTGCGTAAACTATTGTTTCTTACTGGTCTCTTCTTTATTCATGCTTTACTATTATTTACTGTCATTAAAATTCTTTTCTTAAGAGATATAAAAACCAGGTCTATTATGCTGTACAGTTGATAGATTGTTGTCAGCTGCAGTGGCTTTTTAATTGAAAATTATATTATAAAAATATTTTGTTCCAGACTAACCGGAGGCATTGGAATGTCCCCGTACGCGCCTACGCGTCCAGACCCTGACCTCAACAATGGTTCCCTGCACATGGCCGACCACACTGTTTTTCTTAATATGGTAAGTAAATTTATTAATTTGAGTTGGTGTCCCCAATATGGCACATAAAGTTCAGTGTTGGCCAAAATGCATTACATTGATGTCGCAGAAGAAGATATGGGAGTCAATAGTCTTAAAACAGGGGATTCCAAAAATTGTGCGAAATAGAAAATTTTGAGCTGGAAGTCGAATCCTAGCACCAATAATTAAAACATAACAGATAAGTAATAAAGAAAAATACACACTATACGATAATGGAAGAAGGTAAACTAACAGATGAAGTAACATAAAATCTATTAAATTAATTGTGATTGCCGTCATCAGACATAGAAATTCCACTGCGGATCATATTAAATCTCACTCAAGAGTGTATCTACAGCTATAAAAAAACCACTGTTTCTGATATCTTTCATTCATCCGCTTACTTAATAAAAAGACGAATCAAGTACATTTCCTGAGGTCACGTTGTTTGCTCCCAACCTTTATCCAGTCAGAATAGCTCGACGTCCTGTCAATTATCTCGTGGCGCTTCAACGGCCGTCTCAAACCAACTATTGAATTAAACAACATAATAGTGGACAAGTAGACATGCTCTGTTATGGTGAACACTGCGCTTGCACAGTTCGTTTGCGTTATATCTCGTCCTATTTTTGAGATGAAATATTTTTTTTATTTTAGAACATTCTTTAATTAAAATTTTAAAAGTTTTTAATAGTCTGCCAGCTCTATTCAAATTTCAAAATGAGTATTTGAATTCGTCTCAAAAGTAAGAAACACGTTATATTAGTTTTTGTATACAGTGTTAATGCACTTATTGCAGAAGTGAATTTTGCTGAAAAATGTATAGATAATCTTTTCTTACAAAAAGTAGGCATTCGGACAAAATGGCTTTAATGAGGGATATATTTACATCTATCACACTACAATAATCCACAAAAAATATATTTCGATATTGTAGACATTTTCCTATTACCATGCAGCTACAGATATTTTAAAACAGCAAATTTTCATTAATGACGTATTTACAAAAAAGTAGTGGTCAGAAACGACAATCTAAAACCTCATGAATCGTTTTAATTAAAGCAAACGTAAGAAACTTTCCAGCCGTTTCATGTCTTTTATCAGAGCAGAAGCAGTTAACAGGCGTCGCGTGCGATGCGTCTTATCACGTAGCTTCTTATCAGTGAAGGTCGCGGACATCGTTAGACTACACCTAGTCTGGTCCCACCTCTCCGATGTCTGACATTCGATACACTCTCGGCCAAGGAGAATGGCGCAGTCAGTTTGGTAAAATAGTTTTTTTAACACGATTTTGTCTTTTACTAGCTTCAATTGTGGCCTTATGTATGTGACGGAGTTTTTGAACTCGATTTTAGAGAATTCCAAAACATCTTATAAATTTGAAATTTTAACATTTAGCAAACACTAATAGAAATACAGTACCTATTTTTAAAAAATGGGGTGACTTTTTATAAAATGAATGTTATTCACTTCATTTTGTAATCCTAAACTCAATAACAATAATTATTTTTTGGTTGGGTTTTTACTAAAGCTTGTTTTTAAAATGTGTAACATTTTTTAAATAAATTATAATCTTAACAAACGGAGGTCAAATTTTTATTCAAATTAGTGGCATTTCTCAGTACTCAGATTTATTGTTTAGATTTAATCTTTATAATCTTAATTATATCATATTCATGATCTTCGTTTTTGATGTGACGTCGGTCAGTGTTTTCAATCCCACCTATTATCTTCGGTTATATAAATTTGTTGTAAAAAGTTGAATTTTGTTTTAATCAAATTCTATAAAACTTTTTACCAAGTATCTCAAACTATGTCTCTTTTTGGAGATAACAATACAATACATTAACAAAAAATATGCCACATACTTTTGCATAAACATCTTCAACTACTTCATTTATGCCATTATAACGTAGGTACACCACTTTCGTTTAATAACCATTTCATTATTTTTATACTTCACAAAAGTAATCTGCAAAGTCACTGGCGTGCACCATTCAATTGGCCTTAAGTGTAAACTTAGCCAAAGTTCAAGGTGGGAATTGCGGTAGAGTAGCCATCTCATCAATCTTGGCCATTGAAGACATTCAGGGCAATAACGTTTCGCTTATCTGACCCTGGATAAATAGCCCTCACCTAATGAATTGCCGAACCTCCGCGGCCTTCAGTTTTGAAGGAATAAATTTAAATTCAGCGACCTGATACTTTCGGACTAATGTAACTAAGTTTTAAAATTTGTTTTCCAAATTTGGTAATTTTTCTTAATTTGAATGGTAATTTTAACTTTAATTTTAGTAATTTGGTTTCTCAAATAATTTAACCACACTAGCTAGCTTTTTATAGAGAGACTAGCGGTCAGGCCCGGCTTCGCCCAGGTGCAGATAATTTATAAGTCCACATCAACAACATAATATTTCGCGTTCCGTCACAGCCCGTCCCGTTATATCCCGTTCTGTCCCATCTTATTCTGTCCCATGACGAAAAGCAAGCAATTCTGTCCCCTTCTTATCCATTTCAATTTGAAAGAGTAACAAGTATGTGTATATGAATTGAATTCCGGACTCATCCCACGGACCACTACAATTTTTAAAAAGATAGAATTTTTTGAAAATATCAAAAGTTCATAAGTCTTACTCAGTCGACAAATCGATACTCCAACTAATGTCCAGCCAGGGCGATTATTTCAAGCCACGACTTTCCGACTTTGATTTACGACCGCTGTCATCAAACAATGCACACAGCATGCCACGAGCACATTTTCACAATTCATAAAGTTCTGTCATTCATAGCGATAATAAATTAACCACTGAAGGTCGGTGTGAAGGGCAAGGTCATCCGATGGTAGATAGCATCGGTGGTCTGTTTCCGCGCAGTAACGGAGCAATTTCCTACCACTAAACCGAGGTTGCCTTTTGAAAATATAGGATTATTATACGGTGCATCAAATAACTCATTCGTCTCTCTGCGGATATGGGCTATTGTCATTGCTTTAATATAGGTAGATTTCTAGTGTAACAACAGGATGTTTTTCTTTGCATATAGGATCTACGAAGAAAGAAGTCTACAATATCAAGAGGTATCTTTCCTGAACCAAAGATATCTCATGGTTCCATATTATGTTTGTCCTTAAAAGTTATGTCACAAAGTTATGAAATTAGTCCTACAGTTTGTGTTCAAATATAAATATTGTATTGTATTGAAGGTGATCGATTGAATTTTTACTTCTTCAATCGTGCCGAAGGGCACTTACGTAATAACTGTAGTATTACTATTTTCCACATATCGTTTTTGGGGCAGCACATAAAAAAAAAGAGTTTTGTTTTGCAGTATAATGCATCATAGACTTCGACACATTTTCTTTAATACCTTTGGTTAGTTTCCACATGACATCAGTGTTTGCAATTCTCCTTTACTTTAAGTACGTGGTTTATTATTTTCTCGGAATATCTATTATCCCATTTCACGCTTCTTTAATTTCAATGTCATGGATATTAGCGATAAGCAGAAACATACATAGAATTTGTTGTTTCACAATGAGTAACATGTGTACAGATTGTGCAATGTTAGCATCTGAGTGAATATTTTAAAAGTAAAGCTTGACAGCTTTTGTTACTTGCTATTTATTTGTGTTTGCAGGTGACAGCGTTCTTGAATTTCTCAAGGTTGTTAAAGTATAAAGAAATTCTTTAAGACGCTCAAAGCAGCGTCTTACAGAATTTCTTTATTTCCTTTTTCTTTTAACTTTGTTTTAAAACTCTATATGATTTTCACCATTGCTACTATTCCTTTCTCGTAGAACTCGCCTCGCTTTTCAACTTCTAAGTTATAAATGCCATCAAAATCTCTCATAAGCAACGATAGATCAAAACAATCAATTCCATTACTATTATTTCCAAATTCCGATACAAAACACATCGATGAATTCCCCGTTCATTCATATCAAGTTGTCACAAACCATTAGACAATACAATCAATACTAAACTATATACGCATACTAAATATAGAATGCTGGCGTGCAAGTAACTCGAATCGATGACGTTGCCTTGGCCTGGATGGGCCTCACGTCATTTTTGTATTTGCATTACAGTAAACTTCAGTACGCGGCCTATACTCTTGATTTCCCCGCGGCGACATTACCGGGTAATTGCGTAACCGAACGGGTGCAGATCGGTTCGATACTTTAAAGAGATTTTTGCGTGCCTTGGATTTTCATATTGGGAACTTTTGTCATACATACATGAACTCACGCCTTTCTCCCAGAAGGGGTAGGCAGAGGTGCTAACAGGACATTCACGTTTTGTCTTGTGTGTTCCGTCCCACGATGCGAGCCTATCGGGCACAAATTTTTGACTCCGGACTGATAATGAATAGATAAATCCAATATCACCTTGCTCGACTCGCGATCCAAACCTGAGACCTCATCGTTGTAACCGTTTCGTAGCACAACTACGCCACCGAGCAGTTGGCACTTTGATCATACATACATTAACATATATTAACTCATGCCTTTATCCCCGAAGGGGTAGACAGACGCGCCACCAGGGCACCCACATTTCGTCTTGTATGTTCCGTCCCACTTTGATGGACATTTCAAAATTTGATTGCTTTTATTTCTGACACGAGGACGAAAATGCTATGCTCCTAATGGTAAGGGCTATCCAAATAGGGCATCCTACAACGAAAAATATTTCTCTATCGACAGTATTATCTCGACCTCATCAATACTGAATATGTAATATATTCAGCATTGATGAGGTCGATATGCATGTGTTACTGTGACGGGCTTTTCAATATTAGGCAAATACGAATATTCTGTACTTGCGGTGATACATAGCTGCGATGTTTTTATGTCATATATGATGTTAAAATACATTTTAGTAAAGCCTTAATTACCTTATTATTTTAACGAGCCTTTGTTATGAAACGCAATGTTATGAATATTGCTACTTAAATTGAATAAATTATACTAAAATAAATATAATTACTAATTAAGACAAAGAAAAAAGCCTTATTAAATTACATAATATTAGTTAAATATTAAGAGGATTTCCATTGTAAATTATGAAGAGGTAAATGCCGCCAAAATATATTTTAAAAATAATATGAAATTAATAAGAAATAATTAAGACTACTTCAGTTAGGTGTAGTTAATCAATAAGAACATTTAATAAATAAAATACCAGCATTGTGGCAGCCTTGAAATGTTTGGCACTGAACCAACTACCCATCGAAAGCATCCGCAAACTGCCATCCATTAGGCTCGCGACCTCACCACATTAAAAATGAAGTCAATAATAAAACACGTTACAGTATAAATTTAACAAATGGCCTTATTAAATTAAAACCTATATTTAGAAACGCAGTGGGTGGTAGAGTCATAAATAACGTAGGTATAATAAAGTACAATTTATCGTATTACGTATCATAATATGGTAACATGCTTTGCTTAGTACTTTGTAAGTTCATTTTATGTGAGAAATTGTCTTCATGCATAATATAATGAAAGTGCGTGGTGGCCTGTTGGTAATGGACTGGGCGCGACTGCCAACTTTTTTCATAGTAGTCGCCGGTTCAAATCCCAGGGTACACCTCTGACTTTTCGGAGTTATGTGTGTAATGTGTAGTGATAGTCATTGTCTTGAGCATCAGCCGTTAAGGGCCCGTCAAAGTAACCCATGTCATTGGCTCCGAGTCAGATGGTTCCATTTTTATATACGGATACGAACAGGCCGACATAATTGTCGACTCACCAATCTTATATCAATCTGGCGTCGGTAGATATTTACCATCAGGATCAATGAAGATACTTTGTCATGCCTGTTGTAAACATATTTGGTTTCAAATAAGCACACATAGAAATAATTATTGACTGCCTCGATGGCGTAGTTGTATTACGATACGGTTACAAAGCTGAGGTCTCGGGTTCGAGTCCCGGGTCGGGCAAAGTAATATTGGATTTTTCTGTCCATTATCAGCCTGGACTCAGGAATTTGTGCCCGATATGGCGATAGGCTCGCCCTCTAACACATCATCACACACAACATACAAGGCGAAATGTGGGTGTCCTGGTGGCGCCTCTGCCTACCCCTTCGGGGATAAAGGCGTGAGTTTATGTATGTATGTATGTATGTAGAAATGAATAAAGTGCGTGGTAGCCTGTTGGTAACGGACCAGACGCGGCTGCCTACATGTTCACGGTGGTCGCGGGTTCAAATCCCAGGGCACACCTCTGACTTTTCGGAGTTATGTGTGTATTGATAGTTAATCACCACGCACTTTAACGGTGAAGGAAAACATCGTGAGGAAACCTGCATACCGTACCGATTTTAAAGAATTTCTACGGTATGTAAGTCCGCCAACCCGCACTAGGCCAGCGTGGTGGACTATATGGCCTAACCACTCTCAATCGATTCTCTCGATTGTAGAGTAGGCCCGTGCCCTGCAGTGGGACGTATATGGGCTGATATAGATAGAAATAATGAATTCACTGGAATATATGTATATTTTATAGGGAAGACACACTATTTACATAGCACTATAATTACTTAAGCGACATCACACGAAAAAACCCTTCCCGCTAAGGCGAGGTGATGGAAATAAACGTGTTTCCCGGTTAATGTATCTTGGTGAGCACTTTTCTATGTAAAAATCTTCCGCGCTTTAAAATCCGGAATGAAACGCGCTGCGGCTAATTCCATTGAGTCGCCTCTGACAGTTTGTTGAAAGGATTTTCAAATTAGATTTGCTGATTTGAATAAATAATTTATTGCTGCTCGGCTATATTGATTTACGATTAATGAAACTAACGTCACTGGCTCGTACTATACGACCCGCTAATTATATTGATGGCATATTCATGATGAAGCTCATCTGATAAAAAGCGGTCACCGTTATCTTGAATCAAGTGAAATTAATGAACTGCTAATGACTAATAAGTACATGATTGGGTTTTTGAATAGAGGATAAAAGTGGTTTGACGAAGTTATTGATTATTCAGTCTTCTGTAAAAAACTAACAGCAAATAAAGTAACGTTGCTTATTTGCTTTTTCTTTTAGCAGTTGTTATTGCTCTGATTACGCAAGTCGATTCATGGTGTAATCGACACACAGCCATTCATCGATTAACAGCATTACATTTGCAAATATTCATATTAAAACACCCTTAGATCTTTTTCCAGTATACAGTTTAGCCCTTCCAAAAATAGACTGAATTATTTTTCTCTTATCCGGATATTTTAGGACATTTACTAGGCAGCTGTCTGACCTAGCGAAGTATTTTCGAGCGCCGCTAATTTTAGACTTTCAGTATTTCGATAAACAGGTTAAAGACATGCAAACCCGTGAATGTATCCAGCCTTAAACTATGCCGTTTTGCCTTTATTACATTTTCATTGACGTCATTGCTGGTATGTACAGCGGAAGCAAATATTAACTTTACTCCACTACAATAAAGTTTAAAATAGGTTAATGAGTGGGGTTGCGGCTCGAAGAATTTCAGTTACAAATATATATTTTTTTGTTAACTACATTTCGGATTTTGACAAGTGAGGTCGAGACGGTGAAAATAGGGTCAAATTAAGTTGTGAATTGTATTTAATTTATTATATTAGGTGTTAATTAACTGCATTAGGAAATAGCCTTTCTGCTTTTGAATAAAATGTTTTGCGTGGAGTAAACTTACCTACCGTAGTTAGTTTTCACGTATTGCTGTTTGTCAAGTTTTTTATTTGCACGTAAACGTGACTACGATAAAGCTAAAAGAAATATCAAGGCTGAGAGTAGAATAAAGTATTGACTCTCATATTACTAAGTGAAATCCCTTTAGCATAACATAGTAAATGATATGACTCTCTCTGTACTTCATATTTACATTATCTAATAGCTCAGTTTCAATAGTTATTTTTCTCTAAATTTTTTTATACTTATTCTATTTTTCCTATTATTACCTACTCAGTTTAATCTTTTGTAAATTATTTTGATTTCCTTTCCAGGTTGTGCAATGACGTGGTGTCGAAGAGGAATCACACGCTCAAACCACGAGTGGTCCTTCCCGAGAACTATGTTAAAGGTAAATATTACTAATTCATCTTTATTCTTTCAAAGACCTACCTAAGGTTATAGAAAGTCGCTGGATGCAGACCGCTTCCAACAGGTCTTTGTAGAAATCTTTGGGAGAGGCCTATGTTCAGCATTGCACTTCCTTTCCAAACACACACACACACACACACAGAGAGAGAGGGGGGGGGGGGGGGAGAGAAAGAGAGAGAGAGAGAAATTTAAAATAAGAACGTATGTTCCATGGCCGAATGTTCAGCACTTGTTGTGACTGAGGATGCTAATAATGATGATGATGACTTGAAAAATACAGTAGTACAAACCAGTCACATGTTATAAGTATCCGCAACTGCGAAAGACCTTAAATAAACATACCTTTCTCTACCTTTTCATCTGTTGTCCACGCGTGATACGAATAGCTTACGAAGCCACATCTAAGTAGTCCACCGTTTTGGCTAGAACCTAGAAAATCGTTTTATGTTTTATTGTTTATGCGAAGCCATCAAGATTTGAAACAATTTGTCAGTCTGTTGGTACTCTAATTTTTATAATCCTATAGCTTTCATTTATTTACTATCAATTTTTAAATATATTATATTATATAATACTAGCGGCCTGCCTCGGTGGCGTAGTTGTATTACGGTACGCTTACAAAGCTGAGGTCTCGGGTTCGAGTCCCGGGTCGGGCAAAGTGATATTGGGTTTTTCTATTCATTATCAGCCCGGAGTCAGGAATTTGTGCCCGATATGGCGATAGGCTCGCCCCCTATCACATAAAGTTAACATAAAGTTAGCCATGTGAAAAACTTGATTCTTCCAAATTCACACCACAAACTTGAAGTGTTTGCCCTTATTGATGGACAAATCGCAAATGATAAACGCACAGGATATTGTAAGCGTTTAAACTTAAATGGCATGTCAGTTATTATAATCAATTTGCTTTAATCGAAGCCTTTATTCTTTAATCATTGATCGAAGCACGTCCAAAATGAAATGACCGCGTGAATGACATAAGAACATGCTTGTACTGTAAACACTGAAAAAAGTTTCCCCATTAAGAAAATGATCCGCCATTTATTGAATTAATTTGTTACAAAAAATGTGATAAATGCAGAACCGTTCGACCGATTTTGTGCAAACTTCACATAAAACATTTACTGAATAGTCCGAACAAAGCCTAAACATTTAGTTTGGATAGGTGAGCCCGTTCTTGAGTTATAAAATTATAATGAAAAGTGGCATTGGTTTTTATATATTAGATTTTTGTACAAAATACTTACATTTTCTTCTATGGAGATTGTTCTTCTAAAAAGGTCTTTGTGCGGTGATTTATGATTCATAGAAATGGTATGGTATATTCCCCTGATCAAACGAAACAATGACAAATTGAATAACTCGCCTAGAAATAAGAAAGTTACGTTGGAAGATGTTTGATCAAGTGTTACTTGGTACTGTCGGAAATGTTTTTTTTAAATACCGTTATTCTGAAAATATGGCTTTGTGAGATAATATGTATATAACAGTGGATGTCATATTTGAATATAAGAAAAACTTGACTTTACGTTTAAAAATGCACTTAAAAAATAAATTGTGTTGATCTTCGTGTATAGGAAAGGATCTTTGAAAAAAAAACAAAATTTTAAATGTTTCACACATAACAATTAATGTAAGTAAACAAAATATAATAACAGATAAAAACTGCAAGAAACATGACAAAATGTAGACGAGAAAAAGAAGAAAAGTTAAAATAAAAAGATTTTTAGAATTCAATGACAAAATGTAAAGAAAAATAAACAAAAATGTATTTCATTTATATGGGGCTGAGGTGGAATGGTCACGTTTGGGTCATATGGGAATACCTTTTCACGGCCCACCGTAAAGGTACCAACTACGATTTATAAGAGTGATTTCTGTAGAAACGTGAAAAGTACAGGCTCATCTAAAACGCCTACGTATAAATTCTACAGACTAATGCTGATACGCTACTAAGTTTTATTAAAATCAGGCAAATGGCATGCTCGTCTCGATATTCACTGCAAAAAAACATTGTTTTAAAATAGATGATAAATAAGCCTAACATGTCGTGTGACTGTAATTATAATAATATTATGGAATAATAAACATAAAAAATTAATATTCTATTATTAGATGATCTGTTCTTAGGTAAATCGCCGTACATTGACTTAATATACTATAAAAAATACATTAAAATATAATGAATATTAAGAGTTATCCAGTTTTTTATTTATTTTATTCTCTTAAGACCATTGTTTTTCTCTTAGTTTCTTTTCTGGTTTTGTTTTTATTTTTTATTTTATTTTGTTTTATAACTGTGAAGACCTGTTATTGGCTCTATGTTGTACACTATGATATTTATAAAATACTTGTAAGCCGTTGGTTTTCCATGCATAAAATAAATAAATAATAAAATCCCCAAATGTAATTAAGTTACGAAGTTAGCAAGATCTTATTATGAAGGATGCATACTAGCAAGACAAATTGACTCCAATGTACTTGATGTAGCAATGCCAACAACAAATAGCATCAACGGGCGAGAGTTTGAGTATGTGTCGCTTGTTAACACAATTATGCCAGCCTAGGCGAGACGCTACAGAGTACACACTTACAAATACTTCTATATGAGGTTTTTCATCATAATGTATAAGAAAAAGAAAATTAAAGATATACAAAAGAATTCTCATTTTCCTATTTACATATCCATCCAAAGGTTACATACATACATAAACTCACGCCTTTATCCCCGAAGGGTTAGGCAGAGGCGCCACCAGGACACCCACATTTCGCCTTGTATGTTCCGTCCCACGATGTGATAGGGGGCGAGCCTATCGCCATATCGGGCACAAATCCTGACTCCGGACTGATAATGAATAAAAAATCCAATATCACTTTACCCGACCCGGGACTCGAACCCGAGACCTCAGCTTTGTAACCGTACCGTAATACAACTACGCCACCGAGGCAGTCCATCCAAAGGTTGCCTGTAAGAAATTGCCTAGTGTGATAAGGCCGCCTCTTGTACTATTATTATGCCATTTATTTACTGTAAATGTTTCTTTTTGTGCAATAAAGGATTAATAAATAAATAAAAGAAGGAATAGCTACATAAGTAGACTGGCAATTGTCGACTAGCAAGATAATTTTGTTTGTTGGTAATCCACACTTTTTATGGCATACATCATCAGGCACAGTCACATTTACATGCTAGTAAAAAAAATGATTACTTCGAAATTTAGTTTTCAATTCAGTATCAGTAAATAACCATGTCACACGTCAAAACAATGTCCTCTTTTATTATTTTTTATGAAATCTAATATTTTTGTAGATCTAGAATGGATTTTTCGTATTCAGCGCATAATCTTGTATTTTTAACTACTTGGAAAATGAGATTTTGATGGCTGCCAGGTATTAGGCAATTTGATTCAACGTCATTTCGTTTCGTAAATTAAAATCATATTTTTTAAGGGTAACACGTGTGTAGAATATTTCTTTAACACAAACATACAGGGTATATGCAGATTGCGACCGAAAATGAAGCCAGGTGGTAATTTGATTGACTACAGACACAATGCAACTAATAGGTGGTAGGTCTCTCATATGTGAGAGGCCGCCTGGGTAAGTACCACCGCAATGTCTATTTCCCCCGCCAAACAGCAGTTTAAATGCTGTTGTGTTCCGGTTCAAAGGACATTGTCAAATCAAAATCAAATCAAAATATTCTTTATTCAAGTAGTCTTTTACAAGATCTTTTGAATCGTTAATTTGTGCTACCACCGCTTCGGAACGTGTTGTAGCTGTGAAGAAGAAACGGCGCAAGAAACTCCCTCAGCAACATGAACTGTCTTCTTTTTTTTCCTCTCTTTTCTTTTCTTTCTTTTTTTTTTTTAAAGGCCAGTTTAAAATACAATGGTTGATTTATGTAACAGGTTTATGTCACAATTTTCTCTGTATATATAATTTCATTATGTCAATTGTCTTAATTTTAATAGAAATTGAGCAATTTATTCCCAAGCAGTTTTGTCTTCCAAATAGTCAGAAATACTATAATATGCCTTTTTACAGAGTTTTAATTTAATTATATTTTTAAACTTGTTAATTGGAAGTTCTCTAATACCATTGGGAAGTTTGTTAAAGAAGCGTACACTTTGACCCATAAAAGAACTATTTATCTTGTGGAGACGAGTAACATGGGAGGCAAGATTATGTTTGTTCCTAGTATTCTTACTATGAAAGTCACAATTACGCTTAAATTGAGTTATATTTTTACGCACATACAATAAATTTTCATAAATATATTGAGATGTTACAGTAAGAATATCTACCTCTTTAAACTTTTCTCTTAGGGACACTCTGGGACCAAGTTTGTAAATGGCTCTAACAGCTCTTTTTTGTAATATAAAAATACTATTAATATCCGCAGCATTTCCCCAGAGAAGAATCCCATAAGACATTATACTATGAAAATAACTGAAGTAAACAATTCTTGCTGTTACCTCATCCGTTAAACGCCTAATGGTTTTAACTGCGTATGCCGCTGAACTTAATCTACCAGATAATTTGTTAATATGCGGTCCCCACTGGAGTTTTGCGTCTACCGTAATGCCTAGAAACGTCGTAGACGCAACAGGGTCCAATTCTTCGCCGTTAATTTGTACAGTGGTAGATAATTGCCTAACATTGGGCAGTGTGAATTTAATACATTTAGTTTTCTTAGCATTAAGCAATAAATTATTAATTTTAAACCAGTGTACAACTTCACGAAGAGCACTGTTTACTTCATCAAGATTTGTAGCCAGAGTAACTACTGGACATATTGAGACTTAACATCTAATGTCTCAGGATGGCGAGCGTAGTGGAATTCCAAGCATTGCCTTGTAATTCATGGTGTTGTTTGGTTTTGCTACTGTCCATGAGCGGTCGTATCGCTTACCATCAGGCGAATGACATACTCGCCTCGCCATTCATTGCAATAAAAAAATAATAATAATATAATCATAAGCTAAAATGAAAGTTGATGAAAGAAACATGTCGTGATTGCCTTAGTATATAACTGTTTAGAAGTGGGGCTGAGGATGGTGAAGTAAATTTATATATAATTTTTTTTATTATTTACAGAAATGCGTCCCCCTGCGCGCAAAGGTCAGCCTGTCATTGTAGAATTCAGCATTTACGTGGTGGACGTGAATTCTATCAACGTTGAAGATATGGATTTTAGGTGATTATTTGTAATATTTTTATAAGAATTAGAGCAAAGCCGATATGCCCACATAAATTTCCATAGGGGACCCTGCCAGTAACCAGAGAATCCAGGGGTGTCCATATGGTGTGGTGGTGGTGTAAGGGGTAACTTTTTTTTTGTTTCGAGAGGAAAAGTTATTAAGATCCCCCCCTTCCGGTATCCCGGGGGAGGTCGAAAGAGGTATGTCAGTGTCACTGGCCTTTCAGCTCGGAAAAATGGAGATGTTGTGACCGAGCTTGGTCCCATAATATCCAGGGGTAATGTGCTGGGCTGGTGGGTAACACTAACACGTCCCATACGACCCCCTACAATTTATCACAACGAGAGTTTGACAATCTTGTTCACACAATGAGTGCGCCGATTGAGTTGGTAAGACTAATCGATAGTAACTAAAGTGGATGAATCCTTGTGACATAACTCAACTTCTCCAATATAGATTAATATTATATAGTAAGTATTACTGTATCACAGATAATTTCTTTTGTGTAGTGTTTTGTTTAGCAAATTACTCAGGTCATTAACCCTTCTCCCCTCACAACCAATGGCCCGGCCCTTCCTTCCCGAATTAACTAATTTCCAAACTATTTATATTCGGCTGTTTTTTTTTCGTGAGCCGAGCCGTTAAAGTAAACAAAGCCTTACCTTTGCTTACTTAATAAAAAACTTAAAAACCTACCTCAGGCCTACTCCAAAGCCAAGGTTTTTTTTACCATTATAAATACCACACAGTTATGTATTGTATTTATCCTACCCCTATACCAAACTTATATATTGTTTTCCCAACGACCATCTGCCTGTCAGTAATTTTTTACTTGGTATCTAGTCCAAATTCATTTTCAATTATTTATTGAAGTTTACCCAAAGTGGTGTTGAAATATCGAAATGATTAATTGAGTTTTCCTTTTCCAGTTGGTAATTGGGGGCTTATATAATATTCTAATTCAATTTTAGACGTGTATTTTAATTAATTTTGGTAATAAATAATTAAAATAGAATTTCTGAATTTATTTTTTATATTAATGTCTAAGTAATTAGTGATCGACCCTGAAATTGAGAATTCAATTTCACATAGTTGTGGATTGAAGGCAATAGGAACATTGTCAGTATGCCGCTACGTCCATAACCTTTACGGCAAAGATTCGTATAAAGATAATTTCGTAATATTTATCAAGGGTAAAAGTGTAGTAAAATATCACCCAGGAAACCGCGTAAAACCAATACAATCCATAATCCATCCATCAGGCTGTATTCGTTCATAACATACATTCATACATAACCGTCACGCATGCGATTCAGAGGTGTAAGCAGGGGCTTTCTAGTTACAGAGGAGTTCTACTATTATATCTTCTATTGATTTTACAAATAGTTGTGATTACTTTGTTGCGAGTTAAAGACAACTTGGACATTTCCAGGAAAGTGCTTGGTGGCCTGGTGGTAACAGATCAGAGGCAGCTGCCGATACCCTGGTTGCCGTTTCATATCTCAAGGCTCATATCTGATCGTTCAGTGCAATATATCATAATTATTGTTGACAGTCATCCCCCACGCACTTTAAAGATGTATAAAAACATCTTGATTAAACTTACATACCATAGATATTTTCAAGAATTTTGCACTAACCAGCGGTGGATGATGACCTAAAACTTCTCAATCTAACGTTCTATTGTTAAGGAGACCCGTGCCATAGAGTGGGACGTATATGAGTTGGAATATTACTATTCGATATTTCTAGAGATTCGCTTCACTGCCCATATTACAATGGTAGCTGCTGTCGCTTCTGCATAATTTGCGTTGCTCAATCGTTTGGTTTTGTCTTCTTTTTCCCTACTCTTTTAATCGTTTATTCTAGTGCCAGCAATTCCTCTGATGGTCCTTTTTCTTTGCGAGTTGATATTTTATTTTGAAGCATTATCCATCCATCCATCCATCAGCCAAAGGACGTCCACTGCTGAACATAGGCCTCTCCCAATGATTTCCACGGTGACCTGTTGGAGGCAGCCTGCATCCAGCGACGTCCCGCCACCTTTACCAGGTCGTCTGACCATCTTGTGGGTGGACGTCCTACGCTGCGCTTTCCGCTACGTGGCCTCCATTCGAGAACTTTTTGGCCCCATCGGCCATCAGTTCTCCGCGCTATGTGCCCCGCCCATTGCCACTTCAACTTACTAATCCGCTGGGCTATGTCGGTTACTTTAGTTCTCCTACGGATCTCCTCATTTCTGATTCGATCTCGTAGGGAAACCCCGAGCATAGTCCTCTCCATAGCTCGTTGAGTGACTTTGAGCCGCCTAATAAGGCCCATAGTGAGAGGCCACGTCTCGGTGCCGTATGTCATCACTGGCAACACACAACTATCGAAGACTTTCGATTTGAGGCACTGAGGTATTTTGGACAAGAAGACGTCGCGTAGTTTCCCGAACGCTGCCCAGCCGGGTTGGATTCGACGATTGACCTCTCTCTCGAAGTTGGACCTGCCTAACCGGACCACTTGTCCTAAATAGACATATTCGTCTACAACTTCAAGAGTCGAGCCCCCAACTCCAATGGGGGTGGGCACTACATGGACATTCGACATGATCTTCGTTTTGTCCATGTTCATTTTAAGACCCACCTGTTGGGAGACTCGATTGAGGTCTTCGAGCATAGTGCTAAGGTTCTCCAGCGATTCTGCCAAGACTACAATATCGTCGGCAAATCGAAGGTGAGTGATATACTCGCCGTTGATGTTGATGCCGAATCCTTTCCACAGCAAGAGCTTGAAGGCGTTTTCCAGCACGGCAGTGAACAGTTTCGGAGATATGACATCTCCCTGTCTCACGCCTCTCTGTAGTGGAATAGCCTTCGTGCTCTGATCTTGTACTCGGACCGACATGGTGGCGTTGTTGTATATACACTTCAACACTTCGATGTACCGATAGTCTATGTGGCATCGCTGGAGAGACTCTAGCACAGCCCAGGTCTCGATCGAATCAAAGGCTTTCTCATAGTCCACAAACGCTAAACAAAGCGGCAAGTTATATTCCTCGGTTTTTTGTATAACTTGCCGAAGCGTATGAATGTGGTCTATGGTACTAAAGCCTTTTCGGAAACCGGCTTGTTCGGGAGGCTGGAAGTCATCAAACCTGCGTTCGAGACGATTTGTGATGACCCTCGAAAACAGCTTACAGACATGACTCAGGAGCGAGATGGGCCTGTAGTTCTTCAGCAAAGTGTTATCACCTTTTTTGAAGAACAGTACCACCACGCTCCTGCTCCATGCCTCTGGCGTTGATCCCTCGAGGAGAACGGAATTGAAGAGCCTCTGAAAGACTTTCAGTATCGGCGCTCCGCCCGCTTTCAGAAGCTCTGAAGTGATTCCGTCCTCACCCGGCGCCTTGTTGTTCTTAAGCTGCTTCAGGGCCATCTCAATCTCACACAGGCTGATGTCCGGGATATCATCGCTAAAGTGTCGGATCAACTCGGCTCTCGGGTCTTCGGCCGAGCTAACAGTAGGTTCGGCAACCGAGGTGTAAAGCTGTCCGTAGAACCTCTCGATCTCCCTTAAAACCTCTGCCCTCGTCGACACTACGCGGCCGCCGTCCGTCTTCAGCCTACACAACTGGCTTTGCCCAATAGACAAGTCTCTTGCAAACACTTTGGAGCCTCCATTCCGCTCAATTGTCTCTTTAATGCTCACAGTATTGTGAGCACGGACATCGTGTCGCAAGGACTTCCAGATCCGTCTATTGAGCTGCCTATATGCTTCGGCGTCATCGGAAGACTGCAGCGCCATAGATCGACGTTCGGCCATGAGGTCAAGAGTGTGGATCGTGATTTTTTGTAGTCTATCTCTACGGCGAGGTCTAAAATACTTAGATCCCACCGTATGGACAGCTTCTACCAAACCGCTGTTTAGCTCGTCCACTGCAAAGTTTTCTTTGAGACAATCAAAGCGATTTGCCAGCTCAAGTTGAAAGCTCTCGGGGTTTTGGATATGGGCACGAGTAGGTCGGAGCGTAGACTTCATCAAGCGACGCCTTTCTAATTGGACATTGATATTCAATGAGCCCCTTACCATTCGGTGATCACTGCCGGTTTTCACCCTGTTGATCACAGAGACATCACTGAACATCTGTCTATTCGTCGTCAAGATGAAATCTATCTCGTTTCTCGTAGAACCGTCAGGACTCAGCCAGGTCCATTTCCTGTGAGGCGGCTTCTGGAAAAAAGAGTTCATCGCAAAGAGTCCCTCTTTCTCCAGAAAGTCGGCCAGCCTCTGACCCCTGGGGTTCCGTTGCCCATGTCCAAATTGCCCCACTTTCAACTCTGCATCGCTTCTCATGCCCAACTTTGCGTTGAAGTCTCCCATAACAACATTGAAGTAGGTTTTGGAAGTATGTATGGCCCGACTAATGTCCTCATACATCTCCTCTACTTCTTCATCTGGGTGTGTCGAGGTCGGCGCGTATACCTGTATGACCTTCAACGAATATCTTTTTGATATTCTGAGTTTAAGGTACACTACCCTGCTCGACACACTTTCGATGGATACGATGTTGTTGATGATAGACCTGTGGACGAGAAATCCGACACCTCCTCGGGACTGTTGGTCGTCCCCCCGGTAGAAGAGCAGGTTACCGGACTTCAGGGTTATCGTATCCTCCCCGATTCTACGGACTTCCGATAACCCCAAAATGTCCCAGTGTAACCCACTCAATTCTTCTTCCAGTTCGACAATCTTCTCGTCTGTCCTCAACGTGCGTATGTTGTGTGTTACCAGGGCCAGTCGTCGTCGGGGGTGGTAGCCGGGGCCAACCCGGGGATTCTTAGCACCCCCTGCCCCGCCGTAACCATGGCCGCTACCATAGCCAGGAATAGCGGGGCTGCCGGGGACTGGGGGCCTGGTCCTGGTGTTGCTAATCATTTGAGGAGGAGTTTGCCAATACTCGCCACGCTTAGCAGGCAGGTTGGCGAGCGCAGAGGGGGGGGGGGGGGAGGACGCGTTGATGACGCTGCTGCCCGTCATCAACCGGGGGAAGGGAAATAGGGTTTGTGGGTGGAGGATGTTATGGGAAAGGGAAATATGGCCTGTAGGAGTGGATACTGCAGTCACGGAAGGGAAGGTTGGTAGTGACTGCAGTAGCTCGGGGGGCCGAGGTCGCGTACTCGTAGCACCTATTCTAGGGACAGGCCATGACCACTAGATAGGAGCATCCCTGACCTTAGGAGCATCCCTGACCTTATCATCATCTTAATGATAATGCTTTAATATAAAATATCAATGAAACTTCTTTTTTATTTCGCAATTTATGAGACTCGACGTAAAACATCCCACATTTTTTTTTGCCTTTAAAAACAGTATTTAAAGAAAGACTATAATAATGCGGCGAATATTCTAATTTATAACTAAACAAATATTATTTATGAAACATAAAATCCTTGTAACCATTGATGTTTACAAACAAGTGCAAATGTTCCTTGAGATTTTGACAAACAGCGACGCAAACAAATGTCTCGTTAGAACTTAATTTACATGAAAAACGGGAGCAACCACGACATAATTAATATCTTGAAGTTCATAATTTAGTATGAATTTACTTCGACTTTACCCAAATATTTGTTTTGTTCTTGGTGGAAATGTTATTTACTTTAACATCAAAAGAAATTTAGATAGGGTTTAAATGTTGCAATTAGACGTTGGTAGTACGTATGTCGGGTTTTGATAAGTAGTGACTTGACTGCATTGATGCTTGGCTGTTTATTATTGCCAAAGTCTATGAGATGCGGTTGCCGCTTATCATCAGGTGGGTTGCTGTCAACTTTACCTATGCACTACGCAGACAATATTTTTTTTTTACTAATACCCATTAATTAAACTAAAACGCAATGAAAGCCGCAGTAGACATTATGATGTGTATCCACATTATTATCTAACTAATTCGTATGTCGCATATTTATACAGCAATACCATTGTATGTATGTAACTTTTACTGCATGTAATTATTGCCTCTTTATAACATTATGTGCATTGTATAAATTTAATGATGTAGAGATTTACTAGTCATAATATTTACTGTCGGTACATTGAAACAACGTGTTTGTTAATAAGACGTTTTTTTTAGCTCAAGTGTTGATTTTAACGTCTTTACTTCGATTAATAATCAATAAATAGATAAAATTAAATTAAAATTACCATAAAATTATATAATACGTTGCACATTAATAGCATGTCTTTAATTGATGATGTTAGCGAATGAAAGGTTCCAACGTACAATCAAATGAACACACCTGATCTTGCCTCTTGAAATTGGGCATATTCTATTATAATTTACGGCAGAAGTAATGTAGGATTGATACATTTTTGTATAGTCCATAAAATACTTTTACTCAGGATGCTGAATCATGATGAAACTGTAAGACGTCTGAAAAGAAGGCCAAAAATCAGGAAGTTGCATTACAGCAGCAGGACCGCACATATCAGGTTCCTCTTTCGTTATGGGTTTTTGGGTAAAATTGTATCTCGGTGACCAGGAAGTCATCAGATTGATCTGTAGTTAGACCTTACTAGAGTAATATGCTTTATTTCTATACTAACAAACCTGTTGGAGATTTTCCTTCTGAATGAGTCTTATGTTGAAAGGCTGTTCACAGCATAGGTTCAGAAACCAGTGGTCGTAGTCGCTTTAGCACGCTTTTTAATCTTCTACAATACCTATTTCCTGGTATTCTGTGGCTTGTATTCATATAGCCCTTTTAATACATGGAACGGTTTTATCAGAAATGGGTTTTGTAACAGCTTTGTTAGCAGCCTATTCAATTTTCGATTTCTTTTGGTGTTATGGGTCTTCATCGGCAGAAGTGGCCATTTTCCCGCAGGTGTGGACTATGTCAACTAAAATTCTTATGGGATATTGACGCAAAATTTCATCATTGGGGCGGTGTTATTGCCGATTTTGCTTGGTAATCGGGTTTATAAGCGCAAAATGCAAATTCTTGCACTAATCAGGTGGTTATTAGCCTAAAACATTTTCTACACTACCGGTGTTAAGATTTTCTCTGCATTGATCAGTCCATGTTCTGCTAGCAGGGGAGATGGGCTTGGGGTTTGAGGTTATTGGTTGGTCACTTTAACATCCAGCTTAATGAAACTTCTAACGAACGCACATCACTATCAACTTCTAACAAATCGCTTTGTAAATCCTTGGAAATTACGTATGTATTTATGTATTACCAGCAGCAGACTTTCTGTGCCTGAAAATAAAATAAATATTGTATAGTAAAACAAAACCACTAATAATTAAATTTTAATTAAATGCACTCGCAAAAGAATAATGAAAGTATATTACGTACCAGATTTGTTAATGCTCGTTACTTCTAATACGAACTGTCTCATTCCAGAGTGGACATGTTCATAAGACAGACTTGGAGTGAAAGTCGTCTGCAGCTGCCTGATGATATCTTTGAGGAGGGAGATGACCACGTCACGCTGCCTCCCGAGTTCTTCGATAACCTGTGGCATCCAGACCCTTACTTCTTGAACTCGAAGGTTACTGGTGAGTGATTTTGGAGTATACGATATGTTTTGATCGGGTCTTGTTTCGATTGTGCTGATAAGACAGTGGTAAACAAAAACGATATTTTTAACCCTTCTTGAACATGACGGATAAATTGCTGTTTGCTATTTAGTTTTATCATACATTCTGATCAGCTCTCCTTTCAGTGTTGTTTCTGACATAGAAATAATGAAATTACGTGATTCTATTTGCATCAGAGCATGTCTCTAAAAAAGGAATATAATATTATAAGTTCAGATATTTACTTAATTATGGCAATGTTTTAATACTTCAAATACGTGCGGAATATATTAAATAGAAATATTCCAAAGCTTCAAATACGGAAGATGAGATGTCAAAAGGAATATTTGAGGAATATTAATAAACCAGTAAGTAACCGAGATTAATAAGAGGAAATAATATTTGAATCCACTGAAATTAAAATTTTCATGCAAAAGTAATTTAGAGATACTTATAATCATCGGTTGCGACCAAGATTATGAAAACCCCGTCATAATAATGGATCAAGAAATATTAGTAAGCAAAAATTGTGTCGAATATATCTTGCCGGATGATGCCCTATTTCGATTTCTCCGCACTTATCATCAGTATTGAAATCATTTTGACGTAAAAATATGAAAACAAACTATTGAATCCGATTCGACTTCTTGGTTTCCTCTATTGGCTACAACAATACTTAAACGTATTTGTTCTTCAACCTTGATTAAAACCAATATTCCTTGGACTCGGTGGTATTACCAAAGGCTACAATGCTTTAAATAATTATTTGTAAAATTTTACAATGTCTCAAAATTCCTTACATCTATTAAACAATATTTCTTGTACAGTTTATTTCAGTTATTTTATTTTCTGCTTCGGTTAGTCGAATCAACGTTGTTCGCGAAAAATATTTGTGCATGGAATTTTTTACGATTCAACTTAGAATTGAAATAGGTTTAGCAAATTTTATGCACTGTAGAGTTTGGTTTGCCATTTAACAAGCGGCCCTGGCATTCGTTTTGAAAGTATAATGAGCTGGTTATTACAAGTATGTTGTATAAATCAGCTTGTGCATGTGCCGACATAATTGTGTCAATGGATAAAAGGTAGTCATCTCTTGCCGGTATTTATTCTATTAGGAAAAAAACACTTATTATCATCGCTTAAAGTGAAGTATAATTGAAAGTACTATACAAGTTATTGCAGTATCTTCGAATGAATGAAGCGAATTACGGCTACGTATTTTTTTATCATGTATAAACAGACCTACGTCGATAAATGGTCGATCCCGCGATCACCGCCGGTCTGTTACCACCAGGCCACTACGCGCCTTTATCTACGATGAATAAACCTCCAAAGCCGTTGTAACTTATATAAAAAATTAATAATTGTTAAACAATCCATCCATCCATCAGCCAAAGGAAGTCCACTGTTGAACATAGGCCTCTCCCAATGATTTCCACAGAGACCTGTTCGAGCATCAGCAGGCATGGCAGCCTGCATCCAGCGACGTCCTGATTGTTAAACAAAATCAACCCAAATTCTATCCTTTACGTAGTTTTATATTACATGTCGGCAAAATTGTTGCTCCAAAATTGTATTTCAAATCAGTCTGCAAACGATAGTCCTCAGTGTCTTCAATTAATAACAATACGTGCACAACTGTGCTCAGACAACAGAAGGCTTAAGTTTCAATACAAACAAAGGCTATCTGAAGGATCCTGAGCATAAAACTGTGCATTATACAAGGAGCTATCGAAGTACCAAAACATAGATAGGATTGTGTTCCACTTCACATGCTACTCTATCAATATTCAAAGATGATACAGCGCGGAGACCTAATGGCCGTTGGGACTGAAAATATGGAAACCACGTGCTAGCTAGCAATAACAGATGTGTACGCACAAAGATAGACTATCTTATAAAATTTGCGGTTTTAATAAGTCTGTGGAGTAATCCATGGGGATAGTTCATTAGTGAATTTCCAATTGAAGCTGAAATGTGAACAGAGATGGGCGCAATTTTAATTTCACCTTATTTGTGTTTGAAAACGTAGCAATATGAATGTCTCGAGTATAAGCATTGGAATTGCGATTTGAACTCCAGTCTAGAAGATCGATCGATAACCAAACGACAACTGTCATCGAACACGGATCTTACATACATACATACATAAACTCACGCCTTTATCCTCGAAGGGGTAGGCAGAGGCGCCACCAGGACACCCACAGTTCGCCTTGCATGTTCCGTCCCATGATGTGATAGGGGGCGAGCCTATCGCCATATCGGGCACAAATTCCTGACTCCGGGCTGATAATGAATAGAAAAATCCAATATTACTTTGCCCGACCCGGGATTCGAACCCGAGACCTCAGCTTTGTAACCGTACCGTAATACAACTACGCCACCGAGGCAGTCACACACGGATCTTACTTCGGCATAAATAAAACATTTTACTATTATTAATAAATTATGTTACGCGCATCTCATGTGAAGGAAGACAAGCCTTACAAGTTAATTTTGCGTGGAAACCACATCCCAGTCATTCAATTACGATGAGCACACTAGATGTAATGTGCGTGCTCCTCTAACGTTGTACAGGCATGTGGGCTCAGTTTGGAAACATAGAACATTAATTATACGTTATGGTCGACTAGGATTACTATGAACATTTGAATTTTATTGATCATTAGTATTTTTTTGTCATCTCTATAATTGCGTTAGAAGTCCTCCGGTAAATGCATTATGCGGACCTGAAAAGCTATAGAGTCAATACAAATCTCCGCATTACGAACCCCTGCATTGGCAGGACTAAAAAACAGAGAATTGATCTCAAAACACAGACCTCTGACTTGTTTTAGTTGTGTGTATATTCGAAGTTATTAGAATCGCTTATTATAAGAGAGAATAATATATTAGGAATGAAAACCAAATAAATCTACAAGAGACATTTCAGTCTTACAAACACACAAACCGAAAACGAATGCATATAAATCATACAGCCATCGAACGGGAATTGAATTCGCGGCTCCTAGTTTACAACTGGCGTTACGTAGAAATGCGGCTGAGGCTGCAAATGTTGGTTTATATAATATTTTTATAATATTTTTACTCGTTCGGGCTTCACATCAAAACAAAAAGAATAAAACTACGCACCTACGTAAATAAGTAAACACATATTATAACCTTGAAAGGATTGATCCCCTCAAAAAGGTGAATTTGTTCCCAGTCAAACACAAAGCAATTGAATTTATACTATGAAATATACTCCTGCCAAGTTTAATGTATGAAAACGTTTGCGCTCAGGAAATTAGAAAGAGAGAAGGGTTACAAAGAGAGTTAAACTTTGAATATAGATATATTCAAGTAGGACAAACTACTTGTAATATGTAAAAGTAATAAATTATTTCTGGAAAGTTCAAAAGTCAAGAATGGAATATAGTATGCTATACAATAGGAAGAAAAAGTTTATTTAATAGAAATTATACACAAAACGCCTTTAAACACTTTCTGTTAGAGAATTTCTATTAGACCAACGCATACCATTTAACAATAAAACAAACACTGAAATAAAAAGTATTATAAAAACTTCAGATAATAATTATTTAAGAAGTAAAGAATATTAGTCATTATTTTAATACCTACTAAGCAGAGAAATTACATTAAAAGGTATTCCTGCCAAAACCAAACACTTTTGGGTTAAAGATGGTCTACAAATAAATGATGATATGTCATGTCTATAAGTTTTGCATTGCATATAATGTTATTGTTAAATGAATAATAAAGGCTGGAAATTGTCTTAGCTCATATGGTTGGGATTTAAAGAATATTGTTTGGTTGTTTAAGATCGAAATCCAAATATTATGTTCTTGTAACTTAGAGGAAGGCAGTACATGTGGATTTAGGCAAATTTATTTGTAATAACATGGTTAACATCAGAAGTTCTTTAGGGTCTCTACCCCAGAGAAAACAAACTTGTTTTCTTTAGATACCCAAAACATTATTTATGATAATTAGGCTTTAATTAACCTCGAATATAAACATTTGCCTAGAAAGTTGTTTGATATTTTATGCATATTTATTTATATTTCTCACTAAAGTACATAGAGGTCCACAGGGTTGTATTTAATATTTTATTAAGTTGGTAAAAACAACCACTGTATTCTTAACAGTTTACCGAAGTATTCTGTATAAAATATTTTTTATTACAATTAAAACTTTTTCATTTTAGGAGCGGTGTTACAATATCAGCAACGTACTTCTGGTAAAATAACAATTGCTCCTTAAATTTAAGCACTTTTACACAATGAGCAGCGTTGAAGCTTGGTTACACAATCACAACTCACTAAAGATTTTGCGTTTGACTGTACATCTCTTTAGATGTAGAAAACAAGCAGTTGATTAGCCTAAAACACTTAATCATCTGCTATTACCTCAAATGCTTCAGTAATGACGCCTTTTTTCTTCCATGTACCCTTTTCGGTATCGCTGATGTCACACTTCAAAATGTAATTTTCAATGTTTGATGCATGGTTTTATCAATTTCGTTCTAATGATCATTCACATTACGAAACCTTTCAGACATATTTTCAATCAATTAAGCCTTTTTTATTCTCACAAACTATTTCAAACGACCGACTTATTCTAATAATTTTGATATAATGGCTGTGTAACCTTGACTGACATTGCTTTGCTCACTCCTTACTCTCAATGCTGATAAGTTTTGTTGAACTTCGAGTTACGTACAGCACAATTAACAACTATGATTACCATATTATATTATTAAATTGCCAATTACAAGCATATTAACCACGCATCAACGATTAATATTGTTGTTAGACTCTAGCATTGAGACATAAAATTATAGGACCTATTACTAAAGTCTTCAAAATGGAATTTCGATCAAAATTCAATATGTGAAACCCGAGCTAAGGCCTTGATAGTTACTAGTTAGTGGATCGAAGAAGGCATTTATGAATGAATGGGTAAGGCGAGTCAATAATTGGGTTTATTGGTGCGTTCGTATTGGCTGGATTCGCAAGACTTGGGATTGCCAAGAGTCTCTAATTCGTGATGAGAGCCAGCTTCTTCTAAAGAATGCTAATATTTGTGATTTGGTAAACGGTGATAAAAATAGCTTCCATGAGTGAGGAATTATTTAGTATTTGTTGGGGTAAAAACTATATACATAATAATTATTCCTGTTCATATTTTTACATGTAGGGCTTAGTGTAAATTTCTTTAAACTGATACAAAATACAAAGAGATAAAATATTATTACTATGATTGTGTACATATTGCTCACTATTGATATTGTAAGCTATACTAATATCACATACCCGAAATAGACTTAAACTAAAACATTATACATTTGGAATTCTGTACATTAAAGTTCAAATTATATTTTTACTTTCTGTGGTTAAATGAATACAATACCAAGTCGTGAAACGCATCCTCTGCCTGTATCGCTTTAATTAAAATTCCTATACTACTCTTATGTTTGCCACATCTTTATATCATGTTTTAATTAATATTCCATTACCTTATTGTACCAAAAAAATATAAACCAATACATTATGATTTATGTCCCATAAAATTATTTCTTCCATCTCTATAATTATTTACTAAGCGTGAAATCCTGTTCTTGAATACGAAATGTCTTTATCGAAGTAAGATTTAATATTCCTTTTTTTTCTCTGTACTAAGTAAGATATTCATTACGCATTTACAAATAATTTATTCAATTATTTTTTTGTCAATGTGTCTGGCGGCATGTGTGCGTTGTAAAAGCGTTCATTGAGGCTATTATAGTGTTTTTTCTTTTTATGATGGAAGTTTTTTCATATTCCGAAAGGATACAAATAAAATGAACAATTCAATTTATTTTATCATCAAAGCCGTTTAAAACATCGTGTAGTGTGCGTATGTTATATATTTTTTGACCATCCGAATAAAACGCGCGAGCAAATTATTTCACGTCATCTTGGATTGCCTTAGCATCAGCTAGTCTTATTTTATATCTACAATCACACATACTCTGAGATTCATAAAATAGACAAACTAGAATTAATTGAATTGCCTGGTATAGAGTTCAGATACTCACGATCCACGGCTTATGCATACATACTTCGGGGTGGCTGTTATAACAAGTATATTAATAACTTTGACATATACCGACAGCCTGCGTGGCGTAGTTGGTTAGACGTGGCCTGTGAAACGAGAGGCCGCGGGTTCGAAACAAATATTTGTTTGATCTGTGTGTTTATGAAACCAAAAAAGTCTCTCGTAGTTCCTGATATCCACGATACAAGACTCGATCTTATTGTGGGGTCAACACTATGTACTTATTTGAATGTTGGGTGTATTTATTTATTATTATAATATAACATTCTGAGTTTAATTAAACGAACTTCATATCGCTCCCTAAATACCTCCAAGCGTTATGAAAATGCTTGTAATATGCCTCCGAGATTCCCGTTGTGGAAATTCCTCTCATAATTTCTAATGAAATATTCAACTATGCAATGTAGATGTAAAAAATGCTACCGGCAGCGTGTGCTTTTAAAAATACATGAATATGGCGGCTTATAAGATTTTACTTGGCGACGCACGGTACTGATATAATTCAATTCATTTTAAATATTCATAAAATAGACTTTTTCAGGCTTCGTCAAATAACGCTTCTTGGAATATTTTGTTTTATTTTTAAATAAGAATTTATTAAAACTGCCAAGTATAGCAAGCGTGGCGTTGGACATCCTTTGGCCAGATAGTGGGATGACTTGCACAAGAGGGTCGGCAGCGATTGTATGCATAAAGCAGCAGACCGGGCTCTATAGCGTAGATACCTAGGGAGAGGCCTCTGTCCAGCAGTGGACTGCAACGGGCTGATGATGATGAATGAGATATAGAAAGTGCTTTAAAAGCATTCGAATCAATAAAATGTAAAGTAATTCGCACCTAGAGAATTTCAAAGTGTGGGGTATTTTTTTATATTAACCCTGAATATTATGTAATTTCCACTGACAACTTTGGAGGTTATTACTTGCCTCTGCCGGCGGCACGGAAAATAATAGTTTATGGTATTCTCTACGATCGCACAACACGACCGAACACGACGCTCTCTTAAACAGAAATGACATTTGCAGAATCGGACTTGACCCGTCTGTGGTAACTCGGAAATCACGCAAATGTATACCAACTCAGTCCTGTATAGTTATATCGTTACTTGTTTGACGGCCACGACTCAGTATTTTTTTACATTTCGTGCAACTTTCAATCATGCTTCACAACAATTGCAAGGTTGGATGCATGAGCAAAAAATTATTAATTTATAATCTACTAAAAATATGAAATTAATTTTAAAATCTGGAATCCCTTGAGATTTACATTCAGTGGAACACTTGCAGCGTTGTTTTTTACAAAGTCATTTTTAATATTACCGAATGACTCAGCTGATCTTCAAAATGTTCTTAAAGGATCCCAATTTTTTTTGTATTCTCGTCACGTAGCCAGTTCAACGGCATTTGCAAGTGAAAATCAGTTTTAATATGTTTATCTAACTTAAAAACAAACGTACAGGTAGTTTGCAAGAAAACTTAAATTGGTGGATAAAAGTTCAGCTTCTTGTTGTAAGCTGTGAGTGAAAGTATCTACAGTGCTAAACATTTTGTAGTCTAGGGATTAGAAAGTAATGTATTCTTCTACCTTTTTTGTTTTCGACAGATTTGGATAATAGTTTTATGGCTTGCTACTTGGTGTCAAAAGAACGCGACGTGAGCGTGACGGGATATCATCTAGATCCGAACAAATCATATATTTAAAAAATTGTCGTCGTCTGGATTGCCTAACTTGGGAATCGAAAGCCTATATATTATAGTATACATGTTAGTCCACTCAGCACTACCAATATTATAACTAATTTGACACAGATCACAGAATTATGTTTAACAACATATTAATAACTAAAAGAATCGTCACCTTAAAATACTCTGAACATACAATCTATTAATGATCCTAAAATAGAAACCGAATTTCACAAGCATATTAACTAATTCATGATTGATTTCATAAATATGCCTTATAGTAATTAAAAAGTAGTACATGTTTCAATTTTGCCCCAAGCACCGAAGTAGCAGCTTACGTTATTCTTTAAGGACTTGAAGCTCATGTCCATGTTAATATAAAGTTAGAGTAATGGCAAAACATCTATTCGCTCTAATGTTGAGATGCGGGTATAGCCAGTAACATCGAAAGTTTATTGCGCAGAAATATAGTTTATACGTTTTTTTTCTCTTTACTTTGTCAGGGCTTTGAGACTTTATACTTTGATTGTACAAGTTGTTCTCTCCTTTTTCAGTCTCAGGAAGTCTACTGCTGATCATAGGCCTCCCTCAAGGACTTCCAAAGATACTTATTGGAACTTTCCTGTATTCTCATCGTTGGTACTTCTGATTAATATACCTTAATTTGTCCACAGAGATAGCAGAGCTGACGCATAAATTCTCATCCGTGACGCTGTACAGAAACCAAACAGTGAGATATTCAGCCAGGATGCATGCGATCATTGCATGCCAGATGGAATTTCAACTCTACCCCATGGACATACAGTCGTGTCCCATCTATATTGAGAGCTGTAAGTGAAAATTTCTGTTATCCTAGTTCCCTATTAAACTATAAGGCAGATCACCTGCCAGATGTTTGATAGACGTCATAAAGGCTGCAGGAAGACAGTGAATACAGCTATTTAATACAGATTTCTACCATTGCACAATAACCAGCACAGACTTTGAGACTGTCCCGCCCTCACACCCGCAACTACAACTCCTGTAAGCCAGGATCAACAGTGGCACGCATTTTAATGTCACTGAGCATTGAAGCTCAGCGAATCTCAGGGAATGTCTAACTTGTCTTTAACCCGCAACGAAATCAATAAAAAAGTTAAATTAATAGGAGTTGGATATAAATTATTATCCACTTCCCTCCCCAATAAAACCAGCACAGACTTGTAAGATATTTATAAAAAGTCTTTCAATGGTGGTGGACTATATGGCCTAACCCCTCTCAATCGTACTCTCGGTTGAAGAGGAGGCCCGTGCCATGCAGTGTGTGGTATATGGACTGATACATTGCTACGTTAATCATCTTCGAACTCCTTCTGGTACCTACAATACAAGCCTTGCATCTTACTCTCGACTTAAGACTACGTGACTTGTGAACTAATTCATTTTTTCTAGTCGATCTTTCGCTGAGATTCCCAACCTCACATATTTTAAAAGATTATCTGTAATTTTATTAATATTTTATCAATATGAATGAAATTTAATAAAATATAAAATTAACCGTCTCATTAAAAATAAATCGTAAATAATCTTCTATTGTTTTTTTGTGTTTTCAGTCTCCTACAGCAACCAGAAAGTGAGGTTCCGGTGGGGCGAGGCAGGAGTCACAATAAACCCTGAGCTGAAACTACTGCAGTACCACATAGGAGAACCCCTCCGATTGGAAGAGACCAACGGATTCATGATCGACAAAGGTGGTATGCATTAGTCTTGATTATGTTTTATTTTTATTTATATATACATATGCTTTTTATTATTTAATGCTTTACTTGATATTTTGATTTTAGAAACGTATTCGTTTTTTTATTATTGTTATCAAATTAAAGCACATAGTATTTTTTAATAAAAGTAGGTAGTTCACAATAGATGGTGTAATTAATCATTTTATGCCTCTACATTTTATTAAAGTATATAAATACTACTTCTACTTATCTTAATCAATCTAATCACATAAGTTTTAACGGCCATAGTCAATATAAAGACCAATTTTAGTCATCGAATATGTTGTCGAACGACTCTTGAATTCAGTTTAAGCGAATTCGAAAGATTCAACACCTTTCTTCGTTATGCCTCGTTTTTACCTAACACTTGAGTGTTCTTATACTATATTTTTACATAGCTATTATTTTCTTTACAGGATAAACAATATTTTTTCATGTCTCTAGAGGTCCTGTAATTGGTTGAAAATATTTTAATTATAATCAAATTACAAAAATCGTAGTCGCGAAACAAATTGTACCCACGAGAGCATCTCAACATTATTTGTAGCTAAAGTTTTGAAGCAATTTCTGATGCAATTAATTATTAATTTTGAAAGTTTTCATTAAAAATAAAACGGGCATTCTTAAGATTTTAATTGTAACTGGCATTCATGTAAAATAACAACTTTTTTAATAAAATCCACCGGTCGTAAACAGAGTCTTCTCCAGTAAAATTTGCGTCTTATAAAATAAAACTACAGCAAATATTTTTATATGACAAGGTTTTACTCAAATAACTATTTTATTCATAAATTTATTTACGACATTTATATGGTTACACTACTTAATAGCACGCTTAAATACTATACAGTATATAGTATAAACATTTGTAATAATTACAATAACATTAAACCAAGTGATTAATGATTATAATTAATGTAATTCTATTTAAACTAACTACTCTAATATTAAGCTTCTGTCTACAAGCCCCAATCTTGTGAATTGCCAATTCAGTAAATCAGTGAAAAGATTGCGTCCTATAATATCTAAATATTTGACCAATCACAATTGTACCCCCACAATCGAGTCGTCTAGTTGTTTATTCTGGAATTCTTTTGCAAAAGCCTCAAATATTTTCTACTCTATTTTTCATCCACTTAAAAAAGGAGCATGTTAAAAATTTGTTGGAAACTTTAATTTTATGTGTGACCGATTTTACAAATTCTTCTTTTATTTGAAAGGGAATTCTTCCCAGGCTATGTCATGGTCATCAGGTCAAGATGTGATTGTAGAATCGTGGAAATTTTCCACCGCTAAAATAAAAAAATAGTTTTAATACACTCAAAAAACAGAACTAAAACAACAGGTCGTATTTCTTGTTTAATGTGGTTCTGATGTAGCTTTTTACTGTTTCAACGCGTCGATTGTGGCCCTGTTATCACGCCCCGGGGCTTGCAGGCACACGCTTTATTTAACGGTCTTTGATAGCTCTGGGCACGCTGCCAAGTTTGTGCCTATATATTTCCTCTAAGGCAATAGGCATCATGTCTATACCAATCTGGTTGTTGATAGACCTTTTTGAAGTCGTTTTTGTTACCGATTTGGGGCGGAATATTAATATTAAAGTACGTGTTCTTTTTAAATACGGTAAGAATGTGGTGTCTATTTTTTATAACTTATTTCAACCTATCTGGAGTAGGTACCTATTTTTATGTCATTACAATTTGCTCTTTTATTAGTTTTGCTCTTTAACAAAGCATGTACCAAATCATTTTTATATAGAAAGCATATAGATACTCAGTTCTTAATTTGTACTGTATTGATATTTCCAGCAAGTAATGTTGACAGTTTTTTATTAGGTATAGATTTTCCCAATTCACTTCTTTTCACCTAAAATATTAAGTCGAAGAAACAAAGTATGTAGTTGTAATTTTACCTGGTATAAGCGCAAATATCGATCTAAATGTGTTGCTAAAGTTTTCATTAAATGGGCACTCCTTTACAAATTGCATGTGTTTACCGCACGCTCGGTAAAAGCAGTGACGCATTCGTGCGATGGATTTCACCTGTATCGTATTTGCGGTTTCAGCAATCATGTTTCTGGACACGTCTCGGTTGCGATGAAACTGTGGGATAGAATATCCTGCCCACAACCCAAATTCTCTTCTATCAATGCGCTCACACGGCATGCAATCACACTGACCACAAAAACTCAGTACTCTTATATACTCAGACTGTCGCCGTCCACTGCTGGATGTAGGCCTCCCCAAGTAAGCACCAACCATTCCGGTATTGAGCAGCCGTCATCTATCTGCTACCCGCCGCTTTTTTCAAGTAGGTCAGTACTTTTTCAGTACTCTTAGGGATATCAATTAGTTTGTAATCAGTAACGAAATTAAAACAAACGGAGGTTTGAAGCTAGTGGTATGTTTTTTTTTAAATTTTAATTAGTGTGTAGCGTTGATTCTATGAATAGCCAGCTATAATGAAATACCACGGGTTTAATTTTAGTATTGAGCCAAATGTTTAAGAAATGTGATCCAACAATTTTTGTTGTGTGTTCGAATGTTGTAACAATGAAAATCATGCGTAGTTTACACTCTTCCTAAACTACATTATAATATTTGTTACGATTGATGATTAAATTATTTTATATCTCGATTTTACATAGCTAACAACTAACTCCGAAGATTTTCCTTTATTACTCTTATGAAGGCATAAATTTTGGTTGAAAAATCGTTTGTACAAATCAAGTTATGATCTTTGAAATGTTATATAAACAGTATATTCCTTAATCATATTATACAATAGAATATTAGAAGCTTATACATGAAACGACAAAAGGGAGATGTATCTTATTTCTAGGTAAGGATGTTAATTATATAGGATTCTCTCTCCGTATTATTTTGCATATTTTTTCGATCCTCTTATAGCCTCAAATAAATTTCCAAAAGCAAAATAAATGTCCAATTAACCTTCAGTTTGCTTGATAGTTAAATTTAACCATAACCAAATCAACATAGTATTGTATTAGCAGCTGGGTCTAATGATTCTCGGAAGCGAATTAATTAAGATATTAATTGATCTGTAATGGGACAATTGACATCAGTTAAAAGCATGGTGTCTGATAAATTTAATGTTGAATATGCGTGATCAGCTATGTAAAATATATAAATGCGTTAATTATAACAATCACACAGATAATAAATACAGCTGAATACATAAGAATTTTTAGATTGAAGTGAATTAAGGAACGAATTAAACATGATGCAATATGGTAAACGTGAAAAAATTATATTACCTTTCTTTCAGTTTTTGACCTTTATTTTTTATTTCAAGAATGACGGGATGAACACGTCCCTCGCCTGATGTGAAGTTTCCTTTCTGCTCATAAAAAACAAGAACACTCCACTTTTTAATCTCAAAAACAATATTCAAACACACGCAACCATTATTCTTGACTTAATTTATTTTTATCTTTTTTTTCAGGTAACTACTCTAGACTAGTGGTGTACTTCAAGTTCGAGAGGCAGATTGGTCACCACCTCATACAGACTTTCGCTCCCTCCTCCCTCGTCGTGATGCTGTCCTGGTTCAGCTTCTGGTTGGACCTGGATGCCATTCCTGGGAGAGTCACCCTGCTTGTCACTTGCATGTTGACTTTGGTCACCATGTTCACCGGATTGAGAGCTGATATTCCACCAGTGGCTTACGTTAAGGTAAGTTTAATTCCTTTTTTTATTATAGTAAACCTGGTCTTATTGGAAAATACAGTACACTAACAGTGAAGTATGTCAGTAAGTTTACTACGCATCATCATCATAAGCCATAAAACATCTACTGCTGAACATAGGGCTCCCAAAGTGACCTTATGAAAGCCCTAGGCATCTGTAAATTTCTTAATATCGCCTTAAAAGATCATCCAGCTTCCATATGATATGTTTACTTGTGATCTATACAGCCTGGTTGCTAGTGCCATAGAGGACATTTCGTTTTTTTTTAATTTAATCTTTCCTATTATAAAGTCACCGACTATACTGTCACACTTAAACATAAATCTACGAATTTAGACTGAGTCTTGTGCCTACAAGCAATTAATCTTGAAGTTATGCCATCAGGCCTTGGACTTATGGATGGCGGGTTGTATGATGTTCGTGTTTGCGGCTCTCGGTGAGTTCGTCGTGGTGAAGGTCTTGGACAAACAGTACCAGATGAACAAGACAAAAATGCAGGAGTCGATGCCAAGGATCATACCAGTGGTAATTATCTTTATGTGAACGATTTTAAAGTATATATTCTTGGCGATGAAACTAACAACGACTTGCTTAATGTGACGCGTTGAGGTAAAAGGGTGATCCTGGTTAGTTTTCAAATCTGACAATACATTCTATTTTTGTTTTTCGATCTGCAACACTTGAACTTTCCTCATTAAATAGTTTATTCCGAGAACGTTTCAAAACGGTTGACATTAATCAGACATTAAGACTGCAACTATTTTTTTCTGTTTATCGCTTATTAAAATAATTTTTAAACCTCACTCACAAAAATATGTTGATTTGAGACGCAATAGGTCTCATCTAAATCCTTGTAACAAGTCTAGAATATAATCTAGTAGAGTTGAAACAACTTTAAGCTACGAAGCACTGGATAAATATTATATTATGCGAAAAGTTAATAAAACGTCGGAGAATATAATGAGAGATTAGTCGGTGAGAGAGCAAGTTATTTGATAAACAGACTGCATGGAAGTACATTTAGATAGCCAAGTACTTAGCAAGCTCTGGGAGAAGTTAACGAAATGCTAGTTTGGGCCACTTTTGCTAAATTTACACCATGAGTATGGTAGTTACAATACATTCTATAATATCTTCAGTTTATATGCAGTAGATCTCGTCCTGCCTATTAATCGGTTTTTGCTTTTCGTTGTTGGGAAGTAGCGGTATTTTGATCAGTGCCAGTGCAGGAACTAATAACGAGAGTAGGTACTCGCCACGCAGTATGCAGCGACTCGTTTGAGTCCCTGGCATAGTAGATGCCCATAGCTCGTCTGCGCACACAGTCAACAAGAAAAAAATAACTTCCAGCGCCAATATAAAAAAAATATGAATAAACCATGCCGTTTAGCAAATGGTTACTTCATGACAGACGATCTTTAAAATTACGAGCACCTATAAAAAGGCGCAAATCCAATCAATCTCCCCATCATTGTTATTCAGAACGTAAATCATTGAGACAAAGATACGCCGTTTCTTGCAGCGTTTGAACGGGGATAAGGGGTCATGTGGCACCATAGCCGCGTGGGACAACAGTGGGGTGCGGTGTCGGAAGGTGGACCTGACCTCCCCCACCTCCCCTCCAGCGGCAACGCCTGCGGTACACCCCGCACCTTCTGCTACTACTCCACACGTAGTTAGCGTTGAGAGACGTCAGAGCATATTACAGGTAATTAAGTATCTTTTTTACTTACGCCCTCTTATTATATAACGTATAAAAGATTCTTATGAATGTTATATTTTTTTGAAAATTCTGATGATTTGAATTCCTTCTTATCAAATACTTTAAATTTAGTCAAAGCCACAAAAGGTGAATACTGAAAATAGACATCTACGGTAACAAGTTACAAGCGGCCTTCATCCTGTAGTTTGAACAGTTTTGAAGTTCTGTTGGCAGAACGGCTTTTTACAATGCCCCACACTGTCCACGGCACATATGTAACATTATGTAGTGAGTTAAATAATACATATTGTTCTTTCCAGGTTGCTTGGGTAGACGCTGACACTGGCCAAGAGCGGGTCCTGTGGAGGGAGATAGACAAACTATCTCGCGTGGTATTCCCCGCACTGTTCCTTCTGTTCGTTACCATGTACTGGCCGGTTCTGCTTCTGAAGACTAAAGCATCTTCATAACCATAAGGCATTAGAATATACATGCTATTTACGTAGTACAAGTATCTGACCTTCATGGTCTTTGGTTGGAATTGTTATGTCGGCCTCTAAAAAGAGTCTTATCGGACATTTAAGATCTGATTATGATTGAGGATGTAACAAGGTCTCCAAAAAATAGAGATGCGATTTAAAGACAATGGTATGACTTGGTAGACCCTGGCATACTAATAACTGTCTTGAAACTTATGTGTGTAAAGTAGTAATTGACCAAATAAGGTAGTCATACTAACATAAACTCCAGTGTTTTACAAATTTTGGATGACATTGGGTCGAAGTTCAATCAAATAGGATCATTAGACGACCACAATAATGAAGTTGTCCCTATTCTATGAATTTAATTCTTAGTGAGAATCATAGAAACATACCTATTGGGTCTATTTTCTGGAATTGACGATTAATATCAATTCGTGGTTCATGACAGTTGGCCTAACATGTGGGAGGCAAACTATTTGAAACTGTTTGTTTCCCCCTTTCCTTCTGAGGGGAATGGACAATAATTTCCAACTCCCTTTCGTTTTACTATAAACTTAAACATTAATTTTAGACTCCCGCTGAGCTTCAGTTCTCGGTGTGATAAAAATGTGTGCCACTATCAATCCTGGCTTACAGGATTTGCATCGGTGGGTATGGGAGCGGAAAAATCTAGTTTGTGGACTACGAGAGTTTTACAAAGGTGTTAGAAATCAGAAAATGGTGATAACTGTGTATGACATTTCAACAATGAAATCCATTGTTATTTTAAGGCCTAGACAAGATTAGGGAGAAAGGGCAAAAAAGGATCAAATACATGTATTTATTGGACAACGCAATGTATGAGATAAAAATATATCACATTAATGTTGTGGGTTTTAAAGGATCAAAGCCTATTTCCATAACAAAGGAATGACATGAAAAAGGATTATCTGCCTTCATGAGATTTTATCCTGTTGTAGACAACAATAATCCAACGACAAATACTTGGATTAGGAAAATGTTTTATTGCAAAATTAAATGAAGTCAAAGCTACTGTGTTGAAATTGGACCAAGATTTCCAATCATTTATATATATTTATAGTCGCTAATGAAATGTCAAAAAATTTGCTAAATTATAGTGAACAATAATAATTGGCCTTCATTGTAAACGTAAAAGTATCGCTTAAATAATAATTCTAAATATAATTAAAATAAATGCACAAATCGTTAAAATTGAATCAAAAATATGTAAAAGCAAAACTAATTATTAATAAACAGAAGACGTATTATTGAAAACATAAATTAAATAACCTTATATAAATAAAAATCTCAAAGACGAACCTTTTTATGAACGAAAATCTACCAGCAATGCACAAACAAACATATCATTAGTAGTTATTAAATATTATCTGATGATATGTCATGCATTTATTCAACTCGACAATATCTAATTTAAGCCTCTTTAAGACGGGACGCATTTTAGTAATGATATATTGCAACATATATACAAGATTGTATTATTGTGAGATTTAAAAAGTAGTTTTTATTTGGTTAATTTATGATGTCGATATAAGGTGCTCATAGACAATTTAGTACAACTTTAACGACGGGCTGTTTTTTAACAAGTTATAAGATATAATAATATGTATTTACGCCACTGCTGAATATTGGGAGTTTTTTTTAGGGTCATTTTTGAAGTTCTATTCAGGGTCCTAATATACCGGGTATATCAATACCGCGACCGAATATGATGTTATTATTAGTGACTTCAGATATAATACAACAAAAAAAAATATATTTTGTATTTTTTTACTGATCGTCGTATTTGGGTGATAAATACATATTTTTACTAATATAATAACGTATACCTGTTTATTTTTAAAGACACAATAGTACGCAATGTAACAAAATGATATACCTACAAAAAAATGTAGAAAAAAAATCTGTCGCTTTTTTGCGAAACTTTTAGTTGCATTGTGCGTGTAACCACTAAAATTGCCACCTGGCTTCGTTTTCGGACGCAGTCTTGATATACCCGGTATATTAGGACCTTTACCAGGACGCTTGTCCTTAGATTATATTTAATTAAAAATACTTGCTGCCGGTTGTACAATGAATATCTTGGTGTGACATGCAATTCTATTCTACGTTTAAATCAAGGATAGATAACAAGAAAAGATTATTGACATGCCTTGGTGGCGTAGTTATACTATGGTACGATACTAAGCTGAGATCTCGGGTTATCCTGGGTCGGACACACTGATATTGGATTTTTCTATTCATTATCAGCGCGGAGTCAGGAATTTGTGCCCGATATGGCGATAGGCTCGCCCCCTATCACATCGTGGGACGGAACATCCAAGGCGAAATGTGGGTATCCTGGTAGCACCTCTGCCTACCCCTTCGGGGATAAAGGCGTGAGTTTATGTATATAATATGTCAATACATCAACACGCTGAATGCAAAACGATTCAGCTCGTTAAGAAACCGGAATGAAATTGAAACTATCTTTTTTCAGCAGTGGACTTCTTGTCACTGAAGATACTGGTTCTATTTATTAAAAAACAACCTAATTATATATATAAGGTGCTTAAGAACATCGTATGCGTCATAATAATTTAGTGTCGCAATCATCGTTTGAGCTTTAATTCATTGTGATAGCTTCATTGTTACCGTTCTAGTTATACTGGTTTTGTTGTTATTTGTATATAGAATATACGTCGTGGGTCTATTGATAATGTTGTTTTATTATCATATAATTGAATTTAAAATGGAATGTTTTTTTTTATTCATAAAATGTATGTTTGGATACAGTAATTTTTCCAATTTTCTTGTTTTGAGATGCACACTCGTTCACTAGCTTCGAGGCATTAATATTCGTGCGATCTGTCTTTAATACCAGGTTTGGTAGTGGTTGGGGCGAAAAGACCCTCGTAGTTTTTGGTACCCTTAAATACGAGTTGTATTTTAATATAAAAGCGGGACTACGTACGGGTGTTGGGTGTATTTTATTTATTAGTGTTTTAAATAAAGTAAATACGACTGTTTATTTCATTCTATTATCTGATCAATCTGGCTGTAAATATCCTCCCTCTCACATTACAGAGCAGATCGATATGTTTTTTTTATGTTTACGCCAATGTAACACATTAAAAAATAAGTAGGCAAATGTGAACTTACAATTTAACATACTTTAAAAAGGTTTATAAAAAAATATAATTATTGTTATAACAATTATTTAACTTAAAAATTTAATCATAATTCAAAAACAAAGTTACAAACATTACCCGCAACATCCTTACAAATAGAAATTAAGAGAAATTCGAAGCAATTAAAAGTATAAAATATGTTTAAATCCAAAACATTTACGACTTTGAAACTTTTAAGTGAAACCTGATTTATTTAATTTGAATCCGAACACTCTTAACCACCTGTGGCTTTTACTGGCGCCAATGGATATTAATAAAAAAAAAAAAATTTTTGCTCAAAAATATTGTTTATAGAGTAATTTTATAGAGTATCCGATACACAAATAGTATAAATTATAACCTCAAACAACGACAATATTTTAATAATGAAATTGATTATCGCGCCTCTGAAAACTTAATAATAAATAAAAACCAATTAATCTACGAATCATGTCATGATATTAGACGTATAGTTGTGAATATTCAGTGAAAGAGACGGAGGAGAGATAGGTATTAGACATCTACCTTAAGTTGGCGTGCGGCGAAAATTGGAACTACAAATAAAATTTAAAAACGCATTGTTTGGATATGTTTTCATAATATAAAAAACAAGCCGTTGTATTGGTTATAGTATGAACATGTCCAATGTATCAAAATGTGAAGCGGAAAAAACTATTCTGATAACTTTATACTACAGCGCTTTATGCGACAGAAAATCATAGATCTCAAATATTATTGATCTCTCTCAATCGTACTCTCGATTGTAGAGGAGGTCCGTGCCCTGCAGTGGGACGTATTTGGGCTGATACAGAAACTGAAACAGGTAAAATCAGGTATCGTAAAGATTTACTGTAAAACAATATCGTTCTTTTTACAGGCAAATCTATAACATGACTTTAGCATATACGTTAAATAAAAACAACATTATCAATAAACTGTTATACATAAGCTATGTTTATATACCTGTAAAAAATCATTATAATTATGATTAATGAATTTATGTATATTTACTTTACTTAAATGATTAATATTTTACATACTATTAATACAATAATTATTATTGTATATGTAGACAGTTTAAGTGGCTTCAAAACATTCTCGTAGTGTTTGTTTTTAATTATAAATGATTTATTAAGACATATTTTTATATTTACCTATTTTGAGATGCTAATATGTGTCAGGATATTAATCATTTATGTTTGTACTAGAAATTAACGAATAAGTTTTGAAATTTATTTCTATTCACAATTTCAAAATAAATTAATATTACCTTTTCTCGGTTTATAAAGAACAATTGAATAAATAAGTCTATTCATTAATAGTGAAATAACTGACGTAAATTACTCGAAAATAATTGTAAGTACTGAAATTAATTAAATGTCAAATTGATTAATTAGTTGATGGAATTAATTATTTATTTTATTGAAAGTCTAGAGTATTCACATAATTACTTTGGGTTTCAATAATATCAATAAAATAAATATAATGTACACTCGCTCACATTGTTTTTTAAACTTTGATATAGTTAACGGAATATCTTAAGGTATTTTTTCTTTTTTTATATGATATGTGGATAGGAATTAAATTCATAAGCAAATGTTGTATGTATGTACATAGATATATATATATATATAAATAATATTACGCACCAATACTTGATTAGTTAGTATAACATTATATCTTGCAATTATTTCAGCATAACGTTTAATAATTCTAAATTAGGACAGAATATTCTGTATGAAATAAAATGAAACGTCCAAATTCGATGTTAAAATTTAAATCAAAGACGATTAAAATTTGTATTAAATATTTGTTATAAAGTCGCGAACTTATCGGCCCTTGTATTTATGAAGTGGTGCTTAAAAAATAATTTTTGATATATTGTAATTTAATAATAAATTGCAAAATGATATACTATATATAAATGTGTACAGTAATATAATTGCTTTAGCTAAGATTACAAATGCTCGTTAACGTCCATTTTGTAAGTAAATGCAAAATTCATCCAATTAGATTGGGTGTCTTATTTTGTTTGTTCACTGAAAGAATTAAATATTGTTAAATATCTCTGCTTATTTTATTTTATAAGGTAAAGCAAACACACCATATTTTATTTTCTAGACATAAATACAACTTACAAAAAAAAATATTTTTGAAAAATAAACGCTAAAGAATAAAAAGAAAGAAAGGTGAGAAGAGGTTGTCAAAAGAGGTACATACTCGTATTCATACCAGCTCCACAGCCATTGTTGTAATTTATGGAGTTCATCGGTCATCCAGATTAAGATTTATAAGCTGTAAATAATAAATAGCATAGTACCTAAAAATAAAATTACTTTACCGTTTGCGTATGTTACAATGAATGTGCCAACTTATTCAAGGTCGCGGTTTCAAATCCCAGGGAAACCTCTGACTTTTCGCAGTCATGTGTGTATTGAAAGTCAATCACCATGATTTATTACTGTGAAGGAAAACATCGTAAGGAAACCTGCTACCATAGCGGTATGTATGAATTTCTATGGTATGTAAAGTCCGCCAACCCTCACTAGGCCAGCGTGGTGGACTATACGGCGTAACTGCTCTCAATCGTACTCTCGATTGTAAAGGTGGCCCGTATCCAGCATTGGACGTATGTGCTATATGGGCTGATACAGTACATAACACTATGATACAATGAAACAAAACATGAAATAAACATTTACATAGAAAGAAACATACTTACATGGATAGGCGCGGTAAATTACATAATCATATAAAATTCACTACGCGGTCACAGAGGCACTTAGAAGCGCGAAAGTGGTATGCACAGAGAGGATGAATTTTTTCAAAAGGTACTGATGTGCTAGGCTCGATATAATGTTTCTAACATAGAAAATACCGGGAATATCAAGACTGCGACCGATAACGAAGCCAGGTGGTAGTTTTAGTGGTATAAAACACAATGCAAATATAAATTTCGCCAAATCAGGGACAGGTTTTTTTTTAGATTTTTTTAAAAATCATTGTTTTTGGGTAGTAAATACCTAGTTTTTGCGAAAATACTAATTTAAACCCTTACGTACCATTGCGTGTTTAAAAATAAAGAGGTGTACATCTTTATTTTAGGAAAACTAAGTATATATCATCCAAATACGACGATAAATAAAAAATTATAAAAAAAAAGTTGTCGATTTTTTTTGTGAAATTTTTACTTGCATTGTGTCTGAAGTCACTAATACTACCACCTGGCTTCGTTTTCGGTCGCGGTCTTGATATACCCTGTATATGCAATAAATTTTTATGTAAAAGAAATGCTCATAGCACGCCTGCTCGCGGTTATAACTATAAGCATTTAAAATGGCAATATAAACAAAACAAAACATTAGTTAGTAAAGCACTAATAAAGTTTAAAACTCGCTTAAACCTAAGTGTAATTTATTGAGCGCCTGAAAAATAAAAGCAATTAATCACTTTGAAAACGATTTGCTCGCATTTAAATAGAAGGCAAAACTATTGAATTCAATAAAATACAAGATTTTAGAATTTTGTGAGTAAATTATATCTCTAAGGTATTTTAAACTTTTTAACATGTTGATACCGAAAAACAATCAATAATCACAATTTAATAAAGATTTTAGATTTTCTGTTGTTGAATGTTTCTTCACGACCCTTAACGTTGTTATCAATTATATGTAGTTACTTCTTATTTATTTATTTAAAAAAAAAACCTTCATCGACGAAATAACTTCTAGTCTTATTGACCAAAGTGGAAAAACATCGTCCCTGCTTACTCCCACGGAATACAAACATGATATTTCATATTAACTAATTACGAATAAAACAAAATGATTAGGTGTCTGGAACAGTATCTACAACAATCTTCAATTATTCCTGAATGTCTTGTAGATTATTTATTTATTAAATAAAACTTGTTCTTTCAATAATACAAGGGGACTAAATGCGCAGGGTATTTTCTCCCAAACCTTTAGGTAGTATAGTTCTAAATATATATTTTTAGTAGCTAAAGTGTTACCTAAAACCTCCAATTAGTTTTTATTAAGTTATTAAGCGTTGAACTGTATTTACCTCTGAAGTTCGTTTGGTCTATAAGTGCTGATCTGAAAGACATCCATAATTAGACGGTGTTAAACAAATTAAGTTGTATTTTATTTATTTATTAATAAAATGCAAGTTTACAGACTTAATCCAAAGTACTTACATTCTAGATATTAAAATACTTATTGCTAAGGAGAATAACAAAATATAAAATCTTAAATAAAATCACAAATCTTAAATAAAATCACAAATTTCTTAATAACTAGTAACATTAATTTACATAATGAAACAAATTGTCATAAACTATTTAAAAATAACCTAATCTTAATCTTGTATGTACACAGGCGAAGCGACGATCGGCAGCGTTTAAATAAAATGCGCTGTAACTACAGGTAAAACCCCACAAGTCTTTGAAAAAACGTATATTATTAAACGTATAATTTAAACGTGTATTCGAAGAGATCGGTCGTCGATAATATCGAATGATTGCAAAAAAATAGTGGTTGTCATTGTTGAATTATTATCAAAACTTTTTGTATCTGTTTATAAAAGAACCGTCACAAAACAGAACTTAGCACCTACGAAAAGATCAGGTAAGTACAATGTTAATTAACAAAGAAAATGGTTCTCTAATTAAGTATCATTTAAGTGTAAAATTATTTGACACATGTAAACATTACACTAAAAATACAACAAAAACAAAAAGCAACTAAAAATAACATTTATTTCATAATATTAAGTACTAACTATTAAATTATTCTAAGTAATACATTTCATACTTCATGATAATGTTCTCAAATTCCTAACGAATAATTTGTATCATGATAATTATGTGTATATGTACGTTTCACTTCGTTAACAAGATGTTCCCTAACCGTCAACTCTCTGATGAAGGTTTGAAAACTAATAATTAACTAAAAGGGTAGCATTGAGTTAAATTCTGTCACTGTTTATTATCTTATTTAAAGGCAATTTGAATATATTGACCTAAAACACAAATTCACTTTATCTTAAATGTGTAATAAAGGATGGAATAATTTAAAAGGAGACAGTTGACCTTTGTGAGAGAATTTATTCTTATTGCAACATTTCTTTTTCATAGCTACAACACGTCCCAAATGGATAGTATAACTTCACAATTTAAAAGGCCCATGAATAAAGAAAAAACAATTTCAATAAAACATATTATTTAGATTTTGGATATAAAATGCTTCTGGCATTAGGAATACAATTTAACTGTGTGTCAATTTTGTATTATTTTTTTGTGTTATTTTGTGTGTTCATTTTTTTTGACTGCCTCGGTGGCGTAGTTGTATTACGGTACGGTTACAAAGCTGAGGTCTCGGGTTCGAGTCCCGGGTCGGGCAAAGTGATATTGGATTTTTCTATTCATTATCAGTCCGGAGTCAGGAATTTGTGCCCGATTTGGCGATAGGCTCGCCACCTATCACATCATGGGACGGAACATACAAGGCGAAATGTGGGTGTCCTGGTGGCGCCTCTGCCTACCCCTTCGGGGATAAAGGCGTGAGTTTATGTATGTATGTATGTATGTGTCAATTTTGTTTCTATAGCATAGGGTAATTATAGAGGAGAGTCACCCAATAGGAAGTGCCAGAATGCCTTACCAGAATCTAAGAATAAATCGGGAGCGGAGGTCACGAAGTAGGGTGATTAAATAGTTAAACAGCAAAATGTTTTTTTTTCTTAGATTATATCTAAGGTTTTTTTTATTATTATTATGAGCCGGAAAAGTGAATGCATCTGATCGTCGGTGAAGTGTTGCCAGACTCTCTCTCTCTCTCTCTCTCTTTGTCTTTCTCTTACTATTCTCGCTATTCAGCCACAGGAAGTCCATTGCTAAACATAAGCCTTTCCTAGGCGACCTGCATTCTGTAACTTCCATAAATTCCTACAACATTCATTACTTTGTCTGTTCCAATACATATTTATAATAATAAAACAATCATTTCTCACTCCTACTAATAAAAGCATAGTGCTTCATGCGTTTTTCAACTAAAAATCGTGTCACGGTCGTAACACGGTCCGCGCACTCACAATGGGTTCACACTTCACGGTGCGCGCGCACTGCAAATAGCATCGTTTACTTAGACCCTCTACAAACGCATAACTCAAATGAATAGTTACTATTCAAGAAAAATACATGACGAATCTTGGGAAATTGTTAAATTATAATTTAACTATAAGGTGGCTTTGTTTTTCTTTTCTTTTTTTCAACTGTCCTTATAAGTACACTTTTAAAATTTGTATGTTCAGTGGATATCTGGGCTCTGTATTGTATAAAATAAGTGTTTATAAATTATATTATACAGGGTATATCAAGACCGCGACCGAAAACGAAGCCAGGTGGTAGTTTTAGCGGCTACAGACACAATGCAACTAAAAATTTTGCAAAATAAGCACCGTTTTTTTTTTTATTTTTTAAAAATCATCTTTTTTGAGGGGTAAATTCCTAGTTTTTGCAAAAATAGTAATTTAAAACCTTACGTACCATTGCGTGTTTAAAAATTAAGCGATGTACGTCATTATTTTAGAAAAACTATGTTCAATCACTCAAATACGACGATATGTAAAAAATAACAAAAAAAATTGACGATTTTTTTAAAATTTTTACTTGCATTGTGTTTGATATCACTAATACTACCTCCTGGCTTCGTTTTCGGTCGCGGTCTTGATATACCCTGTATAATAATTTGTAAGCGCGGGATCTATTCTCTGACACATAAGTATTGAGCCAGCGTGTTGGACATAAACAATATGTATTCCGAAATATGTAGGTAACTTTAAACCGGCAGCTGATTGTAAAAGTATTAATTAAATTATTCTATAAGATAAATAACAATCTTCAAGACTCACTATGAAAAAAAAAAAAGAAAAAAGAATTCTTATCCTGATGCAAAATAAATTTACTAGCGCAGGACAAAAATAACAACATAACAGAATGAAAATATGCATGTACACAGCCTCCGTGGCGCAGTTGGTTTGACGCCGCCTGTGAAACGAGAGGCCGCGAGTTCGATCCCCGCACCGAAACAAATATTTGTGTGATCCACAGGTATTTGTTTCGGGTCTGGGTGTTTGTGAGACCGAAAAGTCTCTCGTAGCTTCTGATACCCACGACAAAAGACTCGATCTTAGTGTGGGGTCAGGACTATATATGTGACTGTTGGGTGTATTTATTATTTATTTATGTATTCACATAAATATTTATAATAACACCAAAGCATGATACGTAAAAAGGCGTAATTTTATTTACTTCAATACAACACGTGTGATAATCATTAATTAATGTATCGCAATAGGAGCAATTAGCAACATTCTTTGATAGCGAAAATGTTAATTGTTTGGAACTGAACACGTTTCACTCCCACTTTAAACATTGTTCATTGTAGAAATATCGTTAACATCAATTATAATTATAATCGACTGCCTCGGTGGCGTAGTTGTATTACGGTACGGTTACAAAGCTGAGATCTCGGGTTCGAACCCCGGGTCGGGCAAAGTGATATTGGATTTTTCTATTCATTATCAGCCCGGAGTCAGGAATTTGTGCCCGATATGGCGATAGGCTCGCCCCCTATCACATCGTGGGACGGAACATACAAGGCGAAATGTGGGTGTCCTGGTGGCGCCTCTGCCTACCCCTTCGCGGATAAAGGCGTGAGTTTATGTATGTATGTATGTCAATTATAATTAAAACCTTGTGCGAATAGATATAAACTTTAATTTTGTTTAAGAAATCTAGAGCCTAATTAAACGAACTATAGCCCTCCAACTATCTAGAGGGCCTTACATTCCAGGTGTGCGCCGAACTGGGGAACTGTCAATAGCCCGGTGAATGTTTTGTTTCCACAAGCAGACATATAAATCAACGCAGTAGAAAAGAGACAGAGAGCATCTCTTTATGTTATAAATACCGCTATGTCCATCCTTCGTGTTCGTGTGGTGTCAGTGCGATGTCATTGCAAACACATTGTAAACAAACATGACGTTTGACACATCGTCGTAAATGAATTAATATATTTTCGCATGTTTTAAGTATTTAAAGGTATAATAATATCAAGTGAAGTGTATAATGTCAATATGTATTTATATAAGCAACGATATTAGGTATTAAATGATTATAAAAGCATCAGCCTTCAAAATAATACAGAACTTCCTTTTCATTCGAATTTACGAGTATTTTGATTCACTGTACTTAGAGAATGAATTCAATTGGTATTTTTGTTTGTATCGGCCCAATTCCAACCCGTGGTATTCGTGATAAATGCAATATATAAAAATCCTACAATAAATATCAAATATTTACGTATTATTAATGTTGCCAAAAGTAAACAGGTAATTTTCCATAAATATGATTTAAATAGTTTTTTGTATAAACAATACAATAAAAAAGACATGTTTATTATATTATATATTTTAACAGCTTCTAAAATAAGGAGACACTGCACGAAATGAATAATTACATCTGTTCGTAATATATGAGAATGCTCTTAAAGTAAAAAGAGCTCTACACTGGCTATCAAAAATATAATAAAAGTAGCTCTCTCTACTAACCTCTATCTCTGCCTCCACAAAAAATGTAATAAAACATAATTTTATAATCAGGATTAACTAGGAATATTCAATTTAAAAATATATCTTATATTTATTGGACAATAAAGTATCGAGTATTATTATTGCCTTGTTTTTTTTTTTACTAAATATACAATACAATATCATTAAATATTAATAGGGAGGTGTTGAAGTATCTTCGACGAAAATCTCATATTTAGGAAGACACTTTTACCGAGCTATCAGTTTCAAGTACTTGGGTGGAACCGCCACCAAATTTACCTGGTAAACAATAAACGCTTTTTTTTAAATATTACTTCGAGATCTCCCCTAAAATTGGGTAATAGTTTTAATCATGCAACACCAAGCGTTGTATTATACACACAGATCACTCCCAATAGATACCGCATTACGATAGTTTTGTTTTGAACTGAAAACGCCAACGAAGGGAACGGTGCGGGGCAGTGGGCGGGTTGCAGCGCGGTCACGTGGACTTTGCTCGAGAGATGAGGCTTGTCGATAAATAAAATAAAAAGTATCGATAGTTCGATTTGCCAGTAAGTTTAACGTGTTATGACCGCTTTTATAACTTGATTACCAACTTGTTAAATGTTTTATAATATGTTTTCACTGGCCTGATCTAATAAATTATACCAATCGCAACACGAATAAAGTAGGATTAAGATTTATACTTTAGTATGTAACGGTTTTATTTCCATTATTCGCCGTTAACTTTTGTATACCATAATGCCGAAACACCCGAATTAAGTGTTGGGTTAAAAGATCAGATAAAAATATGAAATATTAAATGATTAAACCTCACGCCGTAAAGGGCTACAATAACTTATTCTGTTTCTTGAATTCCGACGGCGGCTGTAATAGATGGTAGGTAATATCGGCAAGTGACAATGAAACCCACTTGACGAATTATGAATGTTTTTGGGATGATAATACAACGTATGTTGAAATTAATGCAACGGCTTGTACTACTCATTCTCAATAAATTTAGTATACTAATAGTTATGTTAAATACCTTCCCATGATATTTGGCAAAAGGCGGTTCTAACGCCACGCATCAAGCACGAATTTCTAACATTACGTTCTTAGTAATTAAGCAGAAAACCCCAATATCACTTATATCAGTCAAAATAAAAATGACTGTATTAAAACACATAGTCAGTAGATACTTGATTCGAGAAATAGGACCCGAAATACCATCAGACGAATACGCTTAAACGAGCTTCATCTCAAGGCTATAAATGTTACTCTTGGATGCTGGACAAAATCAACATAAAACTATAATATTATTTGATAATCATATTATTCTATCCACGCAGAACTACGAAATTATAAATTTTTAAATAAATAAAAATGTACCAGAATTGATAAATATTCTGTCGTTACAGAAGTATCCATTAAACGACGACGATTTTTCATTGGGAAAAAACATTCTTGGGTAAAATGTCGTGAACAAATTACGCTATTTTTTGTAGGCAACCAATCGTCACCTCGACATGTTGCATCTACCCATATTTTTAACTTTCGGGACATGTGGGGAATCTATACATATAATAAAAATGTAAATGGTCGATGTCTGTACATGGAAGATATTTAAGAAATTTTAACGCGAGGGGTCTTTATAACAGCAACAGAAGCCAAAACAATATTTTTTAGAATTTTTGTCTGTCTGTCTGTCTGTCTGTATGTTTGCTTGCGCATCACGCGAAAACTACTGCACCAAATGAGATGCGGTTTTCACAGTTGTATTGCTACAGGTTCAACTTAAAAACTGGTATATGTTGCATTTACATACAGGGTGTTTCTTTTTATTTGCTTACACATTACTCATAAACTACCGCACCAAATGACATGCTGTTTTCACAATTACATTGGTGCAGGTCCAACTCAAAAACTGGTATATATTTCATTTACATACAGGTGTTTCTTTTTGTTTGCTTGCACATTACTCAAAAACTACCATACGAAATGAGATGCAGTTTTCACAGTAATATTGGTGCACGTCCAATTTGAAAACTGGTATATATTTTATTTATAGACAGGGTGTTTCTTTTTATTTACTTGCGCATAATGCAAAAACTACAAGACGAAATAAGATGCGGTTTCACAGTTATATAGGTACAAGTCCAACTTAAAAACTGGTAAATGTCTTATTTACATACAGGGTGTTTCTTTGTATTATGGAAGATAAATGAGAAAAACTAATATTCCCCATATTAACACTTAGGCTACATTTTATCCAGATAAATTAAGTGTTCCCGTGGGATGAGGACGGAAATCCGATATATTTGTTACTTTTTATACTCAAAGGGATGCGATGGGCGTGGATTATATACCTTGAGTGAGAATGAGATAGTGCGGGCGGGATATAACGGGACGGGACGGGACGGGATGAGAAATACCAAATAATCTATACATGTATATTTTTTTAAACAAAGTTAATCACGCAGACGAAGTTAGCGGGCAGAAGCTAGTCTAAAATAAAAATGGTATTATTCAAACATAATGTTATATACTAACCCACAGTTTTTACCCGACGATAGCAAAGCAAGAAGAAACAGAAAAGTACAATAATTATTGAAAAAGTACCTAGTTAAAAACTTGACCTTCTTCAAATTACATTAAATGACGTCGTCATGGTGATTTGCAATTTTTATTTAAATCAATATACATTTCGTGACATTGTCATTTAATCAAATTATTTTACATTAATGTTTTAAAATATCGATATTGCTTGGAATTATATTATAAACATGCGTCAAGCACTAGAAGAAGGCGTGATTTCACCAGAAAAAGATGGCTTATTATGGTTATTGCTATGCGAAAAAGAGACGGCTGATTTTTGATTCAAACTCGACTGTTTGACATCGATACAATAACCAGTATAAATTGAGCTCGCTCGTGAACAAATTAATTTAAAGAATATTAGTTACCGATGAAAAGTTATTCCGTTTTTTTGGATACTTGAATTTTTTGAGTTTTTTCCACACCATTTTATTGAGCAAGTCATTTTTAACTGTAATATGATATTTACAAAACTTAATTTTCGACAACGCTCACCGATATGTGCGGGTCCACTACTTGGATGTTACTGATGACGCGACATTTGGAATCGGTTTATATCAGTTAGTGATGGGCGATTCCGAGATGTTATATCAATCGAAAGAATCGGAGTCGTTAAAATAAATAATCGAGTCAACCATCGACTCGCCGTTCTACAAAACAATCGAGATGTTTTTCGATTGTTTCGAGTCAATGGATTTGACCGTTAGTTTTCGATCGTTCGAATCAGTCACCGAGTCTCGCTCGGTTCTTGTTTAATAGTCTGTGCGCTCGGTCACCGAGTCGATTGCATAGATTAGTATTTGGTCGATTGCATGCATCGAGCCATAGATAATACTGTATATATGAGATAGATGCGCCACTCAAGTTTCATTTTTATGAAATGTGGGTTCCTAAATTAACAGATGGCGTTCGATACGACTATTTAGTTCCTCTCAAAACCCGCTAGGTGGCACTAATAATAAATTATTTATTATTATTAGTTTCTAGTAGTAGTAGACAAAGGCTATTATTTTTAAAGGAACAAATTATTTCTTAAATGTATGTATTTCAAAGTCACTTCGTGTTTGCTAAAACACCACACCTCGGTGATAAAATTTTCTCTAACAGCCTTGTTTGATCGTACATACACATAAAAATTAACTTATTCCAAGAATTTAAACATAAATAAAAATAAGTTATATTAGTTTTTCCTTTTATTGCGTTTTTTATAATAATTCAAAGCTTGTATTTTTACTACATTTGATTGACAAATATTTGCTTTTCCTTTAAGAAGCCTGTTGACATTTGTGCACCAGCTATTTATGATAATAGAAATTATAGTGTCCATTAGAAAATCTTGCAAAGTCGTAGTATGCGTTTTACAAGAAAAATAAGAGAAATCGCAAAATATATTTATAATTAGTTTTAAAGTAGCCCTTAGATATTTTTGCTGTGGTTCGTCATTTAAAATGATTTGAATAATCATGCAAACATCATCTACAAGTCCGCACAGCGCCTCCGATGGATAATTCAATGACCTACGTGTGTAATCTATTGTTAAAATATAGTCTTTATTATTCGGAGGCGCTGTGCTCATTAAATGCATTCGGCATATATGGCATTTTTTTGTGACTTTTTGAATACATTTTTTTACAATATAGCCCGCGACATATCTTTTGGCCTCTTTATTGATAATATTTCGAGAATTTTCCATTTGTGATGTTTGCATGAAATTGTTAATTATAGAATCCACATAAATTATATTATTAGGTTCGTTCGTCTTATTTTGTTTGTAATTTAGCAGCGACTTTAATGACTGCAACGGCTTATTGTGGTCTTGCTCGCAGTTTGCTCCAAGTGAGTGTGGAGAAGTCAAGTTATTAATCATCAAAGTTTTAAAGGCTCCAATAAACTGCGAGCAAGTTGGAGATGTATTTCTGACTCCATTACTCCGTATGTTGCAGAAAAAATTTTCTAATGGATCCTGGTTAACATTCCTGGTCAAAAGACTACTTATTTTGTACATTTTTTGTAAATATATGAACATTTCCTTAAAAACATTGATATTTGAAACCCAGTTTTTGATTGATGGTACTTGAACATATTTTGAAGTTATTGTTCCGTCAGATAACTTTTTATCCACCTTAAACTGCATACTTCTTAAAACTGGAAGTGTATCATTCCACAATTTATGATGTGGTGAATTGGGCTTTAGTGCACACTTATAAGTTTTTTCAGAATTGTTATATGAATGACTATTAAAAGAGTCAAATAGTCGGTCAAACAATAACAACAAATCTGCTGTGTCTGCACACTCCTTAGGAAGAAGGCCGTGATCTGAAATGAAATAAAAAATATTACAACTTGGTTATCAACAACAGCTAAACATTTTTTTCAGTAATTGTCTCATTGACATTATACTGTAAAATTATTTTTTCGTATATAGTATACAGTAGCGCAATAGTTATCAAATGACTTAACCACATGGAAACAAAACATTAGTTGAGATAAATGAAAGAAATCGGTACATTTGATAGGGGACATGATTTCTTCATCAGCATCAGAAGCATCTTAGTTAAGTTGCTTGAGATAAGTACTTTGCGACGCGTAGTAGGGTAGAACCTAATATCACTAAAGAAACTCTAAAGTAATTACTAAATATATGCAAATGATACTTACTACTTAAATATCTCATTGTTGAGGATACTTTTTGACTAAATACTTGGGCTGCATATTTCACCTTCATTTTAGGGATTTTATCTTTAATCACGTGATTTTCCGTCAATTTATTTATTAATCTGATATCATCTTCGCCCGGATCAGCATCGAGGAGCATTTGCAAGTGACACCATTTTGCATACTTAACTTGTCCGTTTTGTACATATCTTGCTTCCTTTGTAAGGAGATTATTTCTGATACCTTTCAACAGGTGAGGAGAATCGAAAATTGGAAAAACTTTTCCTGTTCCATCCAATTCAAATGCAAGACTTTTGTATTCCTTGCCTTCTGACACATATTTTTTTCTTGTATCTTCTATTAAACTTTTTATGACCCTCACATTTGTCGGTGATTGATCGCAAACAGTGGCAATAACTTTTAGCCCAGTACTCTGTACAGCTAGCAATATTTCTCGAACAATTTTTTTTAGTTGATCACTTTTTGTGGCGCTCTGACAAAATGTGTATGAGATGGGCTGCTTATATTTTCCTTTCAAGCCCTTTATCAAAAAAACTAGACAATGGTCCGCAATTTTGTTCGTTTTGTGTGAACCAAAATCTTCAAATCCAATTATTTGATCGGAGAATTTATTAAAATATAGTCCTGGACTTAATGCCATTTCGTCAAATATAAGGGTACACAGCCTTTTTTCTATTGGCAGTTTCTTTACTGTCTTTTTCAAGTTATATAGGATAATGTCGTTAACTCCGGGTTTGAGTGAAATTTTACTTAGTACCTTCAACATAGTCCTCTGTGATGGTAATGCAAATAATTTTTGCAGTAATTTATATCCTTTTTGGCTCTGTTTAAAAATTGTAAGACACAAAATTTTTTCTTTCGTCGTAAAACGTCTTCCTCTTGATTTAACGGATGCGTTTGATAACTGCATTTTTGTAAAAATAGCAGCAGGTTCAGGCAGTTTTTCAACTGCTTTTAAAAAACTTTTGTTTTGAGCAATTTTAGCAGCTTGTCGCAATTTATGCGTGAGACCTTTACATTTATTCCTCAATTTCAAAAGTTTCGCCTTCAATTGATGAAATCGCTTCGAAGGTGCAGTTTTCGCTACGTGACTCATTAATTTTGTGCCTGAAATAAAAGAAATTATATTTTTTTATAAAATGAACATAAATCAAATAAAAATAAATGAATATTACTACGCTATATCGTATAGTCTTAGGAGTGCCATGCGTTATAGTTAACTGTAATGGCTTAAATAATATAATGCCTAGACGGAATGCCAGTGGTCTATGATAATAAAATTGTACTGAAGCTTTTTTACATACAAACACGATATTTAAAAAAATGTAAAAAAGAAAAACGCGCTTTTTTGTGAAATTTTTAGTTGCATTGTTTTTATAACTACTAAAACTACCACCTGGCTTAGATTTCGGTTGCAGTCTTGATATACCCGGTATATAATTATACATACGCGTAAGAAAGTCCAACGCCTATTTTATTCTACAATGCAACAACGCTTTGGGATTTTCGGCACATGTTTTTAGAAACTTCAGCAAGAACATAAAGCCGGCAAATCGAAATAACACATTACCAGTTTATTGGACTCTTTTTCATGCCGCACAGTGCGAACGCTATTAGTTTATAGTTTTATTGGCCCCAACAGAAAGAAAAATATGAGTTAAAGTTGTAAAATCTAACAAACAATGGACTTAGTAAATCCATTGTTCATTATCCATCTCTATTTTTTCGAAACATCATAGAACAAAAAGTCAGTAATTTGAAACAATATATTACGGCGTCATTGAAACTTGTGGAAAAATAAATTTGCTGCGGTGCCATTACTTGACTTTTATTACCCTAATATAATAATATATATTTTGCAAGAATGTTAAATTTAATAGACAATAGAATTTTAACATTGGCAAAGGTAAATTAGAGCGAGAATTGTACTATATTGTACTATTATAAATTATATTGCCCCCAATATAATAATATTAATTAATTTCCTCTGAATTGTACTCTTGATTATAGAGAAGGCCTGTGCCCTGCAGTGTGGGGTAATATATGTAAAAATGACAATAGTACTAACTTGAGCATATCACATTTAGTTCACTGCTAACAGGGCACCATACACTTACCTTAAATTACAGATATATTCTAACATCTTACTATTAATGTGAAGTACTAATAGGTAAAATAAAGTGAAAATAATATATATAAAAACTAACTAGTTCTTTCCAGAGTTTGAATATCTGTTAGCTGTTTTTCTATATTTACTATATTGTATATTTACCTTGAACAGGGGCACTTTTAGCAGGATCAGACATTTCACTTGGCTCAATGTAATTTGAACTTGATGAGGATCCTGAAATCAGAATTAATACATGGTATAATTAATGACAAACGTTTAGTTAAATTATATGTACTGAGTTAAAATATATGTTAGTCGTATTTCTATGTTAACTGTATTATACTGTATAATTACCTTGAACAGGGGTGCTTTCAGCAGGATCAGGCATTTGACTTGGCTCAACGTAATTTGAACTTGATGAAAATGCTGAAATCACAGTTAATATTATGCCCAATACTGTGGTAATACTTGTTAAATATGTACATTTATATCCACCTAGGTATTCGCATTAACTTAATTATCAAGAGGCCAGAGCTATAATTTGGACATGCTTAAACACATAAAATTAAATATTAAAATAAAGCCTTAAAAGGTAACAATTTCGGTAATTAAGTAACTTTCATTTTTGGTTGGGTTTGTAACTCTGTTCTAGTGGTAGTTTTGTTATATAGTTAACTTATAAATACAAATACTTACCAATATTCAATGTCGGAACAGCATTTTTAGTGAGACGACCAATATTTGTTAGATAAAACTTCTCAAAATGATGATCGCATATGCGTATGTTGTTGTGAATATAATTATCACCCTTTGCTTTATCCATTTCACTCAACACCATTTTCCACTGAGCAAATTTTTCTGAAGAAGGGTAATTCGGTGATGGAAAATGATGAACTTTTCCTGAAAGCAGTTCAAGGGGCTGGACTTTAGGATGTTATGGCACGAGTTGAGGGGTAAAAGTGATCAAAGGTATTAGGGATTGGGTCCCTGATTACAACGTTATGATTCTTAATAAAAGGCGACGCGTAGTTTTCGAGAAATTAATAAAAATAGTTTCTAACCTCAAATCACACTATGAGTAAAACGGAACGTTATTATGGGCGAATGACAAACAAATCGATAATACTATGTCAAATATATAGTCTATGGTTTGAAAAAATGGTGAAACGGAACGTAAAAAAATAATAAAATATAATTAATTATACATTTAATAAATAAACATTTTATAAATGCTTTTTGTTTTATTTGTTTTCTAACAACCTAGAAGTTATGTTCCGATGGTAGTTAGTGTACCAACTTTGTGCGTAAAATAGGTCGACTTTGTCCCAAAACCGACTTAGGGCACCCCGACTTCACGTAGTCTTTTGGGTACCAACCCTAGAGTGTTTATAAAAAGCCGAAGGCGCGGAGGGAGAGCAGCCCCCGCCCGCTGTAACGAAGGATAGGCAACCGTGCGAGCCGTAGCGGCTGAGGCTGGTCGCCGGAGGCGACCAACAAGCCGAAGCTGCGGAGGTGAGCATGGGTGCCTATTCTTTGTTACGCAAGGGCGAAGGGGCTGCACTTCCCGCAGCGCCGGAGACGTTGCAGAAGCAAATTTGTTTTGACAACAAGTGTTTTGAGGTTAGGTTACATTCTCAGGAACGTTGCTTCACCTTTTCATGGGAGTGGTACCAGGGGAGATGGGACACTCCCCCCTACCCCCCCTCCCCCTCCCAACCCCCAACTCGTGCCATAGGTTTCTAAAGATTACCCGTTCAAGGTTCTAAGTATATTTTCATTGGTTGTCACTTAAAATTGCTTATTGTTTTAAAATTTTGTAACATAAACTTGTAAAATCTTACCTATAAAAGGAGTACATCCAAAGTAGCACTTAAATGCAGACTTTCTTGGCATTATAAGCGATTTACAAATCCCGATCAAATAGCAAAAACGGAGTCCAGTATACACAGCAGTAGGTAAATCGTAAAGGTATCGTAACAGAGTCCAGGGCAGAAGCAAAGTCAGACGTTTAAAACAGATATCGAGTCAATTAGCACAATCCTTAGTCGTAAAAAGCACGGAACAAATAACTAGAACCAAACACTACGAACTCACAATGCACAAGTCACAAGTGAACTGAAGTGTATAAAAGTTTTGAACTTGCTACCAACGGACACCGCCGCGATCCGATACGTCATCATTTACGTTTCGTTTCACGGTACTATATGACTAAATATTATTCATTAATATTTTTTTATTTCTTTAATATATTATAACTATTATCCAAAATTTAAATAAATATGGTTACATATTATGCACAAAGGCTTTTATAATATTTTTAATTTACTGTCGACAACTAGCGACATCTATTGTCACTTATATTAAAATACTACATGTTTCGTTTCCCGACACTTAAGAGGGCGACACTTTGTATGGATAGTTTTTCAGGTACAGCAATGTATGGAAGTTTCACTGCCCTGCATCGAGCCGAGGTGCATGTTAGTTAGAGGCGTGCGTAATTTGTGAACTTTAATACATTTACTTACGATTAATTACGATACACTGTTTTATTTTTAACTAGTTTTTTAATTAATTAATATGCCACGAATTTTTAAAAGATCAATAGTATGGGAGTTTTGTTAATAAACAATTAGTAATTATTTATTCGTACGTAAGTTAACTACTTATATTTTATTCACGTCGCGGTATTGATTATTGTTGATTGCTCTTGTTAAAAGAATTATTAGTTTAAATTCGCAATCTCAACGCAAGTCAAGAACTCGCGTCTAAACCATCGAGTAACAACACTCGATTACTCTCGAGTCTCGAATGAACGCGCCGCGCGCCAATCGCATTCGGACTCGAGTCCAAGTTGAAACAATCGAGAACCATCGAGATGTTCGAACAATCGAAACAATCGAATGAAACCTCTCGTCATCGCGCATCGCTAATATCAGTCCGATAGCTTATACGTGTGGCGCGCAACCGCTGCCTTGCATTAGGTATCTAGTGGGAGTGATCTGTGATTATACATGTGAATTTATCTTAGGACTTTTTGGCGGGAAGTCAAACAAGGCGGACTTTTTAAATTTTTCATTTTATAAAATATTTTATATATTTGAATAAAAATAGTAATAATGGGCACCCACAGTGATGGGGACCCAATTAAAGAAAATAAGAAGAGAAAATTCGAGCGGATTTCTTCTTCTTCTGCATCAAATTCTGCAGTAGATATGGCTCTTAAACCTTATTATAAATTGGGTTACAAGAGACAATATTCAGACAATTTGAATAGTACAAACTTCCCAGTATACATAGAGAGTTCTGGGAATGAAGCTATTGGAAACAAGGATCCGATGTTCATATTGAATATATTAGGAGAATTTATTAAGGGACAGTATGAGATAAGTAGAGTGAATGCTCATAAAATTCAAATTATTTTCAATCAAGCCAGCCAATTTTCAAGCTCAGCCAATGATTTCCTTGATAATAATTCTAAATTGGAAGCACATAATATAAAAGCGTACATTCCAGCATCTTCAGTGGAAGTCATTGGTGTCATCCAGTTTGTTCCCCCCGACATATCCAATGAAGAACTATACAGGAAACTCACATGTGAATTTGAAATGGTGACGGTGAGAAGATTCACCAAAAAGGACAATGATGGAGTTAGACAAGCTTTGAAGACGGTAGCTATAACATTTGTTAGTAACACCTTGCCTGAATTTGTATTTTTAGATCACTGGCGCTTCAAAGTTAAACCATATATTAAACCATTATTACAATGTTTCAAATGCTTAAAATACAATCATTCAGCTAGAATCTGTAAAAATAAACAAGTTTGCTCAATCTGTGCTGGTGAGCATAACTACACTGAATGCACAAATAAGGAGGACATTAAATGCATTAACTGTGGGGGTGCTCATTTAGCTATTGCTCGAACATGCCCAATGAAGGAAGCCAAATTGAAACAGAAAAAACTTTCCTATGCAGCTACAACTGCCTCTTATGTTAATAATGTAAGTAATAATAGGAATTTCCCTCCTCTACCCTTACCTAAGCATGATACTTTAAAAATCCAAAATTCAGGACATAACAAATTTAAACAACCATCTCCAATTAAAGAAATGAATGAAATAATAAATAATGATAGAATATTAAACGCATTAGTAAAAACTTTGATTTCATTAGGTAATAATAAAGACACTCCAAAGACCACAATTAAAATTAAAGAAATTTTATTAAAACATTTACATAATGGATAGATTTATAAGAATTGTTCATCATAATATTCAGAGTATTAATAACAAAAGGCCACTAATAACGTCTTTATTAACAGAATTTAATATTGATATTTTGTTGCTAAATGAAACTTGGTTGAATGCAAAAAATTGTTGTAATGTGAAATTTCCAGGATATAACTTCATCTACAGAAATGCTAAAAACAACCATGGTGGTGTTGCTATTTTGATTAGAAATAATTTTAAGTATGATAATATTCAACTTCCTTTCTACCAGGATATCCAAACAGTTGCAATTTCTGTTCAGACTCAAGCTGGTCCTTTATCCATTTTGACAGTGTATTGTCCTCCTAAAAGTAATAGATTTAAAATTAATAAATTAAGACATTTAATTAATACATTACCAAGACCTTGCTTTATATCCGGAGATTTTAATGCACACCATATAGCTTTTGGTTGTGCAACAACAAAATCAAGGGGTACACAACTATTTAATCTCTTTGATGAAGCCGACTTGTGTATTTTAAATGATGGCAAGCCCACAACAGTTCAGGCCCCAAATAGAAATCAATCAGCAATAGATGTCACTTGTGTTAGTCCAGACATAGCTCCACTTTGTGAGTGGAGGGTTGGTGAGGATCCATTAGGGAGTTATCACTTTCCTACCTTTACTGACATTCTGATCGCCCCCTGTAAATATCAAATAAATTATAATATAGAAAAGTATTTGTTTCATAAAACTGATTGGACTAAATATCAAATTGAAGCTGAGCAACTATTTAATGATTTTGCTTGTTCAGAATCTGACCCTCTTACACAATATAATAAATTTTGTGAATTAATATGTAAAGTAAGAGACATGTGTACACCCATGTTTAAAAGCAATAATAAATCAAACATAAGGAAAATTCCGGCACCGTGGTGGAATGACGAATGTGCAGAAGCTGTCAAACAGTCTAAAATGGCTTTATTAGCATATAGGTCTTCAATGACAATGGAATTGTTTATAGCATATAAAAAAATTGATGCAAAAAAGAAAAAAAATATCAGTGAACAGAAACGTAATAGTTGGAAAACCCTATGTTCATCCCTAGATAGATACACCCCTGTTTCAAAAATTTGGAATTACATTCGGAGATTTAAAAGGGTAAATGTAATAACTAAACCTAAACAAGATGAATGGTTACCTGAATTTATTAATAAGATTAGTAATGGATCAAATAGTAATCTATTGTTGAATGATAAACTTTTTGATAAAAATAACGACTCAGAAATTAATACTTTTTTATTAAGAGAATTTACATATAATGAACTTTGTGTAGCATTAGACTCAAGAAGAGATTCGGCTCCGGGACTAGATAACATTCCTTACATTCTGTTAAAAAACCTTCCAACCAATGGTAAAAATAAATTACTAATGGTTTTAAATGATCTTTGGATGAATCAAATTATTCCTGAATCTTGGAAAACTCAGTGCATAATTCCAATTTTGAAACCAGAGAAAGCACCTCAAGATTATAATTCATACAGACCCATATCACTCACCTCATGCATAGGTAAATTAAAAGAACAAATGATTAAATTAAGACTTGATTATTATGTAGAACAGTATAATATTTTACCTGAGATTCAATTTGGCTTCCGTAAGGGTAAAAGTGCTCCAGAAAGCTTTGTTACGTTTACCACAGATATGAAGAAATGTCTCCTTTCAAAATCTGTTGCAGTTTGTGCCTTTCTTGATGTTCAGGGAGCATATGATAATGTAAATATTAACCAACTAATCCTTGTATTGTATGAATTAGGTTTACCTGGAAAATTATTAAAGTGGATTTATAATTTCCTAAGTGATCGGTCGTTTTACGTTAAGTATAATGGTCTATTACATGGACCAAATTCTGTTTGTAAAGGTCTAATGCAAGGAGCATCTTTGTCTCCTATTTTGTACAACTTGTATACATCACAGATCTTACAATATCTTACTAACAATGTTAAAGTGTTACAGTTCGCGGATGACATTTTAGTTTATTCAATTGACAGAAATGTTTCGGTTGCACAACAAAATTTAAATCTTGCTCTAAGTCAGTTGAATGCATATTACAGTAATAAGTTAAAATTAAACATTAATTCGGATAAAAGTTCTCTTGTTGTATTTGGTACTAACGATTTGGTAAATGTTCAATATAATAATTTAAGTATTCCTCAAGTAAAAGAAAAGAAATTTCTAGGGGTAATCATTGATAATAAGCTGAAATTTCAAAGTCACATACATTACATAACTAAAAGTGCCTTAAGGAATCTTAATATTTTGAGAAGCTTGGCAGGAACTTTTTGGGGATCAGATCCTAAAACCTTAATAATGCTTTATAAAAGTATTATTCGTAGCCATTTTGATTATAGTTATCTTTCCTACATGTATGCCAGCACTACTTTGTTGAAAAAATTAGATGTAATTCAAAATATGGCATTAAGAATTATAAGTGGTGCAATGAGAACCACGCCTATTCATGCTCTTGAGGCTGAGGTCTGCGTTCCTCCACTGGCTATCAGACGATTACACTTCGCGGAAAAGTTCTGCTTAAAAGCATTATGTAAAACTAGCTCTATAGTAGTGGATACTATTAAATTGCCCGAAAATTTATATGATGCCTCATTAGATGAATATATTCGTCCCTCTGATTTAATGTTTAACAAAATTCCTGAATTAGGTACTATAATGGCTCATACGAAAGAGCTTAGTGTAAATATGTATAAATTTAGTAAGTACCCTGTATATAATTGTAAATATGATGCTCTATTAGATGTAACTCATAAAATAAATAGCGTAGATAATTCAACTAATGTACGTTGGTATAAAATATACACTGATGGCTCAAAGTCCTCGGATTGTGTATGTTCTGCTTTCTATGACTCATATAAGAAAATAAGTAAAAATTATAGAATAAATAATGATTGTAGTATCTTCACAGCAGAAGCATACGCAATTTATAGAGCCTTATTGTACATAAAAGATGTAGAAAATGCTAATAGAATACTTATTTTATCAGACGCTCAAAGTGTTATTAAAGCAATATATGGTTCAGCTTTGGCCTATAAGACTAACTATATCGTTTATAGTATAAAAGAATTGTTATATAACATGAATAAGAGCAAGGTGGTTGAGATTGAATGGGTTCCCAGTCATTCGGGGATTCGGGGTAATGAATTAGCTGATAAAGCAGCTAATTCACTTTGGGATGAAGATCACAGATATACACTGAAAATACCATATACTGATTATTTTGTGAAACTAAAGGAAAAAACAAGATATAGATGGGAATGCTACTGGAGGGAAATAAATAAAAGGAAAGGAAAATGGTATGCATCAATACAAGAAAATCTACCCGCCCGCCCATGGTTTAATAATAATAAAATGCAGTTTGAGGAGAGAAAATGCATAACTATAATAAATAGATTAAGACTTGGACATTGTCAGACTCCAGCACATCTATTTAGAATGAAAATAATATCAGAAGATTATTGTCAATATTGTGGCGTTCAGCCTGCAGACTTGGATCATATTATTTGATCTTGCCCTAAGTTTCACCTTTTACGTTTAGTTTTAATATCGGAGTTATTAGAAATATCATCACACATTCCTTCATCAGTTCAAGAGATGTTAAAGAATTCATTAATGTATAAACCGTTATATAAATATGTATGTAGTACAGTTGAGAAATTGTAAATTTAAAATACTTGATTCATGAATGTTTTAAAATTTGTACATATGTTTTGTAATATTATTATAAGAATGGGCTAGAAGGACTTGTATCCATAGCCGTAAAATTTTTAATAAAAAAATAAAAAAAATATTATACATGTTAATCGTAAATTCTCTATCTCTCTTGGTCTTTGCATGATAGCTGTCACTGCACACCTCCCCTCACTTCATGCCCCGGCTCTCAAGATAGTTGGAGACCTATAGTGTAAGTGTAGTTTATATTTGTATTTTATTTTATTGTTTCTTTATCTATTTATATTTATGTCACTATACACCCTAGACTGCCCTTTCTCTCTCCTTTCTTCTATGTCCATCCCAAGGTTGCCTGGAAGAGATTGCCTTGTGCAATAAGGCCGCCGATTGTACTTATTGTTTAGTTTTGTTATTATCTGTGTCTTTTTTCCGTGGTGTACAATAAAGAATATATAAATAAATAAATAAGTGAGCATTATAGACTCAGAGCTTTGAATTTTTTTGGGTGTTTCAGGGGGAGGGTAAATTTCATGTTCAATTAGCAGGAAATAGTGAACCGGAACACAACAGTGCATTTACACTGTTGTTTGGCGGAAGGTTTCAGGAGTCCACATTTAAACGTGATAAAATATACTATTCATTGTTGTTAAAATATAATAGAATGAATGAGCTAGTATTGCATGAACGCGGAACCCCAGTCAAGGCTCAGCTAGGCTTATTCATGGAACAATGAAAAACTTAATGATCGATCATAATATCAATAGTATTGTCATTCCGCATTGTTCAATTTGTATGCGGAATGACATTCTTGGTATGATAATTTTTATATTAAGCTTCTAAGTCCACAAACACGCACTAGGCCATCTGGTCGCTTGGTGGACTATGACTCCCCATTAGTTATTGGTGTATTTACTTACTTATGTTTAGCTAATAATATCAAACTGAAGTTACAGAAAAAATGACTTTATCCTGATAAATACGGCAAAAATCACAACAGCCCGCCCGATGACGTAACAAAGGTCGCTAAGGTTCAACGGCTTCGAATAATTCTGTAACCTCGATATTCATTTTAGTTTTATAACAAATCTTAAAGTGTAAACTGTAATGTGTTTTGGGTATCGAAACTAATTTTCTAAAATATTAGAAAAACACTGGCCGTTGTCAGTTGTTAGATCGATTTAAAAATCGAATGCACATGATAAAATAAAATTTTAAATTACACCTCAAATGGAACGTTTTTTTTATTTGTAGGTTTGCTAATTACTTTGTTCTTGACGAAGGATTATTGTACGTAGAAATACACTCTATTTGCATTTTCTATCTTAAAATATCACTATAAGGATTATACTTAGTATTATCCGTATTTAATTAACACAAGGCGAGGACATTAAACTGGCCTACACATACATACTTCAGGCGTCATTTTAAAGATCAGATATCCACAAAATCTTCTTGTTTTAAACTCAAGGAAAAAATACGTGTTATAATTATAGATCGAGAAATGCAGTTTTAACTAGAAGAATATTATCATCGTAAGTTTAATGCGTTACAATATAATTGTGTATATTTATATTGGCTAATCATCTTAAGTCGCAATGGGTGTGTAATAGAATATGGATCAAAAACTTTCCACATAATTGTAGAACAAGTACAAGTATGGGTAAATCCTTTTCTTGGTGAAAGTCGTGGAGCCTTTGTCATACTGAATCAGCAGCATAAGGTTCATATTTGATTGTTTTTGTTTATTTTATGTTGTGACTGTTTAATTTCATTGATGTGTCATCTTTAATACAAAAAAAGGGTTTGAAAAGTTTCTAAATTGCCTGCCTCGAATCGAATCGACCGCCTCGGTGGCGTAGTTGTACTTCCATGCGATTATAAAGCTGAGGTCTCGGGTTCACATTCCGGGTCGGAATTGATATTTTTCTATTCATTATCAATCCGGAGTCAGAAATTTGTGCCCGATATGGCGATAGGACGCCCCCTATCGCATCGTGGGACGGAACATAGAAGGCGAAATGTTGGTGTCTTGGTGGCGCATCTGCGTACCCCTTCTGGGATAAAGACGTGAGGTTATGCATGTATGTACAGATTTGAAATTGTTTTTGTGATGTCACAAAATACTAAGACGTAATTTACCAGTAATGAGTACAATTACCACGAAACAAGATTGGAAAAAAAAAAGTTCTTTCATCATAACTTTTGCCTTAAATCCAGTAACCAACTGTAATTTTAATGTAACAAATAAATTTCAAGAGTAATTGGGAATCCAACGCTGCAACAAAAGTTTCAATTTACTACTTCGTATAATTTAAAATAAAAGCATGGTTAGTGTTATAATAACACCAGCCCTGTAATATTATTAAAATTTAAAAAAAAATCTTTTACAAGATCTTTTAAATATGACTACATTTTGTATGAATTTATAATGAACTGACATGGCCATTGGTTAAAAAGTCCTTAACTTAAATATAAAAGGGGTCTTTTAAATTATTTAATGACAACATAAAAACATCGATGAGAACCTGTTAAAGCGATGAGGAAGAAGCGGTGCAATAACTCCACCGATTAAACTGTATTTTTTCTTTCCTCTCATTGTTATTTCCTTTTTTTAAGTTTACGCCCCAGGTCACCTTGTTAGCTTGGTAAAGCTTTATCCTTCACACGAAGTTCTAAGGTGCACTGGTTTACCATCTTGTTTGTCATGGCTATTGTTAATTTAACTACACTCGTCAGTGCGAAGAGATGTATGTGTTCTTTGAGATCAAACCTGAGAATCTATCCTTGTAGTATCTCCTAATAATGCTAGCGTTAGATTTACGCGAATGTTACACATTAAAATAATAATAATTTTAATGCTAGCGTTAGTTTGTTTATATTAAAATTTAGTTGAAAAGAATATCCTTTAAAGCAAACTCGGCACTAAATAATAAATAAAATGAATATGTAACAAATTGCGATAGGCCCATATCACATCGTGAGACGGAACAAACATGGCGAAAGTGGGTGTCATGCACCTCTGCTAACCGCTTGTGGGAAAAAGGCGTGAGTTTATATTGTACATAATAAGAAATTATAATGACGTTCTTTAACCCTTACGCACCATTGCGTCTTGAAAAATAAAAGGTATTAATCATTATTTTAGGAGATATAATATGTATTTATCACCCAAATACGACGATAAGTAAAAAAAAATAAAAAAGTGTTTTATTATTTTGCTAAATTTTTAGTTGGGTTGTATCTGAAGTCACTAATACGACCTCCTGGCTTCGTTTTCCGCCGCAGTCTTGATATACCCTGTATTTGAATCTTATTACTATCGATATAATAATATTATGTATGTACGTATACATAGGTAATGTCTGTCTCATATAATTTACACATAGCAATTCTTACACAACAAATCCCAGTATCGCAATGCAGTTTCTTAATATTCATACATGCATACCAGATCACTATTTCATTATACTCAAATTACCATTCTTACATAATTTACACAAAGTAAAATTTTCTTACGAATACTCAAGAACAAAAGTTTGTAGACATATTATCATATTTAACACATGAAAGTGTCTACTGAAGATTAGCACTTTCGATTGTGTACCTTGACTTTCTAAGGCGAGATCTGTTTGTTGCTCAATATTCACGACTCCCAATGACTTGTTTTGCAAGTCGTAACGCAATTTGTAACTGTCAGGAAAGGTTTATGGCTGTCGCAAAGGTATCGTTTTTAAGGGACAATAATTACGTCTCTTCATCATCATATTAGTATGAGCTTTAACCTAAGGATGATTCGATTTCGATTTCGATTTGCAGTACACTTCCTCTTTGTCTTATTTCATTTTAACCTCAGGGAATCTTTAATAAATATAGACCTCGGTGAACATGAATTAATTTCTGCTGATTGAAAATTGAATTGATTTATAAGAATTTCTATGGTATGTAAATTCCAACCCGCACTTGGCCAGCGTGGTATACTATAGCCTAACTGCTCTTAATCGTACTGTTGATTATAGGGGAGGCTTGTGCCCCGCAGTGGGACGTATATAGGCTAATATAGTACAGAAAATTGAACTGGAAATGAATGGGGACGGGAAAGAAATATGTGATGCAAGTGATGGTTAATTTATGCTTCGCGACGATTTTGCTCTCAGAGAGGGTCATTACACAGATCGAGCGATTCATCGAATTTGACGTCAGCAATTAATATCTATACATGATGACACTTACTCTGATTGTATTGCACTACAATTCCATTAGAGGAATAGTCGTTCTTTATCGAGTCATTAAAAAAAGTCTTGAATCGTTCCGGGTATTTACAAACACCCACATCAACAAGCTTCATTTACATCACTCAAAAGTATGACAAAATTCCTTTCTATCGAGAAGATTATGTGCTCGTCTTAAACGCACCTTCATGTTGCAAAAATCTTTCAACAATAGTGCGTGTATCTTGCGAAACATTACGTAACTAACCTAATAACGGAGTGCGTGTTTACGACCAATAGAACTGCAGTTTTTAGTTATAACGTGCAGTAGTAAGGTGTTAAAAATTAAAATAATAGAATTGCATGGCAATGGAATTTTAGCATTTCGGTAGTAATCATTTATGGAGTAAGATCTACCTATATGTATAATACTAGTGCAACATTATGAGGGTCATGATTTGCAGTATTTTAATATCCACACATATTTCTGTATTTTTCTTATTTTGACAGCCTCCTTGGCGCAGTTGAACGCCGGCTGTGAAACGAGAGGCCGCGGGTTCGATCCCCGCACCGAGACAAATGTTTGTGTGAACCACAAGTATTTGTTTCTGATCTGGGTGTTTGTGAGACCGAAAAGTCTCTCGTAGTTCTTGATACCCACGACGCAGGACTCAAACTTAGTGTGGGGTCAGGACTATGTATGTGACTGTTGGGTGTATTAATTATTTATTTATTATTTATCCATAAATATGAATATGACCTCTATTAATTTTTACAGATCGATGACGCTGTAACGTGGATGTTTACTCGTACGTCGCTGATCACTTATTCCACCATGAGACAATATTACAACGCAAAAACAATTTACTCAATCATGCGTTAAACCTTTGAATAATTTGTTTGTAAACAAACAGGGCTTGTAATAATTTCATGGGACAGGCTGCATAATAATTTTCGAATAAATCCACGTTTGGGTTGTCACCCCACGCGATATTAACAAATTAACTACTGGAAATTATCGACTCTTAACTGAAGTTCTGTTTGTATTGCGTGTTTGGAAGCAATTTGTAGGACTCGTCAATTAAATGAAGACGCAATGATGTGTTAATTCGCCGTTTGGATAATCACGTTGTTATTTAGGTGATTATTTAGTGATGTCAGATGTTAAATTGTTTCGATAAAATACAACAAATTATTTGGATATGGCAAACTATAATTTTGTTGTCATCTTATTTTTTTACGATACCAATAATTAATAAAAGGTTGCTTACGATATACAGAAAAACTTTCCAGTGTTTTGGTTTGAAGTTCACAGTTCGTCCTCTGTTTTTCTTTTTAAATGTCAATTTTTATGAGATGTTTAAAATTGCCTTAAACTTATAACCTTGAACCAGTTAACAGATTTGGAAATACCAAATAATTTATAATTTTGATATACAATTTACCCAACATGTAGACTTAATCCATTAAGTAGACTAGTAAAAAGTTTTAAGTACTTCTTAGATTTTTATAAAACTGTTCTGGCGTGCAGGTTTCATTTTTCATTCTTTACATTTCTTCGTTAGTGGCATAACTAATAATATTACCTATAAATACAAAACATAACTTAGAACATGTCACGTCCTATCTTAATCTGGTTAACTATCAAGTATCTACTAAGCTATCTTATTATTTGTGAGAAAGTATATTCCATATTGAATGTAGGAAGAAGAAGACAGCTTCATTTCTCCAACGGATGTCGTAAAGCTTGCCCCAAAAGGATAAATCTTGAAACGAGTAAGCAGCATTGTATATTAAAGTATGTTTTGTTTGCGGCATCGCTGGCGTTAATGTTTATGTCAATCAATTTAGACTGTCGGTCAACACATGCATTAATATAAATTGAAAAGTATTTTCTGGATCCTTATTCCTAGATCCTTTTCTGTACCCCTGAAAATATTCAAAATATTATGATGATTAGTTGAATTTTCATGGCGTAAAACCGTAACAGGTTAAGGTCGCAGAAAGACGTTGGATGGAGGCCGCTTCCAACAGGTCAATGTGGAGATCCATAAGGAGGCCTATGTTCAGCAGTGGACTTCCTGTAGCTGAAGAGAGAGAGAGAGAGAGAGAGAAAACCGTAACAAAAAATCTCACATTCGCATTTATATAAGTAAATATGGCAAACTATGTGCGAATGATTAATCCAATAAATCCCTGGAGTGGTGTTGAAATACGTATTTTCCGATTGATTTATTGGTTTAGTGTATCAATGTTTTGTTTACTAATAAATAAAATATAAGTGTAGATATTAATCAGATTAGCTATCAAGGGAAGGTTAAAGATCACACGTGACTACTATCTTAGATATCTCATAACCACTATAGTTAGGATGACTACATTAATACCTAGGACCAAAAATAAACATGAACGGGAATGATTTTTTTTTTATTGCAGTGAATGCCGAGGCGACCATGCCATTCGCCTGATGGTACGCGATACGACCGCTCATGTACAGTAGCAAACCCAAAGAACAACACCAATTACAAAGCAATGCTTGATATTCCACTGCGCTCGCCACCCTGAGATATAAGATGTTAAGTCTCATTATATCCAGTAGTTACTCTGACTACAATGTCCCTCAAACGGGAACACAACAGTGCAGATCCACTGCTGTTTGGCGGAAGAAATAGACATTGCGGTGTTACTAACCCCCCTCACATATGAGAGACCTACCACCAGTTAAAAGTACTTAAAAAGTCAATTGCAAACAGACATAAAGTAAAGAATAAAAATATCCAATTTTAGAATAAACAGATAATTTCAGCAAGCGGCTGTGGATTTTTTACTAAGGTGTTAGGTTTAAGGATTTCTGTGGTTATGAATAATAACGATGTTGATGAACAAATTACAATTATTATAATAGTGGGAACAACACGTCAATTTTTGAAAACAATAGATGAACAAGCATTCTGAAAAGTGTTACGAAATTAGTCAGATACAAATGACTCAAATAGTTTCATTACGTACGTGCAAAGGTTCTTTCTTTTGATGACATCCGTGTTGCATTCATGACGGATATGCTGGGGAATCCTAGATGATATGCTATTCCATATATGCCTGATTAATTTGTTATGTATTTATTGATTTAAATTAATACTTTTAACACCATTTACATTAATTACTTAAAATTAAGGTACTGAGTCAAGCATCTCGCTCGTAGAAATTCAAGCATTCGTTTAATATCTTCGCTCATTCATCCGCAAACAAATCACATTTAGGATTTATGTATAGGGAAGCATTACGATTGGTTACTTGGTTATTGGTGACTTACAGTACCATTCGTGGTTACCATACGGGATACCGTACGAGGCCTTGGTACCGCAAACATCACATGTTTATTCTGCAGTAGTTGTCAAAGATGTATAGGAATGTTGGAATCTACTCAATGTTATTGAAACTTCATAATTATAATTGTTCTTGTTCTTAGTCAATATGTTTATAGTTTAAGTATTTGTTTTCAAGTTTAGTAGGAAATTTTCCTTTAAGGTTTAGGTAAGTTCACGCCATTTTCCGCTAAGCGATAATTAATTAGGAAAAATTATGTACGTAAATTCGTGAAGTCATCGATGGCCTTAGGTTTAAACTTACGATATCAAGTTTGGTTGTTAGATCTCCAACGAATTGAGCTATTGCACATATGGCACAGTTGGTAAAGAAGGAGCCGCAGGTTCGATCCCCGCTCCAAGATAAATGTTTGTGTGACCTGAAATTAATAATATTTCTTTAAGTCAGGATGTTGCGTGATCAAAAAGTCTCGTAGTATTTAGTACACACGACAGAAGCCTTGGTATATATTTTCGAGTCAGTACTACATGAAACTGTTGTGTATTTATGTCGACCGCTAAGAACTAGGTCATATGAATTGGTGACATCCTGAATAAGGGGTCTGGAACCCTAATCTGATGGGAATTCATGTAGAGATTGATGAACATGGATGAAATGATATTATGTCAAGGTCTCTAACTCTTGCGGCAACTCAAAATTGGTTAATACGATTTTATTGATATTGCAGAGTTTTGGATCTTTCTTACCATTCTCAAAAAATAAACTTAATCACACACAAAGAATTGTCCGCGCTGAGAATCGAATCCCAGTTCATAACGTCTATGCATTGCCATAAGTCAATAACTACATGTAATTTGTATGTTATTACTAAGGAATTGTACATATATTTACTGAATAACATTGAACAGCCTAAATTGGTAGGAGTTGAAGTATGAATATTTACAACGATTAGAACTTAGCTGATAATTTACGTAATAAAGAACACAAGAAGTCAATGGATGCGGGCCGATTCCAATAGGTCGCTGACGAAATCCGCCTTTTGGCTGAGTCTCCTCCATTTCGCCCGGTCTTCGGCATCCTCAATAGTAAGGCCCTTGACTCTCATATCTTCCTTGACGACATCAAGCCAGCGCTTCTTCGGTCTACCCTTTGGTCGAGGTCCTGGAATGTTGAGGCTCAGGCACACATTGCCGACGTACTCCTGCGGCTGTGAAATAGTATAGCATCAATAAAAAATATTATTTTAAAACAAAAACCAAGTTGAAGGTGCAACCAATATATTATGTAAATGTTCAAGATTGAACAATGATATTGAACGAAGCGGGGTAATCTTTCCACGAATTTCATTTGCAAAATTCAAGCCATTCCATACTAAAATTAACTTCCAGCAGACAAATTGGATCACCGTACGTCTATCTAAGTATAATTCAGTTAGATACCAGTGGGATGTCAGCATTTAAACCATCTTTCAAGTTGAATTTATACAGGATTTCGTATCCGTCTGGAAAGCGACCACGGTTATTGTGCCAGAATTTAGCATAACAAAATACAAATGTCTTCTTTATTGTCACTTCTTTTATTTCTATTGATAAAACGTCTTCGTAGTTTAAAAGGTCATAAGTACAATCACGTTTTAAGTGATTACAGTTGCAATTAAAATGCATTTCTAGGTACAACTAGGATTATATTCAAGCCTAAGCACTGTATGTATAAAAAAAAATAAAAAATATTTAGGAACCAAAGAAATAATGTAACAATAACAATTTTGCCATAATAACTGCATTAGTTATTACTGTGTCGCAGTTATTAGGCCCTCTTTAACAGTTACTTTCATTAGGTACCTACTTAGTAGATTCTATATTACTGAGTTCGGAATCGTAGCACTATTAATCAATTTTTATTTGCTCCCTTACATCGTACTATAAATTATCCACCATTAACTTAAACAGGTCAAGGTTTTTGCATTCACATCCCCACGAGTCGTTGAACTCGGGAATTCAAACGCAGCTTTTCAACCACTTGTATGGGTGGATAATGAGTCAATAATCATTTGGCGAGGTGTACAAAAACTGCCGGTTTAGGTTGAGCTGCCTACCCTCCCTGGCCGTGAATATTAGTGAGTTTAGAGGGGAAGTGCGTGTGAATGGGAGGGTCTTGTTATAGTGGTTGCGTCGAGGTCCTGCGCTAACGCAGTGTCGCAAGATGCAGTATGTTTGAAGTCGTGGTGCGGTGAGCGTGGTTGTTGAGTGTTTTGCGCAAGTGATGTGCCGGTAGTGCGTACGATTAAATACGGATTTTTCTGGTGAGTGTCAATTTAAATTATAATTTAATTATAATTTAATTTCAAAACCTTAATTTTTTTTCGGATGTTTGCAATTTACCCAATTATATATTTTTTGTTTATATTGACCCGTTGATTGTACAGTTGCGTATAAAAAAACATTAACAAGAATATTTAATTCATTATTATTTGTATTTTGTATTTGTTTTTATACAATGTAACACCATAACTATAATAATTTTCAAAAATATCAGAAATAATAATTTTATTAATTGAAAAATAAACAATTATTTTCCTTGATACCTGCATGACTTTAATTTCTTTGCAATGTCGTTTAAATAATTGAATGAAGTTAATAGCCATGATTATAGTGGAGGAAGTAAGATGTACACAATAGAAAAGGCAAGGCTGCTGGCCCACTCAAGGGCATGTCGTGAGGATTCCTAAATTATTCGTGTACTGCCTACATTTTATCAAGTTTCTTACATTTATAACTAAATTGCTTAATCAGAAGTCATTGTTAATACTTAGTAAATAAATTTAATATTTTTTTTTCATGTAAATTAATAAACAAGAAGTAAAATATGTCCGCTGCGAAATGTAAATTTATAACAATAAAAAATAAATTAATACAATACACAATTAGTTACTTCCCAAAAGTAATACCTATATATTCGTCACTAATTTCAGATAGTTAAGCTATGTAAATTGACAACAGATTAACCAATTAATTAATAATTTGCGTTTTGTATTTTTCCGTACAATTGTCGCATGACACAGAATACCACAGAGGTATCAAAAATTTTAAGCATTGTTAGCAAAAACGAATTTCGCGATATTTTGGCGAAATAACTTTACTAGTTGAAAGTATATATTTTTTTCTTTTTTTTGCGTTTCTGCAATTAGGTGAAATTTGCTCAGCAAGATATTAATGCAAATGCAAAAAGATTGAGTTCGGTGAATGACGTCATACGTTTCGAGAAACTTATCAACACACACGTCATACTTGACCTATCAAAAACCCCTAATAAAATTCGACTGGGAATCGGTATTGAGACCACACGGTTCTCAATCAATGTAAACATTGTCATGACAAGATTATTCGGATAATTATCATACATACATGTCTACTTATCCAGAGGTTAGTATCCAATATGTTCCCTTCTTTAACCTTGGGTATTTTAGGCTAGACGTGAAAAAGCAATTGAGAATGTCAGAATAAATTGTGCCGAAAGGGGAGAGATAATTTGATGCCACATTGGTCTCGAACTCTGACAATATTGTGCTGTGAATCTGTATTTTGTATTCGATTCCCAGATCGATTAATTCACTTTATGTTAGTTATTTGTTTTGAGATATTGATACAAGGTTGCCCTATAAATATTTAGGGGCGGAGATGAGCTTAACTGAGGATGACATTAGGACCACCTCTGCCTGACCCCCATAGACATAGGCAAGAGTTTATGTATTATAATATTTAATTATATTAGCCGATAATTATCCACTGCTGAGAACGGACTTCCTCTTAAACCCAGAGTTCGATCGAAAGGGCCCAGGCCAGAGTCCATCACGCTGGCCATTTTGGTTTGGTGGACTTCAAATACCATAGAAGATTCTTATTATCTTTGTAATGCAAGTTTCCTCACGATGTTATCCTTCACTGGTAAAGTATATATTAATCGATTTATACACCTGAGTCAGAAAAGTCAAGTGCACCCTGGGATAACAACACCGAAAGAATATGCCGAGAAATCCCGAAAGTTGAAAGGAATGTTACTGTTAAAATTCAATACTAATTGAATGCAATCGAGCGTAGTTGCAATTAGCCGAGTTTCCCTTGCTTTTAGTATCAGTAATCTGAATTGACGAAACCACTTTGCGGTTCTTTGTGCAATTATGCAAAACATCCTTTTTTAAACTCGACGCAGCGACTACATTGCATTAAGTTTGTAGTAATTGCAGTCCATATAAAGTTATTGCTTAAGGTTTGAAGTTATCGTAATATTTAATAATACGTAATTTCACCAGTGTTATAGAATAAAAGCTGAATTTTATATATGTTTCTTAAGCAACTATCAAAAAATGTTTCCTTAGTATTCAGACACTTTTGATGGTTCTTTCAACTTGCCAGACACATTGAAGCTGATAACTTCCCAAGCTATCACGAGCCAACTTCATAATTGCTGATGTTAGAAGCATGCGCAGACAAGTTTTCAGCTTTTATAAATTACGAAAGTCGGGCTCTACGTCCAAAACTATACATAGGCTGAACCCAAAACGCGACACTTTCGTGGATGACTATGCTAATTTCCACCATTATCTTCGGTAGCCCGTAACCTGGCACATATTAATACCAGCATTTTTGCGCATTTTAACAACGAATGTGTGCAAAAAATCTATACAAATCCGGATTGGCGCATCACCAAAGGAAGCCAACCTTGATAAAAAATAATGACGGCCGAACATGGCGTATGTTGGTCGAGGTTATGGACCAACATGGCCATAAATCTTTGCGTACTTATGAATCACGTGACTTACATCGTATGTTGCAAAATAGTAATACGCCATGTATGCCATATAGTTATTTTATAAGATTCCATACTGTATCAGACTGCCTCGGTGGCGTAGTTGTACTACGGTACGATTACAAAGCTGAGGTCTCGGGTTCGAATCCCGGGTCAGGCAAAGTGATATTGGATTTTTCTATTCATTATCAGTCCGGAGTCAGGAATTTGTGCCGATATGGCGATAGGCTTGCCCCCACCACATCATGGTACGGAACATACAAGGCGAAACGTGAATGTCCTGGTGGCGCCTCTGCCTACCGCTTCGGGGATAAAGGCGTGAGTTTATGTATGTATGTCCATATTGTATGAGCCCATATACGTCCCACTGCAGGGCACGAGCCTTCTCTACAATCGAGACTACGATTAAGAGGGGGAATTCATAAGAGCAGTTTATATTATTTACAATAAAACATCGAGTAAGCTGTATATAGATGTTTCATAACATTACGTAAAAGTAGTTTACGTATATGAGACTGCGACCGATTACGAAGCATAGTATTAGTGACTTTAGAAACAAGGAAACTAAAACTTTGACAAAAAAAATAAATGTAATTGTATAATATAGACAAACAGAAATAATGTAATTACAATCAGGAATCAGAATCCATAGAATCAGGCCGGTATAATTGTGTGGACCGGCGAGAGACTGCCAGCAAGTATCGATAGATGATTATCTGTTTTTGTGAACCGGCATTACAGCGTCGAAATGCTTCATATTATCGTCCCCATACCGAATCAAATGTTTGTGTGATCCTCAGCCATTTGTTTCAGGTCTGGTGTTTGTGAGACCGAAAAGTCTCTCGTTTCTAATACCCACGACACAAGACTCGATCTTAGAGTGGGGTCAGGACTATGTATGTGCCTGTTGGGTGTATTTATTTATATATTATTATAACAATATCTATGATTATCACGGCAATCTACATACCTCAGATACATTTATATTTTTTGTAATAGTAAAAACATTGCTAAATATGTTATTTCTGTACAAGGAAATCCAACGCAGTTAACATTATGAAACGTGTTTGTCCAACTTATTAATAACTTTGTGAATCATGTTTAGCGATTTATTTTTTGGGGTCGGAGACTTTTAGCAACCTTTATACAAGGAGGTGTGAAAGGAGAATGCCCAAATTACACCAGTGAACCTTCGATGGTAAAAAATTACAATATTACACTGTTTAGTAATTGACAGCGTCCGTGGCGCAGTTGGTTAGACGCCGACTGTGAAACGAGAGGCCGTGGGTTCGATCCCCGCAGCAAGATAAATGTTTGTGAGGCCCACAAATATTTGTCTCGGGCCTGGGTGTTTGTGAGACCGAAAAGTCTCTCGTAGTTTCTGATACCCACGACACAAGACTCGATGTTAGTGTGGGGTCAGGACTATGTATGTGACTGTTAGGTGTATTTATTTTTAGTTATATGTTACTATGAGTATATATTTGCTCTGACAAAGTTAATGTCGTTTATATGTACAAATATTAGTGAATCAACAATAAAAAATAATAAATTCTTTCGAACGCCATTTTTCTTTTGCAATAAAAATAACAATATTTTACACACGCCTAAATTACAAGACTGCCTCGGTGGCGTAGTTGTATTACGGTACGGTTACAAAGCTGAGGTCTCGGGTTCGAATCCCGGGTCGGGCAAAGTGATATTGGATTTTTATATTCATTGTCAGCCCGGAGTCAGGAATTTGTGCCCGATATGGCGATAGGCTCGCCCCCTATCACATCGTGGGACGGAACATGCAAGGCGAAATGTGGGTGTCCTAGTGGCGCCTCTGCCTACCCCTTCGGGGATAAAGGCGTGAGTTTATGTATGTATGTATGCCTAAATTACAGTAGACGCTTCGATCATGTTAGCTGAATCAAAAATCCCTCAATATTTATAAGTGCTATCTTAAAGAATAAAGCGCATTTTTCATGCTCTTACATAGACTTATGATCAATCGACGTCGTTTGGATTTGATAAAGTCGATTCCAATTTTGTGTAGAGGTTTTTAAAGATAAAACTCACTTTCATTTCATTATGAGTGAAAAGGGTTACATCAATCTAACTAAACAATAATGGACACTGTTATTAATTAAATTTTATACGTTAAATTATAAGAATGGGCACAATCTAGGAATACTGACGACGCAATAAAGATTGCTAAAAGTATGTAAATGCCGCTTCCAATATGTCGATATATGTATATACACATATTAATACTCATAGTAGAGCTACGTTCCCCAATAGACCTATGTTTGAAGAAGATAAGAATATCTTTGACATTGTATTCTTTTGCAGTTACGCAATAGTTTCTAAAGGACGTACTTATCTATAAGTGCCAAGAAAGATTTAAAATCTGTCGGATTATCATCAGATCCAACCTCTCACGATGATCCGTCATTGCAGATCATACCGTGATTGATAAAATTTCAGCTATCAATGATAAGTTAGGTGATTGCGGCTTCTGTGTTCGTTTCTAATTCTACAAGATTTTACTTTTGTTTGGTGAAATTGTGTATTGGGAATCCATTGTAGAAGTTGGTGAGCGATTTTTCTTGTATTATATATGTTAACGGAAATGTGTGTAATCCGTCATTGTATACAATTCCTAGGAAATGTATGTAATTCCTAAAATCGCCCGGAAATGTGTAAAATAAATTACATTACACACATTTCCTAGGAAATCTATACATTTCCTAAATAGTAATCGGAAATGTAAGATATTTAAGATATCAATTAACCTAAACTAACCTAACCTAACCTACCTACCTACCTACCATTGGAGAACAATGGAGAATGTCACATAAATCTTGACAGGGAGCCCGAAATGAGCTTCTTGGACACCGGAAGGGTTATTTTTAATTAGTAACATAGGTAATATGATGATACGAGTATTATAGAATTTAACGCTATGATTGTTACCTGTGATAAAAAATATTACTCTCATTTGAACAACGTGTTTTATAATGGTTTCTTAGATTTACGCAAATGTTACACATTGAAATAAAACTATTTTATACGGATTTTATTGCGATTTGGTTTAATTTTTACATTTTTTAACTTCCCGACGTTTCGATTACTTTACAGCTTTCGTGGTCACGGGGCGGACTAAACCAAATCGCGATAAAATCCGTATAAAGTAGTTTTATTTCAACGTGTTTTATAACAGAACCCATTATTCTTATACATTTCCTAATACGATATTGGAATTTTATACAATGCCTAGGAAATGTATACATTTCCTAGGATATGTATGTATAAAATAATTATTGAAAGAATATTTTATACATTTCCTAAATAGCTTCGGAATTGTATACATTTCCTAGGAAATGTATACAATTCCTAGACTTCATACATTTCCGGTAACATATACATTCCACTGTAGGGACTGCTTGTCTACGATTGCGAAGGATTTAGGATTTCGTCTACCATGTTCATGTAGCGGGATTCCAATTTTTTTACTCTTGAAATTGTTATGCTGATCTTTTAGCATGTTTCCTCATGCAATGTTCCTCCACACTAAAAGTGAACTGATTTTTACTAACTGTGACTACACATAGAAATTCGAAAATGTTAGAATTGTTTTGGAATTGAACCCGTAATCTTCAATTTGTCATTCCTTCCCCAGCAAAGCAACGCTGAGTAACAAACTGATTATTTTGTTAGTGTATCGTAGTGTGACCTCTATCCGACCCGGCCTCGCATCATTTGGCCCCCTCATTGTAAATCAGTGCTGCTACACGGTTCAAGAGGTATTACACCATTGTTATTAGATTTTTTACTGGTATAATGCACCTGATCGTCCGTGCAGCCAGAGGGAATGCCCGGCGCGATTTGGTTGTCTCTCGTCGATTTTACAATTGAAATATCGATTGAAAGTGTTAAGGCTGCCTGTCCTCTGAAGCAGAGCGAGGCTGCGTAGCAGAAAAGCGGAACAATATTAACCAATAGGAGGAGCTGAGCGGAGATTTTATTCAATCGTATTGGTTAATGCATCTCAGTTTCTTCGCTCCGCAGCCTAGCTCCACTTCTGCGGACAGGCAACCTTAAGCCCCGATGACATATTGGCGGACTTATCATAGTATACATTCTTGTACACTTTCATGGTTTAAGGTTTCCTCACAATGCTTTCCTCTGTCACTAGCGTGTTTGATAGTAAAATATGTTGACATAACTATACACACATATTTTCAAAATTTGAAACTATGCTCATACCGTCAGGGATATCCAAAAATATTAAATCTGATCTTCTTTAAATGAAGTCGTCTAAAACATACTCATTAACGTGTGTTGACAGCATTGCTTTGTAATTCATGGTGTTGTTTGGTTTAGCTACAGTCTATAAGCCGTCTTATCGTACAATATAATGGCATGCTCGTCTCGCCATCAATAATAACAAAAAATACGTGATATTTAAAAAATATGAATAACATGATTTGATCAGGTTTTTATAAAATTTCAAAATATCATTCGGCAAAGTGCATTCTGTACCACCTTCAAGGTTATCCCTGCGTAAACCAGACATTATCAGAATAAAGAATGAAATTTATTAATTATATTCCGGAAATCCTTGAAAAATAATAACATACGTTTGTACAAGGAACTTCTATGTCTAATTACATTCGCCTAGACTCTAGACAACTACGAGTACTAGATTAAACTGTGTCTTGACAACTAATCAGTACTGGTATTATAATTAGATAAGCTGTCATATTTGCTGAATATATTATATTATAAACATGTTCACAGGTAAATATTTTATACATGATTCTAATACTGGTATAATAATTTTAAAAATATATATCTTTAATAGGCTATTTTTGTTTATTTAATTTTTACATTCTTTTATACACGGTAGTCAGCCGCATTGAAATAAAACTTTAATAAATAAACTAAAAAAAATCTGACATACATACATTAACTTAGGTACGCCTTTTAACCAGAAGGGGTAGGCAGAGGTGCTATCGAAAGATCCAAATTTCACCTTGTATGTTCCGTCCCACGATGTGATAGGGGGCGAGCCTATCGCCATATCGGGCACAAATTCCTGACTCCGGGCTGATAATGAATAGAAAAATCCAATATCACTTTTCCCAACCCCGGAATTCGAACCCGAGACCTCAGCTTTGTAATCGTACCGTACCAAACTACGCTACCGAGGCAGTCTTCCACGCAGACATAATGCGTACAAAATGCACCACATGTGTACCATTATCTAATGCAGTTGTCCTGAAATGATCAAACCATTGTTATCAAGTATTTTGAAGAAATACCGCATACACCAAGTGGGTTACCCTACTTGACATTCTGACTTTGAACCTTCCGTTAAAAACATATTACAACTAAACCTAATTGACTACTCATCTTCCAAAGATCGATAAAGTTTATTTTTATACTCTAATATTTTTATATAAAATAAATTATAAGTAAAAAGTGATGTCACTGCTTATTGTATTTATATCGTTTGTACTTCATCCACATGCGCCGTACGCAGTCTGTTCTTGACGTTTGTGTAAAAACCGTATGTTCTTGTATCAATTGTTAAATAAACTCACTTATCCCTTTTTTATTGTACTTATGCAATATATTTATCGAATTTCTACTTACGATATTTTTTATATAATTAATTTTTATACAGAGTGATGGAAACATAAGGACATACCGCATGATAATTACGAGTCAAATTCACGACTTTAAAATTATAAATAGGTGTCACATTAAAAGTAAAAAATGATATTCATGCATTCTAAATTAGACGATTATTATTAAGAAAAGATCCAGTTGCTATACCGTTGAAGATACTTAAATATTTTTGGTCTACGAACTGGTGACACAAAACCTATATTACGTGCTTGGAATATTTATTTCTCACCATCTAGTACATGTGGCAGATTTATTTTATGACTTTATGTTAAGTCACCTTCCTGACGTCATCTCTGACGGGAAAAAACCCAGGTCCAGTCAAATTACGTATTTGAAATGGAAGAAGAATATAAAATTCAAATCCTGGAAATGGAACGTTCTTATGACGTCACAGTTCATAGTCGATGTATCACCGATGGAAAAACCTTTCCTTAGTTCTGAACTTATTTTAATACTAATATGACTATGTGACTCTAAAGTATTCACTTGTAAGATGGTTGCCTCTCGCCGGGCGACACAATTATGCCGATGTGCTCGAAAACAAATAAACAACTACGCTGTGACTCTTGTATAACCATTGTATTGTAAACTTGTTTTGAAAAGAGCAACGCTTGAGTTTATTCCCGTTCTTTTTGAAAACAGCCTTGTTAACCGGGTGGTAGAAAAATAAATACTGAATCTAAATAATGTATAACATTTCAGGCTAAACCCGGAATCTCATACATCTGTGTGTCACTATGACTGCGACTGCCTCGGTGGCGTAGTTGTACTACGGTATGACTACAAAGCTGAGGTCTCGGGTTCGAATCCCGGGTAGGGCAAAGTGATATTGGGTTTTTCTATTCATGATCAGCCCGGAGTCAGAAATTTGTGCCCGATATGGCGATAAGCTCGCCCTCTATCACAGCATGGGTCGGAACATACAAGGCGAAATTTTGGTGACCTGGTGGCGCCCCTGCCTACCTTTATGGGATAAAGGCGTAAGTTTATGTATGTATGTACACCATCGTATAGGTATGCCACAGTAGGGACTATGGTCACTATTCGAACGAATACAAATATCGCCCAACTAGATAATAATACAGGGTACATCCAGACTGCGACCGATAACGAAGCCAGGAGGTAGTAGTGACTTTAGACACAACGACAAAAAAAAATCGCAAAAAAAAATTTTTTTTTTTTTTTTGTAATTGTTTACTTATCGTCGTATTTGGAAATTAAATACATAGTTTTTCTAAAATAATAATTTACACCTTTTAATTTTTAATGGCACAATGGCTCCGTGGCGCAGTTGGTTAGACGCCGACCTGTGAAACGAGAGGCCGCGGGTTCGATCCCCGCACCAAAACAAATATTTGTGTGATCCACAGGTATTTGTTTCGGGTCTGGGTGTTTGTGAGACCGAAAAGTCTCTCGTAGTTTCTGATACCCACGACACAAGACTCGATCTTAGTGTGGGGTCAGGACTATGTATGTGACTGTTGGGTGTATTATTTATTTATTTATTATTATTGAAGTGAAACTTCTTTATCGGGGTTGGAAAAAATTTTTCGTTACGCGTCACATTCTTCCGTTACGCGCCATCTTTTTTTATTTAGTAAATTAGTACCCACTTTAGTAAGCCACACCCCCAACCGTTTCCAAGCCCCACCCAAAATTTTAAGTCCCACCCACTTTTTTGTAATTTGATCCTTACCCCCCCTCTGGCCTTCCCCCACCCTAAATCCAAAACAGTGCCCAATAGCCTCCCCACGAAACCCCCCCCCCCGCTTACCCCCACCCTAAAAATTTTACCTCACCCCCCCTACTCATATCTCCGGTATTATCCATCGTAGACCCACCGACCTTGGGTTCATTGGAACCGGCTCGGTGAGGGCTACAATCCTGCCCCAACAGAATTCCCGAATTCCCCCTCCACAACTTTCCCCACCCAAAAATATTTTAAGGTGCCCAATAGCCTCCCCACGAAACCTAACCCCCTCCCACGAAACCTAACCCCCTCCCCGCCCCCACCCCCACCTAAAATTTTTACCTCACCCCCCTAAACCTATCTCGGCCAATAAAGGTCGTAGACCCACCGAGCTTGGTATCCTCGGAACCGTCTCGGTGAGGGCTACAAATTGGCCCCGATAGAAATCCCAAATTCCCTCAAAAATTTCCCTCTCCTAAACTTAAATTTTATTTAATTTAGCTTTATTTTACCAATTCTGTAAATTTGTAAATAGTAGATCATTTTTCGAAAAATGATGTCATAAAGAAGTTTCACTTCTTACGTGTGTACACTAATACACACACATTTTTTTTTTATTTTTGTTTAAACTAGGTATTCACCACCCAAATACGATGATATTAAAAAATTGCAAATAAAACCTGTCGCTTTTTAGTTACATTGTGTCTGTAACCACTAAAACTACCACCTGACTTCGTTTTCATTAGCAGTCTAAAGATACCCGGTATATTCAAATTACCACTTGTTAAAACAAACGAATGATTAATTTACCTGTAATGACTCAAGTCGTCTGAATTTATTGCTCTTCAAGGTATATAGCCTTTCAAGAGGTGTATATTTCCTATGAAATTAATTGGTTACTCAGACAATTGGAGGTTGTACTGGTGCCATTTCGGCTAACCCCTCCTTACAACCTTGTGCAGTGATGTCATCTCATATTATTGAAATTCAACACGTCCTATTTTCAATTTCTTGATCAGAATACACTGTTATTTTTACGGTTTGAAAAGCTCATGTCAGTTGTTTCCGATTCTATTCATTTTACTATTCGATAGTATATGTGTATAATAATTTATGCCACCGTTCCACGAAAATTGAATAAGTGATACAACAAACAATAGCAACCTCGACAGCCTCACGTTGTAACGTGTGACATTTTGACCAAGGTTTTATTAACTGACTAAGAGGCAACCTATTGAGTCATTGCGTCACGGCCGATTTTGATTTACGTCATAGTGCATCTTTTATGACCTTTCGACCGCAAGGAGGTCATCGGATGTACAGGTAAAATCCCTGCTCCAAAACTCAATAAAAATATATAAATGCATTTTTTAAGTGTATAATAATGAGAAGTTTTATATTTTTGTTTTTCGTTCTTATGGTATTTAACATTCACGATTCAAATTTATTTAAAGTATGTAAGATTATGTCAAGGGTATTCGGGGCGTGAAATTGAGAGGTAAAATAAGAAATTGCTGCTCCGGTTTACACATTGCCAGTATAGTGTATACTGTATTTCGTAATATTGAAGATACACATTACTTTATTCGAGGATAATAACATGTAAATTATTAAATTATCTTGCATGAGACTGCCAACAAAAAAAACTGCTCAAGTTTGAATTTATTGTTCAGAACAGAAAATCGTACCAATTCTCAGATGTATTCAAGTGGGAAGTTTAAAAGCATCAAATTGCGTCCGTTATTTAAATCTGAAAGTATCAATTAACCGTTAATGCAGTTACAATAAAATTTCATGACATTAACAGCTGTAGAAATCGATTTTCTTATTTCCTGATGATCGTTTCCGAACAAGCGGAGATGATTTAAAACTATAATTATTACATTATTTTTATTTTCTGCTTCAACTTCTTCCATTCATTAGTCTTTGATTAATTTCGTCGCGGGAAAATAATGATCACTAGGACATCCCCAAAGATTAACAGGGTTTCAGTTTAGCATCAGTGAGTGTGCCACAATTGACCCTGGCTTACAGGAGTTGCAGTGGCATATTGGAGTGAAGCAGTGAATGGAATATTCCATACTCTAGGCAGTATTATACTTACTATTGTATAAATTATTATATTAATTTAGTTTTACACTAGAAGTAAATTTTATTTTATAAATTTTGAACCCAGAAATCCACCGAGATCAATAAAAAAAAACTATAATGCCAGTAATTATTAAATAAAAAGAATTTAAATTAGAACAAAGTAACTCGACGTACTTATAAATGAAATTTTATGTTAATGCGGTGTATGGAATAGATAAATCACATTTATTGATGTACAGGTTATCAACAGATCTGTTTCCTGGTATGCATAAGGATAATTGAATGTTTATTATATACTTTACATAATGTTGATGAAGTCAATTAATTATTTTATGCAATTTATGTGTTGCGATTAAAATTCGCAATAAGATACCTTAAAGTGAAGCTAACTTTAAAAAAAATGTTTATTGTATTGAGTTTAAAATTTAGTTTTGATACTGATCATAATCATTCACTTTAGCAAAGCCAAAAAAATTGTTTATAAGCATAAAATATTTATTTTGAAGATAAATTATTATGGAGTACTTACATGACCTTTTTTTCAACATATTATATGAAGTACGAACTTTAAAAAATATATATTTTGAAAAAAGAGCGTAGGAGGTCCAATAATGCCGAATGAAGTTTAATATTACATATAATATGTTTTTTGTTTTATTAGCTATAAAGATGTTTACATCTCAAAGCATATTTAAATACCTATATAGACTTAAGCATGTATACCCAAAAGAACAAGTAGATTTGTCTCTAGATAAATAAACAGCTGACCGATGGTTTTTCGTCCCAAGAAGCCACATGATCTGAAAGCAAATTTCCTAAATTGGGAATGAAAATCAGGACCTCACAATTTAACAGCTATCACTAGATTATATCTATCTATTCAGCCTCAGGAAGTCCACTGCTGGACATAGGCCTCCCCCAAGGTTCTCTACATCGACCTGTTGGGAGCGGCTGCATCCAGCTACTTCCTGCAACCTTAACCAGGTCGTCCGTCACTTGATTATACACAGGTGGTAGTATTAGTGACTTCAGACACAACGCAAGTAAAAATTTCGCAAAAAAAAAAAATCGAAAACTTTTTTTTTGTAATGTTTTACTTATCGTCGTATTTGGGTGATAGATACAGTTTTCCTAAAAGAATGATGTAGACCTCTTTATTTTTAAACACTCAATGGTGCGTAAGGGCTTAAATTATTATTTTCGCAAAAACTAGGTTTACCACTCAGAAAAGAAAATGTAAAAAAAAATATTAGTTGTTGTTTTGATGAAATTTTTATTTGCATCGTGTCTGGAACAACTGAAACTGCCACCTGGCTTCGTTTTCGGTCACAGTCTTCATATACCCGGTATTATATTAATGTCAAATCATATTTCTATCTAAAAGAAATCTTGCCTCAAACATAAGTACCATTCTACCACACACTTTCAATTTATACCGTTCTTACACTTACGAAATCAGGCCAAAAGGTATGTTATACGATAATTATCTTCAGAGTTTATTGCTGCTGTTGACCGATAAGTATACACGGCTTTACATTTAAGAAATACTTGGCAAAATTTAACAGATTTATGGCCTTTTAAGTATCGTAATCAAGGCACTTTAAGTGGCGAAAATGTTGCCGTACAACTTTTAAAAGAATGAAGGAAATATTTTTTATACTTTATACTAATGTTTTATACTTATGTTTTATAAGCTGGTAAGACTCTCATATGCAAGAGATCGTCTGGGTAGGTACTACTGCTACTAAGGGGGAGTTGACATACTAATTTAGTTTGTAGCATGTTAAAGCCAGTGGTTACTGGGTATTAAGTTTCTTAACATTAACGGCATTATTTATAGACAGTTTTAAAACCTATATTAGTTATCGCATGTTTTGTCCCTTTCGAACGACTTAAGAATTCGTTTTGAGTATAAAAGACAAACATTCGATAACTGAAATAGGTTTTAAAATGTCTATGAATAAGGCCGCAAGACATTTACGGCTGATAGGGTGCTGATGACAGCGCCCGTGTATTGCATAACAATATACAATTCTAAAAGTTGTTTCTATTTATGAGCGTATGACGCTTACCATGCTCCGGAGATGCATATTTTCAGACTTGAGGATGTATTAGTCTCTTAGGAATTTCCACATCTGTGAAATTTGTGTACTAGAATGTCTTGAATAAATATTTGCTACACAGTAAACACCTATCTGAAGGTCTTAAGGGTTAATATCCGATAAATGGAGGTTCATCATCATTTTAAAGTGGCAGAGCCCCTCCGTATTCTTGAGTACGACGCGCTAGGGATAGATACGTACGCGGCTTCATTGTTACAAAACTCAAATGGAATTCTGCTGTATAGTTTAGTTCAGGAATGAGACATAATATGGACAAAACCCTCATCGCCCTCAAAAGCTAGAAATATACGTATGCTTCTGCACTCGTGACTCGTGTGGTGGTCATTACTCATCGGGTGAGCAGTTTTATAATTCCGTAAGTTTTGTAAAAAATCTCCCTAGCCTTATTCATGCTTCGTCGGGTTAAACCTTCATTCTTTTCGCATTCTCATTGATCAAACAAAACATCGACTTTATCAATATGATTGTATCTAACACCATACGTGTCAAGCCCATTCATATTTGTAATCCATTGAACGAGCTACGACATTCAAAGTTGCTCGTATATTTTTAATAAGCATATCATTGATTTGTAATATTGATACGGTTCGCGAGTAATGTATCTAGGTTAAGTGCCCTATCAACAGTAACCTTGAAATACTGCATTTATTTTATCTGTTTACCCTTTAATGCAATTTTACTATCGATGTAGGTCGGAATTACGAAATTGTTACCAATTTGTTTTATTTATTTAGTGGTTATATTTGTAGGAGGTGAACCATGAGATTTTGTTTTAAGATTTTCGTAAATTGGAGGGAGAGTTTTTCACCATGTCCTTTTAAGATAGAACAGTATTAAAATGAAATAAAACTAAAATTAACTAAAATTAAACCCGAAGAAAACGCGGAAGACCGAAGATGCGGTGGAAGGACGAGTCGGATGCATTCGAGCCAAAATGGCAGGAGCTCGCAGAGGACGGGGTCGAATGGAGAAAAAAAGAAGAGGCCTTTGCCCAGCAGGCCAACACAATAAAGGCTACAAAAATAATAATTAAACCCAAAGTTCAAATTCTATGTAATCGTAACTTAATATATGCCATGGATTTAGAAAAGGGATACTTTGAAATCATAAAAATCTGATAAGAATAAAATAATTGGAGATCACACCAATATTTCTCTCACTACAGGATCAAACTCGCAACAGCCCCTTTTATAACTAGCTCTTCGTTAATTTCAATTAGCCTGTTAAAATATGACAAGCTGTCCTAAGGTCGTGAGAAATCCTGCTCAGAGCTTTTAATGATTAGCCTATAATATGCGGTTATTCTATAAATTCCTTCGATAAAAACTTGTTGCAAAGCGGAGTTAATTAATAAAAGAAGATGCTTGAGTTTAATACATATAATTATAGGAGGAATATAAGGGATTAAATATTTATAATATGTGAACTCATGATGTTTTCAGTATCTTGGGTTTGTGATCTCAGCATTCACCATATAAATAAAACACAATTTTTAGTTATTCGTTTTTATAAATAATAGACCGAGCGCTTCGATCTAAGTTTTGGGATCACCCTAGTAGTTAAATATTTCAGAAGGCACGTCGGCGTTTTTACTTCGAGGCTCGAAATTCCCTATAGAATACGGATGAAACACATCGGTTTTTTATTTAGTCGGTATCAATACGAATAAATCTGCTCATAGAATCCAAGATAATTTTGCTCAATAAAAAAGGATCATCTTGAATATTTAATATTTGAAGTTTTGCGTTTGTTTTTGTGTCATATCAGCGAGCTTGCCAAAATTTAATAACTTCTTAATAATGAAAATGCAACTGGTTTGTAAATCTGTTATAAGTTTCTTTTTTATTTATTTATATTATCTTTTTTATACACTTGTGTGTGTTGTGGAGGTGCGTGGTGGCCTGTAATTGGTAACGGGCCGGACGCGGCTGCCTACATGATCACGGTGCTCGCGGGTTCTAATCCCAGGGCACACCTCTGAATTTTTGGAGTTATGTATGTATTGATAGTCAATCACCACGCACTTTAACGGTGAAGGAAAACATCATGAAGAAACCTGCATACCGTAGCGATTTTAAAAAGAATTTCTACGGTATGTAACTCCGCCAACCCGTACTAGGCCAGCGTGGTGGACTATATGGCCTAACCACTCTCAATCGATTCTCTCGATTTTAGAGTAGGCCCGTGCCCTGCAGTTGGACGTATATGGGCTGATATAGATATATAGATATAGATTATTATACGCTTAGCTGACTCACGACCAATTAGTATGCAATGTATGAACAATATAGAAAAGGCTTCTGCGAATTAAAACTAACACCAAAAAAGGTTCTTTCTCCAACTTATTCATATGAGGAAAACGCTGTTTTGAATTTCTCTTCCACGTGCCGATTTTAGGATCATGTTCAGCTATAAACAAAATTATGCTTAGAACCGGCTTTTGCAGTCGCGGATCTTTAAAATTTCCATACAATACGAAAACAGAGAAAAAAATGGATTGTGTTTTTAAATACAGGAAAATATTGATAGCAATCAGAATCAGCTTAGGTTATCTAAAACACCATTTAAAAGCCATCTAACACATAATTTCCTCTCTACGTTATTACGACAATCATTACAATGACAAATGCACATATCCACTGACTCATAGACGTGCCAAAGCCTTTCCCTATTCATGTAAAATGCGCCGACAAATTTGTATCCTGCTAACTACGGCGTCATCTAGTCTAGCTTCGTCTATAAATCTCCAGTAAACTTCAAACTCATAAATATTGAATCCGTCAATAGTACGCGCAGTCACGTCAAATATTTGGTCAATCGGCTAGTGACGTATGAAATGTCATAACTGTCCGAAACACACCGTTAGCCTGCACTCGCCTAGTATGCGAAGTTGCATGATGTTATCATGCGCGATGTCCGGGTGCTTACGTGCTCTGTGTCCAATTTAAGGCGTGATTGATTCACTACGAACGGAAATATATGGGCTATTAAGTATTCAGTTCTAAAGACACGAAAGATGAACATTCTTATCTGATAAATTACGAATAGATAACTATTAAGGATGTTTTTAAAGTTAATGTGGGAAATTAACATAAGAATTGAAATAAGAATATATTAAGTACTGACGTCACAGCATAGGACAAAAAAGTTTGGACAAAATATTTCCTGAATATTCTTAAGAAAATTGTCTGATGCAAAATATACTAGTTAGACAAGACAAGATATTTAGTTCAAAAAAATTCCGATCGTAATCCATAATATGCTTTGGACGAAGTGTATTGTTGTCCAGCTAGTATAGATTAAATGGCGCATAATGAAAACCAAATATTGGCCGTAGCGGGACTGTGACAATTTTCGAAAATGAAGCCGATCTTACATCGTATGATCGTAATATGTTTTGAATGAATATTTTCAAGGAAGGCTGGTTGGAATCGAGTTAATTAAACAATGGTAACTTCCCCACTTCTTGATTGACTTCTATGTTCTTCTATTTCTTATATACTTCTTAGAATTAATCGGTGTAAATTCAGTTGTCTAAGCTAGTTTTCTCTCGATTAATTAAGGTCAATACCCGTGAAAATATTTCGTTGAACTAGGGCGTATAAAACATTAAAATATTATATAAATAATTAATAATTTGTGTTTATATATTGTAAAATGTTCTTCTGACTATTTTCATACTGTCAGGCCGTCGACGGTGGCAAATTTATATTCAGGCTTTCAGGAAGACTTTGAGGATTTCTAGTTTACGACTTAACCTAATCTGACGCTTTTAGGTCAATGAGATGTAAATAAATTTTGAAGCCATTTTATAGTAATTTTCTTAGATGAACAATGAAAATTAATCACCCCATAAAAATTTACACAGAATCAACCAAGGTGACTGAACATATTTTTGTTTGACATTAACTCTTAAAAATATGGTCAAAGCAAAACAATACCTGATATCACAGTTTATATTAATGTTGAAGAACAAATACTACAATACCGTTTTCCCACATTATTTATTCGAAAATTTAATACCTACCTTTTAAAATTTTGTTTCCATATAAAATGCTTGCATGCTTACTTCGCAAGGTTGTTATCCAACTAGAAAGATAAAATCTTATATAAAACGGAATACACGCAAAGAGAACCGGTCCATTGCAAATTAATCCGGATTAGAACCGGGCATTGATAGATGATTGACGGAAACGTTTTCTTTATAAAGAGCTTAGAGTTAGTGTCGCAGTAATGCATTTCAGCTACGTCTTAATTCAACAGGAAAAATCATTATGTATTTTAGCTGCGTATGCATTTAGTTTATATTCTTTCCTGTATAGAGCACCGTTGTCACGTCTTGTAAGATCATCCTTTACTTTAACGTCTGTACTTTATCCTCGTACAAACCTACCTGAATCATTATTTTCTTGGTTTTATCTTTAGGTTTTTAGATACTCTAATAAACCTTTTTAACAAATAAATCTTTAGAGTTTCCTTTAAACATTTTAAAGAATATTTTTTAATATTTGATTTTGCGAGTGAGCTCATGATTAATTATCTTGTTTAAGTCCTACTTCACTTTTATTATTCAGATTAGAATGTTTACCTGTAATACTTTTCTTAATTGGTGTTAATTTTGTCGCAGTGTCAATAAACTCGCTTCATTCATTAATGTTTATTTTCTGAGGTTATTAAACATTGCCTTCATTTCTAGATAAGGAGGACAGATTAATATTTGTAGCCTAAGTATAATCTAAATGGCTTATCTTTATATTGTAGCATACTTCAGTGGTTAGGTTGGTATTTACGAATTTTCTGTGACATTGGATAGAATCTTGTTTATTTCGCTCGAGTGCTTCAGTTCTATTCAATTTGAGATTGTATGTGATATCTTTTTTCCTTTGTCATATTGATTATATTCTTAAATCAATTTATGTACGTACTTATGTATGTACTTTAGCAGTATTGTATACTGTAGAGTTACATAAACATTGACTTGTTTAACTTTGTATTTAGGTAATGTATAAGTGGGAAAATGCGCAAAATAGATAATTTATCTTAAGCCTGAGTTTAAGATATCAGTCATGATATAAAAATGAAGATAACTTAAATCCGACTAATGTAAAGAATTTATCTGAACAATCAACGACTAATGCTGCCAAGGAAAACAAAACACGACATGATAACTAGACGTCTGAGATAATATTTAATGTAGACTATGCAATCGCATAAAAACGTTTGCAGATCCTGTTAACACTTGTTAAAGTTAATTTACTCGCACCAGTAAAAAACTCAATGACTCAAATGTAAAATATTACGTTAATGCTCATACTTTTTTTAATAAAAATGTTAAGAAGTTGAACAAACTTTACCCAACCTACATAAACAACAAAGGATTTCCAAAGGTGTATTGTGCATTGAAAGTGTTGAGGTTTCAACATTACACAAAACCCGAGGTATCGGAAAGTCTACTTCGAAATCTGCGTCGGTTTGGTAACAAATGTTGAGTAATGTTACAGTACGGGTACGATTGTGATAAGTTGGTTTACCCATAGCTTTAAACTGTAATGGCTAGGCTATTAACATTGGCTTATCTGTGTTCCGCAACTTATGGGCAGAGTTATCTATTTACTAATCATATTAGCCAATATACAGTGAGTAATATTTAGGCACAGGCCTCGCCCGGCTTTATGAATTTGTATTTGAATTCACAAAGCCAGGCCACTGCGTCTGATGAAAGGAGAACGACTGATATATTGATTACAAAACTCATAAAAATAATTTAATACATACAGTATGTGCACACTTTCGATACACAAGTAATCTTAGTATGAACTAAAAAACAAAAGCAACATTTGCGAACGTCTTCAGTCAATGGTAGTTTTGATTTTATTGCGTCAAGCGATCATTGTTCCGGTTGTTTATTGTATTAAACGTCATGTGTTTTATATGTTAAAACTCAACCCGATTCAAAATGCAATTTATAAGAAAGTTGGAGGGAAAGCTACACCTACACGAATAATGCAGTTTGCATATGATGAGGAGAAATTGAATTTCATCATCCAGTCATTCTCTTCATACTAAGATCATAATTATTGTCCGAAGGTATAAGAGCCTTCTAAGTGTTAATTTAAGAAAAATGAACTAAAAATTTATGCAATGTACAATGATTATTATGTTAATTATAGATAGCTAGAATTTGCAGAACAGCGACTGGTCATAAATTATAAGTAACTATTAACTGAACGATCCTGAATTGAAATACACTTGTATTCGTTGCTATGCCCAATAAGAAGGCATAGTACTACTTATCTACTCTTAATAAGCAGTAACTATGTAGCTTCAACTATTCTTAGTAATTCAAATTAAAGACCTTTATACTCGCATCAGTGGACCGATTTTGCTGTCATAGCTTATCTACCATACATAAATTATGGATGACGCTTTAATTTACATACATACAAACATAAACTCACGCCTTTATCCCCGAAGGGGTAGGCAGAGGCGCCACCAGGGCACCCACATTTCGCCTTGTATGCTCCGTCCCACGATGTGATAGGAGGCGAGCCTATCGCCATATCGGGCACAAATTCCTGACTCCGGGCCGATAATGAATAGAAAAATCCAATATCACTTTGCCCGACCCGGGACTCGAACCCGAGACCTCAGCTTTGTAACCGTAACGTAATACAACTACGCCACCGAGGCAGTCGACGCTTTAATTTACTACACATAAATGTTTTATGATTGTATCCTTTTAAATACCTTTGAAACCATGTAGGAAATCCTACGCAGACATTCTGTCTTTCTCTATAACACAATTTCCTGCTGCAATATTACCACATTCAAAATTATGCGCAAAAAGAACGTTAGTTGATCTGCGGGCTTTCAATGGCACAGGAAAATGCTATCAATAATTATCACTCTCAGAGATTTATTAAAAAGAATTCAGTAATAAAATATTAAAAACTAGAATCATCAACATCAAGATCTCCTTGACTAGTAAGATTTTCCTTAATCTTTAGAAAATAATTAAAGGAGCAAAACAATTAAGTATAATATAATCAATACAGTGTCATTTATCTAGAACTGTCCACATTCCAGCACGTGCTAGGTTTAGAACTGGATAACGTTAATCTAGCATTACAATGATTATGACACTTGAACCCTGAGCACGTAAAAGCCGACCTTAAAGCCAGGTTTTCCCTGTAATACGCGAGGACGATACAATAACACTTGTTTGTCTAGTCATAAGTCACTAAGCCCGGAAAAAATGTAAAGGGTTATTCGTGCCGTACATAATATAATACTTTAGGTAAGTAATATTACTCAAACTAAGTCTCACACGTTTCTGAACACAGTCACACACTAAGTGGAGACACCATGATATGAAGATACAAGATTTGAGAGCATATCAGAAACGAGCAGATTCTTCAGTCTAACATTTAACCATTTCATAATTATCATTTTCTGGATCTCTGTGAAGGGGTCAAAACCACAGGTTTTAGCTTCACAATCGACTTTTATAAATTTCGCCACGAACGCTTTCAAATGTATAATTAAAACATATAACTAAGAAATGAAATAAACCATGATATAAAGATCTATAAAGATAACTATGATATATAAAGATCGATGTTAAAGACAAAAGCCGATAATACCAATGAGATCATTTGTAACATCATATCCTACTTTATGAACATCGTGACAAACCGCAGATCTATGGCTGTGTTGAAAGCGAATCGGTGGCATTTAGTAAACGATCTACGATAATCTAGTGACTGCGGTAATGGTTGTCATCAACGTAATAATCAAGTGTTGAATTCCAATCTAGGTATATTTACGGTATTCATAGTTGAGTATTTTAGAATTGAATGAAATCGTTGGATGCAGCCTGCAGCCCGCTTCCAACAGATCGATTTGGAGACCCTTAGTGGCCTATGTGCAGTACTTCTTGTGGCCGCAGAGAGAGAGAGAGAGAGAGAATTGAATGTATCATTTTAACAAGCTTGGAAGCTGTTAATGATAGTATTATGTTTAATATGATAATTGTTTATCCACTAGAACTTACGTTGTTAATTCTATACAATAGATAAATATTCATGATGTACGAAAACATTATTTCTGGGTGATAGATGTCGCCCTAAAAGGATTGGCCAAATTATTTTTTTATTTATTTATATCCTTTATTGTACACTATATTTAAGCTTAACAAATAAAAATCGCTCGAGGCAATCTCTCACCGACTACCTTGGGATGGAAATAACAGAAGGATAAAAGAGAGGGCAGTCAATAGTACACCAATAGCTTATTAAAACATATTAATAATAACTATAAAATAAAAATAACAATAATGTTTAATAGATGCTCCGTATACACATATACGAATAAACAAGTAACACAGTATCATACATGTAAAATATGCAACATACTAATATAATAAATAAATAAACATATATATTATAATACATTATATATACATAAATAAATTACCTAGATTTTACTACGATTTGGCGCAGTAAAATTGCGCAGTTATAAATTCCTGCTAAATGTGGTTAGGTCACAGCTGTGGTCGAAACATAGACCCTTTTTAATACAAAAGGTCCAGCAATCTAGCAAACAGGCCACCTTGTGGTAAGTGGCCACTGACGCCCATGAACAACCACTGCGCTTGGGTGATAGATATGTTGCCGACCCTTGAAGTCAAGTGTGGGAAGATAAAAGGGTATTTGATAAATTAAACGATTATTGAAAGTTATTAACTGATATATTAACACTTGAGGATTTTTAAAAATACTTATAGTACAAGGACGCGTATTGCAGAGAGAGCAGAGAGCACAGAGTAAAACAAAATAGTAACAATAAACAAGTGACTGTTGCACTCTATGATGCACATTAAAAAGGCGCCAAATTTAAAATATGTAACAGTATTAGGCATCCTTTGTCAATAAAGTTACAAAATATTAATAAAGTTGTAACTTAGCTAAAATACCCAAAGCCGGAATAGATGTTTAATTAAATTTATAATAACAGGTTAACAATCTCCGAAACGCATCGCATTAAAATATTAAGAGATATAATCGACTTCACTAATCTAAATTACGTTTCGAATTTTATGTTCTAAATGTAGTAAAATAACAAATTTAAAATATAATATTCGTGTAGGTCAATATAATTTCTTGAAGAACTGGGTTGAATTTATACAAGAATATGTATACGGTGATTATGCAGATTAATAAATTATAAAGATGAATAAAAACAAATTGATGCAGGTAGATCATAAATATAGATATTTATATTTTATAGCACTGACGTATCATACGGCCCACTTAGCTCGAGCCTCCTCTGGTATCGAGAGTACGATTGAGAGGGGTTAGGCCAATTAAATATCTACGTTAATCAAAACTTTTTAGTCGCTTTTTAACACTAACTAAACAAATACAATACTATTGTATGTACCCGGATCCACAATTGTGAATGTCTACTGTTAATGCTGCTAAACTCATGCCTTTTCCATGAAGGGGTAGGCAGACGTGGTACTAGGTCACCCACGTTTCGCCTTACGTTTTCCTTCCCACCATGTGATAGGAGGCGAGCCTATCACCATATCCGGCGCCAATTATTTACTCCGGGCTGATAATGAATAGAAAAATACAATATAACCTTACCGACCTAGGATTTGAACCCGAGACTTCAGCGTTGAAATCAAACCCTATTAGAACTGCGCCACCGAGCTAGTCGCTGCTGTTATTTTAAGTCGGTCATACAGTTACATAAGTTACAGAACATTCATCTCACTATTTGACATTTGCTAAAGACTTCTGGTGTGTATTGGCATATTGAGATATACTAATACAAATAGATTGTTGCATCTTTGGTAACATCATCAATAACGTATGATAATCATTTTCATTACCTAATTAACCTTTTGCATTCTAAGCTTTTGCATGCTTTATTTTCGTCGTTTGCATAAATATCCCAATCTATTTAGACTATGCAAGTTCTTTTTTTATTGCGATAAATGGCGAGACGAGCATGCCATTCGCCTGATGGTAAGCGATATGACCGCTCATGGACAGTAGCAAAACGTAACAACACCATGCACACACAAAGCAATGCTTGGTATTCTACTGCGCTCGCCATCCTGAGACATAAGATGTTAAGTCTAATTATGTCCAGTAGTTACTCTGGTTACAATATCCTTCAAACCCGAACACAACAGTGCACTTAAACTGCTGTTGGCGGGAGAAATAGACTTTGCAGTGGTACCTACCCAGGCGGCCTCTCACATATGAGATACCTACGCCCAGTAAGTAGTACCTTCCTTCGAATTTATGGAAACTAAGCGTACCAGTTTTTGTTTTGTCGTATTTGTCATAGATCAGTTCTTTAGCGATGACAATTTCTGTTTGCGCATAACCGATTTGAAGTTTTAAAATCTAATAATTTCATCGTAATTAAATAAAATTATAACGAAAATCATCGAAGCGTTACTAAATGAAATATTATTTAAATGAGTAAAACAAGCCCACTTTAAACACAAGAAGGATACTTACGACATCAATTTAGATGCATTTTTGTGATCCCATCAGAGAACTGGACTAGTAATAGTTTCTTTACTTTTTAACGTCTCAATAAGACGTTGAAAAATAATATTTTCATTGTCATCATCACTTAGACGTCAGCTGAATCAAATTTCCAGCCTAAGTGAGCTGATGTTAGTCAATAATCAATGTTCGTTCTCTCATGTAATTAATTATTCTTTTCCCGGTCACTAAGGCAACAAACTACTTTTCATATAACTAGGCCATAAAATCCTGTCAGTGGTTTGGTAACATAAGGGTTGTTTACGACATCCGTGAGAAATAAATGGAGCATACGTAGGCAAGACAACTAACGAAGCTAAAATTACATTTCCATCATTAAACTAAACGCTGATTGCATAATTTCCTTATTTCTGTACTGAGTGGCTTTGAACTTGTTCGTACAGTTTTAATTACCAAGAACTTCCTAACTACTGGCTTTTGCCATAATGTTTAAAAGGTTTTAAGTGTTAAATTAAGCAGGAATCCGACCCGAAAACTTTAATAAGATATATTGTTGTTGGAAGATCTGAAATCTTCCCTATTTATAATAAAAGCTTAAGTTACTTAAGACAAGTTTGTCGCTGTAAATAATGAGCAGTTTTCAAGTTTAAAAACAAATATTAAAACAGCAAATTTTTACCTTGCTTTGAACTGAGTAGACACTTAAAAAAATAGTTTTATGTGCAGATTGAAAGATTTCAAATAATTCTTTCAGCTTGAAATTCTTTTTGATTTATATTCTACTACTTTTTATTCGGTTCTGTCGAATCGCATTCGTTTCATGTTATCAATCTTTTTATGTATTCTCGACAATTTGGGGTACTTTTGACCTGACTCTGTTTTAAAGTTTCATCGACTTGAATTTTGGGTGACGTGTGTTCGTTAAGATTACCCTCTGGTCACTTTTACCTTAAAAATCTCTTCCATTCACAAACGTATGACGTCAGTTTATATCCGTGTAAAGTATAATGTGCCGAATGACAAAGAACCGACTTCCAGCGTCATCACAATTCTCCCGACACGTAAAAAATGACAAGGTCTACAAGAACAATGGCATGTCACTTATTTCTCAGGTGTTATCCAAGAATTTCCTGATTAGCTAAAGAACGTAAGAATGGCTATGTTTTTTAAGATGAACAAATTATAAACATTTTAAATAAGTACATAAAATTAAAAAAATCACAAAAATAATTTATAATTTCTAGTGCAATATATTGCAATATTTGAATGTTTTTTTTTTCTTTATTTACTTGCCTGGGATGATTTTACCTTTACCAAGTATTATTTTTAAAAAAATACAATGAACTTTAGCATATTGGATTTCCCATAATCATTTTACATTCTTATAAATGGTGATGCTAAATATTTTATCATACAATATAGATGGCACAACCCAATATTTATATTCGATATTGAGCAATCAGCCCATCAGCATAGGCGATTACAATATTTATACGTAATTAAAATTCACATAATATTATGATTTCGGTAATTTAATTAACTTATTTGATGGAATTACTCAACTTTATTTCGCCCAACCTTGAATGGGGCCGACCCAGGATGATTTTGTTCATGCATACATACATAATCGTCACGCCTGTGTCCCATAGATTAGGCAGAGACTACAAATTTGTTTTGTTCACCTTGCAAAATTATAAAATTTATAATTTTACGATCAGATCATGAAGTCAACGTTTACAGGAAACTATCCAGACCTGAGCAAATTATGTTATTTGAATCTAAAAACTCGTACACGTAGAGTGCCTGATCTAGAAACCAAATAACACAAAGGTAATTTGAAAACAGAAATAGAAAAATAAACGTCAAATCATTTAAATAAAAGAATCCCTGTTTAAGATTATGATCTTTTAAAAACAATGCAATAAAATCACGTTTCCCATATACTCGTAAAACAAAGGTCCAAATATGTGAAGGAATGCGGTGTTTACAGAATGCACCGCGAAGATAAAACACTAAATTATTCTGCTTCACAATGTTCGGTATTGCCAATGAATCCACTTTTTATTTACTGGACTGTATACGGTCTGCTGAACACACCTCAAGGAATAATCTACAGTGATTTCTCATTCGTAAATAACGACAGCCTCAGTGGCGCAGTTGGTTAGACGCCGGCTGAGAAACGAGAGGCCGCGGGTTCGATCCACGCACCAAGACGGATTTGTGTGAACCACAACCTAGTAGGCATTTGTTTATGTCTGGGTGTTTGTGAGACCGAAAAGTCTCTCGTAGTTCCTGATATCCACGACATAAGACTCAATCTTAGTGTAGGGTCAGGTCTATGTATGTGTCTGTTGGGTGTATTTATTTATTTATTATTATTTATTACGGCTAAAGGCTAGTATGAAAACAAGATGTAAAATGTTTGTAGTACAAAGTCACGTGGGCCCTGCTGGAGATAGTGACTAAAATCTCGAGTCGTATTCACGTGTAGAGGTCACATTTAAGTTAATAACACAGGTTTTGACATTTGGCTTGTTGACATTTGACATTGTTGCTGGATGCAAGGCTAGGTCGCTAAGATTTTTTTTAAGGCTGACCTATCTTGAACATTGTACATTCTGTAACTGAATATGCAGGTGAAGATGATGATGATTACATTTAGTGTAAGCATTTACTGGTGGTAGCTCTCTCTTATGTGAGGGACCGCCGGGGTAGGTACCACCACAATGCTTATTTATCCCGCCAAACAGTAGTGTAAATGCACTGTTGTGTTCCGGTTTGAAGGACATAATGAGACTCAACATCTTATGTCTCAGGATGGTGAGCGCAGTGGAATGCGATTGCTTTGTAATTCATGTTGGTTTTTAGGATAGTTACTGTCCGTGAGCGGTCGTGTCGATTATCTATATCAGCCCATATACGTCCCACTGCAGGGCACGGGCCTACTCTACAATCGAGAGAATCGATTCAGAGTGGTTAGGCCATATAGTCCACCACGCTGGCCTAGTGCGGGTTGGCGGACTTACATACCGTAGAAATTCTTTAAAATCGCTACGGTATGCAGGTTTCCTCACGATGTTTTCCTTCACCGTTAAAGTGCGTGGTGATTGACTATCAATACACACATAACTCCGAAAAGTCAGAGGTGTGCCCTGGGATTTGAACCCGCGACCACCGTGAACATGTAGGCAGCCGCGTCTGGTCCGTTACCAACAGGCCACCACGCACGCACAGGCCACCACGCACGCACAATGTCGATTACCATCAGCCGAATGGCATTCATCGGATTAAAAAAGAAAACATAGGTACGTTCAGACATTCTACTCTACAAAGCATTACAAAAATTAACTTGAACCGATATCACGCGTTTGAATAATGTTTTTATTTCGACCGTCACACTTTTTACAATGAAATGAAATTTTCATTTCATTTTCATTTCATTTAATTTCATTTCATTACCATCAGCCGAATGGCATTCATCGAAATAAAAAAGAAAACATAGGTAATATATCGGTCAAATATTTTTCAACTTACAATTTAACCCCGTTCAGACAATCTACTCTACAAAGCATGACAAAAACTAACTTGAACCGATATCACGCGTTTGAATAATGTTTTTATTTCGACCGTCACACTTTTTACATCCATCGTGCATAATTATTGCATGTATATTGTTAGGTTTGGTTGTCTGTTAGAGATTGCTCATAGCGATAACACCGCCAATTGAACACTTATTTGCAAGGTTTATTTTGTCTGTACTTTGTGGTGTTCAATAAAGTTTTGTGTATGTGTGAATGTACATATGTATATACTGCAAGCTATAATTACAAACTTGATTTCAAATGTCTGTCTATAGGTTGGTGACTGTTTGCAAGAGCCAAGTTATAGCAATCTATGATATAATTATTCGAGCCTTGATACTTTCCAATCATGAACCACCTTCCATTTTTTGAAAATATTTTAACCATTGCATAGTCAACCACGCCGGCTTTACGCAGGCCTAATGGATGGGATCAAATCATTTTTTTATGGTGGCACGATTTATTAGTAATATTCGTCATATTAACCTATTGAATACTATGCGCCTGATAGTATGGGCATAAAATTCAAGCCATATATTATAGGCTGAAACTCAAAAGTAATACCTTTCGTGGATCACTGTTACAGGATTTCACTATCGTGTCCAGTCATTGTCAGAGATACAAATAACACCAGCAATTTCTAGTCTATTATTTCTTGAGGTATCCACAGGCAAATTGTAGGTGTACTGTTGGCGCCTCTGCCTACCCCTTCTGGGATAAAGGCGTGTGTTTAGTATGTATCCACAGGCTTTCAGTAACAGCCTAAAGGTTGCTGCAGCCTGATAACAACCGGAACTGTCGGCTTACATTCTCTGAACCATGTTGTATGCGAGGTCGAATACTATCAATTATTTACATACTTATCTGTGACAGTGATGAAAAACTTGTACATGTTCGCTGACAATTTTTAATTATACAGAAGACGCAATATACAGTAATTGATGCCAAGTATATAGTAAATAATATTATTTTTTTTATATTGCACTGTGCTTCGAATTTTATATTATCGAATGAAATGAAATGAAATTCGTTTATTGGTCATGTAGGCAATTAAATAGCTCTTATGACAAGTCAATACACAAAGTACTTATTTTTTATTTACAAGATATTTCTTGTAATATTTATATTAATTTTATTATTTTAAGTATTATATTATTTATTAGTATTTTATGGTATTTTTTTTTTCTAAGGAAATACATTATTTACATTACTCGGAATACCGGATTAACCACTTTTCTCTAATTAGAAATTTTTCAGAAAGGCCTGATACAGTTTTTTTTACAATGGAATACATCAAACAGAGTATCCACCGGCGAGAAATAGAACTATCTCTGACCGGGATAAATAATTATACCGACATTCCAATATTTACCTAAAAATATACCTGTATACGTACAAAGGTATTTTCGCAAATCATTCGAGTCTATCTTGTGTGTTTGCAATGTAAAGTTTATAAAGAATATTATAAACACGTTTATAAAAACAAAAGAAAAAGGAAAATGTTAAAAGGATTGTGTCTATCTCATCGCATGGGATTATGTATATGTTTTGTGAGCGCAAACATAATAAAAACTTCTAGGGGCAATGCTTTCAAGAGTTCGGAATAGCCGTAAGCTATGGTACACAAACGTTTTTGTCGGATATTATATTTTCAATTCATCGTCAAGAAGTATTGACTTTTATTTATTCATATAGCAGTACGACCCGACTTTCCCCGGGTAGTTTTTTTTATTTTGGCTGCCGACTCGGCGTTCGCAGATTCGATTCCCAGGGGTCTTTAAGAAGTCACGACATTGACAGTAATTTATCCTGCACTTCGTTAAAAGAAAACATGTCGTAGAAACCTGCATACCATAGATATTTACAAGAATCTGTACTGGGCTAGCGTTATGAATATGGTAAATAAATAAATAAATAAATACAACCAACATTCACAAACATGGTATGTTTTATAGCCGCCACACGCGTTAAAGTGCGCAAAGTTCGCCAGTCTTGATTTGAAAACTGGAAAGAAGTTTGCGTAGTTATTTGCCCACACATGTTCCAGTATACTGGTGCAAACTCAGACTTGCACAGTTATGTAGTTACTGCCATTAATCTCAATATATGCGGCCCTTTGCAATGGGACGTATCAAATCTGGGTAGGATGGTAATACATTAAATCTTGATTCTTCTGTTTGCGCATCAACGCCACTATATTATTGAGTTTAACAAATAAAATACATACTTTTAAAACAAGACTATGTCTAGAAATGAACTTCATGTGTTATAAAACAAAGGCGATGATGGTACATATTTTAATTTCTATTCAGTTTTATTACTAGCTGCTTCACTTGAACAAAGAGTACATGCATATGTAAATTTTCAAAGACGAAATAATGACGTTATGTGTCGGAAAATATTTAAAAAGAATTCAATAACATTTTGCATACATATTTTTCTCATGTTTAACAATGAAATATTTAAAAGGCTTTTAGCGGTAACGTTGTTTTGTATGTTGTTATGTCCTGTGGTAATATCATTTCTCGTTGAAATGATGAAGACGTTTTGCAGGCCGGCATTATTGTATCGAAGGGTATGGGACCGCCGTCTGATGCTATTCGTTACTCTGTCTATACGGCATTGCGCTTAAGATCAGGTACAGTGCAGTCAAAATGCCGTGCCAGATAAAAAAGCGAAAAGAACAAACATATTCTTGAATTTTCATATAAATATTTGCCTCAAGATATAAACGATTAAAAGTAACAACATTCACATACAACATAATACACAATTAACTTCGATAAATGTTATTCAAAACATTTCTGGGCTTCTTTTATGAGAAGACTTAAAACTTTTTCTACGCTTAAAGCTGAGATTGCGATTAAAAGACACGGTTAACATTTGGGAATTTTCGATTAGAATACACAAATCGGTTTTGTAAGATACGAATGTTGTTTGAAAATATTCATTTAATTTATCAAAGTATGAATGATTATTAATAAATGACTGCCTCGGTGGCGTAGTTGTATTACGGTACGGTTACAAAGCTGAGGCCTCGGGTTCGAGTCCCGGGTCGGGCAAAGTGATATTGGATTTTTCTGTTCATTATCAGCCCGGAGTCAGGAATTTGTGCCCGATATGGCGATAGGCTCGCCCTCTATCACATCGTGGGACGGAACATACAAGGCGAAATGTGGGTGTCTTGGTGGCGCCTCTGCCTACCCCTTCGGGGATAAAGGCGTGAGTTTATGTATGTATGAATGAATAATAAAATGCAATCAATTACAATTGGCGATGACTCTCCAAATTAATGCATTAAAAATATTAATATTTTTTTTATACCTATTCCACATCACACTTCTTTGTCAACTAGACTGTGACTTAAATTATGTACTAGCAAAACTGTTCTATAAACCAGAAACAACAGCCTGTCTGTACAGAACAATTTGAGCGTCAATTTGTGTAGATTGCCAACCAAATTGTGTGATGACAGACTTTAGATGTTCGGGCAGTTCTATAGATCATGCAAAATCTATTGGCTTGTGGAGAAATTTGGTACTACAATTAAAATTAAAAATAATATTATATCTATTCAACAGAATATTTGAGATATGTTTTCATAATATAAACAACAAGTTTTTATACTCGTTATTTTATAGTATTATTATGTCCAATGTAGTAAAAGTGAAGAGAAGAATATTGTTTTATTTCTTTGCACAACAACGCTTTTGGATGATTATCGTAGATGACAAATGTAAGTTGATACGTATTATCACAGTATTAATGTGTCACACGAAAAATAGCCTAAATAAATGCTTCATTTAATCATTATTTTCTCTTATTTTTTACCATTTTCACACATAAGTTCTATAATTAAGCACTTATAAGTTGATTGCATGAAAGTAGGTTTTGGAAAGTGTCGATTGAAAAACAAGTCGGTTTATGTCAAGTAATTATCTGGAGGCATGTAGACAGGTATGGTGCGTCGGTGACTTCCGATTATGGAGGCCCAGGTTCGCTTTGCGTGCCATGCATTTGATTACCTTGCCGGCTCATTTCTCAGAGTTTTAGGTAGTAGTTAGGTATTAATATTAAAAACAGTAAAGACGGGATCAAAAATGAAATTCTTTACAATTTGTGCATTTCGTCGCATCACTCATACATTCTTATTATTAAATTATTGTTTTAGAAAATTTATCCTATCATAATAATTCCAAAAATTGTATGTTTTAACGAGGGAGATTCCAGGGATTTATTCTTATATCGGGGAATCCACTTTATAAGCCTTTATCCTCTCATTCTAGGAATAAAACGCGATGGAAATACCCCTGCCTCATAGGATCGAACTACTATCTATATTTACATGGATATCGTTGTATCTAATTTATTAGACCATATTTCAAACTTATTGATAAATTAACGGTTTAACTTATTAGCATTCGACTGGTCAATGTGCTATGCTACCATTGATATTATTTGTCTGTGTGTCTCTCAAAATAAGTATAATAAATTATTACGTATGCTGAATCTCGACTGGGTTTTTTTTAACTTGGATATAAAAAGTAAAGATACTTAAATTATGTTTTTACGTCTTAGTAATTGTTTACTGTTTATTATAAATTGCAACGTGGTAAAAATATTAAATTCCTATTATAAGTTCTAAGAAAACATTTACATTTATTCCACGCAATTTACGATGTATTGCCATGATGTAATAGTAAACAACGATTATTTATCGATTAATTCCGCAATTTTAGCATTGATGTTCAACATTATTGTACCAATATTGTTGGCAATAAGGCTTTTAACATAGTTGCGGTTTTCTAAGCTTCCCAGTTTAGTGCCAACTTTATGAGATTTAGGTCCAACAGGCGCTAAGGTAGATTCGTCTTATAAGAGTTTCTTTCCAAAGTAACTTAATATATCATTGCTTCACCAACGAAAATCGTTTGTATCCTTTATTATCGTCATCTTCAACGATAGAAAGTCTATCGCTGAACGTAGACTTCTCCCAAAGATAATTTCAAGATTAAAATCCAATATCACTTGGCCCGACCCAGGATTTGAAACCCTAAACCTCAGTGTTGTAGTACAACTGGGCCACCGAGGTATAATCATTATTCAATGGTATCGTTTTTATTTACCTCATCTATCAACTTCACAATATTGGACCCAAAGGCTTCGAGTCCAATTGAGTTCAAAACCAGTTTAAATAATTGCAACAGCAGTATCATGCGATGTTTTGTCGTTCGCTCTGAATATGCCCTTTCGAGGAATAAATTTGTCAAGGCTCGTATTGTAGAATGTAGACTTGTGAAAGTTCATGCATGTTATATATTATAGTACCTTGCATTTCCGAAACATTAAATCTTTTTATTTGTGTGTTTGTTACACTAAAATCACTGGCCCAGTTTAATATATTTTTGTTCTAATATTATAGTTTGCAAGGTTATAAGTTCAACTTTATAAAAATAACCTACGAAATTTGTTGGTTTAATAAATCATAAATACACCCAACAGTCACATACATAGTCCTGACCCCACATTAAGATCGAGTCTTGTGTCGTGGGTATCAGAAGCTACGAGAGACTTTTCGGTCTCACAAACACCCAGACCCGAAACAAATACCTGTGGATCACACAAATATTTGTTTCGGTGCGGGAATCTAACCCGCGGTCTCTCGTTTCACAAGCGGCGTCTAACCAACTGCGCCACGGAGGCTGTCAATCCACACATCTTGAGCTTGCAATTATTAATTCAAATTAAGAATAATTAAAACTGGTATCACCTATAAAAACACTAATTACATAAGAAATAAATGTCTCCATAATATTTGAGGCCAACCATGTATAAAATTGGGCAACTTCAACTCGAGTGACGCTGGGGGACACAGCAAGTTAAATAAAAAGCATAACAAGAGAACACATTCAGTTCAGTTCAGTTCTTGTTTTTTGGCATTTGCGGTGTTGCCATACCCCAATTTTGTAGAGATCGTACTCCGTCGAAGTAGATCGCATGTCAATCTTTATGAAACTTGCAATTTGTTTATATGACATGTGCTTAATTACGTAATTTTGTCAGCAAAAAAGAGAACGCTATTTGTATCCTTTGCTTTTTACTTTTCTGTTTGAATGAAAATTAGCCGCGAGTTTTTTTTATAGTAGTTATTACATCTATTAAAAAAAAACAATGTAAAAAATATAATAGCTCTTTATTCGTTTCGTAGATTACGGAACTTATTCAAATAGTTTATTTATATACGTATGTATTTTAATAATCATCAAATTACTAATTGTTTCACAGCTTTAATTTAATCGACTGTTGAAGATAATATTTCGAAGATAACATTTAGAAATATCTATAAAAAGAACTTATAAAGTTATCAGGCATTTCCTTATTATACGGGAAAGCATTTACAAGGCTATTAATTGCTACTTTTAAACTAAAAATGTCTCCCCAATCTCTCTTTGGTATATTAATTTATTAAAACTGTAAATTATTGTTAATCCAGGTAGTTTTAGTGGTTACAGTAAAAATGTAACAAAAAAAAAATAGCAATTTTGGATCAGACAAATATTTCTTTCGGTGCAGGGATCGAACCCGCGGCCTTTCGTTTCACAGCTGGCGACTAACCAACTGCGCCACGGAGGCTGTTAAATCTCAAAAGCCTGTATATATATACAGACGATACTGTGACATTTAGATATAATTAACCATTGTAATTTAAACTGGCCTTTAAAAGAAAGAAAAGACAAGAAAAAAAAAGAAAAAAAAATGAAGACAGTTCGTGTTGCTGAGGGAGTTTCTTGCGCCGTTTCTTCTTCACAGCTACAACACGTTCCGAAGCGGTGGTAGCAGAAATTAACGATTCAAAAGATCTTGTAAAAGACTACTTGAATAAAGAATATTTTGATTTTGATTTTGATTTTGAGTACTTATATCGTAGCCCCAGCAATAATTACATAATATTCGACTGGTTAATTGAGTTGTTTAATTCACAAGCCTTTATAGCTAATAGCCTACTAGCTAATGCCGTCGTATGAACGGACTCGGTCTTGTTAAATAGCCGACTGGACCTCGATATATGGAAACGTGGTCCTAAATACATATCATCAGTTAATTAGTGGTTAATAAATTGTAAACAGCCAGCTAATTAACTGCGAGTTTAGCGACACATGTCTGTTTTTATGTTGCTTGTAGCACGGAGAAATTGAACACACCTATGTAAGGTGCCTGTAATATTTAAGCCTGTATCTTTGGATATCAATATTGCACTATAGCAGGAAAGTCCTACAGTCAAATATATATGTTAACATAGATGTACCAACAAAACAATACCGTATTAATGCGCCATGTCAGGTCGTAATGTCCTATAGACTTTCCATAACAGAATATTAGAATGATTAAATATTTGCACCAAACAGCATACAAATCGGTTCATTAGTTACAGCTAACACTACGCGTTAACGTTATTAATCCTATTGTGTTAGAATTATCCAATAATGGACGGGAATTAGAGATGAAACTTTGACGATAAAAGGTAGTTAAATAAATTAAAAGGATATAAAATATTCAACTGCGGTGAAAGTAAGTCATGGTGATGATATAAACATTGGATTCACCTCTAAAATTACACAAACACTACTATCAATACTAGTACACAAAGTAAAGAAATGATCTCGAAGCATTTTTAATAAAAACCTATAAGCTAAATAAAAACCTGTATAAAAATTAAAATAGAACGGACTTTAAAAAAAATAAGTCAAGTAGGTATAAAAATATTTATGTTATACCTAATAACAATTCAGCTTTATCTATTTGAAACATTAGAATTTGCAATTATGTTCATCGCTGCATTTGCATTTTGATGATATACAACTTTGCACTAATATTATATATTTTTTTAAATTTAATCTGCATGCTTAATTAAATAATAAACATTACATTTATTCAAAGTTCGATCTATAACTAAAACGACAGTCAAAAATACAGAATTTATTGCAAAAGGAGCGGATTTGACAGTATCACGTACATATAAATAGGTTGACGGTGAAATCCAGTCATAACCAGTAATTGGCACTACAGCTTTACTAGATAAATAAAGGCATAATTGCCTAACACGGCGAGTTTTACATGGCACATTGAATGCCTTGACCCAACAACATTAAGAGAATGGTTTTGCCTTATAAAGTAAACGGTGCATTTACATCTGTGCGATAAATCTTAAGCATAGTATTCGTGCTCGGTTAGATTGCTGTATCGCTTGTTAGTAAATGCAAATTCTTTATTATGCAATAGGTAGCAAATTTCACATCGTATTTGATCTAATTTGGCAACGGCCCCAATCTTTAAACTGCAAGTTCTACGCTCTAAATTATTGTCAACATTTCTCAAGATACCATGAAACGACTAGTATTCATTAAGAGATTGATGAAAGTGGATGAAACTATAATGATACGTAAGGGTCATGCAAAGTGGCAAGCCGATATCACTATATTCCACAAAGAATAAAAATATATCTTCAAATTATCAGGGAAGTTTAATCATCCTTAGACCTCAGCATTCCTTTATTTTGTTTGATCTACAACGTCTTCATGGAAAAGACCAATAAAGACATACAGACTCTCATACCTTCCTTGGCCACATAAAGCGTCTGTAATTGACGTTGCTGAAGGCTTATATTATTTACTCCCCCAATTTTTTTGTCTTCCCCTTACTCTTCTATTTCAAGGGCAGCAATTTACGATCCCAGTGCAGTTCGTGGGAGACAGTCCATCTTGCCATTAAGTAAATCGATAGCCTATTTACAAGAACTAAGAAATACTACATTAGTTAAAACTGAATGTACAGAGCTGCCATCAAACACAGCATTCTGATATCGCATGTGAGGATTGTCGCTTCACTCAGGGTCGGTTAATTGCAGTGCGCTGGTTACATACGTGAACAAGGCGAGTGACGTACTTTATCACGACGATGCGGTGTGCTTGCTAATTATGGGCTGTAGTTATTTTATTATAGGTTTTATTTATTCCAGTGGTATTTAAAATGACGTTATTGTTGCGAATGGAGATTGGTATCGGAATGATGCTGAGGTTACTAGTGGATGCAGTTGAATACATTGTAGTGTAGGAATTCAGCTAGGCTTGGAAATTTCCTGTAGTAAAACGATAAGCCAGTAAATCTTTGATAAAGCCCCTTCATTGTGATAAGGAAGAAACTGGCTATATCAGGACAGATTTATCACGATGAAACAAAGGCTTCGTGTTGTCAATAGAATGTATGCACAATTCTAACAACTTGCTAACATCGACTCTTGTTAAATAAAACAACTTTTGATAAATCATATTACTAAAATGAACGAAGTTGCGTAACAACTTGAATGATGTGTTAATGAGAACGAAGCCTTGTTAAAGCATCTTACAAAAGATTTTCCAGCAACTTCTTAACGATGTAAACACAAATTAAATCAAAGGCCGTGTAATCGCTGTGGGAACAAAGTAAATGCTTTTAAATTATAATGGATGTGAATTATTTAGGATTACTTATATAAGATAAGTTGTGTTATTATCTTCAATATCATCATCAGTGACCTGTCCATTGCTGGGCTCTAGCATTACTAAAGCTGAGTTCTTAGTCTAACTGTCTTTATACCAATAAGTGCGATCTATTATTTTTGAAATATTGTTTATCGAATTACGAGTTCATTTTATAGAATATTTTGACTCTGAAAAGAACGGTCTTCTAAATCAAATGAGATAAGTCAAAACACATAAACCAAATTGTTACTGTTGTCGTATTAGCTAAATAATTTTGTTTTTTATTTATTGGCAGTGATAATAGGCAATCATCGGAATATCCAGTTTACAATAATATGATTACCAATGGTTCTCTTTAAATAATAAACTTTACCTAAATTAAATACATACCATTATAAAGCATTACGTTAATGTAGTGCGTGGTGGCCTGTTGGTAACGGACCAGACGCGGCCGCCTACATGTTCACGGTGGTCGCGGGTTCAAATCCCAGGGCACACCTCTGACTTTTCGGAGTTATGTGTGTATTGATAGTCAATCACCACGCACTTTAACGGTGAAGGAAAACATCGTGAGGAAACCTGCATACCGTAGCGATTTTAAAGAATTTCTACGGTATGTAAGTCCGCTAACCCACACTAGGCCAGCGTGGTGGACTATATGGCCTAACCACTCTCAATCGATTCTCTCGATTGTAGAGTAGGCCCGTGCCCTGCAGTGGGACGTATATGGGCTGATATAGAATAGATAAAGCATTACAAAAAAAATCTATTACAAAAATTATAGCAATTAATTGATCACTTTATACTTATTGCTATTCTGTATGTCAACTATGGATATGTGTTTGGTGAAACATCACAAATGTTCGAGAATAATTTATGAGCTTCTCTTTGTTTCAGACTAAACCATGGGTCAGGACGAGAAAAAAGGGACTATTGTCCTGGACAATTTCAATTCGACGTGAGTGAATTTTTAATTATCAATTAACATAGAAACAATTGCGTATACATTCCGCCAAAAAGCTGCGTTTTAATGGTAAATTGGCCTTAAATTAGCCTTCGACTAGGTCTGCTTTATTTAGGGAAAATATTAATTCTGTAATGATTTTGTCTTCATATTGGAATGCAACAAAGAAATATTGAAATACATTCAGTATTGCGTGATGCGTGTAAAACAATGAACGAACTATTATTCACAACTATTAATTTGAAAAAATATATGTGAAAAAGTGATAGTTCGATATAGAGGATAAAACATTGATTAAATTAATTCTGTGGCTCTTGTGATGAGTGATACAAGTCAAAAATCATCATTTTACAGGAGAGCAAAAACAAGATTTAAAAAATTCTCGGTCGTAAACTAAATGTGCTAGATTAAACTTGAATACCTTATTTTGTGGGGAAAAATGTTTTCTTTCATTGTGCGTTTTAGGTTTTTTGATAAATATTATGTTTAAAAAGTAATTCACGAGAAACCTGTGAGATATACCTCGGCTTATGAGTAACATGTGCAAAAATGTTGTGATAAATAATATAAGTGTAATTATATTACGTCGCACCTAAATACTGTGTTTAAAGTGCTTTCGTGTAAACTGATATACAAAAGTTTACAAAATGTAATAACTAATTTGTATGAGTTCCTACGATAATGTTGCTCAAACAAAAGATAAAGGTATAATCCGTAAGATTATGTTTTTTTAATCCGCAACCCCCTACTTTCATAAATTACTTGAATAGTATCTGTTTGCTAATATTCCAGTCTATTGAAAGTAAGTGTTAAATGATACAAGTCAAGTTATATCTCTCGTTAAAATGATATTATGTAATGTGTAAATAGATACAAGTTTCATATTATTCAATAATCAACTTTGTTGCGATGTTTTTAATAATAAATAAAAGGTACGATGGGTCTGCCATGTATTACCGGATGGTATATAAATCCCTTAACTGTTAATGAATAAAATAATAATAATAAATCAACTTTAGTCAAAAATAACTGCTTGATTTAGCAACTCAATCAATATGGAGTTTGGTGTAGATAAAGGTGCGGTTATCCATGTCAAGCGAGGCGCAGATTGCAGTCTCTGATGACATAAATGTCTCAGAGACTGTAAGACTCAGATCTCTTTCGCAGACGGAAACCTACAAGTATCTGGGTATGCCTGAGGGTCTAAATATTATAGGTGCAGAGGTAAAACAATCAATGAAGGAGCGTTTCTTTAGCCGCCTAACAAAAGTTCTTAACTGTTTTTTATCAGGTGGAAACAATATTCGTGCGTTTAACGGTTGGGTTATGCCTGTACTTATGTACTCTTTTGGCAAACTCAGATAGACTCAGACGAAATTGGACGCCCTGGATCGTAAGGTCCGGACTCTACCAAATGCACATCGTATGCATCATACAAGTTCGTCAGTGATGAGGTTGTGCATCACGCAGAGATGTGAGGGCCGAGGCATTCTTAATGCTATGGATCTGCATAATCGTGAGGTGTGCAATATAAGGGAGTATTTACATCACAGCTACGTAGATATGCATAGGGTTGTAGTTATAGTGTGTAAAGTATTTACCCAGCTCTCATTGGCGAATGAGAACTGGCGGAAGCCTTTGGTGATGAGCGTTTAAGATCGCGAGGAAGTATGGAAGAGCAAAGAGCTGCATGGTCCGTTCTATCGGGCCCTACACGGGCCTGAAGTGGACCGGCCTTCATCTGTAACTTGTCTATGTTTTGGTAACCTCTGGGGAAACTGAGTGTTTTGCTTTTGCAATCGTGGACGAAGTTATTAAGACTATAGAAAATACATCCTGAAGGACGGTACGGTCGACATTTGTAGGGCATGCCAACGTCCTGGCGAGCCAATGAGACATGTAACTTCCGGTTATTCGTATCTTGCTAACGGCGAGTACTTGCATAGACACAACCTAGAAGCCAAGATCATACATCAGCAAATCGCTCTTCGATATGGACTATTGTGACTCTTGAAGTGCCATATTACCAGTATGTTTCCCAACCAGTTCTTGAAAATGGTCATTCAACGCTGTATTGGGATTGGTCTGTTATCACAGATAGGACTATTGCTGCCAATAAGCCTGATGTTGTGATAAAAGATCGATTGAAGTGCCGAGCAATACTTGTGGATGTTACCATACCGCATGACGATTACCTCTTTAAAGGTGAAAAAAAACAAATTGTCTAAATATTTAGATTTGGAACACGAGGTTACTGACATTTGGGATGTAGACTCAACAATTATTGTCCCGATTGTTGTTTCTGCACATGGACTGATAAACATCTCCAAAAGCCGTTGTTGGTCGTTGGGTCAAGAATCAGATCCAAAAGGCAGTATTGCTGGACATACCACTCATAGTGAGGATGTTCCTTACTTTGTATCCCTAACCACTGCACCGGTGGCTTGGGACTTGAGCCTCGCCACCAAAGGGTTAACTATTTGTTTTATACTTTTTTAAGTAATTTTTTAAATGTAATATGAATGTACAAAAATGTAAAAAAATCTTACAAAATAAACACAATTACAATAAATTAACTTTAATAAAATTTAGATTCAAAACTAATTTAATTAAATTACAAATTCTTAAGCCACGGTCTTAGCACAATTATTAAAATCTTAGACTGCCTCGATGGCATAGTTGTATTACGGTACGGTTACAAAGCTGAGGTCTCTGGTTCGAGTCCCGGGTCGGGCAAAGTGATATTGGATTTTTCTATTCATTATCAGCCCGGAATCAGGAAATTGTGCCCGATATGGCGATAGGCTCGCCCCCTATCACATCGTGGGACCGAACATACAAGGCGAAATGTGGGTGTCCTGGTGGCGCCTCTGCCTCTCCCTTCGGGGATAAAGGCGCGAGTTTATGTATGTATTAAAATCTTATAACGTACTTTTATAATATGAATGGTAAAGGTCTCTAATCTCAATAGTATAGTGTCATATACTCAAAAGTTGCAACGTTGCAAATATTTTTTAAACTAAGAAATAACACAGATGAGTATTATACAAATACTACAATAAGAAAACATGTAAAAATCATTTCAGAACAGTTGGAAAAGAATAAGGAGTTTCTTTCCATTTGTAAATCAAAGATAACTTGAGTAAAGCAGCAGTAATATTGATAAATAAGATTTTTATTTTACATTTTTTTGTATGTGGTATTCAATAAAGAATTTATAAATAAATAAATAAATTATGTACCAATACCGTTTTGACAACTGCCATTTTTCAATAAAATAATATAGAATAATAATATGTTTCTGACAGCTACGTAAAAAAATTAGTTTTCATATATTATTTACCTTGGATATTGTATCTGATGATGGAATATAATATTATAATAAATCATATTTATAGTACAAAAGTATTATAATATATTTGGACATTTGAATTATTGGTTCTGTTGTATTTAAATCAATATACTCGTAATAGTCTAAGAGGTAGCAACGTTTTTGAGAGAGAATTTCAGGTAGGCCAGTTTTTAGATATGCTATCTCTCTCACTCTCCCGGACGTCATACAGGCTATCTGGCTGGCGGTAGTGGTTGCGTTCGTCAGTGCGCAGCCTACCTATACAGGTAAAATATCGAATTTTAAAATCATTTTAAGAAGCTTTTTTCCTTTATTATTATTTTTATTGAACTTTTTGCAACATGAATCTATTATTGCCAGATATTTCTATTGTTGTTTAAACTGTGCCAGACGCTAATTTTGAATTAAAAAAATATTATTTTTCAAAGTATTTCAGTATGGCTGTAATTTTTATATGATGTTATTTAAGTATCTAAAAACCTAAATTTAATTTGCCAGACATTAATTCGATTGTTAAACCTTCAGCCAGACCGATCTAAAAGTGAAAAGTGATTGGGCATGTTGAAAGAGTACAGACAATCACGTGTTATTTTTAATGTGTATAACAAAATTGTATTACAATGGCTAGCGAAAAATTAAAATGTGGTTTTTGTAAAGACAGAAATGGAAAAATAATAACTTTTGTTGAAGATACATTAAAAAAGTGTAAAGAAGTTCTGCAAATACGTGTAAATTTTAAACTGAAATACAGGGTATATCAAGACCGCGACCGAAAACGAAGCCAGGTGGTAGTATTAGTGACTTCAGACACAATGCAAGTAAAAATTTCGCAAAAAATATCGTCAACTTTTTTTTGTATTTTTTTACTAATCGTCGTATTTGGGTGATAAAAACATAATTTTCCTAAAATAAAGATGTAGACCTCTTTATTTTTAAACACGCAATGGTACATAAGGGTTTAAATTAGTATTTTCGCAAAAATAGGTATTTTCCACCAAAACACGATGATTTTAAAAAATATATAAAAAAATATCTATCACTGTTTTGGCGAAATTTTTATTTGCATCGTGTTTGGAGCCACTAAAACTACAACCTGGCTTCGTTTTCGGTCGCAGTCTTGATATACCCGGTATAATAGTGTACAGTTACCGGAGCAAGTTATGACACTGATGGATATCACAGAAATTGTTACAGCAGTTTTACAGCTCTAATGACAAAATATCGTAATTTATCTGAAATTAATTTCTCGTCAACAGTAGATCTTCCCAGCACATCTAGTTCAACTTCGTTATCAAATACTGCAGTAGATGTTAGCGAAACCCTGCCAGATAATACGTCTCAGAATTCACATACAGAAGTTAATATCCAAGAAATTGACACTTCTAATGCAATTAACAAGTGCTTTTCATACCGGGTTGAAAGTAATAAGGTTATTAAAACTGTTGAAGATGTACTGTCGTGCGAAGAACAAGAAGAAGCCGATTCTCAAATAATAATATATCACATTTGTCAAATAAATGTCGATGGCGAAGTTGTGATACGCTGCTCAGACACAGATATTTTAATAATACTTCTTGGTAACATGGAGCATTTGAATGCATCACTAAAATCTGGGTAAATTTGGGCGTGGGGAATTATGAGCGATTTATAAGCGTCATCAAGTACACGAAATTCTAGAGAATTCTTTATCGAAAGCTCTACCGTGGTTTTATGCACTCACTGGATGCGACTACACACCAGGTTTTTTCCGGAAAGGCAAACTTCGATCTTTAAACTGTTAGAACAATCAGAAGAGTATCAATTAGCCTGTCAAAATATTATAACAGATGATGAAGAATTGCTGGATGAGACATTTAAGATCTTAGAAAAGTTAATTTGTCATATTTACGGAGCTCGGGATTCATGGAACGTCAATGAACTTCGGTGTCATCTGTTTTCAAACACATATCGGTCTACAAAATCAGATGATAATTTTGAAAAAACAAAATCGTAATTTTGATCCATCAAGCCTACCACCATGCAAAGCTGAATTTTATCAGCATTTACTACGAGTTCGTTACGTTACAAAGTTTTGGAGAAATGATCATTTACAACAACCAACATCTCTATCACCTCAAGTTTCCGGCTGGACCATAAATATGATTTTATCTGGTTTGTTGGAGAGCAATTGCCATCATTAGTTGCCGACATTATCATTAAAGGTAAAAATTAAAAATAAAATACTAATAAATTTATTTGCCGATAGATTATAAAATGTTTCATTCTTTTACAGATAATAACTTATTACAAGACGATGACATTTCAAAAGACGACGATGACAATAAAAATGACTACAGTGCTGAAGATGATGATGATGATGATAATTATCAAGATGCCTCCGTTTTTTTTGTGATAAAATTATGGATTGAAAAATATAATTTTTGGTTATTTTCATCCTTGAGATTGATTATTATCTTATTTTGTACAACGATAAATAGTTATTTTGATACTATATTAATCCACACATTAATTCAATAGTTTTTAATTAGTTCTATGTAATTTATTCGACAACTATTCCTAGATCAAGCAAAATGATACCACATCACTTTTCACTTTTAGGTCGGTCTGGCTGAAGGTTTAACAATCGAATTAATGTCTGGCAAATTAAATTTAGGTTTTTAGATACTTAAATAACATCATATAAAAATTACAGCCATACTGAAATACTTTGAAAAATAATATTTTTTTAATTCAAAATTAGCGTCTGGCACAGTTTAAACAACAATAGAAATATCTGGCAATAATAGATTCATGTTGCAAAAAGTTCAATAAAAATAATAATAAAGGAAAAAAGCTTCTTAAAATGATTTTAAAATTCGATATTTTACCTGTATAGGTAGGCTGCGCACTGACGAACGCAACCACTACCGCCAGCCAGATAGCCTGTATGACGTCCGGGAGAGTGAGAGAGATAGCATATCTAAAAACTGGCCTACCTGAAATGCTTGTTTTCCAGACGTTGCTAGCTCCCGTACCATAATAATGTATTGACGCGCTTATTTGTCTCACTTAGCACATCTTATTCGATATAAAATATTTTTGTAATTTGTTTGAGTTTTAGATACAACTTGATTTGTATTCGTTTGAACATAAAATAAAAAAATCTGTAGAATGATATATGTCGGGATGTATCACTTAGCACATCCAAATCAAAAAATCACATTTGAATTGGTAGGTACATGTCGAGTTGTACCCTAGTCAATATTGGAAAAAAATGGTTCAAAGTGATATAACCCTCGATATATCAATATTCACGTTGAATGCACTGAAAAAAATATATGTGAAAATAGTTATAATTCTACTTATACCAGTATCCACAAAAACTGCGTATTAATCGATTACAAAAACGAGTTACAACTCGAAATATATCAATATTCACGCAATTTTCGCCAAAATAGCAGCACTTGTATCACTTTACACAAAATTATCTCCGTAACTATAGCAGATAGGAAATCGTGAGTTAGACCAAAAAAAAGCTTATTTTTTTCTCATCATTTCTATATAAAAAACTCAAAAAGGGTACAACTCGAGTTGTATCACTTGTAACAAGAGCCACAGAATTAAGACTTAAAATGGAACCAATCGTATTTTTTTTGTGCTCCAATTTCCCTTACCCGGCGCGAAACGTATACCTGACTGCAGTTCTGAATGTTTTCTCTACAAAAACTGAACAGCCGCGCCGGTTCGCTCAACTTGGGTGGCGCGTTGGGCGATCCGGGAAACATACGGAAACTCGCCTATCATTAACATAATGACTTGTAATAACTAGTAACGAGCTGATATCATTCACAGCACAGGCATCTATAGCTTTGCAGTCAAAGAATTCTTGCACCTCGAAAGATCATGAGAAATATTTTGTTATCAACCGTGGGATTGTTGTTTACGACATCAGTTGTGAAAGTAGAGGCTACGGGTTCGATTCCCACTGGAATCCGTATTTTGTGTACTTAATCAAAACATCTTTTTAATAGAACTGCGAAATTGAACAATTTTTTTACATTAAAACCCTCAAATCAAATTGGAAATTCACTATAACAGATTTATCTTTCACATTCTTTGTTCTAATATAATGCTGCCAATTTGAATATTTCAATGTACTAGGTATTTAAGGCGATATGTATTACAGGGCAAATTTAGCGGCGAATCCAGGCTTCCAATCAACACTCAGTCTCGGCTCAAAGGAGGTTATAAATGAGAAGGCATACAATCCCTTTGAGAACAGAAAAGTGGCGCATCCCAATTCGTAAGTATTACTAGGTAATGCAAACGACCCGATGAGTGTGATAGAGGTCGCTGGTTGGAAGCAGTTTCCAATACATTAATTTGGGTGTCTTTAGAGGAGACCTATGTTAAGTAGTGATGACGATTCCTTAGTGACAACACTAAAGTATACACCCGATGGTAACTGGAGTGATGTCTAAAAACAGTATCGATTGATGAGGGGTAATCTTTCGCCAAGTACAATTATGTCGGGCGGTAATGCGGACGTAAATCGGGGCGCTTTTCGCCCTGGGATGTCCGGTACCGCCCACAATGAGTGTGACGATTAACGAGGGGTTTTTAGTCAGTATGCTGGCGTAGATATTGTTAGGGACCCAGCTCGGTCACAACATCCGCATTGTTCCGAGCTGGAAGGCCAGTGACACTGACATACCCCTTTCGACCTCCCCCGGGGTACCGAAAGGGGAGCTTAATAGCTTTTCCTCTCGAAACAAAAAAAAAAAAAAAAAAAAAAAGTACAATTATGTCGGCATGCTAACTAACCTCAGGGCGTTCAGGCGACAGTGAATATAAGCCATGGGGTACTTTGCTCATTTTAAAAATAAATGGTTTATATAGGATGTAGACCAGCTGATTTCGGAACGCAATAGATTTGTATGGGTTTTCTGAGTGCAACTCCTTGTGTGCAGTGCTTGGTAGTGCTTAAAATAGCAGTCATAAATATCCTTTAATTAAACTGCCTTGTTTCATCAACAATGCTAGTAAAAAATATTCTTCACATATATTGGACAGCAGTTTGATTGGTTCATTGGAAAATCTATCATATCCTCTTAGTGTTATTGTTATGGGAAACTACTTAATCATCTGTGGATAACGTAGTTAGTTGCGCATTTAATTGTATCTAGAATTATGTACCCTTTATTTATAAAAATGTGTAACTGTTTGTTTTCCCAAATAAAAAAAAAAAAAAACCTAATTAATTTTAATTTATTACAGGAGTATAGGATCGTTAGTCCACCTTCTGAAGTCTTCTCTCGGGTCAGGTATCCTGGCTATGCCAGCTGCCTTCAAAAATGCTGGACTTGCCGCGGGAGCAATAGGAACTATTGTAGTTGGATTCATCTGCACACATTGTGTTTATGTGTTGGTAAGTGTATCAGTTTTAAGTATTGTGCACTAGCTAATGCACTAAATGTAATAATCACTATTCCGTGGTGCTTTACAGCTGGCTTCTCTGGCTGTAAATGTCTTTATGCGAGGTTGTTTGCCTCTTTAGTTCATTGTTTTGTCACCCGCTTTATTAGGGAGGGAAGTGGACAATAATTTATTTCCAACTCCTCCTATTAATTTAACTTTTTGATTGATTTCGTTGCGGGTTAAAGACAAGTTAGACATTCCCGGAGACGCGCTGAGCTTCAATGCTCAGTGTCATTAATATGCCACTGTTGATCCTGGCTTACAGGAGTTGCAGTGGCGGGTGTGAGGGCGGGACAGTCTCCTAGCTAATGCACTATTGAGCGTTTTTATTATTATAATGATAGATGGCGAGACGAGCATGCCATTCGTTTAATGGAAAGCCATACGACCACTCATGGATATTAGCAAGACCAAACAACATCATAAATAACAATCCTATGACATAAGATGTTAAGTCTCATTATGTCCAGTAGTTACTCTTGATAAGATGTCCTTCAAACCGGAACAGTGCATTTCTACACTTTTTCGGGGCAAATATACATTGCGGTGGTCCCTACCCAGACGGCCTCCCACATAATTATGAGAGATCTACCATGAATGAAAGTTTTCTTACGACAATTGGATTGTCCCTTAAAAGCATATGTACGACACGGGATGTGGCCTAGACTGTGGTGAAGTATAAGGATGACGAAATATAATCTGTTAAAAGCTCTTGTACTTAGTGCCATTTTTATCTTTAAAGCCGTAAAATAAAGGCCGATAATGGTTTCTTACATTTACGCGAATGTTACACAAAGAAAAAAAACTATTTTTTACGGATTTTATTGCGATTGAGTCCGCACCGTGACCACGAAAACTGTAAAGTAATGGAAACGTCGGGAAATTAAAGAATGTAAAAATTAAACCAAATCGCGATAAAATCCGTAAAAAATAGTTTTATTTCAATAAAGGTCGATGTCATTCACAGCGCCTTTTTACAAAATACAAGCAATACAACAATGTAACCATTCTCAAAATAATATATTCCGCCAGGATGTATATTGCTCGGAATAGTCGTAAGGAATTCTATTAATATACCATTGTAATAAAATTCCTTAAGGAAACACACTTCATTAATCAAGTCATTAATTAATCAAGAAAAATCTACGCGCTGTGGTTTATAAGAAAACTATTCCAGGTCTCATGAGTAATGCCTTTGTCAAACCTACGTCACAGTAAAAATATATTAGGTTATTCTCCGTACAATTCTCTTTTGAAATATGAACATATTATTATCTTTCAACTGAACAAAAAAAAAGTGGCTTAGCTGCAAAAAAACTTTTTGGTACATTTTCTGTGGAATGCTCAAAATATAAATCTTATTCATGGTAGAATCTTTCCTTGTTGGTACGTCAGCTTTCAATTGAAAGGCACGATACTCCCTCATATTATGTGTAGAGGGTTTAAGCTATGGTAATAACTTTAGACAAAATAATATGCGCGCTGATCAATATTTACTATTTGAAATTTCAAGCCACAACTAGAATTTCCAATATCGCTGAATAAATATTATTGTCAAGTGGCTTTAGAAATTCCAAGCCACCCTTTGAAAATTTGACGTTGCTTTAATATTGATAATAAAGGCAAAAATCGAGACTTGTACAATCGCTGTATGAGGTCTGAAAGGTATTAAAATGTTGGCCACAAAATGTGGTACAAACAAATTTAGCTGCTAAGGAATTTACTAAACTTCAAAGCGGTTATCTCACGTATAGCTATGCTCTCTACCAACTATCTTAAAAACCTATACAAACATTGATAATATATAATTTTTCCTTAGGTAAAAACATCCCAAGAAGTTTGCGTTGAAGCTAAAAAGCCATCAATGGGTTTCGCTGAAACTTGCGGCGCTGCCTTCGAGTTCGGCCCCAAGAAGTTACGGCCATGGGCCAACTTCGCCAAGTAAGTTAGATTTCATTATCACGAAAGCCATCCTTATTGAGTTTAACTTCCATAGAAACGCGATTGATAGGCCATTATTTTGTTTCTTATTAGGTGTCTCATCATATTTCTGCTTGTATACTTCACGTGTCGACACGATTGGACAGGATAATGTGTATTGTGAGCTACACCTGGATATAGATTTTTTCTAAAGAAATGTTTACATCTTATCCTGTATTGAAATTTACGAAATTCTACTCAACGGCATTATAAAAATAGCTTTTGTCAATTGAATTGCGATACTCTAGCCTGACCTTCAATAACTTCATTAGATGGTATCGATGAAACATTCTATTATTTCAATGGAACTGTGACCTTTTCTAATATTACTCAAGTTATAAAAAAACAGTAAATGGTTAGTGAAATCTAATTTTAAAAGGAATTTACGAAGAATAGCATGAATGTTAAAACATGATTGCGTAGGCACTCTAATTGTACCTACGTCTACTGTCTCCAGTTTCCTTCAATATTGACTTAGGATAAACGAATTCGTCGGGACAATCATTACTAACATTAAATATATTTTCAGAACGTTCGTGGATTATGCTATGACGTGTACTTACTTAGCGGCCCTTTGCGTCTACATTGTTTTCATAGCAGAGAATTTTAAAGAGGTAAGTGTTCCAGCAATTGAATGCGAGTTTTTGTTTGTATTTGATAATCGTCTGAGTGCTGTTACATCAATTAGGATTGCGATCTTTTGTTAGATAATCTATCTAAAAGGCTTGTACACTGGTAAGATTTTTGTAACAATCATATTATTAATGACAGAGCTAGACCCAGTTGAAGGAATGAAGCATTTTATTTTGAAATATCTGATTTAGCGATAAATTTATTAACATACATAATCTTAAATGTACCTGTTTTCTCCAAGTAGGAACGACCTACAAAATTTCAAACTGGATATCCCATAGTAACTAAATTATAAAATTTGTGTATGTATATAGGTATTTTATGAAAAATATAACTGTCATTATTGAGTACTTTATTGAATTTTTCAAACTTCTATCCCTCAGCTTCCGATGTTGGATAACATCTTTATGAAACATTTCAACATATTTCATGCATAACATTCTTAACAAGTATTTGATGGGCGGATTTAACGTGCATTACACGTTGTTTTTCAAAGGTGTTACCTTTATCCAAATAATTTTACAAAATATGCCATCACTTCCTCGCTCGAGGAAGTCTCCGAAACTTTGAAGAAGTTGATCATTGAATTATTACGAAAATAATATCTTCAGGACCATTGTTTGTTAAGATATTACGTATCATCAAAGAGATAATATTTGGAGAATTTGAGTGTAAATCTGATTATTAAAATCTTAATTATTCAATCCAAATCCTTATTTTACTTAATATTATACTTTTACTACTGTAAGCTATGGTCTCGGACCACGGTATATAAGAATTACAAAATATGACATCATCAAGTAATTAGAAAAAATCAACATTTTCATATTTTCCAACACAAATCCTGTAATTTCTCTATAATCTGTATTCAATTTCCATTTCCAGGTACTCGACGTCTATATGCCAGAATACCAACTATCTGTCGAGACTTACTGCGCCCTGACGTTAGTTCCACTTGTACTGATCTGTCAAATACGGAATCTGAAGTACTTGGTGCCATTCTCTGCGATTGCCAACGTGTTTCTAGTTATCTGCTTTGGCATCACCATGTACTACATCTTCACGGATATGCCCAACCCTAAAGAACGAGAGATGGTGGCTAGTGTGACCCAGTGGCCTTTGTTCATCAGGTAAGAACTGAGATTAATCTGCCAGTTCATTGAGTTTATCAGTTCGTATACCATTTCTATCATTTACATCCATAGATGTAGTATAAAAATCTATGTTTACATCATTATCAATATTTTATACATCAGCGATTGGCGACTGTGAACTAATAAGTATATTATTAGACATCTAGTCACAAAGTGGACAAAAGACCTGCCAAAAAGGTTGCTGTATATAGGATGCTTCTATTATATCCTTAAATTTCATAAGAAGAGTCCTCTAATGAACTAGATTACCTTCTGATGTTACTCTTTACCATTGAAAAGATGAATAAAAGACTATAAGTAAAATGTAAGTCCAAATAGTTTTAGGGCGCAGTTCAATCTGCGCAGTGCGATTCGATTCAATCTAGGTTCTCGTTCACTATATGAAACTGGTTTAATTCCGCCCCTTTTACTGATTGCCTCGACTTTCTCAGGGTCGCGTCCCAATTTGCGGCTGCATTCGTCGTGTACGTGGTTTGATTTAATTTGGCAGTTAGTATGCATCCTGTGTTTTATACATAATTCAATGAATCTAATGTAGAATGACCTTGAAGACAGTCAAACGTATTAGTCTCCTATAAATTTAATTGCATAGACGCTGTGTTGACGCATCTGAATTTCTATTAAGATCTGACTTTCTGATAAGACGCGTGACCTATACATTAGTGTTATTCTTAACACCGATATGAATAAATTAGGTGGCTTTATCTTGGTGTGGTATTTGTTTCTAGATTAAATCTTGATTTTTTATTTAATTATAGACATTTAGGTAATTCAAGTATTTAACATAACATCCCAAATAATATATGATACGAACTCATGAGCAAGGATATGAGAAATAATACTTTTTATTTTATATTATATTGCTGAAATATCGTTAGCTAAATTTTACTTTGTACAATTATCACCGCTCTTTGTAACTACTTGACAATTTTAAATGTTCTAAGTACAAGTAATTAGATCGGCGTTTTATTAAAACAGTGTAATTGTACAGTAATTGAACATTGCTACACATTATGTTTTAGTTGGCAAAGAGCTAAGAATATTTTCATTGTTACCGTTAACGACAACAGCAACAATTTTAACCTTTGTTTAACAATTCTGTTTATGTTTATGTAAAACTTTTGAACTTTAATAACATTGGATTAAAATGTTTTAGTTGAAATATAATAATATGAGCTTTTTAAACTTTGTGGCAGCCATTTTAATACAAAAGTTAAGAATTGTAGGTACCTGATATGTAAATCCACGGTTCAGATCTATGTTTGTGCCAACAAATATTGTTTCAGTTCTGGTTGTTATCCATACATACATAATTATAATAAATTTGTAACCGATCGATGTCCATGGAAGATAAATGAGAAAAAATAATATAGGAAACTGTTTTAACGTTATAAAACATAAAACAATCATTATATAATTTTTTGTCTATTTGTCTGGGCCATTGTGCACGCTTATCTCAGAAACGCCTGATCCAACTTCGCTTAGATTTGGTATGGAGGTAGCTGACACCCTGGATTAACATATAAGCTATACTCTTTATTCCAAAAAATGTAGTGTTCCTGTGGGAAAAGTCAAATGAGATGTGATGGAAAAGGATTACTTGCCTTGAGTGAGAATGTGACGAGACAGTTCGGGATATAACGGGCCGCCACGGGACGGGACGGGGCAGGAAAAGCAGTACAAACCGCATTGAATTGGGATATAAATAAAACAGTACAGGAAATAATACCTTGCTGATGTGGTCTGGACTCAAAAAGTATCTTCATCGGGGCGATGCGGGTCTGACCACTAGAGTTACCATGAAATCCCTAAAAGGATAGTCATATTATAGCTGGAACTACGCATTTATTTAATTTTAGATTAGATAATTTAAATCAGATCCAGTTCACAACCTATTTTCTTAGATATGCATAAGTAATCATGATACTTCGACAAATGATTTGTAAAAATTGGTCTTCCCGATTTTAAATTCTATCACATTACTTTCAGTACGGTGATATTCGCAATGGAAGGCATTGGCGTGGTGATGCCAGTTGAGAATGAAATGGCCAAGCCGCAACAGTTCCTCGGGTGCCCTGGAGTACTCAACATCGCCATGACCATTGTGATCTCCCTGTATGGCATCGTCGGTTTCTTTGGATACATCAAGTATGGAGACGATGTTCGTGGCAGCGTCACTTTGAATCTACCAGCTGATGATTTGTAAGTTGTTTTATTTATTTGCGATAACTTTTTTACTATGAACTGTATTCTAGTATTATATGTTAAATATATATTTATTATAACCTATTATTTTGAAATTGTTACTTTACGTTTGTTTCGGGTCTGGGTGTTTGTGAGACCGAAAAGTCTCTCGTAGTCTCTGATACCCACGACACAAGACTCGATCTTAGTGTGGGGTCAGGACTATGTATGTGACTGTTGGGTGTATTTATTTATTTATTTATTTATTTATTTATTTATTTATTTATTTATTTATTTACGTACGCTACTGTTACATAAGAAATATTTCACAATTCTATTTTTTCAAATGTCAAAGTCATGCAAATAAAAAAGTATTATCTGTCCATACATTTATGTATGTATTACTCACAAATCCAACATTAAGCATTATGTAATTGTAATGAAACGCCGGATATTGTTTCTATCTATCTATCTATCTATATCAGCCCATATACGTCCCACTGCAGGGCACGGGCCTACTCTACAATCGAGAGCATCGATTAAGAGTGGTTAGGCCATATAGTCCACCACGCTGGCCTAGTGCGGGTTGGCGGACTTACATACCGTAGAAATTCGTTAAAATCGCTACGGTATGCAGGTTTCCTCACGATGTTTTCCTTCACCGTTAAAGTGCGTGGTGATTGACTATCAATACACACATAACTCCGAAAAGTCAGAGGTGTGCCCTGGGATTTGAACCCGGGACCACCGTGAACATGTAGGCAGCCGCGTCTGGTCCGTTACCAACAGGCCACCACGCACTTATATTATGGATATTGTTTAAATAAACTTATTTACGAACATTATCGTTGATTAAAATACGTAATTATTGGGGTGCATAGAATAGTTTTTCAAAGTAATTAGACAAATTTCGTTGGTTAAACAGCGAAAACGAAATGGTTTAAATCCCGGGACAAGACAAAATTCTGAGCGTACCAAACACCAAAAACTTACCTTATCCGTATTGTCTTCTCCTTCCAGTCTGTCACAAAGTGCGAAGATTTTGATGGCATTAGCCATCCTCTTCACATACAGTCTTCAGTTCTACGTCCCCATGGAGATGATATGGCGCCAGATCCACAACAAGATCTCTGTCCGCTACCACAACATTACCCAGATTATCATTAGAACAGCTGCTGTTGTTGGTTCAGGTACTATAGCCTTCCTAGCTTCTTTTGTTTCTATCACCGGAAAATCTTCATCGATTATGAATATTTTATCTAGGCTACCATCTTATATCTTTTGGTTTTTTATCTTCGCAGTTAGTATTTAATTTAGCTTTTAAATCTGTAAATGATACACTGGCTTGTGTTGCTACATAGTTCGTTTATAAAGCAAGATGATTTACAAATATAACTCGAAGTCTATTCGTTTATGAATATGCAAGTACTTAAGTATTGGTTCTATAAGAAATTTAAATTTATAAGTTTAAATAAATTCAGGGGTGAGAAGTTTTGAAAAAGTTATCTTATTCAGCTAATGAGATTTATTCTCTAGATACTTATTGTACTGTATCAGCCCATATACGTTCCACTGCAGGGCACGAGCCTCCTCTATAATCGAGAGTACGATTGAGAGGGGTTAAGCCCTATAGTCCACCACACTGGCCTAGTGCGAGTTCGCAGACTTTACATGCCATAGAAATTATTACAAATTGCTATGGTATGCAGATTTCATCGCGATATTTTCCTTCACCGTTATAGTGCGTGGTGATTGACTATCAATACACATATGACTCCGAAAAGTCAGAGATGTGCCCTGAGATTTGAACCCGCGACCACCGTGAACATGTTGGCAGCCGAGTCTGGTCCGTTTACTAACAGGTCACGCACTCTAGATACTTGAATCAGAGTAATTAGGATAAAGAGGAACATTACTTGTCCTTCATTTGAAGCTTACAATATATTCAGCTCTCATATTTAACCGGTATAAAAATATTATTTCTTTTATGTCTAATGAAGAGTAGATCCAGGCCGTTCAACTTTCAGCAAAAAATTAGTTGCCTCCCGGCTCCTAGATATTTACAATTAATATTATATAAAACAACCCGCTGGGGACGCGCTGATTATAACTTTTATTTTCATTTTAAGACCTATTTCCATTAGGTCTTGCTTTTACATTGTTTTTATATAAGATTGAGATAGTATTCCCAAAATACTTAGTAGTTGAAAAAAACTTTTCATCTTTGTAGAATAGTGATTGGTGATTACTTAACAAAACTGTAAGAAATTCGGGGCATTCAATTTGAAAAGGCTTTTCGAGAACTAAATGGGATTTATAAAATATGTTAAATTAGATTTGCTATCACCAAAAGACTTAATATTATCTTAAAATCTTTTCGAAAGTTAATGTCAGAACATATTATAGAACGTCAAAGTAATTGTATTAAATCCAAGTCGTTAGGTTTTTAAGTCGTTTTACGGCTGGAAAGACGTAGAAACTAGCGTATAATATAATTTAATTTTAAATCTTCTTTTTTTAAGTAGTAAAGATTAGTTTTAGCTTGTTTATACTACGAAATGAATAAACTAGTCTCACTACTGTCTCACAATAAACGAAGGAACTTTAAGTTTTAGATACTTTTTTTCTCATTTCGTTGAGTGAGTGACATGCCAGCCGTTATAAAAAGTATACACCCACTTTGTGTCCTGCCCTTGCCCTATAAGTTTCAAAGCCCGACAACCTTAGATCTTGTATTATGAATGTTTATGCGAGGCTGTGAACATTTATCATTCAAATTGAGTCGCTTGCTTGGAATCTGCTAGAACATTATACATACTACATCATCTTATTTAGACCTAAATATCTATCGTTTACATCAATATATACTCCATCTATCAGCCAGGTATAATTTCTTACTTAAATTAGTATTACTTTATTCATAATAACGTGTTTGACTTTATTTACAGTTGCTATCGCAGCCGCGTTCCCAGATCTGGAGCTGTTCATCAACTTGTGCGGCGCTATCTTCCTCTCCAGCCTTGGTCTTCTCACTCCAGCGATCATCGACACTGTCCACAAGTGGGATAGGGGCCTCGGACCCTTCAAATGGATCCTCTGGAAGAACGTGTTCATCGCTTTCATCTCCCTCACCGCTTTGTTTACTGGCTCTTACGTTTCCATTAGGAGTATGCTCCAAAAATTCGGCAGTGAGAAACATGTAGAAATGGCTTTAAATAGTACAAGTATGTTTAATCAAACATTGTCTGGTTGAATTTCAAGATTTCTTCATGACAAAAAGACAGCTCAAGGCTGGTAGGAGAAACAGTAATATTTTAGGGTACGGAAACCCTTGATGAAAAGAAAAACGTTCATATTAGGTATATTTTGATTAAGTATCGTTTCTGTTGTATGTGTTTCCATAAAAGCTACGTGAAATAATGTTACATGATTGATAATGACATATTGATACATTTGACTGATTTTATATTTTTGATGATCTACCTAATAACTACAGAGCTTTGTACCTACCAATGGCATTACATTATAGCGACGAGAAAATCGTTACAAGGATATAAAATAACATTCCATATATCGTTGCTAATACATTTCATTTTAAAAGAACCTAATAATATTATATAGTTGTTAAGTCTTTTGACTATAAACTTGGCAATTTGGTTGTGATTTTATTGTATGACTTGGACTACATTTAGTGTTAGTTGCTTAATCCTTGTTCACAAGTTAGGTGGCAGGATAGGTATAGCTTCAGTCTATCCTAGAATTAATCATGTTACACGAAGTGTACACATGCTTATTTTTCCTGCCACTTGCGTTGTGAATTTGGCCTTAGCAGAAGAGAATTTATGGTTAGGCCTTACGATTATTCTTATATGACGTGCATGGACAGAATTTAGTTCTAATCATTGAAATTAAATTAATCTCAGTTGACATTTTTTTAAATTGCGTGATAGATTCGAGATTGCGATACATAGTATATTTAGCAGAAAAAATATTATAAAATACCTATGCAACCTTGGATTCCATTAGTCTATTCATTTATCTAATATCGTGTTTCTTTTAATACACTTTAATGTTGAAATTGCAGACTAAAACACGGTAAATATCATCATATTTTTAAATATAAACTAATAAATGATGTGTCATAAAAATGGTGTTTGTGATAAAATATTATTCTGTCGTTAGCGTTTTGACTTAAGTTACTTCTTTTTAAATAAAAATACTTATTTTTTATTTATGTAAATACCAATACACATTGACACAATTAAATAGCTATAGATGTATCAGAAACTCGGATAAGAAATTAATTAGTAAAATTATTTATTAGATTGCTGGATATTTTTCTTCAGAATTACATCCCGTCCCTAACTTAAACATAATTACTGTCAATGTCAAAAAGCATTCAGAAGATTTTAAAACTACATTGAAATTAAGAAATTATTCTTTTTGTTTATGAGACATGGACATTACTCTATTGTTTTCAACTTCTTGAACTAAAGTATTCTTATTCTAGAAGTAAAAAAATATGTTTAATTCCATATAGGTTTCTTAAGATTATACATAGTTCATTAATAACTATGGAGGAAATTTTTATAACGAATATCAGTGCTAAATAAATAATAATTATAGTAAGAATTCTGCTCTAATTTATCGTCACTTCAAATACTGTCCCAATTAACAAGTGACAAAGTCACATTGTTCTTAACATTTGCCGCTACGAATTAAAACGTCGACTAAAGTACTCTTATTCAGTCTGAAATAATAGTGATAATATTAATTCTTTAATGGAACCAATTTAACTAATTTCTTGGGTGTTGGCGAAATCTTACAGTATTATTTACAATGCCTGTAAAGGTGTTTGTAATTTCATAAAATATATTACAATTTCTGTTAAATGCGTACGTTCTATTGGTAATAGAACCTATAGAAATTGGTGTCAAATAATCCTCCAAATATTTTTGTGGAAATAAATGGGACCACTATTAGTATACAAGAGAAATTGGTGATAATTTTATTTATAAGTGTGTATTTATGTATATTTTGTTCTAACTATTGTTTATGTTTTTGAATACGATATTTTTACATTCAGGGTCACAACAATTTTACTAAACAAAACTTAGTTTATGTTTAAAGCAACGTTTTTTCAAGCGCAACTAGTACCATTATTCTTATTCTATATCAAATGCCATCAAAAACATTTGTTAGTGTAAATTATTAGTCGTTATAAGTATATTTATACTTTAAGTGGTAATATTATTAGTAAAGTGACTAAATGTTACTTTTATGAGACGAAATAATTATATAAAGAAGCCAGAAAAATAGTTCTATATGATTCCTTAAGACGGATAATATTTTACGGTTATTTTGTTTTCTTAAATACACTTTATAATATTGAAACATACTTCTCCTATAGAACAAAGGCGTAATATTATTTTCTTTTGTGTAAAATTATATTATTTTTGAAATATATTGATATTAAGTAACGTTAAGTACAATGTTGTCAATTTAACAAATCAGTTATGAGTCGGCAGAATTAAATGTGATACGTAATTTTTAAAAGTAATGTTAATTAAAAATAGGTTTAAGTATTAAAAAATCTAAAACTGTTTCTGAGTATTATTTTCTTTTTCACAGTTACCAAATATTTGTCCCTAAAATAAAATTATCTTTATTTTATTCTGCGTACTTTGTAGAATGTAGAGCATTACTTCAAATTTATCTTTATTTAAATCGATATTAATGTATTATTAAGTTTGTTTTCTTATTTTATAAATATCTTAGTCTACGTATCTATTATCGATGATTAAGACTTTAGTGGTGAAGGAAATCTTCGTGAAAAGTCCTGTATAACAAAGAGATTTTAAAGAATTTCTACGAAGAACTCGCAGCCTCATCGTTCCACACTCGTTTCTCCAAATTCTGCCACACTGAGTCCGTATAAAAGTAACCTGCGTTAACATACATTTTTAATGAATTTGACAGCCTCCGTGGCGCAGTTAGTCGCCGGCTGTGAAATGAGAGTCCGTGGGTTCGATCCCCGCACCGAGACAAATATTTGTGCGAACCACAAGAATATGTTTCGGGTCTGGGTATTTGTAAGATCGAAAAATCTCTCTTTGTTTCTGAGATCCAAGACAAGAGCTTTGGTATCTTAGTGTGGGATCAGAGCTATGTATGTGACGGGTATATTTATTTAATATAAAATTAGTTATAATTTTATGACGTCCCTTTTCTTGTCTAACATCTGATGCACATTTAAACGTAGTAAAGTGGTTTCGTTTTTCCTAAGGTCAATTAACTACGATAAGGTCACAACTGCGATTAGTTTTCGATTTAACCTCGACCGCAATTTGTGACCAAATAGGTCTTTGACCTACAAACTTACGTGATATACTTAAATAACATGTAGTAATTATTTACACTGTGACTATACTTTTAGACTGCCTCGGTGGCGTTGTTGTATTACGGTACGGTTACAAAGCTGAGGTCTCGGGTTCGAGTCCCGGGTCGGGCAAAGTGATATTGGATTTTTCTATTCATTATCAGCCCGGAGTCAGGAATTTGTGCCCGATATGGCGATAGGCTCGCCCCCTATCACATCATGGGATGAAACATACAAGGCGAAATGTGGGTGTCCTGGTGGCGCCTCTGCCTACCCCTTCGGGGATAAAAGGCGTGAGTTTATGTATGTATGTATGTATGTATGTGACTATACTTTTAAACTTTGAATTTCATAATTAAAATTACCGTTCATTATAATCTTGCATACATACACTCACGCCTTTTTCCAAGAAAGGATAGGCAGAGGACTGCTACCAAGACACCCACATTTCGCCTTGTGTGTTCCGTCCTACGTTCAGATCCGTTTTACCAGTACCTAGTTCTTGATAAAATAATATTTTTTAGCCCTTGCGTACCATTGCGTCTTTAAAAGAAAAATGTGTGCATACAACATTATTAATTTGGGAAAACTATGTATTTACAACCCAAATACGAGAAGTAAAAATTACAAAAAAAAAATCGTATTTGTTGGGATAATTTTTAGTGCATTGTGTCTGAAGTACTACCACCTGGCTTCGTTTTCAGACGCAGTTTGGATATACCTGTATAATAATAATACGAGATAATAAGTTAATGACGCAAACAAATCTAAATATAAATCCTAGGTTTTGGTGAAGCGATGAGAGGTGTACGACCTCTCTTGACGACCTTACGACCAAACATACATACATACATAAATTCACCCCTTTATCCCCGAAAAGGGTAGGCAGAGGCGCCGCCAGGACACCCACATTTCGCCTTGTATGTTCCGTCCCATGATGTGATAGGGGGCGAGCCTATCGCCATATCGGGCACAAATTCCTGACTCCGGGCTGATAATGAATAGAAAAATCCAATATCACTTTGCCCGACCCGGGACTCGAACCCGAGACCTCAGCTTTGTAACCGTACCGTAATACAACTACGCCACCGAAGCAGTAAATAAAAACAAGTATTTTTATACCTAACATCTCAATAAACAAGATATAATTGGTTTTTTGTGTCACTAATCAAACATGTTATTGTCTATATTTATAACATAAATGGTAGGATTTGAATAAATACGATGATATTTCTCGAATTAGTTTTGAAGAGAAATATGGAAAAAGTTTTCCCTAGCAGTGGAATTTTCCAAACTAGCAATATAATGACTTTGTCTGTGTTGTCTAATAGATTTAGAACTCGTTTATATGCCATTGATGGAATCTGTATTAGTCCATATACGTCCCACTACAAGGCACAGACAACGGAAGAAAAAAATGAATTTGGCTTAAAATAACCCATTTCCTTTAGTTTGCCTTAATGTATTAATCTTATACATACATAGATAAACTCACGCCTTTATCCCAGAAGGGGTAGGCAGAGGCGACACCAGGAGACATTTCGCCTTGTATGTTCCGTCCCATGATGTGATAGGAGGCGAGCCTATCGAATTAATCTTATTGAACATACATAATTATGCGAAATTATTCAATACTCTTCACTAAAAAGCTATTTCATCTACTAAAATGGTTTTCATTCTGACTTTTACATTATAAGCAAATTTCTAAGAAGTATTATCGGCTCGAGAGTGCTTTGAATTTTGGTTTCCAAAGTTCATTCGTCATTATGTTTGAAGTTCGAAGACTGTAATTATATCGTAACCGCTGTCGAATTCTATTCAGATTTGTATTCAAGACCAAAATTGCCTTAAATTTTAAAACCCATTTACCGTATTTAAAATAAATAACCTATTTCTTTCTTTCGTCCGCCATAAAGAAACCAAAACTTCTAGACGACGGCCAAAGTGCGTGGCGTTTTTATATTATTTATTTAAATAATGTACACAATAAACATATTCGTATTGAAAGATAACAATACAACAAAGTACAAAAAGGGGTCTTATCGCACAAACGCAATCTCTACCAGAAAACCATTCGATGGAGAAAGAAAGGACTTCATAAAAAACAAAACAAAATCTCAACTACATCATCAGCAAATAATAATAGGTAAGAACGGTAATAGCCTGGTATTGGCTATTTTAAAATTAGTTTAACAGAAATCGTATCTTAGTTTCATTCACATAATCACTTGCATACTTTAATTTACGTTTCCTATATAAAGACTTCTTGTGGCTGAAGATCCTTTCGTGAAACCTCAGTTCCGGTGCCAAGTTATCCAGGCCATTTAATATCAACATCATTAGTCAAATCTTATACATCACGCGAAGTAACATTTGGGCATTACGCAAGCTCTCGTAACACTGGTTATGTAAGTTGAAAGTGTGATGGGTCATTTATTTTTATTATTCGCAATTATTCTAACATAGCTGAGTCGCATCGGATGCTGTGTACGGGGCATTATGGATGCAAGTTTGATTTTGTTCGTTTATTTTAATTCAAATTAGGAAATCTATATTTTAATATATATCAGTAACAGTGAAATGAAATGAAATTCGTTTATGAAATGAAATGAAATGAAATTCGTTTATTGGTCACGTAGGCAATTAAATAGCTCTTATGACAAGTCAATACACATAGTACTTATTTTCTATTTACAAGATATTCGTTGTAATTTTTATATTAATTTTATTATATTAAGTATTATATTACTTATTACTATTTTATGGTATTTTTGACCCAAGGTTGATTTGTGCTTCACCCAAAAATATTTTGTCTCAGTTCGAGATTCGAACCCACGGCCCCGCGTTTACCAGCTTGTATTTTAAACCATTGCGCTACGAAGGCCGTTTGTTTTTAACAAAATATTTTATTACTCAATTTTGGCAAGTGTTTGCTGGAGCTTAAAGTTCAGGGTTAATTTTCATACAACGGGCATTACATTTGAGACGTTTTTAATTCATTGTATTTTGCTTAAGCTGATCTTTAAGAATTGTTATTGTGTAATTTCTACAATTAATTACAAGTACAATTATATATTTTTTTTACTAATTATCGTAACTTCAAAAGTATAGGTGTGATTTGAATGAAATAAAAACAGGGGTATGAAGATATGTACATAGGCTACACGGTAGAAAAGTTTCAAGTGATTTTGCGGACCCATGAACATTCCCCATTAGTGTAAAACATCTATATTATAATAAATCCAACATTGACAGCCTCCGTGGAGCAGTTGGTTAGACGCCGGCTGTGAAATGAGAGGCCGCGGGTTCGATCCCCGCACCAAAATAAATATTTGTGTGATATCCACAGATATTTGTTTCGGGTCTGGATGTTTGTGAGAAAAGTCTCTCGTAGTTTCTGATATCCACGACACAAAACTCGATATTAGTGTGGTGTCAGGACTATGTATGTGACTGTTGGGTGTATTTATTTATTTATTATTTATTTTTGAAAACATAAATATTGTGTCTTAAAAATAAATTTCCACACAACCCAACTTAAGCATTGAATATAGAAGTACACAATTAATTAAATACTGATTATATTATTGTACTTAATTACAATAAAAATAAAGGATATATTTTTAATTCCTTGCGTAGATAGAGATGAATATTTTATATCAGTGATTGCAAAGTCAACATTGCGTGCTCTTATACAACAATAGCAACGCACTCGGTAATTTGTATAAAATGACTATAGCATAGTCAGCGAGCTATAAAGATCAAATTGTAATGCACACTTTATTGCTAAATATTTATTAATTTTAAATGCTATTGGAACGGACACGCAAGGTTAACGAATTAAATTGAAATGTATTGCTGTAAGCAAAACGATTATTTTAGTGAGTGTTGCAAAGTTTGCTTACGTATCGAATATAATTCAATATCCATGTGTTTATTTTCATAGCCCAATTTATTGTTGCAGTATATATTATAACAGGCGTGATAAAGTCGCTTCAATACAGCTGATGGTAGCTGTGCAGTATAAATTAGTGTACTGGTCAACACAATTTTGCCGGCTTGCAGGAAGCTTCGATCAAAGAGAATTTTAATACAAACTACAAAATAAGAAATATGATAGTTAACGATAAACTCTACATTTTTGAACGTTTTAATGTGATTAATTTAATTAAAAGTTCTATACCATTAAAAAATATATATATATTTGCTTAGCCTTTTCATGAAAAACATAAAAAATTGTGGTCTTAAACTCAAGGTAAATAACCTTATTTAACCATTGTCATCTTATATAGTCAGTGGCGATAAGTAAAGATTAAATAAAAATACGATTGCTTAAACAGGCCAAAAGTACTATAAAAGGTTTAGGACGAATGTAGAGTCGATTGTAAATTAGGCCCGTGCCCTGCAGTGGGACGTATATGGGCTGATATAGATATAGATAGGACGAATAACTTAGTTTGAGATTTTACTGAATAAATACCTTAAACTGCAGATCTATCTAAGCAATAGTATCGCAGACTTTAACGGTGAAGGAAAACATCGTGAGGAAACCTGCATACCGTAGCGATTTTAAAGAATTTCTACGGTATGTAAGTCCGCCAACCCGCACTAGGCCAGCGTGGTAGACTATATGGCCTAACCACTCTCAATCGATTCTCTCGATTGTAGAGTAGGCCCGTGCCCTGCAGTGGGACGTATATGGGCTGATATAGAATAGTATCGCATATATTGTGAATATTGTTAATGATTATTGACATACTAGCTTCTGCCCGCAAACTTCGTCTGCGTGATTAACATTATTTGAAACCATCTGTATGTAAATTAAACATATACGAAATATAAAGTCGAGCCTGCAACAATATAATAGTGAAAACCGAATCTCATTTCGTGCGGTAGGTTTTGAGTAATGTGCAAACTAACAAAAAGAAACACCCTATATGAAAATACAACATATACCAGTTTTTAAGTTGAACCTACAGCAATACAACTGTGAAAACCGCATCTCATTTGGTGCAGTAGTTTTTGCGTAATGCGCAAGCAAACATACAGACAGACAGACAAAAATTCTAAAAAAAAATTGTTTTGTCTTCTGTTGCTGTTATAAAGACCCCTCGCGTTATAATTTCTTAAATATCTTCCATGTACAGACATCGACCATTTACATTTTTATTATATGTATAGATAGTTATATACTTGCATTTTACTAAAAAACTTTAGAATATTCTATTTGAATAAAACCTCCGTGGATGGTAAACTACACTGGTGAAGCAAGGCCGTCCGTGATGAAGGCTGATCGAAAGGGAATCAAATTAATGCACGTAGTATTGCACAAACAGGCATTGTTAAGCCCTTCTACGTTCCAACTTAATGAATATATTATAGATCTAGTTAGATTTCGCTTATGACTTAGCCAATGAATAGAACATGACGATAATAGTGCGACATAATTTTGTGGAATATAAGATCATCACAAGTCACAATATGTATAGTTCAATGGTTTCTTAGATTTACGCGAATGTTACACATTGAAATAAAAAATGTAAAAATAAAACCAAATCGCGATAAAATCCGTAAAAATAGTTTTATTTCAATATGTATAGTTCATCTATCGAATTAAAATATTCTTTTGCACCAACTTTTGTTACTCAACTTCGTTCACACCTAATTCAAAAGGGTCTCATAATAGAACACGATAAGTGACAGTTCACGTACCCTGATATTATGATCCATTAATCCATACACGGAACACTATTTCATATACATAAATTCTATTAATAAGTCCCAAAATTAAGTAATTTTATCAGCATACATTGACACGAGATTAGATCAGATACCAGAGCACTTATTCAAACATGATAAAGGTCAGAGGAAATTGGTAACACAAGGCCAATCTTTGTTTCCAACTATTTTATGTTCATAGACCAATGTTTATGCATTCTCGTGGACTTGATTTGTTTTTTTTTTATAATAATACCAGCCCATTTACTTCCCACTGCAGGGCACAGGCAATCTCAACAACGGAGGGGTCGATTGAGATGGTTTGGGCCATGGGCGAACATGATGGTTAAGCGCGGATTGACATGGTGCCTTTTTATTATAGGAGTATTTTTATTGGCTACACCAATATAGATTTATATTGGTCTAGTATACATTTTTGTTTTTGCTTTAAAATATATTGCAACAATATTTAATGTATAACCTTCATAGACTGCCTTGGTGGCGAAGTTGTGCGACGGTATGACTACAAAGCTGAGGTCTCGGGTTCGAATCCCTGGTGACAGAGTGGATTTTTCTATTCATTATCAGCTCGGAGTCGGGAATTTGTGTCCGATATGGCGATAGGTTCGCCCTCTATCCCACCATGGGACGGAACATATAAGGCGAAAGGTGGGTGTCCAAGTAGCCCTTCTGCCTACCCCTACTGGGAAAAAGGCGTGAGTATAAGCTTTAAAAGAACTGGTTTAATTTCATAAATGTCAATGTCAATGTATTCTAGGTTTAAATGCTGTTATTAAAATGTGAAATATGTCCATTGGTTTTAAATAACAAGACTTTAAAATGTGATTCAAAATATGTTTTAACTACAAATTCACTTTGCGATTTGAGAACATTAGAGCAATGACAAATTCCATTTTATTTTGTGTTTCGTCCCATAAATCTCAGACTATAAGTTTCCAAAACAATCTGAACACCATCCACTACAGGAATTACTTTGAAATCTCTTTTTGTTTGTAACCTAATTTCTTCCACTACACCAATATTCATGAAACTTCATCAGAATTAGGAATTAGAATCGAGTAATTCCGAAACCCGAATGAGATAAATTACCGATACGAATGTTTTATCGGGGCACCTCTAGTGTAATGGTAACATAACTAGCTGGCCACTTGGAACTAGGGATTGAAATTCTCAAAGTAAATAATTTGTCATCGATATTAAAGGATGGGGCAACATGGGTCATATTAGTTCCAGGATTTTCTCAATTATAAAAACATAAAATATGTATAAAAGACTACGCCATGCTTTCACCAAAATTATGTCGTAGAAGAAAAGAAGGGATTGAAAAATTGTATCCTCCTGTAAAATATTAAAAAACCCTTAAAAGTTCTAGTAATAAGAAACACCACATGAACTATTTTACAGTTGTCTCCATTACCTATCATAATAAATCCATCAACTCTAATTATTAAATAACCACATGACGTCTTCGACATTTGCGGTTTATAACATCGTTTACCTTGTAAAAATATTAGGCTCAGTTCGGTTGGTACTGAAGTTATGCGTAACTACAACTTTAGATAACTTCATGTACACTGCTGGGCGTGTTTGTACCTTATAGAAGACCTTAACATTTTTTCCCGGGTAGGTACCACCGAAATGTCTCTTTCTCCCGCCAAACAGTAGTGTATATTATGCACTGTTGTGTTCCGGTTTGGAGGACATTTTAGCTAGAGTAACTACTGGACATATTGAGACTTAACATCTTATGTCTCAGGAAGGCGAGTGCAATGAAATGGCAAACATTGCTTTGTAATACATGGTGTTGTTTCGTTGTGCGGTCGTATCATTTACCATTAGGCAAATGGCAATCTCGTCTCGCCATTTACAGCAATAAAAACAATATCAAAGAATTTTGCTACCCGTCCTGATGGTCCTGGGACTATGCCAATTTTGATGACAATATATCTGATATTTATTTTGTCCTCATTTTTTATACTATCTTTGCTCAATTTATTCTAGGCCTATAAGTAGAAAAATTAAAATCAATTAAGACACATTCCCTGCGGAACTAACTCTGATGTCTGACCGATCAATCGTAATTACTCCTTATAAAATAATGCTTTCAACATTACGATTGAGATAAGTTAATTATTCTGGCATGCCTAAACTTTATTTTAGTTCAAACTTCGAGACCAATTTATAATTACGGAATTAATTTTAGGCTCGCAAGCCTTTTGGACTGACAACCGTCTGAAGAGTTTGTCAATTTGTCTTGCGGATTCAACTGTCTGAAAAATTGATTTTTTTCACCTCTGCCCACCCCTTCTAAGAAAAAGGCGTAAGATATATATTATATACCCAATGTAAGATAGTATGAGAATATAAACAGGTGTAACTAAATCCTAACACTTGACTGTTATTAAGTGGTTATTGAATGTTTATTAAAACATATTAACAGCACAATGAACTAAAAGAGCAAATTATATTCGTGTTTGCCCACTTACGATAAGATAGTAATTAAATCTTCAGTGATTTACAGCCGATGCCAACAATCAATCCCAATCCAAAATTTGCTGTTTGACATTGACAACTCAATCTTTTTTCTGAATAAAGCTTGCCAATAATCAATCTCAGTAGGGAAAAAACTATCTAAAAAATCAATCTACTTTTGGGAGGGCCAATCCCTGCTTGTGGATTGTCCTCTGTATGAAAATGACAGTTTAGGCTTGCCAATAAACAATTATCAGTGTTGACGTTTGGATGGATTGTTCAAAACAATCCAATATTGCAATCCGAGAATTTCCACGGATTATTCATGCAGATTTGCCAACAGCAATGAAACTAGAAAGTAGAAACGAATGTAGATGAAGATGACACAACATTAATTTACGATTTCTTCAATTAGATCTAAATTATTGTATTGTTGTGTATATTTTATCTTGAACGAATTGATATTTTTTGTTTTACTTTGATAAATATGATTTCTGTTATGATATGTTTCTTAATTTCATAGTTGTATTTTTATTTAATTGTTCAGTGTGTTTGTGAAAAAAACATTTATAATGAAATATTCTTTATTACTCACAATTTACAATAATAATAGAAAGAATAAAAATAATAGAAAAGGGAATCAAATTTTGATCATGGGAAGTTGTAGAGCCACGCTGCTATCAGCCATGACTCAGTATGAATGGGCAGGCTATGGCCTTCTCGCTCTCCTCCCGATTTGATGGGCCGGAAACACAGCCATGATTCAATCGTAGTGGATGTTCATGGGCGGCAGTGATCACTTTCCACGGACCTATGTAAATGTTCAATCACATTTCGCAATTTTCTCCACAATATTCTCATAATATTTCTATTAGAATGACAAGTGATAAGTCATTGTTTACTGGATATATTATTTTTCAGTGGCCAGAAAAAAAATCTATATAATTGGGACAAATTGAATTGTTTTTATTGCAATTATTATTATTTCTAACGTTAATTTTTGTTTTTCACAAATTATTTATTTACAAAATGCTGAAAGTGCATAAATATGCAATGAAATATTCTGCGTCAAACTAAATTGTCAAGAGGGAACCGATTGTTTTCAATCTATCAACAGAGGCAATCGACTGTCGCCTGTTTTGTTTATTGGCAACAAGATATTCAACCAATCGAAAAGTAGAAACCAATCCGGATTGACTTCAATCTAAAATTTTTGATTGATTGTTGGCATCGGCTGTTAGTGAAGATAAGAGAGACGGTGTCGAATGATTTAGACACAAACCTACAATATGTTATGATATTGAATGCACAATTTTCATTTCATATAGTTGGTTTTTTGCGCTTTAACCGATGGTGATAGAGGCCCAAAATATGAACAAAAGAAAAAGTCTAAAGAAAACGACGGGATTTTATAAAACTCATAACATATGGAGGTGAACTTAGACACAAGCCCTATTTATATTTAAACTAAAAAAACTAATTAGAATTTTACTATGAAAATACTCACCTAATACCGCTTAGTAATTCTAATTTTGGGAAGAAGGTAATAAGTTAACATTTCTTTACAATTTTTTTTAAATAAAATACGCAATATTCCCATACATATGTCTAATCCATCACTAAGTTAATTAATTTGATGATCATAATTTTGAGGCTTAATGCAAGGTGATTTGGCGTTTGAGAAATAAAACATTGGATTGAAATGTAAATTACTAACGTATTTAATGTGATAATCGTCGTTTCAAGTAAGTATTTTATTCACATTACAGAATTACTTAGGCTATAGGAAGTCCACTGCTGAACATAAAACATATCACCCAAGGACACATCTATCTATTGGAAGCGGCCTGCATCCAGCAACTTCGTGGTCGTCCCTATTTATATAAACGGAACTTATTACAGTAGGTACTTGACTTACTCCTCGTTTTACTTACTTGAAACCTCACCAATGAGTAAATATACCCTGTGACATCACCTGTCTCTAGCCAAGATAACAAAGACCCGAATTGAATCATCAGTACACGTGTTTTCATTAACGTCTAAACCTTCGTGTGAATGTAGTCACGAATTCAATAACATATTTGCAATAATTACAAGACTGTATTACTTGAGTAACGATATTTTATATTTCTTAGTTGTAGACTTCTTTGAAGATGATGATGATGAATTTATTATGGAAATTAAAATTAGATTTTTACAAAAAATTAAAATAGCGTTCTTTTTTAGTAAAAGACTAACAATAATTGTCAAGATACCACTTAAAGTTTTTTTTTTAATAAATAAATAAATAAATAATAATAATTGGCCTTAAAATTCGCGAAAAAAATGTTGTTATTCAAGTATATGCGAATAGCGTGAAGTGAAGACTGCAGTCAATCGCAGTGTGTTCCAATCTTGTACTCACTGGACCTTCAAATTGATAAACCTTGCAAGAAAAAAATAGATGATAGGAGAGCAGGAATGACCGCTAAGTATGGCGTCGTAGAAAGATTAGTTACTGGTGGTGGATTTTTATATGTGAGAGGCTGTCTGGGTAGGTACCACCGCAATGTCTATTTCTCTGCCAAACAACTGAAGAAACGCAACGGGCATAATGAGACTTAACTTATGTCCCAGGATGACGAACGCAGTGGACTGCCAAGCATTGCTTTATGTGTGGTGTTGTTTGGTTTTGCTACTGTCCATGAGCGGTCATATCCATTCATTGCAATTTTAAATAAAGAGCTAAATCATGCAAGGACAGGATACATTGTGATGGATGGATATCCTCATTATTGTAAATGAGTTGTATAATTTGGAAGATTCTGTGTATGGCAAATGATGATGATTTTTTAATACCTACATGTACTTTTAAATATGCATAAAGAAATAATATGTTCGAATTAATTTACGAGTGGTATTGCGGAAAAAATGTTTTTTGTTTAGTCTGTACTTGATATTTAATTTTAGTAATTTTGGTAGTGTGATTCATTGACGTCTTAAAGTTTCTAACAATTAATTTATAATTTATATTTAGTTTTAAGAGTCATGTTAAATAAAGGATTTTGTGCCGGTATATTCCCAAGAAGTTAATTTATTCAGACTGCCTTGGTGGCGTAGTTGTATTACGGTACGATTACAAAGCTAAGGTCTCGGGTTCAAATACAGGGTCGAGCAAAACTGGTATTCGATTTTTCTATTAATTATCATCCCGGAGTCAGGTATTTGTCCCCGATATGACGAAAGTCTCGCCTCGTATGCCTACCCCTTCAGGAAAAAAGGTATGTGTTTATGTATGTACGTAATGTATTCAACTTGAATTTCCAAAATCCGCACACTTTTTATGAAATTCGGTAAAACAAAAACCACTCCAATACACTGTTAATAAGCGTGATCAATTTTCGCAAAAACTTGAAGGTATTGACAAAGGCTCACGAGGAGATGCAGAACCTTCACTATCAACGCGTGCAGACAATGCTTTTCGTAGCTCAATGTACGGGGTGGTGCTAGCGCGGCCGCACGCGCAACAAGTCGGTTCGACGAATATGAACTAGTGCCTTTCAAGTACCTTAGTACATCGTGATTTGTGTTTGTGTCAGTGGATTTAAAAAGTAAGTATTTGGTGATTATTTAATGTGGAATTGTAATTGTCCAATACTTTAAAAAAAAATTAAGAAATATATTACAAAACTAACTAAAAAAAAATTAATTACTAGTTGTATTTGGGTTTTAAAAAATCGTTTTTTTTATATTTTTAATTGATTTAAAAACAATTTTTGTAATAAGGTTAAATAATTAAGGAAACATAAATAGAATAATATAATGTTTTTATTTTTTTCTTATTTCAACATTTTTTATTTCTAATAATATTTACTTGTCCTTAATATTGTAATTGAAATGCACGTATCTTTTTTAAAATAAAATATTTATACATTTTTACGAACTATTTTTCTCCAACTTACGTGTTATAAATGAATTAATTGAAAACCATAGTTAATTGAGAACACAGTTAATTGTCACAATATGTTGTAGACTTTAGATACGGTTTTTAATTACTTACGTGAATGTCGTGCTGATTACACGAATTTATTGTTCTTACAATAAAGTATTCATTGTCGGCTTACTATTGCGGTGTTGCATTTAATTAATTGTTCTTTATATAATTATGAAGGTTACATAGTAAACAATATTATATTTATTGATATTAAAATTCAATATATTTTCATGTTGTTATACCAACATTTCTGATTAATTATTTTACTTCAGTAATTTTTTTTAGAACCATAATCACGACTTTTAATGTGATAATTACCTACCGGAGTGTGGGGTGGCAGGTAGCGGTTGGCGACGATGGGCCGAAGATCGAGCCCAGTGGCGTGCTATGGGAGAGGCCTATGTCCAGCAGTGGGCTGATGATGATGAATTACCTACCCTTTATATTTTACTCAATATGGCCTTTTCACATACCTAAATAGATATGGTGGAAAACTGCATAATACTGAAAGATTTCGGTGACAATTTATGACATCCAGTTTAATAGCAACCTCTTTCAGAAGCAGTTTCTTTGAAATAAATTTTCATAAAATGTCTCATGCAAAATATCTCACAAGACTTATTAATGGGATTCTGGAGCTCACAGCTCATACCTATATTATGCTACTCATACCATTAATGTAAAAACTGTATAATCTAGAAGTATATATTATGTTTTAAAATAGTAGCTGATTTGCATAAATAAAATGACTTCCGTGTGAGCCAGAAACGTAGGTTCGTTGAAGATTGATATTTCATTTGTTCAACTAGTTTACTTAAACTTAAACAATAAATAAACTTTATACGTGTAAGTGAACTCTGTAAGTCATTAAGCCTGTAGTTCAATGTAAGTGGTAAAGCCTTGCCTGAAGTGATAGAGCCTTGCTTTAAGTGCTTTTAAGTGATGAGCCTTGCTATGGTTCGTCGACCAGGCCGTAGTTATGCAGACTGGCGAGAGACAAAAAATACACCCAACAGTCACATACGAACTGAACCCACACTAAGATATAACTCTTGTGTCGTGGGTATCAAAAACTCGACACTCTTATTTATTTATTTTATTCTTTTTGTACACTAAATAAATCTTAATAACTAAACGAATATTTAATATTAAAGTACAAATGGCGGTCGTATCGCTCGAGGCAATCTCTTACCGGCTACCATGGGATGGACATAAGAGAAGGAAAAACATAGGGCAAACTCTTCGGTGTTACATACACTGAGACCCGAAACAAATACTCGTGAATCGTACAAACCATTTCTTGTTTGTACTATCTTAAGGTTGCACTGCACTAGCCATCAAGTAAATTGCATAACATTGTCGTACCAGTATGAAAAACTCATGTCGTGTCGTGTAAAATCAACAAATATTTTTACGGTTGTATGAGACCGAAAGTCGACGTTCCTGCTTTTTACTATACAAAACATTTGGTGTCTAATAAAGTGAACATACATAAAAACCTTAACTCACGCCTTTATCCCAGAAGGGTAAGGCAGATGCGCCACTGGGACTCCCACATTTCGCCTTGTACGTTCCGTCCCATGGTGTGACAGGGGGCGAGCCTATCGCCATATCGAGCACAAATTCCTGACTCCGGGCTGATAAATGAACAGTACCTAATTAAACTGATCGTGTAATAAACTACGAAATATACCATGTATGTATTTTACTAGGCATGTAGGTATATGTTTATATTACTCCAATTTCAGAAAAGTCGAACGTTGACAATATAATAAATAATACTTGTAATCTTAAAACAAAAACTTCACTCTTTCCCGTAGGTAGCATTATGCATGTGGCTGTCTAATCATTCTACTTTTCTTCTCTTTAATTACTTTGTTTTTACCATAATAAAGTCGGCATTGACTCTAAAACCTCTTAACTACGCGATAAAACACGTTCTGTTGAACCAATATTCAAATTTTATTGAAACTTCCGCAGTCATTTAAAAAGACATTTAAAAGTTTCCGTTAAATTAACCTTATTACCTTTCTATTTCACCCGACTTCTAGAAATATGGAGTTTTAGGAATAAATTGTAAAACTTGTTTTATTTATTGAAGCACATCTATGGATCAGCCGTCCATAAACTTCTACAACAGTTGGATAATAAATAAATAAATACACCCAACCGGCACATATAATATAGTTCTGATTCTACACTAAGATCGAGTCTTGTGTCATGGGTATCAGGAACTACGACAGACTGCATCTGCAATATTTTGTACTTACCAAATACAATGTCACTTTGCCGTAACAACGTAAATAAATAATATTATGTACTTTCAAAACTGACGCGGTTGCCAATATAAATAATGTTTTTGGGACATGTCAATATTTTTGTGTATATTTGGCAATAAGCACCTTGTTAGCAGGTTTTTTCACGGGCGCGTCATAAGTGTCATAATTGTGAACGTGCGAGAATTGAAAACTCTTTGTTCAGTCTGCCAGTGAAATCGAAATCAACGCTTTCTATGATTTTTTCTATGAGTCTAATGGCTTGGAATATTTGGATGCGATTAAGATAATGTAGAAGTGATGATGATGGCCCTTACCCATGATATAGGTGGCAAATTATAGTGGTCATTGTCAAGTTCATACATACATAAACTCACGCCTCCCTCCCAGAAGGTTTGCAGAGGTGCTACCAGGACACTTATATTTCGCCTTGTATGTTTCCTCCATAATGTGATGGGGGGGGGGGGGCGAGCCAATCTCCATATCGGGCACAATTTCTGACTCCGGGCTGATAATGTATAGAAAATTCCAATGCCACTTTGCCCCGACCTGGGATTCGAACCCGAAACCTCAGCTTTGTAATCGTACTGTAGTACAACTACACTACCGAGGCAGACTCTCAAGTTCATTGAAATTTTAAAAAAACACACACTATATGGCATGAGCCCCCGACCATAAAAAACCAAATTCGACTAAGATAGCCATACTAGGTAATGCTTTTTAGCAACCCCTAACCTTGTAAATTATTTTTCACAATTCACCATTAAATTGAAATATTATATTTAACTTCGAACGCCTACTTCAAGAACGCCTATTAAATCAGTAATAAGCTTAAGTCAAAACCTGCGACACTTCGCCCAGGCTGCCTCTACCTAAGCAATTGCAAAATTTAATATAAAATAAATTAAACTGTAGTAAACTAATATATTTTTCTTTCCGGTCTAGTTAAGACGAGTCATATTGCATAAATAAATGTGTGCATGTGTGAGCAGTTGTTTGACCTCAGTTTACGGAACGAGGCGACACCAGCGGAGGTGAGGCGGAAAATAATCATTAAACAAGTTTTATTGCATAAACAGATTTTACATCGTCCTCTTAGGTCTATTGCTTCTTCACAAATCCTTAATAAATACTTAAAAAAAGACAAAAAACATACGTCAATATCTGTCATCTTTAAATTCATTGAAGAATTGAAAATATATAAACAATATTTTTTTTTTTTTGGATTAGAATTATCTTAGTTGACAGTGTTCACAAACGCAGTCCGAGGCATAACACGCTCACTTCTCATAATTTTGTTCGTAATTTAGGAAGAGCAACAAAATCTAGGAGTGAGCGGATAATTAACATTACTCTCTTTCTTTCGCAGTCGGGTAAAAATAGACAAAAATCTGCGTGTCTTATAAGATAAATGTGAAACCATAAAAGTATTATACGTTGAAAATCTTCTCGATTTAGATACATGAATAAGTTTACTACTATAGCTACAAAGAGGAGCCACCAATACTCGTAGGTTGCCGAGCTTATTTTCACGTCATGATGCCTTGATTGGTCGATTTAAGATCCCATTTTAAACTTTTAAACATACCCTGCCTATGTTAAAGGACACGTGTATTCGACCAGTACTTATACCCAGGAATCTTCATTAGATTTCTATATTAACCTATGAGTCAGAACTGTACTAGCTCAGCCAGATCATTCAGGATATACTTAAAATAATAATATTATTATCCACTCAAAAGGGTCTGATTATACGAAGGTCGTGTTTACATTCAGGGGTCTTTATAAATTTGTCGGTGTGAAGGAAAACGTTAAAGGTAAATAACCTTGCAAAATACGATGCTATAATATCCGCCATCTCCATTAAGCGTATTCTGAGCTTGACCTTTAAGGACACGTAAGTTCAATGTCACTCCTCGACAACATCGAGATCCGTTGATCTTTCTCCGAATTTGAACTATTTTTACATTTTCTTAGCAGTTATTGGGTGGTTTGAAAGTAGGTATAGAACAGTACGTGTGTTGCACGTAGTAAATTATTGCTTGTTTTAATCGTTTAGGAAAATATCTTGTACTAATTAGGAGAAGTGGGACTCATTCTTCAGAATAATATTAAATTTGGAAAAGCATAATAGTCCACATAGTGGATGACTTTAAGGTTGGCTAGGCTAGCTTTAGACCCGGAGAGCTGTAGTCAGGCAGCCGGTCACTCATAAATTATAGCACTTTAAATTATAATATCATATACGAGTTATAAAAAGTCATGATGCTCCAATGAAAGTGTCGGATAATTTTTACTATGACACCGCTGGGTAAAGAACTCTTCTTTTTTATCTATCTCTATATCTACTTAGTTTTTTACCGCAACTTGGCTAGCCTGAAAGCAATAACAGATATAAAAAGCCTCCATAATTTTTTAACTACTTTTAAAACTTAAACTACTATAGTTTTTCTGTATACAAATCAATATTAATGGACAAGTCGTGGCTCCAATGAATAACAAAATCAGTCAATTAACGTATGATTAATCTCTGATTTTTTGCATAGCTTTTTAACTTATGAGAACTATTTTAAAGTTGATTCCCCTTACATAATAATAATATGACGTTTGGTATTCTGGAAATATCGAGCCTTAATGTTATTGTACATAATAAATAATTATATTATGCTTCCGTATGAAACGAGAAGTTATGGGTTTAATACCCGCACCGACAGAAAGCGTGATAGACAAATACATACTGATATTTGGTTTCGTTCTAGGTGCTATAAGACCGAAAGGTGCCTTGTAATTTATGACAAATATTTTACTAGATGCGAACCTTACAAATATATAATTTGATAATATTGATATATCAATGAAATAGAGATAAGACGGCAAAATTCTTACGACTCTTGGACTCGAAATAAAAGGATGATTTCAAATTCTGAATAAAATCTGTTTAGGTGACCTTGTAAGCTTTTAAAAATATTATTATAATTTGAATAATGTGAAGGTGTTCAGTTTAAATCAAGCCTGGGAATAATTTACTTCTGTAAGTATATATTATTTATTTATCCGTATTTAAACAAAGAATGCAGACTTTTATTTTTGACATAAAATAATAACTCCATTTACAATTTGCATACACCAATTGCCATTTGCATATATTAATTATTTATGAATTAGCACGTGATAACCGTATCTACCAAAGACTACCGATTTAGATAATAACACATTTTAACGGGTAGTTTTGTAAATTATAACAATACTCGTACTATAATATGTTGACCGTAAAGTGCGCAGTAGTCTTTTGGAATCGGACAGGTCGCGGCTACTAAGACGGTGGTCACGGGTTCAAATCCTAGGGCACACAGATTTTTTGGAGTCACATGTAAGGAAACCTGCATACTGTAGTGATCTTAATTAGATTTTCTATGGTATTACTAATAGAACAACAATTTACTTAGTACTATAGTATTTAGCAATTAAACCCGCTGGGTCAAAGGCATATATAAGATTGGTTTTGATTTTGATGGATCGGATAAATGCCGGATAGATTAAACAATAATAGATTTATTAAAGAGAAGACTTTACATTGCAGATATATTATATAGAGAACACAGTGACACCAACTGACGGCACTATTTTCAAACTGCACAAATTGCTTCGTTTATTGTTTCTAACCAAAACAAAATCACGTTACAAGTAAATGGTAATAACATACGTTAATATTTATCTAACCGTACATCCAATTGCAAATATTATAATCAAACCGCTAAGCGCAGTATTTAAGATTCAACATCAACGTAGCAATTACTGCACTCCTTGGGCAACAGACTATAGATATAATAAAGAAAACCTTGAACCACTTTTATGCAAATATTCTATTCAAATCCCTTCACTGCAGCGTACCTATTACGTAAAGATTTCGTGAGTTAAACGTGTTAAATAAATATATAAAGAGAAACAGAATGTATTTGGGCCACTCTGGTGAATGTATAGAAGTATTTACTAAAATCAAGAAGTGACGAAGCTCGGCGAGTCTCCTCGAACGTGCTTGGGACCCTAGCTCGATAGATAAAATAATAAACTACTAATGTACTACTGGACATAATTAGACTTTACATCTTATATCTCATGATGGCGAGCGCATTGAAATGCCAAGCATTGCTTCGGAATTCATGGTGTTCTTTGGTTTTGCTACTGTCCATGATCGGTCGCTTACCGTAAGCGAATAGCATGATCGTCTCGCCATTCATTGTAATAAAAAAGTAAACAACAGTATTCGGAAAAAATCTTCTATCTTTGTGTCCTATTACGAAAGACTGATTTGGCGTTCTATTTGTTTTTAATGCGGTAATCGAACTCGCAGCCTTTCGTTACAGCCGGCGTTTAACGTCTAACTGCGCCACGAAGGCTATCTAGAATGACTTTTGTTTCAGTGTCCAATTAGTGTTACCTATTCCATTTCGTCTATAGTCTCAGATCATGCACAATTTATTTATTACAAAATGAAATATTTAATATTTTACCCAGAAAACATGATGTATTGGTTATTTCAAGAAATTTCTAAAGCAATAAATATTGAACGGTAGATTTTTTACCTTCCCAATTACCTAAAGTGACTTGGGTGTCTTAAAAGCAAATAAATCATTTTACCTTATATTTGGGTAATTTCTATTTATAGCATAAGCACATTATCCTCGACATTACACTTACCTGATTGAATTTTTATAAGAGCATTATAGGTTTTATTCGCAAGTTTCTCCCCGTATTTATATTATCATGCGTTATCATGGACATCGTGGAGTCCGAAATTATGTAAGTGTTTCGTTATCTGACGTGTAATATACGCTTTAAATGGCTTAGAAAGATGATTCTGGCTTAGCAAAAATAGTTCAGAATTTTAAATAATCTTCCTTGATTAATAGATTAATATGTAGTTCAGTGTTTTTGTAAATCAGCGGGTGATTTATAGGTCATAAGCTCCTTGCTGTTTACGAATACAAAATATAACTATTTTCTACTATTACTTGATCATTAATATTATAAAATAGATATAAGTATATTTCGCATTCACAGGTGTCTCTGATAATTCATGTGTGTATTGATAATAAATCACCACGCACTTTAACGGTGAACGAAAACATCGTGAGGAAATCTACATACCGCAGAGAATTATAACAATTTAAATGTAAAGTCCGCTAACCCGCACTAGGCCAGCGTGGTGGACGATATGGCCTAACCCCTCTCAATCGTACTCTCGATTGTAGAGAATGCCCATGCCCTGCAGTGGGACGTATATAGAGATACAGATCTAATAATTCTAAGTCGTTAGTCCAAGCATGACGTTTCAATTACAGTTTAATAAACAACACTAACTACAAAACAATGAGATGCGTTTCGTTCAACCAATAACCAATCGGTGTAAGTAAATACCTACGTATTACTCAGTATTGGGAAAAACCCTGTCGTGTCGGCCATGAAAAAAATACTTGTAAGTGTGTACCTACGTTCAGGTTGAAGGAAAACTTGAAGAAAAGTTAAGGTAAATCCCTGTTTTTTGTGTCAACTACTACCAATATAATGACGCTTAATGTGGTAACGACCTTATGTACTTGGAACAATGAATTTAGGTCAATTTGTTTGTGATTAACCGTTTAAGTGATGCCTTTACTTAAGTATCTGAGAAAAAAATAGGAAGCGATGGCTTTGTGCGAGTAGAACTACGGACGAACAAAATATTCACGCTTTATATGAATAAAATTATTGCTATTCACATTTGGTACCATGAAAGAAATATCCTTTTTAACATCGTATTTTCTGTTTTTCTTTATGTTCAAAGATCGGCTACGTAGTTTTTAAGTATTGTATTATTCAAATGCAAGGCGCAATTTGAGTTTCCTGATAGCACCTTTGCTTAACCTTCTGGGAAAGAGGCGTAAGTTATTTATGTATGTATGGTTCACTGGACAGCGGTTCACTTGATAAGGGTTGTAGGATGTTGCTGAATATAGACGGCTTTCAACATATCACTATGGCAACCTGTAATAGCGATTACGAGTATATTCAGCAGTAGATTTTCTAAAAAAAATAACAGTAATATCGACTAAACAAGGCGATTGTTCGTCTGCTATTTATATTTTGTACACAATAGATCTAAAAGTGTCGAAGCTTGTCGACCAGTTTATTTCCATGCCAAGTAATATTATGTGTCAATACAATTAATCTGACAAGATAGTATTATGAAAAAAATAAGATTAAGATATTCGAATATGCTGCTAAAAATAATCGCTTGTATACCAAGAACCAGTTCCACTTAGCACAATTTTAATTTAAATATGTATGATTTACATACATACATACATAAACTCACGCTTTTATCCCAGAAGGGGTAGGTGGAGGCGCCACCAGTTCACCCACATTTCGCCTTGTATACGGAACATGCGTGATGTGATGGGGGCGAGCCTATCGCCATATCGGGCGCAAATTCCTGACTCTGGGCTGATAATTAATAGAAAAAGCGAATCACTTTGCCCGACCCGGGTTTCGAACCCGAGACCTCAGCTTTGTAGTCGTACCGTAGTACAACTACGCCACCGAGGCAGTCGATGTATGCTTTAGTCCTGGATAAAAGGAGTTCATTATAATGATTAATAGATGTACCTTCTTGTTTAATTTATATAAGAAAAAAAATGCTTTGGTTTTGTATTTTCCAATGCTGTTGATACTAAGGTGTGAATGTTTTGATTTGTAATAAAAAAAATGTTCATGTAGGTAACTAATTCATTTCATAATTTTTAAATTTAATTTATTTTGTTGTACAACCAGAACTAAATTTATATATTATGTAAAAGCTGGATTTTTGTAAACCCCTTGCTGCTTTGCAGCTGAATAGTGAACAAACGTGTATTTTAAAGTAACTACATGTATTTTTAATATTTCGAATCTCTCATTAGATTTTACATTTAGGCGATTCCTCGTATGTTTGGTGTCACTTATTCTGTATTCATAGTTAATATAGAAATATTATTATCCCTCGTAACGCTGAAGAAATATCGACGCTTAAAAATATTTCACCCACGAACCAGTAAACCAAATGTTGCAAATTAATGTTACGTAGAAGGATCTTTAATTTCTTCGCCTTGACTTTAAACACCCACATTTATGAATGCGGACACAAACCTTCAATATTTAACCTTTTCAACTATTCATCTCCTTTTATTGGCAAATGAACCGATATAACCTGCAATAAAATTAAAAATGCATCCTTTATGTCCGGAAAATGAATCACGAACGCCTCGAAAGTTATTTTTGGACCTTGCACAGCGGTAATACTTGCACGTTTTATTTTCTTATTATAACGTACATGATGTATGGTACTTAATAAGCAATTCAGTGAATGTAAGAGCCAAAGGTTGGTTTCTGTTTTGAAAAAATAACTGTATCTGTATCAGCCCATATACGTCCCACTTCAGAGCACAGACCTCCTCTACAAAGAACAGTGTGTTTGAGACGGGTTAGGTATAGTCCACCACGCTGGCCTAATGGTTGGCGGAGTTTTACATACCATATAAATTTTTCCGGTTCTCCATGTTATGCAAGTTTCATCACCATATTTTTCCTCATCGTTATAGTATGTGGTGATTGACTATCAATACACACATGATTCGGAAAAGTCTGAGTTGTGCCCTGGGATTTGAACCCGCGACAACCGTAAACATGTTGGCAGCCACTTCGGGTCCGTTACTAAGAGGTCAGCACGCACTGAAAAAATAGAATTAACTCAATATACAAGAGTCATGGAAATATGACGTTATTAAATAAAAAATGTATTGAACTAATGAGATAGATCATCACCCAAAAATACTAGTAATACAATTAGAAACTTCACTGAGGTACCTTTTTCATTCGTTATTTAAATTATACCAATAATTTATCTACATAATTACGTAGATAAGCCAAAATGGCCGTTCCGTCCTTCTTAGTATTTGAATAGGTCATTAATGTCTAAACAACTCCGTCAGCTACCACGGAAGGTGCTGTGAAATTGCTAATTAATTCAGATGAGATAAAACTTAATTTTCCATTTGTACAAACACATTTGGATATCAGCAGAACATCTGTATGAAATACAAATTCACAGACATTTAAAATGAATTCTAAAAAGAAGGAAAATATAAAAATAATTCTGCAAAAATGTAAGTAATTTTAAAACCACATGATTGTACCAATTACTATGAGGATTTATAATTGTAGGAATCATACCTTCTATTTAATGACTTTACACGAAACCATTCATTGAAAACACAAGAATATTTACAAGAAATCCATCAATAAAGGATAATGATGACGTAACGAAACGGAATCATGATTAATTTTCCTATAACTAAAGTTTGGATATAAATCCGTAGATTTTAATTCTAAACGTATGTTTCATGGTTTGTTTATTACGTATACAGTATGACGTAAGAAACATCGGTCATAATGACTTCACAAAGTCACTTCATAGAAAATTATCGGCATGAGGAGTTTTCCATATCATAGGTACTCGGACAGCCTCCGTGGCGCAGGTGGTTAGACGCCGCCTGTGAAACGGGAGGCCACGAGTTCGATCCCCGCACCGAAACAAATATTTGTGTGATCCATAGGTATTTGTTTCGGGTCTGGATGTTTGTGAAACAAAAAGTCTCTCGTAGTTTCTGATACCCACGACATAAGATTCGATCTTAGTGTGGGGTCAGGACTATGTATGTGACTGTTGGGTGTATTTATTTATTTTGGGTATACCTACACAGGCCCTAGTACGGTTTCATAAAAATAATGTTTTAGGTAGAAGTATAAGAAGTGTACTCCACATAATCAGAGAAACATGTTAACTTGGAACAAAAATGTCGTCGACTGCAGTTGCTGAGCAAACATTCTTTAATTAAAACTTCACTAGCTATCACGCTAAATAAAAATCATATGCAAACTTGGTTTTATTATCGTGCATTTTCTCGATAAGGATTTTATTACCACTATTTCAATGTTTGGAGACTGTTAGACGTTTTACGTGATGATAATACTTTTATTTATGCTATTTTGTCGTTTTTTCAGAATTATAAAAATATACCTGCCTCGACCTCGACCTCGACTGCCTCGGTGGCGTAGTTGTACTACGACTACAAAGCTGAGGTCTCGGTTTCGGATCCTGGGTCGGGCAAAGTGATATTAGATTTTTTCTATTTAATATTATCAGCCCGGAGTCAGGAATTTGTGCCAATATGGCGATGGGCTCGCTCACTGTCACATCATGGGACGGAACATACAAGGTGAAATGTGGATGTCCTGGTGGAGCCTATTCCTACCCCTTCTGAGATAAAGGCGTGAATTTATGTATATATGTATGTATAAAAATATTATTAGTACCTTTCCGTTAATGTGTCATACTACCGCATTCTTTGTGATTGGTCTGAGATCTTAACCCCGTATTCACTAACAATGCTATGAGAAAGCATAACGCGACGAAACGCCATTACAAAACTTGATTTTATTCTAGAACAAAAATGTATGTGATAGGATTCGCCCAGTTAAGGATCAATGTACACGATGTCAGAAAGCCCATTATAATGAGCCGCTCAAGTATGACATACTTCGATTTAACCTGTGGAGTTAACTCTATGTACATATATCAAATTTTTGGCGTCGTAGCATAATTTATCGTTAGTTGCATGCTAATCACAAAGAAGCATTATAAAAAACTATGGCATTGCTTAAAGTCTGAACATAAGAAGAACAGCTAATGATGAAGCAATATATGTGTCATCTATTTTAAATTATTCTAATTTTCTCACGTAATGACTTGAGGAAAATATCTACAAACACGATCGTCTGCGGTCTGAAGATTTATTGTATGTACTTTTATGACCTTAGGAACAATGACAATGCAGAAAAAATATTAGTGACTTCAGACACAATGCAACTAAAAATTTTGCAAAAACATCGACAATTTTTTTTCAATTTATTTTTCGTCATATTTGGGTGATAAATCCATAGATTTCCTAAAATAATTATATACACCTTTATAGTTTTAAAGACGCCATGGTACGTATAGGTTTAAATGACTATTTTCGCAAAACCATATATACAAGGCGAAATGTGGGTGTCCTGGTGGCGCCTCTGCCTACCCCTTCGGGGATAAAGGCGTGAGTTTATGTATGTATGTATGTACATTTACACGGAGAGAGATTCTCGCCTCGATGATACGATCATCGTAAGGATATAAAAAAGTTGCATCGTGGAAAAGTTTATTAGATCACAATAATCTATGGCGGTTATGTCATGCGATAATGGCAAACGATTCTCGCCGCGAGGAACTCTCTCCATATAAATGGGGCTTTAGGGGGAGTTTTGGAGCATCAAGTCGCTACAACCAAAACCTGATGGCACAGCGCTGTGAACGCGTCGTAGGTAAATCGGGGGTTCGAAATGACTTATCCGTCATACAGAATATCAGTGTGCATAACATACTTTTTTTCTCAAATAGTTTTTTTCTCAAATTTCTCGTCCCTGGTCTCCTCTGTATGTAACGAGATTGTATTAGCCAATTTAGGTCGCAGTGCAGGGCATAGGCCTACTCTATAATCTAGGGTACGATTGAGAGTGGTTAGGCCGTATAGTCCACCACGCTGGCCTAGTGCGTGCTGGTGGATGTTACATACCATAGAAATTCTACAAATCGCTATGGTAAACAGATTTTCCTTCACGTTATAGTTCGTGGTGATTGACTATTAATACACACATGACTCCGAAAAGTCAAAAGTGTGCCCTAGGATTTTAACCCGCGACCACCGTGAATATGTAGACGGCCGCGTCTGGTCCGTTAGCAACAGGCTACCGCACACTTTTGGTACCAAAACATGTTACAAATTACATCAAGAATATATCTCGAAAATATACAATGATAATCATCAACGTCGAATTATTTTTTGCGTGTAGCATTTTCTAGCACATTTGCTCATTTTCGAGGCTATATTAATTTTCTTAATTGGCATTCATCAAACACTACTTTGTGCGATGCGCCTTTGTGCATTTGTTTACCTCATTTAAGTCCTCGAGTCTGGCTGATAACAGATAGGTAGATAAAAACTCGTTATGATTTCATTACATTGAATGACACGACGCGATAATGGGCCGGTTTCAGTTCTACTGGTATTTAAATTGGACAACATTTAGTTTTTAAAACTAAAGTAAACTGCGCCTGACGGTAAGTGCTGGGCAGATAAAGCGTCGATTATCGATCAAAGATATTCTTTAGACTTTCAACGCAATTACGATCCGTGTAATATCTTCCTACTCGCTTTTCAAATGGATCGTATAAAATAAAACAAATATTTGTTCTTCGAACTTATTTCCACCCTTAGGCTATTGCCAATTCATTTTTCAAACCGAAAATTTCCCGTAAAGCCCGCGACTGGGAAATTAAACTCTCGATATTACTATTCATCCTATACATGATTCAGAGGCAAAATTATGCTGTACAATAAAAACAATTTTTGTAACATAACCAATCTAACAATCTCCTGCAGCCTAAGATAACATTTGCTGTAAATGTAAAATATTTTTAAACGCATCCAATATTCATCCCAAACATATTTAAAAAAAAACTATTTAATATTCCAGAAAAAACACCCGGCCCAAAATTCGTGGCAGTTTGTTGGTTACGAACAAAACGCTGGCTGTAGGGACGGTGTTTGTGGAATTGAAACCCAGAATTCAAATGCAGAAATTGAATCTCACCTTTGATTTTTCGGAGATATATTGTTTGCATTGATAGTCAATTATGCAACACTGTAACGGTGAATCGGAACATTGTGAGGAAATGTGAGATACCTGAGGGGATATGATAGATAGATAGGAAATGTGTGCATACCTTAGAGATTTTCTCTCTCTCTCTTCAGCCACAGAAAGTTCACTGCTGAACGTATGTCTACCCCATAGATCGCCACATAGACCTGATGGAAGCGACCTGAATCCAACGACTTCCTGCGACCTTCGTATCTTCACCTTGGAGATTCTAGTAGAACTTATTCTGCACTACACAATAAAACATTGACGTGGACAAAAGCCTAAGCCCTTTCAATCGAGCTCTCGATTATAGAAAATTCATGCTGAAAAATAGGCATTAAGGTCCCATACCGTAATTTTAGCTGGGTAAGTCAAAATATTTTCGAAAACTTGCGTCGAATTGTAAGATTCTTGCAAAACAATTTTGTTTTGTTTTCAACGCCTTTCATTGTTCCTAATAAGGTGATTACAGTAACACTCGTTTTGAACTTCAAGGACGTGTGTGATAAGCGAAAATGGGCATAATGCAATGTATTGGAATGACTTTAAATGGTCTTATTACGAAAATGATACAAAAACTCAACAGTATTATTCAAACACTGGAATTACATATATAAATACATTTGTATATTCAAAACCATCTCAGCTCTCAAGAATAATATTACATGTTAGAATCAGGTAAAGTTAAACAAATAAAATTTAAATAAAAACATTTAAGAAAAAATCTTACACTTTTCAGACTGCCAGCGCACCAACGATTTTTCTGATAATGTGAATATTCATGAGTTTTAACCACGTATCACCAAGTTTTACTTCTTCAGGTAAACTAAAAGAAGAAAACATTTTAAACAATATTATTTACTTAACAAAATGCTGTATTTAATTTTTTCGCGCTATTATTAGTTTAGTAATGATAGGTATGCTTTAAATAATTAATTAATCATATTTTATTTCTATTTTGTGAATGGGTTGTTAACGTCTGTATCTTAATATGAATATGTATGAATTTTAAATAATTAAAATATAATATGATGCCCTCGTGAAAACACATTTCTGCGTACGTTTGTAAAATGAATAGCATAGTGTACATTGTTAAATATAAACATTTGTAATATATATATTAAGGCTTAGTATTCCGCAGGGCCTAATTAGTTTCTCTGTACGAACAAAATAAAAATAGTTTTTGAGTTAATTGTGCGTTTATATTTTTATTTCCACATTTTTAGTAATCGTTAATATTTTCAACTAAATGGTTACTATAATGTAATCTAAATATAAATTATTTTCTTGTTCTTTGTTTCAGATAAATCGAGCAAAGGCAATGTATACGTGTTACAACGGTACATAAATAATCAAATTATACTACACCAAGATATTTTGAGAACTCAAACATGGAGAAAGAAAAGCCATCAGCACCAGAAATTCGCACCGTAATGGACAACTACAGTTCAAAGTGAGTGTTTACAGTTATTTCATAGTTTTATGAAATACACGAATTTATTTTTACCATACTATATGCTATAATAATGAATATTAAACTATTTTAATACGCCCCACTGCGGGGCACGGGCATACTCAACACACAGTCTGATCTTGAGAAGTTAGATTGTCCACAAATCTGGCCATACCGTAGAAAAATAATACCGTAAAAATTCACTAAAAGTCAATATCATGCGTTTCCGCACGATGTTTTCTTTCATCGTTAAATTTTAGTTGCTTTGTCAATCCTCTGCCTTGGTGGTGTAGTGGTACTTCGGTACGATTACAAAGCTGAGTCTCGGGTTCGAATCCCGGGTCGGGCAAAGTGATACTAGATTTTTCTATTAATATCAGCCTGGTGTCAGGAATTTGTGCCTGATATGGCGATAAGCTCACCCCCTGTCATATTGTGGGACGGAATATACAGGGTATATCAAGACCGCGACCGAAAACGAAGCCAGGTGATAGTTCTAGCGGCTACAGACGCAATGCAACTAAAAATTTTGCAAAATAAGCGACGGTTTTTTTTTTACAATTTTTTAAAAATCGTCGTTTTTGAAGGGTAAATTCCTAGTTTTTGCAAAAATAGTAATTTAAACCCTTACGTACCATTGCGTGTTTAAAATTTAAGCGATGTATGTCATTATTTTAGAAAAACTATGTTTAATCACTCAAATACGACGATATGTAAAAAATAACAAAAAAAAAATTGTCGATTTTTTTTGTAAAATTTGTACTTGCATTGTGTTTGATATCACTAATACTGCCCCCTGGCTTCGTTTTCGGTCGCAGTCTTGATATACCCTGTATAAGGCGAAATGTGGGTGTCCTAGTGGCGCCTCTGCCTTCTGATCGGATAATCGATGGTCACTTTTCTTCTGCAATTCTATTGTTTATTCTGCCATCGCAAAATTCATCAAGGTAAATAGAGTGTCGTCAGTATAGAGTGCCGATCTGTGGCAACTATTAATCTATCGCCATTCGACGGTTCCGCATAGAACTTGTACGCTTTCAGTTTGGTATTGAATTTTACTGCAGCGATTTTTTCTTAGTTTCAACTGAAAGATTTTATGTATTTATTTTAAAAAAGGACAAAGTTTTGCCAAAATATATTTAATAGCAAATTTTGAATGTATCTATTTTGCAGGTATGTACAGTTTAAAAAATGAAATATATAAGTTAAAAAGGTAACGAAAAACCCCCGTGACCGATATGACATAGCACGCGTCAACGCACATAATGACTTTTATCCAGTAAATGAGGACGCTTCCATGCTATTCTGTACTCACGATGGTTAAGCTGTGTAACCATGTAATTCAACCCATTACACATCACAATGTGAATCCTACAATGCCTGTCAAGCCTCCAAGGTCGGAGGTTCATGGCGAATTGCAATGTAGTCCATAATCACATAATGATATGCTAAAGGTATGTCGTAAAAACGTTGGATCACGTTTTTATAAAGGCAGTTTTATTATTCTAATTTATTGTCATATCTAGTGGCTTTTTTGCTGTTGTCATGTGGTTGGTCTTGTGTTTTTTATGGAACAAGTCTGAGAAACGAAGAGGCCTGATGCTAAATGATCACGATAATTTGTCAACGCCCACACCTCATTTTAGTTTTAACAACAACCTCTATAAAAAATATACATAATCGTGTTTTATAGAAATTGATTACAAAGGAGCTAAATTTGACAATGCCTGAAAGCGACCAAATACAATTAAGTATTTTTTCTATCCTACTGTCACAAGAACTAATTGCTAGAGGTGGAATATTCTTTTCCCCTTCAATTCTGAACAGTCGACAACACGATCCAATTATACCAGATGCTCATGGGTAGAACTAATCACTTACTTAGGTTAGCTTGCTCGTTTGCCTCACTTGTCTGATGAGAATTCTTAGACTGATGTAGATTTACTTATATGGAGATGTAAATTATTTTGACTAATTAATCTTGAAAATGAAAACAACAAGATATAATACGTTTTTTTTATATCTCTTCTTTATTTAGTATGTTATAATAAATAAAAATAATATAGTAGTATAAAAATAATATTACTTAGAAACACTATACTTGAGAATGTGCGGAAGCGTAAAGCATCAGTAACAATGAAGGAAGTCACATTAATTTTACTTTGTGCATCCGTGTCTCATGGAATGTCATTTTCAAGTTCAATACTATCAATTTATTAATATAAAACTTAAGAATGTTGGAGGACATTCTTCATCTATACTGGTGGTAGGTCTCTTATATGTGAGAGGCCGCCTGGGTAGGTACCACCGCAATGTCTATTTCTCCCGCCAAACAGTAGTGTAAATTCACTGTTGTGTTCCGGTTTGAAGAACATTGTAGCCAGAGTAACTACTGGACATATTGAGACTTAACATCTTATGTCTCAGGATTGCGAGCGCAGTGGAATGCCAAGCATTGCCTTGTAATTCATGGTGTTGTTTGGTTTTGCTACTGTCCAAGAGCGGTCGTATCGTTTATCATCAGGCGAATAGCATGCTCGTCTCGCCATTCACTTTATCAACATAAATTAATCTAAAGTATTAACACATACTTTTGTGTTTATCTATAGGTATTTATGAAGAGTTATAATCAAAACAAAATAATTAGGTATATTAAAGATGTTTCATTAAGTGCCCTATTTAATGTTATGAGCGCAGAAATCATTCAGTGGCTTCAAGTGTTTAAAATTGATTGATAATTTGCTTGATTTGCGAATAAAACGAAGTAAGTGGATGGCTCTTATTGTCGTGTATACGTGCACGGTATTCGAGACTGACAATATATGAAATATGAATAACTTTTATTCAGCCAGGATCTGCCTTCTTATGTAGCGCTATTTTTTATTGCCCAGAAAGTGTTTACATCTCAATAAGCTTGTTAAAATCAACATTAAAATTTTCTTTATTCACAAAATCTTTTGGACCCTTAATTACTGTTACCACCGCATTGGAACGGTCTATATTCAGCAGTGGATTTCCTTTGGCTGAAGAGAGAGAGAGATAGAGAGAGAGAGAGAGAGTTGACACAATTATGAAGGCCTGCTCGAAACCGAATAAACCCAGATTGAATCCCAAACGCAAAACTCTTGCACTAATCAGTACCGTCCTTATTCATAAGCAGTTTTAAAACCTATTTTAGTTATCCAATGTAAACAACTTTAGAATTCAGTTTGAGCTAAAAAGACAAAACATTCAATAACTAAAATGGGTGTTTAAAACTGTCTATGAATCGGGTCATATGACGAGCTTACCATAACTTACTATCGTTGTCTCTATCTAGGCAAATACGAATAAATTCTACCGCCAGGTGAATTATCTGATTGTTCGGTGTTTTTATTTATTACTATAGTCGTTTGTAAACGAATCAATCAGCCAGAAGATGTACTTACGATTATCAATTACGCATTGAATGGCCCTTGTTCGCGCAATCAACAAATCAATTTTTCAACAGTGGTACTAATAAATACGTATAAATTATTACCACCGATTTGTTGCTAACGACTCTATTGATACCTGCAACGACGTGCAACGCAATTTTATGAACTGTTAAATCGTAAAGAAAACTTATGTTAGAAACACCAAATTGATATCGGAATTCACCAACAATTTGTTCGGATATTTTTTACAATTTAGAACAATTTTGAATTCTTCTATGTAGTAAAATAACATGGTTTTCTTTATTGTCGTGATACATCAGTTAAAACTTAATATGTGTTGAAAATAATAATTGAGGATTAATTATAATATATATTTTTGTAGGACGTGGATTGATTACCTTCGAAGTCAAAATTATGCTGGACAAAAATTTGTTTCCGATCTATGTTTTGGGCTTAAATTCCATCGTATTATCTGATACATCTCAAGGCACAAATCTAACGATAGTCAGCCAGATGAATTATTTATTTTATATATAAATACGATCTCGCATACATCCTCAAAAGTTTAGGCAGCTATTCTCATCTCAAAGTTTGATAGGGACCGAGCTTACAGCCATGCCGAGTACAACTTCCAGTCTTAAGCAACTGATATTAAATTTTCCAACTGGAAAACTCGATCAAACTGTATTACCTGACTTTCGAACTTAGGACCTCACGTCTCTCTAATATTCACGTTATACTTTTTGTATATTAATAGTCTACAACCGTTCATTCAAGTATCCATCATGCCATTTTTAAAATTAGATCTACCAATTTATTTCATGCAAAAACATTAGCATAAAGCTATTCAAATATTTTTTACACTTGCAAAGTTATTCTTAGCCTATAGTTTTTGTTAACGCAAGTTTTTCTGTTTCAAATCATAGTGCTCTTAGACATATCTTAAGTGGTTTTTTTTATAAGTACAAAGCCCCGTTTACACGGGGAGAATTTCTCGCCTCGAAGATACGGTTATCGTAAAGTATACAGGGTATATCAAGACCGCGACCGAAAACGAAGCCAGAAGGTAGTATTAGTGATATCAAACACAATGCAAGTAAAAATTTTAATATAAAAATCGTCAATTTTTTTTTTGTGATTTTTTACATATCGTCGTATTTGAGTGATTAAACATAGTTTTTTTTTAAATAATGACGTACATCGCTTAATTTTTAAACACGCAATGGTACGTAAGGGTTTAAATTACTATTTTTGCAAAAACTAGGTATTTACCCCTCAAAAACGATGATTTTTAAAATATTGTAAAAAAAAATCCGTCGCTTATTTTGCAAAATTTTTAGTTGCATTGTGTCTGTAGCTCCTAAAACTACCACCTGGCTTCGTTTTCAGTCGCGGTCTTGATATACCCTGTATAAAAAAGTTGCATCGCGTAAACATTGTCAAAACGCGATAATCTTATGGCGGTTATGTCATGCGATAATGGCATACGAATCTTGTCACAAGAAAGTCTTCCCATGTAAATTACGCTTTAAATTTATCTTTCAAATCTCAATTGTTTAATTTGGCGTTGTGAATTGACGCACGCTATACAAAGTGGGGATTAATGTTGTGGTCACAAACAATATGCAGATGTGTTAAATTCCTAATAAAAAGATTAAAAATGCATATTTACGATGGGTATTGTAAATTAATAACCATTACGGGTATTAATGGACTATATGGCCTAATCCCTCTCAATCGTACTCTCGATGGTAGAGGAGGTTCGTGCTCTGCAGTAGGACATATATGGGCTGATATAAATGGGTATTTTTAGTCTAAGCTGTAATTTTGAAAGCCAAAATAACCCTTATGGTAGACAGATGCTCTAAATAAGATTGCAGAAAGTCGTTGAATGCAGAGCCTTTTTAATTGATCACTTCGGAAATCAGTGGTGTAAGCTCTTGTTCCGTAGGGAGCTTTATCTGGCTAATGATGATTGTCATCTGCAAAACGAACGATATATCTAAAGAGACATATTATAATTTAAGAGGCATAAAGAGGGCACTCTCCTTAGCGGCTGGGTCTGCTAGACCCTTGGCATTGCGAAGGTCCACGAGCGGCGGTGAAAATTTCCTACAGGCGGGCCGCATGCTCGTCTGCCTACGAAGGCAATAAAAAAATGCCTTTAGCAGGTTTTTCAAACAAATATTCATCGAAATACGTACTTTATAATATTAGATTGTATAAAATGAAAGTGAGCATTAAATTATGACATCACGACCGCAAATTCCTCTCAAATCGGAGTAACAATATTGTTGATGTCTTCGCGGTGAGTTTTACGAGTTCGTAATCTCACAATCTTGACTAAATCTTTGTGGTGGTGTAATAGACATCACGACGCGGTCGCCACACTACTTGCAAACTCATACTAATGTAGCTTTTGTAACAAAAGGCATTCACTGAAAAAATAGACACGCGAATACCGTCTTTAAGAAATAATAACGTAGGTGTTTTTCTTCCGTGCTTTGTTGCTGCACTTATGGACTGTTACGAAGCTTGCATTATTAAAAACGGGTATGATATTGTTTACAGAAGTAACTCGTTTAAAGGTATTTTAAATAGAAATTAAATTCTAAATTTAGTACACCAAAACGCAATTTGAAATCCTACACTTTACATTTACTTATTATGAGAGTCAAAATAAATATTAAAATTGCGTCTGAGAATTAACAAGTTGTATTTTAAGTCTCGTCTGTCGTGAGTCGTAAAATTAAAGTCGGTTTTACATATTACTTTTGTAATAAGCTAGTTATGAAATAATGTATGTAAATACATGCATTGCTTAACATCAGGAGCAGTGCAGTATTAACTGTACCGTGCCAGAAAAATCATATGTAATATTATAAATGTTCAAACGAAGTGACTGTTTTAATAACTTGCACTTTGTAGTAACTCGTTAAAGGTATCTTATGTCTCAGGATGGCGAGCGCAGTGGAATGCCAAGCATTGCTTTGTAATTCATAGTGCTGTTTGGTTTCGTTACTGTCCATGAGCGCTCATATCACTTACTATCAGGCGAATAGATTGCTCGTCTACATATAATAATATATAAAATATCCTAATATATGGTCAGCACTATGTCTGTGAATGTTGATATATGTCCTTAAAAATATAAGTTGAAAGAGAGAAAGAGTAATTTAAAAAAATGAGTAGAGTGAATGCCATTAATTTGAAAAATAATGGAACATAATTATTAAAACTATTCAGAAGAGGATCAGCTGCTCGAAGTAGAAATAGCCTTATAACTTATGACGGATTTTATTGTCCTTTATTTGTAAAATGTATATTTTTATGATTAAATAATCCTGAAATCAGGGACGGAAAAATAAAATTAAGACCAATATCAATAAAAATGACATTGCCCATGATTTCTAACCAAAATTGGGAACTAGATATATAGGAAAGTCCTTAGGTTATATTTATGCTATTCAATGCCAGCAGTTAGATCAAGTATATTTACTTAACGAATAAGTATTAGCCTAAGCTAATAAATAAACATCATTTAAGCAATAAAATGCTCCGATACGTATTTAATTCCTACTTGGATTAAATATCTTCTTTCCTTCGGCAAAACATCTTTTAACGATGTTTTCCTAACATACAGGATGAACAAATAATGGGGATTAAAACAAATTAGTATGGGTATACATTTTACATACATACATACATAGACTCACGCCTTTATCCCCGAAGGGGTAGGCAGAGGCGCCACCAGGACACCCACATTTCGCCTTGTATGTTCCGTCCCACGATGTGATAGGGGGCGAGCCTATCGCCATATCGGGCACAAATTCCTGACCCCGGGCTGATAATGAATTGAAAAATCCAATATCACTTTGTCCGACCCGGGACTCGAACCCGAGACATCAGCTTTGTAACCATACCGTCATACAACTACGCCACCGAGGCAGTCTACATTTTATTTACATATAATTGTAAATTTAAGTATTTTGCGATATAAAAGTGAATTATGGCCCAGTAGTACCTAAAAGAAACACCCAAAATGAAAGTTTTAGGTTCGAGCCAACGAAATATTTTGTGCTTATACCAGTTAAAAGAGGATTTAAGTTAGCAAACGGCTAAATATAAATTTATCAATATAATCTGGTAAACTCATACGCTAAGCCAGCGTTTTGGACTAGGACTAGGACTGGGTTTAACGACCCCATAATCACTCATTGCTGAGCTCGAGATTTCTCATCAATCAAGAGTTGGATAGAAAGGTCTCTAAACGATAGTCCACCACACCGGGCAAGTGTGGGTTGATCTTTTTAAGACTTCTATGGTTTGCAGGTTACCCATTAATTTTTCTCTTCACCTTTTAATTGGGTGATAACTGAAGATCAATACACACGTGACTTTGAAAAGTCAGTCGTGTGCCCTGGGATTTGGACCCGAGGCATCACGCACTTCGGTACAATAATAAAGTGTAGACTAATATAAATATTGAAATAAAACATTTTTTACGGATTTTATCGCGGATTTGGCTTTTTTTTTACATTTTTAATTTCCTGGCAATACTTTACGGCTTTTGTGGTCACGGGGCGGACATGTTATTTCAATGTGTAACATTCCCGTAAAAATGTAAGGAATAATAAAAATATTTTTTATACCATGCTGTATATCGAAACACGTGTTACCTCAAGTTTAACGTATACTCGACAATGTTTACGACTCAATTAGAAATACACAGCGGTTCTGCTTCTGCATTAATACTTTTTTCATGCTTGAAACTTGGTGATAGGTCTGTTTGGGCCATGGGGCCTTGTTGGTTGGTGTTGCACCTGTTCATGTTTACTATTGCCTCTTTTTTCGTGTCGAGAAGAATGCCTCTAAGCTCACCTTTCGGTACCCGCAGTACGCCTAGACATTGGCGGTCTTTTACTACTAGGCGGACAATTTAGTTATCTCGGTCTTCTGGCTAACCAGCACCAACAGGCACAAGATCCAGAGTAACTATTGGACATACTGAGACTTAACTTCTTATGTCTCAGAATGGCGAGCCCAGTGGAATGTCAAGCATTGCTTTGTAATTCATGGTGATGTTTGGTTTTCTACTGTCCATGAGTATCACTTACCATCAGGCGAATGACATGCTCGCCTCGCCATTCACAATAAAAAAAGATATTTTATCAGGATCATCATTAACAAAATATCTACTAAACACAGCCCTTCCCAAAGAAAATAATCCTAAAATCAGACACGTGTATAAACAGTTTTAAATGTTTATTCAGAGATCACAAATCAGAACCACGTTCAGAGGAGATTATCATCCAATTAGACAACTCTATTGTTTTCACGAACAATAGATAATAACTGATCCTAATAATAAACACGTAGATGACATAAGAGGGAAAATTATTTCTTTGTTACAGTTTCAAAACAAATATTGTAAATTGATATGTTTTTCTGTGCTCATTCACTCATTCTTTCACACGACCTTTATTTGCTATGAATAAGTAAGTACGGTAAAAGAACGATAAAGTACAAAGGTTACGTTATCTCTAATGGTAAATGCAATATCGTCCAGACAAATTATGTACTTGCGACAGAGCATTTTCTCGCGCAATTCATCGCAATTCTGCGGTATACTCAACTGCTTGTTCTGCTGCTTTGTTTCATTATTTGAATGTCTAAATATGAACAACAAATCACTAAAATCGGTTAGAAGATGCCGAAGATATTGAATATTTACGTGTATATTAATTTTCTCACACGAAAAACGAAACTGCATTTTTTACAAAAGCATCTTTTTAATCGCTAATAAGAATGCATACCACCTTATTTTTAAATAAATATACCCAACAGTCACATACATAGTTCTGACCCCACACTGAGATTAAGTCTTGTGTCGTGGGTATCAGATGCTACGAGAGACTTTTCGGTCTCACAAACACCCAGACCCGAAACAAATACCTGGATCACACAAACATTTGTTTCGGTGCGGGCATCGAACCCGGGGCCTCTCGTTTCACAGCCGGCGTCTAACCAACTGCGCCACGGAGGGTGCCACAGATCGCCGTCTTGAGATAAATGCTCATCAGCACTCTAAACAAGTACCATTGGGCCTTTTCTAACATAAATTCTCCCCATTATGTCTTTCGTAATTAATTCATTGAGCTATATGTCAATTACGAAACTTAGACTATAAAATAACATCATAGTGTTAAATTACAAATGTTTACTATAAAATATTCTACATCATCAAATAACGCAAGCTTGTAATTACCACGTGTTATATTCATTGAATACGCATTATATACGTATATTTGTATGATGCAATGATAAACAAAGATTTCATCAATCTCACATGGCCTTTCGTGCGTAGATTGGGGTTAATTCAATACTGATTCGTCAAAGCTCGCGATGTTACTGTTGACACTTACTCTGAGAACAGATTCTATTTTCAAGGCATAAAAGTCATACATAAAAATGTTAATAAAAGTAAATCTGCATCTTATCAGCCTATATGCTTCCCACTGCAGGGCACAGGTCTCCTCTAGAATCAAAAGTACGGTTGAGAGGGGTTAGGCCATATAGTCCACCAGCTGGACTAGTGGGATCGTGAAAGTAAATAAGGTTTGATAAATCCCACGTTATTTTTTCCTTAAAATTTGATCTGCTATTACATTTTAAGTGACCAAACGGTAGTTTTTTTATAGTGCGCTGGGTAACTAAAACCCATTACTATTGCATAACGTATGAAGTAGTAAATGTCGCACCAAGCGTAACAAATGAAATAAGATTCCATTTATATAGATTTTCAACGCTGTGAACTACATAAACTCACGCTTTTTTTCCAATGAAGGGGTTTTCAGTGATTACTCTGTTTGGTCACTGCATTAAGTGAGTATATGCATTGCAATAACTAGTCGTATGTATGTTGTGCCACTTTAAAAAATATTGTTTAATACCTTAAACAAAATATTCAAGATTTAAACTGATAATTTTTCAAATAAACTTAAACAAATTCATGTCGAAATTTTAAAAGTCAACCATATAATTAATCGTATTTAGAAAACTGTTTAGGCAAGATAAGGCAATATACATTTTACTAAAACAACATTGGTGCTATCTTGAATAAGTTTAATGTTCTTGAATAAAAATAGGCTAATATTTATGTATGTGTACTTATAAAACATGTTGGAACAAAATAAACAAACGGTTGACATATAATTTATCCTGGTTATATTTGGTTGCTTCATGGATTTTATAACAATATACCTACCAGTCCATTTCTCTCATTACTGATGATGGGCCACCGCTGCAGTTAAAAAACTTAAGGCCTCAGTCCACAACCATGGCCTAGTATTTGCTAGTGGATAACACAGGCATTTAAAATAGTTGAGCAGTAAAAAGAAATGCATAATATTATTATATAACATTAACATTAACATAAAATCTTGGGTTAAATTCTTATACTATTTTGTTGATGTATCATTTGTTATCGTAATCTGTGGGTATATTTCTTTCTCTCTCTCTCTCTCTTTAGCCACAAGAAATCAAATAATTTCCATAGGTATAACAAATAATAATAAATACACGCAACAGTCACATACATAGTCCCGACCCCACATTAAGATCAATTAAGTTTTGTGTCGTGGCTATAAGAGATTACGAGAGACTTCTCGGTACCGAGAACCGACAACCGAGATAAATATTTCGTCACAAACATTTGTTTCGATGCGGGTATCGAATTCGCGATCTCTCGTTTCAAAGCTGGTGTCTAACCAACTGCACCACGGAAGCTGTCATTATGTGCGGAGGTATATTTATGTGCAAGTAATTTTAAAACTACCATTTCAATTTACATTATTCTTTTAGTGCAAAACAACGTTATCTAATGTGAATTGAATATGCATTTGGTCACGATATTTAATTTTTCATTCCGGTAAAGATTAGCCCACCTGCTAGTGGGTTATAAAAACATGTTATTTGTGAGTTAATTTTAAGAAACGGTATTAAAAATGGAACAAAATGAGTAATTCGTGTTACTGAAATGTTTTTACTGGTATAATTAATTCTGAGGCAGTGCTAGTTTTACTTGACGCATCAAAAGATCTTTCGTAAAACCTTTTGAATGAATCATTTTTAAACTGCGTAGACAAAATCATTTCAGAACACCCTAATGAAAAGTATTATGCAGTTTAGATCGAATAACAACTATTTCTTTGGGCCTAGACTTATCCTGGAACGCAACACATTTAGGTCACGAAGTTTAGTTATGCACATTGGTAGCTTTCTGTTCGTAGCACCAATGCTATCCACCAAGAGATATCCAAAACCTTGCATGATTTGACAGCTTACGTCACAGATAGTTGAACACCGGCTGTGAAACAAGGACTGCAGAGTTGTTGCCAGGTCCCAGACAAATGTTTGTGTTACAAATATTTGTTTCGGGTCTGGGTGTTTGTGAGACCGAAACGTTCCTCGTAGTTTGTGATTCTACACAATAATTGTATCTTGGTGTGGGATTATGTATGTGACTGTTTCGTGTATTTATTATTTAAATATAATGCTCCAAAACGCATCAGCACCGTTGCTTCCAACTCTAAACACATTGCGTGGAGCAAGGGTTATATATGTATGTACATATTACAGTGGGACATATACCTCCCGTCAATTTAAGGGAACTCAGTCCACATTGACTACTCATACGTGTCTGACAATAAGCTGTATGCTTCCAGAAATTATACAATTGCCTACTGAACGAGAGAAAATAGTGAAATAAAAATATTATTTGATTATTAGAAATGACTGTGTTACAATATTGAAATGTGGTTAAGGTAATATATGATTTATGTATTTTTAAAGGTCTTATTGTTGGATACTACTCGAGCGAATTTTAATTTTGAAAATAAATTAATTATAAATTTGAAATAATTTATTATTAAGGAAAAAAATATTCTAATTTATTCTTCTTTCTTGTTCTATTTAAGCTTTTGACTACTTAATGGTTTATTGGGAGTTTTCTAAAATAATTTCAGTATTTGGATTAATATTACGTGGTATCCCATATGTAATTCGATCAAGATACAGTAATACTTTGACTTCTATTAAATATTGTCGTAAATTTTTCATAACAATGTTAATTTAATGTAAGAGTTGAATGTATGCTTTTAAATATTGTTGATCGGCATGAATATCAAACATGTTTTTGTTATGTAAAATTATAACATTATTGTGACGCAGGTCGTATTTGATACACCTTTAGTATTAGTAAACATAATATCCTCAATGCGTAAAACATTCATAACAATAATAATAAAGTTTTTATAATTGCCAACACGAAAGTTAAATATAAGCTTAAAATTCATCTGAGTTTAGCAAATTGTAGTACCAACTTATCGCGGAACCTTGCATAATACATACAAATATTTCAGTGTAGCATATTTAATACATCGCTACCACCTCTCATCCAAATATTTATATGCGACGAGAAATAAAATATTTGCAGTATAGGCAATGTTTTCGTCGTAGTCAAGTTTTTTACGACTAATAAAATTTATAAAAACAAGTAATTACGTATTGCTATTTTAAAAATATATTTAAGTTCTTTTAGAATTTGGATTGCAAATATAACTAGAAGTAAGCTCGCGCCACTATCCTCGGGTATAGGCAGAGGCCACCTACTGCCATCCATAATCCGTTGAACTTATTTGATAGGGATGCCAAGATGTATCGAATGGTATGAGACTACCGTCTGATACCATTCGATACTCTATCTGGACGGCATTAGCACTTACCATCAGGTGCCATGCAGTCACTATGCCGTGCCAAAATTTAAAAAAAAAGTGTTATGGAATGCGAGCTGAATCTTCAAGTCAGGAATTAAATCCAGTCCCAGGCAATTTATATGAGATTTATTAAATCCGAAACGCAAACAAAGTGGATTGTCCGACCTGAATGCCGAACCCAGGACCTTAAGGTTGATGTGATTGCATTTTATAACATTATTTTCTTTTCAGAATCGAACTCGCATACAATGGATCGAGGGAAGATTTGGATCCTTATGTGCCATCTGAACACAGACCTTCGGAATCAAATACGTCGTAAGTAACATTTTATTTATTTTGAGACATAGAAGTATAAAGTATCAGCAATATTATCCCTATGTTTTCCATAATTTATAGTCCAACAAAGTTTGCTGAACTAATGGAGCTTAAGGTGACTTCCAGTGCCAGAAGTTGCGGGTTCGAACTTCGAAAAGACGGATAATTTTTTGCAAGACTAACATTTTTCCGTGTCTAGCCGTTGGTGCATGTAAAAGTTTATAGCCATAATTGAAGTAATGTTTCAAAAACTCTGTCAATCAATCCAGACATAAGTATTTCCATATTTCCTATATTTTAACACTTTATATTATCTATTTATTTTTTGCCGCAAACTGTTCGAGCTTCCTATAAAACAGCGGCAATTTAACAATTCTAATAGCATTCAATGAATAAAACATTTTACCACAATACATTATCTGATGACGAATGGAATTAGATCTGTTTCTCGATTTAGCATTTAAGTTCTTAGTTTAAATTGCAAATTATTACTGATCAATCTACGTAATCTTATAATAAAGAGACCTGAACTGAAATGCATTATGTTGAATAGAATTATTTCCGAATGACATTGTGAAGAATTGTGTACAAAAATAAAAAATACAAATTATTTACTTACTTGTGACTCATAATAGGTCACATTATTGGTATAATGGTTACAATTTGAAGAATAGAGAGTCATTCAATCTTCTATCTATACAGATAACAAATTTGTAACCGATCGATGTCTGTACGTGAAAGATAAATGAGAAAAACTAATATGTGGGGTTTGAATTAACGTAATAGAAAACAAAACAATAATTTTTGAGAATTTTTGTCTGTTTGTCTGTGCGGTTGTGCGCGATAAACTCAGACACGGCTTAACGGATTTCGATGAAATTTAATATGGAGGTTGCTGATATCCTAGATTAACCCTTATGCAGCTTTTTTCCCGAAAAATGTTGTGTTCCCGTGGGATGAGGAAGGAATTCAGATATATTTGTTACTTTTTCATACTTAAAGGGATGGGATGGGACTGGATTACAAGCCTTGAGTGAGAATGAGACGGGACAGGATGGGAAATTTATTTCAAATGAAGTTAATCACATAGACGAAGTTTGCCGGCATAAGCTAGTAATATTATTTATGACACAGATTTGTAGTTACATGGTACAGACTACAGAAGTACTGAATAATAAAAGTAATATTTAAAAGCAAATATTATATATATTATATAATATCTAGTACATTATAATTATCAATTATCAGTGTTAAATTATTGCACTGCACAAACAAGGTGGACAAACAGCCTAAAAAGTTTCCTGAAGTCCATAGATGTAGGCCGCATCCAACAGGCCTTATGAAGTATCCTATGTTTAGCCATGAATGTTCGTGGCTTAGGCTGATAATAATCTACCGCCTGATTCTATTAATTTTAATGTATATTTCAGGAGTTTCGGTGCCTTAGCTCATCTGCTGAAAGCCTCTCTTGGTTCTGGTGTGCTGGCCATGCCTTTAGCTTTTAAGAATGCTGGACTCCTGGTCGGATGTATAGGAACTGTGCTCATCGGATTCATCTGCGGACATGTCATACACGTTTTGGTAAGTTTATTTAAATAAATAATAAATACACCCAACAATCACAAACATAGTCCTGACACCACATTAAGATCAATTAAGTCTTGCTTCGCAAGTTAATACCCAGATCCGAAAGAAATATTTGTGGGCCGCACAAACATTTCTCTCGGTGGGGGATCGTACCCACGGCCCCTCGGTTTACAGCCGGCGTCTAATCAACTGCGCCACAGAGGCTGTCAATTTTGAATTATACATTCGTGTTACAGACCTTGAGGAAATGAACTCAAACTCGTTTTGTAAGTCAGGTAGTTATAACATTTAAGGTTGCTGACGCTTATCAATTATAAGATTTGCGAAATGTATGCAGACTAGTCTAGTATGAATTGAAAAGCACGTGTGACCGATCTCACCAAACCTTAAGCTTAATGCTTAATTAAAAATAGAACCGTACACAAATTAAATCTCAATAGGCTAATACTAACCTTAATCTCACCAGCTTAAGCTGCTCGCCTTGAAAACGGGATAGCACTTAAAGACCTTCACGACATTTATGGACCAAAAAAGATATATCAGTAAAAACCAAAAAAAAATACATGACGCAATATTGTACATAATATGTATTATTTTTTTATCTGCTCTACTATCGAAATAATAAAGATTTTTGTATCCTCTAAAGTCTAAACCAATAGTATTAAATTAAGTAACTCTACATTTGAATGCATTTTCCTTTATATTATGCAAAGTAACGTTTGTTTCCGTACGACAATTTTGAAGTCTAGACAAAATAACACAATTTCTTTATTCAGGCAGTTGGCACTTCAATAACATTAGTGTATTGGATCCTATTCTCTATGTGTTAGAATTTCGTTATTATTTGTGTTTAAGAAAACGCAAAAATGGTTAAGTTATTGACGTAGTAGAAAACAAGACTGCGAGTTCTAGTTCGATTTTCTACTTAACTGGCGATTTTATATGTTACATATTTCACATAACTTTTAAAATGAAGTAAATAGAACCGTATCTGTATCGGCCCATATACGTCCCACTACAGGGCACTAGCCTCCTCTACAATCGAGGGAACGATTTTTAAAAATAGAACCGTACACAAATTCATATAAAAGGCTAATTCTAAATCTCAAGCTGATTATAATATTTAGTGATTACAATAAATGCTACTTTGCATTCGAATGGGTAAAGAAAAAGATGAAATATTTTATCTAAACGCAATCACGATCATCTGCTATTTCCACAGAGCATATTCGCAGATACGGTCTAAAACACCATAACCCGTAACGAATGGGAAAGTGTCGATCGGTTGCATCACAACGCGGTCGCTTTCTGCAGCTCTTTGTGTTATTTATGACACTTGAATTTTGATCCGTGTCATACTTAACTGCAGTGAAACGCGACGCGATGTGACTAAATATTTAGTTTAATACCTACCTTCTCCTATTTTTTATAGCTTAGGTCCTAGAAATTACCATTTGTCAGCGTGGAAAGTGATCGTTGTAACAGAAACAATACCAACAGAGCCAGAAGTAGTGATTGCGTTCCAGAAGTTAAAAGATACAAAATAGGAGTTGATAGTCGAAAAAGATATCAAAAATTGGGTTAGATTTTTTTTTTGTTGCCTATAGTATAGTTGGTCCTATAGTAGTGCGAAGTAACTTCAGTATGGTTGTAATTGTTTGTAGAAGACCACTTCTTCGTTCTTTCGCTAGCCATAAAAAGTAACAGGCAAAAAGATTGATAGTAAGGGCTACATAACAATATTCACAGAACTAGGAAATTCATAGGAGTGCGTGTGGCCTTTATTGTGGATTGTAAGATAATGGAAATAAATGGTACAAATTATTAGACTTCTACTTGGCATTCCACTGCGCTCGCTATCCTGAGACATAAGATGTTAAATCTCAATATGTCCAGTAGTTACTCTAGCTACAATGTCCTTTAAACCGGAACACAACAATATTTTCCTCTCTACTCCATACATAAAAACCAGCTGAGGGTATTGATGGCGTTATTGTAATTTTCTAGGTGGTTGGGTAATCACTCGCATGAATAGCTATTACCTTGTACTAGAAACAAACAAAATGATGACTCAATGCCGTTGTTTAATATTAACGTTTAAATTTAGTAGTAGCCAACTATTGTTCTTAAGTTATTTTAGCTACTCAGATTTCCAAATAGGTTTATTGCATTCATTTAAGGACACATACCTTTATCCAAAAATATCATAATATCGATAAGGATTTAAAAAGATAAATAAATAAGGTGTGCTAAGGCATAAGTTTGAAAATCACATAGAAAGGATTTAGACCTCTTCACACAATTTCTATGGACAAGCAATGTCACACAATAACAATAAACAAAACGTTTCATATTGTTATCTCAATTGCTTAGCTTTTTGCCCTAACTGGTAGCACAATGTCTGCCCACGACTTTCTAATTTGGCAACGCATGGGTAGTTACGTCACCAACAAAAAATATTGCATAAGCTGGCCCTTCGAAACAAACCTGTTCTGAGGGCAGATTAAGATTTACGTTGTCTTTATTTCTTTGTGACATGGTTATGTGACGTTAGATTTGGCCCAAAAACTTTGAATGTTATTTAATGTATCGTAGTTTTGTTTGTTTTTTTTTGGTATGTGTAACCTTGTTTCTAACAATTTTGTACGCATAATAATTGTATTCGAAATTTAATACCAAAATTATTTTCCTGCTATAAAAAATTTCGTTTAATATTTGTCTACGCCCATTGATTCGCCTTGTTTATTCTAAAAATTCGACAATATATCCTAATGTACCAAGAAGCAGCCAATGTCACTGTCCAGTTCTCAAACTATTTTTATTATTCTATATATCTATATCTATATCAGCGCATATACGTCCCACTGCAGGGCACGGGCCTACTCTACAATCGAGAGAATCGATTAAGAGTGGTTAGGCCATATAGTCCACCACGCTGGCCTAGTGCGGGTTGGCGGACTTACATACCGTAGAAATTCTTTAAAATCGCTACGGTATGCAGGTTTCCTCACGATGTTTTCCTTCACCGTTAAAGTGCGTGGTGATTGACTATCAATACACACATAACTCCGAAAAGTCAGAGGTGTGCCCTGGGATTTGAACCCGCGACCACCGTGAACATGTAGGCAGCCGCGTCTGGTCCGTTACCAACAGGCCACCACGCACTTATTTTATTCTAATAATTGTATTATTCAGTTTCATTATCTGTGTGACTTATGAACAAATAAAGTCAGCCTTGCATTTAAATGTGTTAATTAGTAAAAGTTTTTGTCAAATATTTCTCTACTTTCTTTATTTAGAACAAAACTAGCGTTACTACCTACTCTTTATTTATCCTCTTTTCAATGCCATTAGGTCATAATAAAAACATAGTGATTCAATCGAATTAACTGATATTATCCGGTTCCGTATTTTGGCAAGTGCAACGACCTTCCGTTTTGCAGGTACGAACATCGCAACAGCTGTGTGTGGAGGTGAGGAAACCGGCTCTAGGCTACGCCGAAACTTGTGACCTCGTGTTCCAAAACGGACCAAAACCGGCGCGAAAATATGCGCCGTATGTAAGGTAAGGTCAACAGATAAATTAATAAAAATATATTTTATAAGGAAATGAGAATTAAATATGATTCTTCTGTTGTTAGGGAAGAAATTGGCATTTGAGCTAGATTTAGAAATGAACACTATTCAGCTTTTTAATGAGATATGAATGTTTACCGTTTTCAATTTATATGGTCTGATGTTGTTAGTCACCGACATTTTCTACCTGATACGTTCATAACACGGTCAAAGTTTGATACATTGAACTGGCTAAACAGACGCCTGTAAATTCATGTACTGAAAAACAGGCACAGTAGCCCACCTTAACCTCCACAGTGTTTAAAGATGGTGGTGCATTACATTTTGAAAACTGATAAAAAGAAAGATGAAGAAAGCAAAGGGAAGAAGATAAAGGCTTATTGGGTCATTAACTAATTATATCCATTTTCGCATTTATAGTGAGCAATTGCTAGAGAAAATTAATGAGCACGCCATTAACGGCTGAAGAAACTACAAAGCGTTTAGAATCAGTGACTATTTCGTAACGTAGTTGAAAGGCAAAATTAATTTAATCATACTGTGATTAAACGTCAGCTATTTAACGAAGAAACTTTATTAGATCTGCTACTAAGTGCTCATTTTCTACATTTATTTTGTAGTGGAAAAGCAGTTTTGAATGTGTTTCATAAGATTTTTGCTCTTTAACAACTGTAACTTAATATAATTACACACGTACGCCCGAATACTGGAACGACATTCAAATAATAAGTTGCTCTTAACAGCGCACGGCTCACTAAGCCAGTACATTTAATCGGGATTAACGTAGTTAAGCGCAAGTTATATTTAAGTTGCGTTCCAGTATTTGGGCGGTAATAGTTCATTCATTAGGTTGTTGGCACCTTTATTGACAGACTTGTGTTTTTTTTCTTATACTAGCACAAAAAAATACTAGTATCTACGAACCTAATTCATTCTAAAGTATCCAGAATGAGATGGCTGTACTTCGCCGGTTGAGTATTACCTTTAACAGTCTACACATATACACAGATAATAGGAGCTTTCCTCATATACGATGGTTGTTATCTAGAGTCTAGATGAATATAAATATCTTGTTTTTAAAGCCCTATTTACACGCGATTTTTCATACGGACACTTCAACTGTTTCCATTTTATAGTCACGTTGTTGTACTAGTTCATAAAACTGAACCTTCTACACGTAAACAACATATTAAATTTGATTTTATTTATATTGACAGCTTCCGTGGCGCAGTTGGCTGAACGCCAGCTGTGAAACGTGAGTCCGCGGGTTCGATCCCCGCTTCGAGACAAATGTTTGTGTGAACGACAAATATTTGTCTCGCGTCTGGGTGTTTGTGAGACCTAAAAGTCTCTCGTAGTTCCTGATACCCACGACACAAGACTCGATCTTAGTGTGGGGTTAGGACTATGTATGTGATTGTTGGGTGTATTTATTTATTTATTATTTATGATTAAACATTACAGGGAGTTGGTGGACTGGGCATTAGCAGTAACGCATATAGGAGCTTGCTGCGTCTACGCAGTTGTCATAGCGGAATCTTTCAGACAAGTAAGTTAATGTATAGGTTTTTAACAGCCTTCGAGGCGCTGGTAGATGAGACCAGGCTGTGAAACGAGAAGCGGGTTCGATCCCCATACCGAGGACAATATTCGGTGGCGTGGTCCACAAGTTTAGGGTCCTGGGTATAGTCAATCCAAAAAATCTATAGTAGATAGTTTCTGACAACCACGGTAGACTCGGTTCTTAATGTGAGATCAAGTCTGTGTGTGTGAGAATTAAAAACATTAATTCTAAACACACACAGACTCTGATAATTATGTAATAATTTTAAATATTTTATCAAATAATCGGGCACAGCATGCCAACGTCGATCAAAGCCGTCAAACATTTGCAATTAAATTCGCTCATACATCACCTATAAATTATAACACACAAATGGAAGTATACCATATAACTTCTGCTTTAAGCGAATATTGGATCCAAGTTTCATGTAACACAATATCAGTTCCCAAGAGCGCATACTTCGTTAACTCCTTTGTATCTTCTATTTCACTTTGTATAAATTCATACATGTAGCGCCATCTAGTTAACGTTTATGTAACCAGTGAGAAATAAAACGAAACATTTTTCATGTTTGAAAAATAAATGAAACCTTTATATCGCAGTTGGTTAGACGCTGACTGTGAAACGAAAAACCGCGGGTTCGATGCACGCATCGCGACAAATTTTCGGGTCTGGGTCTTTGTAAGATCGAAATGCTGTCGTAGTTCCTGATACCCACGACACAAGACTCGATCTAAGTGGGGTCAGGACTATGTATGTGACTGTTGGGTGTATTTATTAATTTAATAAAACAAAATGCTTGTACTTTTCATAATTCTTTACACATTATAACACGTTATCAGAAAACGCCTTTTTAAACTAAAGACCGAAGACCGTGTATCTGTACCACTTTAAATGTGTTACCATTAACGATAATTATACGTATTATTGAACTAAACAAACTAAGTAACCTCAAGTATGCCCTTAAGCAAAATTCTAAAACCACTTATACAAAATGTTCCAAATATAATGATAGTTTTGTCTAAACTCTAAAGTTCACACAAATTTCTGTTGCAAACTGTATTGAATTTCACAAACCGCTAAATTAATCGCGGTAATTTCAGCCATCACTCCATTAACTATGAAAGTGTCTCTTTACATTCAAGTATTGTTTTAATTGAACTTAAATGCGAGAGTATTTCGTTGATTTAGAATTTTAGAGGATAAGAAATTAGAAGCTGGTAAGTCATATAAGGCCATTATTGTCGACAAGTAACAATACACCCAACAGTCACATACATAGTCCTGACCCTCAATAAGATCGAGTCGTGTCGTGGGTATCAGAAACTACGAGAGAATCTTCGGTTTCACAAACGCCCAGATCCGAAACAGATACTTGTGGTTCCCACAAATTCGCAGCCTCTCGTTTCACAAACGTCGTCAAACCAACTGCGCCTGTCAATAAGCATTATTGTGTTCCGGCCTAAAGGACATTGAAGCCAGTAATTACTGTTCATGAAGAATTAACACCTTTAAACTTGTATCTCAAGATGCAGTGCCTGTCAATAAGTGCTGACAAGTCTTGCTCTTACCTTTGAGCAGGCGTCAATCTTAAACTTGATACCCATCTTATTAGCCGACCAATTTGCTTGTCTCGTCACTCTGGATAAAGAAAATATGAGCCAGAAAGTTGGACAGCGTGTTACTTATTCAAAAATATGATCATTTTTCTAGCCAGCAAATATTTGTTACTTCACGGACAAGTTCAAAGCTTAAAGAAATAAAAAAAGCTAATAACATAAATGAAATTCTGAAGGCATTTAAAAGACTAAATATATTTAAGAACAGATACAATTTCACAAAACCTTCTTAAGAACCAAATTAAATGAGGAAGTGACTCGTAAAAAGCAATTAATTTGGTAGCCTCTTAGTTTTCTACTAAAATTACAATGAAGGGCCATAGAATTAATTTATTTGAAATCTAATTTAGCATGTCAGCGATATGTTGAATATATATTTAAAATATTTTATTCAAGATCTGTTTACACAAAGAAAGGAAGAAAGAACCTAATATCTACATTTTTAAAAATAATATAAATATTTTTGATGCTTTGGTCTCTTGATCGAAACGCACAACGCTGCGGTTTCCGATTTACGGCGCCTGGACCCGGCTTGACATAAAAGAACGTTGAGAATCTTAATTTGTACACGCCTTGCTTGTGACAAAACACTAAATTCGAAACTGTTCAGCGCTCTTGTGTGACATACATACATACATAAACTCACCCCATTATCCCAGAAGGGGTAAGAAGAGACGCCACCAGGACACCGACATTTCACCTTGTATGTTCCGTCCCATGATGTGATAGGTGTAGAGCCTACCGCCATATCGGGCACAATTTTCTGACTCCCCCGGCTGTATAGAAAAACCCAATATAATTTTGCCCGACCCGGGATTCGAACCCGAGACCTCAGCTTTGTAGTCGTACCGTAGTACAACTACGCCACCGAGGCAGTCAGTTCTTGTGTTAGTATAAGCAATAACATTTATTTTCCAGGTGTCAATATTCTACGGAGGTCCAAGCTGGTCTGTCACTGCGTACTGCGCCCTGACCCTCATCGTGTTAGTGCCATTGACTCAGATCACGAAGCTAAAGTACCTCGTGCCCTTCTCAGCGCTGGCTAACTTTGTGTGGCTCGCGTCTATTTGCATCTGTATCTACTACTGCTTGAGAGACACGCCTGCGATCGATGAGAGGAATTTGGCTACGTCTATCACCGGGATACCCACTTTCATAAGGTAATAATGTTTTTTGTTAATTCTCGCTTTCCTCTTCTCATCATCAAGAGATTGGTGTAGCAGTCCACTGCTGGATATAGATATTTCGTATTACATGCCACGGTCGTTCTATCAATCATGGTCAATATCTTGTATGAATCAAGTTTATATTATTTTGACCAGGTTTATTCTATTTTAATCAACTTACTATTCACATGAATAAATTCATCCAGAATATTTGAAATATTTATAGCCAACGAAGCAACTAGTAATGGTAAGAACTCACAGTTTTAAGAAACTAGGTAATAAATATTAATCGTATTCAAATAAGGACAGTGTACAAGCAAGTGAAGTGTCGGAGGTGTCACCTCATAGAGAGAGAGAGAGAGAGAGAGAGAGAGAGGAATAAGAGCAGAGGCGCCTATAGAAAAGATCTACATCAGCCAAACACTGTCTATTATGAAACTAAAAAACTTACATGGTTTTTATTCCCTTTCCAGTACAAGTCTATTCGCCATGGAGGGTATAGGCGTGGTGATGCCAATAGAGAACGAGATGATCAAGCCACAGCAGTTCCTCGGCTGCCCTGGGGTGCTGAACATCGCCATGACCGCTGTCGTGATGCTGTATGCCTTCGTTGGCTTCACTGGGTACTTGCAGTTCGGGGAAGGAGTAAGAGGAAGCCTGACTTTGAACCTTCCTCAGGATGAAATGTGAGTATGAGTGATGTGATTGTTGAAGAGATCGTCTTTTTTGACAAGAGAAATGCCGTTTATTTTCCTTTATTGTAGGCCGGAATGGCCGAAATTAGTATGTAAGGTAGGTAAACTACCAATGGGTTGGAGTCCCAATAAACCTTAAGTCAGGATGTCTGATCAAATCCTCAATGACCGTCACACATAGTATCCAAACCAAAAGCGAGAAGCACCCTAATTACGTCACTCACGTTGAAGCCTTAGGTTCGTCTAGACTCTAGTTTATGGGCGTAGAAGCCAAATCACTTATTGGTTTAACAGCTTGACGGTTCGTGACAGTCTACGTGGCGCAGTTGGTTAGACGCCGGCTGTGAAACGAGAGGCCGCGGAAACGATTCCCGGCACCGAAACAAATATTTGTGTGAACCACAGGTATATGTTTCGGGTCTGGGTATTTGTGAGACCGAAAAGTCTCTCGTAGGTTTTGATACCCACGACACAAGACTCGATCTTAGTGTGGGGTCAGGACTATGTGTGTGCCTGTTGGGCGTATTTATATTTGTAAGGCTCATATTAATTTCAATTACAGAAAATATTATCATAGTGTCAGTTCTCAAATAAATGAAAATATATACATAAGACTCGATATAAATTTACAAAGGCAGCACATTGTTTCATATTCGTTTGAGTGTGTAAACCTTTTAACTTTCGTAATTTCTTTAACATCAAAAGTAAATAAATCTACGCTTATTAAAATAATGCTTCGGTTTATTGCATTATTTTTTTTATATTAAATAAGAAATTATTTTAATTTCGTAAAAGCTCGGCTGTAATCGAAATACAATATTGAAAATAAATTTATAATATAGTTAAAACGAAATGTATGTTTTTGACTGTATCGTGTTTTTGCAATTAAATTTCTTAAAACATGCTGTTGAACTAAAATCCTTTGTCGCATTATTTAATAGATACCGTCTCAGTGGCGCAGTTGTGCTACAGTACGATTCCAAGGCTGAGGTCTCGGGTTAGAATACCGAGTCGGCCATAGTGATATTGGATTTTTTTATTTATTCCCAGCCCAGAGTCAGGATTTATGCCTGATATGGCAATCGCTCCTATCATTGACGAAAAACACAAGCCGAAACGCGGGTGTCTTGGCGGCACCTCTGCCTGCTAATCACGGTAAAGTTTGATTCACACGAATTTTCTTGTTACAGATTAGCCCAAACAGCGAAGCTTCTAGTAGCGTGCGTGATGCTGCTGTCTTTCGCGCTGATCTTCTACGTGCCAGTGGAGGTGGTGTGGAAGAGGATACACGAGAAGATCCCGGCGAGAGGACAGCGGTGGGGATTGGCGGGGCTGAGATTAGTCGGGACTTTATTAACAGGTTAGTTTTTTTTAATAGTAAAAGTTATCGTACGGCATCTGATGGTCATTACAACGTTTTCTAAATGGAGTCAAGCGCAAGGACAGATGATTCTCTCGTTGCTCGACATTTATGCCTACTTAGTCACTTAATCCTTAAATGGACCTAGTGGTATAAAAAAGCGAGAATGCGTGGACGGAAATCTACAACTTTGGCTAGACAGTACCTAATAAAAAATAGTTACAAGTATGGGCCGTTCTGGGTACGTAACGACAGATTTTAATTTGTTAAGTAATGAGATTAGAGAAAATATACTTCACCCGGGTGAAGCCGGATCGAATCGCTAGTTAAAAATAATTCAATTTGAAACCTAACGTCAAAATGTAAAAGAAACGTCTATGAAATATATTTTACGTATTGTTTGATTGCTTTCATCACGGCCACGTCCAGTTACATAAAATCGCTCATTTGAATCAAATAGTTTCGAAACTGAGAATGCAAAATTGAAAATTTAAAGCGTGGCGATGAACATTTCACAACGATACTTAAAAGATAAAATTAGTATAATGAGTTTCATAGCACTTTCAGCTGTGGCTGTAATTTGTTCTTGTTAGTTTTATGAAATTTTAATTACGATTGCGCGTTTCTTTATAATTAAAGTGTTTATATTTGTATAATTCTAGTTGTTGACATTTGTCTACGTTCAATAATGGAAATTTCTTTTTTAATTATTATTTACAATATTAAATAAATACATATACACACACGCGCCATTTACATAAGGAGAGTTCTCGAGCTCTGACAAATATTTACGCTATGCAACTTTTAAAATATATTATTACGTTAATCGTATCTTCGAGACGAGAATCTCCGCCCGTAAATTATTTTCTTATTACGAAAACTCTGCCTACATGTTTTCTATACGTAAACTTGTGATGTGTTCATGACCATCTTCCATATTAGCACCCTGTATTTTGTCCCATAATAGTTTCTAGGTGGACAAACAACCTCAATTTTGACTTCACACTAAGATCAAGTCTTGTATCGTGGGTATCAGAAATTACTAGAGGACTTCCGGTCTCACAAGCACCCAGACCCGAAACCAGTATTAGTGGATCACAAAAAAAAATCTTGGTGCGAAGATCGAATCTGTCTCATCTACAGCTGACGTCTGACCAACTGCGCCACGCAGACTGTCTTATGTTCGATATTTTACCTAATGTAATTAGATACTGCCTCGGCGATGCAGTTGTTCTACGGCAGGATTACAATGCTCAGGTCTCGGGTTCGAATCCCGGGTCGGGCAACGTGATATTAGATTTTTCTATTCATTAACAGCCCGGAGTCAGAAATATGTGCGCGATATGGCGATAGACTTACCCCCTATCACATCGTGTGACGGAACACACAAGGCGAAACGTGGGTGTCCTAGTACCACCTCTGCCTACTCATGCGAAAAAGGCGTGAGTTTATGTTTTCATTTATCTTCTATACATATAATAAAAATGTAAATGGTCGATGTCTGTACATGGAAGATATTTGAGAAATTTTAACGCCAGGGGTCTTTATAACAGCAACAGAAGCCAAAACAATTTTTTTTAGAATTTTTGTCTGTCTGTCTGTCTGTCTGTCTGTATGTTTGCTTGCGCATCACGCAAAAACTACTGCACCAAATGAGATGCGGTTTTCACAGTTGTATTGCTGCAGGTTCAATTTAAAAACTGGTATATGTTGCATTTGCATACAGGGTGTTTCTTTTTGTTTGCTTGCACATTACTCATAAACTACCGCACCAAATAAGATGCGGTTTTCACAGTTATATTGCTGCAGGTTCAACTTAAAAACTGGTATATGTTGCATTGACATACAGGTTGTTCCTTTTTGTATGCTTGCACATCACGCAAAAACTACGACACGAAATGAGATGCGATTTTTACAGTTATATAGGTACAAGTCCAACTTAAAAACTGGTAAATGTCTTATTTACATACAGGGTGTTTCTTTGTATTACAGAAGATAAATGAGAAAACTAATATTCCCCATATTAACACTGGATTAACACTTAGGCTACATTTTATCCAGATAAATTAAGTGTTCTCGCGGGATGAGGACGGAAATCCGATATATTTGTTACGTTTTATACTCAAAGGGATGCGATGGGCGTGGATTACATACCTTGAGTGAGAATGAGATAGGACGGGCGGGATATAACGGGACGGGATCAGAAATACCAAATAATGTATACATGTATATTTTTTTAAACAAAGTTAATCACGCAGACGAAGTTAGCGGGCAGAAGCTAGTGTGTATCTAAAGATAATAGGTAACTAATCTCTTTCACAGTTGGCCTCGCCTGCGCAATACCAAGACTGGAACTCTTCATGGAACTGGTAGGCGCTGTGTGCCTCTCAGTCCTGGGATTATTGCTACCTTCAGTCACCGAGACAGTGTGGAGGTGGGGTCGAGACATAGGACCCTGTCACTGGGTCGTGTGGAAGAACGCACTTCTCTGCCTTTTCTCCCTCGTTGCCATGGTTTCGGGAGTAGCATACGCTATCATCGCCATGATAGACAATCTGTGATTAATTTTTATATTTTGTAAATACAGTATTGAATATTTATAGTGTAGTTGAGTTTCAGTTACCTGTAAATTTAGATGTAAGTGTGTAAGATTATTAGAATCTTGTATCAATAGGTTAATTAAGGATTTACCAATTTCTCAGTTTCGACTAGGTATATTACGTTGGTATATTGCTAATATACCGGTGAAGGAAAACATCGTGAGGAAACCTGCATACCGTAGCGATTTTAAAAGAATATCTACGGTATGTAAGTCCGCCAACCCGCATTAGGCCAGCGTGGTGGACTATATGGCCTAACCACTCTCAATCGATTCTCTCGATTGTAGAGTAGGCCCGTGCCCTGCAGTGGGACGTAAATGGGCTGAAATAGAAATAGATTGCTAATATGCTAAGTTTTTAAAACAAACTGCGGTACAATTTATTGTATTTAATATGTATGTTGTGCGCAGTCGTACATCAATCGAATATTTAAAGATTACTTAAGTAACTGGTACAAATAATTACAATTAATTATTTTTCAGACACAAACGTTTGTTTATACTAATCTATATAATGTAGTATAATGATTAATATTTTATTTTACCACTGCCATTTTTATATTGTTGTGATATTTTTGAACAGGAAAAATTGTTATATAACTAAAACAATGTATTGACAACATTTTTGTTCCTTGAATATTATATTTAAAATTAAAATAAAAAAGGATTGTATTTTAAGTTTCTTGTGTGACTTAATTTCCAGTGACATTTGATACACTTAATTTTAAATTATATATTTTCATTAAAAGTTTTAAGAATTTTTATGCTAAGTTTTAAAAAAGAATATTGGTAAGATATCCTAATAATTTAGAAGCAATATTTTTTATTCAATATGTATGGCATTAAACCCACTGGTTTAATAAGAGGCATTAATATACAGCCATAATTCTTTTATAACAAAAACAATAATTTTCAAAATGATAAACATATCACTATGTTGTAATAGAAATTGCTTTATATTAATTAACACAATAAAATAAAAAATATAAATAATATTTAAGACTTATTTTCCTCCTCAAGCCTACATCTTTTATTTTTTGCATATTGCCGCATACCAATCTTCGTATCAGCATTATATACCTATAAGAATTCCTCATGATCATAATGTTAATTTGAAAATCGAATGAATTGTAATCATGAGTACATTTTCAGGGATAAAAAGGCTTACCTCTTTGAAAAAAGAACATGGATACAAATCTAATTTTGTCAGATTTTATCGCAAAATGTAAAATGTAAAAATTAAACCAAATCCTCAATTAAATCCGTAAAAAAATTGTTTTCTTTCAATGTGTAATTCGCGTAAATCTAAGAAACCATTATGAAAAAAGAATATAGCAATAGTGACGTCACACAGTTTGTTGGTAAAACCATATTATGCAATTTATTTTCTGGCCTATAAAAATATATGGTAATGAACACAGGGGAATTCAAAATAAACAACAGTTATAATCAGAATTATTATTCCATAACATGTTATATTATCATTTTCCTGTAACAGGTTCAATTGGGAATAATACGTTGTTTAAAATGACTCCTTTTACGAATGATATTCTTAGAATTCTATCCATTCATAATGTTATTCTGTAAATATGAGACTACAATACAGGTACTTAATTTCCTTCCCTATATAGCAAAATAAACAATTATATAATTTAAACTTCAATACTGCAATATGCCATATATTTTATAAATAACTTTAGTCATGCATTATAAATATGTGTTGACGCGGGAAAATAGAAAAGAAATACAATGGTATGTAAATTCCATTAAGCCGCACTATCCCAGCATGGTGGACTATATGGCCTAACCCCTCTCAGTCGTACTCTTGATTGTTGAGGAGGCCTGTGCCCTGTAGTGGGACGTATAATATAGGCAGATACAGATACAATTATGTAGGTGATATAAATTATTGTTTCAAAATCAAAATTTTCAAGACTCAAGAATTTGTGCTCGAAATGGCGATAGGCTCGCCCCTATCACATCATGGGACGGAACATGCAAGGCGAAAATGTGGGTGCCCTGGTGGCGCCTCTGCCTACCCCTTCTATGAAAAAGGCCAGAGTTTATGTATGTATGTATAAAATCAAAGTTGTAGCTTTTTAGCAACTGCATGTGTGTGCAATGCAGATAGAGTTTCTAAATGGCTTCTCTAGTAACGCTTATGATGATCGCAATCTGGATGGGAATGAAGATTTTACCACCAGCAGCCAGGGTTTTCTGAATATAAATACCTGGAGTACCAGAAGTCTGGGCTCTTTTTTAAATTGCTGTTATAGACAGACGAGCAAGCGGCCCGCCTGATGGAAAACGGCTACCGCTGACCATAGACCTTCGCAGTGCCAGCCAGGACCCAGCATAACAAAATGGCTTCCTGAGCTTTGGTCATTAAATGTTAAATTAACTACGGCCTTTATAAATCAATTGAAAAAGTGATAATTAAATATTGTTTTTCCAATTAAACAGTGAAGAAAAACGTGAAGAAGCCTGCATAAATTTTAACAAAATCTTATACATTATGCGGAGATCTTCAATCCCGCACTAAGCTGGCATGGTGAACTATGACTCTCTCTATTGAACTCGTGGTTGTAAAAAAGTAACGTAGCAGTGGATGGCTATGAACTAAAATAGTATAGTACATTATGTAATTAAAAAATCTCGAATAACTTCCGGCATATAAAGACAAGGTTGTACAAAATTATAGTTTGACGAACTGTAAAAAAAATATATGCAAAACTTTGTGCTCTATTACAAACAAGTTTATGTTAAACTACCTTGAGAGCCGAAAATGCAGGGAGTAAATTGTCACTAGTCAATTCGCGTTTTTTTCTTTTTTCGTACTTATTTCTTTTCTTAACGATCACAACTATTTTTTTATAGTTATTTATAAGCATCATAACACTGTATTAGAAAAACATTGTACACCACAATATATTAAATTAGGAAGCTCGATTAGTATCGTAACACTGTAAGGTACCCGAAGTGAAATATCAGCTTTTGCAATTCGGGCGTGAGGTCACGGAGAACCCAATTATCCGCATTTCTACCTCTTCTATGTTCAGGCTGTCCCCTTGGGATTAAAAATACGAGTGAGCTGCTATAATAACTTCTCATCTATTATAGTTTATGATGTGTATTTATAAACATCAATTCATAACAAACGATATACTTACACAATATTATTGTTTAGAGTATTCTGGAGTTACGCTGCTCGTCTTTCTATAATTATAGATTGATTATTGATTATAATCAATAATAACAGTCTTTATAAACAAAATAATTAATAATAAATTTTATTTAAAACTGCGTTAAAAATTTTGGCTTTAGCTAATCAGAACAATTAAAGAATTTAACTCAATATTATTACTTATTTAACAGACTGTGGCCCCAACGCTTCTATTTTGTGTGCTTGAGTTGGATCAGCGTTTATAAGGCTTACAATTAATTATTTAACAGTTACTGTGTGTGTTTAAATTGAGCGTGAAATCTACTCACGCAGACAAACACTACCCGTTTACTTAACAGATAAAAGATTAGTCACCACGTAATCAGGTTACTGGGAAAACAAAACCCTCGAGTTACCCTTTCACGCTGACCTAGCATACATCTCCTTTTGTTAGTCTGATAGGAATTAATGGGTCTCCATCTAGGTCAAAATAGATGCAGATTTAACCATACACAAAATGTACAGTAATTCGGCTTGCATTTTTTACATGACACAATTCGCCTTATGGTAAGACAGTGAGTTTCTAGATAGAGTTTGGCGAAAATGCTGTTAATATCTGTCATAATTATGGAGTTCTCGTTGGAAATGCGCGATGCGTTGTAGCTTATCAAAGAAAAGGAAATATAACGTGGATCATAATAGTTTTATACCTTTTGTATGGTGGATTACGAGTATCTCACCATCAACTTTAACAGTCTACATTTATCCTTAAGTTGCCAAATAACTTATTTTGTAATTTTAAATCGGCTGCCTGTCTGACAATACCTCTTTTGGGAGTAGCTCCCTCTACCTGTTTGAATACAGTTGGCAGATTTCACACGCTATCGTATACAGTAAATCTTATGCAGAACTCTCAGGAATGAAAGTATCCCCAAGATGCTTTCCTTCACCTTTTGGATCAAGAATATAATATTACTTGTTACTTTTAAAAGTCAGAGGTGCGAGTCTTAGATGCACCCGTTTACTTTGAAATTCAGACGCTTTACCACCCTTTGATGTCTGTTAAACAGACAGTCTCACACAAATACGCAAAGGCCACCTGTAAAACGATGCTTTTTGCAACCATCCTATTCTACAAAGCTACAATGTGGATTATCTGTACAAACTTGCAGTAATACTTTAAGTCTAGCATCAACTTCAGTTGCTGTAGTCTCTGAACATCGCCTTTTACCAACTTTAAATTCCACTAAATATTCAGTCTTTTTTAGCTTCATATTAAAGTCGGTAAATATATTTGCTGTGGTTTTTTGCTCGTTCAGCACATAATTATGTATCTACTTTACGAAGAGCAATTTTATATTCTCCACAAAATTTGTCTCTAGTTTTAATACTTTTTAAAGCGGTAAAATATGTTGTTTTTGGTTTTATGATCGGATAGAAGTGTACTTGATACTAGTATACTTATTTTACAAAGAGAAACTTAAAATATTCTACGCAATATTGTGTTTTTATACTTCATTTTTAAGGTGGTATGTTTATTGGCGGTTCAAATTCTTGTGTTATAAACATTGTTGCATATAAGGCTTGGTTGAAAATTACGCAGCGCCATGCAGCCTTTACTGACGTCGACTGACACTTAATAAGAAACCAGCGCGTTTCTTATGTGCGCCGGATAGTGTGACCAGCTTACTACCGAAAGAAATAGACAATAATTTCTAACTCTTATTCAATTTGTTCTTTGATTTTGTAATTAAGCTAAGTGCATCTTAGGGTTATTTGGGAGATATCTATATCGACAAAACCTATATTTCTAATACAGATTTTAATTTATTTTAGTGTGGTGTTATTTCTTTGAGAGCTACTGATAATTTGGATAAAGATGCTCAATATCTTACAAGACTCGAGCTAAACATTAAAGTTTATTCGGACTAATAATTAAATTTAATATAAGACATGCGTCTTAAATATTTAGGTCTGCAGGTTCGATCCCCACACCGCAACAAATTTTTGTGTGATCCACAGGTATTTGTTTTGGACCTGAGTGCTGGTGACACCGAAATGTCTGTCGTAGTTTGGTGGTATTTATTTATTATTATTAATATTAATTTATGTCAATATTTGGTAGCTACACAAACACCTCACGTTTTCATGATTAAACTTGTGCTACTGGTTTTATTATACGTGTTTACATTTAGTTCGTTAGCGTGCCGATTCGCAACGCACTTGCGCTCACAATGCGCATCGTTGTTTGCTAATTACAAATATATTAGAGCCATGATATTTTAATTACGATAAGCAAAACACCTAAGATGAATAGGTTCTTAACACAAATTAATGAATTTTGTTTTCTTTTAAATTTAATGTTGACATTACATGGGTTGTATACGTCATTATCTGTATTTTTTTGATAACATGAAGACCTGTTTTCAGTTTAAACATCGAGTCCTTTTTTCCTATATTCTTTAAAAATATAATGTTAATGAGATTGGATATTCTCGCCAGAGATCGAATATTCTTAAAGGATATAATTTTGTAGTCGAGAATTATCAACTTTATGCTCGTCGGGAAATCCATTGAGGTGTTCAATGTTTCATAAAATGCAATTTGTCCTGGCAATTTCCCGTGCTAGATTGTAAAATGCTGAGAAAAATGACTTGTCATTTTTCTCAGCTTCCATTATAAATACATATTGGGCGAGCCCCACACAAGCGTGGGCCAAAAAAAAACAGAAGGATAAACATTTCACTAACATATTATATTAATGCAATTAAGTATATTACCATAAAATAAACTAAAATTACATTCTCAAAAAATTAAAACAAAAAAATTATAAGAAACTATTGAAGAAATTTTCTGATTCTAAAGTTTTTAATAAAAGGTTTATTTTCTTATTTTAGTTGTGAAATTTTGGAACATAAATCGTGAGAAATGTAATCAAAAGTTCGAAAATTTGATGTGCACACTAAGTTGTAATGAAAATATGTCTTGTGCCTGCTTTTATTTATGTAATTTTTCAGCAGATAAATTGGTGGTGACCAATTTATATACGAACTCTATAATATATAAGACGTGGATTATAAGTATATTACCTACCTTACAGGAAAACGGATTGTCTATCTGTTATCGACGCAGTGTATTTTTGATTACGTCACCGTCTGTTACGGAAACTTAAATGTAAGCTCGTAACATCACAATTATGTCACAGGTACGGTGTTATTATATTTTAAATCTAAGGGCTGTGAATCATGAAGTTCTGAAATAGAATCCCAGGTTAGGCAATCTATCATGTGTAAGTTTTCTTTTCAAAACATATTATTATATTTAACCGGGAAAAAACATATTGTGTCTCTCCTTACCACTTCGAAGATATAGGCGTGAGTTTATGTACATAACTATGTATATTACATCAGAAATGTAGCCGAAAAAATACAAAGAGTTAAAAACTATTGTTATCTTTCAAGGCAATCTTCTGAAATATTGTTTAATACTGCGTGTATTTATTGATTAATTACGCCACCGTAAAATCCCATGACGAGGAAAATAGAATTTTGAGCATGAGGATATTTTATTTATGTCAGTGTAAATTTAGCTTCCGAGCAGCCGGCATAATTGTGTCGACTAGCGAAAGATTAATTATTTTTATTTTACTGACCTCTTTAGTTATTGTTTTTTTTACGCTAATTATAATTAATCCTAAAGTAAATTATAAAAATAGTTTCAAATAAATCGGACTTAAAAATTTCCCACACTTTAACTCGGTCGCATGGTCACCCTACACATAAATGAAGATTTAGCCACCAGCTTCAGATAACCGCCATTCACCGCTTCATTTCGTTAGCGTATAACGTCTCGCGTAAAATGTAATTTATTAAAAACTTTGTAAATAGTGTTAAAGTGAGTTGTAACAATGACGGTGGAGAACCTAAGGTAAGTTAAAGTACTTTATCTAAGATAAGATTACGTGGTAAATAAACAATCAGAATACGTTTCGTTTGTTTTCATGTCGTCGCAATTTAAAGTTTATAAATATCACAGTAGAGTGTTGATATGGTAAATAGTTTTTTTTAAGTTTAAAATGAATTTCATACCGGAAAATATTATATTTAATATTAATTTTAGTATTAAGGAATTTGCTATTATAGCATTGTTTATACTGTTTTAACATCGATGTAATGGCAATTTCTCATTTGTTGAATGATGACGTAAATTAATAAAAGTAAGTTTTCTAGACTGCCTCGGTGGCGTAGTTGTATTACGGTACGGTGGATTTATCTATTCATTATCAACCCAGAGTCAGGAATTTGTGCCCGATATGGCGATAGGCTCGCCCCCTATCACATCGTGGGACGGAACATACAGGGCGAAATGTGGGTGTCCTAGTGGCGCCTCTGCCTACCCCTTCGGGGATAAAGGCGTGAGTTTATCTATGTATGTAAGTTTTCTAGGAAGCATGTTATAAATGTAAAATATCTTAGAAAGCGTGTCATTAAGAAAGTGAGTTTAAACTTTAGTATTAAATCTGCGGAATACATTTAAATGTGGGCCGTTAAAATACATTTCACTTCGTTAAAAGAGCCATTCAATAATGAAGAAACCCATAGAATGCTAATTATTTATCAGAACGCCCTATCAATGAGTCTATAAACGTCGCAATTAGAGAACTTTATATAAGTCATTCGAGCACGAAAGCTTTTCCAAAACCCCAAAATGCGGTTGAACATGGAAAGGAAGTTTCTATTGAAGTTTCCTAGTTTAGTAGTTCATATATAGGAATTAGTGCCGAGGTTTTAGGAATGATTCGAACTGGGCAGTGTACCTACACGTCTAACTTTTCGAAGTTACGTGTGCATTCGTAATTAATGAAGCGCACTTTAACCTTGAAAGAAAAGATTTTGGGGAAAACCTGCATACCTACTTGAGAGAAGATATTCCAATTGTTTTTTAAGTAATGCACGTAATGCAAAATCGGCTTATGTCATTGCGGTGGCCTTAAATGCATATCCTGAAAAAATTGTCAAGCCATAGTATTTCTTTCCTTCTACTGTTTTATCTCGTCCGGTGACAAGGTTAGCGTTTTCATCAACCTTAGCCATTTCACCCAGAATTAAAAGCCAAATTAAACCAATCCAATTTTATTTTATAAGCCATTTTATAAATCATTAATTAAATTTAATTAATTAATACACCCAACAGCCACATACATAATCCTGATCCCACTAAGATCGATTCTTGTGTCGTGGGTACCAGGAACTACTAGAGACTTTTCGGTCCCACAAACACCCAGACCCGAAACAAATACCAGCGGATAACGGATTAACGTACCCTACTGCGCTACTATATCCAATTTTAATAAAATCGAATTGCCCTAATGTAAATGGGATAAAGCCAGATGGAAGAAAAAGTGATTAATTTTATAATCGATTGCTTATGGTGAATATCGGTCAGAACATACCAAATTTAATTCTTGAAAATTTTGTTAAAAACCATAACATAATTTTCAACAACCGCACTGCAAACGCAACCGCAAAATTAGCACATCATTGTTTTTCGTGGTGAATTATACAGCTCTAAATTACTTCGTACGGTAACGTATAATCATTTACGTGTGTTTTGTTTTTATAATGCAACGTGTTTTACTGGGATTGTAATGATAAAAACATTGTATAATAATGATTAATGATGTAACTAAATTTTTCTTTCGTATACTACGTTTTTAACTTCAACAGGTATTGTAGCCGTAATATGAAAATTAGATATAATTTTACAACTTTTTAAGATAGGCCAACTAAAGGTATTTCTTTCGTATAACTCTAGCGGTTTTTGAATCACTCTTCAAGATGTATCTTGACTCACTTGACACGTATCGTTATAATTTGTCCAATTTACGCAACATGTTTATAAACAACAGCCTATAATTTGTTTTAATTTATTAGCTCATCAATTTCTAAAGTTTCATGAAAATTCGTCTAGTAGTTTTAGCGAGAATGAGGAGCAAATATACATCTTCATAAAATTTCACATTTATAATATTAATAATATATGTTTTGTTACGAGTAAGCGACGTCACTAACTCACTGACGTCAGGTAGTTCGTACATGTAGCCCCAGATGATCTAAAGGACATCTCAAGGTCCGATTCCTCTTGACGTAAAAGTCATTTAAATCCGATAGGGTTGCATGACGTCATTCTCGTAGCTCTGTTGTCTCATGCTCACAAAGTTTGTATTAGAAAGTGCTCTAGAAATACATATTGACGCAACTATAGATGTGTTTTGCACAGTATCTTTAGTCATGGATGTACCTTTTGGTCTAATAAAGGAGTTAAACCATTTCCATTAGATCGCTGTGGAAATTTCGGTAGAGGCCTACATTTACTAAAGTACTTCTTATGGTTGAAACTTGCAAATGATCTCAATATAATCATCATAAAAATGGAATAATAAATTGCCAGCAAAAATAATTATTTTATTTGAATAAGATATTTGTAGACCAATGGAAGTGAAAGGAATTTGACTTTTTAATCGCCGCATAAACTAACATCGATTGAATGGAAAAACAAAATCACAGGTTCAATTTAAAAATCTCTATTAGGAGCTGTTAATTTTCCATTCGTATATTGCTATTATGAAATCACTTTATCGTACCAATTTAGAAATAAAAATCATTATTACTAAGTATTGAGTAGCTGTCTTATAAGACCTTCTCCAAAATACATGATCGAATAAGTTGACCTCATATAATATATAGAATCATAAACAAAAAGTTTTATTTGAGAACCGGTTAGCTGTTTCTCCCGTAATAGTCTTACTGTTTTTATTTCTTCTACGTAATGACAAAACTAGTTTTGGATATATTTGTATGGTTGTCCGTTGTATCATTGGGTTTTTAAGATGCGTCATTAGCTAGCCTTACGGATTAATTCAACAGGTTTGCCTGACAGTCAAGCTTGTCGGGCAAAACTGATAATGAATGGGAAGAGTACGGAGGAATATGCCTGCTGATGCTCATGTTTGAAACCGAGTAATAATACAATCAGGAGTATAAGGCGATAGGGTTGATAGCTATTGCATGTGACTTGTTAAACCAAGCTGAAAATGACAATATCTTTTAATGTTTATTATCAGATTTAATAGCTGCAAGTGCATAGTAATATTGACTTATATCATAAAAAATCTCACAATCACAGCGTAAAACTCAATGCAGATGAACTCGCTATTTACACACCTACGATACTCAAGCAATAAGATGATTTCAACAGTGACACAGCAAACTGACTACACACTTTGCCCCTCAAATACTAAATAAATACACCCAACAGTTACATGTACATAGTCCTGACCCCACAATACGATCGAGTCTTGTATCGTAGGTATCAGAAACTACGAGAGGCTTTTCGGTCTCACAAACACCCAGAGCTGAAATAAATACTTGTGGTTCACACGATTATTTAACCCGCTGCACTGCGGGAATAGAAACCGCGGCCTCTAGTTTCACAGCCGGCTTCTAACCCACTGTCCCACGGAGGCTGTCAAATACTACTCGTATATAATATGTACAATCCATAAAACATTGAGCCATAAGAGAGTTAAAATGTCTTAAATATTGTCGTCTCCACTTTGGACAGCTTCGGTGGCACCGTTGGTTAGACACTGGCTGTGAAACGAGAGGCCGCGGGATAGATTCTCACACCGAGACAAATAATTTGTATTACCGAATCACAAGTGAGTAGGTACTTATTTGTTTCGGGTCTGGGTGAGGTAAGACCGAAATATTTCATCAGATAAAATCATCATCATCAACTATATGAAGTATGCTGCATAAATAAACCTCCCTTAGAATAAATTAGCTAAAAAAATAGGCATCCTGTCATACATATTGAAGCTATTTATCTAATGTATCGCAAAGCTTGTTTAAAATTGATACATCTTCCCATAAAATGCATGTTTATAATTAATACAGATAGCTACTGCCACGGGTAATTTACTGGGTGACAGGCGGTGTAGTGGGTAATTGCTTGGACATTACATCAGTCCCGGTTCACGGAGCGGTAAGAGTCATTAGCCACGATCTTGGGTGGTAAGGGCCACTTAGGTACCTGCAGATGTGGAAAGTAGACGAATAGTTGTATAAATTATCTCTTTATTCAGAACTTCGAGTTCAATACTCCTTATTGGTGATGATAACATCATTTCGAAACCAGTAGTTGATCTAAATGTTTCCAAAGAGAAGTGCTTCAATGTTTATAACTTTGTGGGGTGAATTAGGGCCTGGAGACCAATTGTACAGGAATCTCGTGCCCACTGTTGAGTATAATATGGGGTGATATTATTATGTTATAAATCTCACCGGACCAGTTTCATTGTAATTTTAAAGAATTAATCAAGAATAAAGAGGATCCACATATTACGTATAATAAAATATAGCCATTATACAATGCTTGGTAAATGTCGTGCCAATCGTGTGTGGAGGATGCATACTGTAACTTGCGCATTTTCTTAAAATACAAAATAATGTTTCAAAGATAAATCAACTAAGATTTCAACACATTTTTCGATGTTGTTGGTTTATACAAATCCACCCCATACATATGATTCCATACAACAAAGTTGTGTGAGTTGGAACACGATAAAGTACATGCAATTCCGGACCATATATCTCTGCTCCAGGCCAATAAATCCTTCATATTCAGTTATTCATCTAGCTACATGCCGTTCCGCTTCGAAAAGTTACAAAATAGAACAGAACTTTATCAATTACTTGGTGAGGCGACTTCACTTGAATACCATTGAGTTAACTTTGATACACGTATTCCGCTTTACGTCCAACGTGAATACAATATGAAACCCTGACTATTAAACTATTGTTATGAGCAAATCTAAATATAAATTGTAGGTAAAAAGAGAGACAGAGAGAGTGGACTTCTTGTAATTAAAGATGGTGATTGATTATAAATTAATACATCCAACAGTCACATACATATTCCTAATCACACTAAGATCGAGTCTTGTGACGCATCAGAAACAACGAGAGACTTTTCGCTCTCAAAAACATGCAGACCCGAAACAAATACCTCTGGTTCACACAAACAGTCTCCGTGCGAAAATCGAACCCGCGGCCTATCGTTTTACAGCCGACGTCTAACCAACTACGCAAGGGAGGCTGTCAATTAATTACACATATAATGCATTGACTCATAAATTTAGGGTATAAAATAGAATTCACGAAATAAATCTTATTTTAGTGAGATCTGGCTATCCATTATAGAATATTGAAATAATAAACACACAATCTTTCGCGCCTGTAATAGCGGTGTGTTTTAACAAATTAATATATACGATAGGGTCCGCTAGTTTTGCAATTATTGTTGTTAGTCAGTATTGAGGAACATTCTTGTGATTCACACGCGAACATCTTCATGCATCGGTGAGTGTGTACAAGTTATCTTAAATTCGTATTATGTACGCAGCTTCTAAATATGATTAAAATTACTTGATCTTTTTAAACGACAAAATGCCATTCCATTTTCCCCTTTAATGGAATTTTGTTGAAGATTTAGATTACTTGTTTTAGGAATGTTATATTGTGGTTGGGTCGCGTTGCTTAAATAGTAATTTTCTATTATAAAGGTAAAGATGATATTTTTTATGGCTAATGATAAAAACCCATTTATTAAGGTTGAACGTAACTACCAACGTTTTTCAGAATAATATCCAAATATTTATGAATATAAAATTAACAGAAAGCATAATTTTGACTCATTTTACAAAAATCAGGTTATTGTTATATTAAAAGGCTCAGTGAAACTTAAGATGTAAACCGCAATCGCGATCGATTTCTTTTCGGAATTTGAATAGCTATCATTCAAGCGTAAACGCACATTTATTACAGATTAAAAACTCAGAGCCGCCAGATGTTCGCCATTATCGTAAGGTTGATGTCTGAAGGCTTAGTGGAAGGGTGTACGGACTCTGAACCGTGAGATTTTTAATTTGATCCCCACGCATGGGACTGCACTCTATCAGTTTTCCGGTTCCAAATTTTCAAATGAATTACGCAGAACTATAATAATGTATCTGTCATAAGTTTAGCGTAACGATACCCACTGGTGATACTACTTCACAATTTCAGCCAAACCCATCGGAATGGAAAGACCCTTAAATCTTCCAAGCACGAAGATAATAAAGAACATTATGTAACGTTAGCAAGCACTTATTTCGTATTGTACTGAAAGGTAATCCCGAATAAGTCAAGTTTAACTAAAATTTCCTGAAAGCGGCTTGTTAGTAGAAAATATCGTTTCATTCCTATATTTTTGTTCCAGAGTGCCGGCAGACAGCCATGAGGACGTGAATATGACTACACACTCGACGGTCACTCTTGACAGAAAGGGGGCCGACGAGCCGCCAGACTATGATCCGTTCGAGCACCGGAATATTGCGCATCCCACCTCGTAAGTTGATGCTGGTAACTTGAAACCTATAGGTGCTTTTATTACATTGAGGAGGTGGGTGTAATGCATATCAAACCATTGACATTTTTGAACCGAAAATATCTTTATCGGATATTACGTAAAAATTGTGAAATAAAATTAAATGAATTATTTTCATTACAACATACACAAATGTTACAGTATTTGTTGTTTAATTAAAGTCATAGGTTTTTTTTATTATTAATTTACAATTATCTTAATAAGACTGACCAAATGGCACCCATATAATAACCTATAGTATGTTATCAGTGAAACCTTTATAAAATTATTTTAAGTTGTAATATTTTTAAAGATTAATATTCCTCAGTTAGCAGGCAATCATTTTGAATCCTTTTTGGTGTTTAAAACAAATGCAAATGAAGCGTAACAAAATGTACTTTAAAGATTGCAAATAAATTATTTTAAAGTATGAAAACATTTTCTTGTGAATGGGCCGTCAGAAATGGCAATGGCGCGAGAAACATGTTAAGGATGAAAGAGCAAATTTCTTAATTAAATTTTAATTGCTTTACGCTCATTAGTTATTCCAATACGTGCCTAAATTTATAATATTTGCCAATTCTATATCTATCTATCTATATCAGCCCATATACGTCCCACTGCAGGGCACGGGCCTACTCTACAATCGAGAGAATCGATTGAGAGTGGTTAGGCCATATAGTCCACCACGCTGGCCTAGTGCGGGTTGGCGGACTTACATACCGTAGAAATTCTTTAAAATCGCTACGGTATGCAGGTTTCCTCACGATGTTTTCCTTCACCGTTAAAGTGCGTGGTGATTGACTATCAATACACACGTAACTCCGAAAAGTCAGAGGTGTACCCTGGGATTTGAACCCGCGACCACAGTGAACATGTAGGCAGCCGCGTCTGGTCCGTTTACCAACAGGCCACCACGCACTTATGCCAATTTGCCAATTAGTTAAAATCTAAAACGGGATTATTTTAAATACAATTTTACATGAGACAATACAAATATAAATTATTAAAAAGTATTTATAACCAATAAAGATGTTCCATTTGAAATGAGTTTTTCATGAAGCGGGTCCCATGGTGGAAATTTTAATAGAATAGACTTAATCGCCAACTCGCACAAAGCCGGCGTGGTGGACTATATGGCCTAACCCCTCTCAATCGTACTCTCAATTTTAGAGGTGGCTCGTGCTTGCAATGGGGCGTAAGCTGTACCAGTAATAAGCTGATACCAGTACAGTCATAATCAACCAGAGAGCTACAATCGTACATATTATAGGAAATCTCGTCAAATTAAACATTAAATTTGTGTTCTGTTTCGAATATAGCCAGTATATATATTACGTATATGTATATTTATATCTATTTTAAAGAGGGTCGTCTAAATTATGTTAACATTTATTTTACCAGGCCTTTGGGTGCGTTCTTCCATCTGCTCAAATCATCACTCGGTTCAGGGTTCCTGGCGATGCCAGCTGCATTTAAAAATACTGGACTTATACCAGGATGTATAGGAACTGCTCTAGTGGCGGTAATAGCTACACATTGTGTTCACATATTGGTGAGTAAATTGCTTTCTTCATCCATGCTTTACTGGTATTTTTTTATTTTTTTTATTCAGTAATATTTAAGGGACTCTTATACTAATAGGAAATGCATGGCAGTCCTATCGTACCTTATAAATAAATATCTACACAACAAATTAAGAGAATTACAAAAAAAAATACAAGCAAAACACAAATCTTACATTTGAAATAAATTATTATAAATACACCCAACGGTCCCAGACATCGTCCTGATCCCACACTAAGAACGAGTCTTGTGTCGTACGTTTTTTATTATTGTTTTTTATTCTGGCACGGTACAGTGACTGCATTGCACCTGGTGGTAAGTGCTAATGCCGTCCAGACAGAGTATCGAACGGCATGTGAAATGGCAACTTAGAACACAACAGTGCATTTACACTGCTGTTTGGCGGGAGAAATAGACATTGCGGTGGTACCTACCCAGGCGGCCCCTCACATATGAGAGACCTTCAATCAGTATCTTTATCTCAGCTAAATGCCCTTTCCCTTATCTATCCACCCTAATTTAATTTACGCAGTCGCTCGTTAACTTTAAGCATGTCGTAGATCTGGATTATGGTTACATGACCTGCTGACTTGACGCCGCTCCTATCGAGAATTACTTATCAATGCTGACATGAGCTAGTTATATTACTATTACTGCCTCGTCTGCCTCGGTGGCGCAGTTGTACTAAGGTATAATTGGAAAGCTGAGGTCTCGGGTTCGAGTCGGGAGTTCGTATTTTTCTGTTCATTATCAGCCCAAAGTCAGGAATTTGTGCCCGATATGGCGATAGGCTCGCCCCCTATCACATCATAGGACGGAAAATACAAGGCGAAACGTGGGTGTCCAGGTTGCACCTCTGCCTACACACCTTCTGGGAAAAAGGCGTGAGTTTATGTGTGTATGTTACTATTACTAACTACGTAATAGATGTACAGTTTATTCACATTACAGAAAAAGATTATTTGCATGAAAATTTTAGCTCTGATCATGAATTTATTAAAAATAATTGTAAAGTTGAAAGTGCTCGACGCTCTCGCAGAGATCCCAATGCATTTGAAGTGTAAACTCGCGATCTTGTTTACGGTCAGTAATTAATTTTCATTTGAATTTATTTATTTCGCCGACGACTAATTAAAGTTTGTTAATAAAATGAAGTAAATGGAAAACATTTATTTTAATGTTTTTATAAATTGGATGTAAAGTTTACTTCTATAAGTCAGTCTTGGTATTATCGGGTGCAATCCTTAATTTGCGCGAGAAGTGGTGTATTTTTGGTATTATAAGCCATGTACTTCCCACTGCAGGGCACAGGCCTACTCTACAATCGAGAGTACGATTGAGAGTGGTTAGGCCATATAGTCCACTTCCTGACTCCGGGCTGATAATGAATAAGAAAATCTTATAACTACCTATCCACCTACAAATTCATGTTTTATAAATTAAATGCTCATATGCAGCGAATTTACGTAAAAGTCACTTATATTCGTCGGTACGTATCCAAGCAGCGTATGACATAAATGATATCAAGGCATTGTAATGGAAACGTTGCGGGAATAATTCGTAAAGGGTTATTCGAGAAAGGGCTAAATAGGGACGTGGTGTCTGGCGGTAGACCCACAAAAATATCTAGGGAGCGTTGTTTTAATTGTGAAACATCTGAAATATCCTACTGTAATTAGATAAAAGTAGGTGCAAGCATATTTTTTTCGGGACGATATCCAAAAGAAATAAATAAATAAAACAAACCTAGCCATCCTGTGACTTAAGATGTTGAGTCTCATTATGTCCAGTATTTACTCTGGCTACGATCTTTTTCAAACCGGGAGAAATAGCCATTTCTACACAATAAACTTCAACTGCAACATATACGGTCTATTGCTCAGGGCTGTCACAATCCACAAAGCTTTATGGATAAGCAAGATTTCATTTCACGTGCATTTACCCTAATATCTGGAGTAGGGTTGTACGTGCCGAGAATATCAGGATATATGAGTTACTTACAAATACACTAATACAGATTTTATTTGTATCGCATTTATTGCATGAAGTAATAATGACGTGTCAGAATTTTTATTACTTTTGCCCCTGCCTGTCGTAAGAGGCAGCCTAAAGCGGTCATAGGAGTCGCTAGGCACATTGTTGGGGCCGTACGCTTTCACGTACGAGTATAACGACTCTAAGATGTGCGATAGATCCTCGTGTCTGTCATGGACGCCCACAACACCTTAAACGGGAGTCCTAAAACAGTCGTAAGGGGGGATCATCTGGGTCCCCTATAATGGAAGGACCAGCATTGATTTCGTGCGGGGCGGTTACGCAGACGTAAATCGAGGCTCTCTTCGCCCTGGTATGTCCGGTGCTGCCCACAATGCGTGTGACGGTCATCGAGGGGTTTTTTATTCAGTATGCTGGCGTAGGTACTGTTAGGGACCTAGCTCGGTCACAACATCCGCATTGTGTCGGGTTGGAAGGCCAGTGACACTGGCATGCTCCTTTCGGCCTCCTCCAAGGTACCGAAAGGGGAGCTTAATAGCTTTTCCTCTTGAACAAAAAACCTACTAGAATACCAGTTCTCTCATTCTCTCTGTCTTTTTTCTCCATTTATTTTTATAACAGAATAGTAACTAATAGTCTGATGATAGAATAATGGATTAACTTAACACAAAATACAAAATTAAACAAACCACAATCACACTAATACCCCACATATAAAGCTCGTAATTTCTACAGTAGAAGGCATTTTTATGTTCTTCAATTTCTATTATTATCTTTTTTTACCACATTACCTAATTTGGAATAAATCTTCAAAATTATATATGGATCTACCTGGAGAATACTGCACTTCACGTCCAAATAAGCACTTAGCCGTTCCATAACTCGAAATAAATATTTGCAGTATTCACAAATACCTCGGCGAAGTGAGCGAATTGCGGTTCTGTGGTTTCCCAACAGTCTTCGCGCTTTACGAGCAGTTATTTTTAAAATTATTATTGATTAGTCTGCTGTCAACCCTGGTGTCAACATATTGTGATGCTGACTATACCATGAACGTTTTATTGAACAAAACAAATTAGTGTTGAGCTCACTGAATTCTCAATAGAGATTTCGGTATTGTCAATAAATTATAAATGCTTAAAATGCTTTGCTTCTGTTAAAGGGTAAATGATTTTATCAACTAAGGTTTTCGTCTTCTTCAATTCAAAAAGATTTAAAAGCAAACAAAGGATCTAATTCGTTAGTACATAATGACATGAACTGCAGCTTGATATATCTCGCTGTAATTTTAAATGAAAATATTGATGCATTCTGGTAAACACACCTGCATACCATAACGATACGAATTTCTACGGTATGCAAAAGTCCGCCAACCCACTCTAGGCCAGCGTGGTGGACTATACGGCCTAACCCCTCTCAATCGTACTCTCGATTGTAGGGGAGCCCTGTGCTCTGCAGTGGGAAGTGTTTGGGCTGATACAGATATCTGTCTATATAGACAGATCTTATTAAAGCAAGCAGAAATATAAAAGGTGGTAACTGAAATAACCAATAATAAATTGTTTTTTATCGTGGTTTCAGGTGACGACATCCAGAGAAGTTTGCAAAGAAGCTAGAATGGCTTCCATGAGCTACACAGATACCTGCGAATGGGTCTTCAAATTAGGACCTAAGAAATTAAAACAATACTCAACAAAAGTCAGGTAAGAATATCCACGGTCTGTGTGGTAGAAGCCTCACTGTGTCCAATTTTGGCTATAATATAATTACGATACAACAGCTTTGTTATGTTTAGTGCGGAAGATTACTAGTGATCAAATAATCCCTAACAGATCCTCGCTAGTTTTCTGCTATCATCACCTTCATGTGTAGTGTCAGAATTGTACTCCTGAGCATAAAACTCCTCCGAGGATTTCCACAGTGACCTTATAAGAGTGGCTATCATAAAAATAAACCATTAACCAAACTAACGGTCTTCTGTTTGCACACTTAAATGGTCAAGTCAATTTAATTAAATGAATAAGTGGGTCTTAATTGTTATGGATGGCTTTTATTGTTTATTGACGTTTAAGTATTCGGGCAGTTTTTTTTTTTCATAGCTTATTTGGTTCTTTGAACAAAAGTTGTACTTTGATAAGTATTTTCAAAAGTCATGAATGTATAATGTATGGTCTAGCAGTAACTAACGATTCAAAAGATCTTGTGAAAGACTATTTGAAAAAAGTCAATTTTTTATTTTATTTTATTCATTACAAAAGTTACATATACTTTGGCTTTATATTTTAAATTTATATTTGACTGACAGCTTCGTATCAAATGTTTTTACATCTTTTAGGCTTTTTTAACTTTACGTCATTCTTTCGCGATTGAAGATTTATCTTAATCCATTTATCCTCTGTTTTGTAGCCCGTTTAAAATACGCAATTAAAATTTCGCATACAGCTATTCACATATATCGACAGCTTCCGTGGCACAGTTGGTTGGATGCCGTCTGTGAAACGAGAGGCCGCAAGGTCTATACCCGTATCGAGACAAATATTTGTGTGATCCACAAATAATTGTTTCGAGTCTGGGAGTTTGTGAGACAGAAAAGTCTCTCGTAGTGTCTGATACCCGCGAAACAAGACTTCTTAGAGCCGGTTCAGTACTATGTATGTGACGGTTGGATGTATTTATTCATTTCTTTTCAGATATTTCGTTGATTCAACCATGGCTGGAGTGTGTCTCGGAGGAACAAGTGTCTACGTAGTCATGATTGCTTCTACTCTTAAAGATGTAAGTATATTATTTTTTATTATACATTTAGCTGAGTTCTCGGGTTCGATTTCCGAGTCAGGAAAAGTGATATTGGATTTTTCTATTCATTATCAGCCCGGAGTCAGGAATTTGTGCCCGTTATGGCGATAGGCTCGCCCCATATGACATTATGGGACATACAAGGCGAAATGTGGGTGTCCTGGTAGCACCTCTGCCTACCCTTTCTGGGATAAAGGCGTGAGTTTATGTATGTGTATTGAAGTCATTAACATAACTAAGAAACTGCCAATATTATTTTCAATGAGAGGATTTCTTCTAGCATGCAATATGAAAATGTAAATAACAAAACAAAATATCTACAATCAGTTTAAAGGCTGAAACTAAGCAACAGCTGAATAAAAGTATTATTTCTTTCAGGTCTTCTAATTTCGGTGCCTTTAAAAGGCCTATAATAAGTTTACAAGATCCCTTTTAAAATTCAGAAAGTTGAAAATTCAGATTACTGTTATCAATTTGGGACGCTGCAACAATTCAAGTTTTTTAGTAAAAACTTGCACGATTTTAAGTTTTATTTTTCATTTCTTATGTCTATGCTGCGTAATGGAAAAAATATTGATTTGTCCATAATGGAAGGTTCTTTCTTCAAAATGAATTCTTCATTCTGGTGTATGTTTAACGTTTAAAAAACATAACTGTGCAACGTTTCAATATAAATTTATCGACATTTTATTTTGTTTTGATAGTTAAGTTGATTACTAATTAATAAAAACACCCAAACAAACTCTTAAAATGTATCATTAAATATCAATTTAATACACATTTTATTACTTTTGTTCCAAACAAAACAGAGGCCTGTCTAGCCAAATAATATTTTATAAACTTCAATTTAATTCACATATTGTGTATTTGCTCAGCGCACGCTTGGCTGGAAAAACGAATTTCATTCATTTTGTGATGTTTGCAAACCTTAACCAAATAACATCTCAATGCCATGTACAAGTATAATATTTAGTTAGTCAATTGACTGCTTCTGTGATGCACAAGATGAAAACCAGTTTCGAAAAAACCACAGAATCTATACCCGATAAAATTATTTATGATATAGGTATCCATACGCATTTGATTCTGATCTGAGGTTTTAAAACGGATAATTTTCTATCCTGACGTACAACACGTGGCGCAGTTGGTTAGACGCCGGCTGTGAAACGTGAGGCCGCGAGTTCGGTCCCGCACCGAAACAAATATTTGTCGGATCTAAGTGTTTATAAGACCGAAATTCTCTCGTAGTTTCTGATACCCACGACATAAGAATAGATCTTAGTGTGGGATCAGGACTATGAATGTGACTGTTGGATGTATTTATTTATTTTAATGTGATCGGTACTATATTTGTGACTGTTGTAAGTATTAATTCGCTTTCATTTATTCCAGATCCTGGACCATTTAGTCCCAGATTACAAGCTATCCGTGGAAGCCTACTGCGGTATATTGCTCGTACCACTAATACTGATAACTCAGATGCGATACCTCAAGTTGCTAGTGCCATTCTCAATATTCGCCAACGCGTGCCTAATACTAGCTTTCAGCATAACCTGCTTCTATACGTTTCAAGACATACCGTGGCCCAATGAAGCTGAATTAATTACTGGAGTTACAAAATGGCCTTTGTTTTTGAGGTAATTTGTAATATACTTTGTAATATACCAACTAATAGACCTAAAGGAAGAATTGTTGCCTGGCATGGCTTCTTTTTTATTGCCAATAATGGCGAGACGAGCATGTCATAAGCGATACGACCGGCCATGGACAGTAGCAAAACCAAACAACACCATGAATCGATGCAATGCTTGGCATTCCTCTGCACTCGCCATCCTGAGACATAACATGCTATGTCTCATTATGTCCATTAGTTACTCTGACTACAATGTCCTTCAAACCGGAATATAACAACGCATTTACACTATTTTACTATTTACGTATACAAGGAATCTAATCTGTCAATAGTACATATCTGCTTCGCTGCCACTAAAACTTTAAAGCAATTTATTTAAACAAACGAATTAAACAAAAAATTTAGAAATCATCCAAAAGGGAATGCAAAAATACTGTTTACATTTACAAATAATCAGGGTGGAATAACATTGGATATACAGCGAAATGGAACATTCAGTGATTCAGTAGGAGAGATTTATTGGACTAGAACGTAATGTACGACATTACATACATAATTAAATAGAACCAATACATTATGTTTGCCGCAATCATTGAGAAAATACAAGCGTTGTATTATAAAAGCTACTAATCCCATTCTTAACCACAATAGGTGTAGACTAATTATTATTCGTTCTATTTGCAATAACGAGTTTCGTTAACGAGATATTAAATATCCTAATTTACAATTTCTTAAGCCATCAATTTTGATAAATGTTCCAAATTTTATTATTGCGTTGAATGGCGAGACGAGCATATCGTTAGCTTGATAGTAGACGATACAACCGCTCATGGACAGCAGCAAAACCAAACATCATGAATCACAAGCAATGCTTGGCATTACACTGCGCTCGCCATCTTGAGACATAAGATGTTATGTCTCAATATGTCCAGTAGTTACTTTGGCTACAATGACCTTCAAACTGGAATACAACAGCGCATTTGCACTACTGTTTGTCTTTTAGTCTCACAAACAAGGATTTTTAAATATAAAAGGTCCGGCAAACGAGCAAACCAAGCAATCAAACGAAGATTCCGTTTTCCCTTTTTTGAAAGAATACCGAAAAACCAACTATAATATTAACAAACCAAGCAACGAACGACCATTATCATCTTATTTAGTATCAAAACTAGGAGAATGAAGACAGAAAATACTTATCCTTTCTGATGAGAAGATTATACAGATATTACGAAAACGTGATGTCAGACTAATCTAGATAACATCTGTCTAGCCGCGTTTTTGTCATGTATTACCTATGTTTTATACATGAAACTGGAAATTCTTTTTTACCAATTGAGATTCGGTTTACATGTTCGCACAGCCTGAAACTGCTGAATAATTTAGGCACAATACATCAATATTAATAGAGATTTATGTGAGATATTTTTAGTATTACGTATCTTTTTTTTCTTTGGTTGTTAATATATAATAATAAATACACTAATCACACACAAATTTTTAATCCAACATAATTACATATGGATAGAAGAAAGAAAGAAAAACTGTTTATTTGTCACTAGCGAACAAAACAACGTAGATATACAGATGTAAAATAAAACATTTAAAGAAATACAAATTTAAAAAAAGAAGGAAGAATTTTGCACGTCGGGGCTGTGACTAGTAAATATGTCTAGAGTATCGAATGCTATGAAAAACTTCCATGTTAACAAAACCTGACAAAATACATCACACAAACACTTGAACATTAAAAAAATCGTGACACCACATAGAATGGACATATTTTCAAGAATTTCTTTCATATGTGAATTTCGCCAACTCAGAATAGGCCAGTGGGGTAGACTATCACTAAAGCCCACTCAATTAACCCGTTAACATCTGCAACACAAAAGACCCTAGAGATGCGTTGCCAGCCTTTAAGGTGGGAATACCCTCGTTTTTTGAAGGTAGCCAGGTCGTATTCGTCTTTTTTTATACTTATTGTAGAGGTGGCCCGGCCTTAATACATAACCGTCCAATATTGAGCATGTAATTCTTATACAAAAGTTCAATTGAAAACGTTTAGAGCCAGCTACGCTGGCTAGACAAATATTACTAATATAAATATTACTAACTAATAATATTATTTCTTCCAGCACAGCGATATTCGCGATGGAAGGCATAAACGTAGTGATGCCAATAGAGAATGAAATGGCCAAACCAAAGTACTTCCTCGGTTGTCCCGGAGTGTTAAACAGCACCATGGTTTTTGTTGCTATTATATACGGGGTTGTTGGACTATTCGGCTATTTGAAGTATGGAAATGCAGTGGAGGGCAGTGTTATGATAAATTTACCTCAAGGAGAACCGTGAGTATATTTTTAAGTATTTTATTGTTAAATAATATAAATAAATACACCCAACAGTCACATTCATAGTCCTGATCAAATACTTACTTAATTACTGGTTCATAAAAATATTTGTCTCGGTGCGGGGATCGAACCCAAGGCGTCTTGTTTCACAGCCGGCGTCTAACCGGCGCAGACAAATACTTTTGTGACATGCCACAAAATAAAGCAATGACTTCTAGTAAATATAAGAAATGTATTTACGGTGTAAATTAGAATTCTGTTCTTTTTATGGATATTTCGTGAATTGCCATTTTGATGAAATTTGTTTCATACTATATCCCATCAAATGGCAAACAAACAGTGAAGTCAATTATGGCAGATTCTGGGCTCAATTCTCTGGATAAGCAATCTGCTTTCACTTTATGTAATCTATAAACAGTACTAAAACTTTATAAAACTTAACAACCGTTTATTACCATGCTTAAGAAAGGAAACGCTGATATTTAAGATAATAAATACTATAAAATTAATGACCATTAAACGGTTTTCGAGAAAGATTTTCCACCTTCCTATTTAAATGCGTAATTAGAATAAGAAGTTACGAAGGTTAAACCGCTAAGGTAAAACGCCTTTAATGTCTTAATAAATAGATGAATGCTATTAATAATTTACTGATGCTCGACGGCTAAATTTGGTATATCAAACAAACGCGACTGATTGTTAAAGTTTACGATTTCACGTAGCAATAACTTTTGAATTAATTTACTAAAGATTTTCAAGTCTCTCTTGAGAATGCTTTTAATAAATCAAATTAACGCTAAGCTGTGCATTTTATTTTAAAGTTTGTTTAAACAATTTTAATTTATGTCTATCTATATAAGGGATAAAAAAATAGGATTTTGAGATCGTGGATATCTCTTTATCTTTATGTAGCCACACTGAGTCACATTTTTAACTTAATCTTGACTCCCCTAAGAATGAATCGGATCTAGCAGTGCAATATTACCCATACTCCCATAGGAAAATGCATAAGTCTTTATGGATAAACCAATGGAAAATATGTTTAACTTTCTAATAGACTAGACGGTAAAGAAATTATTAAGCGCCTTGATGGTAATTGGTATCTTTAGTCCACCCAAATTTGCTTAGACAAAGCCAGGAAGTAGACTTTTAATTAATTTTTCTTTTAAATTGTACCCTTTATTTCCAGATTAGCGCTCACAGCCAAGGTGCTGGTAGGCATAGCAGTTTTCTTCACATACTGTCTTCAAATGTATGCCCCCATGGACATCATATGGACTAGGTTAAAAGCAAACGTCGCCAAGAACTACCACAATATTAGCCAAATTGGAATGAGGACTATTAGTGTTGTTTTGACTGGTAAGTAATTATTTTACATTATGCATTACTAAAAGTAGAAATGTAGGTAATGTTCTCAGTCCTATTTAACGCAGTCGGTCATTGGGTGCAAATAAAGAACCGCATAAGAAAGCGCTTAGCCCGTACGTAGTTTTTAAATTCAAACATTATTGATTACTATATCAAGTGTTTTCTTTTATGCTTAATACTTAGTGCAGTCAATATGAAGACATTCAGTCCATTCCAGGATACTGAGAAGTAACCTTAACATCTCACCTCTCGTTAAAACAAGACCTATAGTTTAATGTGTGAGAACTTCTATGCCCAGCAAGAATATACCTTGCTGTTAAATTACCGAAAATCTACCTAATACACTGGTCCCAAAAAGGCTTCACATTGACATAATACTTGAAAAAAGACGAATTAACTATTGATATTTTCATTTCAGTTGTGCTCGCTGCTGCAGTGCCAGATTTAAAACTCCTGATAGACTTGGTCGGAGCCATATTCTTCTCCACGCTGGGCCTGCTCATCCCAGTTGTGGTTGAGACAGTCCACAAGTGGCATAGGGGGCTAGGACCCTACGCTATCGTACTGTGGAAGAACTTAGTGCTGTTATTATTTTATTTGATAGTGTTGATAGCTGGCTGTTATTCTTCAATTGGTGAAATTGTTGCCAAATATAATGAAAAATAAGATGTTTTGTTTGTTTTTTGCTTGCTTTCATTTTGGCTAAAGTGTATACCGGATATTAAGATACTATTAATATGTAATGCTTTCGATCTCAGTTTATTGTATAGTAAAATTTACATATGAATAAACAAAATGAAGCATTAAATTAACTTATTTTTTAAAGTTTCTAGATTATACAAACCTCCCTGTTCTGGTGGCGTAATCACAATTCTGTAAGCGTAATCACATGGACATTCTTTGGCACCAGTGGTCTTTTTGAACTAAGTAACTCCTCCACTCCTTTGAAAATAGACGTATAATTTTTACTATCAAGCACCTTTCATCTTAATTTGAATCAAATCAAAAACACTCAACCACAACAACGTTCTACTTACACAGAAACCCAATAACATTTTAAGTCTTTTTCACAAATCATAAATTCAAAAGAAGTATGTACTAAAATGTTCACATTTCACCCTAAGGGTTTCCTTATACCAGTTTTACTAAGGTATGGCATTGCGCGAACATAACTTTTATCTTTACGAGAACCCTAATAAACTAGGAATATAATAGAAGTAATAGTATGCCTGGACACGTTTTCCTACCCCAACTGCTAAACAGAAAAGTTCAATGTTATGTACTCAATTTTAGTACCTACGTTAACGGTGAAGGAAACATGGACGCCATAAAGGTCTTCGCCAGATTTTTTGGGCCCATAAAGTTCACCCACCCGCTCGTAGACACCTACTGCCTAAACCCTCTCAATCGATCTCTTCATTAAGAATGAGTCCCATGCACAGCATTAAGCTTATATGGGCCGAGATCAGAGATGTTATTATCTATAATGCTTAAGTACCTAGGTAAACTTCATCTTTATATTTAGCATAATATATTAATGTGGTCCCGTGCCCTGCAGTTGGACGTACACTAGGTGATACGGATTGATGTAGTCACTTTACTTAATTTGATAATAGTTCCAAAGCAATGCTTGGCATTTGACTGCGCTCGCCATCCTAAGACATAAGGTGTTAAGTCTCATTATGTCCAGTAGTTACTCTGGCTTAAAGACCTTTGAAATGATTTCTGATTCTAGTGGCTTAGCCACTATGCACCCAATGTATTCGTGCACTTACGTTGATTATTACCCTGGCAGGTAGTTTAGTGTCAGATTTTCCAGCCATTCACATAGTTTATGACCTGGCATAACGTCAGCTCCTATTGCAATTTCCAAGATTTACTTCAAATTCTGTCGAACTTTAAAAATATTTTTTCCAGCCAGCATTAATACGAAATTACATGAAAGATACATAAATGAGCTTTTTATATCCCTGTATACCTCACATTCTCTTATAAACAATTCAAGCGAAAATAATATTTTAAAGTGCATTTTATACCCTCTGGTAACTAAATAAGAAAATAGCAGTCGTATTATTCTGATTAGGTTGAACAAAGCAAAGATATTATACAAGATAGTACAGAAATAAATGTGAGATCGTTACGTATAATGGGGTCTGCTTCCATACACAAGAAAGCGCTGTATTTTAAGACCATGATTATATTGAGACTTGAGATAGTCTTGCGACCATAACTTTTTGATATTTTATTTATATTTCAATAGTTTGGTGACTTGCGTTATTATTTATACCAGTATTTTTGTCTCTAATGTCACACGAAACCTCTTCCACATTACGTCAGCAGACTTAAGCCTGCGGCAATTCCCAAAACATTACATAGTCTACCTGTATCTAGCTTATTACTTACATCCATATATAAACGAAACTCACATAGGTACATAACTGCCATGACTGTATCTTAAAGAAGTTAACTTTATAGTTTTTGATCGTCAAAAACCAATATCGCTTGATCCAATTTCATCATTCTTCTCTGTATTGTACTGTATCGGCCCATATGTCCCACTACAGGGTAAGGGCCTCCCTCTGCAATTGAGGGTACGATTGAGAGGCGTTAGGCCATATAGTCCACCACGCTGGCCTAGTGCGGGTTGGCGGACATTACATACTGTAGAAATTCTTACAAATCGCTATGGTATGCAGGTTTCCTTACGATGTTTTCTTCACCGTTATAGTGCGTGGTGATTGACTATCAATACACACATAACTCCGAAAAGTCAGAGGTGTGCCCTGGGATTTGAGCCCGCGACCACCGTGAACATGTTAGCAGCCGCATCTGGTCCGTTACCAACAGGCAACCACGCTCTTCAATTATTTCAATATCCTCATACATCTCAAAATTACAATACATAAAATAAGAAAATGTCTTCCCTAATTAAAAAAAATATTTACGCTTTCAGTCCTAGGAAAATGTGTTTCCAATTATCGAGGATTACTGAATTAATTGGGTGGAAATGTAATTATTGCTACTAGGGCAGTTACTGTGTCCAATTTGGGTCAATGACTTCGCACGTACCGTTTCATATAAAACCGTAAAAAAGTTAAGCCTTAAAATGTCTAGAAATTGGAACGCAATTTTTTTTTATCGATATTTCCCTGAGTGTACTTTAAATAATTTCTTATTTGAGGTAGAGAATTCGAGAGAACTAATAAACCTACTTTCTTACTTTTCAAAATGGCTACACTGCTTTGATATTGCCCGGGAAATACATTTTCTTCCACACAATTTTGACAGTATAATTAAAACTACGAAAGAAAAGTAGATACCAAGCAAATACAATTGAATCTAGTCAATCTTCTAACAATAAATATTGAACTGTTGCAAAACCGATCGGTCCTACATAAGAAGACCTGGCGAAACAAACTCGGCGGGCTTACTTTACTACTGGATATTACGCGGCGCGACCCATCAAGCAATTAATGAAAGATCAGAAATGATTTTGTCACAAATTTATTGTTCCATTTAGAGTTACATTTTTCAACAATGTTGTATACAGTATAATTAAGTATTTTAACATAAAGTACATACTGTTAACTTTCAGTGTTAAAGCAAATCTAGAATGAAAAAAAAGGAAGATCAGACTATCCTCATAAACTTAATTGAATTTAAATCCATATTTGTAGTATGAATGCACGCAACATTTTTGTATAGTGTTAACATGCGTTGACGCGCGCTGACAACAGCCGAGCGCTAGCGCAGTGTTCAACGCGCGATTTATTAAAACGCACGTTTACATGTGTACGGCCTAAATAAAACGTATGTATTTTTAAACGCGCGTTAAGCGCTTGTCATGTGAACTTGCCCTCACTAAAAAAAAATTAAAATGTCATTTGTATTATTAAAAGCAACAATATGTACTTTAACAGCAATTTTCAATTCCAAAAAAGCGAATTTATTTATTACAAATTTTATTTACAAGGTGTGTCATTAACATTAAAGCTACTTAACAAAATAATGTTTTTGTGATAAATATACCAAAATTAATGATAGTATAATTTGATTTGTGGTTTCAAACAATAAATATCAATCTTAGATATTCCTTACATACAATGGAAAAACATTTGTGGCACTTTGTTTAATTTATATTAATTAATTTAATTTCCAAATTGCTAACATTAATTGATGTGTAAATATATTCAGCTTAGTAGACATTGGTCGCAGATATAGACAAAAACTACAAGGAAACAATTTAAACGGGGAATATATGAAACAATACCACATTTCAAAGTTTATTTTGGAACACAAATAGAGTTAAATTATATTTCTTCGTTTCAGGAATGTAATTTTATTAGCATGTAAAACGTTTCTACAGAACAGAAAATATCATAATTTTTATGAGGTAATTTTTTAAAGTAACAGATGCAGCTTAACTCAGCGATTCTTTAATCAGTTTATGAAACAACAAAAACCTTCATAGTAATAAAAAAGAAACTTAAAAATGTAGTATTGTTTCTAATACAAAATACAGAGCAACCTTAATTATAACAAGTATAATAATATAATCTCTTTGCTACACTTGTTTATATGACTAGATACAATTTTTAATTTTACTGTTGCAATATTTGACAGCCTCCGTGGCGCAGTTGGTTAGACGCCGGCTGTGAAATGAGAGGCCGCGGGTTCGATCCCCGCACCGAGACAAATGTTTGTGTGAACCACAAGTATTTGTTTCGGGTCTGGGTGTTTGTGAGACCGAAAAGTCTCTCGTAGTTCCTGATACCCACAACACAAGACTCGATCTTAGTATGGGGTCAGGACTATGTATGTGACTGTTGGGTGTATTTATTTTATTTTTATTTTATATGCTCATGTTTGGTGTATGTTCCAAAACATAACTTATAGAAATATTTTAATAAAGATTCCATTTTAACCGTAAGCCGTATGTCCTTACCAAATTAATAATATTTTGAATTTTACATAGCGTAGCCAAACGGAGCAATAACAATTGAAGTAACAATAAATAAATTGAATTTTCATTGAAATCTACTTTAATAAGTAAAGATTAGAAAAAAAAAAGGAACTTCGTTCCAAAACTGGACTCCATTCTTTTAATCATGCTACAGTCGATACGGTCTTTCTTGCAAATATAAAATAAATAGTTATTCAATCATTTTATAATTTCAATATTCTAAGAAATCGAAATGTTACAAAACTCTATGACCATTTGTATTACCTTTACATTATTTCAAAAAATGAATACTTTAAATGATTTTACTAGCCAATAAAGCATGCAAGAATTGTTTTCATCTCTAATGTAAACAGTACTGAAGCATGCATTACTTTATATTAAAATTCAATGTTTATCATGTGAAAATATTTCTAACGCGTCATTTCTTATATTACACATATTTAAGTAGCTGCCATAGTCGCTTAATTATTATTTAATTAATAATCTTTGCAATAATAACAACATTGGTTATAAGGAACTACTTAAAATATATTTTAAGATTTATAAAGCAAAAAATATCGGTATCGCGAATGTTCAGATTTTAAACCTACAAATGTAACTTAAATAAAAGCAAACACATATTAAATGTGATATGTATTTTTAATAAAGCCATTATTGCTAAAATAAATATAATAATGAATTTGAATGTTTCATTCACTAACAAATCACATGTTCCCACTTTTATTGAATAATGAACCCTTTTACTGTAGCTTTAAGAAGTAAAATATTTTACATTCTAACTATTTAAAAAATAATCATAAAATCCTATGGTCTCTTCTCACCTTCGTGTTCTATCTGGATTATTTTTTTCTATGTTTAAGCAAGACTGCGTAGTCACTATAAACATAAAATTGTGTGTAAGTATATATTCGACAGCCTCCGTGGCGCAGTTGGTTAGACGCCGCCTGTGAAACGAGAGGCCGCGGGTTCGATCACCGCACCGAAATAAATATTTGTGTGAACCACAGGTATTTGTTTCGGGTCTGGGTGTTTGTGAGACCTAAAAGTCTCTCGTAGTTTCTGATACTCACGGCACACAAGAATCGATCTTAGTGTGGGGTCAGGACTATGAATGTGCCTGTTGGGTGTATTTATTTATTTATTTATAAGAACCTAATTTAAATCAAAAATTAAATATTTTCTGACTAGTATATAGGAATGCGAAAATAAAATCAATGAGATCAAATTTGACTGGACTTAAAAAATAACAGAAATCTTGTGCATTCTTCGAAACAGCAAGTGTCATAAGTGTAAATAAATTAGGCATAAGTCTTCATGAAATTTGGTCAAGGTGAAGAAGCATAATATTTAATCCTAGCAACATTAAATTTATTCCAATAAATATATTTTTATTAAATTTATTTCTACCTTAACTTAGTTGTAGAAAAATCTGCTATAAATGAACAAAAATAGATATGTTGTGGCATAAAGGATTTACGCAACGAAACAATTATTATTATAAAGCGAATTAGTATTTTATATTCATATCGCTAAAGTTCTTTGTCGAAAAATTCCAATGTCACATACCTATTATTTTGTCATTGGTATACTAAAGCCTCATAATAAAGTAACTAAATTATGGTGGAGATAATATTGAATTGAGTCCAATAGTGAGATTCTATGAGTCACAAAATGAGGTTTAAATCATTTATCACTTAATCACACAGATGCCCTCACATTCGCACACGCACCCACACACACACACAGTTGCCTCTACTTATTGAAAATAAATTATTTCATATACTAACGACATATAATTATTTATGGCCTTATTCATAGGCAGTTTATAAACCTATTTTAGTTATCGAATGTTTTGTCTTTCGAACGACTTTTAAATTCAGTTAGACCGAAGAAGACAATACATTTAATAACTAAAATAGGTTTATAAACTGACTATGAATACGGAAATTACATTTCACTTTTATATATTCCATTAAAATAGCAGGCCTCCATTACTCACAATAATCCCTTAAATCGACACGGGGATGAATCTCAAGGTAATGGGTATTCCTACCCCTAAATTACAAAAATACGATAGCAAACACGCACGCACAACATTCACTTAAACTAACCCCTTTGAAATTCACCCCCGCTTTCGGAATTTATTGCCATTCCCTTGTGTCATACCACACCGCCTGGTAGCAACGCAATCATCCAATACTTTGGAGTGAATGTTTGAACTGAAGCAGTTTGCTGAGATTATTGTAGACCAGGTCCTGAGGACTGGATATTATGAAGTACACCAGCCCGAGGATCGAGAGAACGGCCCGCCATATCGAAAAGTGCGTCCAGGTGTGGTAGAATGTTGGTATTGTGGGCTGAAAGAATGAAATAGTATTTTTAAGCATAACACATATTCAAAATATTGTATCTAAAATTAGAGGTTGGTGCCGGGATGTAAATAATAAAATTCCTAAAATGAATATACATAGAACAATATACAAATTCATCCCAAAATTGTCTGTAAGACATTGCTGTAGAGCGATAAGACCGCCATTTATACTTTTTTTTTGTTTCTATATTGTGTATTTTCATTTGTAATTTGGTACAATAAAGATTTAAATAATAATAATAAAGAACTTATTAGATAGTTTTTTTTATATTAAGAGTCTCAGAAATTAAGGACTTTTAAATATTTAATATTTGGACAAAATTTTGGTGCGGGGTTGAAACCCACTACGCGTTCTTATTTCACAGCGAGCTTATTCCAATACCTCTGTATTTTAGTGCAATCACATTGCCTTAATACTTACGAGCTATGATCATAATATATCTACCACTTTATCACAAACACAATGATTTACTTGGTCCAAGATAACATTAGTTGTTTTTATTCACATACAGGGTATATCAAGACCGCGACAGAAAACGAAGCTAGGTGATAGTATTAGTGACTTCAGACACAATGCAAGTAAAAATTTCTCAAAAAAAATCGGCAACATTTTTTTTTTTATTTTTATTTGTCGTATTTGGGTGATAAATACATAGCTTTCCTAAAATAATGATGTAGACCTCTTTATTTCTAAACACTCAATAGTACTATTAATAGTATTATTTTCGCAATAACTAGGTATTTACCACCTAAAAAAGGTGATTTTTAAAAAATTCTAAAAAAAAATCTGCCGCTGTTTTGGTGAAATTTTTATTTGCATCGAGTCTGTAACCACTAAAACTACCACCTGGCTTCGTTTACGGTCGCGGTCTTGAGATACCCTGTATGTCATTCCTTTATTCTCATTGATTGTATTTTCACCTACAAATGCCACAAAAAAGGACATTTGCCAGGTGTACTTGGGTAATCAATACTCACCGTAGTAAGATTCCCGGTGACGTTGAAGACTAGAGGAGTGTATTGGTAGACCATCAGCTCGTCATACATGCGGGCCGCAGTACAGACCAACAGACACGCCATGTACAATATCACTAGGACTATTGGCTGGAAGTAAGGCTGGAAGCCACGCGTCAAGTCCAGGCTTGTAACGTCTAGTCTGGAAGGAAATATTGTAAGTGTGAGTGGGTTGGGCAAACAACTGAATCAGTTTAAAAAGTTGGGTGAATGTAGGATCAGTTTTAAATTACAGGCTAAAATGGTTTTCTAATCAGAAAACAACACTTGAATACTGCTATTTGGTTGCAGAATAAGATGGAGCAGCGATAGGTACCTCCCCAAAATGCATCTTGCAATTAAGGAAAATCTAAAAATCTCATAATTATTATATTGATTCTATAAAAAAAATCTTTTCAGCTAATATATTCAATCTAGTACAAGCAACATCAACTTACCTATCCAAAACGGAGAGCAAACACATCACACAGAAGAAGTAATATGCCGCCACATACGGCATGGTGACTACAGCATGGAAGGACAGGTGACCGGCATCCAGGCTATCAGAGTAGCTGATTAGGAGCAGGTGCATGAGGGACAACCCGCCCAGGACCCCGTGACATGCTGGGGCGCAGCACCGCCAAGCTTTTTGTAAAGCTAGAGCCACGTCTAGCGGGGTGAAGTCACCTAACCTGGAAATTTTAATAGTAGATGTTGTAGTGTCTTGACCCATGACAAAGAAGTATAAAGAACATACTATAAATGCATCAAGCAAAATAAATATTCACTGTAAGATTTATAATGAATAACTTCTCACGAGACTATTTCATAAACAATTTATGATTTTCAGTGATTTCAGTGATTTTCAGTGATGATTTAGTTTAGTGTATCTGTGCTGTGTTAGCCTATAAACTCCTTTACAAACGAGAGTCTGATTGAAAAGGGCTAGGCAATAATCTACCAAGCTGGTCTTTATACAAGCTAGCCTTTTTACAAAAAATAATTTTTGTCCAAAACAATCAAAATTAGTCAAATATTCTGCATTAAATTATTTACATATAAATACCACATAATAATTCACCTTAAATATTTATCTCCATCTCTACTCTGCTGTGACTCCAGTATTCTATCTCTGGACACAGCAGTAAATGTCCCACCACCTTGTAAATAAATTTTCTCCGGCCTCCTCCCACTGAAGGGGTCAAGACGTTCATCATTAGGTGACGTGAGTGGAGATGGTGACGAAAACGGATTGTCTATGTATTGTTCGTGGTACTGCATACTGGATTCCAAACTCTCGAGCATTGCTGACAAGTCTGATGGTCGAGCTGAAAAAAGTACAACATTTTTTCAGATAAAACAGAAAAAAAATATTTGATCATCAAATCAGATTTTTAGAAATAGTTAATTGTTATTGTTGTAAATGTACAGCAAGAACTCTTCTGACCAAAGATGATGATGACTACACTATTCGTGCATATTGTACGAAATAGAAAAAGAAAAGGTTCCTGCCACTAAAATTAAAAATAATGATTTTAATAAAGAAGTACTAATGAGTTAACAATATACCTGGCCTTCCCTGTTTACTTCTATTGCCACTCTTAAAGACTTTAGGGCTGACATCTCTGCCATTTGCATTGGCATCTTGCCTTTCATCTCTGGTTTTTCGTCTTGTCTTACGTGGCTTGTGACGAAGGTCCTTGCATGTACCATTATTGTTCTCAACATCATTCGCTTCAATTTCTAGCTCACCACTAAGTGTTACCACTTCGTCTTTATTGTATTCTTTAAGGTAGTCATCAACCTGGAAAATTGGCAACAGTCAAAATAATATTTTTATTGGACTTCTTAAATTAAGTGTAATGACACAAGCATAGAAGATGCCTGGACCTATATATGGTTAGATACAGATCGAAATCTAATCAAGTATACTGAATATGAAAGCAAATGGTGTGCAGATCTAAAGTTGTGTTATTATATTAATTCTAGGTAATTAATTATTAAGCATTGTTATAAAATTATATATGTGTCAAAAATGAAAAGTAATTAAATGACTTCTAACTTGCACAATAATCTTGGTCATCCAAACCCTTTAAAATAAAGTGTGTAATACAGAATCCAGCTTTATAAGACCTTGTTTTTAAAAAAACAAATATTTATGTTTAAGTTGTATGGAAGGTTATGCAATATATTGTCACACATACTTCATGCTTCATTAGTTATGCTAATAAATAGTTATGTATGCAGCAACAAAATTAACTTATTTGGAATGTAAGTGTTATGTTTTAAAATTCTGAAAATAATCTTATTTTTTAAGCATACTATTTCTTAATGATTGAATATAGAATCTAAAATGGTAAATCTGCTAATAATCTTTTTTACAAAAGTTGACCTTTGCTTTAATGAAAATGCAGTAAATTTGACATTTGACCCACACATTGACCTTTCAAATGACATGCAAAACTGAAAAAGCTAAATTACCTTTTCCAAAGCACTGAGACTTGACCCGGGTATATCAAAATCATGTAAATCTCTATCCCTGTGTCTTGACGAATGCCTCTTCTTTTTTCTGTAAGACGGACTTCTTTTCTCCTTGTGTCCGCTTGAAGGCCGGGACAAGTTCTTCATAAACTTTTCTTCAAGACCGTTAGGATCGTGGGAATAGAAAACAAATGAGGGATTTTTATCAGATTTCTTAATTTCTTTCTCAACGAAGCCTAGGATGCCTTGTTTTATCTGATCATGTATGGGTAGTTCTGTATCAAGGGATTCATGTTCTGATTTGATCCAGCTGTCGCGTTTGGACTTATCGGCTTCTTCTGCTGGTGCGACCTCGGAAACCTCCGGTTCGGCATGCCCGTTTGATAGTTTGCGAGAACCAGAACGACTCCGCGATCTTTGCTTGTTTTTCTGCTTTGGAGAAGGTGAACGACCACTGGAATGCACTTCTGCTATCTCCTCCTTCACTCCATCACTCTTACCTGGCTTCATTATTAAAGGTTTCTGCCAGAAACCCACGCAACGTGACGCGATGCTGTTTTATTTTTTTAATGCTAAAATACAGCACTAAACACAGCACTCAATGGTTAGAAATTAATAAAATAACGTATACTCAACGACTGTGTTTCAAATTAACCATTGTTATTGTTTATTAAAATCAATTTCACACATTACAATAATTCAAAATAAAAAGCAAGATTACTGTTGAAATGTCAAATGTCAATCGGCATTCGGCAATGACGTCATTGTGACGTCACGTAACAAAACATTCCGTTTCACGTAATTCGTTTTTTAGTAAGCCCTGTGAGGGCAACTTATCTTCAACCAGGCTTTTTATAGAAGCCTCGCGATCTATTTATAGCTCCATAGAAATTGAAATCCTTGTAAAGGAAAGGATCAAAGTTGTTCAGTTTTATTGAATGTAAGCTGTTTACTCGTGTTCCATATTATTTCTTACATTTACTATCATAATTTGTTTTTTAGTACCTAAGAAAATTATTTTTAAGTTTCGATAAATTATGATTTATAAAATTATATTAATAATTATTATAATAGTTAAAAGTAATAATAAATTTATTATCTGAGACTGTTTACAGGTTCCTTAAATAGTAATTTAATTAAGTAATTAATTAATAAATAATTTCTTTATAAAAGTTGTATAGAACCGCTTGAATGATTGAAGGACTTCTCCTCACACACTCTCATAATGAATGACTACAAATTTTAATATTTATCACAAAATCATGTGGCGTAATTTTTTTCTTTGCTTTTATGGCATTTTGCAAACTAGCTAGTTCTAATCCGAAAGGTAGCGGGTTCGATCAATGCACTAAATTTAATGTTTGTATGACCGCTTTATGTGTCCAGCAATCGTAAAGTCCTTTTTATAACAATGGCAAAATTATTTTACTATATACCATATGCCATAGCCTGCAGTCGTCTAGTGTCCAATTTCAAGGCGAGGAGATAAAATATGTATTTTTGTGATTAATTGATTATCGGCTTTGATATACATCTCCATTAATAGAATCTTGCACCACTCCGGTTGCGTTAGTAGTAGCATTCCTATCGTAAAATGTAATCACAAATACTACCTCCGTACTCTAAGACTTGATAGCATTGAAGTTGGTGGGATCATAATTATTAAGGATGATAATTAATTATGATCGATCGATATAATTATTGAGCTTAACCTAGATTATTTTTACGCACAATTTTTATAATAAAGCTAATTCTCTACAAAGGCCCGTTGACAATAAATACCTAAAAGTAAAATACATAATATAAACCCGAAGTGTAAAATATGTATTGTTCTCTCACAAAAAGTCATAACAGCATATTTTATGCACAAAAGTTGCATGAATTAATACAGAGATTGTTATTTAATTATTAATAACAGAATAATAATTCTAATTGTGGGGTTAAATATGTGTGGGACTCCGTACCGGCCGTACCAGTCGGTAGCAACTGGACTCAGAAATTCGGAATGCCGCCGACCTTCAGACAACGCCTTTGGGCGGCGGTTTAAGTGTGGAACTAAAGGCGTTTTTATTAAAAACTCCTTGATCATTGAACAAGTATTTTTTTGTCATGGCTCATCTCCCACTTACTGCTTTGGACACACGTTGAAGGAGCTATCCGCGATAGAAACGGCTTGCGCTGTCACCTAATCGAGGAGTACTTGGTTGCCATCGTTGAGAGCGTCTTTCTTCTTTATTGAACCTGTATGGCATCATTTACGGTAGACAGTGGACACCACAGGGACACCAAAGTAGAGTCCTTAAGCCTTCTAACCGCAAGATGTATTGCGGGACAATTACTTTTCCTATCAAGTGTATTTTTGTATAATAAATACTACCTTATTAATATTATCCACTAAATAAATTAGACACTGACTTGAACCTTGCATTATTTTTGGATGTTTATTCGGCTATTTGATGTTGTGGGTATTGATTAGTCACTCTATTATTCATTTTAGTTACCTACCTACTGTTTTTTTAATACTGGCGGGCCCGCTTACTCCTATAATTTATACCATGAGTGAAAAAGTAGGAAATTTATTTAAATCGAGGCAAAGCATGGCGTATGGATATTTAATTCAGCTCAGAACGAATTGTCCAAACTGTCTCGAGTTGCCCATAGCTGACAAATGCAATTAAATATCAAGATTATAAGACATCTAGTTCTTTGCATAAGCTTATGCATTTAATTTTGGCATTTATCACTGGGTTCTGACTTCTGACGCATGCTTAGGTAAATTTAGAATTCCAGTTTTTAGAAGTTGTAACCGACTACGCGATTTCTTTGTCACTGTGTCAAGGAATTTAACAGGTCGATTGTTGGATAAACGAGCTTATATTTGACTTTTAACAATTGCATTGTTCATAAAAAAATCAGATTTACGATTGCATTGCAAACGTATTTTTTAGCTAGCAACATTCTGATGACAATAAGGACTTGCCTGATATTTTTAGATAATTTTAAAATCATACTTAATTGACTTCATTACTTATTTAATTTGATTCCTACTTAAATAATATTATTTTTATTTTTAAAATTGGACATCAATCATGAAATAGTTTAATGTTGTCATATTATTGTCTTTATTACTCTGTATTATATCTGATATGTTTTTTTCTGATAAGTGTTTTCATGTTGTTATATCTGAGGGGAAGTACCTATTGCTATCAAATGTATTTAAATAATTATTTTATCTTATATCTATTTTTGAATGACACGTGATTTTACGATTGGCGGTTTTAGTCTCTTTTGTTGTTTAGTACGGCTACGACTGATATAATATGTTAAATTCTGAACAATCTAGATATTATCAAGAGACGATAGAATCTCTCGGCACTTGACACAATTATTCTGACTTTTTCAAAACCGAATTACATAGGCTAAACCTAAAATTATTAGGATAACAATAGCACGAGTTTCTAGGATGAATTTTCCATCATCAAGTACGGTCTTGGCTATCTGGATAGATAAATATTTATATTCATCCAACCACCAGTATTTTTGTACAATATGTACACAATATTATTGTGATGTCTGGTCTATATGACAGTATTAGAAGCGATTGTGGTAAAAAACGGTGTCTAAGTAAACGAACAAGTAGCATTTAGATCCCTAAAAAATTATTCCTAACGCGTGGCTCATAACATAGCTTAAAGACAGCCACTAAATAAGAAAGACGTAATATCATGACGACTGTTATTCAGGCTATCGAAAGAAATTGACGAAGCCTCCACAGTAAGCTTTGCTTCAACTACTTACAGCGACTGCCTCGGTGGCGCAGTTGTGCTACGGTACGATTACAAAGCTAAGGTTCCAATCCCAGGTCGGGCAATGTGATATTGGATTTTTCTATTCATTATCAGCCGGAGTCAGGAATTTGTCCTCGATATGGCGATAGACTCGCTCACTATCACATTATGGGACGGAACATACAAGGCGAAAAGTGGGTGCTCTACTAGCACCTCTGCCTACCCCTTCTGGGAGAACAGCGTGAGTTAATGTACATAATATCAATAATATGTTATAGCTTAAAATTGCTCAGGTTGTCAAAGAATAATTGAAGGCTATATACAATGCGATGAGAAGAATCTACGATCGTTCTATTAGCGTTAACAGGACTTGTCAAAGCGTAGTCATGCAAACAATAAAAGTTGAATATCAAGTGGCGATCTTACACAATTTCCTCACACCCCCGCCCGCGCGCCTCGCTTCTCCCCCGGGGAGGACGTACTCCCCTCCAAGACGAGGCGAAAGGCACTTTCACTGTTGGAATTCGGCGACTGGCGTCTTCTGACGTCATATTTGCGTAACTTGACACAACACGCTCTAGATTTTGTACTTTGTTTTCATATTTTCATAGATTCAAAATTAAGTTTGTTTTGTTAAGTTCATCTAATTAAAAGAAATTTATGCTAAGTTAGTGTGAGATAAATAAATATATCAATTTGAGCTTCGGAGATAATCATAATAAAGATACCTTCTTTGACGGTCTCTATGGCGCAGTCGGTTGAAAGCCGGTTCCATTGGTAGAGGCCATGGAGTCGATCCACTCACCGAGACAAATGTTTGTGCGGCCTACAAAATTTGTTTCGGGTCTGGGCGTTTTGAGACCGAAATGTCACTCGCAGTACTTGTATCTTAGTGTGTGGTCAGGATTATGTGACTGTTGGGTGTAATGCATCATATCTCACTGCTTGGTTAAGCCTCCTTGTACTGTGTGTGTGAAGGGAGGGGGAGGGGGGTGCTACATTAAAACGACACATGATTTTATTCCTGTTACACAACTTGGCTTATGAGTTATGACTTTACAATAAGCCGTCCTACTTTACCATCCTTATTGGGAAGTGATGCAATCCAAGGGAAAGAATACATCAAACCGACATATTCGTGCCAAATGGAGTGTTTAAACATATATAGCCATTCGGTGCTGTATGCACTCTTAAAAAATTAAATGAAGTGCAGTCAGATTGCTGAATCTCAATAAAATAAATATTTTTGCGTCAAAAACAAATAGATTAGCCGTATTTATACTTGATCCTACATTATTATGAAGCAGGCTATAAATAATTGCGAGAAAAATAATGCAAATTAAATGAATTTATTTCTTTCCTGACTAAGTCAATAATTTAATATGATTTTAAGGTTAATTCTTCCCAATGTATATGCTTTTGCGTTGACAATTTGAATAGGTATCTACATAGTGACATTGTTTTATTTATCATAATCAATTATTGTGTAACTATTTATATTGTCTCATTTAAGTTCTTGCTTATTTTTGGGAGAACCCAGCAAATGTATATTTGATTAATTCCTTACTTTGCTTACCAATATTTAATATGAAAATATGTTGCATTGTCGAAATATCATGTTTATTACCCAATATGCCTACAATTTTAAAACCCACTTCTAGCTTTATCTAATCACAAGGTTTAAATATTTCGTCAGTCTAGATCAAGGTTTATAATCACGTGCACTTCAGCTTACTAGGGCTGTCTAGACACAATTATTAGAAATGATATGTTAAATCTAGTCTGTTAGATAATATGTGACATGTTTTAGATAATATGTGGTTGCAATCGAATCCATATTAATTTAATGTATTGTAATGTATCCTTAGTTAAATATTATTTATTTTTTCTTTATTCGTGTGTTAAGATTCTTGGTTCAAGAGTTAATGTTATCAGCTCGTTTCCCCATTATAACGTTTCCACCCTAAGAATTGATCCCAGGATTTTATACAGCCATTATGATACCAAATCATTGAGGCAAGTTTCCAGTTTATTTAATTTATACTTCTGAATAATGCGGTAAATTAAAAGAAATATTTGAGGGAGTGTTAAACAAAAAGAACATTGAAATTAATATACTTGTTTATTGTATGTATGAACAATTACAATCATAGATTCATAAAATCTACATTAGTTTGGTCCAATAATAATTATTATTATGATCTTATCAATATAACGCTAACTGCGTCGCACTTATTCGCCATATCTTAACTTTACCCGACACCATTATTGCAAATGTTTTTTGATTTCCTTTTTATACAAAAAGTATTCACATCGGCGGGTTAACCAAAATTTATCACAATTCATAGACAATTTTGTCCCCAATAAATCCTCTCCGTCTATTTGGCACAAAATCATTTTTGCATTCCTAATTCAAATTTTGCACACATTGCCTGTCCGCCATCTTGAGAATATTTACATTTGTTACACTTATGACGCCACTCGTCATTGTCAATAGACATTTTTTATTATTATTATCATCTCGTATAGATACAAATTTTTAAAACAATATCTACGAAAAATAATCTCTTCGCGTATCACTTAAACGTGTAATAAGCTACAAAGTAATAAATGTTTCTTTATTTTCTTATAACACTATTTACACGTCACTTAGCTACCTAAAAGTTCATAGAACGTACTAGAAATATATCATAGATATATGGGATAAACATTACCAGCTTTCGCCAACGTAGATCGTTTTGAGAATCCCAAAAAAAAAGATCATCGTTGCCTATTCGCCGGTAAAAAAATAAACTTACAACTAAACACAACGGAACAGTCCCGTCCGCTGAAATTCCAGAGAAAATTACCTTTCTCGAATTTCGCGGAGGGATAGTATACACGAAGCCTAATAATTCGCGCGGTCTCAAGGCGTTAACTCGCCCTTAACAGACACCGTCGAAAATTCGGCCGCCCACAAACTCAGCGTCTGCACCGCGTTTTGCGTTAGCGTCGCAAAACGCTCCCAGACGACGTCGCGTCCGCATTACCGCGGCTCACACACCCTTATTTACATCTTAAATATATTATTTACATATAACTTAAATTAACAGAGTATTTATAAGGAGTATGGGTGACAAAACTGGTACACAAGCCTCTGACTCCTCTCTGTTTTCTTCATGATGCCTTTTTTGTAGTATTGCCTTATGCTTCTGGACAGTTTATCGTAGTTCATCGCTGGCCTGTTCTTTCTCTTACCCCACAGCCTGGCCACGCGCACTGAATCCTCAATCTTGAACACACCGTTACCTGCAAGAACACGACACGCATTAGCCACCTGCGCTGAATGTTAACTAAACAATTGATAGTTTATTTTTAAGAGACATCAGTTGGACAGTGAATATTTTACAATATTTTTAAAGGTCATTGCGTTGCCTAAACCAACTCGCTAAAATTTATTCGGGAAACTGAACTGTAAACCTGCTTAAATGTCTGTAAATCTTCATAAATGCCACATTGGACGTAATCTTTCCAAATGCGTATAAACTTGTCTAATTAAAATGCTGTAGTTTCTTATTTCTTTATAACGAGGACACGTATTTGTCATTTTGAATATGGAATTTAATTCGAATGGCTTGAAATTAGAATAGTGTATTGGCTAAAAAGGCTAAGAGTGCAGATGTCTCGATTATGATTCGGTTATGAATCACCGCGCCACGGTTTGTTAACTGCGCCTTATGCAAATCGGTCGATTATAGAGAATTAGTCGCGCGACTAAATCTTAAATGTCAGACAGATAGTGTAGACCCGTTTTTAAATCATCAGACAGTGACTCAAGCAATAAAATACCAAATTCGAAACGATGAATATTTTTGAGAAAATCATTTTTCATCCGCTCCCAACGTAATAGGGAAAAAGATTAAATTTATAGGTAGGTACTACAAACAATCCCAGACGGACAATACAAAATTTTTATGAAATATAATTCGGTGCTGAGGGATTGCTAAATTTTTAAATAACAACGGTCATTCTTAAAATCCTTTGAAGTGAAATCTACTTTTCTTACAGATAAAAAAATAAATAAATACACCCAACAGTCACATACATAGTCCTGACCCCACACTAAGATCGAGTCTTATGTCGTGGGTGTCAGGAACTACGAGAGACTTTTCGATCTCACAAACACCCAGACCCGAAACAAATACTTGTGGTTCACACAAACATTTGTCTCGGTGCGGGGATCGAACCTGCGGCCTCTCGTTTCACAGCCGGCGTCTAACCCACTGCTCCACGGAGGCTGTCAGATAATTATTTGTTTAATACTACAATACTGAAGAATATTCTGATTAAAATCAAGCTCAAAGTTTAATTAGGTGAATAGACTTCAAGACCTTATTAAAATTCTGCCAGCGGTTTTGTAATCAATTTTACTCCAGGATTTAAATGTAGTATTATTTTATCTATCCTACAAAAACTTCACGCATTTTAAATATAAAACTTTGCCCAGTCTACGGAATATGTAGAACCACAAAAAAACTTAGTTTTTTTCATATGCAAAAAGAACATAAAATATCCATTAGAAACAGGTCCATTTGCTCGTATTCGATATCCTTTGTCTTATAAGGATAATAATATTTAACTCCTTAGTAATACTTAGTAATCAATTTTACATCTTAATTTAAGCATACTCGTAATTCACTATAATTGCCACAGTGAATTAAATTTTGTGTATACCATAATGTTCCCAAACATTATTCACAGCTGCGCATTCGAAATATAATTTCGTGACAACCGAAAAAGGGCAGTATCATGTCTTACAGCATAATGGGCTATAAATCTCTTAAACGTTTTGCTAGCGTACGTAAAGGCCAGTCACGACCGAATGCAGGATTAGGTACTTTTGTAATCGATGTTGGCGATTGTGAGATAATCGATTTCACGAGAATGTGATTGTCGAATCGAATTAAAAATTGAGTTGTTGGGTGCTTTATTTTTGTAGCATCATTACTAACTTTGCTAGTAATAAAATTGATAAAAGTCTATTAATCATCACCTGTATTTTAAAAATAATGTTTCTTTGTCTGGTATGCAATTCATTAGATTACATTAACAAAGACAAGAAATTTTGCATACGTTCGTGTACTTTTCGAACATAACAATATTATATTGATTGAGATGCCAGTTTCAAATACAAGTATAATTTTAATATATTCATAATTTAATATTAGGTACGTAAAACAAAAGCATCATCACTCACACATAATCGATTATCCGATTAATCAATCGATTTTACCGTATAAGAATAATATTTACGTTACTATTTACTATGATAGTGCGACAGTATGAGGTAACCTTTCCGTGGACCATTTTATAGAACTACTAATAAATGCCCCGCTCACCTTGGCTCGAGAATGTGAACAAATTAATTTTCCATGACAATAATCGTGAACGCGTTTCGATAAATCGATGGATATTCAATGAATGAAAGCAACAATGGAATATTTTTCATTGTTTGTAATTACCAATTGGAAATCCCTTATGTTCATTAATGCGTTTGTGTTTTAAATTATGCATACATTGTCATTGTTAGATAGTAAATATAGTCAACCAATAGTATTTATTTATATAGCAATAGAATAGCTAAAGGTAACAACTCAGTTGTACCTAATTCGAAAGTTATACAGAAATAATTGTCTTATGTTATCACAGGAGACTTTGGGTCCTATAGCTACAAAATTTGATAGCCTAAACACTTGTTTCGATATGGCAATTTTTCTTTTTCTATAGGTATTTATTTAAGAACATAGCATTGTGTTAGCGATAGCAATAAAATCGCTATGAACAAAGGCAATCTTTTATTGTGTAATGAAGTGAATTGTTCTGATATTATCATAAAGGACAAACGAGTTCCAACAAAGAGTCTTTGTTGACTCCACTTTTTGCTAGTGCATAGAAACTGGTTATATGCCAGTTATTAGTGATAACCTTTAGGTTTTATATGTATAATTTTATGTTATCACTTTTGGTCTAGGCTTTAGACCTCTGTTTTACTTAAACCTGCTTTTATGCCACTTGATTATTATTTTGCGGAGATAATATTAGGTTATACACCTATTTTTACGTTTAGTTATTGCCTGACGTCAACCTTTGTAGCTAATTATCCAGTCTCGTTTATTTATTGTCTCACATTTTTTGTAAAGCTAATTTGATTTAGGAAGTGAAGAAAAATACCTATATATTTATACCTACATTGAGACTCTTGTAAGCCTGTATCAACAGTGGCATGCATTTTACTTTAAATGCAGAATTTAATCATTTTCCATCTAGCGAACCGATTGCTAACAACGCTTATTATAACACAACAAAATAAATAATCTACTATTATTTGTGGAACATAGGACAATTTATATATAAACGACACTGTTTAAGAATAAAACATTGTTGCCAACTGATATAAAATTGTAATAGAAGTCGTGTTTGTCGCATCAAGACGTGGACTCATTAATTAGTAGCAGATAACTGAGAGCGATACGCGCTTAACAACACGATTTCATGTAAATATCGTGCATTAACCCAATTGTGGCTGCGACGTAGAACGTTAAGTGGTCTTGATCAATTGACATATTAAGTTTGACAGCCTGCAAGGCTTGGGCTAAAAGCCACGTTCCCACCAAGGTATTTGCGGGATCGTCAAATGTTGGAACAAATTATACATGATACACACGACTTTTATTCGTACACCCAACAGACACACATAGTGTGTATTAATTTTTAATCGAACATGAATTTGAAATAGTCATACTTGATTATACATTTGTGGACAATTAATTTAACACCTTCCGATGTGTACTGAGCTACTGACTTTAAAATTGGTACTAGTATCGATTCAGATTTGGGTATAATAATTTGAAAATCTTTCGCAGTTGTAATTTATATTCTGATAAGTCACTAGTTGTTGATGAAACCTAAATGTCTACATCGCATTCAAGTCATTCTAGTTAGTGAAAATGGACTTAACAATAGTAACGTTAACAAAAGTGTTTCACCAACTAATAATGCCATTGTATGATCGGTATCAACAGAAATCAACGAAGCGATATCAATAGAATAAACACTGTTTGACGTCAATTTCTATATATGAAAGCACTTCACACGAATCAATTGGAAAATCGTCGAAATGTATCCATTATCGCGACTTTGATATCAAATGATGGATTGGCTGCAGTCGCAACATAACGTAATTGTTTAAAAATAAACATGACCGTAGTCTTCGATACAGCTATCTTTATTTGCCGAACTGGATTAGCTTGTAATAAAAAAATACTATTTGACGTCATTAAGCACTTCCTAAGAAACACATCGTTTTTGTAGATTTGCAACACGAATCGATCAAGATCGCGTGCCACAAAATTGAGTTTACAAAGATTTTTTACAGTACATTGAACTCGGCAGGTCAAAATTTATCGTCGTGTGATATACGCAAAATAGTTTAAAGCGCAATGACCAATAAAATTCTAGAAGCTTAAGATATGTGCATAAGAACTAGGTAGGAAAATATGTATATAGAGTTCTTACTGATAATGGGGTATAGCCTAATAATTTAAGTCTACATTTAAGATATATGCAATATGATAAATAAAACTTACTTCGGTCTAACCACCGTATCGCCGATCCGTGTACATGAGGAGACGCCAGAAGCTCCTTAAGGAACTGCCAGAGGTGTATGTGTGTGCTCCCAGTCTTCGCTTTACCACCACCTGTGCTCACGCTCGGTCCAGGTGACTCTGATTCTTCATCTGCAGAAGAAAGTACTGGTTAGCGATCATTATCTTATTTACGAATAGAATTATCAAGATCATAGTTCACAAAGCAAGAAGCTCTAAAGATGAATTCTTCGTCAATTTTTAAGGCATTATTTTAATGTCACTTCGAGGTTTTCTTTAAGGAAAACGTCACTTTTATCGATAATGATAATAGCATTTATCAAATGATAGCATATTATGATAAATTGGATTAACGCTTAAAGGATTGAGATATCATTTTTGTGTTTCGTTCTTTCTTTGAATATACGTGGATAAAACAAAGCCAGTACACATTTACTGATATTAATCAAAGATTATAAACCTCCCTACATTCCAAAGTATCCGAAACCACTGCCAATAGCTATTTATTATAGGAATATATCAATATTTTTCCAACGTTCAGCTCAGTTTATTTCAGTAGCGTATAGTGTAAACATTGTCCAAATTTATAGCGACCTTCAATGCTAGACGGATAAACAGACAAGATACAAACGAGTAGAATAAACACACTATGCAATTCAAACAGCAACATTCTATTTAAAGAAGAAAGCTAAGTGCTTAGGAATGTTGCTGGTACTAAAACGTTCGAAAATACAAAAGGTTTCAACAGTACTTTGGCAAATATCTGGAAAATCAACAATTTCATTCACAATCTCGAGCGATTTCTTTTAAAACTTCACAATGATAGATTACCAGACTATTCCTTTGAGGAGTTATTATTGTAATCAATTTTGGAATTACGTCATTGTTCGCATTGAATGATATATCAAATATTTGCACTACGGCAAATGAAACGTCAAACATCAAAGGTGGACTTCGATTGAGGTCACCTATTTTAACTCAAATGATTATAGCAGTGTTTACGTACGATATAACATAAATTACCAATATTTCATTTCGGGAAAATACCTTTAAGAGACCTTCACGACATACTTCGGGTTGTTTAGTCTTGAGTCACGGTTTTGGGTATTCATAAATATTTTAACGCTGAGGTAAATCAATTTATGGCGTCTAATATCGATGTTTTGTTAAGGCAGAGCAACTTTGTAATTTTTTACCTCTTCGGCAATGGAAATGTTTGCAACAGCCGATCTATCTTTGTCTAATGCGACCTTGCGGGTCCGGCGGCTAACTGGGTGAACCAGGCTGTCGGGAAAATATATAAAAAGTGGACTCGACGCGTATGGGTCTGATCGAGAAAGGGCACAGAATACCAATGGAACTGTGAACGTTTGATAGATGGATTAACTGTAAATGGGTGTGGTCGAGAACTGTAGACGATTCAACTTCTATCTAAATTTGTTGGTCATTGATTTTAAATTTTATATATAAGTATCATTCGCGGTTTTGTTGTGGATATCGGAATTTATACGTCGACAGATGAATCGTTTTTAAAAATTATCATTCTCCTAGTTGGGCATTCTAGTGCGGAATCTAGATTTTCTCATTTTTGCCAAATAAAACATATTACAAATATTTTTGCAATTTTCTCTTCATTTATTGGCCGTGAAAGCATCACTAAGCAAAATAAATTCTTTGCATTCTTGAAGTGAATTTCTACACAAAAATTTAGGTATTGTATATTCTACTACAGCACCTCAGCCAAAACTTTTGCAATACATTTCGTTAAGACGAGAGCTGCATTTTTAACGTCTAATTGAATTCACTTGATAACCCAGTGACCTGTTTGGTATCGAACTATTTATTCAATGCCTTTCAGATATAAATCTCTACACACATGTGCGTCAACAAGTAACAGATAATTGTAGATTGCTATTTCCTGTGCCACTCCAACACTTTTTTTTATTTATGAGCTAACGGCCATCGCAAAGGTTTCTATGACTTAGTTTCTTGGCGAATACTATGAACATTTATATATATTATTATAGCTTAATTGTAACATTTAAAACCGTACAGAATTATTTTGTAATTCCTCAAACCACTATCTGCGTCTATCTGCCCTGCATAACTGTTTAATTAAGCATTCTACTGCTTGTAATGATATTCCTATAATCTTTAATATAATCTTTTTATCAGCAAATATATTTGAGTTTATTAGATTAATTTTTAGTACCGTGTGTTTCAATGATGATTTTTTTCACCATTACCATTTGATTGCATGAAAGTCAGAATTATGACCTCAGATATCATAACCATATTTAATTTTAGCAATATTTATTACATGTATCAATCAATAAGAAATAACTCTATAACATCGACATCAATATTAATTTCCATTGCGTGTCCCATAATTACCACTAACCATCCATCTTCGCAAATTTCAATATCTCACGTTCCGACAATGGACAATTTTTCAAACAATGCCATACAAATCAGGGAGGTATGCTTGTCCCAGATGTGTCTTGTCCAAATGGGTAATAAAGCAGGTTTTACATCTTCAGCTGGACACAGCTCATTTGTCTCTATCTAGAAGCGTAAGTGGGCCGTCCACACTATCGGCTAACGGTTGAAGCACAATGCGTGCCATCCTGAGTACTTCGTGTTTACTTGGTTAGGACTTTAGTGTTTTCTTAATGTTGTAGGTTTATGACGCAGGAGTATTAACTATTAAGTTTTTAACTGGAATGCAGCAAATACGTGTGTTAGTGATAGGAATTATTTTTGATTAGAGATCAGAAATAAAATCAGGATAATTAAAGCCTGTTGTCAAGTAATTTAGATCGGAAGGTTAAACGCACTAAACACAATCAGGTGATGTCTTATCTTTTGAACTTTTAAATATGTGATATGATTTATTATCTGAATTTATATTATAATGTAATGATGCATTAGCTTTGTTATTACATAATATAACTAAATCTGCCACGTCGTAAAATATCGTCACGACTCTACCTCCGAAGAAGTAAACAATAATAAGAGCAATATTTCAAAATCGACAATTACATCCCACGATTTTAATGGTAATTTAATCAAGGTAAATCAAGTAATTTTTTTAGACACTTGAAGTTACAATATTGCCTCTACTTGAACATTATGCCTTATTACATTTCCCAATTTTCTTTTTTTCCTTTAAATTTTTAGAAATTTAGACAACAGAATACAAACACCTAGCTCAAAACTTTCAATCAATTAGTTACATAGTTATTTATCAGAACTCATATATTTTTAAATTATCTACATAATTTATTTAGATGGCGATTGTGCCACATTTTTATCTAATCTGTAGTAAATGAACGATAGGTTAATGTCGTATCATTGTACTAATTTATTATAAACGCTTTGTTAAAATGACTTTGCTTAAGTGCCTGATTTTTTATTGTTGCTAAGTGGATTATTATTATATAATTTTGTTTTGACCTTAAATAAAATTATGTTTTGATTACTCGGGAAATTATATTTTTATTGCATGGAACTGCATATATTAGGAGTCGCTTTTCGTTTTAAACTTGAGACCATCCAAAAAATAATAATTAATGACATCTAGTCCTCACATCTAAAATAAATGCAGACCACCCAAATTCTCACCCATAACTTCAAGCAACCATATCTGAGTTGATGCTCTATTTAGATCCCATCGTATTTACCACGAGATGCTTTATGGTCACTTCGTATAAAAAAGTTGGCTCATTGTTAAATGTTAATAATTATGTGACTCCCGTAAAACTGCAGTTTGTACCAATGTAGCCAGAGTAACTACTGGACATAATGAGACTTGACATTTATGTCTTAGGATCGCGAGCGCAGTGGCAGTCCAAGCGGTCCATGGCGGTCGTATCGCTTACCACCAGGCGAATGGCATGCTCATCTCGAAATTTAATTGCAATTAAATTTAAATCAATCTTACCTTCACTCAAGTCGTCAGTTGACGGCAGAGCAGGAGGGGCGGGGGTGGGAGAAGACTGCTGATGCTCCGTCCACTGTGAGGGCTTCCAAGGCTCGTGTCGTGCCGCTTTCCAGATCTCCAGCTGCGCGTACAGTGTGCTTCCAGACTATAACAAAAATTACTTTACTGATATTTGCTAAGTGTAGTTTACAATATCAGACGTGACGGAATAAGTACTGAAAAAAATCCAGGCTGTAAAAAGATGCTGATGATATATGATGCTGAGTTTTAAAAGGAGATTTGGGGAAATTACTTATGAATATTTAAGCCGAGATCGCTAGTTTAAGGAGATTCGAACCTTAGTACAATGTTTAGGAGTTAGATAAAGAAAAATACCAAAATCGTCCGTCGTTTTCTTGACGCATTTGGATTTTATTTATTTTTTTGTTCATATTAGCAATTTACGTAGACTGCACTTTGACATGAGTGCAGGCAGCATTTCAATTAATATTATATTATAATTCTTCTCATTGGTCAAAATTACATCAGCTTGCTCTTACATTTTCACATTACAAACTACACAGGTATCTCAATTTTAAGGAATATTGCCATAAACGGGCCCAGCAATTAGTATCTCCTATAACTAAACAATTTTCCCCAATCGCCACACTGTTCTTTCTCAACAAACATATTAAGAACGGTAAAAAAGCATCACGTGTTGCTAAGCGAACCGGCCCCCGTAGGGCAACTAATGACGTCTATATCAAACATTCCGTGTGAAACTCGTGATATGCGCGCAAATTGTTTATGTTTTGAAGATTCATCGGCCGGTATACGCGCTGAAGTATCCAAAGCGGTTTTATTTTAGAAATAATCTTTTTTCGTGCCAATGTGGTTTGTATCAGGTTTTGCTGAGAAAGAATCTATATTTTAATGTTTACAATCTTATTTTTTGTTGTTAATCGTTTAGGTTTACTAGAAAAGTGTGATAGCAAAATAGTCTTACTGTTCATCATCAGATTATTCAATAACACACTGTTATTTTATTAAATTACTTATTCAAATATTATTATACCAAACCGGAAAAATAAAAGATATACTAAAGGTATTTAATACAATATTTTAATTTACAAAAAAAAACGTTCTTAATTTAAAAATGAAGCGTTTTTAAATTCTATAGGTATTTTTATTAACAATTGACACAATGCTGAAACCTCCAAACTTTAAAACAAACCAATATCTACGAAAGTAAATCTCATCAAAGACCAGCGCTTTGTATGCGCCGTGCGGACGGTACTTTCATCGGGAGAAAGCCGGGGATCGCGCATCGCTAAATATAACGCTGGTTGCCTTTAATTTGCGAAATCAATCATTTTGTAATCAGGCTAATGTTTTATTCCCTATTATGGACTGCTATGCGCCTTAATTAGCACGCCTGCGGACGCCATCAATTTGTTGCGTTTGAAGTGTAATGACAGTTTTATAATGAATTGATCTATTGTTGGAGATATCAGTGTGATTTTGAACTTGTGTGTTATGAAATGCAATTACATGTAGCTATAGATTAATTCTTCTCTAATATATACGAGTAGTATAAGAATGCACATGTATTTATTTATTTAAAATCAGCATTTTAACCATTCTCCGTGTGACTGAGAATGCTGTTGCGAAACGAGAAAATGCGGTTCCAATCAAGGCACTAAAACATTTATATGATTCGTTAATAATTTGTTGCAAGTCTGGCCACTGATCCGAATACTCCTTATTAACTTTTAATACCGCACGAACCATTTATTGCGGAATGTCGAGAGAAAACTGTGTGATTTTTGAGTATTTAACTTATTTAGTTTTACTTGACATATATGCTACCACTAATATAAACTCTATAACCTCGAATTCCTATATTATCAGAAACGAGAATAATAATAATTACTTTTATTATATTTAAACAACATTGCAATAACAGATTGTTAAAGAGCCGTTTAAAGCCGTCAATCGTACGATATACAATGATATAATAGCAATTATTTCTAAAACAAAGCGATTGAGTCAAGTTGTGTAACTGTGGGTGCTGTGGTTCGACGTTCTTGTCATCATTGTTATGTAAATGTCTTTACCTCTTTTTAAGTTGACGCCATATTACGTCAGAACTGTCAGAATGTTCACGGCTAATTCTGTCTTTGTGATACGTTTAAAGTATTTTTTGCAAATATGACATTAATTTTATTAAACGGTTAAAATGAGATAATATGACCATTTCTGTTTTTTTATACATTTTCATGTTGGATTGAAATAAAGTCTTAATATATCCAAAGTAATATTGCTTTGTAACAATTATAACAATCTTATCGTGGCTCAACGAGTGATAAGTTAATCATATCGAGAACCAACAACATTATATCAAGAACTAAAATTGTATTCTGATATTGCATTTGTATTTTATAAACATTTGAAAATGTTTTAGTTAAAATGTTACAATAACCAAGTGATCTTTGGCCGTGTGATATAAAATGATAGCATAGTTTCATAAGAATTTACAACATTAATACTATCAAAATTTTAAATTTGATTTTGCTGATTTGTAAAATCAAATTAGGTTTAATATTTTTTATTACAATTGCTTATGCGTAATTTTAATTACTGTAAATTTCTTAATTTTATTCCATTACATTTAAATTTTTGTCCAAATAATAATACAGAACATATTTAACACAGTTTTTGCATTCAAAAAGTACTGTAAAATGTCACGAAGTGAACATCTTTTTATCTACCAATCGTGATCCAGCCGTTACACGGGTTTGGTATTACCACTGTCCACTTGTAGTTTCAATTAATATCTTAAAATGTAACCACAAATTCTAAGTAAAATGAATTTAACCAATCATTTGACAGCCTCCGTGGCGCAGTTGGTTAGACGCCGCCTGTGAAACGAGAGACCGCGGGTTCGATCCCCGCACCGAAACATATATTTGTGTGATCCACGGGTATTTGTTTCGGGTCTGGGTGTTTGTGAGACCGAAAAGTCTCTCGTAGCTTCTGATACCCACGACACAAGACTCGATCTTAGTGTGGGGTCAGGACTATGTATGAGACTGTTGGGTGTATTTATTTATTATTATTTATTTAATTATGTGTTTTCCGAGTTTATCCATTTACCGGTTAGATATTGTCTGCAGAAATCACTGGCACAATGTTTGCAACATAAAACAGTCTGTGAGTCATACTCATTACTGCAGACATGTGCACACAAAACGTGATGTACAGACAGACTAAAAAATTAAGGAAACGATTACTAGAATATTGATGATCTAAAGTGTGGAGTGATCTTTATAGCAGACATGCTGGGTATTATTAGGCAATCTAATTATTTTGGCATTTGTGATTGTACGTTTAGTGATTTAGTAATTTGATATAGTAATGACTGCCTCGGTGGCGCAGCATTACAATGCTGAGGTCTCGGGTTTGAGTCACGGGTCGGGCGATATGATAGTGGTTTTTCTATTCGTAATCAACCTGGTGTCAGGAATTTGTGCACGATATAGCGATAGGCTCGCCCTCTATCACATCACTGGATGGGACACATAAGCCGAAACGTGGGTGTCCTGGAAGCACCTCTGCCTATTCCTGCTGGGAAAAATGCGTGAGTTTAACTAATATATGATATAGGTATTGAGCTAACCCACTATTATTTAAGCACGTATTCTTAGTTTCTATGCCAAACGAATCTAATACCTCAGAGTCTTATGAAGTATTCTAAGCATCTAATCTCCCTGTTAACGATCGAGCCAGATACAAATAATTTCAAAATTGAACCCTCGCTTATTATAAAGACTTGAGATAAAAAAGTATACAATAAAATCTACTATACACAATATTTTACGTCAATGATAACCTAGCTGTTGACACGTGTCTTGGGATTCTATAAACATCGATGTATCAGAAACTAGGCGTTGGTTGACCCCCTTATCTGTATTGCTTAATCAATTTAAACTTTGTCCATCTTGTATCTACTACAGGTCTTATTTTAACGATAATTTATATTAATGATGAAACATCTACGTAGTTGTTGAATGTCATTTTATTTACTATTAATGTTTTTTTTTATTTTTTGGTAGTGAACCGTGGAGAACGCAGTTTCGTTAATTGGTGTGATGCGAGATAATTTTGGGTCGCTATTTCGTATATTATCTAGTAAATAAAATGCTGTTTAAACCCAAGCAAATATTTATTTATTGGCTTGGCTTTAATACTTAATCTACCACTAAAATTATTAGGTATTAATTTTACTAATTTATATTCACTTTTAGTTAACTCTATTTATAATCCTAGGTTCTAGTTTATTATTCGAATTAATAATATAAACCACCATTATACAAAGTATTCAAAATTGTATCCACCACTTAATTTAGAAACATACGACCGTTTTCGTCTCAAACATTTCTTACAATTCGACGTTTGCAACCGATTTAACATTGCTCAAAAAATTGAAGTTCTTTCTCACCTGTGGCGCCCTCTGGTTGAAATCTTCCTCGGTAAGAGCGACGAGACCAGCTCCGTCCAAATTGAAGTATTCAGTCGGGACCATTGGCAAGTTGAAGTGCTGTAGTGTGAACATCACCCATGACTTCACGTCCGCCGTACTCCATAGCATTGGATCTGTGGGTAACATTAATTTATTAATAAATGTATTCAAATACATTATTTTATTAATATACCCTTCTAAAGGCAGTGGTAAATCAGATAATCAAGATATATATTTGTGACGTGTTGTAAAAGTGAAAAGTCTTTCGAAGTTTCTGAATCGCGTCACTTATTTTGCTACAAAGTCCAGACTATTTGTATGACTGTTGTATTTATGTGTAATATTTATATAATTTCGCAGTATATGACGATGTTATTTTCCTCTTATTATCTTGCATTTAATGGAGTAATTAGTCTCGATAAAGTCTTAATTAGTTGATCGATTGTATGAAAATGGGCAAATTATTTACTAAATTAACAGCCGTATAGTAATGTTATAAATATTGACTATTCTAAGAGCCATAACGTTATCTGCTTAAGACACAATACCATGGGGTCATTGACTTCTAACACTATTCATAATCTTACTGTACTTCATAAACTATAAAAGGCTATGCGCTTTTGTGAGTCTGTTTTTAAAATGGCGTTTAGAGATAAAGTGAAGTTTATTAACCAGGAATTAATCTTAAATTTTGACGCGTCACTAATAATGAATTTAAAAAGTTCGTTTTATGAACTGATTCCAAGTTGGATCCCCGCGCTGGTAAATAAATATCTGTGCGGTTTATATATTAATTGTTAGCATACATTTGGCCTAAGTCTTAAAAAAAGCGTACTGTAACAGGAGAAACATTGTGTCCTACTGTAGAATAATAATATTTATTTCTAAATAAAGTAATATTATTTTTGATATACACGTATGAAGAGATGTATATTGTGGAAAAAATCTCGTATTACCAAGTTTTTTCAATTTAATGTATAAATTAATGGAATATACTTGATATGCGAGTACACATACTGGTCCTGATTAAATGAATTTTTATGTACTTAATTTAAATTTAATCATACGAGATTAAATTTAAATTAAGCATGTAAGTCCGCCAACCCGCACTAGGCCAGCGTGGTGGACTATATGGCCTAACCACTCTCAATCGATTCTCTCGATTGTAGAGTAGGCCCGTGCCCTGCAGTGGGACGTATATGGGCTGATATAGATATAGACATACGAGATTAAATTTAAATAAAAACGAAAAAAAGGCGATAGTAAATCTAAGATATCTGATACCTATTTTATTAATTACGGCGGGTTAATCAGTATAATGTCATAATAGTTTCTTAGATTTACGCGAATGTTACACATTGATATAAAACTATTTTTTACGGATTTTATCGCGATTTGGATTAATTTTTTCATTTTTTAACTTCCCGGCGTTTCGATTGCTTTACAGTGGTCACGGGGCGGACTATCTTTATTTTAATCAGTTTATATTTTTTGCTGATTTTATTGCCTGTTAGGAAAAAAATTACCATGGCCTTCGCTATAACCCATTTCGGGCTTTTTTATTTAGAGTCTAATCCAGTTTTTGAATCGATAAAGTAACGAACTTATTACTTTATCGATCATCACATCACCATCATTCATGTATGAACAGAAAAACTTTGAACCTACTAGAATTTCTAACTCGATGTTATGTATATGAGTACTAGAAACCTGCGATGGTAGTATCTCTCTCGTGTTTCATCTTCACGATACCACAGATCGCATGATATTTAGGTATCCTACATTACTCACTGTTGGCAATTGACGTACAAAAGTTGGAAATTATTAACGCAAGCGAATATTCTAAATAAGCAATTAAATCATGCGTTAAAAACGTCACACGTAGCATCTCTGGGTCAACACATATCTACCGTATTACGTAATCATATGTTCTAAGAAGCAAACCATAATTGCGATACTTAAACACACTTGAACGGCTTTTTACGCCATGACGTCATTTATTACAAATGACAGTGATATTTTACATGGTACAGCATTCCCATGTCGTGCGTTTAATTATGAATGGATTGTTTCGAATGATCGATAACTTATTCATGTGACAGACGATAAAGTATTGCGATCACGCGATGTATTGCGTATAAACAAATAAATACTTGCATTAACTGTATTCGATGTGAAGCTACCTCATTGCGAACTTTACTATGATTGATGCAGTCTTGTGGATTTATCGAAATGTTTATTCATTAGAGTTTATTGTGGGTTTCTATACCTATGAGTAAACAATACATGCATGTATACATTACAAAAATGCTACATTAAAAACCTAAGTTACTGTGCATTGACTCACCTGGTGAGATTCCAAGTACAGTGCAAGTGTTGTCCACATCTCTCTTAGATTGTTCAATGGCCATCGATAATACTTGATCGATGTCAGGCGCGACCAGCTCGTCCCCCCCACTACTTTCCTCCATCTTCACGGTTCCCAGCTCCAATGGAATTGGCCTAAGGTTCAGTCTCTTCTGGAACGACGTGTCTTCCAACGCTGATCTCAGTAGTATGTGGTCTCTGGGCTCCTCAATTTCTATTTTGGGCGTAACATAACTGTGTTGTACGCTTTCTTGCAGAATCTGATTTTCTTTCAGCAATTCTTCAATGTCGATGTATTCTTCGTGGTGTGGTACAGGTGAGGCGTACTGATTGTGGCTGCCATATGACACACAGGATCCCGAAGGAGACAGGGGATAAGGTGATGAGAATCCAGGAACTGAAAGTCTGTTTGGCTCCTCTTTGATGAATACAGGTGTCGTGTATTGCAAAGAGTTGTATGGCGAAGCTGGCTGCAGGGCGACTGTGGGTATGGAGCCTTCGTCTGAAGATGGAGAAGGTGTTGGATAACCCTCGAAATCGTACAGGCGGTCTAGAAAGTTGTTGTCTTCTGGGTATGGAGGAGGGGGTTTGTTGTGTGGGTTGGGTGGGGAGTGGAGCATGGATTCTGGGGGCGACGAAGCACCTAGCAAGCGGAGCAGATGCTGGAGATCAGCTGGCGATGTTGGGACTGCCCTCTCGTCTTGCGTGACTGATGGGGGGCTGCACCCGGACCTCGGCACGGTCTGTGGCATCTGACAACAAAGAAAGTCTACATAAGTTTTCTGTCATATCTCCAATTTACTACTAAATAGTTGTTTATCCCAAAAAATATTCCTATATATTTCGGAGAATAGGGCAGGTGTTAATCATTACACATAGTGCGATCTCGAGTTTGAACAAATATTTGTTCAAGATATTCGTACGCATGCTAGCTCCACGTCAATCCGCTTTGACGACGCACTACTTTATCCAGATGTTAGACATAGAACTAACAGCCGTCATAATCACGTCAGATGATGCTAAATTTGGTAATGAGTAATCTATGCGTATAAATTGTTTATATTGTATACTAAAGAGACGTTTCGCCAGAAGTATTTGATGGTTTTCTGCATCTCAAAAATTCTGCTAATTCTGAGACGTGGAAATTAAATGTAGTTTACCCAGAATACAATTGATTTTAAAAAATGACAGCTAGGACTTTCTAAATCTGTATTCAGATTTAGGCAATAACAAAAATAGAATATGCATATCACACAGCATTGTAAAGTCATTTAGTTATTCGCGTAAAAACTAGTTCTGTCAAAAACGTCGAGTTATTTTCGGCAACACTGTCACCATTATTGTGTTACTTATTGAATTTTCACGCCGCATTGATTGACATACGCTCACCGATTGACGTTTACGGGAATCACAATGAGATAAGTGCAAAAAGATGAGCAAAGATCCGCCAAAATATTTAACTGTAAATAGCTTTGCGTTAGTGACAAAAAATATTGGCAATAAATAAAAGAAATGTTATAGCTATTTATAAACGTTTACAAGTTAAGGTATATTGAAATCTTTATCAAAATAATTAAGTTGTATTTCTACGAATTGGAGATAATTTTTATCTAAGTACTGATAGTACAAGGTCGTTGAAGACCCAGGTGTCCAAATATTGAATTATAATATGATTATTTTATCGTATAGTTGATGACCAAGTCGTTACAAATATGTCTCCATAACGACAGCAAAGATTAGTTAAAACACAATCCTATCTAATCTATAGTAAAATATTATTAAATAAAAGCGACACATCAAAGCTAGAGTCATTGACAGTAATCATACAATATTGTAACTGGCCACAAGGAAAAATAAAAATTAAATACCTAAAGAAAAAAGTTCAGACATCAACTCACGACACAATTTTAAAAATCGAATACCATTTATTAAATTCTTGAGAAAGAAATATTTTCTTGTTAACCGGGTGGCCTTTTTCTAAGTAGAACTTGTAGCGAAATCTCTATGATTTCGCGTTTCTTAAATAACAACACTTACTCTAAGCAATGACAGCCCCATCGCTGCAGCCACTAATGCCTGACTAACTTGGCCGATGCGTTTTCTTGGGCGAAAATATTCACAAATCAAGTCGGACCGGTTAGATGAGATGTAATCAACGCGAACGCGCAAGTTTTCTTACTTTTTTTTATTTACGTGTAAAACAATGAGAACACGAACAATTTGCATGATTCCCACGTAGTTGCAATTGTAATGCAGCCGAGTTGACACCAGTTATAATTGGACCAGTATGAGATGTTAATGCTACTTTGATATACAACTCACCAGTACTTAAACAAAAATGATTAGTTTTAAAAGATCGATTGCTAAATATATTAAAATTTTGAAGATTTTCCTCATACTTATCGTAGTGATTAGATCGGCAGGTGTAATAATGTTTTTATCTATTGGTAGCTGATAAACCCAAGAAAAATACTTACAAAATCAAAGGTCATAATAAAATTTGCGACGTGATATATATTTAATACATCTAACTTAGTAACATGTCTGATTATACAACCAAAATTCAGTGTTAAGTTGACATCACGCGTCTATTTTAGATTGATATTTAAATATATTTAAAGAATTATATAAGTGTTGTAATAAAATTAGAGGTATTTAGCCTTCAGTCGACATTAACTGTAGCAATATTCGCATACCAAAATGTCAAACAGAGTACACAGACCGCATCCGGGCTAAGATTTGTTTGATTTTTTTTCTTTTAAATCCCCTAAACAATCTAGTATACTGCGTGTGCGTGCATATATGAATAAATCTATTTGTTATATACACGTGGCGCCAACCCGGAAATATATAATATTATGTTTTTAGCGTATCAGCATTAATTGAAATTATGCAATGTAACTTAGATTATGATAATTTTGATTGGAAGAAAAATATCGCAATTAATATGCATTTTAATATTATCTTTTGCTTCTTTATCACTTATATTTCGATCTTAAAATGCAAATCTAAAATTCGATCATAATTATTGATACGATAAGGTAAAAAATATGTTATGTAGTATGCAATTACTAAAATCTTATTAATAGTCTACAAGTCGTTAAGAATGTATAATTTTTGTAACCACCACATTAAATTGAAATAAAACTATTTTGACGGATTTTATCACGGTATGGTTTAATTTTTATGGCGATTTTGTATGAATTTGTATGGCGATAGGCTCGCCCCCTATCACATCGTGGGACAGAACATGCAAGGCGAAATGCGGGTGTCCTAGTGGCACCTCTGCCTACCCCTTCGGGGATAAAGGCGTGAGTTTATGTATGTATGTATGTATGGTTTAATTTTTAATTTTTTTAACTTCCCGACGTTTCGATTGCTTTTCAGCTTTTGTGGTCACGGGGCGGACTGTAAAAATGTAAAAGTTAAACCAAACCGTGATAAAATCCGTAAAAATAGTTTTATTTCAATGTGTAACATTCGCGTAAATCTAAGAAACCATCATCCCATTCAATGTTCAAAATAGTGACTCCTTAACGCAAAAACTTGTTCCTTCCGTCGTTCACAGCGTAGTTCCTATAGTCTGGCTACAAATATACATTTACTACTAAGAGGATGTCCGGCACGTTTCTCTTATAGGTTCATGAACTCTACCTGTAACGGATGTTTTGAATTCGAAGCCTATTTTTAAACCAGCGCACATTTATCACTTAAGTACTAATTTGTTTTCAGGGGCTTACCCGAAAAACGCTGGTCATCGTGTAAATCTCAATTTTAATAGCGTTAATTAGCTGTAAAAACCAACAATACTTTTGTATGTTAAGTCGAATAGTTCGAATAGTTAAATCTACGTTGATAACTCATAGTATAAGAGATAAGGAATCGCCTGCGTGTCTGCAAGTTTTTCAACTCAGACGCATGCTACAAAAACCATCATAAAATGACCTTCCATCGCGCAAATTGACGTGCTTCTCGCGGGTCTTATGAAATTGACATAATTGATATATCTGTAGGAAGTCGGTCCATTGAACAAAAAGTGGACATTGGGTACCAGTGACGTCATTTCATTGTATCGGCCGATAGTAGGTCGGCTCGTGACCAAGCGAATTCTAGCCTGTTACATTTTCAAGACCTTGGGATTTCCACTCGTCAACTCCAACGAATATCTTGTATGCACTATTTGGAAACTTAGATCAATAGGTATGAAAGGAAGAATAATTGACTGTAAAAAAACTATTTAATAACTTTGTGTCTAACAAGGCTTTACAAATTAATTTTAAAATAGTTATAGGTAGAGTTAATTTAAAGCAACACGATTGAAAACTTTTTTGACTAATTCCCTAAGTTTATTTTTTTAAGTTCTATGGTTTATGCACTATTTAGATGAAGACGTTATTATTTATTTTTGTACTATAAACAGAATCTTGAGCTGAAAACATTACATTGCTAAATTATTTTTTTCCCAGCCTCAACAATTTGCGTCTACACTAAATATAGTTTGATCCAAAAAACAGTATAACTAAATATCTATTTTCGTCGTAGTTACGCCTAGTTAACTAAATTAGCGTAGTTTAGTAATCTGTTTTATGTTCGAAACATGAAAATTATTCACTATGAATAGAGTTAACAATAACAGCTACTATAGATGTTTTTATCATGAGTAGATGGAAATACACCAAATAAACATCATAAGTAAAAATGTAAAACAAAGCATTTAAAACTAATTTAAACACTTTCGATTCAATAAAATTATATGCATTAGAGAGTTAAATTGAAATATTAATTGACTTGTTACTAAATCCAAACGCAATTGCAAATCAACACAAAATTGCTTTACTTGTGGTAAACGATTCGCCACAAATTTGAATAGAACTGGAATAATACCGCTAGCATCTTCAAAGATTCTGATGTCCAATGATGATGTAATGGTGCTAAATTCAATCCCGATTGAAATTTATTTGCTAATACTTCTTAAAGAGTAAATAACTCAAGAAGACTGTTGGACTGTTGACTAGGCTAACATTCTGAATTACGTGGTATTGCTAAGTTTAGGACGATGAAAAAACATATTAGAGTTCTCACGCGGCCTTTATACATTGTGAAAGATGAGCAATATTATGAATTCTCTCAACTGATGTCAATTGCCACGAAAAAAGAGGTAATTAAACAACGCTTCAATAGATAAATACTACCACAAAACATGTTCTTCCGATCCTTCATAAACAAGTATGTGTGGACATTTTCATTTCTTAATCATATGTAAAATCAATACACATTTCTAGGCAAAAAACCCAATCTATTAATAAAGGCGTCCAAAATATGTGAATACTTATCTCAAAACGTGTAATTAACCGTAAAATATGCTTTGGCGTAACGCCAGTTGTGTTTGGACCAAAATGGGCCCACCGAGATGACCGTGACTCTACCAATGCCACATTGAGGTTTTATTGCCAAATCTCGACATAATCCAGCAATAACCACACCACTCTCGTGTCTAGATGTCTGTACGAGATTAAAATTAAATTGCCCATTACTTTAAATTATGTTTAGTTGGGTTTTTCTAAGTTTTTAAAAGAGTCGTTTTTGTTTTTATTGTAGCGTGTGGCTTCAACGTTTATGTTACGATTTATGGCTATTTTGGTTATATTGGGAAACGCGTAAAATTTTATGATTATTGTTATGTCATCGTCTATATTATTTATGTTGTTAATACATGACAAACACATAGGATAACAGTATGTTACTTGATAATCGTCTGATCCAATGTTCATGTTTTTGTTTTAATTAACAGTGGACTTAAACAAAAAATCAATATAATATCCTAATAAGTAGCAGCTCTACTAATATTATTCTAATGAGATAAAAACCCAAAGCATTCCGGCACTAAAAGGCCTTTACGACGCTTTGTCTACTTTAGATTTTATTTCCTAGACTCTATTTTTATATAAAAGACTAGACTGGAGGCGAAACTTGGGATTTCCAAGGCGTTATTCAATTAAACGGATGTCAAGTGATAAATTAATGTCATGATTTTTTTTATAGAGTTGTTTACATTTAAATTAGCATCTATTTGCCGATTCTAGAATTCACCGACTTTACCATGCTCTATTATGATGAGAATGACTCTACATTGCATTATTAAGTCACTAAATTCTTATCAGTTAATGTGTTATTAATCTATCAAAACAACCAGAATGTTCTTAGTCGCTAAGTGGAAATCAAGTTACGTAGAGACACAAACACGTCATGACTGTGAACTCATGTATGTAGGTACAAACGTAACACATGCTTCGGTACTTAGTAATGGATAATATCGGGGATCTCCTATACTGCACGAAGAATATAAATAAATATGAAATAGGTACTTGAGTGAATGACGTCTGTAGTCTTGAACGATAGCATAAAATTGTTTAACAAATCTGGTATTTCAAAATCGGTTTGAACTCTAACATATTCTAGGAAAAGAATTATCGTTTGCCTACATCTTTGTTAATCACAATATTATGATGAATGATTTGATAACTTTATACTAAGACACTGCTTTTAAAGACATCAATGTATTAAGTATTTCATGTACTTGAAAACAAAAGATTCACATACAAAATATAGATCTTGTCTTGTTATGAATTAAACTCTACACAAACAGTCCTTACAACTTAAATGATTGTAATACTCGTATGATAAGTACCTAAATCATAACCTCAAAAAAGCCGGCAAGGCTCCGCGCGATAAACAAACATTAACTGTCCCGCGTGTTTCGTCTCAACGAGCTACATGCAAGCCTTCACTGAAATCCAGGAAAGGTCACCGTCAAATCCAAGTTATCTAAACTCACTTTTATGCGCCCACTTTCCATTAAGTCAAATGTCACTTCAATATGTCAAAATATAAAACCGCACTCACAAAATCACCTCCGTACATGAAAGCTGAACGGTCGGGATGGTGCGTCCATGTCAACTGAGTTACACCGGCTGGGCGTGGATCAAAACACTATGAACATTTCAATATTAATAGATATTTTTTAATTTGGTACATGAGTGCGTGTGTACGGCGGATAGATCACACAGCCACTGAGCTGAGCGCGGGCGCACGGAGGCTCTAGCTCAATGAACCTACGTCACAACGGGAAGTACGTTACTGAACTAATACAAAACTTATAATAGATCTACATCGGAACTACTACGCACACGTCACCCCCTTCTAATTATCTTTTGATGACGTTCAAATTGTATCGATGTGTAATTTACTTCGTTGATTTCCACTGCACTTTTGACAGTTAATTCCGCTATCAAATTGGAATTATAATTAAAAATAAGTTATAATAGAAGGTCAGTGCGGAAAGATTTGGTGATAAATATTCCGAAGCGTTGAATAGACTGTTGTTTACAAGTTGTTTTACATAGAAATAAATAATAATTAGTGTCCCTTCGTTGTTCTAATAATTGTTATGTAATCTTATATCAAAACCTTAGGTCAAAATGTCATTGATTGGCATCTTCAACCTTGCTCTATGCGCTGGTATGTGGTAGTTATCATTTTAACTTATTATTCTAAATCACAACAAGGATTTTATAGACCTTACAGTCTGTAAATTTTCAAGTAATAGAGATCATTAAATTTGCTGAATCATATTTAAGATCCTGATCAATAAAAAGACTATTTATTCTTACATCCTGACAACTGTTATATGACTTTTTAGAAGTAAATTAATCACGCACCAAGGAAACCTAGATATCTTAAAAAAATCTTAATACTGTAGGAAACGGAAGCCATTCAGTAACTCATAGTTACAAGAAGTATTGGTCATAGTTCTCAGTGTAATCTGTTAATGATTTTTTAATCAGTACTAGTATTGGTGGGTATTTGTAAAGCGCTGTGATTGGTCGGCGTGTGTGACGTCACGCATGCCGCCTGCGCAGGCGCCTTCCGCACTTCATTCATACTTTAATGACCGCACACTAAGTGGCAAGGACGAATTGTGCCGAAATGTGCCGCTGAATTATAATTAGGATCCTGCAGTAGCTCACAACTAATTTGGTATTTTTTTGCTGCTAGTAAATACTTGTTTTGCTCCATGTAATATTTACTAAATATAAATTTACGTACTACAAAATTATAACTATAAAATGTTGGTTATTTTTTTCTTTATATGTGCATGTTTTTAAACCACTTGCTGTTCATGTAAAAAAAATGAACCTGTTCAAATGAAAAATGAAAGACCAATCAATGAAATCCCTATTTATTATTATTAGAAAAAATTATAAATAATCACGCGACGAATCTATTTTATGTTCCAAATTAATTTTCCACCAATTTGTTTAATTTTGCATATCGCTTCACAACGCTGGAATGTTGGACTCACTATAAGTCCACACTAATATGTATAATGACGTACGCTATGAACACGTGAGAAAATATTTAACATTTGCACTCGTCTCTAATCCAGTGACGAAAGGCGTGTAATATTTGCTAATGAGAATATAGAATATAAGAATAATTATTAACTGATTTAACATCCAAACTCAACAAAATATAGAGAAAAACTAATCTAATTGTAGGGCTATTACTTTACGTATGAAAGACATCAACGGGATCATAATTTTCAGGTCAGGTTACTTTTTGCTATACCATAAAATATGAAAAATAAAATACGACCTTTTATAAGGTATGTATGTATATTTACAAAGTAGTGGTTCAAAAGCGAGTTTACTCAACAATTAAATGGTACGTCGTCACTATTTTTATCGTACGGCACATATTTTGGCATAAAGTGTAAAAAATCGGCCACCTCGAGGCATAATATTTTCCCAGAAGTGCGTGCAAAAACTCAAGTATAAAGGCTGTAAGGCGATGAATTTTTCTAGTTAACGAGCGGATAAAAAAGTGTTTAAAACGAATCAATTTCAATAAAGCGAGTACATCGCGTGACTTCCTAATTTTTTCAACAATAAATCGATTAAAATAATGTTTTGGTCCTCGTACAGGCGATGTCTTTCGCGCCTTTAGACCGACACAAATTGGACATGTATACATACAACACAAGTATGTACATATATTATTAAGCCCAAAATTAGTTTTTGCTACACAGATTCAGTGAGTGAAAAAAAACCAGAATGATCACAGCCGACCATAAATAATTAATTATGACACCTGAGCATTTGTTTCAAATTATTGGCTTATTAAAATGTTTTAAGAGGGGGAGTAGGTTGGGGGAGATAGAAACAAAGTGAAGGAGATTTTAATGGATCATAGTTTTTTCAGTAACCAAAGCGACACAACACGCAAAACAAACATGGATATTACTTTTAATCTGTTTCTATATAATAGAGCCCAATATAGCCGTTCATATTGTTTGTAAAACTATGCATTACGTGTACCACTATTAAATTGATACATAAAGTCCCAATTCTGCATATGTGGTAAATAACCAACAACTCGATACATGTGCATATATATGTTATGTAATTGGGAATGCCGGGTGACTAACGTATTGAACAATCACCTTATGTCATTGCTAAAACCCATTCATAAAACAGCCCACGGTAGGCGTCGAGTATGGCAGTACTTTGTATGTAAATACGTTATGAGTAAAAAATATCTAGTGTCACGAAGTATGATTGCTATCGTAGCCGTATTTATGTGGATAACAACGTGGTTCATTGTCTTGGAGTATAATAATATTCTTTGGGTTTTTATTTGAATATTTTCAAATTGTATATACATAAAGATAGCCTCCGTGGCGCAGTTGGTTAGACGCTGGCTGTGAAACGAGAAGCCGCCGGTTCGATCCCCGCACCGAGATAAATGTTTGTGTGAACAAGTATTTGCTTCGGGTCTGGGTGTTTGTGAGACCGAAAAGTCTCTCGTAGTTCTTGATACCCACGACACAAGACTCGATCTTAGTGTGGGTCAGGACTATGTATGTGACTGTTGGGTGGATTTATTTATTTATAATTATGTACAGCCCTTACTCGTTGCTCACTTGCATCGTTTCTACTACATATAAATGTCGAGGATAATGACTATGTGTCTTGTTATTTTATTGAACACGTGGGTAATGGTCGTATGTCAGTGGGTGATATACAGCCAACCTGACTCACTTTACTAAAAATATTTTCTGTCCATTTATGAAACTGAATTTTATTAATATAATATTTCAACATTAAGATCTTATAGACGATAGAGTAGCTTCAAATTTTCGACATAAGATTTTAATATAATCCTGTCATTTCTCAATCGATATTAGTTCATGTAAATAACTGAAACTTATATTAACTTGACATGATGTCGGGAGATATGAGTCCAGAAAACTCACTAAAACCATTATTATTATAATCTTCAACGAAAAATAATACTGCTTAAAGATTTCTAAAGCGATATGTTAGACAACCCGAATTCAATTACACATTGCTATAGACGAACGAAGCTCTAACCGTCGCTTGCCGGCGAGTAAAAGACCGCCAATGAAAATATTGAACTTCTAAAATACACAAGACACAAACCATGAAAAAAATCTTTGTAATCGCTAAATAAGTTATATTCTACGGTAGAGAATAATATTTTGCGAAGGATAAATGCATAGTTAGTATGCAAATTTTGTTTAACTATGCAAACGTGTTTAGAAGCTGGAAAAATGTCTTATTCTTTAATATTTATATTATTTTATGGCACCACTCATATTTTACCAGTAATTTATTATTATATAAGATGATAATTAGCCAAACAGGTAACACTTCTTGCACAAAATTGCACAAGTTTGCAAGAATTCGTAGATTTGGGCAGATATAATGCACATGAATTATAAAATAGGTTGTTTCAAATAATTTTAAACAATTCTAAATTCTTGACACCAAATAAAAATGAGATAAAATTCGTTATTCCTTGGTGTTAATTTTTTAAATGTACTTTTTTGTTAAAAAAATCCCATAATTTCATTGAATGTTGTATCCGATTATAAATACCTAATCTTTATTGAATTACTAAGGAAAATCCATGATACCCGGTCCCCGGCGGCTTAATGATGCCGTCATAAAATGATTTCGTACTATCCAAACTGACGTATTTTGCCGTCAACATAACGATGATTGATGCGCTCCGTCGTCATTATGATGACGGAATCAACGAGGAAAAGTCACATAAAAACGATTGTACAGTTTTTGACCCGTAACGCCCTCTGTGGTTCACTTTCGACAACTTTTTGTTACCAAAGATGGCGCTGACTACCTCCGTTTATTTTAATAGTTATTTATATTTTTATATTCACAATTGTTCTGATAGTGAAGACTAAAATAGTTCTAACGTCTCAGCATGTGGAAATTTAAAAAATATATTACAATTTTTTTTACATATTTTTTTTCTTATTTGATATAATTTTAAATAAATATTACCGTATAATAATAATAATCCTCCAAGTGCACAGGGTTCTCGCATTTCACACAGTTATCCCACAACGACACCATTTTAAAAAATCACAATAAAAAAATACGACGCATAAAAACAATGCAACCTCTACAACTATCGACGAGTTAATACGTAATATATTTTGTCATATCACAATATATTGTAGATAATGGCTTTTATCAACAGCGTTTATCGTCAAGACCAAAGTTCGCGAACGATTAGATAGAACTTCTTTCGCTGAATGACCATATATGGGGAAATTTACTGATGTTAGCAATCGCATATTATATACTTTTTATTATCATTAACACGACATTGCAGAAATCTATTTTTTTGTTGCAATGAATCTTAAAATAAGTTTTTTTTTTTATAAATGTGAGAGGAGGCTATCCTACTATTATTCTAAAGACAGTTCCAAGTCCTAGGCAATTTATATGGCAGTTGTCGAACCGAAAAACTGACACGAAGTGAGGAGTACAATCTGGGGATCTAACCCAGAGGTTAAGAGCCCAAGTTCGCTGCCACTAGACCAACGAAGTGGCTGTCAATCTATTCACTCCAAAAAATACATAAATCGTTTTTCTTACTTATAACTGTTATTTTGAAAGAGATAAGACGATCATACTATTCATACTGAAGGCAAAAAAAGAAATAGAAATATTTTATATATTTATGGTCTTATAAAAAGATATATAGCATATAATATACGGTCCTAATAAAGATAGATGCCGCCTAATCACTACTTTGTATCAATCATAGAAAAAAAACGTTTTCAACAGACTCTACAATTAACATAAAAAGCGCTTTAAAATGCTCAATAAATACGAGTCCGTTCATCTTCCCATAAAGTTATGAAATAAAATATAACTACTGTCTACATGGCAATTAACACAAGGGAACTGCCTTCTCAATTTGGTCGGGTTACAGTGTTAATCAGTTTGTTTATTAAAGGCATTTTTATGGTACATAAAGTCTAAAATATTTTTAATTAATAATTATTATCTCGTCATATTTACAGATTATCTTAGTTAAGAGACAGTAATTAAAAAATGAATAATTAACGTCATGACTATCAACTTTTGGAACAGAAATAAGTTCAGTGAATTTCAAGTGAAATTGTGATACCTCTTTCTAGACAAGGGTTATAAAACCCTTCAGGTATACTATCATAACTTGCGCATGTTTGTATTAATAATACAAAAAGATATCTGGAGGATCTAACCTCCCGAAAAATAATAATTTAATTACCGACAAAACAATACACACAGAAATATTTGATCATTAGGTCTACGTGACCGACCTCATGCGGTAACGTCAACTCGCGAGGACAGGTTAACACGGCACTGTCAACGAAGCCTGTGTATTTACTCGCTTAATTAATTTCTTAGATAAATTTAACTGTGTCATCAAAGTAGTACGAAAGTTAAGTTTTTATTCGGATATTTTGAGTTTTAATGTACACTGTTATTTAAGATATGCTTTCAATCGAGTAGTGTTTGAGGTATAGCCTGTTTCGTTCGGATATAAAATCGAGTTTTAATGTATACTGTTATTTGAGTTTTGATTAATATATGCTTTCAATCAAGCGGTGTTTAATGTATGGCCTTCATAGCGTAGTGACCATAATGTTACCACTGAAATAAGTGGCCGTTGGTTCGATTCTCGTATCGAAACTTACATTTGTATGACGTAATATTATTTGTTTAAGTTTTAGATGCTAAGGAGCTTAGTTTATACTTTATAATCCAAATCAGAAGTCACATAAAATTACTTGCAGGCCCTGTAAATGTTCGTACCGAATGCTATTTCTACTTTGAATGAAACGCCACTCACCTCTACCTCCACTCCCGATAGTGTATAGAGGTCATTGGTATTACTTATCCACATAAAACCTGCAAATTATATCCTTCAAAATGTTACCGGTTTATAAAAAATAATAACTGCATGATATCACGTTTATAAACATATTCGTTGGTTATTTTTTGTTTCTTTTTTTGCTCCTGCTAGTACAAAACAAAGGAGCTTACCGTTAAAATTGAAGCAGTACTGAGTATGTGTAATTTTAGTACATAAAACATACATTAATGATTTATCTAAGGAATTAAAAAACACCTAATAATTCCTTAGCATAGGAATCAAACGCCATCGCCATCTAACACAAAATCTCTAAACCAGTAAATAATTATTTGTTAAAATTCTAAAAAACTTTTTTTAATTGTACAAAATATTTACATTTCGCTTAATTCTTGTAAAAATATTTACATTTCATGTCAATATAATTAACGATGACATCACTCTTACGCCTGAAAAAAAATCATTTCAAAAGTACAAATACGCAATTTCGTAAAACAAAGGTGCATTACCACCTAATCGCAGCGCGCGAAGTTCTATATTCAAAAGTTAAATTAATTCTGCAAAGAGGTTGTATCAAAGCTCGGCTGGTCATGCGCCGTCACTCACTCGAACCGGTTGTCAAGGTCTCTGGTTTTCCCGCCACAGCCGCCAGCACAAAATGGCGGCTTATGTTCCACGATTATATACTCTGTTGCCATGTTGGATATTTAATGTTCGAACGTAATTAAATCAGGTTATGTTGTTTTTTTTCTGCGTTTTATTATTGCTATTTAGGTTTTGAGAAGCGTTTTATTTTCAAAAATGCAACAGTTTAGAATATTGCAATGGAATTTATGTGCTTATTAGAATTTTCATCTGAAATTAATATATATTTCATTTTTATTAAATATATTGATTTTTTTGTTCTTCATTTCTTGTGTTTAAATTATAAATTATACTTACTAATACTTTTTTAGTATTATCTTTATATTTCTCGTTTCTGTATATAAGGGTGTTAATTACATACAGTCATACTGTCAGATCTTGATAAATTTTCCATTATCCAAACGCCTATAATGTATTCCGAGCCATTCCCGCGATGTACAAATGTATTAATAACTCTAAACGAGGAGCTGCGTTTAGCACACAATGCTGTGCTTCCTTAGAATTATTGATTAGCATTACGTTACTTAGAAATATGCAGACGATGTCCGTGGCAGAATGCCATAGGACCGGCACGCTTTTTGATACATCGCCTGTCGGATTTTGATGGCGAGACGTTTCTAGTTTTCTAAATTATATCAGGAAAATACAAAAATATTAGGAATGCAAAATAAAGAAATTGTAACATATAGATTGTGATTCGTCACAGGGGTCGAAAATGTTGAATAGTTTGGTTATATATGGACAAAATTGGTAAGGCGAAACACCTGCATGTATTATGTTGTTATAAAATATAGCAACACCTTGTACGCATGACGAAGGATTATCTTCTTAATGTCAACTTGCAATAGATTCTAAAATCGTCTAACTCTATGTGTGTTTGCTACACGTAAGCAAAACAATGTCTGATAAATTTCTATTGGTAGATGGCCGGACATTGGAGATTTTTTAAAATTTAACATTTCATAATATATTATCCTCGATAATAACTGCGATTATCCGTTCTGCGACATATGTGGCCAGCCCATTGCCACTTCAACATACTAACTTTCAGAGCTATGTCGGTCACCATGGTTCTCTGGCGGATCTTCTCGTTCCGAATTTTGTCCTTCAGAGAAACTCTGCGACGTCCTTTGGCCAGATGGCGGGACGACTTGCATAAAAGGGCCGGCAGCGACTGGATGCGTAAAGCAGCAGACCGGGCTCTGTGGCGTACCTTGGGAGAGGCCTATGTCCAGCAGTGGACTGCAACGGGCTGATGATGATGATGATGATGATGATGAATAACTGCGAATGTTATTCATCTTTATGCAAAGTCAAATTCAGTCCTAAGTAAAGCATACGACTTCTAAATATTATAAAAAATCCCTAAAATGACCAGAAAGAGAGTTTATATATAGTTAACTTTTTTCGTGCAAATAAATAAAAGTTATAATTTTGTGATTTTAATTAAACACCCTACTATTTATTTATTTTATGATGGACACTTTAACAATGGTTACATTAATTACAAGTATCATTTAACTTTTCATACAACTTCCTTTGCCCTTAACATCTCAATTGTTAAACTACATAAACAATAACAACTAAACATGCATTTGAAAGCATTGTCAACATTAACAATTGCTCGCGAATGTATAATTATTACGAGCGTTATAGCAAGGCCGCGTTCGAACTCGTTATACCTTGTGACGGCGGCTGGTTTCCCTTTCACCGTCGCCATTGGGCCTGCTACTTGCGACATGTACCACCCACCACCGCTCTACCACTTTAGCTTTATTCAAAAGCTTGTTTGCGATTTTGCCTTTTGTTTTGCTTAGGCGACTTGTTTGGTAGAGAGTTGGTGGCTCTATATAGAGTTGTTTTTAATGTATTCTTGAATTTTATTATTTGTTCGATAATATGTGTAGAGCGATATGCTGAGTTGATACATATATTATTGTAGCAAAAGCAATAAATGACTCTACCAAATTTAGTTTCATTTTCTATTACTTAAAACTTACACCTATCTATCTTGTTTAATCAAATAATATTAATACTTTGCTTAAAGTGGTGACTCTACCAAGTTGGGCACAATGTACAAACTCTTTCAGAGTATTGCCAATTATCGTTAACTGAGACATCCAGATAGACATTAATTTTTATCAATACCAGCTTGTTTTATTTACTATATCCTTTGTATTTCAAATTTTTTTTTTTAAATCTAAATTCAAAAACATTTCCATATTTCCCAGAAATATTTAGAATCAAAGCATCCCGAAGGTATGAATTCGCTGAACAGTAAATAATTCTATTCATTGACTTGAAAACTGCGCTAATAGCAGACAAAACATATTGCTCTACCAGTTACGACACGGCGTCAAACCAAAATGTTTACATACGAAATAAGTACGCCATGATTTTTTAGTAAAATTCCAACGTTTAGTCCGAAAATTTACATATATATGACATTTACATCTTTCGGAGGTGTTAATAGTGACAATCGTCTTAAACATTTTTACTAGCAAACTGACCACGTGGATTTTGGACGTGATAATAATGTTTCTATAAACATGACCAGAAGATTGCACCATTTATTGAATATTACGCGTAATATTTTTTGGCAAAATAAAATAATTCAGAGTATATTCTTTTCCTCTTAGATACAAAAATATAATTGGCCAGCGAATATACCTAATTATTGGAATTTAAACTAAACTCGATAAATTATCATATTTTATCAGATTATAAGCGCAATGCCGTCTAGATAGAGTATCAATCGCTATCAACATTTAATAAATATAACTACATCAAATATAATTTCGTTTATCACTCAGCTAAGATAAACCCGATATTCAAATTTACTTTTAAGCTATTCGCAAAAAAAGAAGTTAATCTTGATTTGATTTCAGCCTTTTAAATTAATTAGATCTATAAAAAATATTTAAAATATAAAAAAAAAACTAAAACGAAACCTAATTAATTATATCTTCGATTTAAAATAGCCAAATGACCATTATATTACAGCTATTAAATTAATGAGAAAGAAGAGATAATCTTTTAAACCGGTAAATATATTTGTGGTATTATTGCTACAAATTACTATGTGATTAACGATGCTCATTTACAAGGAAGATTTTTCTTACTTTTTATCATAACAATGTCAAATGACAAACCTGCATCATAGTGTAAAATAGCAGAAAACGATGCCATTTCACCACGTGACACTCGTATCTAGTTGATCCATCATTACCATCAGGTAATGGCTCATCAATTTGACTAACTAATTTAAAATAAATGTCTCATCTCTACATTTGGAAATCTCTACCTCCCATGCTTTGCTCTACTTTAACAACAATAAAAACATATAGTATCGGTTTACCCTGAATATTATACAAAAAAAAAACATAACCTATCATTATAGCCAAATTTCAAAAGCGATTTGCTAAAAACGTAATTATCTGACTCATAATTTCTCAACTGGACAGTCCGAAACGTTTGCACAATGCGAGTCTTTAGTTTTCCTCTTTCGTCGAGGCTTTCGCAACTATATGAATCAGCTTAGTTCGAGATGACGTGAATTGGAATGAGATAATTGGATGTAGAAAGGTGTATAGCTGTAAATTGAAATAGTAATTTATACATCTAAGTAAAATGTATTTTAAAAATGATAAAAATTAAGTTATATGTACATATATGAATATGAACTGATCTATTAAATTGTTCCGTAATAACATTGGATTAGAAAAAACTCTGACATAGAGTTTAATAATAATGTTGAATATTCTATAATATATACGAAAAGCCTTGTGCTAATTACAAAGGTAATAAACATGTTACGATACAATAATATCTACGCCTGTATACAACCGTTGTGTTCATCGATTTCATCATCAATGCACATTTATAATAATAACAGTTATCCAATTCATAATTTATATCTTGCATAGGTCAGACTACTGCGCTACACGGCATTAAAATAATAAAATACTAATTAACATCAAAGATATAATTTGAATATAAATATTTTTAAAAAGGTAATAGTAGCACAATAAAAAATATATTTTAATGTAGCAACTTTTATGGTCTTAATATTACTGTGATTTAAGGTTAATTATATTCATATATTTCAATAACACATTCTACCAAAATTTTCATTGTGTTTATAGATTTTTATGTACATATTAAGTGTCACAAGTTATTAAAGTACATATAGGTAATGTTCACTCGTCTGGTTATCATCTAACCAAACGATCGTAAACGAAACACTGTTTAAGAAATGTCTTTCGTAAAAATATTATATTCCCAAACAATTATTTATCTAAAGGTCGTTCAACAAAAATATAATGAAATGTAATTGCTATGATAAATATAGCAACGAAGAATTACGTCAATACTTAATCAAACACTTCGAGTTTGCTGTTCAGTCATATTATCCTCATATTCTGGCAAATTTCTCAGAAGATGTTTTGCTTTCCAGTTATTGTACATTGATCAGACGTGCCTAACACCTTAAGTTTGAACATCTCACCATAATTAATGTTTTAGGAAAAAAAAAACACATTTTAAGTTATGAAAGGAACTAAATTACTAAGTTCTAAGAAACACGGATAATGAAAACAATAGGAAAAATTACCCAAAATTCCTTTTTTTAGCAATTTTCAAATACATGTTTAACTGATTCATATTGGGAAAAATATACTAAGTACAAGTTTTAGAATCATTTTTTGGTTTACTTATACCTATTAAAGTTTGTTTATGTCTACATTTTGTCCAATAAGCTTTCTTACCATCCTAATCATTTAAATAAATCCTTATTCGACACAGTTAACGTAGAGCATCCTAATTCTTCAATTAGAACAAGAGTCACCTAAAAAAAATTCAATAGCATTCCATTACGACAAAAGTAGAGTCACCTCAAAAACACGTATACAAAAGAACACGTACCACATCTGTACATTCGTGAATCGTATAAAACAGTCGGTTCACGTAACTAAAAGCGGTTTGTCCGTACGTCCTCGACCTCAATAGGCAAAAGTGAAAATGGTAGCGCTAACAAGACCCTATTTCACTTTAACTGTTTTTTTTGTAAATCATTATGAAATATTCAAATGTTAGTCAGCGGTGGAGCATTTATTGGCGTGATGTGTTCGCTATGAGCTCAGACCCCGATTCATATTTTGAGAAGGTCTTATGTGACACTAACACAATTGTATATACGCCCTTTTGAGTATTAACAACTGTGAAGATGAATGCAACTCGAAATTAGGTACGCTCTTTTAAGGTTGACTGTAAAAGATGACTTCATATAAGTTAATTATAACAAATGACTATCAGAGCTGTATAAAGCAAAACATTAATTTAATAATATTTTAGCCTTGACAAAAAATAATCATTGCATTTCTACTTAAATAATAAAGTTTTACGAGTGCCGGCGCTTTAATCCTTATTACCATATTCCCTATTTGCATATTTTATAAAATATAGTTCTGTAGAGAACATCAATTTTTAGTTCATTAGCATTTTTAATTACTAATGTGTGTCATTATAATATTAATGGGGAGTAATTTGAATGCCATGATTATATGTATAATAAATAATATATTCATTCCTAGAATACGGATTGATGAGGTATAAGATAGTTATGGTATATAAACCAGTAAATACATAACTTATATTTTATGAGTCATCATTATACGATCATACTATATAAATTCAGCTGAAGATTTTCAACATTATGTTAAACATTACTAAATCTTACAAATTCCGAGAACAATACTTGAAATGCAATTTAATAAATCAATATTTAACCTCAGGTTATTTCAGAAGGCAGTGTCGTAACCACTAAAAGCCTCTGTGACGCACGTGAAAACATTTTCCGGTCATTTCTGATGCATAACGTTTATGACGCATAGAGCTCTCCAATACAAGAGTAACCTTTGCCTCTTTAAGTCTTTGTGATCTCATAGCAAGAATGAAAGCTATTCTTAGGTCTAAGATAATATATTATACACTCATTTATATGAAAATGTTTATAAATTTTATGGACAATTTATATACAGTTTCAATTACTGAAATCTATGTCGATTTCATTTTTCCGACTTGTCATTCATATCATTATATTTCCAAGTGATATAAAAGTGTACGATGGTAGTTATATTTTATGACAATAATATATACGAAAGCTAGCACAGCGCAATCCGAAAATAGGAGAATCTGAGAGAATGTAAACAGTTTATTCGCCGTAACCGACATGACTAATTAATTGTAAAGCGTATACCCAAACAAGTCTTAAAAATGCTTATCGCTATGCCAGACTTTTTTCTATAAACTAATCACAGTAAAATGTACCAGACTAAATCTCAGCCTTGAAAAACCTTCTCAGTGTATTTGTGGAAAACTTCCAAAGCCTTTTGCAAGAAAAAGCAACATACAGTCGAATTGAGAACCTCCTACTTTTTTAAAGTCGGTTAAAAAATAGGAAATTCTTTTGATTTTGGCACAACAAACCAGATGTAAACGATGTAAGAAAAAAATAATGAAAAAGCTTTACCACACATATTAAATTTAAATTAAATACAAGTCGAGTAGCCGGAGTATTCAGGCCTCCGCAGGTATGTTCATTGTATGACAATTTTCTGAGCGTTTAAACGCGCTCTCTCTGCTCTTTGAAGGGATAATTGTATAATTTGTAGTTTATGGAATAGTTTGGACGTCACTGTGGGAAACTCAGATTAACTGACCAACGTATTTATAAAATTAATACAAGGTATTTAAGAACCGTATTAAGAAATACGACGGTAGAGCCACAATAAATGAAATATTTAACCTGACTATGCTTTATTTAATTTATTATGTAGTTATAAGTAATTTTCATAATGTTCATGATTTGTGATAAATAAAAATAAGATTTATAACCTCTTAAAATAAGTTTAAAAAACAAATAACAGTTGCTTTCTTTATTTGGAGCAAAACAAAACAATGAACCTTAAAATAAGCAACCGTTTGCTAAATACAAATTTCTCCTTACTAGACTTTAAATCTTCGGTGTCGGCTATAAAAACCAGATGCTCCCAACTCCCAGAGTTTCATTAAAATTCAGCAGAGCGTGTTCTAACCGTAACTAATCGGTCAAGCGATTTCTTCACTATCGAGCCTTCACGTTAGACGATGGATTAAAAGGATTACATAGTAAAATCTAAATCTATTTTTAGTGAACATTTAAATTCAGTAAAAACTAAAACAATCTATTTTTGTACTAAAATTAAGATACTTTTTAAGTCTTTGATGTCATTACTCTGACACAATTACTATTAACGGAACGAAATGTAAGACTTAGTATTTTCCTAGTAATTGGTCTGGTAGTTATACTCGTAGAAATTGATCCAGTCACAGTTTTTAGAACTATTTTTTGTTGGGTATAGTTTATATACCGATCCTTTAGGTAAATTTTTGGTATGTTGTCGTTGTCAAACCGATATCTGCTATAGGCCCTTTTTTGTGCATTCAACAATATGACTAGTGTGTTGTTAGTTTACTAGTGTTTGCTACCCAAATTTTTGTTATTGATATATTTTAAAACCGCTATGTGATTCTAATCATCATGTGGCGAATAATAAGCGTTAAAAAAATGCGATGTAAATAGGAATAATATTTTACATGACAATGTGTTCACTCCTTATCTGAAAGTTTAACTTTAAGCTTATAACAGATATTGGTTTGACAATGACGATGTGTAGTTAGTAGTAACAGAAAAAAAAACAACAAAAATATTATTAAACCTAAGCGAATTCATTGGTAAATGCCAGTATCCACATAAAACTATATTTTAAGATCGCAATAATCAGATGATGAAAATTATACGTTTGAACTTTATATGACTCGAGTGTGGTATTTTGTCCATTACTTTCAACATACACCTTTGTTCAATAACAACACTTGATTCTTTTAAATAAAGTCCAAATTCGATTACGGACAAAAAACATCAACATATGCGCCGCAACACTAGTACTATTAAATTGAGAAAAAAATGTAGACACGCTATTGCGAAATGAACTTTAATTCCTAGACCGTAGAGTATATAATATGTTGTCGATAAATTGTTTATATTTTCTTCCATAATGATCTACTCACGACTGGCCTTCGTAGGGATTGCTTCCGAGTTCTTTGAAGCTCAAAGCTCTGGCATTATTGTTAACGTGCCGAGACGTGTGTAAATGCATAATGTATAATCATTAAGATTTTGATGGTGTGACTACGAAGACCAGTTACTATATATAAATATTACGTATGGCTCTCCTCTCTCTACATTGAGTGCTAGAGTCGATTTTTATGAAGTTATTTTTAATTTTTTTACTGAACGTCGGCGAAGTTGGTACGAATTCGGAATCAATTTTGATAGCAAAAATTTTAAACGCTCTACGTGCCTTGAATACTTTAAGGCTCTATTAGAGAGTACAGACATAGTAACAGTGGTTTATAGTCATGTCAGAAACTTAAGCTTATTGAAATGTAAACCAACGTAGCTTCGACACCTTAATCCTTCAATTATTGTATCGGCAATTCTAGCACATATAACTTGGAAAAGTGCCGACTTAACAAACAATAGCTTAAGTTTAAAGATGAATTCATTTTTGGTTATCTACATTTAAGCATTAAAATTAGAGGGAAAAAATACATTTGTTGCAGAGACGTGGTACCAGAAAAAAACAAAATATACTGACAGCAAAATAAAATTTTTGCTTAGTCTTTTGATAGTTTAATTTCTATTTGTTTTCAATCTTGTTAACTAGCTAAACAGCATACATAATCCAGTAAGTATGGTTAATATTAACTAATTAAATCTCTGTTGTATATTTATCATATTAATAAGGTATGTATTCTATATTAATTAAACACACGACCTTAAAAAACCCAAGTCTCTAGCGTTCGTGATATGTTTGTTCACGACTTGGCTATTAGAAAACGTCGGAAGTGTAATAATATTTTCATTATTTTAATACGTAGTATTTAATTAAAAGTAGGTATATAAAGTGTATGCAAATTGTTTATTGCTCAAGTTTCTTACTTTTAAAATAATAATATAAAACGCTTTATTAGCAATTTTTTTTTTCATTCAATGTATTGTGTTTAGATTTAACCTTTTCCTCGTTTATGTATTTAACATTTGGGCATTAACTATTATTGGTATTATTTCTATGTGGATACTTGTTTCCGTCTATGTTGGTAGAGTTTATATTTTTTTTTATATGATCAATTCACTGAATATATATTTTTATTCTCATACCAATTCAGGTTTCATTTATTAATTTTCTGTATAGCAATAAATCATATCAACTATAGGAAAAAATATGTGTATTAAAATTCTGCCTTGTATATTTTCATTGATTGATTAACGACAAAGTTAGAACATAATTAATTACCAGCTTACTCAATTTAAAAGGCAAACAAAAACAGAACATCAGCAATTGCAATCAGCCACTCTTTAAAAACATAACTATTAATGTCGTCTTTATGATTCAACTGGAATCATAATAAGGAAATCATTATTACAAATTCAATGTAATTATAAATGAAGGACCCGTATTTATTACAATTTATCTAATCAAAATAAACATTGACTACTTGACTTTGTACCCATAGACAGTTAATAACGCGCAATGTATTGCATACTGTTTTTGCTGTCCAATATATATAAATATTAATTATAGCATCCGCTCATTATTGCACACTACTGCAAAAAGATCCCCCTACCTTTGATAGATCGTTTGAGGAACTTAGCTCATACATCAATCAATCAATCAAATATTACAAAAATATTCTAGTAAAAATATATTTTATACATAATTCCTCACATTTCACATGTATTCTTTGCTCTTTAGAATGTGTAGGTAATCGATTCTGAATTAAAATTTGTATTTAACTCTTAACTTATCACTTAATAAAATTCTCCTTTACTAACACGCAATGTACTCCGCAGTTTTAAATAATTCGAATAAATAAAAACGTAATAACGTCATATATATAAGTAATGTTTAACAAGTACTACAGTTAAACCACACCTATGGTCAAATTGTTGACAGATTACTCATTGTGGTCTGTAGCAAAAACAGCGCCACTTCTCATTTTAGGGTGTGGTATTATTTTGTATACGCTACTGTATAAAATACATTTAATAGTTACATACAAATAATTTGATGTCTTGCATAGTGAGTATCAGATTAATTGAGAATTTTCTAACCTACAGACACACAAACCCTAAACATATACTTGTGGATCACATATTTTTTGTTCTTACATAAATATTTATTTTCTCAGTGCGGGTATCGAAACCACTGCTTCTCATTTCACGTCCAGATTTTAACCAACTACACTCCGCTGCTGAATATACAGGGTATATCAAGACCGCGACCGAAAACGAAGCCAGGTGATAGTATTAGTGACTTCAGACACAATGCAAGTAAAAATTTTTCAAAAAAAATGGGCAACTTTTTTTTTGTAATTTTTTACTTATCATCGTATTTGGGTGATAAATACATAGCTTTCCTAAAATAATGATGTAGACCTCTTTATTTCTAAACACTCAATGGTACGTAAGCGTTAAAATTATTATTTTCGCAATAACTAGGTATTTACCACCCAAAAAAGATGATTTTTAAAAAATTCTAAAAAAAAACCTGTCGCTGTTTTAGTGAAATTTTTATTTGCATCGAGTCTGTAACCACTAAAACTACCTGGCTTCGTTTTCGGTCGCGGTCTTGAGATACCCTGTATATTTAAATGAAAAAGGATAAAATTGAGAAACTAAAGAAGCGAGCCTACATACACAAAACTTTGATCCCGTGGACGAATTAATTATATGTTGAACAGAAAGGTGAAACAAAAAGTATGGATTACTAGAACAACAATATAGAAAATTGAAATTCTTGGATGTTCACCATCATTTCTATTTTTAGAACATTCTTTTCGAGTTCAGTTTATGTTATCTTCAGATCGGAATTCAAGATAAACATTCATACTTCGTATTTGTAAAATGTTTGATTACTAATAGCTTACTATCTTTTAATTATAAGTGATAAAATCACAGAAATAGGTATTTAAAGATATTTTGCACAATATTTTTTTCAAAATATGATATGTTTTATCATGAGAAAGGTAACTTTGATAACGAATTCGATAGTATTCACTATTTCAGACGGCATACGATATTTACTGGAATCATTATACTTAGGACTATGTACCTTAACTTATATGAAAAAATACTTCACACTTTCACTACCAAGTTTTCACGTCAAAATAAAAAAATATTTGTTCCTTTTTCAAACGATCATATATATTTATGTGATAATATTTTTGAAGAGATTCGATGGGGCAACGCCGTCGGCGGCTATGTTTATCCCACGGCTATCTTAACAGTGGCTTAAAAACTTACTGCCGTACTCAGAGCGATTAATGTCAAATTAATCATCACTTATTGTTGATTTTACAAAGGGAATCTATATAAAGGAACAATTTAATTGACATTAAACGTCTCTGACTGCAGCCATCATAGTGCTACATTATAATTGTCAGCGAGCCTAATAATAAAAAACCGCCAACAATTTCCCATATCGCATTTTTCCAAGGTAATGATTGGGCGAGCGCATCACTTATCCAATTAAGGTGTATCCAGACCGCGCGGCACTGCCGCCGCGGTTCGAGAAAGCGCCTCGTTAATTACACGAGCGTCTAATGGCGCGTGAACTCGATGTGGGTTTCTGTGTTCTCCTATTTTTAATCGTGTATTGTTTATGTCATTATTTGTGTAGAGATTTGAAGTGACTGTTTGATCTCAGGGGTTAAGTAACCGATATTTTTCTTTATTGATTTATGCCAGTACAGGGCATTATTTTTAGTAAGGACTTGATATATTTGATGACTTCGTTTTTAAATGTTTTTATTTATCTTAATGGTTTGAAAGGAACTATTAATGCATGTATTTGAATGAATGTTCTTAAGGCCTGACGTCATAAATGTTGTTGATAAAACACGAACAAATATTTTTCCAAGAGGCATAGTGATCATGCTGCGCCAAACTCGTGTGGGTGTTGAATAAGAAGAAAAACACAAGAAAATAAATAAAACATGTTTTGTGTGTCAAGGTCATAAATATATTAATCATTTTCTTTGTAATCTATTATCGTAATAAATCTTCTCATACAGAATGCAAATAATGACTGATTACATATGAAGTTGCATAAAACGTTTAAACAAGCGTCAATTAAAACGTCATTTGTATAGGCAAGTGTGAGGACACACCCCATATTATATGATACAATGATTATGCTGCAAGCACAAATATTATGTGACATTTGAGTTCGCAGTGACCCCATTTTTTTTTTCTACAGCCTGTTACTTAAGTTACAACTTCTGTATTTTTAAAAATTTAAAGTTAGTGTATGAGAATTAATCGATGACAGAATAAGATGGGAAAAGTTGTTACTCAACACAATGATGGCTCTACAAATAATAAAAATATGATATTTCCTTGTATTGTGATATACGAAATTTGGAATAAGAATGCTTGTAACGTATTTGAAGTTAACATTAAATATTCGTGCTAGAGATACCGCTTTTGGCAATAAATTCATTATATGCACAAATATACCAAAGATACGATAAGGAAAATCTTACACTTTTCATAAATGATCTCAAAGCGATATAAAAAAGCAATTCATTATATTACTATAGATTTATCTTATTGTTGCTTTTTTTTTCTTTCAATCATTATGAGTATTTTTTTGTAATCACAACAACGCAATTTTCAAATACTGTTTATGATTAACAGAAACCAGTGTATGAACAATGAAATTCTTTATCACTAAATGTTTTCAAGTTTTAAAAATGGTGAATGCAAGAAAATAGTGGAAAATTCCTAATATCCGACAAATATAGACGTATGTTAATTTGTCTGCCACATATTAGTCAATTAGCATAATTACTTGGATTAATCTTAACAGAAAGGTGATTTCCATATTTTAAAAGATACATATTCAAAATAATGTTTATCAGAAAGAAGGATTATGTAAAAAAATTGTTTATAAAAACGCGATTTTGTAAATTAGTTTTTTTTCTACATATTTTTCCACAGGTAGCTATCATTAGCTGTACCTTAATCTTCATTAATCGACTACTAATAGCCAAAAGACCCTCGAAATCCAACTTATTTCCTTATAAATGATCTAATCGATTCTAATCAAACATCGACATCTGACAAGCTACACGACAAACATCGTCCATCCCGCTCTGACTCGTATAAAATAATATGTTCTATCTCGCTCGCACGCCTTGATAACCCGTCTCGAGTGAGTTGTTTGTTTCGAAAGAGTTTTTACGATAATAATGATTTACTACATCACTTGTTGAGGCTACAAATCCTTACGGTGGTGATAAATAAATAATAACTGATTGTATTATCTATCTTTTTCTGTATAGTATGTAGTGGATAAGACTTTGCTCTCACAATATCTATACGGAGCGTTTGGCTTCATCGGCATAGGATTTGTGGCAACTGATTTACATTTTTCTTTGATTTATTATTAAACTGGAGCATAACAGTACATTGTACTTTAATAGATCCTCATCATCATCATCATCATCATCAGCCCTTCTGCGTCCACTGCTGGACATAGGCCTCTCCCATAGCACGCCACTGGGCTCGATCTTCAGCCCATCGTCGCCAACCGCTACCAGCCACCCCACGAATATCGTCGCTCCACCTGGCTGGAGGGCGTCCTACACTTTAATAGATAAAAAGAATTTATGTAATGGTACATTTTTGTGCTCATTTACCTAGGACCTACAACAAAAAGCTGCATACGAAAGTTTTCAGCTTTTATATTAAGGACTAGACTAAACAGGCAATCCTTAAAACTAGAGATTGTCATTTATCTATTACCTGTGTTTTTTACATCCAAAATAATATATTAACTGCAATTCAGCGTATGCTTTTTTTTTGTATACCAATCAAGCACTTATTATTAAAGTTTTTTGTCTGACATATTTTAGCAAATATAAATAGTTTTATCCTTATAAAGATTAAAATATTTGCACGATTCAGAGATGCACGTGACTATTTTTTTACCAACTTTATACTGCAGGAACAATTTCAAATAGTTACAATCGTGATAAACTTAGATAACTCTACTGTTTGTCATAATACTGTTAAGATTTTTGACAAAAATAAAAAGAGCCGATCTTTTTAAAATGATATGAATACTTAAGCAATTAATATCGGCAGATATGGAACTACTCCAATAAAAAGTACTCGAAAAGTTGACGTCAAGCAACCGGTAAAAAAATTATAAAGTAATGATTTCTCAATATACAGGGTATATCAAGACCGCGACCGAAAACGAAGCCAAGTGGTAGTATTAGTGACTTCAGACACAATGCAATGAAAAATTTCGCAAAATAAATCGTCAACCTTATTTTGCTAATTTTTTACTTATCGTCGTATTTGGGTGATAAATACATAGTTTTTCTAAAATAATGATATACTTCTTTTTATTTTTTAAGACGCAATGGTACGATAGGGTTTAAATTACTATTTTCGCAATAACTTGGTATTTACTACCCAAAAACAATGATTTTCAAAAAATTGCAAAAAAAATCTGTTGCTTATTTTGCGAAATTTTTATTTGCATTGTATCTGTAACCACTAAAACTACCACCCTGCTTCGTTTTCGGTCGCAGTCTTGATATACCCTGTATAACAACCATGTTGTGCCAATCCCGTTTAATTATGGGATAATTATTGATGTAGGTAGAAAAATACTTCGAGCCATTCCATTGAACACAGAATTTTAAATAATATAGTGTTGATATCGTTAATGGTCCTTCAAGCCACAAAAAAAACGATAGTCAACAAACAAGCTTTTTAAAAATGATAAAAACATAAGTGTGAACGTTTTATGCTAATAATATATATTTAGGGGATTCTAGACTGATTTGCATTAATTTGCTAATCGTTAATTTATGTCTCATACGTGAGGCAGACAGGTGTTTTTATATTTTGTTCACGTTTTGGTGCTAGCTTAGAATAATAATTACAAATAAAGGTTTTTTCATATATATTTTTTTGTAATTCATATGAGACCATTGTTTTGTTTAGACAACCGCAGATATAATATAAGAGGCTTGCGCTCAAATCTTGATTCATAGGGTAATATACAGATTTAGGAAATTGTAACAAAGGACCTTAAATATTACGTCATAGTGATACGAATCAGGGCAGTGAGATTCTAAGTTTGAATGGTCAGGCAACCTGCTCTGTATATTTGAGAAAAATATTCATTTGCATTTGAGCCCAATATGCCAAAAAATCCATCATTTTTATTGAAGGCAATAATGTTGGTCAAGTTTGCGTGCAGTAATTACACCTCTGTCGGACACTTATAATATAAACGTTTACATTTTACAAAGTATAAACATATTATTAACATAAATCCATACATATTTGCACTTATTTGTGATATTCATTTTCACATACGTCGCCTAAAATGGCGTGTATATACAACCGTAGAAGAACTTCCAACAGCTACATATTAGCCGCCCGCTCGACTCGAACGTCAAAAAGTATGCACGAATTTAATAATGCCATTACAAATCGCATCACAGCCGGGGTCGAGGCAGTTGAATATTTACACGTTTAAAACAAACCACAAGTGCTTCCATGTAGTTTATATTATGAAAAACTGTTCACGTTTTATGTAAATACGAGTCGAGCGAAAACTAGAAAGTCGCTGCAGACACACAGACACATGACGCTATGTACGTGCGCGTGAACAACTCGGTTTCATAATTTATAACCGCATTAATACAACATTTAATTAAACGAAAAATATTATTAATAATTGTCAAATCGCTTACCGTGTCAGTTTCCTCGATAAAACTATTCTCCCAATGCATTTTCGTAGCAACAGTCCAACGATTCACTTTGTCCGCGTTTTTTTATAATTACGCTCGATATAGCACGCGTTGTAAACAATCAGTTCATATCGTAATCGCGTCCCGTGACGTATTAAATGGGATTAACTTTAGGGTACGTGTGCACGTATCTGGCCGGAGCGGTGTCTCGATGGTGTATGCGCGGACGCCGATCTCCGAGCGCGCACGAAGCCGACCGAAGGTAGCCGAAGTTGACCGACCTACTTAGAGCTACTTCGAAACGTTGCGGTCGGACGGCGGTTTTTTTTCACATTTTCCGATGAAATGCCGCCTGCGCAGGCTCCGCCTTAGTAAATGGTTAATTTAACAAAAAGCCATACGTAAAAGGCTCGTGGCAATATTATATATTTTATATCTTGTTTTATGAATTGCGCAGATCGACGTTGGGTCTGAGGTCGCGTTCTGACTTCAGAGGTCTAAAACGTGATAAGATAAACATTAATGAGTTAAATAAATTTAGACGCAGTTGTATTTTGTGGGGGTTAAACATTGTATTGCTTTAAGTATTTAATTTCGTTTGAATTGGCACGTTTTTTGAAATACATAAGACAATTTTGGAAAATCTGGGCGGTTTTGTCAATTCATTTAAAAAAATCGAATTATCGAGACTCCAAATTTTTTTCTTGTATTTACTGATTACTAAAAAGGATTTTAAAAATCATAGATGACTATTTTAAGGAGCCTATTACAAGTTACATCCCTTTTATAAGACAAAAAACGAAGGACGGGGAATCCCAGAAAACGAGTACCGGTGTATAAAAAATAAAAAAGGAAGCATTTGGAATGGAAGACGGACGTCAGAGCAACGAAAAAAAGAACCAATATATAGGGATTTCCAAAACTCTCACTAACCATACAAACCGTTACAGCATATCTAAATAACTGCATATTAGAGACTGTCCCGCCCTCACACCCGCCATTGCTACTCCTGTAAGCCAGGATCAACAGTGGCACGCATTTTAATGACACTGAGCATTGAAGCTCAGCGCGTCTCCGGGAATGTCTAACTTGTCTTTAACTCGCAACGAAATCAATCATAAAGTTAAATTAATAGGAGGAGTTGGAAATAAAGTTGGAAATAACTGCATATTACTTCACTTGGTATTTCTGTAAAATTTGTTACTGTCATAGTCGTACTGGTTCATTCGTACTGTATCGTGGCTGTACTGTATCAGCCCATTATCGACTAAAACTGATAAGTCGATTGACAGGGGTTAGGTCAGTCCACCACACTGGCCTAATGAGGATTGACCGCCTTTACTTACCAAAGAAATGTTATAAAACGCCAATAGCATGCAAGCTTCCTCACGATGTTCTTCTTCACTTTTAAGATACGTGGCAATTGACTATCAATACACACATGGCTCCGATAAGTCAAAGGTGTGCTCGGGGGTTCGAACCCACGACCACCATCTCGGCAGCCGCCCTTCTAAGAGGCCACCACTCACATAGCGTGGCTACACCGCTTAAAAACAACCTCACATGCACGTATTACATTACACAACACATTTTAATTATTTCAACGAATCTATATTTAGCCATCTTGCATAACTTGAGGAAAAAGCACCTTTCAATTGCATAAAACCATTGCTTCCACCAAACACGGAGTAAAGGATTGTGTTCTGACATTAAAAGAGATTCAGGTTAAATTCAAAAACTGGTTTTAAAGGAGGTGGTGTTAAATTTGATATAGTATTGCATAAAACACATGCATAAACTCACGCTTTTGTATTCTAAGGGTATTTTTAGAGGTGACGCAAGCATATCCCCCAGAAGAAAGGATAGAAAGAATTTCACTCTCTCACATAATAGGTTCCATTTAAATGTAATAATCATTTGATCCATGGTATTTTACAGCTGGCCTCCTTGACTGTAAAAGTCTAATTCGAGGTTATTTACCTCTTTAGTTCATTTTTTGTCACCCGCTGTATAGAGGGAAGTGGAAAATAATTTATTTCCAACTCCTATAAATTTAACTTTGTGATTGATTTCGATGCGGGTTAAGGACAAGTTAGACATTTCCGAAGACTCGCTAAGTTTCAATGCTCAAGGTCATTAAAATGCGTGCCACTGTTGATCCTGCTACAGGAGTTGCAGTGGCGGGTGTGAGGGCGGAATAGTCTCCAGAGAAGCACTACCCCCAGTTTGCCTATTACAAGATTTGATCTTTAAGTTCTTCACTGTTCACAGTACCAATACTATCCGTGAGCGGTGGTATCGTTTACCATCCAGGCGAATGGCATGCTTGTCTCGCCAAGAAAATAAAAAAAGTCTTGTATTTTAGGCATCAAAGAATTAGAGATTTCAATAACCGACGGACAGCGTTACTTTATTATCTAATAATCATTCAGATGGTCCTTACACGCCTTGTTACTGGTCAACCTGTCGATGCACCACGTAGACTGTCAGATGTAAGTTATTTATGACTAGCGGCTAGGCCCGGCTTCGCCCGGGTGCAGATAGTTTTTGAGTCCAGTCCACATCAACACATATTATAGTTTTCGCAGCGCACGCGATATTAAGAATATATTTATATATTTCAGGTATTTTTACACCTTGGGTTACATTATTAGAGTTTTAGTAAGGATCCCTGATTTTTATAAAATATGATATAGCCTATGTCACCCGGGGATAGTGTAGCTTCATAACAGTGAAAGAGTTTCTCAAATCGGTTTAATAGATTCGGAGCCTATTCAATGCAAGTAAACAATCAAATTTTTCCTCTTTATAATATTAGTATACATGAAGTAAAACAAAATACTGAAACCTATCCAGTAACCTCTATCTCTTATTGTTAATATTTGTATCTTCAACAAATGTTACAAAATGAAAATAAAACAAAATACAGAAAAGAAGGAATACTCGTGTTGCTAGCTAAGTTTCTTATGCCATTTCTTCTTCACACCTATTACGCCTTTCGAGGTGGTGCAAGTTGTACAAAAACCAAAAAAAATCGAAGAATATTTGAATTTGATTTTGGAACACGCAAAGTTCATAATGACGATAAAATTAAGACGATTTCATTTGAAATTGATTTGCAAACAAAATAAACTATTGCAGCATCCAAAAATCCATATTTAATTGCGTCAATAACTGAACTAACTTCCGAGAACATTGTGACCCTAACGTCAAATATTTTGATCGATCGAGATAACATTGATTTTGATTTACCGAGAACTCGTTCTCAGTGCGTTCTAACCGAGATGTTATTCCTAATAATCGAGAAAGGTTATATGACGGTGTTATGCAGTATTGCTTCGTCATTATTGAGGGTTTTATAATATTTGACATACATACATACATAAACTCACGCCTTTTTCCCAGAAAAAGGCAGAGGTCCTACCAGGACACCCACATTTCTCATTGTACGTTCCGTCCTATGATGTGGTAGGGGGCGGGCCTATTACCATATCGGGCACAAATTCCTGACTCCGGGCTGATAATGAATAGAAAAATCCAATACCACTTTGCCCGACCCGGGATTCGAACCCGAGACCTCAGGTTTGTAGTCGTACTGAAGTACAACTACGCCACCGAGGCAGTATAATATTTGATCTAGTCAATATAAATCCCACTGCAGAAGGGACTCCCCTAAAATCAAGAAATCAATTGAAAGGTAGCCTTTGTCCACTGCTGTACATAAGCCTTCCCCATGGATCTCCATACAGACCTGATGGAAGCGGCATGCATCTGGCGACTTCCTGTAACCTTAACCAGCACGCATAGTCCGGTATGTGGTGTGGTTATATGCCATAGAAATTCATGAGCGGAAGAGAGAAAGATTTCGTATTTGTTTTTTCCACTTCGCCGATACAATATCACACAGGTGAATTGATTCTTAGGTCAACAAAGTAGAAAAATATATATTCAGGTGTAAGGATAAAAATATTTTTTTTAAATGTCTGTAATAGTAGTAGATTGTTTACAAAACATTTAAAAGTGTTGTTCTAATAATATTAGCCGCCGCGTCTTTGAGAAAGCCTTGATCTTTCAATAGTCGTTTTATTGTTTGTACACTGTTCGATAAATTTCGATTTCATTTTAGATTTCCTTATTAATATAAAATGAATAACTGTTTATATCTATATTGTCTTGATTTTAGAATTAAATTAACTGTGAAAGATTTTATAATTAAATAAAAATATACAGGATTTTCGTCTCGTTTCTTGGGATTTCTATCTCATTTTCAAGGATTTTTATTATAATCAGCTACAAGGAGTCGTAAAAATAGGCCTCTTCCAAGGATTTCCACGGAAACCTGTTGAAAATAGTCTGCATCCAAGGGCTTCCTACATTTCTGTATTATTATGGATCTTTTTAACGTAAAAAGGGGAAACGAGCAAGCAGCCTACTCGTTGATAATTGTATCACTTCTTCCATAAGCGGTCACGACACTTGAAAGTACATGCTTTGGCGACTGATAGGATAAAAAATATTAACAATTATACATTACCTCTTTTGTGCATAATGTGGTACATCCATGGCCGACTTTGTACATTTCATCTTCTGACCCGGCTTTATAATTCATGATTTTTGTTACATTATCTCCGATTTAAAAAAATATTTTACATTGTAAGTATTGAATATACAAACATTATTTTTTTCTATGGCCTTCGTAGGCAGACGAGCATGCGGTCCGTCTGATGATAAGCTGTCACCGCCGCCCATGGACCTTCGCAATGCTAGAGGTCCAGCACAACAAAGTCGCTGCCTACCATAAGGAGGGAATTCTCTTTAAGCCTGGCTTAAAGAATGACAGGTCATAGCGCTCAGGGAACACCGAAGCAGGGAGTTCATTCCAGAGCTTGCACGTGGGTGGTAAATAAGAACGCTGGAATCGCACTGTTCAGGAACGGTACACTTCCAGGTGGTAGGAATGAACTCTACTGCAGTGACGGGTGGTGCGATGGTAGAAAGGTGACTGTGGTACCATCTCAGACATTTTTTTCTCGTTTGTACTCATACGGTATAATTTTATCATGAATACTCAATGTACTTGTATTGAGAACTAGGAAAACGTTGGCAGTGTATGTACCAGTAATTACTGTCGTAACCGTAAAATACGTTATGTCGTAATATGTGCAATGTTTCTAAGGAAATCTATTGACGCTCGCCAGTAGGTCATCTCTTGAAGGTACAAAAACTAAACTTGGTATTACTAAATTTGACTTCTAACGTTTCTTTTATTTAACTTCTACCTTTACTTTAACAAATCTAATAATTAGCTTAATATTTTTAGTACCGGCCACTCAACATCAACTCTTCGACTTTCGACGAAATCAATTTGTACAACGCATTACTCAATCTGAGAATTGAACCTTGGAATTAACGGTATATATCCTGCTTGTGAAAAGACCAATAGAACCACGACAAAAATCATATAATTAATATAAATATAATGAACATAAAAAATACAGTCTTTCCCTAGCATCACATCCGCTAACAGTGATCAAAATGTTCGCATCCGCCATTGAATCCTATTCAACAAAAACTGGACACCTTGAAGGAAAAGCCCAGAATAAATTATTTATATAATCATTTGTGATTAATCTACTTGCAAGTGAATTGGAATGGTCATGTACCACGGAACTTATGAATAAAATTATACATTTATTGATAGATCATGTTTAGGGTTCATTAGGAGTGTACAGACACGAGCCACGCATTATTGTACTTAATAAATTCATCAGTTACATAACTTCGATACTCCTTTTAAATGTTTTAGTATTGCGAATGCGAGAAACTATGATATATCTAATATATTTTTAATTCCACGACATACATCATAAATAAATATTGATCTTGGTGCGATTGAATCCCTAGGCCTCTGGTTTTCACTAACTTACTGAACAACTTTGGGTGCACAAATATAATTTACATAATAAGCAAGCGTTTATATCGCAAGGATAAGCAGAGATAACACGAATGCTAATTAGATCTTAGAGTTTATTTCAACCCCAAGATGCTTTGAGGACGAGCTACCCACGACGGGCATAAATTGATTTTTCAAATCGAATAAATTATTTTGCTCTATTATAGCAGATCATCGTAATTGCCTCTACATACTACGACGGTAACTTGCGACAGACTATGCTCGAGGCAATAATAAATGTTACACACAAGTACTAGATTGCTGAATTATTTGACTTTTACGAGCGGCTAAGCTGTAAAATAAATATATATACCACGATATTACATAGTACTGTTTTCATACATACACACATAAATTCACGCCTTTTTCTAAGAAGGGGTAGGCAAAAGTGGAGCCACTTTTCGCCTTTTATTTTCCATCCCACGATGTGATAGGTGGTGAGCATATCGTCATATCGGTACACAAATTCCTGACTCCGGACTGATAATGAATAGAAGAATCCAATGTCGCTTTGCCCGACCCAGGATTCGAGGATGATTTCCAATCATGCTACAGTAGAACTGCGCCACCGACGTTGTCTTTAAATTTCCAAATCATTATCAAAACATCACCAGTATCTTAGTTTTTATAGCAAGCAACATAATAAAATCATTTAATTAAAAACATATCTATAAATTCAATTAGCATCAAACAGAAACTTACCTTATGATAAAGCCGTAAAATCTATTATACAATGAAACCGCTACGATTTTTTGTTGAAAAAATATTGTAATTGTCCGAACAATTACGGCGCTACTGTTTCAAACTATATGACTTGGCAGCAAAAACCAACTACCAGTATAATTTTATACAAAAACTGCTCCAGTATTAGTCGTCTAATAACAATGATGTGCTATTTATGTAAACAATATAGGCATACCGTAAAAATAAATTAGCTATTTACCAAAATTCCAATGTGCATTTATTTCCTATAACCACGTAAGAATTCCACCAACCCGCACTCGGCCAGCATTAGGCCCTATGGCCTAACCCGTGTCAATCGTAGTCTCGACAGTAGAGGTGGCCTGTGCTCTGCAGTGGGACATATATGGACTGATACAAGCTACCACCTAAGAAAAGTTACCGACCATCCAAAGATTATCTTTTGAAAGGGACAGTGGGAAGAGCACATAGTATAGAAGACTGATGGCAGTTAGGAACGTAAAACGTTCTATATTGAATCAAAAATAAGGACATAAAATGCGAAAACCAAGAGAATTAAATAAGGTAAAAAATGGTTAAAGTAATTAAATATTTTAATCCTTACTTACGCTATACATCCGAAAGCGAGTCACGCTTTCGCGCCTAACCTATTCAACCGATCATCATATAACTTTGTATACGTGTTGTCGTATAACTTCACATCTAGAAACTGTGCCCAAGGGATGAAAAATATTATAAAACGGTCTTCCGAAAAAATATTATTGCAGTCCATGCAACTTGTCATGATATTAATAAAGCAATTTAAAACTTAAATTAGATTAATAGAGATCTGTGGTAAATTTTGACCCCAAGTTATCTTAAGAAAAAAAGCCGTGAGTAAAATCTAGTAGTTAAACTAATAGAATGGAATATCCATTCTATTTTCTAACGCCTTTATTCGAAGACAGTTTTAAAATCCATTTTAGTTATCGAATGTTTTGTCTTCATCGCTTAAAGTGAATTCTAAGATCGTTCGAAAGGAACAAAACATTCGAGAACTAAAATAGGTTTTAAATCTGTCTATGAATAAGGCCGTAAGTGCTATCTGCAGGTAATAAAATGTACGGAACCTGTAGAACAAAATAGCGGAGTAATTAGATTCTGGGTTTATATGGACGATTTAATTAATGCTGAGTGGACATTTGTGTCGTGGGCGACGAGCTGAGCATAACAATGCCCCTTTTACTCGTCCCCAGAGAAGATGTGATAGAAGGCTAGCTAATGGTAATTTTTAAGATAATCTGGACCAATACTTAGTCTAATATCAACAAGTATCAATACAATAATGGCTAATGATTGTTGTCAGTTATAAAAAAATAGGTATTGGATCTTGAACCTGCCATCAGAAGATAAATATATTCTAATATTTTTATAGATATTGTGTTATTTAGAATTACACATAGTAATTAAAAAAAGAGATGACAAAGAAATTGCTAGGTAATTCCTAATTATATATAATCCTAGGAAACTTTAAAACATTAATTTTGTTTTCAACAAAGGATTCTAAATTAGTCAGCTAATTTCCGAGATATATCATTTTTCCACTTATACAAATTTATAATTTTTACCTAATCGTAAAAGATTTTTGTACAATGGTTTATTAGATTTACGCTAAAATTACACGTTGAAATAAAATCAATATACACGCATTTGGAGCTGGAAAGCAATCGAAACTTCAGGAAGTTAAAAATGGAAAATTAAATGAAATACGTGATAAAATCCGTAAAAAATCGTTTTATATCAGTTTTTTTCGATTAGGAAGAGGCCAAATATCATCCACTTTTCATCTCCTAAACTATCATGTTTCTAAGATTTTCTAGATTTTATAGTTATTCATATACAGCGCGTTACGGTTATGTTACTTTACGTCAAATGATTTCTCCGTTCACTTAGTGTTCATAATATGGTATAATAAAATAAAAATATTAGCTGTCGATTAGCTGCAATCATCAGCATTTCTCTTCTAAATGTTTGTATATGTAGTTATTGTAACAGGTTCTAGTTTAGATTAATTAGAAAACGATAATTTAGTATGACTATATTAATTAAAAACTTTATTAAATTTGACGTAAAAACTGCAGTAGCTTGTAAACAGAACAACTAAATCCTCTCAAATCAACACAATGAAAACTAAATGTTTTAAATATACATACGTCGAATTTAAAGGCCTTATTCACAGACAGTTTTAAAACGTATTTTAGTTATCGAATGTTTTGTCTTCTACGCTCAAACTGAATTCAAAAGTCGTTCGAAAGGGACAAAACATTCGAAAATTAAAATACGTTTTAAAGCTGTCTACGAATAGGCTGTTAGACGATTCAACTAAAATCATGATCACCGTATCGATAGTAATTAATGACATCAGGTTTTCAACAATTATAAAAAGCTGTGGGAATTTCGCGTGCTAATGAAGTCTCGGAATATCGCTCGCTTGTATGCATAATATTAATTTCATATATAATACGAAGTATTCTATTGTTATCGGTAATTCCTTATGGTTTTACCTCGCTTATACATATTCAAGATATTAATAAAACATTTTATTGCTTTAATACATAAATATTTGCCGTATAGTCCTGATTGTAGACTAGGGTTTTCCGATCCGTGGTTATTAAAAATTCTGAAGGACTTTATATTGTTTATATTGTTTAACATACTAGCCCTAAATACTTATGACATACATATTTACATATTAATTCATGGAATTGAAAATATATACAGGGTATATCAAGACCGCGACCGAAAGCGAAGCCAGGTGGTAGTAATAATGATATCAAACACAATGCAAGTAAACATTTCACAAAAAAAAAATCGTCAGTTTTTTGTGTTATTTTTTACATATCGTCGTATTTGAGTGAAAAATACATAGTTTTTCTAAAATAATGACGTACATCGCTTTATTTTTAAACACGCAATGGTACGTGAGGGCTTAAATTACTATTTTTGCAAAAACTAGGTATTTACCCCTCAAAAACGATGATGTTTAAAAATTGTAAAAAAAAAACCGTCGCAGATTTTGCAAAATTTTTAGTTGCATTGTGTCTGTAGCCGCTAAAACTACCACCTGGCTTCGTTTTCGGTCGGGGTCTTGATATACCCTGTATAAGGCCCTATATATCTCAGACTCAGTGAAGGACTACTCAATTAAGGAGTCTCACGCCCGAATACTCAAACGCCATTTAACTATTAAGTTGCACTTAACTACCCACGTCCCACTTAATCAGTACATTTCAGCGGGACTTAGTTAAGTGCAACATAAAATTTAAGTGGCGTTTGAGCATTCGGGCGTCCGGTGTTTGAAAACCATACTTGTCTAGTGGGTATATGCAAATAGCTTTAACAGTCTTATGAAAATTCTCGAATAAGCAAATTTTTTCAAGATATTTATTCTTAAATATAACAAAATGTAGTACATTTATGCTCACAAAAACTAAAGCATTTACTCGCTATAATAACCTTTACATGCCATATATTTTTCTGCAATGACAGCTGATAAATGCCACGACGTTTTCTGGCAATTAATACATATGCATGATTTATTATGTGTAATTAAGACTGTCAACAAAAATATATCACAAAATATTTCCAAATAAAACTCGTGAATACAAAATGTTTATAAAAAGCTCTAGACAACGTAATTTATACACAAATGCCGTCAACTTTTAGAATCACCAAGTTTTTTCTGTTTGACATTTAGTTTGGGTATAGATCAAATAGTGAAAGATGAAATGTATGTATCTTATAAAATTATACAGTCGATGTTAAAAAAGAAATACCTTTCTCCTATCACATTTGCGAAGAAAATATGTGTCATAGAGCTAATGAAATGAAATGAAATGAAAATGAAATGAAAATAATTTATTGAATCCATTAAAATGTTCAACATTGTTTAGATTCAGTCATTTTTTGAACTACCACCCGGTTCGGAAAGCGGTTTTCACTAGAGAAGAACGGGCAAGAAACTCTAGTGTTGCTCTTTTCAAAACCAGTTTACAATGTATGATTATTACAAAAATTACAAGTTGGTTTAAATCAGAGCAGTTCATTAATAACTTGTTATGATTTGCAAGTAGGATATAGTTGAATACGAATAAGTTTACTTTATATTTAATATGGCTGAGAGAAACGAAACGAAGTAACCCATAACGAAGAATCAGTATACTCTGTTTTGCCAACGCAATAAATAATTATAAAAGCGTTAAGTAATCTATTTATCAATTACAAAGTAAGCAAATCGGACAGACCAGTCCACACAAGCAGCACCCGTTCACGAGTATGACGCATGTGCCAGCCATCGGCCTCCTCAACCATGCTACAGGGAAGTGACCGACCCGGCACACGACGCCACCGCAAGCACAGACTTTTAAGCGAGCATGACTTATCCAATCGCTTACAAAGCAAAACAAAATAGTTTAAGTTACTTAATATAAATGAAATTATACAGAGCACACTAATACCTCCGCTCCAAGATACTATATATTTAATTAATTTTATACTATACTATTCCCAAGCCTTATTATCATCTAGATATTCTGAAATTTTATAATAAGCTTTATTGCATAATTTTTGCTTGATAGTAGCTTTGAATTTTTCAATACTTAAGGCTTTAATATGAGTGGGAACTTTGTTATAAAAGTGTATACAGTAACCCTTAAAAGACTTGCTGATCCTGTGGAGTCTGGTCTTATGAGTAGCTAAATTGTTCTTATTTCTAGTATTTTTATTGTGAATATCGCTAATCTTTCGAAAGTTTTCTTTATTTTTATGGACATACATTAAATTTTCAAAAATATATTGTGATGCCACTGTCATTATATTTATTTCTTTAAATTTTTCTCTAAGAGAATATCTGGACCCTAGCGAATAAATTGATCTTATAGCTCGCTTTTGGAGAACAAAGATGGTATTAATGTTAGCAGCACCACCCCACAGTAAAATTCCATAACTCATCAGACTATGAAAGTAGGCAAAATATACCAATCGAGCTGTATCAATATCAGTCAATTGACGTATCTTACCCACCGCGTAGACTGCGGCGCTCAGCTTTTTAGCTAAAGCGACTATATGAGGACCCCATTGAAGTTTGGGATCTAATGTGATTCCCAAGAACTTAGTTGTATTCACAAGGCTCAACTCATCCCCATTCAAAAGAATGTTAGCGTTAACTTTTTTGACATTAGGAGTCACAAACCGTACACATTTAGTTTTCTGACTATTTAATCTAAGGCTAATCGGGGAAAGCCTATCACCATGCCGGGGACAAATGCAAGTCACAAATACAAATTACCCTTGACTCAAACCCGAATTTCAAAGTAAAAAATCATACAAAGTTAATTCTCCTACCTGAAATACGAACTCAGGACCTCACGCTCACACTACACTACCACTACACCAATACACCCCATTTAACAGTAATTAATAATCCCGATGTCTCCACAAACTGCGACTAATACCCTCGCCCCCGGCTAGCCATATCACATGCGTACAGAATATTACCCTCAATGAGCTACCTCGTCGGATATTGATGAAACACATTACTCCACAGTTGACATCTGTAGAAATGAGGGCAGGGTATAAATTTCAACTTGTGTATCTATAAATTAATAAATGTTTACCGCTCTGTGATACTCGTAGGTCAGTGATTTAAGTTATGTCTGTTTTCGCTGATCTTTGTCGTCGCTAGCCTTTAATAGCATTGATGGTTTGTTTTGAAAATAAATAAATGAGGTTTTATGTACCTCGGTGGCGCAGTTGTACTACGGTATGATTGCAAAGCTAAAGTCTCGGTTTTGAGCCCAGGGTCGGGCAAAGTGATATATAATTTTTCTATTCATTATCAGCCCGGGGGTCAGGAATTTGTGCTCGATATGGCGGTAGGCTCGCCCCTTATCACATCGTGGAACAAAATACAAGGCGAAACGTGGATGTCCTGGTTGCACCTCAGCCTACCCTTCTGGAAAAAAGGCGTGAGTTTATGTATGTACTACGGGCGGCTCAATGCATATATTATATTATGTTACAACCGCTCCGCTCCTATTGATGTGATGTTATAAAACAGCAAAAGAAAATTCGAACCTGTAGATCCTAAGATTAGTGCGTTCAATATAACAAACTCTTCAGCTTTATATATTAGTGTAGATTATGAACTGTTTTGTCATCCCGTTATGTGTTTTATTATATTATTATTTATCCACCAATTATAAGGGGGTAAAGCAAAATGATACGGAAGCATTTAGTATGTCATTTTGTAACTAGCAATCCGAATAAACTAAATCGTTCTACTTATATTATCTGATCTCAGACAAATCATAGTTTCCGGAATGGAAAGCCTTGGATATTAACCTAGAGTACTACGTTCATATCCAACATCAGGAACCCATTGAGACAGCCTGCCACGTACCTAAATTTATCTACAAATCTCAAAAACCTGATACATAAATTAACATACATACTTAAACTCACGCCTTATTCCCAGAAGGGGTAGGCAGAGGTGCTACCAGGGCACCCACGTTTCGCCTTGTACGTTCCATCCGATGGTGTGATAGGGGGCTATCCTATCGCCATATTGGGCACAAATTCCTGACTCCGGGCTGATAATGAATAGAATAATTCAATATCTACTACTACTAAAATTAATTCTTCCCAAAAAGTCAAAACAGTACCGAGCTCAGCTGTCCTTGGGATCTATTGCTTGGTCCAGTTATTAAGCTTCCGGCACGCCCATATCGATGACGTCATAGATCTAACGAGATAAAACAGCAAACAGTACGAACAAATGAAACCTGTGTAAGCTTGTCTTAAAGTTTCGCTTGAGGTTTTTAACTGAGTTGGTCGAATTTATTATATTTTTTAAATATAGTATCGGAAAACGTGTAAGTGATTTGATGATTATTATTAAATAAATAATAGTTATTATTAAAATAAATAATATTAAATAAAAGAAAGCATGGGGTGCTTATGCTCATTATTAATTATTTTTACTTTTTTAGTTGGGTCTTATACTAAAGTGTGTATTTTAGTTTTTTAACCTATAGTTTATTTATTTTACTAAAAAACGTCTATCACCGACTATCATATCAAAGGAAGGAAGCTGCAGGCAAATTAATTATCCACTTTTATTTATTTATTTACAAAAAAAATAATTCTGTAGGTTCTAGTCAGGAAAATGCCACATACTTTTTAAATTATTATATTGTCATCGATTCTTGGCAAGTACGAGTATGCAAAATTTCAAGTCAACTTGACGTTTTGAAGTGTTTGAAAATGGACTTCAAAGATTCGGTTACATACATACAGGCGAAGCTAATAAAAACGTGTTGTAAAGGGATAGGAGTTAAATATAAAGATAATTTCGCAGTTAATAACCCTACTTCAAAATTAACTCTTCCATCTATAAAAGTATTTATGCCTTAGACAACAGTATTAAAAAATAAATTTCTCAAATTAAAATTCAATCACGGTTTTCAAACCTCGTTATTCATAAAGCATGACAAGTATAATTTAAAACTAATAGAACTACTATACTAAAAGATAATAAGTGCTCGTATAACTGGAGCATTATTCGTAATAGACTCAGGGCCATCGCAAAAAATAAGTTAGGCCACCGCAATTGCCTTAACATAACGTTTTTTACTCAATTATATAATTAAAATTACAAATGCCGAGCAATTACACGTCCTTTAATCACAAATGGCAATTTATTTGTAATACGCTAAATAATGGTCCAATCAAGACGTGATTAAATAAATTGAAGATATTACTCAGAACGTAACGACTTGTATGTATGTTATTCGCTTATTTCTAAGTGACAGTTGCTAGTTATGTATTAGTGTCATTAAATAGACCACATATGTGTGCTTTAGTTTATTGGTATACTTAACAGCGTGTATACATACATAAACTCACGCCTTTTCCCATAAGGGGTAGGCTGAGGTGCTGCCAGGACACCCTCATTTCGCCTCGTGTGTTCCGTCCCACGATGTGATAGGGAGTGAGCCTATCGCCAAATCAGACACTTTCTGACTCCGGACTGATAATGAGTACAAAAATCCAATATCACTTTGCCCGACTCGGGATTTGAACCCGAGACAGCGTTGTACCGTACCGGTAGGCTGGCCCAACGCGTGTAAGTGGATAATGGTGTGACAAACTTTTACGTACGTTTTCAGTCTTCTTTACGAAGTCAATTTAAAAAGTTACAACAGTTTTGGGATCGAACCCCAGCCTTAAGCCTCGACAATCTTCATCACTTAATTTATCGCACACTTTTTTACTTAACTGTTTTCCTCGCACAATTCCCTGAATCATTTCTGCTTCAATAATCCCCATTTATCAGTTACCAAAAAACTGAACAGTGAGTGTTTGCCCAAAAATCTTTTTGTCCATTTAACTATAATACATAAAAAACTGTTTGTCTCACTGTACTGCGTTGTCACTGGTCTCAAGGCTACGTCCGAAATCTAACCAGAACCGCCGCTTGCAGGTGCTGTAGGTATCGGAATATTCATTAGGAGCAAGACACGACTTTATCTTTAGTTAGTTTCTATAAATTATTTATAAGGCTATTTAATCCTAGCGTCTGTGGAATAGATTTTTTTTCGATTAAATTACAATAAATAGAATTAATTCGAGTTCGGATTAAAACTATGGATGCTCATAAAAGTTGTAGTTTGTAACATAAATTGAATAATTTATATTATACGACAAATTTCTGTAGTATTTTTATCACTACACGATCCTTTGCAATAAAGTAATAAGTTTTAGATTTTAAGAACTTGATGAAGTGTTGAAGTCCTACTGCACTATCTATGCGTCCATAAGGTTCAAATCTGCATGTTTGAAGAAACTGGGCTCATTGTATAAGAAAACTCTTTAAATGTCATATAAATCATATTCAGCTTATATAGAAATATGTATGTCAATAATTTCCTTCTGTAGCGTCCATTGTTTTCATATTTTTTGCCATCCAATTAAAATCAAACATACTATCTGATAGACCATTTCGTTGCTCACCGAAAGGATTGACAAATTTTCATAGATTTTTTTTGTTAAGACGAAGAATCATGTGTTTCTGTTAAGATTGGTCCAACAAATGTACACAATTATTTTGTTTATAAAACACTAGCGGCCCGGCCCGGGTTCGCCTCGGTGCAGACTCTATTTGAGCCTAGTCAACAACACACTTATATTATTTCGCGTATTAACTGTTTTATATTAAAATTTCACGTGGCTGCCTTCCTTTATACTGCTTTTCTCGTCCCGTCCGGTTAGACCCCTTTCAGAGCCGATTCAATGCAAACAAACATTAATTATATTTTATGGGATGAATGGCGAGACGAGCGGGCTATTCTCCTGACGGTAAGCGATACGACCGCGCATGGACAATGAGAAAACAAACAACACCATGAATCACACAGCAATGCTTGGCATTTCACTGCGCTCGCCATCCTGAGGCATAAGATGTTAAGTCTCATTATGTCCAGTAGTTACTCTGACTACAATGTCCTTCAAACGGGAACACAACAGTGCATTTACACTGCTGTTTGGCGGGAGAAATAGACATTGCGGTGGTACCTACCCAGGCGGCCTCACACATATGAGAGATCTACGTCTTTCCTCTTTATATTCATATTAGTATAGAACAATATCAATTCTTATAAGCCGACTTCTGAGTACGGTATAGTATCGAGAGTTCGATAAAGACAGTTTATCCTGCTTATCTCTAAAGCCCCTCAAACCAAAATTTAATGGCAATTAATATTCTTCGACCATCGACTCGCGGTACAACTAATTTAATAGGACTTTTCTTAGAAAAATAGTGGAAATACTATTGAAATTCTAGACGGAGTTTCACGGTGTGCCGCGAATAAAGACATCGTGGTGCAATCACCTGGTTTTTAGATCCAAAACATTTACACAAGTCATTAGCTTTACTAGGAAACGATGGCCGATTTAGTTTGATTAGAATGGTCACAGAAAAATTAACATAAAAAAGATTGTTTGTTTATTTATTCTTAATACGGTTTTAAATAAATATTTAAACAGTATTTTCATACATAATCTCTTTCTCTTTTGTAATCGTATTATTTTGTAATCTTTCAACATTGTAGTTCCGTACCGTAGTACAACTGCGGGTTCGATCCCCGCACCGAAACAAATATTTGTGTGATCCACAGGTATTTGTTTCGGGTCTGGGTGTTTGTGAGACCGAAAAGTCTCTCGTAGCTTCTGATACCCACGACACAAGACTCGATCTTAGTGTGGGGTCAGGACTATGTATGTGACTGTTGGGTGTATTGAAAAAAAAACTGCGCCACTGAGTCAGTATTTTTATATGCTATATTATTATGTGGAAAAACCATATATCTGGATTTTTTTATATTATTGGGGTAGGTATATAGAATTTCTTGCAAATATTATTAAAATACAGTGAATAAGCTAACAACTTATTTATATGTGTATATTGTTCAACGCCGTTAGCATTCACTGTACCAAGTAATCTTTGGGTGTCTGACGATGAAAGAATTGAAAGGACTGCATCGAGAGCCAAATTCGGAAATTCTGTAATTCATATCACTGCCATAGGTACCATCAAGTATTGGATTCAAGAGAAAAATAGGAGAGGCACAAAAAAAATCTCATATACACCATTATTTAATAATTTATTTTCCTATCATTCTCCCTTTATATAAAAATGTACAAAAATTTAATTAATAATTAGGAAGCTTAGACTTGTTTGACTGTTCGTCGCCAAAGCTTATATACTAATATTGCTTATTCGTTACTTTTTACATTAATGTTAGTCGAAGTATACAAAGCGTTAGATAGCTTATATTTTATATGTTCGTGTGGCAGTGGATAAAGTCTTTTAATCAATTTTAAATTAATCAGTTTAATTACAAAAGATTCTATATTAACACTTATTCAAACAAGCCAAAACGATGTTGAGCCAAGAGTCAACTATGAGTACTTGTGAAATAAAATGTTTTCATTTCATGAGTCATAAATATATGACTCATTTCTTATTTTAATAACATATTAAATAGCGTAAGACGTAATTAAAAGAACATGTCATAGTAAAAAGGTATGGTTTTTTCATTAAGTGCAGTAATTTCCATAAGAATTTTATAATTACAAAACGTATTACAATTATTAACCACATCCTAGTCAGTTAGGTCGTTAACGCTGCAATAATTTTTCGTTTATCATTACTGCAATACCTCGCTTATCGCTCACAAACTTAGATATAGAAACGCCGAGTATTTACACCCAATGATCAAATTAAATATTTCATTGTATTTCATTAATTGGAGAAGAAATAATTATTAGAAGAAACATATCAATTTCATTACATAATATTAATATTATTTTAAGACTGTTAATCATATATTTTTAATTCTTTTTTGTATGCAAAATAATTAATTAATGGAATGTTACATCAAAAGAATGTTTTTTTTTAGTCAAAATAGTTTATAAACACGTGAATAAGAAAATTACATTTTTCAGCAACTTATTGACATAAGTGATGTTAGACTGGCGTCTCAATATCAATGATTAAATAAATTACTATAGTAGGCAGTGAATAAGCTTAAATTGCAAATAATAATACATCATATAACTTAAAAACTAAATTCATTAGTAAATATTGGCGGTATTAATTTATTTAGTAGAACCAAAAATATATTTATTACACAAAGTCAATTATAACTGGAATTAAAAAGAAACAAATAACTAAAAATTCAATTATTTATTTTTATAAAATTTTATCGAATTATTTTATCGAGTCGTTTTATTCAAATTAAGTATTTCTATACTAATAATTTTAAGGAGCCAGAGAAAAAATCGTTCTTCCTTTAAGAATAAAAACATTTTTTTCTGTTATTTTTTATAACCAACGTTTACTAATGATTTTCATTAGACGACCGAATTGTCCGTGCGTAGAAAGACCGTTAAATAAATAAATAAAAGCTGAAAATCTGAAGCGATACGTTCGAGCACGTGCGAAATGGCACATGTATTTAGACTTACACTTAAGAGGCAGAACTTAAAACTAGACCTTAAATTTAATCATTGACAACCTGTTTCTGAAACTTAAAAAATAGGAAAAAAAAACTGGGAAAATTAACAAAGGGGGAAAAAGATAAATAGCTGAATAATAAGTATACAAACTATTTTTTTTTGCATAAATCAGATCCGAAAAATGTAATAAAGATTATAAAAATTGGTTGCAATAATAAACATAAATCATTTTCAGAAACAAATCGTCAAAACCTATAGTATAATCAGTATTGTATAGTAATAGTAAAGAAACCCTATATTTCATTTAAGAACAGCTAAGCGTAACGAACTAAAGGTACATAAAACCTCGCAAAAGCTTGTAAGCTTCACCATTTAGCTTAATATTTGCGATTAGGTACATAGTCTATAAGTATTCATTTTAGTTCAACATTAAATAATACAAACTACGGTAGAGCTAGAATCACATACCATACATTGTCGATATCACCTGATCTATTTGAATTTTCTTGTTACCCTAAGGGAGTTTCATATTTTGAACACTTTTCACTTACATTAAAATATGTAAAAACATATTCAGTGCATTAAAACGATCCTACTTATTGAAACGCAAGGAGGCTCGTTCCATAAAATGTTTATCACCCCTGCTTAGGAACATTTATGAGGAAATTATCTACTGAACTGTCAAAACCTCAGAAGTCGGTGTCTGTATGACTAGGTGATGTACTATTACTATACACAAAATCAGGAAGGAATATTAAAATAGAATATTTAGAACCAGTTTTGTTAAGGGAGGTATTGACAGTTCGTTTTCCTTAAACACAATCGGAAATATATACAAAATTATAATAAAATGTTGAATAGCTGGTGAATATAATTTCCTCAAGTCTTAACAATGATCCTGGTGGTATTTTTCTAGATATCAACTAATCACTTCAAACACTGACCCTTCCTTTCCTCCATACTATAAAAAATAATAAATATTAACGGTTCTACAACAATTTCTCAACGAAAATAATACATCTGAATACTTTGATCGTGCTATTAATTTATTTTTAATTAATATTTGGGGATAATTACAATGCCATGCAGACAAAATATTAATGACCAAAGTTTTCTCTCGAATTCTTTTGACCCTTCGATAAAATCATGCCAACCAAAATTATTCACGCTTGCTCAAAACATTAAAGTTTTCGTTTGGAAACGTGCTATAGAACCTCGCGATTAAGTAAGCGTTAAAACTAACTATATCCGACTATATATTTACATTTGAGCACTTATAACACATAGTGCATACAATGACACTTTCGGAAAAGTTTCGAGTCCAACTATATTATACTGGCTAACCCGAGCCGTTAGTGTAGACGTCGGTGGCTGCTCGCTGGCCGGCTCTTATCACGTTCTGGACTGTTTGGGCAGCTCCCTGGAAGGTACAGGAACGTGGTATAAGATATATTGTTGGTTGTGCGGTGGTGGGATTGTGTGATATCCCCTTTATTCAATCAAATGTAAAAGATGTCTAAAAGTGAAGGTATTTTTTGTTAAGCTCCAGAGTTCAACTTATAATTAAGGGCCAGTTAAGGGTAACAATGTTTATTACTTTGGTATGTGGTTTGAGATTTATTCCAATTTCAAGTCTAAATAAATAAATCGTATCGTGGTAATAATTTTATTGAAGCAAAGATAAAAAATATATATTCATGTATACTTTTAATACTAGTGAAGTTAGCATAACTTGTTTGAAATTAAGATTTTATAGTACGATTAGTGTTTGATTTACTGTATTAAGTGATTCAATTGACCGATTAATATTAATTTATTATAATGTTCAATGGCATATTATTGTCACGAGGTGGTTGATGTTTATTAATAGTTCGATAAGTTAGTTTATTTTCAACTTACTACACTGCTGCAATTTTTCTGTAAACTCACAATTATCATATAAAAATATCTTGTAAAACAGTGTATTTTGTTACAAAAATATAACATATTATCGACAATCTAATTTTTTCATACATAAAACCCCATTTTTGAACCGGCTCATCAAATGACTACACTTACAGCTCAAGTGCTGAAAACATCGAGTCGACAAAATTTTGTCGGCCTGAAATCTTACCTGTATAGCAGCTCCTAGGAACTGCGAGAATGCTCTCGTGACATTAATGGCTGCTGACACGAGCTGCCCTCGACCAGGTGCCTGCTCCGTAACCACCGCCCTCGGAGGCTCCAGGGGTATCTACACCAATCCCACAGGTTACATCCCACCAACACACTGGCAATAATCGTGCCAAAGCTAAAAAGTACCAGCTGTTTTATGAGTGAGGCGTAAGTTGCTTCAACTTTTATGAGAACAATGGCATTCTATTTTCAAATTTAATTTAATTGAGATTAGTTCCATTTTTAAAATGAATGAGATTTGTTCTTAATAATTTAAATGATTTTCAAAAATAGAATACTTTAGAACTGTTCTTTTAAGAAATTTAAAGTTATTAAATAAAAAATATAGACTATTACATACTTTTATGAAAAGTAAATAAAAATAATCTGCATTTATATTAAAGCAACTTACGTTGAATTGCAGCATAAAAGTAATCACATAAAGGTGCAAATAAAAACAATGGTGCAGTATAGACATAAATATACAATTGTACATATTTACAACATCCAGTGTTAGTGAAGTTGAAAGGACATGTCATGGTCTCTGAATATGGTTATGATGTGTTAGTTCAAGTAAAATTAACTTAGACATTCCTAGAAAAACAAAATTAGAGTTTTACACATTCATACAGAATTAGAATAGGTTTTAAAAATCAAGGCATGCTTAGCAAAATTAAGTTTTAATCTTGTTATTTTTGTAATATTATTTCACATTGTATTTACTCACCAAATGTACACATTACACTTCACGTAATTTACAAATATTTACATTACACTTGCCTGAATGGCGTAATATTTAATTTTTTGTACAGGGAGTTGATTTAAGGTTGTAGAATCAGTAAAAGTGAAGTACTTAACAATATTTGACTTGGTAATATAATATGGTATTTTGGTAACTTTCCTATTTTGGTATTGTATTTCACATTAAACCTTAAAATATAGAGCAAATTATTAACAGTTGCTATAAAATATTGTAACAATAGTTAACAGCATTTAAAAAATTACTTTAATTGTCTTAAAACTTTAATCTTAATTATTTTTTTTAATATTATGTTTATCTCCCTGTGCTAGTTATTTTTTCAGACCAACACTTATTCTAATTGTATCTTCAATTTTTTCAAATATTTTTGCCCATAGAGTTACAATTCCTAGACCTTAAATAAAATGTTAAACAACTCGAACATATTTAAGTGATTAATCGTGAAAGTAAAACAATCATTGGTTAAATAACTATAGTATATAACTATGTAGTAAATAATAAACTTATATTAAGTGAATGATGTCCGTTGCTATGATAAATGTGGAATATTTTTGTAAAAACACATGTGCTCCATTACCGGTTTGGGTTTTAAGACCTCTGGGGTACGTTATTAATTTGGAAACCACAGCGTATGGTTAATTAGATCAGAAAATTAGTAATAGATATAGGTCTTTAATAATTTTCAGGGACAATTCGCTATGTGCGAAACGGGTGGTAGGTGTACCAAAACGATCGCAGCGCACAACGTGACAAAAAATGGAAGCTACTTCGGCTAACTGGCTGTCAAAATAGAAGTATTTCAGTACAAATCAAAGCTAAAAAATGGGTCACGACTATTGTTCCGTTGTTCAATGCAAAAATAGTGGCAGAAATAGCTCCTGCAAATTTTATATATTTCCAAGAGCGGCATATAAATTGGAACAACGAATAAAATGGATAGCTGCTGTGAAAAGAAGGAAGTAAGTGTCCTTAACCGTATTAACCTTAAATTACAACATTGCTGCAACAGTTTAGATGTTTATATATATTTTTTTATTTTGTAATTTTAGTGATGATGGCACACCATGGTCTCCGAAACCTCACGACAAAATTTGTAGTGCACATTTTATTGGAGGAAAAAAATCAGAGGAACGATTAAGTCCTAGTTATGTTCCTACGATATTCCCGACAATATACAGGAAGAAGAAGATTAATGAATCCCAGGTATTAGCAAGATATAATCGTTTCATAGCTCCAAGAACCACACAAATCTCAAAGTGTACTACGTCAACACAAGTGATAAAAGAAGTAGAGGATGAATTTATTCAACAGCCACAGCTAATAACCGATAAAGGATGCCAGGCTAATGTGTTTTCTGAGTTGATATTAAATGAAACCACATTTACATGCAATCGATACATCTATAATGATCACTGTGATGCTGAAATTCAAGTGGATATTGCATCTGATTCAAGAGTTATTTCAACTAATACCTCAAAGAAAATGGACAGAAGCTGTTGTACTGACCAAAAAAAATACCATGTCAATATTTGACAGTCGCCGAAAAAGTTGCCTAAGCTGCGCGTCGCCACCGTCGCGCACGTTCCGAATAGGTATTAACCTAATTTACATACCCAATGAGAAAATCGAATTTAATTTCAAACGCTGAAAAAATGGCATATTTCTGACGGAAAATATAATTAATAAAATCTAATCTAGAATAAAAATTGGAACAAATGTTATTTACATTTTGTACACATATTACACGGTGCACGGTGCTTCAATGATTCGTCCGTGGTACAACCAGCAAGTGATAAAACAAAAAACGAATAAATTAAACACTTTATTACACAGGAATAAGGACGCTTTTGCATTACGGCACAAATGTTTATGTACAAGCCAATGAAGCCAATAACTAATAAATAATTTATTTACGAAAAAAAAACACAAAATATTTATAAAAAAACATAAAAAAGAAACTTAATATCTTATCTCATCTCTCACTATTTACAAACCAACCCGAACGTCATCTACAAATTTACACATCTCCACACTTAGATTAAATAGGAACAAGTTAAGTCAAATTTCTAAAAATCTATATATACCGGAGAATTCGTTCCATTTTCGTTTTACGTATTTAATCTAAGTTGGGCCCCGTCACCTCACCCCCAGTCGCACAATTTAAGTAAAAGAGATGAGAAACCCACTCTATTGGCCGCCGGTCGATCGTCAGCGTTGCCCACGAACGGGCCTGAGCCAAACCAGTTGACTCTGTTGCTCGTGGCGGGCGAGGCCGCGGGCGACGGGCGCGCCGACGACGCAGCAGGAGGTGGCCTCCTCACAATGCTGTTGGCACTACTGCTGCTAGTGCTGGTGGGCCTGGGAGCCCCGGGCCCTGGCGCCGTCTCTCTCCACTGCTGCCACAACCACGCGAGCCCGTCTAAAATGGGCCGGCGAGGCGCAGGCGGCGGTGGTGGCGGCGGCGGCGGCGTCGTCGTCCGTCTCGCTTTAGGCGTCACTACCACTTGGTTGAGTAAAGCCTACGAGGTTACATGTACGTCTAAATCTAATGAATGATAAAATTAATAGTGACTATGGAAGATGAAATCATGACGGTGAAGCTCAAAGTAAGATAGATGCAGATAAGAATGAACGTGAAGCGTTGGAAGCCAAGTTTGAAATTAAACGTTGTGATTGCGATATTAATTTATGTGTCAAAATTTTACCTTCAAATCTTATCTCGACGTTTGCTACGAATATTAGAAGTATTAATGGAAAAGAAAAGAAAAGTTAGACTAACAGCGAGTCGCAGTTGCTCATCCAAAGAACTTGCCGTGGTTGGACCGAAACCTTGCTCCTTCAGCAACGCTGCTAGCAATGCGTCGTTGCTCTTGCCGTATTCAGTGCTCAGTGAGATAGGCGCTTTGGTCGCTTCCGAAACCATACCGCCTTGTGTTTGTTGAATGAGTTTTTGTAGTGCCTCATCAGAAGTTTGTCCTGAAATAATTGTGAAGAAATTTTTTCAATTACGTGAACACATAAAAGAGTCGTTAAAAAGTTATGGTGTCATGCGTAATGATTAATGATTTTGTTAATGTATAAACAAAATTTGAAGCCATTTCTAACATGAGGGTGTATTAAGGTGTCAGCGATAAAATATAAAAGGAATTATAAGTTTAAAATGTATTCATTCTGTGTTCGGTGCCTGGCATAACATGGCAGGCAATGCCGGTTAGAGCGTGTTGTCTGATTTTACATCATTTATTTGTAAGGTACTCGGTATTGTCAAATGTTTTACTGGAATGTGGTGTTCTTTTATTAATGATACCCAATAAAATCATGTTGGTACTAATCCTGGTGATTTAGATCTCGCAGCAGATGTCTTCGACGCTGATGGATGGATGTTGATGATCAATGAGTACCAACAGTGATTGTTCAAAACCTCACCTGTAAAAGTAAGTTTGCTCCGTTGCGTGGTCGTCTCCTGTGCACCCTGCAATTGTATCAAAGTTTGTAACAATTTCCCATCATCCTGAACACTTTGTAGATCGTCCTTTACAGCTATTTTGGCACCGTACGGTAAGAGTGTTGTGTCAATAGTTTTAGTAACTACGTTAGCGTTAGGCTCCTGTGTTAATGGGTCGAAGGGTTCATTCAAAGGCGATGGTGAAGCGAGAAGATTTGAAAGCAGTTTCAAGTCTTCGTTGATAGTCTCTGGTACATTTGGACTCACATTTATCTCGGTCGGTATGTTTGGTAATGTGGGTATGTTGAATTTGGACGGATCTTGTCCGGTCGCCTTTATCAACGCTTGTAATAGTTTTGTGTCTTCTTGGAATTGTCTTATGTCGTCCTCGATGGATGGACCATTTGAAAAGGTGGTGGTGAAAGGCCTGGTTGTTGTAGTGGGTCTGGGTGTAGTTGTTGTTGTCGGAGCTGTAGTGGTTGTTGTAGGATTTGTTGTTGTACGCGTTGTGGTAGTAGCAGTGGTTGTTGTGGTTGTGGGTCTGCTAGTAGTTATTGTTGCACTGTTAGCAATAGTTGTTCCAATACGAACAGATTCATCTTGATTTCCAGACTGTATCTCATTCAAACTTTTTTCGACAGCCAGTGCTATGATGCGATTAGCTAAAGCGGCCTCGCGATCTTGGCTTTTAGGGTTGGTGTTCAAAACCGATTTCTGAAAAGTTAATAAATAACAATATACTCTACTATTTTATCATCCAAACTATGGCATAACTAAATGATAAAATCCTTTTAGTAAATGACTTAATTAAATTAGCATGTATAACAAAGATAATAATTACCAAGTTTTGCAAAAAAGCTAGATCCTCTTCAACTGAAAATGTTGATGTACTGGGTATATCGGTAGTCACAGTGAAGCTAGCGGTAGGCGCGCGTCGAGCAGTTGGAACAGTGGTGAAATCGAAACTTCTGCCTGCTGTTGCCCTTTCATTAAACGGTGGGAACGTCGTGGATATTCCCACATCTTCAGTCACAGTACTAAACGCGGCACCAGGCTGTAACGTAGGGGAAACAGTTCTAGGGGCAAAGGTTTTAAACACAGGAACTTGTGTTGTTGTATAGACAGGCCTTATTTCTAATGGAGTGGTGGGATTTGATCCTATTGATGTTGTTTGCGGATTTGAGGCTATTCGCACATTAGACGTCACTCCTGTCACTATCGGCGTATTCAAATTAGCGTTATTCTGACCCTGAGTGGCCTGTAACAGAGCCTGTAAAAGTTTCGTGTCTTCTTGGAACTGTTTAATGTCTTCCGCTATAGATTGTGTTGTTGTTGTTTGACTAATTGTGGTTATGGGTCGGGTTGTTGTCGGTGTGGTGGTAGTGGTAGGTACTGTAGTGGTTGTTCTTATACTGTCTAATGTAGGTATGTTTAGACTAGCTGGATTTTGACCTGTTGCTTGTAGCAACGCTTTTAACAATTTAGTGTCTTCTTCAAATTGTCTAATGTCATCCTCGATTGAACGAGATGTAGTCGTTTGCACTCTAGCTGTTACTGGAATACTGCCACCAACATTTGATACAGATACTTTGTTAGAATTCTGCCCAGCGGCTGATAGAAGCGCCTCTAATAGTTTAGCTTGATCTATCGACTGAGAAGTGACTGGTGCTCCCGTAAATGGTCTAATAGTAGTTGTTATTTTACTAGGCAATATGTGATTTAGATTATTTTGTACATTCAAATTTTTAGGGTTTCTTCCGGTTGCTTGTAGTAGTGTTTGTAAAAGCTGTAAATCTTCTTGATATTGTTTTAAATCCTCTTCTATGCTAACAGTGGAAGTGGGCACAGTTGCGGTTTGTGGTGTTGTAAAGATTAATGGTAGTGAAGTCATTGGGAGCTCTGTAGCGGCTGGTGTCGTTACTGTGGACGCTGCAGTTGTAGTGATAGTTGTTGGGAGAGTTGTAGTCGTGGTTGTTGGTACCGTAGTAGTAGTTGTAGGTGCCGAAGTAGTTGTAGGCACTGGAGTTGTTGTTGTTGGTGCCGGAGTTGTTGTTGTAGGCGCCGTTGTTGTTGTTGTTGTAGGTGTTGGAGTTGTTGTTGGCTCTGGAGTAGTAGTTGTCGGCGCAGAAGTTGTTGTAGCTAACGTTGTCGTAGAAGCTACCGTTGTAGTAGGCGCTAGAGTGGTTGTAGGCGCCGGCTGCGTTGTGGGTATCGTAGTTATCACAGTCTCTGTTGTAGCAACCGGCGTATTAGTAGCTGTCGTTGACTCCACTGTTGTCTCAGTTTTTGTCCCAACAACAGTTTGAAGAGTGGTTGTAGCATCATTCGTGCTAGCTTGTGTTTGTGTTGGTTGCGTATTACTTTCAGTGACCGACGTCGCTGTTACTATTTGTACCTCAGCCCTTGCAGTATTAGTTGTTGGTGGTTGCCTCGTTGTTGCTAACTTCTGTACGTTTGAATTCAATGAAGGCACTGTTACTTCGTCAATTGGTATGAATTTAAACACTGCATTTCCAGCCCCGTCATCGGGTTTTTCCGTTCGTATTTGTTTTGTCTGTAATTTATTTCAAAGTTATGTTAGAATTTTGTATATTGGGTAGATGTTATGTAGTAAGTTATTGAGCTTTGCTAAATATTGTGTCCATCACAAATTATTCATACTACTTAGACCGACACCACTTACCTTATCCAACAACAAGTTTAATGAAATTTTGGTATGATCTACAGTTAAAGAACCGTGCCCAAAAAGAAATTGAAGTTATTTAAGTTTGCATGTATGTAAGATAAATACTTTTTCTATTCGTGTATATAAGTATAGAAAGTGTTCAAGACTATTAGTGATTTCAAAAGGTACATAAATAAAGACACGATTTAAACAATAAATATACCTCCGGATCAATATCCAGTGTTAATATTCTTGGTTCGTGAGTAGAGCTCGTCATGGATGATATGACCATTTCCTGTTTAGCGGCTGAAGATATACTATTAAGCAGAATTTCGTCAACAGAAGGTAGCATTGTAGTTGTGCGTAAACTCAATACATGCGAGGCAGTGCTTTTTTCAGCAGTAGGCTTATTTGTGGCGGCAGTTATACCCAAAGTACTGCTTAAAAAATTAAGTGCCGATGAAGATATCTGCAATTACGAAATATTTTGTTATGCCTTTGCGATGTTAATGGAGAAGCGTTTGTAGTGCGACAATCATGCAGAGGTTATGTATACCGTTATTACCCGCTGTCATGCGCGATCCTCGCTCTAGAGACGCTGCTGCAATTTTAAATAAGCCCCAAAGCACAGCGTTCAAGCTAAACAACGTAAAGTCAATACCGTAAGTTGTAGGTTATTTACAGTGTCGATGGTTAATTCCGTTTCGTTATTTGATGTGTCTGTGGATGTCACAGTATTATCAGAATTAGTGGATACTCGGATGGGGTTAAGCCGTGGTTTGACAATGGCCGGGTTGTTATGGATGGGGCTGTATGGATTCCTCAAACTCCATGGGCTGATTGGTAGTACGTCAATTTTTTGCATGACTCTTGGCACTCTAGTCCCGTTCGGGAATTTACGTATTATTGTGTTATTGGGCAGCACACCGTAAACGATGAATGGACTCGCCTCTGTTAATGTTTCCAGTACATCGTCATTAGGATCTTTACGTACCACAGTATTGTTTGGTAATATTCCAAATATAACATAATCTTTTTTCGGAATCGCGGGTGTACCGACAAGTAAAGGACTAGCGGTTGTAGTAGATTGATTTGAGTCGTTCGATTGTGTAGTTTCGCTTGTTGTCTGAGTTGTAGTTTCCGCGTCTACTTGAGTTGTTTCTACAATTGTTTGCGTTGTATCTACATTTATTTGCGTTGTTGTTTCTGTATTTGTTTGAGCAGTAGTCGTTTCAGTATTAGCTTGTGTAGTCGTTTGAATAACATTTTCTGTAGTTATTACAGTAGATACATCATGTGACCTGCCCAAGTCTTGAGTCTGTTCTGTAGTTGCAATGGGTGTGGTACTTAAAATATCGTTCGAACTTTCAGTGGCGGCTACTGTTGAAATAGTTGTGTCAACTATTTCGTTAGATATTTCCGTTGCCGAAGCAATACGGGACAATATATCTACACCTCCATAATATGTCGTAGTAGGCAATGAACCTTCTGTAGTGACAACTGTTTCAACTGGTTCAATTGTTGTGACGCTATCTTCAGCAATACCGACTGTTGTTTCATCGAATTGCGAGGGAGGCAAAGTTGTGGTAGGAAGTGGATTAAAAGGACTGGTCAAGGTAGAGGTAGGCGTATCGTCATTTGTCACAGGAGTCTCTGTCGTAGATATCATAGTGTTTATTATACTTGTTAAACGTTCAGATAAATTGATTTTGTCTGGCGAGCTCACAATGTCAATCAAAGGTGGTGCTGTAGCTATTTCATTATTATGTTGTCGTATAAGATCTTCAATCATCTTTAAAACCCTAGCCTTTTTGGACAGTACCCATAATTGAAGTGGTGAAACTTGACTCGGATCCTGTACATCAACGTCATCAGTTCCTTGTAATTCAACTAATGACGAAGACATAGCAGGTAAAGATTTTGCGACTTGTAACGACTGCGTCGTTTTAGTATTTTCATTAATGTTTTCAGACATGGGAGGAGTAAAATCTTTAATTTCATAATTTGAAAGGAACGGTAAAGGAGAGTTTTTGTTAGTAGAATCAACTTGTACATCAGCACCAAATATATTGTCAGTACCACTAGTTCCACTTGGTGTAACGATGTCTGAGGAGACAGATGACGTAGCTGGTACAGTAGTAGCTGGTGTTGTACTAGATACTGTCGTAGGGGAACTTGGTTGCTCAGAGGTTCCTGCCGTAGTTACTGAACTGGTACCAGCTGACGTAGCCTGGCTACTAGACAAAGACTGAGTGCTATCTATAGCTGCCGCAGTTGTTTCAACGCTATTTACAACTTGAGGGGATGCGTCTGTAACGGCAAGATCTACAGTGCTATTTACATTGTCGTCCGTAGCTACACTTTGGGGGATATTAATATTAACAGAATCCGTATTAATATCAATATTTTCTGTATCCTTTATATCCTCCAAACTGTAGGGGGTAGTGTTAGGAGTAATGTCGGCATTGTCAAGTGCAGTCGCAAGTCCATCTAAAGCTCTCGGAATTAAATTCTTTAACATATTTGCCATATCTCCAGATATCCTAGCTCTACTGTCCTCGTCCATGTTTCGAATAATTTCTTTAATGTTATTAGACAACATGCTAGTTAGTTCTGACGACACTAAATTGTTATTTGATAACAAAAGATCAGACACTGTGTTATATACCATTGTTGGGTCAGTCGTCGGCTGATTTGATGTAGGTTCAGGTGCAGTCGTGAGTTTGTCTGTTGGCGGTTCTGTATCTGAATATAATACTTTAATAGCGAATGGTCTCCTTGCGGAAACGGGAGTGGTGGGAGTAGGAGTGGGGGTTTGTGTTGTATACACAGGAGTTACAGTTTCATCTTGAGTGCTTAGTGACGGTGTAACATTTGCCCCGCCCGTACTGTTAATCACACTTGGTGTTGTCTGGACCGTGTTCTGTACAGATTTAGTAATAGTGCTTACATCGATTGCAACAGCTGTAAAATTATCCGGATTCGGAATGCCTTTGGCACTATTTACATTGATGTTACTCACGCCGTTGAGTATTTTTGTTACGTCTGTATTAAGGACTGTATTTTTCGTTACTTCGGTTGTTGAAGAGAGTCGTGGTCTGGGTGTGGACGTAAGTATTTCAGCTAGAGCATCGAATATGGATACTGTAACTGAAGGCGAATGATGTGACGCCTCAACATTCATCACATGCGATGGTTTTACCAGACTCTCTGAAAGTCTCAGGTCTGCTGAGGACAAAGTCCTTCGTGTCTGAGTAAATGAAATAGCATTCACGTCTGGCCCTAATTGTATCTCTTCTCCCTCTACCTGAAATAAGAAGTAATCTCACCCATAAAAACAGAAAAAATATAGACGTTGTGTATAATTGCAAAGAATTAAGTAATTGTTTGTAAAAGAAACCCTCAGACAGTTTGTGGAAACTCGTGCAAAGACCAAAGCCTCTTTATTATACTTGGAATCAAGATAGTGGGTATACTCAGATGTTAGTGTCGTATGAGAGAGAAAGTTTAGATGGAAATGAAGTATTAAAACAATTCGTAAGATTTATACAATATTTAATATCTTGTTTGTTAGTGACTTCTACACTACATAATATAGGTACATTAGTTTTATAAGCTTATGCGTTAAGTTTATTTAACTAATGAATATATTCTTTTATCTGACTTACAATTAAGTAAAATTAAATTGTATAACGATGTCTCTTGATAGCTCAACGCAAAAACTTGTTATAAACAAATTTACGTTTCGTTTCAAAGAGACTTTTTCAACAAAATTAATTAGCATTACAATCTTACTGTCTAAATTAAAATGCCAATACAAATAAATGCTCTTAACATTACAATCTCTTTAAAACTAAACCATAACCGTTATATTACAATAGATGAGTGAATGAAATGAATGATAGTGGTCCGATAAACGGTATGTCAAAACTATATGATTCCATTAACCAGTTCAATGGATGATTCATGAATGAGTGGTGTCGTCGTGACGTTCTGTCTTGACATCGACTCTGTAGCGACATCTACATCTCCACCAACGAACCAATTAGGCTCTTCTACAGACTTTGTCAACAGGTTGTCAGTGACGAAGAATTTCAGCCATGCCTTTAGCAATGAGAAACTTATTATTACAAACATTACCATTTGCTCATTTTTATAATATAATAATGTTGTTTGTTTGCATTATGTTAAACATACAAATTTCTGTTTTGAATAACAATAAATGAATGGAATGCATATCACAGTACAAGATATGAAATCAGCTTTGATAATAATTAATTAAAAGTTGGGTGAACTACAAAAAAAATCGAATGATTCGTATGAAATTTTGAAAATATATTATGATGATCCAGATCTTGATAATGACAATGACAATGATCATGAGGTGCAACAATGATAATGAGAGCGTATCTTAATGCCAATTGGAATAAAGGGGCTTTGTTCAATTTTGGAAAACTGTAAAGAGAATGTTGATTTACAAATAAATTTTGTCTGTTGCACTGAATTTGTAGTATCTTTTAAGTATTTTGTTAACTGTATTTATCATAGTTTGCATGTTACTTACAGTAGATGATGTGATTGTGGGTACAGTGGGTTTGTAAAATGGTTTATCGAGATACGAAGCTCGATATTTAGAACTAAACCTGCTTTTAGGTCTATCCGGCTCAGGAGTTATCTGTGGAATCAGGTCAAGTATCTCAAATAGTAGTTTTATATTTTTTTGAAGAAATAGTCCATAATTTTTTGAAAAATACTCACGCCATTAGTGGAAGCTTCTGTGGTTTTTGAATAAGCTTCACTGAATTTTCTAACATGCTTATCTCTAGGCTTCGGTGTTGTAAAATCGTAGTCATCACTTAAATCTTTCGACTTTGTACGTTTACGGCCATATTTTCTCGTGTTAAGGTTTCGAACTATTGGGGTAGCCGTTGAAGACACACCTCTTTCCTTTTCGATCACCAAATTAGGGTTCTGATCTTTATAATTTGCGTGATATTTGTACCTATCTGGATCTCTAGCACCCCCTGTAGGCGAAACTGCAACATAGGCCATGTTTTCCGATTCTTGCGCCATATCGGACGGCACTGTTTTATTCTTCCTAGATTCCCTTACGGGCGCAACAATTGCTTTATCCTTATTTTCAGCTTGAGGTCCTGTTGCCACAATGTTATTTTCTTCTGGCCTTTTTAGCAATGTAAATATAAGTGGCGCATCAGCAGCTTCTTCTGTTTTCTTTTGTACCGGTTTGACACTTGCTTTAGGTATCGCCTCTGTGGTAGAAGTCGTGTCATTCTTAAGATTGCTTCTCAGCCGTGAATAATATGATGTTCTAGGTAATGTGGTCTTAGTTTTTCCAATATTGGTGAAACTGTTACTGTGCTCAGTTACGACAGAAATTTCAGTGCTCGTGCTGGGGTTCTTAGCCGAAAATTTTCGTGAAAAATTTGGTGACCTAGCGAAAGATTTTTTTGAAACGCCACCGTTTTCAACGTTTTTCTCTTTTTCGACATTGTCTTGTTTAGGTGATTCAGTGGTAGAGGATTTTAATTTTCTATTGAATTTATACACCCCTTTTGAAGGATTTTGGCTGGAAGAAACACTTGGAGGAGTTGATGAACCAGCAGCCGACTTTCTGTTTCTATACGTTCCTCTTGGTCGATATTCAGATTTTTTTGCCTTTGTTGCTTCTGGAGCTGCCGTAGAAGCTGCTGGTTTTTCTTGGTTTTTTGTTTCCTTTTTTTCTTCCTCCGCCTTTTGCTTTCGAATCTGCAAATATTAATATAGTGTAAGTTTGCTCAGTAGAATGTATATAATTAAATATTTGTAATTAAATTGAAAGAGAAGACATTTAAGAAAGGATAGGAATGCCTACGTGTCGGCCTAAATGTATAATTTTCAGATTGGTGGTCATGTATGGAAGTGACCCCAGTGAATTACCCTTGAATATTTGTTTTCAGCTGGACCAGTAATAGTGGACTGTAGTGAAGGAGTGTAGGTGTTGTAAACTTTTTGTGACGCTTTCACGGACAAACTCTCGCTGGTTGGAGAGCTCGCTTGTGTCTGAAAAATGTAACGAAACGCCAATATAAATTTTGAAAATATTAATTATTAAGCGATTTAAAGCCAATTCATTATGTTATATTAGTAAGTAACAAAGAAGCGAGATTTGTTATTATTCACTTCACTCTTGTGTAGATTGGTAGAAGGTTGAAAGAAAGTTGATTAGGTATTATGAGCGATTTCAGTTAATTTGTGAGAAAATAGCTTTATTGCACTGGTAAGTTGTCACTCCAACTTACCGACGCGTTTTTAGCTTGTATCAATGCTTTAAAACTTTCGGGGTAATTATCGTCGTCATTTATTTCTTCCGTGGCTTGACCTGTCGGTCCCGATGCAGAGGGCTTAACATTAGCCTTTGCTCTATTTAACGGACGTCGCACTACCTTTGTTATTTTAATAGTGGTCGTCTTTAATTTGTTAGCTTCAGTACTCTGCGATACAATCCTTTCGATTATCGGGGCGAATGTTTGAACTTCAGGTTGACTAGCACTTCCCTTTATGTGACTAGATTTGACAACTTCATTGATTGCTGTCAGTCCATCCCCGGTCAGATTTGTGTCCGTTTCTGATTGACGCGTCCTATATCTTAATTTTCTTGAGTTTCTGAGATCACCAGTTCTGGCTGTGGTTGGTTCTTTGTCCATGACCGATATAGAGTTAGTGCTTCCAGAACCGTCTAGGTCGAGTGACCTCGTATTGGTGCGAGTGTTGACTCGTCCACGACTTGCAGTCCTTTTAGGAGCTAAACTCTCGGTCGTTTGTAACATAGATATGGAGCTCCTTCGTCTGAATTGAGTCGTGGCCGAGTTATCTTCTTTAGGTATGATTTTAGAGATATCATCCAGGTTGGAGTTGATGATTTCTATTTTACTCTCGTCTGTAATGGGCGAAGATACTTCTAAGGGAGCTGGGGTCGATTGTACCGGTCGTCTGTTGACTTGTCTCGATCTGCTTCTGACGACGTTTTCTCTGGCTGCTGCAGGCTCCGTTTTTACTTCGACCTCGGCAGGTCGGCTACGCGTTCGACTTGAAGTCCTTCTCGAATCGAATCGTTCGTTGTTTGCTTGTGGTTGTGGTGTTTCCAAAGTGGGTTCAATGGGTCTACTCCTGGATCTGGAGCGGACGACATCGCGAGCAGTTGAGGTTTCCTCTCGTCTCCTGATGCTCCTCGACCTGAAGTTAGGCACAGCTTCCGCTGCGCTCGCTACGCTGTTGTCGTCCGTTGATGGTGGTCCTGGCAATCTTCTGCCAACTCGTGATGCTCCTTCAACCTGGAAAGAATTGAAAATTTTAGTCATACATATGGTCACGGTTTAAATGTCCAACGTTCTAAAAATCTGCAATTCTTTCATTAACTATATCCACATTCTTTTTGTATATTTACTTAATAAAACAATAAGAAGTGACAAATAACGCAATTCTAAAACGGTAATACTCTAAGCATTAATTTCGCGCAGAATTTTTAAAATGTTATTTATAATAATAATAATAATAGCATATTTATTTCAGAAAACAAAATTATGTCCATATTCGTGTTAGTAACAAAGAGTGAACTTAAAGACTATGTTAGTAAATGAGGAATTGCATTATTTTATAATACCTATCACTCTCTTTACCCTCTCTCTCTTTATAAATGAACTAATATTTTTTAAATTTTCATCCACACGACAATTAAATAAGAAAACAATAATTGCATGGAAGTTTCTCAGTTTTTAATTGAAAAGGCGTGAAAACTTTTCTGATGTTGCTGAAGAGAAATCCAATAAGCTATATATAGCTAGTTAGGATTTTTTTTATATTTATTACCTCATTAATCAGTTGTGATACACAGCACTAGCGTATATTTAAAACATACCTATTTAAAGACGTTTATAGAAAATTACGTTGAATCAAATGATGAGCCCACGTAACATAATGACCATATCTAAAATAGAAAGCGGCATTATATGATACTGAACAATGCATTCTTATGAAATCTAGTTGATCTAAGGTAATGCAGACAAACAAAGAAAGTGCAGTGAATTCAAACAATGCTTGGACTACAGACGGTACATTATTTTTATGCCTTATTATTTTTTAATTATAAAATATATTAGTTAATTGGCTAGATATTATTATTATTATCAAAAAATATATTTGTTAGTTCGTATTACTTTAACTTAAGAGTGTAGCAGCAAATCGCCACTATATTTTTTTATTAGGTACCATAATATAAATACGCAATTCCTATGTGACATACACGAAGCAAAATTTCTAACAGTTGAAAACTCGAGGCACAAATGCAATAAGACATTAATAAAGCAAAATATAACATTGTTTCAGATATCCTAAATTTTGATAACCTAACAAATTTTCTCCGATGTTAAGAAAAGCATTATAATTGTGATGTTTTTTTCCGCTGTAGATGTTACACTTTTCCATACATATCTGCCATACATAAAGGTTACAAGTACATTTTCAATTACTCAGATACACAACCGTTCTCTATACAAAATATAACCCACTACATATACTTTACTAATCTTTGGGCATCTGACCTTCAAACTAGACATCAATCAGTTACAAAGAAACACGCCTCGACTCGTGTTCGACAATTTCACACACGATTGAGTTACCACAAAGCCTTACAGGATGTCGGGTATCAGGTTGTAGCCGAAAATAAGGACGGGTTTTAGGTATTAAATACCTTATGCAATGATGTAACACTTTCGATAGGGCTTCATCCGTTGACGTATTAAGGTCAGTCAGGATAATAAGGTATTTTAATCCTTGTGTGAGTAACGCCAAACCGATAGAACAAATACCTTAAGATTTCTCCGAAGAACAGAAGGACTGAAAATTTAGCATATTCTCATTCTTGAATTGCCATTGCGGATTATAAACTAATCTATTAGTTACTATAAATTAAGCAATGCGTATTATACAGTATAAATTTTTCATTAAGTCATATCTTGTCCAAAACGCACTTTAAATATAATTAATGGCTTTTAAAACAGCATAGACAGTTATACGTATATGTAAAACTTTAAGCACACGACATCCATTCTAAATAAGCCCTAATGTGATTTTAATTCGACAATGGCACTGTGTCGCAATGTTACATTAGCTAACACGTAATAAGTATCAAAAGCTTTATATAAAGACATTGAATAAATAACGTAAAAAAAATTAGCAAAACTCAATGCACTTAAGCAGCTCTTTTGCTTTTATTATAAAATATTAGATCACATAAATATAAATATCTTGGTAATTTAATAAATAAAGAAAAGTCCTTTCAAATAATTAGGTATTTGATAACTAAATTCTTATAAATTATGACTTTCAGAATAACCTTTTAGTTGGCAATAATTTTAAGTGAGATGAATTAGAATTTCGCGAGGCAACAAACTATAAGTCCAAGCAACATAATATTTATAAATATCAGTACAAATCCTAGGTAATTCATACGTTGCAAATAAATCACATATTAAAACAAGATAATCTAAACCGTGAATATATAACTTTGCTAAACGCTTTACATTTGCAACTGCATATTGCATTTGAATGTGATATTCAACAAATCCCTTATCAGCTGACCTAAGGGCCAATCACCTCGTATATTCAAAGTGAGAGGTCCATACGTGGACAACACTCATGTGCAAGACGGTAAGAGACTATGTTGATAAGAGGTAGCGGTTGGTGACAATTATAGATTTGCTGTATTTTGTATGTATGAAACGAAGAATGAAACACATTGGCCCCTGTAATAAAAAAATACGTGATTGACCTTTCATTAAAGTTCGTGGGTACTGGTTTGTTTTCGGAGTTTTTTTTTATAATAACAATTGCAAAAATCTAGTCATCTTATAGTAAGCGTTAAAAACTGTCATGGTTGGCAATAATGAACGCATTCCCTCCTTGAAAATGTATGTATAGAGTAGAAAGAAAAATGAGAAAAAAATCTAAATATTGCATGGCTTGAACAAAACCCGCGACCGCTAATTAACAACTTAAATCCCTTACAAAAACCTTATGTCCGCGTGGCCTTATTACCAGAGTAGGTACACACGTGTCGCGGGTGCTTAGCAGGCATTATTTAACCAATGTGTGTATGTCACAGGTTAACGCGAGCTCGTAAAACATTATTTAAAGAGCTTGTAGTTAAATTCGATACGTAGTTCAACAAGAAGTGCTAATGGACAATTACAAATAAATACACCCAACAGTCACATACATAGTCCTGCCCCCACATTAAGTCTAATGTCGTGGGTATCAGAGACTTTTCTGTCTCATAAACACCCAGATCCGAAACAAATATTTGTAGGCCGCACAAACATTTGTTTCGGCGCGGGGGTCGAGCCCGCGGCCTCTCGTTTTACAGCCGGCGTCTAACCAGCTGCGCCACAGAGGCTATCATTGGCTGACAATAACCATGGTTTATTGATCATCATGAGCAGAAAGGCCACTGCTAGAGACAGACTTCCCGTAACTGGGAGAGGGGAGAGGCTGGAATAATCGTCACGCTAGCCAATAAGCGTGTTGTACGAAGCAATTTTGTGTTTTAGATAGATAGAGCAATATATTTTGATATCTCCTAAACATGCGCTATACAATAATGCTACTTTGAAATTACTTTAACGCAATTCTATTTATTGCTAGTGTAGTATATGTGTTTTACCTAGTTATATTCTTTACTGAGTCATGCACTTTTAAAGTTCACACAGTGAACAATTAACTTCAGTTACATTTCTCTTACATATATTACACATTCATTTTTAGGTAAAAGTTTATAATTACATTTTATTATGTCTTTTCGCAACGATGCCTGAGCCTACGGGGCCTAATTATAAATTATACATTTCCCAATAATGTTAAAAAATAATAACCCATTTCGTCAAAAACTATTATATTTTTCGTGTAAATTGTAATACGTGTAATTATAACGCCGATTATATTCTGTAACCTTACAAGTTTTTATTTAATTATTAAGTACTGGTATTAATAAATATCGAAGATAAATTGATGGCCGATTGTTGTAGCGGATGTGATCCGTGCTCAAATAAATATTTATATGATTTCATATAAAAACGATTATACTTTGGTTTTATCCCATGGAAATTGAACTTGTCAAATAGCACATAACTGCAAGCGTAACCATGCCTCATTTTGCCATTTTTCGAGTCGGTGCAGTGGTGCATTTCGCAACATTTCACAAATTCTTTCGTTTAGCGACCTTGCGGCCACTGGGCTCGGCAGCTATTGTCACGACCAAATATCAAGCAAGCTCCGCACGAACGATATCTGTATGACAATCCGTTTGTTGTTGAGCTGTGTCCACAACGTCTTGGTTTTGGTAGTTTTTGCTGTAGAAGTAAATTAATAGCTTATAAGGGCAATGTCATGAGGTCCTCCGTCCTGGACAGATCGGATAATCTACTTTAGACCAAGAATGCTATGATTTTTATTCAGAATTCAGATGAAATAAATAGTCTGTATTATTAAGAATATTATAAAAAAGGGTTGACGACAAAAAGGCGGCTGATTTTAATATAAGGCAACTCATATTAAACCTGAATAAAATTGAGTTCCCAAATAAGGCCAATCAATAATACCAAGAATAGTCCGAATTCAGTTGTAATTATTGTACGGTTAATATAATATGTACAAAAATAGATGACCTTTCTCGGTCTATTCAGCAACTTAGAAATGAAGGACAATAATTAATGATCTTTAAATCCACATGTATTATGATTGATGTGATGACGCCTGTGTTATAGCTTGTAGCAAATTAGTGGGACGAAAATATTAAATACAATTTGCAAAACTATTTTAAAGCTCATAATTATTAGGAACTTTTCAATCGCAGAGACGCCTGTGTCTAATTGTCTAGTCTTACAGAGCAGATATGAAAATACCACTGCTGGACATAATCTAATCCATCAATTCAACTGCCTTGGTGGCGTAGTTGTACTACAGTACGATTACAAAGCTGAGGTCTCGGGTTCGAATCCCGGGTCAAACAATGTGATATTGGATTTGTCTATTCATTATCAGCCCGGAGTCCGGAATTTGTGCCCAATATATATCCCTATATAATCATGTAAGTATGTAAATTCAATCCTATCACACCCTTTTGATATCACACCCGCAATCAGGGTCGGTCGGCTTATAGACTTTATTTCACTTCACATGACCTATCAGAAATTCAAATCTGGCATACACATTACATATTAAAACAAATGCATATATATTTGGTATTAAATCAATCCAAATTGTACCGAGTGGAGGGCCTAACGACTTGATTCTAGTACTGCACATAATATCAATGTTATAAAGCATATCTTAGTTACAATGTTACAGACTTGTAGGCAGACGACTGCCTTGAGATTATTCAGTGTCTGAATATCACAAGACTTTTGAATATCATGGAGATATTAGTAACTAATTATAATATTGTCCTTAGCGGAAAAGGAAGAAATGGACCATTTGTTGAAAGGTGTTATCGGCGGTTTAGGAACAACATTTATAATAGGATTATATTTCTTTTAAAATGGGCCAGATCTTTTAATCACAACATACAACCCTTATAAAGCGGGCCCGTTCCTTCAGTTCAAGATACTATAAAGCGACTCTACGACTTTTCAGAAAGTTTGCCACCTAGGGCACCACAAAATAAAGAAATATAAGACATCGAAAAGCTTAAGCTTCCTGGTAACCCAAAAACCTATTTTCTTCAACTGTAGTTAAATGCCTACGTAGAAAAAATACAATAAGTCGTACATATTACGAGAGCCACCGGATATCCCAGGTCAAGAAGTGATTGACTTCCTTCCACAGGCCCTCCCGGTGCAGATGTAAGATTATCCTAATTTGATTCTAAAATACCATAAAACATTAAGAAGTACACAGAGGAAACAAAACTTCCGAATTGCCGATGATATATCCATCGTTTCAAAAGAATACACTTGATCTTATCAAAAGCTATTAAAGCTCACCATGATTGATTTCCGTCCCAAGGTCGAATCTAACTGCAAACTTGACCTCCGAGTCAAAACAATAGAATTACTTCCTTCGTACCCAGGCGGTCAGTTTGAGCACGGTGAAATTAAATAAACATTTATGTGGTAAACAGGTTATTTGGTAACACCTGAGAAGATAATATGTGGGTATACAAGGTTCAAATATGGCTCCAATCTAGTATACTTACCCTAACTGACAGCCATATTTAACGGGTGTCGTAGAAAAAAGGCTTACAAAATCCAGAAATTACCGGGCATTGTTTGGTGTTAACTTTTCAGAGAACTGCAATCTTGAATAAATAATATTCTTCAATTACATAAAACCTCACTAATCTAATGCCAAACCTAAACCTAAGCTTAGGTCTTTACATTTCCTATCTTTCTGATTTTGTCACTAAACCGATGATGTGAATGAGTGAACACTCCGCCTTATTCCCCACAAGGTCAACAATTGGATCGCGACAAAAGTTGGAGCGATTAGTCTATAACAAACATCAAAGTGCGAATCAAATTATTAACACATTCTACTTTGTGATGCTCTGAAACTTGTAACTAGCATTTTTGTAGGATGTACATTGCGATATAGAGCTTGATAGGAAATGAACATCGTTGCTCATGAACACCGGACATCTACAAAATATCTGGTGAATGGATTCATCCAACGTGTGGCAACGGAAAGTTCGGAGTGGATATTAATAAGATTTCATCAATTGCAGTAATCGAATCGAACTTGGGAACGTTTTTTTTTAAAGCTGAATACATTGACCCGAGGATGTTGAAAAGTCGAGAAACTTTGGTCTCCTTTAGATTGATTAATTTGATGCACACCAAGGAGCATTTTCTTTACAACCTGTTAGAAGAAGGGTCTTAGGTATCATGGCCTTTTTATTCAGATTTTATATAAGACAATAAAGCCATCCCAGAAGCCTCGTTTAATCCATACTCTAATCTAGACTACCTAAAGTCTAGCTTTACTACTTAAAACTAAATAAAATAAAATGCACTGTGGACATAAAATTGAATATTGTTTGAAATGATAATGAACCGTGAAATTAAGCAACGCCGGCGGCAATGTAAGCCGATATCGATTTTTTAGTGCTTGCATTTTAATATTTACCGGAGCAGAAAGTCATTCGGTATAATTTTTAGGTTGTATTAAATAACATTTTTCAATGCTCTAGTTTTGCGGTTGAGTACCTACATTGAGATACTCTGTATGTAGGTACATTATGATATGAGTACGCACCTTCGATCGACCAATTTTCAAATATACTTGTTATTAGTCCTGAAATAAGACTTTATAAAGTAATGTATTTACAGCGCAATTGATTTAATATAACGGATTAATAAATATAATTAATTCAAATAACAATTTATTTTCCTTATATTTTGCATTAGCACTATCGATTTTAGTAACTTAAATTGAAAAATACCAAAAGTGAAAATTAAAATCATAACTAGACTAGTATTAAATTACAAATTATGCGTTAAATGTTTTCTTCACCTCTGGCATTATTAACATTGAATAGGTATAAAAACTAGTGCACAGGATCTGCAAATGTCGCCTTATTAATGTAAATATAACCAGTACGTTACAAAACACACGTCGAAATTATAATTTCCTACCAGTTGCCCTACTGGACGGATAATTGGCGCATTGCTTCGAATAGGCTCGATAGCCTAGCTTACTGATAAAACCGATTCAAAGCAATGAATTTGCGATATATTTTGATCGTTTTATTCGTAAAACCACTCATATAGGTTCAATTTTAATACGTTCTGTACAGGATAAGAAAGAATAACCTCAGGTCTTATCCTTTTACCCATATAATTGTTAGTGTCATCAACAAATATTTTGAAGTCTTAACATTTTATTCATAGTCTGTTTTAAACCTATTTTAGTTATCAAATGTCTTGTCCTTTTCTATTGACTTTGGATTCAGTTTGAGCGAAGAATACAAAACATTCGATAACTAAAATGGGATAAAAACTGACTATGAATAAGACGTTAAGTGTTAAGGAATGAAATGCTTATTTACATTTTTTTACAAGTGCGGGGGCAACATGTGCTATAAATAGTAGAGCCATAAGAAGCTGATTTGATTGTTGCCAGCGTAACAGCCAATAGTCTTACAACTGAAAACGCCAAAGACGCAAAGTGGTCGAACAAACAAGGAAGCCGGACTCCAACATTGGCTGGGATAACCTGAGATAGACCGGATCACCGTATAAAATAATACATGTGACAGCCTCCGTGGCGCAGTTGGTTAGACGCCGGCTGTGAAACGAGAGGCCGCGGGTTCGATCCCCGCACCGAGACAAATGTTTGTGTGAACCACAAGTATTTGTTTCGGGTCTGGGTGTTTGTGAGACCGAATAGTCTCTCGTAGTTCTTGATACCCACAACACAAGACTCGATCTTCGTGTGGGGTCAGGACTATGTATGTGACTGTTGGGTGTATTTATTTATTTATTTATTTATTTATGTGCATACATATTGTTACAGCTTGCATGCTCCCGTATAAATCACATCTGAATGAATCAATTTGCAGCGTGTGGCTATATCGCAACGTGGTCTAGATAAAACGCCTTGGGTAAAACCGGAGCCGATACATTCTCTATAGTGATATAAACATAATCTTCTCGGTAATCATTTCAATAAAACACTGCCTCGCCTCTCGATTACTAAGATCTTACATAGCTCTATCAAATATATTGCATTTAAAGTTGCTGGTTCGGTACATCGATTTAGTTTTTGGTACAATAATCGTGAGATTTTCTCAAACAATTAAACTTTGCCGATTAATTTAAATTAGATTATTGACGAGCCTCCTAACACAATATAAGCTTTTCGACACAGCGAATGATAATAAACGACAATTACGTATTTTCCAATTATAATCAGGGGAGAAGTCACTTTAGCTCCCAATTAGCGCTACCCCTTTAATGCCCCAAAGATAAAGTCGTCGGTCGGTCGTCTGACTGTTGTAACTATTAAAGGAACAGACACTACACTGGGATATTGTGAAACCTAAAATAATAATTTGTGTATTACTAGCAATTGTCATTTTAAAACATTCAGCCAATGAAACCGCAATCTGTTTCTATCTTATCAAATGTAACTTTACAGCTGCTTATTGGTCAAAAGAACCTTGGATAATATGAACAAAGCTGTTTGCGGCCCACAAAGATAATTAATTCAATGACTCACTTTCATGTATAAGGCATTATACTTTTTGTCTCTACGACTAGAGGCGCCATCTATTAATGTTTACAAGCAATATTATTCTTATTAGATTGTGACACGTGACTCGAAAGAGAAAAACATGCGGTTTCTTGTTCAGCTACATTGACTTATAATCTACCTGATATCGATGGTCAGCTATTTATTTCTTCATCACCTAACAAAATGTTTTTATAATTAATATGAATAATTAATAGGTGTACAAACACAATCAATGTATGATCTAAAAATGAAATTAAAGAAAAGACTGAAAGTTTTACAATAACCAATCAAATACCATTCTAACTTGTCCTAAGTACTTTCCAGCGACCTACAAATGTCAAGAAATGAGTTTAGTTCTGAAGTTAGAATAACCATTAGTGTAGGATATTTTTAAGTAGTTTTAGAACAATATATCATAGAAAATTATCATTTGCAGCTTAGAGTCAATGCTCGCCAAAATATAAGTCAAGTAGCGAACTTCGTTACTACAAATTAAATTTAAAAATATCTATAGTTCGATAAATGCTCTTATAATTTAAAAAACAAGCATTTATATTTATAATAAGAAGTGAAGACAGAATAATTATTCTTACATAAGATCGTAGATGGTCTCTACAATTTGTCAATAAGTATATGTATAATGCTGTCAGAATATAAACAGACGAAATGGATTTTCTTTTCACTACGGGATTATTGTTCTTACAGTGCTTTATTAAACTTGAGGACCTCGTGTTATGAAAACAATAAAATCTAAGAAGAGGCGTCGATATTATGACCACAAATGACCTCGGAATCATTAAAACCGAGGTGCCACCGAACCTTCGAATTATAATGTTAGATTCTAAACGCACTTAGAAATAATGTGCGTAAAATACTATTCTCATGAATTCGAAAGGATTTCTTAGTAAAACATGTGCGACCAATTTTTTTTTTTTTAGTATAACGATTAAAAGTCGTATTTATTTATTCGTAAGTGCGTGGTGGCCTGTTTGTTACGGACCAGACGCGACTGCCAAAATGTTCACGATGGTCGCGGGTTCAAATACTATGGCAGACCTCCTACTTTTCGGAGTCATGTGTGTATTGATAGTCAATCACCACGCACTATACCGAAGAAGGAAAACATAATGAGGAAACCTGCTTACCATAGCGATTTGTAGGAATTTCTATGGTAAAGTCTGCCAACCCGCACTAGGCCAGCGTGGTGGACTATATGGCCTAACACCCCTCAATAGTACTCTCGATTGTAAAGAAGGCCCGCGGTGGGACTTATGTATATGGACAGACAGATAGAAGTCATATTTTGTGTCATTAATATTATTCATATGTGAATAACCATGGATATAAGCGCACGATTAAAGATGCACTATAAAAAAAACTGTTTAATGAAACAAGCACGTGGGTGTTTATTACAATATTAGCATAAATGACTGTGAATTAACTAAAAAATTAAATTAAAATAAAATTATATTTTTACGGTTAATATTATGTTTATTTATGATATGTCAAAATGTGTTTTGAAGTTTATCGATACAATAAATCCTGTATCCAGTCTGTAGCCACTGACATATTAATTACGTTTTAAATGAACTTATTTATCAAAAATGGATTTTCATTATTCGAAATAAATACTTTAGAGACATCATCCTATACAAAAAGTTCGATTGGACCTCCCAGATAAATTCTCAATGAATTTATATTTTATTGGAAATTACTGTGTAATAATATGAATGAGATTCTCAATATTAATACTAGTTACTTAAGAGTGGAGCGTGTGAAACGAGAGAGGCGCGCTGAAAGTTCCACTGGGCCAGCCTCAGCGGTCAAGGCGAGCCCACCTATGAAAATGAGGTGACGGTAAAACGACCAGCTGCATTTATACACGTATTGAAAATACGTATCTAATGCACTGTTTCTTGTACTATGTATCTGTGTATATCAAAGGACTTACATACATACATATATGCCAGCAACATATTTATGATCCAAGCGTTGTGGATGGTCATGGGCGGCAGTGACCACTCACCATCAGGTGACCTGTTTGCTTGTTTGCCGGAACTATGGTAAAAAATCTTCTGCGGTAAAGAATAAAGTTTCAAGTCACACAATATTTATAAGGGCAGTCGATGTTTATATTGAAATTACTGTTTATAAAACCACTGATACTGGAGAAATCATATCCACACAAATCGAAACGAATAAGTAGAAAACTGTACTTAAACAAAAATGCAAGATAAAAGTTGTGTGTAATTTTCCGTTATTAGTTATGATAAGCGGACGCGAACGGAAATAGAATTGTGGAAAGCTGTGATAATTCCAACGCCCTGAGATTTTCTGCTCCAATTACTACTTGCTCTAATAAAAGCGTTATTGGTGGAGTGATAGCGAACGTATGTAATTAACCATTGGATCTTTGTTTAATTTCTCAAAATAATAAGTTTTGTAGGTTTATTAACTTAAGAGAATGATGACACAACTCTTTGCTGTGGTCCCACACATGTTAAGTGGCGTATATCACATGTTAATCTTTTGCAAATTTAAGTCATAAGTACATACAATAAAGTATACATTGCAATACGTCTTTGAGTTTCGAGATATTGATATGAGTAAATTAATGTTCACATGGGAGTTTTATATCCATTACACAATATATTGATCACATATCCTTCAATGTGAATGTCGACATTAACAATTAGTCGTAAACTTTCCACTGACTCACACGTATGGATTTGTCATAATGTGCTTATAAAAACTAGAGCACAATTAATATAATAAAGGTCAGCTTCATTAGTTTGGCTGTATGATACATGGGCTATGTATACATTAAGGATTGTTTATAGATATAATTGCGACAGCCTCCGTGGCGAAGTTGGTCAGACGCCGGCTGTGAAACGTGAAGCCGCGGGTTCGATCCCCGCACTGAGACAATTTTTTGTTTAATCCACAGGTATTTATGTCGGGTCTGGGTGTTGTGAGACTGAACGGTCTCTCGTAGTTTCCGATACCCACGACACAAGACTCGATTTTAGTGTGGGGTCTATGTATGTGACTGTCGGGTGCATTTATTTTTATTTTTAATTATAATGTATTTAGGTTTGTGGTAGAATATTCATATAATGTTAATCTAATTGGCTTCCACTGTACTTACGATTAAACGTATAAGTCAGGAATGTTTCAAATTAAAACAAATTACCAACAGTCAGTCAGGAGTATTAAAAGGTCGATTTTCATTATTGCACCCTCTTCTGTAGATTACTGGCATGTAAATGTTTGATTTTTGTTAAATAAATTAAGAATTTATTTTCTTTCTGTCGGTTTCCTGTCTGCGGGTTGCATGCAGTATTCATCACACAATTTGTAAGGAGTACCGGTATGTTGTTCTTTTTTAGATGATCGATAATAGTTTCTGTATGAAATAAGGTCGATTCATTCGTAGGATTTTGAATTAGCCGCTAGCAGGCATGGATTATAAAAGCCAAGTTCTTTCTCAGTGTCTTGCAATTCGAGATAATGTGTTAAGTGGCTATTCTTGCCTCCTAATGATTATGTTTCTCATCTGACAAGTTAACTCTTCGATCTATTGTTATACTTCACTCGTAAATTTGAAGCTAGACAAATTACCCCTCCAGGCGATATCGTAATGAAATAAACATTATCTCGCAACATTCGAATTCGTTGCATCGCATCCTATTGAAGGTAATTGCATAACTGCATTGCTCAATGCACATCGCTAGGCTGTTTCTTGCTATTATACGGCTAATTACAGTTTAATTATTGCAAATTACTTGGGGAATCATGCATTGTGTGTCAAAAAGATTTTCGACACGAGCGGACATGTTGTCGTGTTTATGTGGTTACGGAATTGGCTAATTTACTTACGTGTATTTTGGTTCTGTTATATTATTTAAATTTAATAATGAGCAAAAAATATGGCGGCGTAATACAATTGAAAAAATAAATACACTCAATATTCACATAGTTTTAACCCCACACTAAGATCGAGTCTTGTGCCGTGAGAACCACAAGTATTTGTTTCGGGTCTGGGTGTTTGTGAGACCGAAAAAGTGTCTCGTAGTTCCTGATACCCACGACACAAGACTCGATCTTAGTGTGGAGTCAGGACTATGTATGTGACTGTTGGGTGTATTTATTTATTATTATTTATTATAGGGGGCAAAGGAGCATTCGGTTCCCGTGATCGTAAGTAATCACCGCCAGCCATGAACATCTGCAATACCACGGGAGTCGGGACAGAGATGCGTTGCCGGCTTTAAAGAATGGGAATAAGTCCCCTATCACTCCGTGGGCGAAACACATAAGGCGAAACGTGGGTGTCCTGGTTGCACATTACCCCTTCTGGGAAAAAGGCATGAAGTTCAAATATGGATGTAATTTAGCTGTTTCGTCGATTGCCGCTCTAATGTCATAAAATCTCATCGTAAAAGTGTCTCAAGTTTCCAAATAAACCAGCATTGAGTATAACCGACTTTATGCCTCATGGTTCCTACATTGATGAGAAATCACCTAACATTACCGGATTTTGCAAACTTTTAAATTAATTTACGGCTTTTTGCCTTGATTTATAAACTGCCATATAGTGAGAAGAGCCAACCACCATGAAAATTAGTTTTATATTGATCGTAATCGTGCATCCGGCTTTCAAATTTATTCACCAAGTAGAAATAATATATTAAGCCTCCCGGTGAATTTGGAGTAGTGAAGTGGGTTATTTCGACCACAAAATCAAACCCGCACTGGTATATAAAAAGGTATATAACTGGTATATATTGGTAGATAAAAAGAAACGTCAACTTAGATCTAACCTGGGAAGCGTAGAAGCCAGAAGGCCCAGGCTTAAATACGAGTTTCAACTTGCATAGATATATTTTTAAGAGTATACTTATGTATCCCCAAAGGTTTTCAGTCTGAATGACTAATTCCACTCACGATTTACAAGCTTATTATCAGAATGGGTGGAGAATAGGTTAATGAAACCACTAGAATACATGAAGAGATTAATGAAAGTAGACGAAGCGAAAGCAGTATATCAAGATGGAGTAAAGTGGAGGACCATAGTCTCTGCCTACCCCTATGGGATACAGGCGTGACGTTTATGTATTTATGTATGGGTGGGGAATCTAGTTCCCGCTATATAGTCGGCAAGAATATCAAGAATAATTACCAGTCTATTATTACAGACTATATCAAACTTCTCATAATGACAAGACAATTGTCAAAATTGTAACACTTGCCATCAAATGCAGTGTACTCACTTTATAGTGTAAAAAATAATGTGATATATTTTTCCTGTTTACTTTTAATATTTATTTTCATATAACTGTGCCTTTCTCCTGATCATAAATTACCTTCGGATAAAAACTACTATAATGAACCATGAAGTGCGATAATGTGTTTACAAGCATGCTTTCATTTATTAGTAAAGACTTTCCTGTTAGCACACCTATTAAATAAATACATTAATAATAACAATATACTAATCATACGAAATGTTGCATCTTGAGTATCAAAATACTGTGAGGGACTTTGCAATAAATCTATACCTATATACTTCAAAACAATTAATACAAACATTTATTTTGATACGCGAATTGTACCCACATCAATTCATTTCACACTCTGATTTTAGATTACTGCACCACATAATGATGTCTCAGTGACATTCGACAACATCACCTCTCAATTTACGCTACTCTCATACGTCAAGTAGATTGTAATTTAACCTTAATAGCCACAAATCTCATTTATTAGTTTAGATTTTCCTGTTAACACATATTAGTGATGCAAGTAGGTGTGTCAACTGTCTATAGACGTATATAGCAACGTTTATACTACAGCAACATTCACATAGGAGCTTATTTAAAGCTCGACTCGTTCGAGTTTCAGATATGTGCTGGCAAGTGGACTGTTGAGTAAGCTGTTGCAAATGCAATTGAGCGGGTGGTGTAAGATATGACCTGCCAGCGATTCGTTTAATTAATATTATGCATACAATAAATTGTACACTTAATCATACACGTGAATCAAGAATTAAAGAGGAATTTTCTTCTTCACTAGCATTGCACAATTCGAATCATCATCAATTGTAACTCTTTTTCTTTTTTAATCATGGTGCTGTTTAAACTGCAATTTCATTTCTATCAAGGATAAGGCACTTTTTAATACCAGTATCATAAACACAAGCCTAAAATAGATACACAAATGCTATTCATTTTTTTTTTTTTTTTTTTATTGCTATGTTTGGCGAGTCGAGCATACCATTCGCCTGATGGTAAGCGATACGATCGCTCATGGACAGTAGCAAAACCAAACAACACCATGAATTACAAGGCAATGCTTGGCATTCCACTGCGCTCGCCATCCTGAGACATAAGATGTTAAGTCTCAATATGTCCAGTAGTTACTCTGGCTACAATGTCCTTCAAACCGGAACACAACAGCGCATTTACACTGCTGTTTGGCGGGAGAAATAGACATTGCGGTGGTACCTACCCAGGCAGCCTCTCACATATGAGAGACCTACCACCAGTAAAATTGATTTCATCAAGGTCATGAGTGCCGCTGCAGGTTGTGCCTTGCACCGTGGGCGGCGGCTGTGCACCGTGACAGTGGTTTATGTAACGGATCGAACTTTATCGAGACCCACTCAGACTTGGCTTGCTAAATTAATTCATAATTGTTACAATACTTTGCTAATATCACTGAGGTTTACACGGTTAAATTAGCCTTTATTAGCAATTAAAAGTGGCAAAGTTCATACAATTTTCAGCAATTAATTAAATGAACTATGAACGAAATTAAATGAACATGCGTTGCTACTAACATATAAAATCGGACAATATGACAATATATGTGATTATTTACGATTTATGTGAGTTTACGATTGAGAGGGGTTAGGCCAAATAGTCCACCACGCTGGCCTAGTGCGGGTTGGTGGACTTTACATACCATATAAATTGTTGCCTATCGCTATTAATTAAATATACCAGTACTATAATGAATATATTATGAGGGTTAGTAATCAATCAAAATAACTAACATAAATAAAATTAAAATAAAAAGTATTTTAATTTTTGAATACCTTGTCATTATTAGTAAAATAAATTTACATTAATTTAATAAACAGTAAATCTATTGATTGAATGAAATAAACGCAATGTCATAACTTATTAGTAACTTCGATGCCGGAACTACAAGGCGACAAATTCGCGCGGAACTAAATAAAATATTGCTACCGAATTGCCTTCAAACACTGCTTACTTTGTAGACAACAATGCGTTTTGCATGTTTTTAAAATGATTTCTTGTTCACTTTATTTTTATACGAGTTATATCCACATCTTTACTTAATAAAATACCCTACTGAGTTTAAAGATATTAAATAAACAAACATATTTTCAAATCCTGTCTATTTTTCTAATGTACTGACTTAGCACGTTAATGGTGTCAAAAAGATACGATTAAACCTCAGAATAATTCATACTTTGAATTTCAAAACAAAACTAAGCTAATAAAATAGCCAATTATATAATTAGAAAGTATTTAATGTAACAATGACCGGGATTTCCTTGATGGAAGTGGACATTTCACGGTCCGTTTTTATGTAACCTTCTGACCTCCCTCAGTTCAAGTAGCCCATTTTCACTCAACTATTCGAGATTCTTCAATTCTAAAGTATATCAGCTTTGGGATTGCTCTTATAAGCTAGATCTATGGGTACAAGTGTTTAAGCGCCTACAAATATTATATGTCGCATTGAGTTGCCATTAGCAGTTAAAAGAGGTAAATCTCAGGTTTACCTGTTAACAACCTATACAAGTTTAAAGATCTCTTTCCTTCACTATAAAGTTTAATATCATAACACTGTAAAACATTAAATCAGCTTATTAACGAATGCGCGATCTTATTTCATCTAATCAATCAGCATTTATAACCACGTCATATGATTTATAAACTCATTTCCTCAATTGAATACTAATGTATTTTTTACTTATTTGTAACCTTAACGTGTTTATTAGCTGCCAGAAAAAGTTAACTGTCAATCTGGCACATTACAACCCTGACATTTGCCACTAATGACTCTCACTGCGATATCTGGCAATATTACTTCGTGCCTGGCAATAAGGCTGCATATCAATACGATTCCATGTCTGGCAATTTTATGGCATTGGTGAGCCAAAGATGACCAAGGTCGATGACATCGTGTTGATTGAAAGGTTACCTAGTCAAATACGCACTGTTTTATATCGGAGATTTTTGGATCAGCTCGTACCACGAAGTTTACGCGATATTACACTGAGTTTGGTATATACAAAACGCACATATAATCTTGACACTATAGTAAAATGCGTGGTGGCCTGTTGGTAACGGACCAGACGCGGCTGCCTACATGTTCACGGTGGTCGCGGGTTCAAATCCCAGGGCATACCTCTGACTTTTCGGAGTTATGTGTGTATTGATAGTCAATCACCACGCACTTTAACGGTGAAGGAAAACATCGTGAGGAATCCTGCATACCGTAGCGATTTTAAAGAATTTCTACGGTATGTAAGTCCTCCAACCCGCACTAGGCCAGCGTCGTGGACTATATGGCCTAACCACTCTCAATCGATTCTCTCGATTGTAGAGTAGGCCCGTGCCCTGCAGTGGGACGTATATGGGCTGATATAGATAGATAGATAGATAGTAAAATACATGCCACACCATACAGTGTCATTAAAATGCGTGCCATTGTTAATCCTGGCTTACAGGAGTTGCAGTGGCGGGTGTGAGGGCGCGACAGTCTCTTATAGTAAAATACACTATCGTGTAACACCTACCACAAAAATATCAGACCACACTAATATTAGTTTTGATATGGGAACCGATTACGCAACCTCTTGTTTTGTTTCATAGTCCAATAACCCAAGAAGGCTAATAATTGTATAGTTTATATTCTATGAACCTTAGGAATGAGTCTAGTCATTTACAAATAACAATGTTCGTACAACTAATTCGAGACAATAACTATAATAATTCAAATCTTATCCAAGGAGATTCTTATCTAATCTATTTCGGTTGGCGAAATGCTTAGTTATAATTCTGACATTAGCCTAACATCAGATATAAATAAATTATATCTCTCAAAATGAATATTGAAATTAGGCAACAGCCCAAAGCCCTTTACGTGAGAGAAAACGTGATCCCACGACATCAGATATAAATCAAGTTGAAATTTCACTTGGAATTCAAATCCAGTCGTACGTTTTAATTAGAACGAGAGACAAATTAATCAACTGCCATCAATCAATTGAATTATATCACATCATTATAATTTTATACCAAAAGGTTTTACTTTCTACTAGAAAATTTATATATAATGGGAGAAACTTGTAAGTACAACTATATTAGGTCGCCTCTTAGTGTTATTGTGGGTGGTTGAATTCCAAGATAGGAAAGAGCAAGTTGGGTAGCGAAAATCTTGATTCCCTTAGTGTCTCAGAAAGGCAAAGGCAGATGATAGAATAGTCTGCATAATTTGTAGTCAATCGAACACTGAAAATAGTTAACAGGTCACTCTAGAAACATCATACATACTGTAGAACTGAAATTTATTTTACTGTACTTTTTTCATACGATTCGGATCATTAAAACTAATTGAAATTCCAAATTAGTTAAAATAATAAATCTTATACATAATTTTTTAACGAATGCAAAAAATACTAGGTCCCTTTTCAGCAAATAATTTCTAAAAATCTTCTATTAAAATATCGAATAAGTTAATTACCTAAATCAGTAAAATCAGTGCAATTGCGCAGAAGCTCAGCCTTTTAAAATGGTAGAATCTTCACACGGTTTAATTCTAGTAATTATTTTTAGCCTTTTGTTAAATTCCCATTGGTATTTGATGCTGTATACTTTTCCAATCCTATTCTAGACTATCGCGCCTACTACCGACCTACTTCAACTCCTATAAACACACAAATAAAAAAATATTGACACAGAAACGAAATAAAACTATTTTTACGGATTTTATCGCGATTTGATTTAATTTTTACATTTTTTAACTTCCCGACGTTTCGATTACTTTACAAATTACAAATCGCGATAAAATCCGTTTAAATAGTTTTATTTCAATGTGTAACATTCGCGTAAATCTAAGAAACCATTACAGAAACGAAAGCTCAGGAACTCATATGACATTGACTTTTCCGTTAATCCCCACTACACTACTCGTACCTAAAGTACAAAAAAGCAATAAAGAAACTTAAAACCAATAACAAAATATACACACACACGCATACACAAACTCACGCCTTTATCCCCGGAGGGGTAGGCAGAGGCGCCACCAGGACACCCACATTTCGCCTTGTATGTTTCGTCCCAATAACAAAATAAAACAAAATATGAGTTGAATAAATCCCATATTTCCCTCTATTGCAAATACTAAAACCAAAATGCCTTATTTAGGCACTTTATCTATCAAAATATGTTTTGTTTAATACTTCCACAACGGTTCTTATAAAACTAGCTGTAATTTTAAAGTATGATAAAGTGATAATTTGTTTTTTATCAATCGGCTGACATTAAGAGTTTGAGCGAAAGTAAAACAGGCAGTTCGCTTTCGTGTTGCAAACCAGTTGGCTTTCTTCCATAATGCGTAATAATATTGCAGCTGGCGTTTGGTACAAGCAACGTGCGAATCTCTATACAAAATAGGATGATATATTATATACACATATATAGCCTATTGCTATGGTTAGGTTAGGCTTTATTTTATTTCTAACAAAATTATTATTATTTACATTGGCGAATTTATAAAGGTAACCGTGGTTACGAGAAAGAGAGCTTACAGAACTAAATACTGAGCTGTTTTGTTGGTGTTTGACCTATACTGTTGTCAACAAAGAATAAAAAGACGCACGCAAGTCCCAAATAATGATTAGTAAGTGTGCAACTGGCTTAGACTAGGCAAGCATGCTTCCATCTATAGCTGTATTCACATAGTCATAATATAACGCATATTAAATTATATAATTATTTATCCAAGCAACATTGCACAAACGCCTACAACTACTTACTTTTTAATTAAAAGTATTAAGAAAAAATCTTAATTTTCATTAATGCTTATTAAGAATTGAATGTTTCTTATAAAGAATGCGGTTAATATTCTAATTGGCCAGCATTTTACCATCATACATATTACACATTACATATTAAAAAGTCTCCCACGCTACAATACCATCACTTGGCCCGAGCGACAATAAAGCCGTTCAAGGTTGCTCGCTGCACCGAAAGTGATAAAACCTCGTCGCCGCTGCCTTTCCGACAACCATCGAAATCATTATATAAGCCTACGTATTGTGTATTCATGTATTTTTATTTTAACGGGATCCGTGTTTTTTTCCGGTATGGCGGTGTCCCTATTTAATATAATTTATTGATAGAAGGTCGAGAAAACTTCGACCCATTAGTGCTATCCACGTAACGTGCCTTCCTGCCTATCTATTTGGGAATATAGGCGTGAGTGTATGTATGAACGTGTTTCAAATGCAAAAGAAATTTATACGATGAAATGTTTCTTTTTCTTTTTCTGCCCATACTTATACTACTGCATATGCACATGATTTTAATAACCTTACAACATAATTAATTGACCTTTAATTTAAGAAATGCGTCGTCCTTTTTAAGAATATGTCTTTAAGCGCTCCATGCCCAGTTGATTCGCGTTGGTGGACTTTAAATCACTTTATAATTCTTGCGGTGAACTGTGGCGTGTGTAAATTTTCTTACTGTGTTTTCTTTCGCTGTTAAAGCAAGTTATGAACCAGTGGTGTGTCTTGGGTCCGAACCCACGCCCTCCAAAGTTGCGGTTCTCTCTTAACAGACGTACCACTAACTTAACCAGTGAAAATAATTCAAATTTAAACAATATTGTTGCTGTAGAGCGATAAGACCGCCAATTGTACATTTTTTCATTGTTTCTGTATATTGTTTTTTGAATATATTTGGGAAAAATATTTTTTTTTTAAATTGTTTATTCGCATGACTATCAATAAAATCTGATTTTTAATCCAAAATGGCCTACATTTATTTAACGTCGATACGAGATAACAACTTTTAGCTATCGGAAAGGTCTAATTTTAATAATTGTTATCTTAAACCAATCGAGGATACTTGACAAGGCCAGTATAGTGTTCCAACTGTCCTTTACTTATGAGTAATAACAGTTACTACTCGATCATTTATCACCGTACTTTATGTACTATGTATTACTTTGATAATAACTGCTTTGTTATAAATGTGTTAAAGTAAGAGGTAAAGAAAAAAAAATACACCCAACAGTCACATACATAGTCCTGACCCCACACTAAGATCGAGTCTTGTGTCGTGGGTATCAGAAGCTACGAGAGACTTTTCGGTCTCACAAACACCCAGACCCGAAACAAATACCTGTGGATCACACAAATATTTGTTTCGGTGCGGGGATCGAACCAGCGGCCTCTCGTTTCACAGGCGGCGTCAAACCAACTGCGCCACGGAGGCTGTCAACATTTTTTTCGTTTTGTTTTCTTGCGTAAGTGCAGCAAACGGCTCGGTTGATGCTAAGTGATTATTGCAGCTCACGAACCTGTACGAAGCTTGAATCGTGGATGCGTTGCCTCTTAAAATGGGCGAGGAAAGGGAAAAAGATTTTAGTTCCCCCATAATCGCACTCACCGAAAAAATTGCAAAAGTATAATCCTGGTTCAATTCCTCTGAAGAAACTTCTTAAAAGGACTTATTCAACACTGATTCGACTAGCCGACCTGCCTCAGCTTTATGTAATAAGCTAAGGCTCAACAATTTATGCAATAAAATAAGGTATGAAAAAATATCTTATTGTTATTTTATTTTATTCCAAAAAAATAGCGTAGTTGTATTACGGTACGGTTACAAAGCTGAGGTCTCGGGTTCGAGTCCTGGGTCGGGCAAAGTGATATTGGGTTTTTCTATTCATTATCAGCCCGGAGTCAGGAATTTGTGTCCGATATGGCGATAGGCTCGCCCCCTATCACATCGTGGGACGGAACATGCATGGCGAAATGTGCGTGTCCTAGGGGTGCCTCTGCCTACCCCTTCGGGGATAAAAGGCGTGAGTTTATGTATGTATGTATGTAAAATAATTGGTAACTCATGACTTATATGATGCAAATTGTGTAACCTCTTATTCAATAATGTAGGACGATTGAGTTCTTGTTCTTGTTTATCGAAATTGATGTTCGATCAGATTCACGATCCTTATGCAACAAACGAAATTGACATTCAAGGCACATATTATTATATTATCACATCCTTGCGCCAGTACTGAGATGAAATATTGATCAGTTAAATTTAAATTAATGGAAAATGAGTCATATAAGTCATACATAGTCTGTTTGAAATTATGCGATAAACCTAAATAGGTCACAATATTAGCCAGTGTGTAAGCATTAAAGGGTGCTGGTTTGCATCAAAAATGTTACGTATCGCTCGTGTTTATTGCATTTATGAATAACCCTTAAATTTTTCCAGAAGACAGTAATCTTTCTGACTTGGTTGCCAAATTATAGCTATTGTAAAAAATACTCAGAAGTCCAAAATGAAACTTCCTGCAATAAATAAGCATTGCGATTATATCACACGTTAAACGACTTCGCACATAAGCTGTTAATACGTAGGCAATATCAATCGTATTAGTCAGTCTTTATATCAATCCACGTCATCGAGACTTACTTAAATTAGACTAAGATGAGACCACATTATTTTATAAGAGATGTATACACCATAAAAAATTACCCAAATAAAATTGGTATAAAATCAGATAACTGAACAGTGTGAATTATTATATTTATTTACCTATTAGTAGATCTAGTAAGACAATATTGAAATATCAATGATGGAACATTTCTTGCTATTTTTACCCAAAGGAAGGCCATAGCTGAACGTAAAAATTCCCAAAAAGAAAACCTGTTGAACAGGCCTGTATACAGTGATTTTCTGCAACCTATTAAATAATAAGATATATGACCTGATAATTTAACTTCTAATACAGACAACTTGTCTCACAATGAAGACGTTATTACATTATTACCGTCACGCGATGTCAAAAACATTCCGATAAGATCTACTTGGAAAGTTTGCCTCGGTTCACGAATGCCGTATCAGTTCCCATTATCACGGTGTAAATGTGCTAAAGATGTGTCCCGCAGATAAATATCAAGATAATTGCTTTGAGAATTGCATCGTCATGTGGCGTATGGCACATAAAAATGTTGCTTTTTTGAGAAATTGATTTATACATCTAATGTGCATTTCTAAACGCTTTCTAGAAGAATTTCAAATGTTTGTAAAGTATATTTGCTGGACGGAGACTAATATATTACCAACACACTTGTCCGTCCAGATATACGGTGCAAACCCGCCTTAGTAATACTCGGAAGCTTTAAACGGTTCAGTTTTAACCTACGTATATTTGGTTTCCAACAGGCTGACATAATTGCTTCGGTGAAAGATCGTTGATTGCAATTCGCTTATCATGAAGCGTATTCAATTCCCTCCATAATAGCAATTTAAAAAAAATTTAATAATAATGACTACACGAATTACAGCACAAAAGCGGCATTTAAAAAACAGTTCATTACTCCATAAGTGAGTGCATACAAAATGTCGATTATCTCCGGTTACATAACCCCGTCTAGACAGATGGTACAGCAAATATACTAGTAAGTCAACTCTGTAATACTTTAGAATATCTGCATAAATTCATTGTAATGTTTATGTTAGGTTATGTTATGAAAGGCATTGAAACATAAATTGTTTTAAACATTGGTTGAACTAGTCACTGACCCCATACTAATGTGGAGTAGTGTCTTTTATATTTCAGGATTTTTAGTGTTTATCCTTTCTGTAATAATTTTGTTGTTTAAGATATAAACGATATAATATTACTTTTGTAAATAAAAAAATGATAGGAAATATTTTCAAAACACAAAGATCCTGCGAATTGATTTGAAACTAGAGAATTAAAAGGAGAATTACGAACTCCATACTTCTGTCTAGGCTTTAATTTTAAAGATTCAAAACTAGACATGAGAAGTTATGGTAGAGTCTAACGATGGTCAAAATTAATGGGACCACTAAAGTAATTGCTCAGTACAGCTCCGCCTATTATTTCGAAGATGAATGAATAGTGGTTGAATAAATGAATGTAGTTTATTAATACCAGTTACAACCAGACGCCCCTGGGCGGTTAAAAATAAATTTAATTAAAAATCCTATTTATTTTATAGATTAAGAATGTCTAACAAAGCTAGTGCTTGAAATAGTGATAAATAATAATCACCGGCACCCAGAAACATTCATCTGGCCGTACTTTGAAAATCAATTGAGAAATGTATGTTATATCGAACCTTAAGTAATCTCACTAACTAACCAAAACACGGTTTGAAAGACAGTGACCCTATTCTTCCAATTAACTTTATTTCAAAGCAATAATACTTTCGTTGGCTATACAATCATATTATAGCAATACTTTAAAAATAATAAGCATCATCATTACACCACCCTACACAATTTATAAAACGTATGATTATTTCGACACATCTCTAAACGCATCTTAACTCACGAAGTATTACTTAATATACTGCAAAATACTTTACTGTGCCACTGCCTACAAGCGATATTTTTAAATGCTATTACATACTCGATGAAATCTGGGTCAGAACAAAACCTTTGTGCTCTCACAATTGATACAGTCGTCTGAACGTATTACCTGTTCTAAAATGTAATATTACTACACTAGATATTGTTATTTCTATTGTACTAATTATTAGTTTATTGACTAATTTGTATCAGCCTATTTGTATTGTTTACATAAAAAACTGGTTTTATAATATTACAATGCAGCCTCCTTTCCGAGTTAGTTATGGAACGAGCCGCGGAAACTGAAACAAGTTCGCGGGTTCGATCCCCGTACCGAGACAAATGATTAAGTGAGTTTTTATGTGCAGAATTTATAAACATAACACCTAAAGAATGATATTAATAAACAATATTTTTTTACACTTATTTACTTATTTTTACACTTTACTGTACATTAAAAAATAAAAATACAAAACAAATCACTTAAAGTAAATAAAACAGTACAACTGGCGGTAGTAACATCCTTGTACAATTTTACAATGATATTAAAGTCTATCTAAATAATAACTGAAAACTTTTCATTTTTATGATTACCTAAGATATCTGCACTAGTCAGTAAAACGTAATTAATACTACAGAGCCAAATCGCTGTGGAGTTTTCAACACTTCGCCAAATTCGATAGCTCTAATACCGGGGGTGTAACTCAGTGGTAGAGTGTCTGCTTCGCATGCTGAAAGTCCTGGGTTCAAGTCCCAGCACCTCCACTGGATGCAACGCAATGTTGTTTTTTCTTGTTTGATTTGTTAAGAGAAATTTGGTCTGCTATGATATATTATTAAAACTAAATATTGTAGTAGAAAGTCAGTAATGTTTAACAATAAATATTTTTCTTATGAATGTAAGGTTTTTTAATGCGTAAATATAATATTTTAATGGCCCTATTTTCTAAACGTCATAACCAAAAAATATTCGTCTAATTATCTAATACAATACAACGAGACATAGGTAACAAAAATGACAGTTGTTTTCAATAAAAAACAGTTAGAACATTTTTATATTCATTTGGGTTATAATTTCATTTGATTAAAAAAAAATATTTGTTGCCTAAAAACCAGGCATTACAAAAATATATTATATTATAAATGTTGATAGATTTGGGCTAACCGCTTGCGTAGGCAAAAAATAACACATTATATAAAATTTAACTAGCGCTGGTTTAGTTCTGCCAAGAAATTTGTTTCTTACCTTGAAATATATTGAATGTTGCTCTATTATTTTTTTTTATATTCCTAATTAAAAGTCAAGGATAGTATTTTAATTAAATTTATTTATTTTGTCACGTTCTGGTAAAGGTACTTTATGGGTGAAATCCTGATTTAGATTATAATAAGCCCAGAATAATATCCCCTATTAGCGCAAATAATCATAAAGCTCATTTATTTCAGGTAAAAGACCCATAAAAGAAAAAACAAAAAACAAAATACAAAATTACAAAAATTACAAAAATTACTGAAGCAGAATATACAAATATCAAAACAAAAAGCAATTAAATTTAGTAAAGGTTTCGGTCCTCGTAAGGATAAATGTTTGTCTGGCTTGTTGTTCCAGTTTTAGATGATTGTGCTTATGTATGTTTATAACCTCACCCGCAATACAACTTATGTGGGCTTATTTGTAGATACTTGAAATCAAGTAGCTTGTAGTCACTTTGTAGTGCTAGTATACAAAATCCTCGCAGTTTCAACAACACGCTTAACTCTTCTAAAAGTCACAGTCGTCTCCGTAAAGAATAAAATGTCATCCATTAAAAAAAGAGCGCAACCTTTTGAAACTGCTCGTTCCGCCCACATTTCACATTTACACTCGATGCATTGTGTCTCCAGTTTTCACTTGGCTTTTAACGACCCTGTTACATCATCTTCATGACTGAGGGGTGGATGAAAGTGAACAATAGCTACATTCTATGTATTTTTTTATCTGTTATAGATGTGATGTCTCATAGTGCAATTTGCAAACGTAATGTCGAAGTTCAAACATTATTTTGGTTATAAAATTGTACATTTCTATATTGTATTAGTGTTTAGGTTATATTTATTGCTACGGTATCTAAAACTGTACCATTTACAAAACAAAACAAAATACTTTTAATATTTAGAGGTCGACGTGCCATACTAAATATAATTTGGACTCATCCACTGACATATAATTCTACAGATCATAATAGCATCTCCTTGACATTTCCTCTTTGGTGAAATACGGACATAAAACACTTTTTAGAAAAGATAACGGTTTTATTGATCGAATTGAGTGATAAAACACAATTGATTTGACTGAATCATATAATATAGTTTGTTGCCATCCTAAATGGAAGCAAAACGAACTATCGAGTCATAAGATTCAAGGACAATCCTATAGTATATTTTATTTATGTTATGGGTTCAGCAAAGGTGAAAATAGCTCATATTTTGAATGTAAGCGTTTAAGGCCTGCAATATCAATTTAATCTAAAAATGAGAGAAAACCAAAAGAAAAGAAAATGTAAACATGAAACAGGGCAACAAAGTCATAGCTTTACGTCGGTTTTCGCGGGTCAGTGGTACCGTCCGGTCCAGCCAGTTCATTTTTTCAGTTGTCCAAGGTAACAGTGTGAATCTACCACAACAAAAATAAGAGTTTTAACAAATATCTTACAAAAGTCACAGTAGATAATTTAATCTGTGTAAACTATGTAAAAATCCATTAATACATGAATATTAATAAGTCAAATCCATTGAAGAAAAGGTTATCAACGAATCTGTTATTCTTATTTGCAAATGTACGAAAATTGTTTAAATAACAGATTATGCAACGCATGTAATTTACCATTAAAAATGGAAGTGTAATTACAAAATGAATAAACAACGAATAGTTTGATTTAAATTCTGTTCGCGCAGATTGGCGTATTGAAAAAATACTTTGGGATGTATGTTAACAAAGTTGCTATAATAAGTATGAATGTCGATGCAGAACCATTGAACAATATGAAATACAGCTTATCACTGATCATAAAGGTGAAGAAAATTTGTTGGCTCGATTCACTGTAGTAGGATCGGTATTGTGTATCCCAGGGAGAAATTCGTCCTGAGTATCGTAGAGGTAAAATTCTGTATTTTGTAGTTCACAAGTTATTTTCTATTACAAGGCCAAACAACCGATAAAACATGTTTTTTAGACTACGTTGTATATTAAAAGTGCACGTATAAGTTATTATGAGAAGGTCACGAACAATATTGTTCATACACAATTAGTTGCGGCTAGCTTAACGTAGCAGCAATAATGACTTAAGAATATAAATAAACAACCGTATAGTTTTATTCAATCCTGACTCGCATAAATAAGTATAATTATTTATTATTTTAATGAAGTCTCAATAAACCTTTGTTTCATTATTTTCACTCCAACATATTAAAGTATTTGATATCTATTGTAATTTGTAATCTACATTTAAAAAACACAGATAAAAATGCATTAGTGGCAGTCTTATCGCTCTAGGAAACATACAGACAATTATGAGAACACCTTTTCTTAATCTTCATCGTCGTCATTATGATTTTCTTCAGATATACAAAGGCTACTGATGAACTTTGCTCAGACTTGTTACAAATGGCCTGAATTCAGCTGCTACCTACAAATATCAAAAGGTAAGGCTCCATAGTAAACTCACTTATAGCGAAGCATCTATGGAACTCGATTCCTCCTGGGTTACCATTTGTGGTTAATATATCTTAATTTATATTGCTAGACCATCGATCAATTCCCTGTAATACATTGACTGACTATTTACACTGTCGTTATTCATAAAAACATTCTCAATAAACAGATGAGCTGCATTTTTAAAAACCCTGCGCCACTAGCGCCCTCTAGCAATCGCGTCACATAGTGTCGCGCCGGTATTACAACGAACTCAACATTACCTAAACACCGCAAAATTATCACAAAAATTTAAACGAAGAAGCTTAGCATGATATAATGATCTCTGCTATTTCACAATGTGTTTGAGCGTGCACATAATGCTCGCTCGTGACGATACGCGAGCGCCGGAAAATTTAATCTCACGTCAAATATTATTACACTTATGTAAACAGAAAATTGTATAAGTGTTTAGGAAAGCAAAAACGTGTGAATGTGTGGCTAGGAAAATATATGTTTCAAATTAAAATATATTTAATTTAAATAGACTAAGCGCTATAAATGCATTTTTGTTATTGTAAAACACATTTCAGATGTGCAAAAGTTGTACCGAATAAGAAACTTTTTATCTTTAATAACGTTAAACATCTAAATCATCATAAATATGACTGAAAGAAGTTTAATTGCTCGATAATGCTTACATAATTTTTCATAATACATATTTTTCAGTACTTATTTTAGTGTTGAACTTAGCTGCCTCCATAACAAAATATATTTTTTAAAGATGCTAAAACAATAAAAATTCCGGTGTGTATTCATTACGAATAAGTGAAAGTATTGCTACTTATCCAAAATAAGCCAAGGTGACTTGTCTATAACAAGCTAAAGATGACCACCCGACCTTCAATCCACGACATTTGGGGAAAACCGCTCCCACACTCTTCCTAATTCGACAGTGCCCAGTTAAAATAATGGTGACAAACTTAATTATAATTTTCGTATGGACATACAAACATACATGACTCACTGTTTGGGTGTAAATATATATAGTATTTTAATAGGCGCCATAAAAGTATTGTTATGCTAAGTTCGGAATACGTGTATAAGTAACTGTTAATTATTTCCAATTTTAAAGTGATAATGTGTAATCTGATATGTCTTATTTGACAAAACATGATAATACAGATTTATTTATAAAACAACAATTGGCTATATAGTTTTAAGTATAGTATAATAGTAATATTCGTGAAGTAGGAATTCCAAATTATTGTAAATTCAAATGAAAAATTCAGTTAGAATCACAATAAAATCGAACAAAAGGTTAATTATTTACTTTGCTAAAATAGTACATTTAAAATTTCATGGCCTTCCTTTTATTTAAGATGCTATGTTAAATAGAGAAGAATCATCCTTATGATCGAGCCTTTTTATTGGTATTATAAAATAATGAGATTTTTTTTACCATATAGCTGGTTTCATTCCCGGTGCAAATTATATTGTTTTCAAAATTAAAGTGATGTCTTTCAGTAAAACTGTTTATCTGCAATATGCAAGATACTTCCTCTCTATATGGCATCGCCGTCGGACACCTGTATATATTTTTTAATATAAACCGTCCTCTTCGTCCGATGATAGCAGCTATTGTTTAGAATATAGCTGTCTTACAGGAGCTCCAAATCAAAGAATCAGGAGCAGGACAGGTTGGCAACGGACAATGGCAATCAAAAACGTCATAATCGATGTGTCACGATATTATCAGCGTCTGAATTGACTCCTAAAGGAAGGGTTATCCTTGACCACTCTGGGAAATTATACTGCAGCTGTTTTACCGTATTCGACTTACAATAAATGCCAAATTATTCTTGGGTTTTTACCGTACAATTAACTCAAGTATCGTCCAATGTTCTAGACCTTCAAAACCTTTCGATCGCAGATATAATCAGTGGAATTAATAAGCCGTTAAAACGTGTCGAAATTGAAACGTGCTCTTGTTTATTTCGCCATGCATCCGGGTGTTCGGCGCTGGTCTAAGATTTCGGAATATAACACAATAGTATTGTGAAACGTTAACATGTGATTCAGTATTGATGTTAACTTACTGATGGACCGATGAGAATTACTTGTTCTTTTGTGAGTGGTATCTTTTGTGTATCTGTTTTTGTCTTACATTTGCTATATTTCAACAGAAATTCTTCAACGTCGTATAGAAATATTTTTCTGAACCTTTAACTTCTAATTCCTTTTTTCGCCCAAAATTGAGACGTTTAAAAATGATATCTATCTATCTATCTATATCAGCCCATATACGTCCCACTGCAGGGCACGGGCCTACTCTACAATCGAGAGAATCGATTGAGAGTGGTTAAAAATGTAATATGTCTAAGTTATTGTAAATAAGTGGCAGAATTTATATTACTGGCAGAAAGCCAGTGTCCATGCCTCTTACTACAGGTCGTTTTAGATAAACTTGGGAAGGCCCTACATACAGCAATAGATATCCTGAAGTTCACAGTTAATAACCATCCCTAAAAAATAAACCATCTTTTATCCGCTTATTTTTGTAGCTGCTTGATTATACCAAATAAAAATATACAACCGCAATCAACAAAATAAATACAATCAAGAATTAGTCGTAAAATATTTATGAATTGGAGGAAAATGATTTCGTCACGCCAGTACGAACGGTTTACTCGGAGTTAATAGCTCTGTGACGTAACTCGTCTGGTTAAACTGCATTAGAACCGAGTTATAATTATTGCCAACCTCTCGACAATTTGTGTCGCTAGAACATTATCCTTAGTACTAGATTTATTTACTTCTTTAATTGCTTTTGAGCTACAAAGCTAAGAAAAATGTAGACAATTTAGTTTTCGTTGAAACTGTAAATGTTCTTTTTGCTACGTTTTATAAACGCTGCTTCGTGCAGTGTTATTTTAATGTTATAATTGTTTCCGTAATTAAAGCTTGTAGTTTTATTTTTACTCGTGTTTATTTAGTTTAGTTAAATATTATAATCACACTTATAAATATTTAAATTATTAATTATAATTTATTAAATATGTATTGAATGAATAATATGAAATTATAATATCGATAGGAATAGCTGCAGTTAAAGTGAATGCATATATATGAGTCGATTAAATCGATAGTACATCTAGGTGTAATTTATTTATTTATTTTTATTTTTATTCTTTATTGTACACAAAAATTTTACAACAGATATATATAGACAATAAAACAACAAAGTACAAATGGCGGTCTTATCGCACTAAGGCAATCTCTACCAGACAACCATTGGATGGATTTATGAGAGGGAGAAAGAAAGGACAGTGTATGATAAAGGCAATAAAAGCTCAAATAAATAATACTATTTATACATAAATATACAAAAACTACATAATTAATGTATATAGACATACATAAATACATTTATAATTGTAAAAGAATACATCCGTCTACCTTACAATAAGTCAACTGAAAATGTATTCAATGTAAAACAAATCACACTTCTCAGACAGCAAAATTAGCCGTTAGATCATTTAACGGTCTCTATGTAGACATTCATATTAATTTATACAAAAATATTCTTTCCTGATACGCTCATATCACGGTCATGATATGATTCTAATGCAGACACCCTAATAAGCAAATTAATCGACAGGCCTACATTTATCTGTTAGCGTGTTGACCCAACAGAAGGGTCAAACGTGTAATTTTGGCCATCAACATTCTATGCCAAATGGGTCTCAAATGCGTCGTAATTTGAACTTCTGCTTTTTGCTTTCGACATTTCGTAACAGTGATAAATTATGTGGAACGTCCAGTTGAATTTGTTTATTTTGTATTTGTTTTCTTGTGGCAGATAGTTTTATGCAGGTTGATGATGTAAGATTTTTATATCGTTAGTTTTAGGGTCAAAGATATTCTTCTTAACTCTAGTTTCAAATATAGAAATAGAATGGACTTTACATTATTTTTTATTGAATAATAAATTAATAACTGAGTTTTAAGACATTAAATACAGTTCCACGGCCATTAATTTTTATATGGGCGTTTTTATATATTTCTTGTCACAAATATTACAAGTTAATAAACAAAGTCAGTCAAACTTAAACTCGAATAATCTAAAACGACTCTATAATCCCGTTTACATTGCATATTTACACAACTGCGCTGCACCCTAAAAAAATAACATTTAAAAAAATGTTGTATACAATCAATAAACATCTAATTTAAATTCAAAAAATGCTTAAAAACACGCAACAGACATTCCACAGTCTATTACATAAGTAATTTATCATAATGAACTCATCATTCTTTCATATATTTCTCACCGGAAACTTGTATAATATTACCATATATATTAACCCATATATTGTGATATAACCAAAGCTTACGTTCACCAAGCCGACCTGAATGAGGTAAGTGGATTCCGGTCACGAATTAAAAAGTAGTTCCTTTATGTCCTGATACGTAATTATCAATTTATCTGGGCTGTGGGCGTTACTATAAATAAACCCGATTACAACACATATTGGGCCCAATGTTTTAATTTAAGACTTATTTTGGTATGTTGGACCCAGTCTGCGTTCAAACGTCATATAAGTGCAATACTGCATCGGATTTTTTTGAGTTCGATATTCGTATTTCCGCAGAATAATAAAAAAATGTTATTGCAAATGTGATCTAAGGAAATTCATGGCGTTCCAGGATTACGGTACGGTTTCGAATAATTGCATGTTAAATGGTTGACAGTTGATATCTGAATATCTCTAATTTCCGAATTCAAATGCTCTACAAGTGGAGACAACTATTTAAGGGTAATATCCTCTGTGTTTTAGTAAGATATTTACGCATATTAGTTAGAGATAAATTCATATAAATGGAACATGAAACTTATCTCTAGATACATAACATATCATCGAAGAATTTAAATTTTAATACGCTCTCTACCACGCTTCCCATTTCACTTTCCAACGACACAACAAAACAGTAATGGATATTGACCATCAAAGATCGAACTTAAATTTCGCAATGACCGCTCCCTAATCGCACAATCGCCAAACATTCACATTATAAATCACAATTTCATAACATCGATAGCATCGTCTGGACTACGCCCGAGGAAGTGAGATGTTATGCACACGGAAATGTTGTTATGAACGTACCGCCTCTTTATCTGGGTTAATATTTTTTAATATTTAAATTTGCTTACGATATGGGCCGTGAATATTGATTTTGATTAAAAGCATTCTGTTATGAACGAGTGCGGATGACATTAAAATTTAATGATTTCTCATCTCTCCGAATCGCTCACTGTTTCTGGTATTTATCTTTATTGTTACTTTATCATAGTTAACAAGCATTTGTCGGGAAGGAAGTTAAAAACGTAAAATTAAATCAAATCCGCGATTAAAGTTCGTAAAACTTAGTTTTTTTTTCCAAGGCTTGTTGTTAATACTTTTTATACAAACTATTGACATGAAACCATTAGGGCTGTCGTACTTGATCTTCCAACATCAACAAAATCAACTAAATACAAAGCATACTTTATTAAGTTATAATTTCAGTTACAATTAACTTGAGTGTCCTTTCGTCAACAACATTCAACTACATTATAAGTCATCTCATCAATTAATCTCATAACAAGTATAATGTATCACTTGTCCGTCTATGTAGAATTAAATGCTTCTTGATAGCCTTCACCTAAAAGAGCTGAATAAAAGTTCTCAAAACGCCAGTAATATGTAATGGACGGAATGGATGAAATATCTTTATTTATGATGTTTAATTAATGATATTTGAAACCGATGATTTATAAAATAACTTAAATTAATATCTTTCATGTTTTATGTAATATCTAAACTTAAAATAATATTATCAAATGATAAACTTATACCGCATCGCACGTTTCAAGCAAATTCTTTTGCATTTGTAGCTGGTATGAAATAAAGTCTCGCTGTATTTATTGATAGTTATCTCGTTTTCACAGAATCTACAAATCTTTACTTAGATTTATATTTAAAAATCTTTTTGTTGCATTAATGAACTAGTAAACACAAGCCGAAACAAGTTCCTGTCAAATTCCTTCAGGAGTAATTAATATCGAATTGAGCGCTAATACTTTATATACAATTTTGCTGTTACTTTTAACTAGTGTTTCTCTCCGAATGGATTATATAAATCAGAAATTCATATCATTTTCCAACGCACCACAGGTTATGGTAACTGGTAAGATAATGGGAAATAACACATTATAACATAATGCATCGGATTTAATAAAACCAGCTCAAAAATATTTTTATTTTTAATATTAGCCCCATATGGCGATAGGCTCGCCCCCTATCACATCATGGGACGGAACATACAAGGCGAAATGTGGGTGTCCTGGTGGCGCCTCTGCCTACCCCTTCGGGGATAAAGGCGTGAGTTTATGTATGTATGTATGTAAAAATATTTTCTTCTTACATTAAACCTTCGTGTAATACAATTTAAAATCTTTAATTACACGATGCTATTTAACCTCGTTTGAAATAGAAAGGCGAGCGGTCATCTTCAGCGGCGTCACGAGAGCAAGGACTGTATGGTGCACGACTATTTTTATATTATTTAAAACGCCTATATCACAGGAGGATCAGTAAGGAGGAACCCAGCAACACCACCCACTAATTGCTTAGCTTATTTTCAGTAGGGGTAGGCAGAGGTGCAAGCAGGACACCCACGTTTCGACTTATTTGTCCCATGATGTGACAGGTGGCGAGCCTATCGCTATGTCAGGCACAAATTCCTGACTCCGGCTAATAATTAATAGAAAAATTCAATATCACTATACCCGACTCGGGATTTGAACTTGAAACCTCAGTATCCGTACCGTATTCCTGCCTCAGCAGTGTAGTTATACAACTACGCCACCGAGGCAGTTTTTTTCATGATTTGATACCGACATATTAAAAGTAAATGCTTTAGCTGTAGTTTGAACCTAGGATCTCGCGGCTCTCAGTTCATTTACTCCACTAGAACAATAAGGCGATTTATATTTAAATTCCTCTATAAATGAGTGTTTGACAAGTTCATTAGTTCGAACACGACAGAATGGGTTGACTTATAACATGGTTATTATTGAAGGCCGTTTGAAATGACCTAGTGAAGACACGCGCCGTGAGAATCAGTGCTTTAGAATCGCAAGTTGTAGAGAAGGTAACCTAATTAATATGTCTGCTGCCAAAAAAAAACATTTAAAAACAGATATCATACAAACCATTGTTTACTTGAAAAAATAAGCTTCACTCGGTAAGCAAAGTAGTATAAAATGGTTTTATAATTTAGCGTTTAAGCTATACCAGGTATATCAAGACTGCAACCGAAAACGAAGCCGGGTGGTAGTTTTAGTGGTTACAAACACACTGCAAATAAAAATTTCGCAAAATAAGCGACAGTTTTTTTTTTTTTTATTTTTTAAAAATCATTATTTTTGTGTAGTAAATACCTAGTTATTGCGAAAATAGTAATTTAAACCCTATCGTACCATTGCATCTTAAAAAATAAAAAGGCGTACATCATTATTTTAGGAATACTATGTATTTATCACCCAAATACGACGAGAAGTTGAAAATTACCAAAAAAAGTTGACGATTTTTTTTGCGAAATTTTTAGTTGCATTGTGTTTGAAATCACTAATACGACCACCTGGCTTCGTTTTCGGTCGCAGTCTTGATATACCCTGTATATATAAATCACCATTTATTATAATGTTATTTTAATATACAGGTTTCAAAAAATCATTAAACAGATATATTACAAAATTAAATGCATGACCAGGGTCGCAATGACCATTGAGGCAATGTTTTTAAATAAGTCGTCTCATTTATGTTTAATGAAACTAAAGTGATTTTCAAAAACACGCTTAACTCAGTCACGAATCTGTATGGTTCATCGAAATTGACCTTAATTTGGCAGTAGATGTTACAAAAAATTAATTAATATTTGCAATCAATTCAGTCAAATCAATTCAATCAAATCAGTTAATTATTTTTTGACTACTTCGGTCTTGTTATTTAGACCTTATAAAAACGGGTCAAGTTGGTCGTGTTTACGTCCGGATTATTTGGATCTTAACAATTTTTCAAAAGTATATTTACCTTTTTTCATAAGTAAATACATTCAATATTGACAACCATAATAGATAGTCTTGTCTACTGTCCGCGAAATTCGCGAAATTTCCATGTCATTTATAAAAGCTTAATAATAAAATGCTTCAATACATTTATCTTATAAAGAAAACTTAACATGAAAATACACTTCTTCCAAGGGGAAATGTTTGGCGTCTAACTAAATATGTACTAATAAAACCTCAACCAATCATACCAAGAAATTATACAGCGTTTTTAAGGAAATGCTTCACGAAAGTGATGACTTTCGTATTCCTATAAGACATTTCTCCCAGTTTACTAAAGCCTACTATTAACTTATTTCTACTTCAATGAAACTCTACCACTAACATTCCGTTATAAAAAACTTCAAAGTCACGTGATAATGGGGTCAATATTAATAGCCATTAAAATGTGACTACAAAACAAAATATAAATATTTAAAATGTACTTTCAATCTAACAAGTACAATGAACTCCTAGACAATAACAATTTTCGAAAACCTGAATGTACATTCTCAAACTTAATTACAAATGTTAGTTGCTCAAAATGCATTAATTATGGAATCTGAGCTTACATCTGTTGCCGAATTGCAAAGATGATTTATGAAACACTATTAGATCGTGTGAATTGCTTAGAATATAATTTGTTCATAAATACTTACTTAATGTTCAGACTTTTTGAGTTAGATCTTCCTTATGTTGTATAATTATTGTGTAGAAAGATAGAGCGGTGCAATGAATTGCTTTCAGAAACATCTATTATGAGTCATTCTAGATATGAAAGTCTACATTCTATCTACTTGCACTATTATTACATCCACAAAATTGACGGAAGAACTATCAAGGATGCAGGAGGTTCTATACAGACCATTTTCAACAGTTCGCTGTGGAAATTTTTGGAAGCCTATGGTCAGCAATGGACTCGTGGTTGAAAATGATGCTTATGATATAATAAAGAAAAATAAAGCTGAGGAAGAGGCGTGGCGTGTGTGACGTCACTTTAGTTGTGGAATGGTGAAAGGAAAGCTCGAACCTAAAAAAATAATAAGTCTACCTAATTTTACAATTAATTGTGATTTTTTAAAGTTAAATTAATTCAAATTTATAAGTATATTCTGACCGCGATAACGTCAAGTAAAATTAAAGAATTGCTACTGCATCTGATTATCATGTGGAGTGCTATTTCGCTATCGACATTTTTAAATGTCATTCATTGTAGATTCAATTAAAGTGATGTTTCATAATAATCCCACACGATAATCAAATACACGCACTCACGGTTGTCAGCCAAGATTTATGAACGTAAACAAATTATGCAACCCTATTTATACAAAATATTTCAATTACATATAGAATTTACGAGCGTTACAGAAACATGATGATTACATTAACCAACCATCTCAGATAGGTGTGTGAAAGTTGTGTTTAAGATCGAAGCTGTCCATCAAGAAACCATGTTTTTTTAGGCGGTAACCGCCAGCAAACTACAGAATATTCTAGAAAACTTTTCTGTTGAAATAAAATCCTGTTTTGGCAGTGAAATATTGAAAGACCCATCAACTCCGCGTCTCAACTTCAAAAGTGGTAATGAGTTTAAATCATCGTTTTTAAATTATTAATCTGTAAATTCAACAGCCTTATATGATTGTTGATCAACTTTAAATACACACTTGAAAATACAAATCGAGGTCGTATGACGATACTCCAGTAAATAGCACAAGAAACCTTTATCATATCGACACTGAATGAAATGTGAAGTACGATACAAGACGGAGGTCGGTGAGATGTTTGTTAAATAGCTTTATTTGTATGTTTACATTGAACAGCTTTAGCACTATCAAAAAGATTAACGTCGCTTTTTAAGATAGCTGTAGTATTGGAACATTAAGATATGTTAAGAATTATAGTCGTTTCTCGCCGGTCGATACGTTATTAGAACTGCACTGGACTTCCCATAAGGTATGGTCACTTTGCCTTGTCACTATAAAAAATACAACAGCATATAACTATATAATATGCAATATTTAGTTCCTTCTTTATTGGAATATAAGAATGTTGCAAAAAATATTACGTGAAAAACATATTAGTGACGAAAGACATATACGGTACATTATTATAAAAATATCGGAGCATTGTTTAAGAACTCTTCGTTATAGAATAATATTGAACCTAGATGCATTATAAAATCCATTTGAATCAATGAATGAATATAAATTTATTTGCAAGAATATGGTTACTTACTATAAATACATTTAATTAAAATTTCTTTAATATGTATTCGCCATAGCAACAACCTTTAAACATAAACCTTTACTGTATAATTAAGAACGAGTATCAATTAATATATTACAGCATCGAAAACAATCATCAAAAGTTGACAATAACATTTCCAACCGCAAAAATGCAACTGAACTTTAAATTGATGCACTTAAAGGAACGAGTTCGAGAAAGCACTTAAATGTGGATCCGAAAGGTCAAACTATCTGTCCGATTGTTACATGTTTTAATGGTAACCGTCCACAAGGAGGTCGACTACATCTCAACGATTCGTCAGTACAAATTTCATTGGAAACTGGTACGGTTATTAAGTGAGGGATAAATGGATGCATAGCAGAACGTTGATACGGAAAACTATTCTTGAATTCCAATATTCTACTAAATGTCACGATATAAAATAAGAAGAAACACATCAGGAAGAAATGCGCTAGTAAATTGATATTTATTTTAACCTACTGTAACATAAATACGTTCGAATATAAAGAGGTTTCCAGATTTTATATTATTGTCGTCAAGGTAATCTTTAAAATATTTTACTTGTCTCCGATTTTTTATTATTAATACGCCACGTAATAAATAATAACGTACATCAATATTAATTAATTCGGTGACTCTTTTGGTATATTATTTTAAATCTGTGTATTAATTATAGGTGTATATGTCTATATAGAGACCCACTGAAAAGCGCGAACTGCCCCACATTGTGTGAGAAACAAACAAAGAAAGAACCTACAAAAACCTTTTATAATGTCCCGAAATAGCCAAGTAAACCAGTAGATCTAGTAATTTTAACGAATGACAGCAGTTGGAAGTGAAATATTTATCGTTACTTCACATACATACATAAACTCACGCCTTTATCCCAGGAAGGGTAGGCAGAGGCGCCACCAGGACACCCACATTTCGCCTTGTATGTTCCGTCGTTACTTCACTATTGTAATATTCTAACATACATTATGATTTTACAATTGCCCTTGCTTGAACTTATATACCTAGATTGGAATTATCTTAATCCAAATAATATTATTTTTTATTCAAGCAATTCCTCAATATAAGAGCCAAATCATCATGCTTTTAAGAGCAATTGAGGCAGTATCTCTGCAATAATTATATCAGACCAAATCTAATGACATTTCCTGAACATTAAATCTAAAAATTATAATACATCAAATAAACTTTTTATAGTTTCAATTAATAATTGGTAATCCAGTTCGATTCTAAAAGTAGTCGACCTTTGTACAGAATATGAGTTTTTTAAGTATTCACCGCTACCGTACAGTAATTACCAGATCTTGTAATACTGATAAATTATTACTTATTGCATACGTGTGTATCCGGGTTTTGAATTTAAATACTACCGTTTTTATTGTAATTAGTAAATCGATTACTTGGTTCTTCTAATAGATGGCGCTGTTAATGAATGTGAGGATCGATCGATTTATTTAATACTCGTAGTGTAGGATTACTCAGTGTATTATAAAATAATATAGTTGCATTGTCAAAAATAAAGGATTTTCTTTAAATTAACAATATAAAAATAACAAACTGATATTGGATTTTTCTATTCATTATCAGCCCGGAGTCAGGAGTTTGTGCCCGATATGGCGATAGGCTCGCCCCCTGTCACATCATGGGACGGAACATATTAGGCGAAACGTAGGTGTCCTGGTCGCACCCTCTACCCTCTACCCATCTACCCCTTCTGGGAAAAAGTCGTAATGTTTATGTATGTATGTATGTAATAAATGTTCTTTATTTTAATTTTATGATAATCTGACAGCAACAATTTTATACTTGTTTAACGTATATTGTTGTTTTTGAACTTAAATCAGATAATATAAATTTAATTTCGACTGTTTCCAGTAATGTAGCAAAATATCCTTATAACGATTCAATGTAATCAAGAATTTTGTTTTTAAGAATATCATCTGGTTCTTTTGTTTACCTTTGGTAATTTAAACCAATACCTTTTCGGCCTTTGCCTTGGCAGTAAGTTTTGCTCCCAATATCACCTATTACTCACAGAATACAATCTAAACACAATCTAATATTCTCTTTATTCTATTACATAAATTCCAGTTCTAACAGAGCAAATCTCACGACGCGACGTTATAACTTATGTAACTATTACTGATGAGCTCCATTACCAAGCCGTCCTTGCGTACGCAATAAAAACAGAATTACTCCACATATAAACGCCTCGGGAAGTACTGGACAAGTGAACTTTTGAGCGAGGACAACCGCTCTTCTTTTTTGCTGACGGTACCTGATAGTCTGAGCGTAGTTGAGGAAATGCTCTGAGGTTCAACCCCCCAGCATTTGGAAATGGCAAAAATGTCGTCTTGGGTTTTTACGCGTGTTTCCTTATGACTTAATTATTAAAAAAAAATTAAAACATTTTTCTGAAGGTAATGAAGCAAAAAAATATTTTCTGGATTTTTTTCATTACATCTTGGTGTGGAATTTTGTCTCGTTGAAACTTGAACCAAATCAGTAACAAACATCGTGATTTTTTGTTTGTTTTATTTAAAATAACTACAGCGTCATGATGGCAAGGACATAGTCGTCAGGATAAAGTATTGTGAGAGACTTCAGCTACCTCCTTCTTTTGACTCGCCTAAGTCACAGATAGGACCCACCAAATAACTTCCCAATTAACATTATGACAAGTATTTGACAGCCTCCGTGGCGATATTGATAAGACGCCGGCTGTGAAATGAGAGGCCGCGGGTTCGATTGTATGTGATTGTTGGGTGTTATTAATTATAATTTGTGGTAGGGCCAAGTACTAACCACTTTTGTATGCATTTTAGGCGTCCTATGCAACTAAATATTATTACTTAATACTTGTAATTTAACGTCCTTGCTAACAAAAATAAACGCATGATTTTCCACGATCGACTATTAAAGCTACTTTAAAATGAACTGAATCCTTAATTAGAACTTAGGAGAGATAAAAGGTTTTAATCTATACCAAATGTTACAGATAAGTTCCGCTGCTCCAAGGTCGATTTCTAATGTTGGTAGGAAATTAGTTTATCCGAATAATCGAGAGCACGATTTGTAATTACGTCCGGCCTTCCGCTAATGTAAGTACGTCAGAAATCACGCCTCCTCCCTAAGTGTGATCTGATATTTATGCTTAATTTTATTCTAATTGAAAATACTTTCTGGAAACTAGATGTAATTTGAAATGGTATTTTTTATGTTTTATAGTAGTATTTAAGTACTTTATTTAACTCTATAGGGACAAATAAAAATCAATATAGTCGTTTTACTCTCAATGTAGGACTGGAAGTACAGAGTACCTATTGCCAAACTATATTATTTAAAATTATTGTATTATAAATGTGAGTATCGGTGTAATAATACACTTGGTAAAATCGCTAAAATAAACCTAAAGTCATTAAGATACCCAATAAAACGATAATCGAGAAAAGATAATCAATTTAAATTTTAATGGACATTTCCAATTTCGATTATCCTTGTGACGGTCGTGGAAATTAATAATTAATTGAGGAAATTTATTGCACAGAAAGCAACTTTTTATGTCGTCAAGAATGCTATGTGGCTAGCAACTAGACCAGTACAGAAAACACGTCTCGAATTAATTATTGATGCGGAAACGGGCATTTTTCTCCTCACAAAGGGTAAAACGTGATGTATTACGACCTTTATCTGCTATCAATATTTTGGACAAATTTCGTTTACTCTTCAATATGACATATAAAGTATACTTAAAATAAAATGTCAATTTATTTCAATAGACTTGCAATGTGTGAATTAAAAAACATTAACAAATAGAACAAGTAACCTCTAAGTCAATGTTAATATTTAATTGGAACTACCATTCAATAAATCAGAAAAGTCATCTACTTCATTAGAATTATAAAAATATCTTGTTTCATTACAGATATTGGATATACACCAAGGCAGCACATAAATTATTACGAGTAAATAGCCAATAAAATTATATTGCCCGATTTACAATTGCAAAAAATCGAAAGGTTAGACATCAATCTAGTTTTACATATGACATTTCTATGCAAAAAACATTAACAAGTAATTATCGAGACAAGGATCTGTGACGTCACATATTACTTGACGTGCATACATTAAGTGAAGGGAAGTAATCGAATATACTCGTATTTTTTATAAAAACAGTTGAATAAGTTATAGTAGTAACATCTTGAATTGCATACGTAACCTGAATAGATATTATTATTATATAAAATAATTAATAATAATATGTTTAATTTCCCACGATATGAACAATATTAATGCGAATTTTTAATTCATATTGTAGTAAATAAATGTTTACTATTTTGTTTACGTTGTATCGGTGAAATAGAATAGTGATTTCGTAGCCGAGAGCTGATAAAGGTCAGTTTAAGAATGGATTTTTATTGAGAAAAACATTTTCTAGCATACAATTTTTAGATAAAAAAAAATTATTTTGTATGTTTATATAAAATAGTTTTATTTATATTGTTTTGGTAAATATTTGTTTAGTTTGTGTTACGTACTTAAACGGATGTCATCAAAATGCTCTGTAAAGACGATTCGCTTTTTTTCACTAAAGGCGGTTTATACGATTTTTATCGACATACATAATATACATCGACCATTGTTGATTTCAAAAATATATAACCACAGAAACATCATTGACAGCCTCCATGGCGCAGTTGGTTAGACGCCGGCTGTGAAACGAGAGGCCGCGGGTTCGATCCCCGCACCGAAACAAATATTTGTATGAACCACAGGTATTTCGGGTCTGGGTGTTTGTGAGACCGAAAAGTCTCTCGTAGCTTCTGATACCCACGACACAAGACTCGATCTTAGTGTGGGGTCAGGACTATGTATGTGACTGTTGGGTGTATTTATTTATTAATATGAAAAAGAGTTTTTCAAAGGCTAGTGTCAGTAATAAACATCTACATTAAAGGATAACGATGTGGGTGACCGATGAAATGCAAAAGAGTGCAGTAAATCCCATTGCAATACTAATAACATTAATTCCACGGCCAATTGACTGTCAAGTGGTGCCATCTACTGGAATATAGTTTAGAATGAGGAAGTATTCAACGACACGCCCCTTACGATTATGTGAGGCCAAACAACCACTGTAGGTGATATAAAAAATACATGTAATGAGAGCAGGTTTGCATAGCATATTTATTACATGTTGTTAAATATATGTTTTTTTTTTTTATTTTGGTGAACTGACTAGCGAATATATACGCGTGATATTTTTTTTTTTACACAAAACAGATTGCAATAGTAACAAATAAGATTTTTTTAACTATACCCAAAACTTATGTTTCAGGAAAAATACTAAAATCAGAGGCGAAAATATAACGATTATGTTAAGAACTAGACCAGTGGTTCCTAAGTATGACTGGGCTCCGACCCACCTCACATAACATGCCATCTTCAGAACTAATCTTTCTCCCACCAGTGGGTCGCGACCCATAATTTGGCAAATGCTGAACTAGGCAAACAATAAGAAAAAAATATGATTAACAATTATTTAGTGTAATGTAGAATTTCTATAAGTACTGAGTCAACGTGGAGTATGGCTATAAGTCTCTCAACTCAACTATCGGATGTAGAGGAGTGTCGTGCTCAGCAACAAGCGATAATGTGTTACAGTATACACAAGTAGTTTTAATTATTTTGGTTAATTGTGCTGAGCGATATAAAATATATACTTTAGCATTATACTTGTTGACGAACTAGGGGTTGCAAAACCTGTCAATCTTCCCCTTCACTTTCAACTGATTTTATTTTTATATAGTTGGAAATATGACATTTAAAGTTTCCGAAATAGTCTTGCGTAGTTTTTTTCTAGTTGACACGTTCAAGTAGTTGCACTTGACAATTCGACATTGCTTGTAAAAGGCCACTTGATTGAAGATTATTTTGTTTTGGTTTGTTTATGCTGTGTAGATATTTTCTATAGTAATATATTTTAATAAAACATAAATCGTTTTTGTTTATTTGGCTTTTTTATAGCATTGAAATCCTATGTTTCGTTTTTTAATTGAGGAAAAGCATTTAATGTCTTTGATTGCTCAAATTAACTAGAAAAGTCTTGTATTTATCACAGATCATTTGAGCAGTAATTTTACCCGTCTTATCTACAACAAATTACCATTTTTGCTAGTGCATCCTAAAGAATTCAAGCCATGTGACATATCCTTAACGAATAAGGCATGTTGCATCAGTTACTTTGACCATACCTTCAACCTTCTTAATCCTTACTTCTAGGATGCCAAATGAAGTTGTAAGGTAGTATGGAGTTAACATCGTAATAGTAAAGCTATGGTCAAAGTAACTTGATGCAACTGAATGTAAAAGTGCAAGTTGCCTCACTTCCTACCTCACTAGGTGTGTTTACCATTGATTAATAGCTGTGGACACGCAAAACTGGGCGACAGCACGCAATAATGCACAAATGATACACCCAGGCCGTCAAATTAGCACAAAAACCAAGTTTACTGAAGCGAAACATTTTCGCAACGCAGACAAGTGCATAGTACCCATATTCTGGCTTTGAGTCACGCGTTTACATCGCATTTATGTTTAGACTATCCTATTTAGCCCGCAGTGTTATTCTACAGCTTCCATCAACAGAACGCATCTGATACGAAGCACTGAAGCTCGGCGATACTCTTAAGAACAGTCTTACACCCGGAACGTAAAGTTTTGCGTACTATCAATGTGCAAACCATCATCATTTGTCATTTTAAAGATTGTTTTCTGAATAAGTAAAAAAATGTTTGAGAGTATGGGCTTATGTCAGATAAAATCCGCGAAAATAGGTGTATTTAATATTAAACTAGGAATAGCACTCAGCTTCACACTTGAATTGTTGCATATTGGCATATACCATACATCCCTCAATCAAATAGGATTGGAATCTGCACATAATTATTAACGTAGGATACTAATATAATAATTAAACATACTTTACCAATGTGAGATATTGATGACTGAAAACTTACCTGTAAAAGAAAACATTATATTATAAACTTGATTATTAACTAAGAAAAAGACTTATTCTATTTTTTTTTCTTTGTGTATTTACTATTTAATCTTTACCGTCCTTTACTCAAAATCCTTTCACAAATAAAACACGATATTGAAACTAATTGCTATTAAAGTTCAATTCCTCTTTTTGCCTTACATTCAATCTTCTGACGCATTATATCAATGTCACATTAATAAAGTATATAAATAAATAAAACAATTAAATTTATCGTCATACAGTCATTACCGTCAACCTGGAGCACTATTACGGTTAGCAAAATTATAACCTTTGGTACTTTGTAACAAACCTGAGATAAATATACATAATTATTTATTTACTGGCAGTTGTAACTCACTTAGTTCTCTATCAACCGATATACGTCCCACTGCAGGACACGAGCCTCCTAATCCTCCTATACAATCAGGAATACGATGGAGAGGTTTTTGGGCCCTATAGCCCTTACTTAGTATTTTTTATATGGTATTGTATCAGCCCATATACGTCCCACTGCAGGGCACGAGCCTTCTCTACAATCAAGAGAACGATTGAGAGGGGTTATGCCATATAGTCCGCCACGCTGGCATAGTGCGGTTTGGCAGACTTTACATACCGTAGAAATTGCTACAGTATGCAGGTTTCCCCACAATGTTTTCCTTCACCATTATAGTGCGTGGTGATTGGCTATCAATACACACATGACTCCGAAAAGTCAGAGGTGTGCCCTGGAATTTGAACCCGCGACCACCATGAATATTTTGGCAGTCGCGTCTGATCCGTTTAACAACAGGCCACCACGCACTTAGTAACTTGTAGTTGAAAAAACAATAAAATGTCACAGTAGGTATATTTCTCGCCAATTAAAAACTATATTAACCGTATGACATTTGAATACGTGAAGGGTGCAGGAAAAACCTACTTGAGAGTAATTTCGTGGGATAAATAAAGTTTATATTCAGTTCCTTGTAATAAAACAAGTTAATCCATTCAATTTATTACAGTTAACATTTGGAAGTTTGTGTAAAAATAAACATTTCTGGCATATGAACAGACAATATTATTGGAAAGGAAAGCCTTTTTTATAATGTACTTTAAGGGTTGACGTCAAGCAAATGATGCACGTCATCTTTGATCACTTATGCAAAATATAAGAGACATAAGAGCCAAATTACTGTTGGAAACCTGGCATGATTATATTATCAGACATATTTAAGACCCTAAATGTACCCTTTAGTAAGAATGAACAAGTTTATATTATGAAAAACGGTAGCTTCATAAAACGAATACAATTTGTCATAATATAATTCGTGTCACAAACTGTAACGGACAAAGCGGGTACAATTCCGCCGCTTAAAGGACAAGGCAAACCAGCGGCCTGTCTCTTATCTAATAATAAACATACGTGTACGTTTTTATGTCTCTTTTTCTATTTATTATCGATGTGTGTTAATCGTTGTAAATTGGCGGTTATGGTAACAAATGCCATGAGGAAGACGTATACCGATTTTTTATGATCAAATTTCTGGGAAAGAAGGTAATTTAATAGTCGTCACATACATTAATATCTTTAGATGTCTCTTAGACATATTGTTAAAAAAGAGAGTAGTTCAGCCTCCGGCTATCACTTTCCTTTTAATATAACATGTTTTTCAATCTACTATTGCTGGGCTTGTAAACATTATTAATACTTATACTCGTATAGCATTCTTTGAAGTTAATTTCCACGGTAATATGTTTATAAAAGTAAAGTTTTGAGGGCAATTTAGTATATTATCGCAATGGATAATAGACTACATTATGTAGACTACAAGTGGCAAACAAGGAACGTTATTGAATGTTTGAGATATTTTAATCAGTTCATATTTTACATATTATGATTGCAGTGAAGAGTTGTCAATGGATCAATAAACCGTTTTCCCACTTAAAGAAAAACCATATACAAATATTTTGGTAGTCTCGCCTTCCTTTAAAACCCAGTAGAAATCAGTACAGCGAGTTAAAAGTGCGTATCATTAGTGAAAATTAGCGCGATTGTAACGCGAAACCGTGGAATTGTATTATATTTGGTTACGCAAGAAACAATCAGCTGTTGGATCAAACATAACGGCGTTGTCACGCGTCGCTGGACGCTTTACTTTAGCACGGATTTAGAAAGTGCGTTTTACATTTTTGATATTTTCAAAATACACTCTAAGTGTTCGTGACGATTTCGGTGGGGAGAAGATATTTTTGCTGATGTATATTAAGCTGCCTCGGTGGCGTAGTTGTATTACGGTACGATTACAAAGCTGAGGTCTCGGGTTCGAGTCCCGGGTCGGGCAAAGTGATATTGGATTTTTCTATTCATTGTCAGCCCGGAGTTAGAAATTTGTGCCCGATATGGCGATAGGCTCTCCCCCTATCACATCGTGGAACGGAACATACAAGGCGAAATGTGGGCGTCCTACCCCTTCGAGGATAAAAAGACGTGAGTTTATGTATGTATATTAAGCTCTGTAGGCGTTAGGCGTAAATTGCCTAATCGGCAAATGAGGACCTTTAGACCCGACATTGAGAGGCATCATAATCGCATGCCTTCGATCGGGTGATAAAACTGCAATAGTCCCTTTAAAAATACTAGGTTGTTGTAAACATTTATTCATCTTTTATACTTAGTTACAAATTTATTAATATTATATGTATTTTATGCTAGGTTCATTTCCAGACATGGCCTATGAGTAATTATCAATGACTAGACTATGACAGATGGCTTGCATAGACAATAATGCCATCGACAGCATCACAACTCTTTACAGTGCCTGTTCCTTCTACTTCGTTCTTTTTTTTAGATCTCTGAGGTCAGTGTTGGCGTCAGAGCCTAATCTTACTGATTTTCGCACGAGTTTGGATCGGGAGCGTAGGTAGACTTGTGTAGGGCGCGGTTCTCTATTAATGGTAATACCGCTACTATTTACAGTACATACATTCATATTACCTACACAATTCTCCGAAGTTATTGGTTTTTATGAACGCTTGTAATCACTATCCAATAAAGAAACTATTTTTTAAATTTTCGCTCGGCAAGGTGACTGTACCGCTCCCGGTGGTAAGCACCATTCGGTCCAGAAAAAGAGTCCATTAGCAAACTTTCATTTTTTGGCCTGCCCTATAGAATAAGGAACTATCAGTGTCAATGTGTCTTCAACCCAGCAATACTTTGGGATAGCGTTCAATTCAACTTCAGACACTAGTTTACATAAAAGTGTTAACAAAGTATATATTTTATTGTTACTTCGAAATAAATGTTAAATTTGAAATAAAACCGATTGTGTGAATTTATTTCCAGTCTATTGTATTGGTCATTCAGTGATGGTTAAAAAACAAAACAAAAAAGAACTATGAACTGAAAGATTTATATCGTAAGTGTTGCGATATTTCAATGTTTATTTGTTTAGTTACAATGCCTATTGCCTACGTCACAGTCTACAAATACGTCATAGCTGAGTTGGTTTTTACTACGTTTTGCACAACCCGGACTATCGTTTCGTTACGGCTTGGCTGACTTGATAATGTACTGTCGCTCATAAAAGTTTCATCATCATCATCATCATCATCAGCCCGTTGCAGTCCACTGCTGGACATAGGCCTCTCCCAAGGTACGCCACAGAGCCCGGTCTGCTGCTTTACGCATCCAGTCGCTGCCGGTCCTTTTATGCAAGTCGTCCAGCCATCTGGCCAGAGGACGTCCCACGCTACGTTTTCCAAGACGCTTAAGTTACGTTACGTTTTACGTTTTCCATAAAAGTTTAACTTTAAATAATACTGAATTCATATTGCTCGCTATTTAGTAATAAATAATCATTCATGTTATATACTATAAGTTCTGGGACTCGAAACTCAATAATAAAACCTTTTAGTTATACCACTGCGCTTTCTAATTATGTTTATTAAATACAGAATTAAACTATATTGTAACTAAACTGTAATAATTGAAGATGCACGCAGAAGGATAAATATTATGTAGTTATATATATATGCTATGTGTTATGTTCGTTGGAGATTCTAATAAATAAATAAAAATAAAAAATAAAAAATATTTAATGCTTGAAAAGTTTACGTATGTAAGTTACTTCCATGGACTTCAGGAACTCAAATAATATAGATTTGCTATGATTGGGTGAATTTTTTTTATCAATCTAAACATTTATAAATCATTTTGTTTTTTTCCCAAACACGCTAGAATCAAACATTGAATTATTCTAATCATATTTACACATTATTACCAATCTAATTATTACTTTTAAAGCACTTTTGTTGATGTCTGTACCAATGACGTTGCATCTCAAACGTGCAGTAGACCGTAGCGATCAGTGAAAAATACCTCACACTATTGAACACGATGACGCGGGAATAACGAAGAATTCTAATATTTCTTCATAATTGATTCAAGTTTCACTGAAGACGCGCCTTTATATTATGTGGCTTTATAATGAGGTTGTATCACTCACCTTTAAAGTATGTTTTATTGGTTTATTGCTTGTCTATTTGATTATGTAATTGATTGTAAATTAGTTTTGAGAAAGCTTCAATGTGTGACAAGTGACAACTAAGATTGGAGTTTTTGTTAAGTAAATAAAAATCTTGCATACTTAAATAATTGTTCGAACTTGTCTTCAAAATGTACTTAAATTCCGTCAGCGGATGTTATAACTGTCAACTAAAAGAATGAGTGGGTGTAAATATCCTTTAAAATAAAGCTGCCTATTGTGACCACAAAATAATTAACTTCCTTCCCGTATCCTTACACAAAGTACTTAATTGGGTAACCTTCAGATGTTTAATTTTTTTTTAAAATTCGTTGTCACTTAATGTGGCCTACATTAACCACATTTTCGAATTTAGCAGTGAGCTTTACGTCACATCCAAGCAATTTAACTAAATTGTAGGCTTATCTTAGACTTCTTGGCGTAAAAAATAACAAAATCTAGCTGTAAGAATAAAAAAACATAAAAAATTAAAATAAAACAAAAAGACACAGGTGTTATATGATCAAGATATTTTAGTTTTAAGACCGATTGTAATACCGGAGTAAACTTTTTTCTACTAAAAGCAGACATGTAATAAGATACATGTCTGCTCGCAAGTTGCGAAAACAAAGGTGGTCCTTTACGGCTGTTGTGTGTAGTTAATTTATTATTATTGAATATTTTAAAAATAACAGGTTACAAATACAGACATGCCTCCAAAAATGGCAGTGATATTTCGTCAAACTCAAAATAATATGTCGATATTTTTATTGCACATATCTTAAAGAAGGAAAATCGTATTTGTATGCATCTCCTAACATATTACTTGATTTTGTAACGTGTCTAGATTTGGGCCTAGGTGTTAGTGTCACTGTTTCTTTACAAGTAAAGGTGAGGTAAGCTTCATCAATATTATTAAATATACAAGATGGTACAATTGTGAGTGTTGTAAGAAATTTTGTAATCTTATCGGTTATAATTAAATTCTCATTTACACGGATATTCTCGCCCCGAAGATACGATTATCGAAAGGATATAAAAATGTTGCATTGTGTAGACATTTGTCAGAACACAATAATCTATAGCGGTTATGTCATGCGATAATCGCATACAATTCTCGCCGCGAGAAACTATCCCAGTGTAAATGACGATTAACGGCCTTATTCATGATAGATTTAAAACCTGTTTTAGTTATCGCATGTTTTGTCCCTTTCGAACGACTTTTGAATTCAGTTTGAGCGAAGAAGACAAAACATTCGATAGCTAAAAGAGGTTTTAAATGTCTATGAATGAGGTCGTTCGTGTTGCTGGGCATTTTATAATCGTTTTAGTAAGCATGTATTTTTTTCGGCTGAGTAAAACTACAGTTTCGATTTAATGACATACTGTAAAGACGTAACAATTCAGTTATCAATTAGTTAGTTATCAGTTAATCACGATGACTTAACTTTCTGTTATATAAAAAAACATAATTGTTAACAACAACACAATGGCTACAACTGAATAGAAATTTATGTCTAAAAATATGTTCAATATATCCAGTATAGCGACTTATCGGAGTAAAAAATGTAGCAAGCATTTTGCTACCAAAATATATTTTAATCGGATTTTATTAGAGGTCTCAATAATGAACTAGTAATAATATACAATTTACACGAAGTACAAGGAAAAGGTACAAATGGCGGACTTATCGTTCAAGGCAATCTGTAATAGCAACTATACAATACTAAAAATAAAAAAACACTAATAATAATAACCAAAATAAATCACAAGAAATTGACTAACGCAATTTGACTTAAATTATTTTCATAATTCTAAAATAGGTTCACCGACTTTGACGTTAGAGAAAAACATCATGACAAAACCTGCATCCTATAAAAATTTGCGAGAATTTCTTTTGATTATGAATTCCACTCAACTCATGTTGGGCCTTATTATTGGATTATGGTCTTTAAAGTCATCTTAATTGTTGAGGAGGCCCGGGCCCAGCAGTGGGGTGTATATGGACTGGGAGGCATTATTTATTAATATTCTTTATTGTACACTACAGAAGCTTGACAAAAAACATTAAATTAGATAGCAGTACAAAAGGCGGTCGTATCGCTCGAAGCAATCTCTTACCAACTACCTTGAGATGGAAATAAGAGGATAAAAGAGAGCAGGCATTAGTTATCCACAATTATTTTACGAGGCGAACCAATTGCCAAATGTTTATAATCTTAAACCACCGCTAAACCTTTCAGTTAATATAACGATTATAGTTAAATTGGGTGATTCATTTAGCCGATGTTTCGTAAACACCTATTACGATGTTATCTCGTGTAAATCTGGCACAATTTTTGTGTTCCTTTCACTGTAGTACTGAAGGATAATACATTTAACTATAGGTTATTACATTAAGTTATAATCATCATTGGGTTAAGTTAGGTTTATCCAGCGGCTTTATCGGGTTTTATATTTATTTTTGCTATTTTTAAAGGTAACGTAAATGTAGTTTTTGAGAAATTGTTACGAGACGTACATATAACGTATACATACATTAACTCACGCCTTTTCCCAAAAGGGGTGTGCAAAGGCGATACCAGGATTCCCACGTTTCCCCTTATATTTCGTCCTTTGATTTGATAATTGCCCAATATAACTTTGTCCGATCAGGGATTCGAACCCGAGACCTCAGCGATGTGATCCGTATTACAACTGCGCCACCGAGGCAGTCAATGGTAACGAGAATTCACAAACAATCAAGTGTCCATAGAGATACATTTACCATCGGGTACAATGTCTCTGCAGTGCCTGCAAATGTATACTATCCCCGAATAGAAAGAGATACGGACTACGGCAGCTACTATCAAGTGATTTATACATCGATGGTTAAGTTCTTCAAAAAATTAGGATGTTCCTATTATTTCTATGGATCCAGTTTTTAAAATGCCAAGAATAATTTAAAATAGAGAAAAGTATAAAAAAGTATGTACGCAACTTTACAATGCAGTTTCCAACGTACTCCAATAGATGGCGCTATTTTACGTAGACAAAAACAAATAATTTAGTCTCTTTTTAGTTTAATAGAACCGCTTACAATTCTCATGAACGTTGCATAAAACGTTATTGGTATCGTTAAATAAACGATGTAGCTGATAAACTGCTTTATTACAACCGAGATAATCTCACGTTGTAACGCGTGGATGTCGGAATTACAATCAATTTTGCAATTCTGTTATAGATTTTACGAAAGTTTACGATATTGCGAATAAGCATTTTTAAAAACATGAGTGATTACGACTTTAGTGGTTAGAATGCTTTTTCGTGGCGCTATTGCGTTGATAATGGGTTTAAATCCCGGATGGCGAAACCATACACAATTAATTATTCTTAAACAACTCTATAATCCCTTCTCAGTACACATTAATAATTTAGACGATACTAAAAACTACAAAGACTGTAGAGACAATTCAACACTTATCATCAAACACAGAGAAGATATTTTAGCACAATAAAAATAACTAGCATTTAAATAATGAATTTCCACACCTAACAGTTACATCTAACATAATTTTTAATTATTTTGCCCACACATAGTCAAAATTATTCACATTCACGCAACAGTTACTGCACTATTGTTCTGTGAGATAACATTACGTTTATTTTACTTTCTTCTCAAGTGCAATGAAACTTACTTTCACCGGATCGTCGACAAGGATATCGGTTAAATGTGTAATAAAGTACGCACTTTATGGCCATTGTCAGGGACTTAAGAGGCTAAATATGTTTAGCATAGAGATGTCTTCAAAGGTTAAAAGATTATCACCTAATTTAGTACACGCGAAAAGTTATTCCGTAGATAACCGTAAACAAACAAATACATACCGCCGAACATAGCACCTCCTCATGCTTTAAAGTCGAATCAGAAATATTTCTTATTCCTAAATTTAGTCGTCTTTTATAATGAAAATGTTAAATATTTGTACACAAAAGATTCTTAAATACTCAACATTATTAATCTCGAGAGTTATTTCACTTCCATTGTTTTCGTATGCAACTTAAGGTCATTATCACGTTGCGAACTTCTCTTTGTTTTATATTACGATTTAAGGAATTATGTAATATGAAAAAAAAACTTGATGTATTTATTATCTCGGATCATTCTATCCATCCCCTATGTCAGGCGGCATATACTAGTATTTAAGATGTTTATGGATGGCAATGGTATAACATTCCTTTAAAATAAGCTGTATTCAGCAATCGCGCCAGTCCTAAATACATAACATATTAAAATTGTATTGTATATCAAATGTCAAAATAATCATGCTTATTTTGACCATTTGCCGTGCCAATCCCGATCAAAATCCGAAATTATGATGATATCAATGACAAATGAAATGTTTATCAATATCAATCGCTGTAACAGTGTAGACTGATATACAAGCAGTCTATAGTAGCTTCACGAACCGGAGGCCGGGTGAAAGATCATTCTGATCTTACTGATTAAGAAGTCATCTCGCGTGTGCTTCATAAATCTCCATCCGTCTATACCAATATTATGCGAAAGTAACTATGTTGGTTTATTACCTTTTCATGTTTAAACTACTCAAGTATTTTTTATAAAACTTGGCAAAATGATTATCTTAATAGTAGAGAAATACAGGGTGGAAAGTTAAAAAAAAAATTACCTAATAATCATATACATAGTTCTGACCCCACAATAAGATCGAGTCTTGTGTCATGGGTATCGGAAACTATGAGATACTTTTCGGCCTCACAAAGACCCAGGCTTGAGACAAATACTTTTAATTTTGTGCGAACAATTCTAGCTTTATATTCAGACGTATTTAAATCTGAGTGTTATTTAGTATCAAGTGAATTGACATATTATTCCACCCGCGTGAACTCAGGCAGAGCTGCCAATCTAATTCTTAATCAAAATAATGTAACCGCTTGCATTTATTACACATAATTTTTTGATTGGTGGAACATATCTTATTTCATAATTGCAATTTATCGCGATGCACTTTGCAATTGAATTATGTATTTTGAAATTTTAATTTTGTTAATCTTTCTAGATTGAATTAATCTGGTAAAGGTTACATCATTAGGCGTTGCGATCACATTTGATCACTGTGGAAATGTTTTGAGGACGCTTATGTTCAGCAGTAGATAGTATTTCTGATGACTAATACGGTAGACTACAATGTATTTAACGGCTAGCTTAACTCAATCCAAATAGCTTATTTCCTGATGCGAAATAGCCACCCTTCTACGAAATAAACCCGCGTGATTTCATCCAGATATAAGTATACAGTATAAACCCGAAAGGCAACACACTTCCATAGATCACTGTGACTAATACATTCTGTAACACACCAATAAGGTTACATAAATTGCATACAAACAATTAGGGTCAATAAAAGAAAGAATAAAGCAACGTTATATCACAGAAGCGTAACAGTGAGAGTGTTCGGAACAGATCACTCGCGTAATGACAGCCATGATGTCGCATTTTGTCCGATATCGACTTGGTGTCATATCCGACGGAGTTGTGTTAGTAACAACTGTTACTTCACATATTCGTAATATTGTATGAGAAATTGTATTTGTATTAGTTCATATAATTAGACTGAATTTAGAGTAATCTTTTGAGATGAATATGTTGAGATACACAACTCATTCCTGTTATCAGTAATTTATCTTACTATGATGTTGACTGCTCATGCGCGGTTTTGAGAATGAAGGAGCATAGAGATGGTATGGATACGACGGGAAATAAAGAAAGAATGGTAGGAAACCATAGATGTATAGGAAACGCATTGGTTTAACACTTTCCCGTCAAAATTCTCTGTCATAGAAATACCAGGTCTTTTTAATGTTTCTCGCATTGAAAAATTTAAGACGAAGTTTAATTTCGTTAGTAACTCTAATGCATTATGCATGGGACATAAGAAATTTTAGGAACTCAATGGATATTTTAAACTTAATTGTTATGCATGCAATTTACTTCAGCCTTACCAAAATAAACTACAGCAAAGCCCAATTACAACACCAATATCGGAAATGAGTGCATTTTTACATTCCTTACATGACGAAATATGTCAATTTATAAATGCACAGGCCGACATATTAGATCATCTGTTACGCAAGCAGTGAATGCACTCCCGAGACGTTCACATTTCAATGTAATCATACAATTAACGCAACCTCCTGCGGTCACTTTCATATTTTAAATTATTTTGAAGCATTGTCTAGAATGGAGATGACAAGTGCTGATTATATATACGCAACGTTTACCTATTAACATTCTGTTAGGTTTTTTTTACTTATAGGCAAGATACTATAAGTAAAAAATGACAGAATGTGCATCATATGTCGTTTGGATAACAAACTAGAAAGAATGTTTATTTCCCATTACTTCAACTTGTTTAAGCCATGTGGCGTGTGGCTTTACAATATTTTTGCAACTAACCATCTTAATGTCTTACCGCCCTGTGCGATGTTTAGCTCAATGTTCACTACTGAAATCCTACTTAAAAATATATGAAAACAATAGATACAAACAACATTAATCAACAAACATTGTGTATATTGAGGTTTACGTAGTCGTGTATTATTTTATTAGGTGGCAAAGGTCCGAAGCATACAATTTAAAAAAATATATATTATTTGCAAAAAATTGTATACCTACTATATGTAAAATTTACCGCAAACGTTTTTAAACCATTTGAAGGTGATTCAGTAACGAAGTGTAAGAATAAAGTACGGAAGCAACTCGAGTTCTTTGTGGTTACAACTCGCTGTGGTAAGGCACTAATTATGTTTTGTACGATTTTACACTCACTCAGCATTTTACTTAAGAGTTTACAATATCCGCTGGAGTACATTAGTAGCATTGTGTCTGTAGTCACTAAAACTACCACCTGGCTTCTTTTTCGGTCGCAGTCTAGATATACCCGGTATAGAAAGATCTACTTCACTAACGTTTAAAGTATTAGTTGTTGTACTTATGTTAGAAAAGTCGCATACGTGTCATGTTAAATCATGAGTCGGAATCCCGCCGAACTGCCAATGTTCCAATTTCTACTAAAACCTTCGGAGCTACTATATTGTCATTTTTTCAACAATAAAAAGTAGAGTTGAAATACTTTTACTCAAACCGGTTCAAAATTCCAGTTACCATGCTCTGATAACATTAACACATTACTGTAACTATTGTATGTCACTTACGGATGGCGCGTGCGCGACGTGATTTGAACGCACGATACGGCTTGCTATTATGGCTATTTGAGGAAAGAAACATATCCTACTTGTGAGGATATAGGAGCTGCTAGTAACTGTTACTTATGGCTACTATTAGAAATAATGAAACATCATTCTATTTATACGTTAGGCTTATTGAAACCATTTTTGTAATATGTTTTCTATTTGAACTGGTGTAAAACTACTAATTACCACTATAGAAAATTTGTGTTATAATATAATACAGCGTAAATACGCCGATTATTTGAAGTGAATTGATGGAATGTAATCTTCGCTGTCACGTTCCAAGCAATCAGCGAGTAAGGATAAAGATATGTACTTGTTATTTAAAAAATATCATAAAACTATTCCTTTCATTGGAGTACATATACAGTAATCTTAGTTGTTGATATTAGTAAAATATTCATCTATTATTACTGCCAATAATCTAATTGCTATTCGTAAAACAATTGCCAATCAACAAAGAGTATCAAAATATTATCCGCCAGTTTGAAATCTAAGCTCCACATTCCATCCACAATGCATGCAAAATCTCGAGAGCAAAATACCGATGTTCAGATTAAATCAAAAGTGAAAACAATGCAAGATCAGTATGCGAACTGGTACAATGGCAAAGGACTGAGGCGTGGCGATGCATGTGCACAACGTAATGTCAAACTTTCATATCGACGCGATCTGTGACCTTCCGCGCGTCCGACCCGCATACTAAATACATTAATTTGTTATATTATGTGAATGTATGATGCACTGATAGGTTAATTTTGTGGGTTTATAAAGGATGGTGGAAATCTGGGTTCGATTTCGAAATAGAAATGATTTTTTTTATCACCATTTTGTTTCTGCATACAGCCGTTTCCAACAGAGCGCTAATGAAATTCTTAAGAGGGACCTAATGTTTAGTATCCAATTTCCTGTCATTGAAGCTGATAATTTATTTATTAGCTCAGGTTGTTATTAAATACATCACGGATTAAAAATACCTATATAAGTTACGTACATCATCAGTTATAAAAAAAAAATTAGATTATCCATAATCAGTTAAACCTGTACCTTCATAAATTATGCGAAAAACAAATTGATTATCTAAACTAGCCTTAAACGAAACCTCCCAACGCTTAGATGATAATTAATTGATGGCCCAGTCACCGCACTCCGAATATTCAGAAGAAAGTTTAACTGCGTAACACGTAGCGATAATAAAAATCATCACACCAAACACGTTATTTCAATTATAACCCTTATAAATTAGTCACAAGGTCGCATTTACCCTGCAAAGATGACTAAGTAGTCGCTTAATTAATACTCATCAAAATGTAACAGAGTATTTCACTTTCACTGAGAATGATGTCGTCATATTAACATCATAGCATTAAAGCAAAAATGAAGTTATCCACGGATTTTTATGAGAATTAAATGAGCTTAATAAGACCGTAGCTATTTAAGAAGCTTTATAAAATGTTTGTGTGTTAAGCTACTGATTGTTTCCGAAATGTAAAAATTATTAAATAAAATCGTATAAATTCGAAAAGCGTCTCAATTACCAAAGACTGGTAGTAAAATATCTGTAAGAATTTCGTAATGTAAATATTTTTCTCATAATTAAAATTCTGCTACTCACCGTCAATCAATCACAAAACATCATCAAATTAGGCTACATCTATTACAACTATAATTACACATCAAAATAAACATCCACCAGATAAAAATATTACACAACTACTGCGATTAAAAACACCTTCAAACACGCACATTAAATTAATAGCCCAATGTAAACTATTTCATTAAAAGACGACCTTTTAAAGTCACGACGTTGTGGATAGACCATTGACTTCTGACTCTTAAGAGCACTACACACCAAAGTCGCCGACTCGCCTAACTATGTCAGCAACTTTTTGGCGGGCAATTTGACGGCTTCACTCATTGCAAGTAGAAAAATTTTCTCGGCGGTTTGATATAAGAAACTTTTTTTATTAAGCTGGTGCGTGTCGCCTGGCAAATGCATCGCCGACATGCCGCCTACATGTCGGCGGGCAACACGTACGGGCGCTTGTTGCCGACATGATCCCTTTCATTATAGGCCGCCGGGTTGTGTCGGCGTGCTGTGTCGCTAAGTCGAGCTGGCGGCTTTGGTGTGTAATGAGCCCTTATGTTCGGCCCTTCCAGACGCAATTAAATAAAGAGGTTCTTACACACTTTGCTTTGTACTAGGTATTTTTAAATCCATTGCAATTACTTGAGGTTCTTTGCTGTACTGATGTGATTCAATGCTATTTAAAGAATTATATATTAACACGATAGGCAGCAATACCTTAGTTGAGTGTGGAACGAATTTCCAAATAGGAGTTTACGGTAAACCCGCACCAATGAGTTTTCGAAAATCACATAGATATTCTGACTACATTAATATTTAAGAAGTAATGAAAAACATGGCATGGAAACTTGCACACCTAATAGTCTACCAAAAGAATTTCTAACATAGGAAAAAACATGTTAGCCGGGACCTGGTCTTCAAATTATGGCCGCCATAGTGCAACATGGCTAAAAAATTACGACGTTCCCAACGACATCGGTAGTGACCTGTTGCTAATGGCATGCGTCTATGAATTTTCTACCTTATTTAACACGTCGCTTGTCTACATTGTAAGTCAACTAACACCACGCTTGATTACTTTACATGCCAAATAAAATTTTAATAGCTAAAAGTAGCAAAAACGAACAGCGCGTAACATATAAAGTCATTACAGTACAAATATCAAGTGGGTCAAGTTTTCACAGCCCAACGACTTTATCTAGTCCATTTTAATAACACTTTAGTATCGTAAAATCTAGCTTAAAATAATTTAAAAGAAGTAGAGCGGACAGATAGGACCTTGGAGGGCACTTAGCTCGTAGAAATCTAATGGTTAGTTGCGTTTTGAAGTAAGTCGTTGGTTTCTGCGCGGCGCTGTTCCGCTTTTCAACGTTATTTTATTTACATATTTTAAATGAGAGGTTTCAAATAAGTGTACAATTTGGTATAAAGACTTTTTTGATAAATATTTAAGCTATGAAACAAATGAAGGTGCCAAAGTAATGTACGATAAATGAAAGAGCCTGTGTAAATTATGTGTGGCTATACATTATCCGGTGAATGCTTAGTCTGATAAGACTAAGTCCACGCTTCTAATATATGATGTAGAGAACACTTTATGCTTAGCAGTGGGATGTATTTGGACTGATCGCGATATCAACAGTAAAATAGTTATAACTCAATAGATATAACACCAAAAAGGCTACAGCTCCATTACCTCCATAATAAGTCAAAACAAACAACTTTTCCATAGATTGCAATCTCGTTCAAATATTAACATTCGACCCTATATAAAGTTGGCAGTAAAACGTTCAAACGCTTCCAAGTATTTTGACAGCGCGGCAACATTGTATGAACGTGACGGGAATCCGGAATCCCCTTTGTTGTATACTTTTACTTTCAATTCTAACTGTAGCTAGTGATTCATGTGATGTTCACATAACAAGGATTTTTTACTTTGTTTTATTTCACTGTGAACTTTTGTTATTTGCTGTTCCTAATGTAAACAAAATCTTGTACTTAAGATGTTTAGTGTTATTTAATATTTATCTATTAAGTGCTGCGCTTGAGTGCGCATAGGTAAACATTGTCAAGAAATTGAGTGTCATTATTGATTTGTCAATTTTCTTGCTTGACAACCTCCGTGGTGCAGTTGGTTAGACGCCGGCTGTGAAACGAAAGGCCGCGGGTTCGATCCCCGCACCGAAACAAATATTTGTGTGATCCACAGGTATTTGTTTCGGGTCTGGGTGTTTGTGACACCGAAAAGTCTCTCGTAGTTCCTGATACCCACAACACAAGACTTAATCTTAGTGTGGGGTCAGGACTATGTATGTGAATGTTGGGTGTATTTATTTATTTTATTCTGTTCCAATCCGTTTTGTTATAAAACCCTAATACTAGTTTATCAACCCTCGGTAGTGCAGATTGCATCGAAGTTTGAACCACTATAAATGCAAGCGGAACAATGAGGTGAACTGAGGGTTGATATAATGAAACATGTGAATTTGACACTAATTTTCAGAAAAATAGTATTCAATGTAAGTACGGATCAACAAACGACCGATCTGCAGCTTCGATCACATGCAGACTATAATCGAAAGAGATTTGAGTCTTAGTCCAATGTGTCATTTATTCCACCCATTACAGGTTTGTAGTTAAATTGTTTATTAATCGTGACAAAACCATAACCAGAGTCAAACTGAGCTATTTACACTAATCAGTTACTAATAAATTAACAATGAATTGCGCTAATATTGCACAAACTTATCTGAGCCGTAATATTTATTATTATGTACAGAATAGTCTGTATTATATAAGTATCACATAACTGCATACAACTTTGCATACTTAACAGTGTTCCCTAAAGATTTAAGTACAATTCCTTCTATATTACAACATTATTCAACCTATATAATATACTTTTTTTAATAATTGCGGAGAATGGCGAGACGAGCATGCCGGTCGCCTTATGGTAAGCTATACGACTGCTCATGGACAGTAGCAGGATCAAACAACACCATGAATTAGAAAGCAATTCTTGGCATTCCACTGATTCCTGAGATATAAAATGTTGTATCTCATTATCTTCATTATACTTGTAAACAGAAGAGTCACGCTGTACTAACTCGTTGTAAAAACGAATGTATATTAACTTTATTATAGTGCTTTTTTTGGTTCGTAACATTGACGGGTTAAAAAAGTTAGGATTATCTTCTTCTGTTGTATTGTTAACATGCTATTGAATGGCTTAATAAATTGTTACAAACCAATGCTATGTACGATTTGAATTAATGGTGCCCATACCACAAGTTAAATCTTTATTTGGGCATCAGAGATCAATCAAAAACTTTTTCTAAGTACTTAAACATTGTCATACGATTTATTTTAAGTGTTTTGTATGTCTGTAATATGATGCAAATAAATATTATGTTATTATAGTTACTTCATCATCATCATCATCAGCCCGTTGCAGTCCACTGCTGGACATAGACCTCTCCCAAGGTACGCCACAGAGCCCGGTCTGCTGCTTTACGCATCCAGTCGCTCCCGGCCCTTTTATAGTTACTTACTTACGTCAAAATTCGTAATCACTGAAAGAGACACGACACCAAAATTCTGACTCTGCATTCTCTATACGATAAACGGAGTACATCGAATTAAATTCAAATTTATCAAAATAAACTTCGATGTTCTTTTCCTTTCAATTGTGAATATGCTATTCAACGTAATACAATGAGTTTTGCCCATTCCGCGGAAATACGGCATGAAGTTATTTCTTTGTATACAATTACACAATTCACAATATGGGTAATGATTGTCGTATTTGTTACTTTCAACAGATTCTTTGGTGGTATTATACCAATGTGTCAACAATTAAAACATTACTTTATAATTGTCGTGTAGTGAAATTGTGTCCCACATTGGTCATAATTATTAAAAGCGCATTTTAAATTAATTACTAGCATTGTTAAATTTGTAATACATATTGTAATGAGTTACTTAGTTGTATACCTTTTAATAAATAGTATAGCTTTTATCCACCCATACTAGGCCAGCGTGGAGGACTATATGGAATAACCCCTCTGAATCGTACTCTCGATTAAAGTGGAGGACCATGCCCTGCATTGGGACGTATATGGGCTGATACAGTATAGCTTTTAATGTAAGTACATTGGAGATCCGGTTTGGAGTCCCACATACGCTAATCTTTAGAGTCATACAAAGTCCATACTACCCTGAGAAGCAGTGTATGAAGTTATGTTTTCAGAATTTCATACTATGAATAGTATCACTACTAATCCGTCTGAGAAGTTAGCAGTTAATATCGTATGTACTAGTGTCGAATGAAATGTTAAAAACGTATTATTATAAAATTCTTTTGATATGATGATGAGATTTTGATACAATGACACAATTACTTATCACTATAAACTAGGTCTCACAGTAACTATTATTGTGTTTCTAGTAACACTATAACTAATTACATACATACATACATACATAAACTCATGCCTTTATCCCCGAAGGGGTAGGCAGAGGCGCCACCAGGACATCCACATATCGCCCTGTATGTTCCGTCCCACGATGTGACCTGTCTTATCCCTGGGATATAAGTAATTAATTTCTAATGAAATATAAATGTGGATAAACCATTCAAATTACATACAAATTCACTAATAACAAGTATCTTACTACCGTAGCTAATTACGCGCAACTAAAAATAAGGAAACAAAAAACGGATAATGAGTTGCAACAGCGTGGCAAATGTAATAATAATTATCGTTTAACATTGACACAGACAGACAATGTCAATTAGATACATTTAGGTCCACTAGTTAGATAAAAAATACACCTAACGGTCACACACACAATTTTGATCCCACAGTAATTAAGTAGGCCAGCGTGGCGGACTATATGGCCTAACCACTCTTAATCGATTCTCTCGATTGTAGAGTAGGCCCGTGCCCTGCAGTGGGACGTATATGGGCTGATATAGATATATATAGAATGGTATGTAAGGGTTTATATTACTATTTTTGCAAAAACTAGGTATTTATCCCCCAAACATGATGATTTTTAAAATACTGTAAAAAGAAATCCGTCGCTGTTTTTTCAAAATTTTTAGTTGCATCGTGTCTGTAACCGCTAAAACTATCACCTGGCTTCGTTTTCGGTCGCGGTCTTGATATACCCTGTATATATATATATAGACATATAAGTTTATAATTAAGTAATTACCGTTAAGCAACTACTTGTAAAAGCGTCGGTTAGTTAACTGCGTCGCATTTCGGATAGTTTTAATCAACCATAGTTTGAATATGACGGAGTATAATTTAACACAAATATTTAACGAATTGTAAGCTAATTTCTTATTGCACACAATTTAAGTACTGTGAAGGAATGCGATGCTGTCTGTAAGATTTAATCTGTAAAATATTGGTGGAAATAATTGAGCGGTTCTGGTGATGCAGTTAATAATATTGAATAGCTGTATTTTATAATCGTTATCAAGTAAAAATCAGACAAAAAAATATATTATTCCATAACAAATGAATGTGATAAGATGATTTATGGCAGAAAACAAAAAGAATCATCGCAAATTCGGAACAGGCGACATGATTTTTTACAAAATTTAGCATTCTACACCAAAACAAACATTTTAAAGTGAAAAAAGTATGTTTACCAGAGCAAACTTGCCTGATGTACAAGATGAATCTATAGGTCTTCAGTCAGATTCATTGCCAATTTTCTTCTCTTTCTCTTCGGCCACAGTATTACTAAAGATTGAATTAGTAATTAACTCATTTATATTACAAAAATTATATAAATAATTTTTGGTAGGCAGGTACACGAATTTTACATGATTAAGAAGTTGTCTATAGTCAATCTTGTTTAACTGGTATATTTCAGTGTCCACTTATATCCTGCCTTTTATTACAAACGCATACGTTCACCAGCAAATTATCTGTTTAATAATAATTCATCAAGCTTGGTGAGTTTTCTCACGAGTATTATAGTGACAAATGTTTCTTTTTTTTGAATCCTTGGCGAGATTCAAAGCATTTACAAACAAAAGGAACGTATATTTGACAGTCTCTATGGCTCAATGAAAATAGACATCTGTAAAATGGCAGGTTTCAAATCTACATACCGACATAAATGGAGGACTCACTGATGTCGACGCCTTCAATGGAAGTTCATTATTAAAAAAATGATGAAGTATTCTTAATTTGTTCTGTAATAAGTATTTGACTTTTTACCCAGAAACACGATAAAAAATTGCTATATTTATCATTTTATTAAGGTTTTTTGAATTACACCTCTGTGAAATGTTCAGACGAAAATAACAACGGCGTCCTGTAGCCTCCAATGTTTACAGCTCTGCCTACCCATATGAAGATATAAATAATGAGCTTATGTATGCATATTGCATGTATGTAAAATGCTTGCCACTTTTGAACATAGCTCTCTTGTAACTCATGTATGTAGTGACGAATGTGATAAGTCTTTAATTTAAAACTACATAATTCAACAATTTCTTAACCTACAATTTTTTTCTAGTATACCATGTATACTTAGGTTGTGTTAATTACCATGTCACAACATCTCGCAATTCGAACCGAGATGTGCTATTAAATACTCATTTCTATGCGCCGGTGAAAATGAATCTAATGTACACGTGATGATATTAAGATTTCTGTTTTACTAATCTTAATAATGATCTAATGTTGATACTTGGAATATTATTATGGCGCCAGCTATTACTGAACTATAAAAAATATATATAATTATGTGATTTCAATGTTAAGAACTTGTAATACGTAGGCACAGTTTTGTAACTTGCTGATTTGTATTTTGTTCAATAACTAAGGTATTATTAACTTTTATTTTCGAAAAATATGTGGATCCAATTTAGAGATTAAATGTGTACTTATTTCTAAAGTACAGTTAATTATAGCTATCAGAAAAGCTAGTATGCTACAAAATTCTACATTATAATGATTATAGTTGGCATCCTTATAATATGCCTTATTATTGACAATTTAAAATGCAATTTATATCAATTTATGTGTACTCATATAAAAGTAGGTAAATGTAAAATGACCCAGGTCACAAAATTTCGCTCTAATGTCCTACAGGTAACGACCTCAAAGGTCACGGCGACATGCGACACAATGGGGAATTACTCCGACCGGGCCTTGAAGAAGCGTGGGAACTAATGTGAAGTACTGAAAGCCGTTGACACCGATACCGTAGTGTACTTGAGATGTTTACTTTTCGTGTTAAGTGGTTATTGTTTGGTTAAGTTAAACAAAACGTATTTAGTGTCAAAAGCAAATAATAAACTTATTTACCAATCAATATTTGATCATTATTATTATACGAAATACAAATATAGTTTTCGTTTATTTTATCCCTATATTATCATGTTCTTCTTTAATACAATAAAGATTAAATAAATATTTTAAGAACAAAATTTGTATCTGGCTCTTTACCAGATTCTAGATTCAAACTCAATAATAATAAACAAAACTTAGGCCTCGGAACAGTTATAGTAAAAATCCAAAAGTAAAGTCTATGATAATGTATATTTGATTCACATGAAAACTTCGAATGAAATTATAAATTAAACAGTAACATCTATGTTATACTTCTTAAAATTATTAAACACAATTATAATATTAAACTAAGATAAGCCATTACGATGTTATTACATAGCCTCGTCAAATCGATGGTCACACTCAAACGCAATCCACCAATAACCAGCTCATAATCGAAAGACAACAAAACAGTAAATCAAGTCAACGATTCCATTCAAATAAACAAGCAATCGTGAACCGAAGGTATCAATTCCATGAAGATAAATTACAAATAATAGGTAAAACATAATACTGTCCAGAGCACGCGCGCACCGAGGACGCCGGCTTACAAAACTATATAATTTCATACCGCACTTAACGTTTACAGTCCAAAATAACAAAATTATGTGTTGCACAAACTGCCAACCATCTGGCAACCGATGCAACCGAGGGACAACCGAGAGGCAACCGTTGATCACGTATTAGATGTGGATGCTCCTTCCGAAGCCTGCATTAAAATTTTTACATTGTTGCGTTTTGCACAATAAGCGCAGTCCAATTGGTTGAAGGTAATCTGTGTTCCGCTAATTGTCCAGTCTAGCCTAGATTTATAATTGTTTGATGGGCATACAATGTTGGACGTAAAGGGAGAGGCGTAGTAAAAATACTTCTGATTATTAATTCTGGTGTAGTAATTGGTGCTATTTTTCCCTGACGTACACATTTTTAATGTAGCTTTACCAATTTAAATAAATATATGTATAACATCAAATCCTGTTGTTTAATTATGAATACATTGAAGGTAACTTTTCAGCAGTAAAATTTCAATTAAAGACTTGTTAAAGATCCCACGAAGACTTAAATGCTAAATAAACAGAGACTGCTTTTGCAATACTATATAATAGAATAACAAAAAAAATTACGAATTCCTAATATACAAATCATAATCTAGCGTTAATTTATAACCAAGAAACTAGTTTTATAAACATAATTAAACCTTTTAGTGGTAATTAACAAGACAGAAGTAAGTCAAATTCCAGTGTTAATGAGTGTTAGAACACGCAAAGCATCCTTTCCGAGCAGTTATTAAATGCCGCAATAATCGCCGCCGTGTAATCTTTGTAATACGCTCACTTACTTGAAATTTACATGTATGCGAATCTTGTAGATTTTCCACTTGTACTGATGAGTCATTTCAGAAATTATTTTCGAATTGATGTGTTATATTATAATTTTTAAATTCAAACTTATACCTTATTATTAGTGGAATAAATTAAACATTAATGTATTGATGCTACGTGGATCCTAAGTTACATCCTATGTGAAGAGCTGTGATGTATAGAATCTCGGGTCCATTGTGTGACGCTAGAGTACGTAAGTCGACAGTCTTCGTTGTTGAGAGTAAATAACAATAATGACTGAAGGTATATAAGTTTTATGGGTAGCTTGTAATATCTAGCATCTTATACATGACCAGGAGTAAACCTGGGTATATAAACCCCAAATCTTATAATTTATGGTGAAGATTTATCCATAAAGGAGTACACGCAGTTATTTAATACCTATTATGAATTAAATTGAGACAATTTAATCCAGGTATATGCGTATCTGGTTATATACGCTTATGAAATATCCATATTGATTTAGGATTATCGTCTCTTAAATATATGGGGTCAGCTTGACCTATGGCTTCAGCTATTTCAACAGGTCTAATATATTTATGTACATACTAATATACTAAGTAAGAGTTTATTAGACAAGTAGCCAGTGTAGTGACAGAAAATTCAAGATAGTAGTTTGGCGACTAAAGATTGGTGTAGAAAGTCACCAACAGGTAACGATAACGATAATTGAGCTCTTCAGGTTGACAGGGGAATATATATATTTTTTTGAAATTCATCTATGATTCTAATAATAATAATTCCAATTCTAATACATGTGCAAAACGGGATAAATAGGAAGGCGACGGAAAGCTTAATAAAATGTTTTTATCAATATTACATCGTTTAGTTAGAATCATGCTTATATTAAGTATAAGCATAATATCTTAAATAAAGAATCATTGTATTCTATCTAACAGAATGCTGAGTGATATATAAAAAATATTCTTTAGCCTCGACATTTTGGCCCATAACTTTTCTTCGCTTCGGGGAATCTTTCCCATACAATCTTTATATGTAAGTATTACTTAACGTTTCCACTAACTTATGATTTTAAAAACAAAACTCAAGCGTAAGTATCAATTACCTACTGGTGAAAGTTAAAATTCTCGCAAATGTTGTTTATAATGTCTTTCACTTTTAAATTCAAGTTTATTGATTCGCTAATATCACTGATGGAACAACAGAGCGAAGAACTTGCTGTTTGGCTCAATAAAATGGCACTGCGGGCATGTGATAGCCACTCCTATCATGGCTTAGTATCTATGTTTACACAAACTGACGACAAAACAAAAATCTCATAACTTTCGTACTAAGTTTTTTGTGGTCAACAAATATTTTTTTCAGATCAATGTGTGATTTAAATTATGTCCTTTCCCATGTGTATTGAATTCAGAGTTTATGATGTATAAGACATGTACCGTAATGGATAGGAATTATGCGTATTAAAATTTTAATAAAATATTTACTTTTAATTTACTAATATTTATAAAAATAGGCTACATTAGTCTAGTAATACAGTGCAAGAATAGTTATTGTGACACAATATTTTCGATCCTCAGATTGAGCACTTCACTTTCAATTCCATATAATCTTCATAAACTGCCTCGGTGGCGTAGTTGTATTACGGTACGATTATAAAGCTGAGGTCTCGGGTTCGAGTCCCGGGTCGGGCAAAGTGATATTGAATTTTTCTATTCATTATCAGCCCGGAGTCAGGAATTTGTGCCCGATATGGCGATAGGCTCGCCCCCTATCACATCGTGGGACGGAACATACAAGGCGAAATGTGGGTGTCCTGGTGGCACCTCTGCCTACCCCTTCGGGGATAAAGGCGTGAGTTTATGTATGTATGTACGTATGTATGTAATCTTCATAAAATCTTCAGAAGGCATGAAAACGAAATAAATGCAGTAAAGATGCTGTTTGCCAATTTATTGCAATATTATTGAATCGTTCTTTCTTTGTCTATCGCTAGGTCAAGATCAAGATATTCAATTTGTCCTAGGTCAAGCAGCCTTGGGCCAGCGTTGAACACAAAATAAAAATAAAATATAAATGAGAACAAGTTATAAAATTAGATAATTTCGTCGTGATGACAATATTAGTCAATAAATCATTCAGAGATGGATTAGTCATTCATTGTAGTCTTTTATTATTCATAAACTGCTTATATATTTCTTGATTATAACAGAAAAATCTGACCTGAACATTAATTATCATTTAAAATAATCGCAAATATCTCCCTCGTAACAGGTATCAGTAAAAAGGAATTATAAGTAATTTCATAAAATAACTCCAATTTCATTTAAAAAGTCCGTCAATATGCTTATATTAGTTAAAAAAAGACTTCAGTCACTATTACAAAACGTTACAAACAGTACCGTAACTACAAACCCAATAACACCAATTTTGTAATAGCCCAGTTAATCCTCAATTAAACCAAAGTAAACACAAGGCATGCATCGGAAAGCAATTTAACCATCGGTTCAGATTAGTGACAATCGCAACCAGTACTGTGAAATTATTATTTAAGTGGACAATGTGACTATTGTTCAACCAAGGGAATGTTAAAGCCACCCATCACGATCCTATATATTGAGATCTTATTGAGTTTATTCAATATTTACGATAAAATTTAATGTATTTTAATTCGATTGATTGCATTTGATTTAACTTGAAACTTATATATTCATAGTCTTTTGAAATTGCATGCATAATTTGTATTTTACGAGTAGAATATTATGACCTATTTTTTTATTTTTATTAACCTATGATAATAATATTTTATTTTAAAATCATTATAGACACAATAAACAAAACCTAATTTTTCAAAAGCTGTCAATTCAATAGATATTTACAAAACACTGCTACATTAAAGTTTTTTTTGTTTTTTACATATTATGCATGACTACTATATTAATTCCAGGAACAAATATAATCTTGTTTCACATATCAATAATCTTTAGACAATGTACGTACTTTTTAATAAATTTCCCACACTAATTGAATTACTACTGTTAAAGAAGTATGATAATCATGTCATGATTAAAAGCTTTAAAGAAAAGCCTATTACAGAATTTCCGATTATCTTGATGAAAAGGCTTGGGATTAAATTGTTATTTAACAAATAACAATATTGCAGTAATTGATTTTATCTTCCCATAGTTTTATGATATGTTGTGTTGCTGGGGGGAATTCTTACATCTTCTTAACAACTACATCAAGCGATAGTAGTATGAATTGTGATTCTTATAAAAAACTAAATAATATTATGAACCGAATAACCGAAATAACGGAAAAATAAAAGTAATACCAAGTATTATTTACAGTTTACACTAACACGTAACGCCTATAGCCGTATTGGATAATCTTTAACACACAAAATTAATAAGCAATCCCTATCCCTATCTAAGGATCGATCCGGAAAATAGACCAATCAGAACACATCAAATGTGAGCGTGTCGGCAATACCTTGAGCCCGTTGGTTTATTTTCACGATCGATCTTTAGATAGAAACGAAGATCGTTTATTAATCTCGGCCATAAGTGAACATACGGATCTACATAGAGCGCAGATGTTCCTAAATTGAAGCCGTTATGAACGAGTCACTGTGTCAATATCTGAAAAGTATATTTAGCAATGGAATTTCCTGTGGCTGATAATAATATTAATGATTAATCCGAAGTAATGAAACCTGGTGATTGCAGTAATTATACAGAAAGAATCGAGACACTGAACGTGAGCGTCCATTGCACCACACATCTTATTTATGTACAGTTAATTAACATTTAAATTGGCAGTTTCATGCATTAAGTTGCGTGTGCAGAAAAAAATGGATTTCTCAAATTAAACGAGGCTGGGAGTAACGGTCAGTGCTACTTAGAAAGCGAGGTGAGCAATCTGAAGAGACAAATTCATTCGCGATTATTACGCCGATGTTACTCGACATTATGTCATTTGCACTTTCTTAAATGGTTTATTTTAATTGGTTTAACAATGCTTTGTTGCGCTGGACTTCGTGGTGTTGGTGTAGGGTATTTTAGGGGTCCTTATTAAGGCAGAAAGTTTTGTATGTGATTTTACAATTAGTCGCCAATCTAACATCCATTCGTTCTTGAAATAGTATTTCTTAATCTTAAAATTACATAAGACAAAAATTCCACTTGAATTATGACCTAATCCTCATCTGCATATTTTATTACACATAAAGTAACATACATGTATACTAGTTTTAATTTAAACCTAAGATCACATAATTTGTTTGCAATAAGACGATTAAGATACCAATACAATCAATTTAAATTGATGCATTGTAACAAATTCATAATTACAGAAGAACTAATTTATTCAATCATTCAATAAACCTTAAGCCAAATGTATCATTAATCTAGAAGGATTCAAAACAAATAAATTACATGTCGAGTGAGCTATCAGCTCGTACAATTATATCAATGAGTAATAAGTAATTTTCTCAACATTCAACAGGTTCTATACGGCATATGGAGCGTTAGTAATAAGGTTCGCTTATTAAAATCCTTTTACAGAAATTATAATGTTGTGTCTAACAGTGGAGCCAAGGACTTGTTAATTTTAATGTTGAATTTATTTAAAGAATTGATTAGATTTCGGGTGCAATTAAAATAGAAGCATTAATTAGATCTTGGATTAGTTATTTAGATCCGTTGACGAACTTTAGAAACACATTAGGAGTGACAAGAAATTATGTATAATATTTATCTAAATTACGAAGGAAATTTCGATTTAATATTAACACTTAAGCTTATCCTTAAATAGTTTTTAATCCAGCTCTGGTCAATTAATAGAGGATTTATAAACTTCATCTCCTCTTTAAAAAAACGGAACTCAAAACTGAAATCATTTAATTGATTACCATGAACTAATCCACGTGTATAAACCATACATAAATCTATTCAAGCTTCAAAAAACAAGCACTAAAATCTGCATAGCCAGTCTCAAATTTCAATGATACAAGCATTATTTAAGCAGGTAAACGGGCAGAGCAATGTCGTGAAATCAATCACATTGTCACTGTATACACGCAACCTTGATTGTTGAGCGACCGCCGAACGACATTAGATCGTTTGTCAACCAAGTTTCACAATTGTGGACAATTAAACCGATCTGATTTATTAGCTAATGGGATTTAAATGTTTGCATTTGTTTTATATAGCTCATTTTTAATTATTATTTGACATTTAAGTGTGAGGTGTTTGTTAGACTGTATCGTGTCATGCAAGGCGTATTTATATCTATCATAACATTTGTTATAAAAACAATGCTAATAGGTTTGATATATTGGACTAATTAGATACATATCTATCTATCTATATCAGCCCATATACGTCCCACTGCAGGGCACGGGCCTACTCTATAATCGAGGGAATCGATTGAGAGTGGTTAGGCCATATAGATACATAACTACAAAGCATTTTGATAAATTCATCGAGACTATTCGGTCTAAGTAAAAAAAAGTGTTTGAATGTACTGCGTGTTGGAATCCCGTGTTAGTATTTTTGAAAAATAAATATTAGTAATGTTTTTGTATTGTTCCCTAAAGAAGTCGGTATACTTCTACTATACTAAAATTTTCACCGAAAGTTCAAGCAGTAGTATAATTTATAATTCATAGCTTCTTTAAAAAAACCTTTCTGAAAATCACGTAATGTGCTTGTTTACTTAAATTAGCAAAAAAAGAAACAAAAAATTTGCATTCCAAAAACCAGATAACCTTAACATAATTTCTCAAATTCTTGAGTGTACACATGCAGAAGCTACATACCTGCGCGGTTCGAAGGGCAACGGTGAAAGCCAGCAGGGCTAGCGCTGCCGCACTCCACCACACGCCTGTTCGCATCCTTGCACTGCAACAACATTACATCAGGTTAGATAAGGTTATAACGACACAATACCAGTTAAGATGTGGCTTCTTAACTAGTTGAAGTTTTGAAGGTTGCTGAATAAGATGGTAAAGCAAATATGTCAATAATATCTTAGATAATGCACAAGACAATAGTAGCTCAGCCTCAACACTCTACATAGCGCAGTTGGTTTAACGCTGGCTGTGAAACGTGAGCCTGCCGGTTCGATCCCCGCACCGAAACAAATATGTGTATGAACCACAGGTATTTGTTTCGGTTCTGAGTGTTTGTGAGACCGAAAAGTCTCTCGTAGTTCCTGATATCCACGACACAAGACTAGATCTTAGTGTGGGGTCAGGACTATGTATGTGACTATTGGGTGTATTTAATAGTATCTGAGATGTCGATCTTGAACTGGTAAATTCTAGTTCAGGAATCCAGACTTAGGAAATAAATGTTTGAAGATTGCTGAAGAATATGGCAAAACAGACAACATTATAATATGTTAGATAATGCATCAGACAATATCAGCTGAGATGTGGCTCTTGAACTAATAGATAGTCGTCAAGGAATTGAGGGTCAGGTAACCAATGTTGATGATTTAGAGGGTGCTGCTGAAGATGGTATAACAGTTGTATGAGACTCACGAGCTTAGATAATGCATAAGCCATAGGTTTCGATGTAGTTCTTGAACAAGTACATAAGCTTTAATGGATTGAAGGTTGGATAATAAATTTTGACATTTTAGAAGTTGCTACTGAAGATGGTATAGAAACAGTTGTTAAAGGCTCAGTTGTAACAAGTCACTTTGATGATAACTTTTACTTTGACAAAATCAACTCAATACATTTGAAATTCCAGGTGGATGCAATTGACACAGACAGTTTTATGGTTATCGAAAATGTTAATTTTTACATTTGGCTCTAAATGTTGTTAGATGTAAATTCTAAACACAATAACTAAATAAATAGTATTTTTGCTGTACTCAAGCGTAAATAAAAATATTAAATTTACTAAACCTATTTTAGTCACGTTCAAAAACGAAACGTGCATCGTATTGCACCATCTTAGCTAATAAAGATTAAAGATTTTTGCAACTACACGCAGTGGCATTCCGAATTCAAATTTGCATTACTGCAGTCCAGTGATATTATGCAATTTCACATTTTGTTTCAGCTACAAGGTAAATTCAAAAAAATACAATTATGGATTACCAAATAACTTTCAAAAAAAATTTGAAGTACCTTCAAAAGTAAAACTGTGTCTAAGGTTGTAGAACCATTTTTATCCAAAAAAAAATCTGACTAGCATTATTTAGTCAGCCTATATTATTTTAGCGTTCACTGCTAATCACAGTCTTTGCAATTTACTTCTATCATTCATTCGGTCTCCATATCAGACCACATTTGCTTCAACGATTAATGATCTAATCTACGGCACAAAACATTATTCTTCGTTCTTACAATCCATTTTAACAAATTATTCATGGGTCTGTGGTTGTAAGGAATTTTGTAATGTTCCAGATTTTCGTTAAAATATTTAGTAAATTGTCGAGTTAATCGAAAATGTTTCATTTGGTTTATCCCTCAGGCAGATCAAATCAAGAATGCACACAAAACTGTCGTCAAAACTCAATTTGCCTAATGACGAGAGGCTCTTAGTACGAATGTTTGTTCACGGAATTAATATTTGATTAACTCTTCGCTTTAGAGAATACCCGCTGCATCCTCAATTCAAGCGGTGCGATATTAGTTGTTAGTTAAATAAATGCAATTTAATATCACCAGTGTGCGCATTATAAATAGGAACTGTTATAGCGCAACATAAAAACATATATTTATGCCTTAAAGTAGCAAAATATGCAACATTAAATATGAGAAAAAAATAATTTTCATGAGTAAACATACTACAATTAGATCTTGGACAAGTTATAAAAACAAAAATGCTCAAAATATTTTTAGATCAAGTCCAAAAACTTTACGTTTCACATGCATGTATGTACGCTGCCACTAAATACAAATATTTTGCAATATCATGCCTTCGTTATAAAATCGCGAGTTCCACTTAACATCTTTAAAGTAACTTTTGATTCTTAGCCAATAGCAAGCCAATAATTTGTCTGTCCCACCGGTACTTTCTCCCTCACTCGCACTTTCGTTTCAAACACTTAAACATATTATTACACCATTCGTTGTAATTAATATTTGTGTTCAATTTTCTTCGATACTTTATTTTCCATTGTTAACTTTTAGATGCGTTTGGAAACTTCACTGATAATTGTATTGGCCTTTTGTTTGTCAAATATTTGTGTCGTTCACAAATGTTTGGTTTGGGTTTTGGCCTTAACTTTGAATTGCTCTTATCATCGTACTTTTTGCAACGGAATTCTTCAAACATTAACATTTCAGTACCTATCATAATTATGACATTCATAAATAAACACATATTTCAAAAATTCATAGACATTTTTCCGACCGTTCAAAATACGGGAGACAGACGGAAGGGGAACGTAAGAGAAAAACTAAGAGTAACTTAGTCTTTGTGAACAAACGGTAAACATTTTACACAGAAATCCCCACACTAAGAAACTGACAGACTATCAATCGTCTTACATCTGCAACAATACCAATCCAACCTAATGCAAATGAAGCCATTCAACTATAATTACCATCTAGGAGAAAATCAGTGGATTATGATAAAAAACCTCACGCGCCACTAGCGACACATTGCGTCCGAGCACGCGTTGCAGCTTGCACTTTCTTTCTGACCGCACCTGGATGCTTTGTAGACCGAACACGATGATGTAACACGGTTTTTATATGGTTGCTTGTAATGCGCATATTGAACGAAGGGAAGATTATGGCAGGAAAACAATATTAAGGAAGCTAAAATTAAAAATTATATTGTACCATGGTGTCATTATAGTCAATTGCCATGCATTTTAATTGCGAAGAAAACATCGTAAGAAAATTTGCATACTATGTTACAAGTATTTGGAGGTCTTAATTTTGGGTGCCGAGTCTGAAGTCTACTTGGATCTTCGGTTTCTAGTTGCCAGAAAATGCTCCGTTTAATTGTATTAATAGCCATTCTGCGCTAAAACGAAATGGAACTGTTGCGAATTAAGTTCCGTCACAAAGATATAATTGTCTGCAAATATTTACCTTTGATTTAGGTGACTGTGAATGTGAAATATGTGTGTATAAGAAAAAAACATTTGGAAAGCTTTTTGTAAGTACCGTTTGAAATCTGAATTTTATGAACAAATTATCAACTATAATAAAGGTTTCTCTACATTTTATTTACGTCCTATAAACCTTGAAGATTATGATAAAATCTAATGTTTTCTATAACAGTTTGAAATGCTACATCACGTTAACTTTCTCTGTGCCATCAACATGCTTAGGTTTTTGCTTTTAGATTCAAGTTTATGAATATTAATAGAGAACTAATTTTATCGCGTCTTTATGGGTAATAAAATAAAATAGCAAGTGATCAAAACCCTACAGAAACATAAGTACACTTTTATAAGTATTAGAAAATATTAGAATTTTCGATTTCAAATTGCACAATTCCGAAATATTTACAAATAAAAAGATAAGTATAACTTGGCAACTTTAGTAACTAATTAATGTTAAGAATATTCTGTAAATGAAAAGCACATAAAATTTAGTTCCTTGATACATTTTTTTCACAACATGTACTATGTTTTTATTATAACATTGATTTATTCAAGGCAAATGAACATTTCTGGAGAAAAATAGGGAAACAAAACCAACTACTGTAGTAATAAATATGTTCAAAGCAAGACTACTTTCAAATCGTGAATTAATTACCAGTTACATAAATAACCTGCATTTTGACACTGTCGTATTAAATTATTACCTCTAATTATAAAGACAATACACAAAACAATACATTACAATAATAAATCTGTCATACAAGTTTAGAACAAAAATAATGTTGCAAATAAAATCGTAAGATTTCAAAGGCAATATTTCAATATCAAATAATCAGAGCTTTCACACTAACCATAAGAAATAACAACTTTACTTAAAACATCCTGCTATAAACCTTATTGAATTTAAAAAGAACAAATATTAAACTCATTATTTTTAATCAATTTCATTGTTCGTGGTTACTGTATTATATTTTTAATTCTATTATCTATTGTATCGTGTGTTATTTTCCAATCCGAGTACATGAACAAAAGATAATAATTAAATATTTATTTAACAACAATACCTAGAGCAAATGAACTACACGTGAGACAATTGTTTAAAGGCCTACTAATGACCAGTTAAGAAACTCAGCTCAGAAGCATTTATCCATCAATCAGAGCTCTTTGTTGGTCGCATGGCTTCGGCTTTTGAGCTGTCATTAATACTAATTAAGTAAGATAGACCAAATCTACATTGCCGTATTGCTTTTTTATAATGATTACTAGACAAACAATTAAATATTACGATTTAAAAGTTTGTTATTTCTACGGTATGTAAGTCCGCCAACCCGCACTAGGCCAGCGTGGTGGACTATATGGCCTAACCACTCTTAATCGATTCTCTCGATTGTAGAGTAGGCCCGTGCCCTGCAGTGGGACGTATAAGGGCTGATATAGACAGATATAGAAAAGTTTGTTATCGCTTCTGTTGCGCGGTGGGCGATAAACCAGCTATTACGAAATGCTATTATTATAATTAAACCTCGTAGCGAGACAAATGTTACCTTGATCAGCAAAATTTGTTTTCTTTTCTGGGTATTAAGAAGCTCACAATTACCTCTTAGGAAATATTCGTTACCATTGGATGTACATATTCATTATTACCTGTCTATGGAGCTCAAAATCTTGATATTATACTCGAAATGAGAAATGTAATTTTTTAAATGGCGCTAGACGCACCCTGAATAACTAGGTTTCCACGTACATTTATGGTCTTAAGAAATCGATAAAAGAAAATATTGATAATAAAATAGGAACGAACAAGATATTTGCTCATATTATTGATTATTAAGACACCGAGGGAAGCACTGTTCCTTCACCACATTTCTCAATAGACATGGTAAAAAATATTATTGCGTTTTCAACATTATTGTGCAATTTTGCTCGATTATGGATTAATTTTCCGGTATAAGTGGAGCCCTTACTAAATTATTTGTTAATCTCTCCGCTTGCTACACCTAGTTGTAATGATTGCGATTTGGAAAACAAATCAACTCGTGTGACGTTTTGTTTCTATTTATTTTATTTAGTTTTTTATGCAATCACGCATCCTCAATCGTAATCCTAGTAGATAATACATTGAATTTATTAAATATATATAATCTTCTATTTTGTTTGAAATAACACAAGCCAGTTGATTCACAAAATAGCTGAACTCGTTGTCTTCATTTCATTCATTCACGTCTCTACGATTCACGAACATTAATTTCCAAATTTCTAACTTCACAATGCAACACTTCCATGCAAATTTTAAACCTCGCTGTATTCATTTTCATTTATTATCTTTTCGACTAAGTAATTTCATCGCAACTGTGCTATATGGTCAACAATACAATTAGCCCGGAACAGAACATGTTTAGTAGACAAGTATCGCTGCCCTCTTTGCAGAAGCGTGCCGAGATATTACAACATGTTTTGGCATGTATAGCTACTAACCGAGCAGTTTATAAAAAAAACATGTGGCTGTTTAGCGAAATTAAATTTCGAAATATACCTATAAGATGGGGATTGCATAGAAAGCCATAACCTTAATGACAATCATATTATCTACCGCTTTCCTATTTTTAATATAACGTTACAATGTCACAAAGCATTAAACGATTTAGGAGGGTAAGCTTAGAGGTTGTAAAGTGCGCATTAACTTTTTAAAAATCTCTTGTTCATCCCGTTTATTCCTGTTTAGTTCTTTATGAATATTGTTTATAGTTTTGTGTCTTATATCGTATAGTGTGTGTTAAATTAGGTAAGCTATATAAGTATTATATATTATAGATTTATTATTTATGCAGTTTATAAATTAACATATAATCTAAATGATTTCCGAAGAGCCCCCTGATGGGGGCGGGGGTTTGCCTCCTGACATAGAAATGGCAATACACCAGGAAAATTCATCTGTCCTGATCCCACCAGTAAGGTCAAGTTTAAAGCGTTCGGCTAATGCTGAACCAGTTGTGCTGAACGACATTAAGAAGAATAGGTCGCCAGCCGACTCTATTCAATCTGTGTTTTGCAAGCCCGGTTTTGACAGTAACAGTAATATGTTCTATAATGAAATAGATAAAGGTCCGTTTACTGTCCTAGTTTCAAAGTCTGTGACGGAACATAATACAGCTCCTATTTTGAAAACCCTAAAATTTGCACAATTTTTATATAAAAATAACTTTAAAGGAATTGTCGAAGGAGGAATCAAATCATTGGGCCGTAACAAAATATCTATCCAGTTCAAACTTGCTACAGATGCAAATAAATTTGTGGATGACCCAATTTTGGACAGAAACGGCTATAAGGCATTTATCCCAAGATTCCAAGTAACACGTATGGGTGTTGTTCGTGACATTCCAACGGACTGGTCTTTAGAGGAATTAGTATTAGGCATCAATACACCTTCCAACTGTGGTGAGGTGATTAAAGCAAGGAGGTTAAATTACAAAAATAAAACTGACAACAGTGTAACTTGGTCTCCTTCCTCCACAGTAGTGCTGACATTCTCTGGACAAATACTACCAGAGAAAATTTATTGTTATAATGCATCTCTCCCAGTGTCCATCTATCATCTCCCAACCATCCAATGCCATAACTGCCTCCGCTTTGGACATATTCAGGCACAATGCAGATCTAAACCCAGATGTTTTCGCTGTGCACAACCCCATAATGGCGTTAATTGTGATATTCCAGATTCTATGGCCACATGCCTCCTGTGCAGAGGTGGTAAACATAAGGCAACAGACAATAAATGCCCAGAACACTCTAGACAAAGAGCTATAAAAATGATTATGTCCCAAGAAAACCTTAGCTACCATGAAGCTTCAATTAGATTTCCCAACTCGAAACAATTATACTCAGAAGTTACAGACAGCTATCATCCTCCACAGCCCAACTTCACAGTCTCTTCTCAAATTTCCCCTCCACTTCATTTAACTTCGACTCAACCTATGTCTCCTAATTCTCCTCCTCTTAAATCATCCTATACTAAAACTATTCTTTCCTCTCCTCGTTCCAAGCCAGATTTGGGCAAAACATATGAAACTGAAAAACACAAAGCCATTACTAGTTCCCCTTCCTCTTCCCAACCTAATGGATGTGCCTTAAACAACCCACATATTGAGACCACCCCATGTGTGACACCTAATGACAATTTAATTGAACTGCTCACTTGTTCCCTTATCAATATCCTTTCCAAATTTAGTGATGCTGTACCGAACAATGTCCTTACACTGATTGAAGAACTCTTAAATTCGTGGATTAGTAAACATAGGTTACAAAATACTTCAATGGAATTGTAGAAGTATCCGTCTGCGAAAAAGTGATTTGCTTAATTTATTAAACCAACATGACCCATCTATACTTGCTATCTCGGAGACATGGCTAAGGCCTGATTCCCGTTTTAGGGTCTCAGGGTTTGCATGTATCCGGAATGACAGAATTGATGGTCGAGCAGGATGTGCTCTCTTAATAAGCAGATCCATAACTTTCAATAGAATTCCAATTCCTCAACCCATATCGAACTTCCAAGTCGTAGCTGCTAGAGCTTTTAACATATCATTTGTTTCTGTGTATTTCCCTCACCCCAATGTCAATATGTTTTCTGAATTCAAATCTATCCTTTCTTCCATCCCTGGCCCCTTAATGGTACTGGGAGACTTTAACTGCCGGCATTCCTTATGGGGCTCGAGTAGTAATGACGTATCCTCTTACTCCCTGCTTGAACTATTAGAGGATATTAATTTATGTGTCCTCAACAATGGTTCTGCCACTCGTAGAACGTCGCCACTTCAGAACGTTAGTATCCCAGATCTCTCTTTAGCTTCTCCCTCCTTGGCATCTCTCCTCTCTTGGACTGTACTCCCAAATTCGTGTGGGAGTGATCATTTCCCCATTCTAATTACATCCCATAGCTCTTATTCCCCAAAGTCTTCCACTCCTCCTCTATTAAAATATCGATTACCTCAAGCTGATTGGGATAAATTCTCTTCTTTATTAGACTCAGAAATACAAACACTCCCTGAAATTGTTCAATCAAATTCTTTAGAGTCATATCATAATTTTATTAGTTGCCTTATACACGCGGCTGATGCTAGCATCCCTCTAAAAAATTATGAAGGCAAGTTTCGGCTGTCTCCACCTTGGATGCCGAGTGTACAGACAGCGTCCGCAGACGCAAGGAAGCAGAAGATAAATATGCAGCTAATATTAATATGCCGAATTATTTAAACTTTAAGAAGATCTCCGCTCAGACTCGTAGACTATTGGCTAAAAAAAAGAGATCTGGTTGGCACAATTTTTGTGAGTCACTTTCTCCACGTTCTCCTGCTTCGCTTGTTTGGGAAAAAATTAAGAAATTTCGCAGAGCCTGTGACGATACCGATGATATCGCTTCCAATGATTCCAGCTCCTGGTTAGAAGATTTTTTTAACAAATTAGCTCCTCCTTTCGCTCCTAATATAGATTGCTTTCCTCCCATAGACCTCTCATTCCCTTCGCCTACCGATAAATTTGATGAACCCTTCTCACTCTCTGAACTCTCGAGTGTTTTAGACCACTGTAGGGATTCTGCCCCAGGAATAGATGGTATTCCGTATTCTTTTATTTGCAAATCTCCTCTATCCAGTAAAGAATACCTCCTTAATCTCATCAACTCCTTCTTTTACTCTGGTATAATTCCAGACTCTTGGAAGTCCCAAATTGTTGTGCCAATTTTAAAACCTGGTAAGAACCCTAATGAATCTGCCTCTTATAGGCCAATTGCCCTATCTTCAATTTTTGCAAAAATCACTGAAAATCTCGTTAAGAATAGGCTGGAGTGGATTTTAGAAACTAGGGGTGTATTGTCCAAATATCAATTTGGTTTTCGTAGAGGTAAGGGAACATTGGACAGTTTAAGCATTTTTATATCTGACATACGGATTGCCTTTTCGAAGAATGAAAGTGTCATAGGGGTATTTTTGGATATAGCATCCGCATATGATAATGTCATACTTCCACTGCTCAGGCAAAAGTTGCATCATCTGAACATCCCTGCGAGGTTGACCACCTTCATATGCAACCTCTTAATGGCCCGTACTATTCAAATTCGCTATCAAGGCTCTCTTACCTCATCCCGTCAGATATGGAAGGGCCTTCCTCAGGGCTCAGTCCTGAGTCCCATTTTGTATAACCTATACACTTATGATTTAGACATATCAACTAATTGCTTTTGTAAAACTCTGCAATATGCAGACGACATTCTTCTTTATTATAGTTCCCCATCTATTCCTGCCGCTTCTACCCACATTAACTCAGCCTTGCATTACTTAAACCAATGGTTAGCAGACCATGGTCTAAGTTTATCCGTTTCCAAATGTAATGCTGTCATATTTTCTCGCAAACGCTGTATTCCTGATATCAATCTTCATGTCGATGACGAACCTATAGCTCTTGTTGAAAAGGTGAAATTTCTTGGCCTGCTTCTTGACTCAAAATTATCAGGTATCCACCATCTTGACTACATAATTAAAAAGTGTGAACGAGGGGTTAATATCCTACGAGCTCTTTCTGGTGTTCGATGGGGTTCACACCCAGCAACACAAAAATTTTGTATAATGCCATCGTCAGAAGCCACTTTGATTATGCCTGTTTCCTCCTAGAACCGTGCAGCAAAACTGCAATTGCTAAGCTGGACAAAATCCAGGCTAAAAGCCTACGAATCATCACGGGTGCCATGAAATGTTCTCCCACTAATGCACTGCAAGTGGAGTGCGTAGACCCCCCGCTACATTTACGCGGACAATTCCTCTCGGATAGGTTTTTTTATAATATCATCCAAATTCAGTCACATCCCCTTATCCCTCTTCTCTGTACACTTTCGGCAATAACCGCATCCTCTCAATACTGGTCCCATAAAGTGTCCCCTCTTCTCGTCAACAGTTACAATAATTTTCAGAGTCTACATATTCCAATATTTCAATCCAACATTAATCCGTTGTTCGAAGTCTCTTACGAATCCCTAATATTCAAACCAGATATCCATCTAAACCTTGGTATTACTAAGCATGATCCTGCTGCCAATGTTAAACTTAACGCTATCCTGGCTGAGAAATGGCAGAATTGGCTAACAATATACACAGATGCCTCGAAACCTTCTGAAAACTTCCACATTGGTGCAGCGGTCTGGATTCCAAAATTTAAAATCATTTTAAACTTCCGTTGCTCACCATATAGCTCGATTTTTACGGGCGAAGCTATAGCTATTTTGGAGGCAATATCATACGTTTTATCTCATAACTTAAACAAATCAATCATCCTTTCTGATTCCCTAAGTTGTCTGCAGGATCTATCAAAAGGCTGTTTCCGCTCCCGCAAAAATTTTCCTCTTGTTCTAAAAATCAAAGAACTCTTATATAAATGTCATTGTTCAGGTATTCAAGTAGCACTGGGATGGATCCCTAGCCATTCTGGTATTATAGGGAATATCAACGTAGATGCAATTGCTAGGGCCTCAATCCATTGGGGTAGCGAGAAATATATTAGTAGTTTTCCTCGTGACCTTCAATGTCTTGCAGAACCTGCTATGTTTAAAAGATTGAATGTGTTATGGCAGAGGTCTTGTCTAACTAAAGGGAAGTTTTATGGTAGCATACAACCTACAATTCCTCCTAAGTGCTGGTTTAATAAATACAAACATTTGGATAAAACTGTTGTATCAACTATAACTAGACTACGACTTGGATTTGTTTGCACCCCCGTATTTTTAGCAAAAATTAGAATCCGAGACCACTCTCTTTGTGAGTGTGGCCTAGATGAAGGCACTCTCGAGCATTTATTCTTCTCGTGTCCTAGACTACTGGTTCCTCTTTACGACCTTATCCCTGTAGATGTTCCTCGTCCAATTAATATCCCATTTGTTTTAACTTTGTGTAACAAGTCTATGAATATTGCCTTTTTTAAATTTATTAGAATTAACCAAATCCAATTATAACTTCAATGCCTGTATTCGTTTCCCTTGCTTTGTGTTTGTCCCTGAAATCCCACTATATTTTTAATACATGTGTTATTTTATATATGTGTGCTGTCTTATGTAGTTGGTGTTTGGTATATTTCAGATAACTACAACACTATAAACACCGGGCAATAGTAAATACTACAAACAGCTAAAATGCCGATCACCAACCATTTTTATTCCTCTTTCTTGCCCTACTTTGACATTGGCAAAATCATCGAATGCCGATGGAGCCATACAACTTTTAAAAGAAGAAGAAGAAGAAGCATTAAACCGTCCTGAAATACGATCTATGGATTTAAAACACGGGATACAGTATGTACGGATTGTGGTATACCAAGGGCCACCCACGCACATAACGCAAAGGCCAGCAACGTATGAACTGATACAGAATAATATTCATCATAACACGATACAAAAATCCCGCCACACACAAACAACATCGCGACCGCGTCGGAGTCAAAAATTTAACGCTTCCGCCAAACGCCTTCAGATCACGCACCAGAAGTATAACAAATTAATCGGCAATAAGTTACATAACAGCATTGTGTAAAATTGCACCAGTAATGTTCTGTCCTACTTGCACACGCTTTGAATCGTTTCGGTCAACCGCCGTTTACTTCAACCTATATACCGATTTTCGATATCTGTTCACATCAACGCATACTTAAATAGTATGGAGCAATGCTTAAGGACTTGAACGGTGCTAAAATATCTAGTAGATCTATACACACTAGCAATTCATTCGATAAAATAAAATTTCATAAGTTTTTTACAGCAATAGAATTGCATTTTCTGACGACAAAAATGATGCTGCATCAGAGAGCATGGCAACTATCAGTTTACTTTGCCGTTAAAATGCAACTTGAAAATGATGATATTAGATTGGTCTTAGGTTGCAAGAAGTCACTGGATACAGGCCGCTTCCAACAGGTCGATGTGGAGATCATTGCAGGAGTCCTATATTCAGCAGTGGACTTCCTATAGCTGAAAATTGAGAGAGAGATTGGCCTTGTCATCTTATGAAGATCAACATCCATCTAGCCTCAATGAGCTAACGTGCTGTACCAAGTCTTGAAATCAGTCCACTAATCCTCAAAAATAGTCTTAAATTAAAGAATCCACAACACGAAATCTAGTTAGTACTTAACAAACTGACCAAACTTGATTTCGATGCCACCACTACCAATAGTTTTATAACTCTCTTAATCTTACATTCAAACCAATCATGCATTGCGAGTCCTATCTACTCAAAAATACCTCCGTTAGTAAATAAGACAAAGTGACGATAATCTCGAATCAAATGTGATTAACCTTTATGGAATACCAAAGAAACACATGCAAAAACCACAATGACAATCCCTGAGGACACAAGAATGCCAGACCGCATACAAAACATCAATTTTTTATCAGCTCACAATGACTATTCCATCTGACATTAGCCGGTAATTGGACAATTGACATTATAACACATACACGCGTTATGTCACATAGTCCAGAACCCAGAACCGGATCGCAGAAATGTCACGGACAAAAAAACAGCCATGATATACTATACTATTTTACTGTCGCAATAAAATGTACATTACATGTAAAATTGCGACATAGTTTTACTTACATGTGAGATTTTTTGTTTGTGCACTCGTAATTTTACTCGGATTAAAGAATCTATTAAAGGCCCAAAGTAACACAGAACGAGCTGTCTGTTAGATGCTGAAATTAATCTTCAAATCGAAGACCTTGTCTCAACGGGTTTGTAAATTTAAATTATCCCTGAATATAATTTTGATAATATCGTAAAAGGCCTGAATTTTTAAAGAAAGTTTTTAAAATTTAAACCAATAATTTAACAGGGATACGTACAAAATAAATTCATAATCCGTATAGATGAGCTATCATAACCGGGAGAAGAAGCCTCTATAAAAAAGCTTTCTTACATCGCAGAGACTGTAATTCCGACAAATTTGATGTTAGAATAAATGTTTAAAATTAATTTACTCGAACACATTCGTATATTTCAACAAATATTTTTTTACCCAGTAACTTCACATAAAATAGTACAAATCTATGAATTTGAAATAGAATTAGCGAGGTTCACACGGAATGAGATATCACACGTACCCCTTATCGCGGCCATAGTTGACACATTTAGACAATATTTTGTGCTTTTGTATACTAAATTAAGAAGCACGTAAAATGCATTTTGAATGTGACAATGTAACTACTCGTATTTGTCATAATATACTAGGTATACTCACGATAGAGAAAAAATATATAGGCACGTGACAGTAAATGCAGTTTTCTTTTTGCGATCCGAATAGCGGCGAAATAGTATCTTCTTTGTAGTTTAGTAATAATATAAATATTTAGTTTTAAGAAGAGTAAAGGCATGCGGTAAGGGAAAGCTGTGCTCTAAACGCCGCAAATGTTTAGAAAGGTGAGCAGCGGTGTGATTCTATATTCCACTGCCTACTGTTGCGATAGTACTTGATAAGCACTTGATTTGGACAGAAAAGATACATTGCATATTTCACATTCACTGTGTTTGAGGATAAAGAAATTATCAAATATGACCACTCACATACGCAAAAGCAACTACAACTTCAACGCCTACAAATCACTCTGAGATTCCTCCATAAGTAACATTTATAGGCCATAGTCAACAACACTCGCCGATAACAGGTTAACAGACTTCTCATAAAATCAAAATTGTATCAAATTACACATATTATGGCAAAATGTTAAAACAAAATATGTCTTATTATTATGATGCCTAAGGGCCATCCCTACTCCAAAGTGGATATCATTAGGTAATGAAAAATGATCCTTGGATGACAGAAGTAGGTACTTTATATTATTGCACTTTGATTTGTTACCACTACATTGGCGTAACAATCATAAATCATTTGCTTACAATATTAACGCCAGAATAGAGCATTGGTAACCATTCACCAATTTAGATATTTTGTTAAAAACCTTAAAAGCTGTGAGGATTAAAAATATATTTTATATCACTACATACCATCTAGATAACCCTGTATTCAACTAACTACAGGACAAAAGTCTTTTTAAAAAGTATATGCCACAGATATTCATATTTAAATCTCCACATGAAAGACGAGCTTACTGCTTTATTTTTGTTTAAATAATATATTTTTTTATTTGTACAACCGCCTACACCACCATAGCATTTCATAACCATGCTTTGAAAGTATCCTATTAAAGAATAATCCGTCATAAGACCGGTTGCGGAATAGTCTAATAAATTGCGTTCCAAAGATATTCAAATAATAAATGTGGAACACATTCATAGCATAGTCATGGCACTCCCTTATAGTGAATAGTGAGCCTCAATCTAAGAAATAATTAATTCTAGCTTGTTAATGGATATTATGAATTGTTTCTCAACAAAAACATACACATAAGACACAGCATTATTAGAACAGCAAAAACACCCCAAAAGTACATTCAACATTCCTCATAATCACAGCTTCTGCAATTTACTTAAAACCCTTTAGTCAATCATGTAATATACCACTTTGTATTGAAATTATGCCCTTATTATACTGGATAATAGCGTCCCAAGTACCATCTTCAATTTAAACTAATCACACCTATTTCGTGTCGAACACAACGACAACGTTTTTCGAACACAACGACACGTTTACCGTTTATAAATTGATAAAGCTAAATATGTGTACAATGACTGTTTAACTAACATGGTAGCAGCTAGACGTTTATGATATGTTTAGGTTTACATCCCAAAATTATATATATTCCTCTTTTTCTAAAAAAAACTAAGAGAACTTTCTATAATTAGATAAAGGGTTTAAGTAAAGACTATCATTAAGAATTAAAAAATATAGCTTGATTAAAAAAGAAATTACATACGAGGAACTTAATAGTTAATGTTAACTACTAATTTCATATCACATTATAAAAACAAACTATCAAAGGGAGAAAAGCATTTAAATTTGAATATTCTGTTTAAGTAAAATTCTTGGCACCTGCCTTACTATACTAAAAACAAACTTTATTCATTTGACAATTTAATTATATTTAATTTTAAAATAGTTAGCAAACTTTTAAATACAATAAGACGTCGCATTTAGAATCTCTCACACTATTATACAAACAGATTTGCACAACTAAAATTATTTATCACCCATTATACAAAGAGTATTGTCCTTACCACACTGTCATACGCGCGGTCATTAACTCCATTAATTACGCAATTACACTCGCTGCGTGACATCTGGACGCGATGCTATTAATTATGGATGCTTGATAGATGCGCACGCACCTTTATGCATGTTTGTCGTCAGGGACTCAGGGCTGTATCTGTGATTTATTTGAAATTGAATATTTATTACTGATTTTAATTTTGCACCCGGTATAGAATATATGCCTTAAAAATTAAACACATGTTATCACAAAATAACTCCCCTAACCAAGTGCAAACATAGCGAACATAACGAAAATATTTATGCTTCAAGTCATAAAAAATGAGTAAATTTCTAAAAGATCTCTTTTTGAAGTGAAACTAGACATTTTGATAAAAGTGTGTGTGAAATTCAGTGAAATTGCAAATTTCTTTACTTGCATAATAGAACTTAATCTTCAGCAACAACAGTAATTATGACAGAGAATATGCTAATTACTGTCACAATACTTAAGTTAAACCCAGCAGTTTATATTCAAATAATACTATTAATATCATAAATATGTCATAATTTCCGCACATCTCCGCTGCATTTTAATAAATTACTATCGTTCATGAAACATTATATGTGAAACCTCTTAAATATGTATTTATTCGAAACTTTACTTAAAATACTTCTTATTATAATGTTGGTGTTACATAAACAGTTTTTGTAGAAAGCCTCTTTGGACCATTTTTGTTTTATTTGTTGGAATTTAGAGAAAATTTGGGCATTAATATGTATAAATAGACTTTTAATGTTATTGTTGACCTTACTGTCAACAGCCTTCGTGGTAAACTATCAATATGTAATGATTTTAATGCATGGAATTTTAAATAATTCAGTACTCTATGTTATTATACTTCCCAATATAAGCCCTGAGGCATAAAGGGTATCTAAGGACCAGAAAACCAAGATACGTCTTGTAATGCTACGATATAGATAAGAAACTATCTCGCATGATATTTTAAAAACACACCTACAAATCACATTCCATCAACACATTTCAATAACTGCCAACGACCCGCCAACCCTACCACCAAATTGACCGTACATCAAGCCTTGGCCGAAATCGTCGCTCGTTAGCAGCACCCAATCCGAACAATGAAATTAAACACCACCACATCCTGAGACCTTGGACCTAATCGCGAGCTGATCTCGATCCGATCGACCTCTTACTCCTCAATCTCGACAGCTGTTTAGATCTGCATATCTGTATCTGGCTTAATGAGGGCAAATGTCTGTGTTTTTGTGTGCAAAACGTTTGTCGTATTTGTTTGGAGAGCTGTCTCACTACGGTAAGGGGTATTTCTTCAAAGTGAATACAGTCTGAAACGATATTTTTAGACATAATAAGACATCAGCTTTATTCGGTTTTAATTGATATAACAATAAATTATTTATGATAATAAACATCACGAATAAACAGATGTAGATGTTACTTACGGTATTATATTCAGTATTAATTACATACATATATACATACATAAACTCTCGCCTTTTTACGAAAGGGGTAGGCAGAGGTGCAACCAGCGCACCCACATTACATTAACATCATTGACTGTAATATAATACCTCTTTGTAAATTAGTCGACGTGACATGAATTTTAATACACTTACTAATATAAGTGTTAATAATGTGTCGACTTTAATTAAGTTCCCAATGTGGAACAATTGTTCTGTTTGAACCTTTGCCAAGTGCCTTGGCTGCAACAAGTTTCATACATTCTCATGTCATTGTTATGCCAATTAAACACGTGTTCCACTAACACATTATACGAAAATTCAATACTTGGTAGCGCCGAATTTGACACCTGAATTATACAATGAGAGACGACAAGGCAAACGCTTTGTATGCTAATCCGATAATAACAATGTTACGGGAAGTAGGGTCATGTCGAACAATAAGCAAAACTCTACTGACCTTTGATGGAACTCCATGTTTTTAATAGCTACTGATGACATTTCATGGTAAGATATATTTTAAATTAGTGGAAATACTACAGCTACAAGACTTACCATAAGCTTAATATTTTAATCTTTTCTATACAATTCTTTTTTTGCTTACTTAAAATTTATCCGCTGCAAAAATATTAGTAATATCTTTAATTATTTGTTAGATTTTCATCATAATAATTTAATTGGAGTTCTCATCCATGGATCGTGTTATGATAATTGCGTGTCATACAGCATCATGCAACTGCTGGCGAAGTAATCATCATCACATAGCAAGAAACGATATAGGTCACAGTAATAACAACATATATAAAAATTACCCGTAGATACCTATATTTTTATAATAACGGCTTAATTCATAAATAGTTTTAAAACTATCAATAAAAAAGGCCGTAAATATATAGATTATAAACTAGTAATTGTATTCACATCTTATAATGAGTAGGATTCCCAATAGATTGAATATAAAGAAAAAGTGAATACCATTGTTTTATTGCGGGAAGGGTCATGAAATGTAATATATCAATTCTCTATAAAAACAAAAAGTAAACAGTATAACTAAAATGAACGAGTGAATGAAATATTTCTATGAGAAAAAGTATTGCAGCCGTATTCTGTTTTAGAACTTACTGTACCTACATTATTTCTCTTCGACGCAATATACGTTTGACTATTGTAATTGAAAAGAAAACTTAACACTATCTTTAACCCACGAAAGCTCCAGTTCATAGATATTCTTTAAACAAATTTAAATCTTACGAAGAAGATTGTCAGATTCAATTGCAACATCTACGAAATTGTCCATATGGTCTTCTTAAATCTTATATTCGATTAGGGCGTTTTGGCACAAAAAATATTATAATTTTTAAACCTGTTATCAAAACATACACTAGATTCTGAATCGCTGTATTATTATGCTATGTACTATATCAGCCCATATACATCCGTCCCACTGCAGGGCACGACACCCTCTACAATCAAGAGTACGATTGAGAGGGGTTAAGCCATATAGTCTACCACGCTGGCCTAGTGCGGGTTGGCGGACTTTACATACAATAGAAATTCTTACAAATCGCTATAGTATACAGGTTTTCTCATGATGTTTCCTTCACCGTTATAATGCATGGTGATTGACTATATTGCTTTACTACAAAGCAACGAAACCTAAACCAAAAACATTACGCCGAAACCCAACCCAATCAATTAATGAACGGGCAGCCACGGTGCCGAAGTAGTTCAGTAACATTCACAACGCAACTCTCCTAGTGGGTTTACATTAAAAAAGTTCACTTTCTAAACCAGAAGCGAGCACGGACCGACTCCACTAATACAATTTAATGTTCACGTGAATTCATAGCAGTGTGTCAACTTAATATGTTGTGCATCTTTTTATAAAATATTTTTTTTGTATTTAGTTTAGTAGTATGTAATTCAAGGTCGTTGTTGTCAAATGGTTATAATATGTTTTATATATTTTTTAAATTTAATAAAATGCTAACACACAAAATTTAGAAATGCTCGGCTTTTTCTAAATCATATTACTTTTCGTGCATATATCTCTTTCTCTATCATATCTCTTCTATTATACGAATTTTCAACGATAAAATAGAATAATTCGCAATAAAAAAATCAAATACTTAAAATAAAAATTTTAAAATGAAGAAACTCTATATCGAACCTGTTCTACTGATGAGCGCATCGACTGTGTGTGATCTGCTTAGTGTTACCGCTTTAACATATCAATGACACTTTCGCTGGCGGACGTAATGCCGTTACATCAGTCCAACTGACCACCGGACAGATGACAGCATTAGAAATTAACTCACTCGTAATAGGGTTTTATTGGAAAAACAGAAATATATTAGTTAATGTTGTAACATGTAGCATATGATGAGTAAATATTAACTTATAATGAGTATAGAAGATTTTAAAAGCACTTAAATTTTAATCGATACATATATTTATTATGTAGTAAAAAAATATACTATATGTCTATTTTACCAAAGAATTTTCAAAAAAAAATTATCTCCAATCTTTCAAACCCATGCATTTCTGAAATTCTTGCTATTGTAATTTATAATTATAGATTTTCATTTTTATTTATATTATTTATATAGTATATTCCACGGAATAATCTAGAATTAATTCTCAAGAAAAGGCGCTGTAATAAACCCTCTAAACTTTACAATCCAGTAGTGCCTTGAGCAAAATCTGAAATCAGATCTAGACTATTACAAAAGCAAATGAATGCTTTAAATGCAAACTAAGTTTACCGCCCACGCTCAAAACAAATATTTAAAAATAATGTCAAAACAGGTCTAGGTTGAAAGAAATATGCCTGTGATAGATCGCAGATGTTAATTCTGAAACTGGGTCAAGTTGAAACCACCGCAATGCTTTATAGAAAGTGGATTACAACCGGAATTATTTCAGCAAATATATTTTGTAGTGCCTATGCATTGCTAATTGGCTAGGTAGAGTTCAATCGGAGTTTGAATATAGAATAGATATTTCAACAAGGAAATGCATTGGTTTATTTTAGTCTAGTTCTTTGATTTTACAGGTAAGCTTAAAACTAGTATAATTATAAGTAATAAATAATAACATACAGACTACACAGTAACAGACTTCAAACAATTCCTTAATTTAATAATAAATTTCAATTTAGGTAAGTATAGTTAACAAACTAGCAATGACCGCGGAAAAGTATTTACTATTTTCAAGAACGTAATGTAGTGATGCTCTTTGAATATACATTAAAAAGCTGTAACCACTCGATAACGAAGTTAAATCACAAACGCCGTGCTAACTTTACAAATTAGCGCCTCAGCGCCAAGTGGAACAATTTTCGGAATTTCCTGACTCTATTTATTTACAAATTCAACAATCCAATGACTCAAGGTCTATATAATTTGATAGAGGTGATTGTTTTGGCTACTACGTACTTTGAACTTAAGAAATAATAAGATAGATTGATTTAAAGATGATAATGTGATTAAATAATTTTGATTAATGACCCCTAGATTAGCTGGTGTGAAACAGTTGGGAAGGTCGGGACTGCTAAACTGGAGGCCACTAGTTTAACCCATACAAACACAAACCCACACATAACATCTAAGTTACGAGTTTATTCATTATTATTAATCACATGCTTTATGAGTGAAAGAAAATCAAAAGTGATGGACTGAAGACCACTTAAATGTAGCGATTCGAGCAGGCACAAAAAACATCTAACGTAATCTTATTTAAATAGTATTCAAAAAACTATAATATAAACATACGAAAGCAGTGAAACTTGCAAATGTCCTTGACTCGGCAGTGACTCACCCAACGAAAACAACGGTACGCGTTGATGTCTTTTGTATGGGCGCTCTGTAGTTATGGTTTTAAGAAGTGCATAGTTTAACATGAGTGTATTATTTCAGTCATGAATACATAGAGAGAGTAGAATATGATCTTATATTTTATTATATGACTGTATTATACTGTGCTTTAAAATATCTTTCGGTTATTTAATATAATGTTTTTATGCTAGCTCAATTAGCTAAATAAAGAGGATGAATAATGAATATGTTTTAGTCTTTTTAGTGACTAATGAAGTCATTGTAAATATTTGTATTTAATTAAGAGATTGTATACTTTCAAATCCACTGTATATCTAGTATATAGTTTAGATTAAAAGGCTTGGTTAATTAAATCCATTTCACAGCATTCAGTCCGCAAATACACTTATTTTAGGCAATTAATTTACAACAAAACGAAATGATACATTTGCATATCACCATTCAAATATTTTGAATGTTGCATAAATATATTCCACGAACGGCACTTGACGCGACTTCCATCCGGCTCTACGTAAGGACACCGCAGCACTTTCACCGTCGCATCTTACCACCAATTTGGTATGTAGTGTATGACGTGCGGTTAGCTTCACTTGTAGGTGTTTATGTCTTATTGTGGTCTAAAATGGTATAAAGAAGCCTGTTTTGAAGCCATGGAATGCAGAAATTATGTGATTTTATTTTTGAAATTTTAAAAATATTGTAGAATTAAATGAATTAGCGACTCTTGTGATGGTAATCCGCCATTGCCGCTGATAAATGTCTAAACGACCAGGTAATTATTATTTACATTGCTTTCTATAGTAAAAACGGAAGTTTTAAGGATAAGATACCTATCAATAAGTGTCATCAGGCATTACTTTAGTTTTATACTCAAATTGTTATTGCAGTATCAAATATGAATAGGCAATGAAAGTCTCGTAATACGTTTATGAATAAAAGCATGACGGAAGCAAAATTACATGACGCAGACTTTTACTTTTTTTAAATGTACATAATGTGTTGTAAATAAACAGTTTAAATAATTATATCGCAATCGAAGTCGCCCAAAATATCTCGTCTTAATTTCAACCGGGAAATTATGAGAGATAAATGCGCTTTAAATGAAATAAAATAAAATTCGTTTATAAAAATGAAATCCGTTTGTTGGTTAAGTAGGCAATCAAATAGCTTTAATGACAAGTCAATGTTAAAGACTTACAACTGAATACGCCAAAGACCGCATAAAGCGGAAGATATAGATAAATTTCAATTTAACAGACATTGGCCAGTATAACACACAGCAGAACAAGAGAAAAGGTAATATGACCCTAGATAATATATCCTCAAAGACGATCTCTGATTCTTATATGATTAAAAAAATCGTAACTACCCATAATAAAGACACACGTGACGACAAAACAACAAAATAGTCTTTAACTGTCGTACATTATAAAGTGCGTCTATTGTTGATTCGCACTGTGCAGTGATTTACTCGAAATTGGTTCAGCAACAGAGCACCACATAATTCCACCTCGTTACATAATTGCGTTATGAGATTCCATTGAATTTTTGGAAAGCCTCAAATGTTCGCGTTTTATAAAGAAGTTTTAGTATTCCATAGCGTATTAAAATGTAGTTTGTAATGTATTTAAAAATGCATTTTAGCATTGTTCAGGTTTTTTGCGATGGTATTATATGTATTTTTGAATAGGTATTATTTCAGTTCTTTTCGCTACAAAAAGTGATCAAAATTCTTATGATTATTTAGACACCGGATATACAACAAAAGTTATAGTTTGTATTTAGTTAACAAGTAGTATGAACCTAACTACTGATAATAATTAATATTAATCTTTATATATAATCTCATATTCCTTTAGGATTATCGCAACACTTTTTTATGGAAATTGCAAAGAGATTTAGCAAGTTATTTTAGGCCTCATTGCCTGCTGAGGTCAAAACTTCCGGGATATTATCCAATATTATACAAATTATATTTTTCAACACACGCGAAGTGAGCAATACTAATATGGTATTAGGAATTTAAACTATCAACTTATACTACTTGATTCCGAATCAAACCCAATTTACAAAATTAAGTGGGCACACCCCAATGACCAGTATTCTAACACGATACTAATACGTGCATAAGTGATGGATTGTAATTATTAATTGCCATCTTTTTATTATTAGTATCATATCAAACCTCATAACAAATCTCCTCAAGGTACAATTTACTCATGAATACAGTAATATTTTTTTCCACAACCTGCACTCCTATTCCGCCCACTTGGAAATATTGTAGGCGACCTTAATTAAGTCTTCGATGGTCATGTGCCCTCCTACACTTCGATTTCCTGACTCTCATTTGTGTCATACACATACCTTATTTAAAGAAAACTGACTGACTTCACATTTGAAACATATCGATAACTTGACTATATTTTTTAAACTTGCTGGATTATTGCAGCTTACAACATTTAATGATGTTAGACTAGAAGTAGCAAATATAATGAGAAATATGCAAGTATGTATGTCGTTAATCATTGGATACAGTTGAAATGCATCCAGTACAAAATGTGTCTCAATTCCATTTCTAGTTACTACCCTTTGTTTCTCAGCCAACAATAACCAATAACCTCGAAAAATCTGTAATTATTCAAGTAGCTTCTATAATATTTCGCCACCTCAATACATATTCCCAGCATTTGATTGAAAATTACCGTTTTAAGCATGTGATTTGATTTTAAGTTCAATCGGCCCGCCTTCCGTCAAAGGTCGCCATCACAGAGTTCCTGTGATTCTAACCTCGGAAAATAAGTAACCAATAATTTTGCATAATGCCATCCACTGTTGATCTGTGCTATCATGCAATTTTGCTAGTTAGCGCAAACATAATCTTGCCGCAATGTGCAGCTTATGACTAACTTATGTGCCTGTATTTAAACACTTCTGTAGGCTTGTTGATGTAATGCCTGCGCATCTTGGCTTTGAACTGTGAGATCGTGAATTAGATTTCTACAGGTCTTCTTTGTCTTTCTTCGTTTGTTCTTCTTTTTCGATTATGGTATGCTTGGCATATAAAATTATCCAAAATAATAAATTGTAAAGTAAAAGTAGCCAGGTGAAGAAAAATTAAACATAATTTAGTTCCACTTGAGACTATATTTGTGTTAGTTAACTGCATTTTTCTAGATTCTACCAAACGATAATCGTATTGTGTATGTATTCAAATTTTTTTATGTATTTGTTTTATATACAATAATATGTAAAAATATTTTATTATATCAGAATAAATATTCTCCAACCTCTTAAAGAGGACCATCTTAAATAAGTTTCACAAAGGCTTAATTCTATCCCTTCAAATAAATGTATTTAAATTCATACCGTATGAATATTGGCTAAGATTATATCAAACTTTCAAGTTAGTAAAGGCTTCCGGCTTAAGTCAACTGCTATTTGGCAACACAGGTTCGTTGACACCGTCGATTTAACGTACTCTCTGTGGTAAGGTACTATACTGTCACTCCCCATCCTGTATAGCCTCGTAAAAACATAGTAATATCTTAAGGATGAAATAACTCAACATGCTTACACCAACGACGTATTTATGGAATAGGAGGCCAACTATCAGACAGGTCATTTGATGGTTAGGGGTCATCGAACTAACAACTCAGTGGAGAAGTCATCGGTGCTGTACAGCCCTTTAAATAAACTGTGGGCCAATTTTCTTAAGCTCCTAATAATTTTCCTAAGCTTTAAAAGGCTATTCACACTATTGGTAATAAAGTCATCTAGTTTTTACCTAATTTTATTCCACAATAACGCGGTGACAGCTATTTTTCTATGGCATATGTGGACAAGAATTGCTACGCTAATTAACAAACAATAGCATTGACAGACAAGTAAAGCCTTACATTGCTGAGGTAACTATAATTACCTTATTCATGATATTTTACTGTACTATTCAATATTATACATTACATTTAAGAACCTTTTAATACATTTGTTTTATTATTTTTATTTATAAAGACGTAAGCGAACGCATAAAGTGAAAGTATAAAACAGATACGTTCTTCGCGCGACCTTCACGCAAATAAGTGATAACTTTATTTAAATGAACTATGAATATAACCGTCTGATATGCAAATAATATTATAGACTTGTCTTATATTTATCGACAGCGATGTCATGTAACAAGAATTACATTATAGTAGCCTTGGCTGAATAACATGATTTAAGATGTTCTCTTGCATGCGTATTTCTTACTTTGTTATGTACTTGGGATTCATTGGCATGTTGATATATATTCTAATATTTATATTTTATAAGTAATTTACGATGAAAGTGTATAAAATGATGTAAAGTTAAACTTAAATAAAAGCAGAGAAAAGTAAATGTTGATTTATGTTATCAAGAAAGTAATTTGCAATTAAGAAACTCAGTTTTTGCATGTCTCCGCACTTTCACAGTTGAATTTAACGTTAATATATAAGAAGTTAATATTATAACTTGTTACATAATATTATATAGTTTTATCTGGGCCACTATTAGTTATAGTAGTTGTTTCAATTTCAATTGATTACAAATTTGTTAATATTATTGCATTGAATATCAAGCCAGTAAGATGTCATACTTAGCCATCTATGGCTATTTATATAATAAGGTACTATTTACAAGTACTTAATATTGCAATTACTAATTTAAAGTGTCCTTAAATGCTTATATTTTAAAACGAAATGTATGGCAAATTTTCAATTCCACATTATTTTCGTATAATATTATCATTTAGAATCTACTGGCTTTTAAAATATTCCGTATTCTTTTCACCCTTTTATATTACAAACCTGGTTTTAATAAATTAGATTATAATTTTAATAAACAGAGAGATGATGACTTTTATACACAGATAGAACCAAATATTGGGGTCTAAAGGTTCTGGAGTGGAGGCCATGTAAATGCAAGCGAAGCGTCGGACACCCGCCTACAAGGTGGACGGACGACCTGGTTAAGGTCTTACGAAGTCGCTGGATACAGGCCGCTTCCAACATGTCTATGTGGCATTCCATGAGGGAGGCCTATGTTCACCAGTAGACTTCCTGTGGCCGAAGACAGAGATCTCTCTCTTCTTCTTCTTTGGTTCTCACCAAATACAGGTGATAAGATAAATAAGTATGAAGACTGATTTAGTTTTTACGTCGGTAGAACCTCGAGTGCCTATACGTTTTATATATAAAACAAACGCGGAGTGATTAAGTGAAATGCGTGGACACCGGTAGCGGCGCCTTCACTTTCTATATCGATCGAATTATACTCGATGCGGCGGGAATGTCGCATGCCGTACTATGACTGGTATCCGCTAGAAAAACACGCAATTTGTGTATTAAAACACTTAGTAGACGCAATTTGTCTGCTACATGTGGATTACATTACTAAAATATGTTTTCAATACATATAAATTATCCCGATGTTATCGTTAAAAGAATTGGGATAGGGTCTTTGCCTTTATATAGATGGAGACGTAATATATAAGAAATTAGATAATTTTGGCATATGTGTATGTTTACATTTATTTAATTCACCAAAAAATTGAAGTATTTGCTTCGCTTTTATAATAATTTAAAAGTGTACTTATGAAGACATAAACTTAATGAAATACGTTTTCAATCGATAATTTTACATTCGATGATTTTTGTGTAGAAATCTAATTGAATTATCTGTTATTAACAAAAAGAAAGTTATTTTCAAAATTTCTCCAAATATTATGTTGATTAAAATACGTCATACATAAAGATCATTTTTGGATATTGCTTAACCCGGTCGGCTTAAGAAAGGCGATTGGAACACACAGCATTACTCATTGTCCACACAAGGTCCTTATTAACCAGTTGTTAAGTCCGGTACTGGCCACTCGACAGACACGAGATAATATCGAGTTCTGCACTAACTGGCACTGCCCATACACAACTTGAATTGTATAGATTTATAAACCTATGTTTAGATTTGTGGGGTGGCGTGCTCGATGACAAGGTGAATGCAAACTTCGATAGCCTCTTTATAACACAATTTAAAAAAAAAAAACACGTGTGAGATTTTCTTTGTCAGATATTTCGACTCCACTCTATCATTAACTTAAAATGTATGCGTACAAATCTGGTGAGCATTTCTATAATACCTACATTATCTTTTTCTTTGTTTTGCACTCTAAAATTATACTAAATCGTAAAATATCGTAATAACAGATAATAACAACGATCATAGCGAAAGTTTATGTTATGTGTGGTGGATTTATGGCAGATTGTTTATATTTAATTCCTACGTTTATATTTACAATTGCAAATATTAACTTTTGATGCTTCATGTATTTTTAAGAAAAAAAAACACATACTCCAAATAGCTCAAAATTTAATCGTAATCTGTCAATCAGTCGATTTTCCACCTCATCGCGCTCACTTGCAGATATAGTTTTAAATTACCACTTTTATTATATCTTTATTTTTTTTAAAGTAAACAACATCGATATTGTGACTTCTTCAAATATACTAAACATTTTCGGTAACGTGTCTACTTCCACAATGCTCGATATTATTGAATCATTTAATCACAGCGCAACACTATAAACTTGCATGGGCCAGTTTAAGTAGGACCTGTCGAAATGATATTGCGCCGGCCGATACTGTAACTGCGACATTTACCTAACACAGCCTATAAATCTGATCATTATGAAACAGCAGATTTTTTTCTATAACCATTCAATCGATATTTGTACTGGGTTTTATTTTCGTTGATAAGCTATCAATTAAATTTATTTTTTTCTTATAAACGGTCTTTTAAAAATACCAATAGGAAATATTGAGTATGTTACGCTGTATGGAAACTAGAATGATTACTTTGTTTTATTATAAGGCTAGAAATAGCTGAACGTGCACTGATTAAAAGCATCAAATAATATTACCAGACATAGTTACTAAAGCATTAGCAGCATAAGGAGCTTAAAACTTTCTGATGACTTTATACTTAGAAATGCTATTAAAATGAAATGCTTAAATATCTGTTAAGCCTGTAAATCATAGTCAATAAACCAAAACTAATATTTTTGCTTGGAGTATAGTTTATAATAATATAATATTATGTTTAATAAAATACGAGGCATTTGAGTGATATCAAGTGGGTGCCAAAGGAAAGCAACTTGAAAAAAACAATTATGATCCAGGTATAAACCTCGTGGATTATTACACTGTACGAATGCATTACGAATGCTGTCGCCATAACAACATTAATAGATAAAATTTTATGTGCACGCAAGAACAAGTGCCTAGCTCTCAGAACTAGACCGCTTGCTTTGTTGGCGCCCACTGTTATTGTAACGCAAATAAACTAACTATTGAGGAAGTGTGTTAAGTAGAAAAACTAAGTGATTTACAACGTTCAAGTTTTGTATCAATTAGAGCTATAATCAGTGGACAAAGTCTCGCAAGTTTACCTGTACTTAATTACATGCAAATTAAGTCACTCGGGCCGATTATAACAAAAATTATTTAATTTTCACTGGAGTGAAATGTCGCAACGTCGCCGCAGCTGTGATATACCTACCATTTTACTTTCATAAAACGTGTTTTCGCCAACGTAGCTTGACACAACCAAATGCAACTGGCAGATATAATTAAACTTTAAAATAATTTCTCAGCGCAAAACTGTTGCCAGTCGTGACTGCTGAGTGCTGGTACACTCATGGTCGACACTTTAGAAAGCGAAAGATCTACCATTGTGCAACCAATAATAATTATAACAAAATCAGATTAAACTTAAGCACTCACCTTCAATAATAACTGTCTATATTAAACTCTTGTTACGAAAAAATCACTAAAAAATTCTTAAGTGGAATCCACCATCATTCCAGCTGTTCACTTGAAAACACCGATACCACCTTCACTAGAAGTTCAGGGAAAACTTTTATCAGTAACACACACTTCCCGCCAAAATTCTACATAGTCGAAAATTCGGAATCGACGAATTCGAGTTCCGTATCACTGATTGCGATGTCAACGTCCTCGACGCAATCCGGACACTGGCAGGCAGTGTCGCCGTCGATTCGGACTTTTTACGCGCGAGTGCACTCCATTCGATTTGAAAAGAAAAAAAATTGGAGTGTTCTAAGTTTGAATTTGTGGCGGGAAACGTGTGTTACGTTGTGAACGTGCGTCGGGGCTCGTGCGCTCGGGCCGGTCGGTGCGCGAAATGCGACTGCGGTCACCGCGGCTCTCGCGACACTCTCTGCCCACCGCCTGGCCGCATGTGTAAATGTTAATCCGCGATATTATTTAGTTTAACCAATTCTAATAGAGCCGCTGCAGCTGGCCCGCCGTGCCTTTTACCGCTGGCGGTGCATTGCAGCGGGAATTGGAGGCGGGTCTGGTAAGCCTGGCCGCCACGATAAGTGGTCGAACTAGTTGCGTTCGCGCACGTACAATGGATGCTTTCAGTGGTGATTTTTCAGTCTGATTGCGAAAACGAAAGCCCTGTTGTCACGAACGTTTTCAGACATCGGATTTCGTATGGTTCCATCCCCACTTGCATAAAGACAGTGTGTAAGCATTTTAGGTAATATGTAAACAAAGGAATGCTAATTAAAGCATTTTCCGTCCGAAGGAGAGCGATTGCCCAAACGTCTGGGTTTTGAAAAAGTCAATTGTTAAGGTCTTTGTGTCGTATGTTCTTGGGGGGATGACACACTTGTCACAACATAATTTACTTAAGCACGTAACGTGGTCCAGAAACCACATAAATGGTAACAATTATATAACAAAGAAGTCAAAGGTCGCAATTGGCTTTCGAAAAATGACCTGGTGCAGGTGACCTGCCCTGTAAAGGGTACTTTTGACATCGTGAACTTTAACTACATATCAGTGCTGAGTTGCGTAAAAAGTACATCACAACATTTTCTTAAATCCCTTATATATTTAAACAGCTCGTGCCATGAAGTATTTGGTAATAGGTGCTTAATATGCTTTATATATATCTTCTGACATGGACATAGTAGCCAGTAATTACTGGGTATTAAGATACTTAACAACTAACATCTCAGGGTGATACATAGCGCCATATCAAGCAGTGCTGTTAAATAACAATAGCGTAGCTTCTGTTTAAGGCTAGAGACGCTTACCATCAAGCAAAAGACCATTTACCAAACATTTTATAGATACTACTGCACAGGAAACACGTTCGTTTATATGCAGTACACAAAATGGCATTTAGTTTTACAAAAGATCATTGACCTGAGATAGAAGGAATTAAAAAAAAAACAGGAAGCATTTATACATCATAGTGTACAAAATGTAAGAATACAAAACAATGGATCCGCAACGAAAATGATTATTATTATTAGACAAAGTCCACAATATGAAATTGCACCGGGAACCCAATGTAGGATTCAAATTTACTCAAAGTTTATTCAAATTAATTTGTATTGGTTACTAATCTAATATTCATTAACCTTCATAAGATTGCCAGATTAATTTATTTTACTATTGATTTTCTTTTTAAGCCCAGCTAGCAGCGCCATCTTGTGTATTTTATTTTAGAATTTAATAATGGGCGAAATTCGAAAAGAATAAACAAAAAAATATGAATTTGGAATAATTCGTCTACTTTTCATATCTACAGCCATTTAGCATTTTATACCTACTACGTGCTACCTTTTTTGTTGAAGATAGCCCTTTTTCTTCCGCAGGTACTTGGAAGGGGCCGTATGGAGTATTTACGGTGGGTCGTTGTGGCGGCGTCACCGAACCCCTGTCTGGTGTACATAGAAACAAACTGGTACGTAGTATAAAACTGGTATATACGACTATATACCTAGAATATAACTACTCCGAGTGTAAACTCAGAAGATTCAGATATTGAATAGCGAGAGTCGTCCCCAAGGACTGTGACGGTGCTTACTTAGTTCAATCAATTGGAAATGCACAAAGCATATATTTTCTTCCGGAGTTATACCTAAAAGTCCAAGACAAATACTAAATTATTAAACTACGCGATTTATCGTATACTTTATATAAAAGACAACTTACCGCCCCTGCAGTACGCCCGCCCTATGGCCCTAATAGCAGCTTTAAGATACAACTGATGGTAAGATATTAGTACGAGCATTTAGCGCAAATAACGATCACTTCAAAGTGAACCACGGTTCCGATCAGGCCGATATTATAATAGTGTCAACCAACGGGAAGAAACCGTTTCTCGTAGATAGATATTAGGTGTATATAATTATGTATCATAATATACTGTGTATACATATATAAATTATAGCTTCTGCCCGCAATCTTCGTCTGTGTGATTAACTTTATTTGAAATTAACATTATTTGAAATTTCCCATGCCGTCCCGTCCCGTCCCGATATATCCCGCTCGTTCCGTATCATTCTCACTCAAGGCATGTAATCCAGTCCCATCTTTATACCCTTTTTTATACTCTTTGAGTATTAAAAAGTTAGAAATATATCGGAATTCCTTCCTTATCCCACGGGAACATATTTTCGGGATAAAAGTTGCCTAAGTGTTAATCCAGGGTGTCAGCTACTTTTATGCCAAAATTCATCGAAATTCGTTAAGCCGTTTCTGAGTTCATCGCGCACAACCGCACAGACAAACAGACAAAAATCATTGTTTTGGGTTCCATTACGTTAAATACAGGCCCCCGTATTAGTTTTTCTCATTTATCTTACATGTACAGACATCGATCGGTTACAAAATTATAATATGTATATTAATAATTCGTTTATCTATGTTTATTAAAGCTTGTATCCTTTAGATCCTAGACTGCCCTCTCTTCTTTTCCTTTTCATATAGGTATCCATCCAAGTTGTTGTAAGAAATCATCTAAAGCGATAAGACCGGCATCTGTACTCTTTATTATCATTTGATTTACCATTTGTGTTCTTCTTGTGTGCAGTAAGAATAAAATAAATAGTTCCGGATTGCACTGCACCTCAAGTTCATTATGGACTGTAGTAATTTTATCTTGTCAGTATAAAAACACGCTGGAATTCTTCCCCTGTCCTCTTGGCGACTGCGTTTGCAATGTAATAACTCTATGAAGTGTTTATTTATAAAAACGTATGTATGTTTATTATAATTAAAACACGATAATCTATGGATTGTTATCGCATAAGCGGTAAAGTATAAAATGTAAACCTAATTGAACAGGCCACAATTAAATTCCATTACAAACTCAGTTTTGACCTTCATTGATATATACTTAAATGATTTTAGAATGTTCTTATAGACGTTTTATTTTTATTTTTTGTATGCTTTTAGTTTAGATAATCATAAGTAAAGGATGTCGGCCGTAATAATATACTTATTATAATTATTATCATTAGCATCAGTGATCAGATCAGGAACTTAAAACCGCATAGGTAGGTAGGTATTTGACAAATACATAAAACATTCCACTTCAAATATAATCGTGCAGAACATCCTCGCTACTTTGTTTATGGGCTTCATAGCTTTTATCACTAAAACTTGTGAAGATTATTCAACATGAGGTATTTATAAATTTCAATAATCAAACAACGACAAAATCGGTGCTGTATAGTTTTATAGTATAACCATAATACTAATATTTTTTGGAGAGAGGACCCATGTTTTCTAAATATTTCTCTAGTTATGATGATCTACAGATCATGCTACATTACCTACAACATTAAACAGCTCATTTTGAAATATCACGCATAGTACCTACCGTAACAAATAAAATTGCAATCCTTTTAATTTGTATGGGATTACTTCATACAATAATATGGAACCGAATACTTATTATTAACATAACATACATGACTGTTGCATATAAAAGTGGATCATCATTGAAATTAATCTATGGAATTAACCAGCTAAAGAAAGTATTATATCTCCGTAATCATATGATAATTTAGCACGGACTGAATTACGACTACTAAAATATTGTAAGAAAATATAGTAGTTTTTAGAACGCCTAGATACTTTATCATTTATTATTAAAACGCTAGAAGACAAAATATAATGTGAAAAATTATCAGGCGCTGTAAAGAACTTACTGACTATTTAAAAGTCAACCAATTAAATAGGGAGAAATACTAAATATGAATTATTATAATATTATGTGATTAATTACATATTACTATGCAATTCCTAAATATTTTTTATTTAAAAGCAGGTTTTTAAAAATGGTTTCCGAACATAAGCTTTGTGTCAAAACCGACAACTGTCAGTCAGTTAGTGACGTTTTGTAATGACGTCATGTAGTACATGCTTATAGCATCCATCGATGTCACAAACATTTTTTGAACATTTTTTTATACTTTATTATTTCTAACTGTAACTTGAAATACAAAATATTTTGCTTTCTTTCATGACGCTATTGTCAGTATTTTATAATTTCACTGGAAATGTAAAGAGAATGAATTAAGTATATTAATTTAAAATATCCAAATATGATGCGAGGTACATAAAGCATTTTAGTATCTTTAGCCTCAGTCAGAGTAGGCATGTAAGTTCATACTCTGATAACTGATTGTTTCTTTAAAACTACGTAACTATTTAAGTATTTTATAGAATTTAGTAGGTACTTGTACTGTTGAAAAAATCTTTTATTACCTATGTCTTACAGGAGTTATTATAGTTATTATAGTTATATATTACTTTTACTCTAATAGTGTTGGTGTTTTTTTTTTTTTTCAATATTTAACAAACCATGAATGTTGCGAACCCCTGACTCCTTATACGATGATAATTACGTCATTCTTCTAAAGTGCTTATTCACACACAAAATATCCTTGAATGAACGAATAGAGTTGCATCCAAGCGTCGCGTCGCCAAAAACATTGTATCAAACATCAAGAACATGTCAAAAGTAATGGACAAGTCTTCCGCTAGCAAGTAAGTGATTTCACTGCATTCGATGAAAAAAGTTTAAGGCCGTGTTTGCCGGACCGTGGAAACGTCTGCAACGATGAAACAACTCGTGATTTTGTCATACAGCCGCCTTTGGCGCGAGTCTCTTTCCGACTGTTCTGTTAACTGATAATCACACTATCTTATCAAACGTAGATTATGTACACAAGTGTCCCCGTGTGCGATGGGCAGCACATTACGTATCAACACCCAAATGGGTACCGTGTCATTGATATTGCAATAAACGAAGAAATTAATCTCGAAAAACGTATGGAACGGAGCGAATTAACATTAAGTTTCCATAACTTAATCAAACGAGGTACAAGCAATGAATTTTTAATTGAAGTTAAATGTGTGTTCTAAATTCAAATTATTGTGTCTTTGTTAAGTGCCAGTGATTGTGTTGTGGGTTTTTTATCATCTTTGGATTAAGTGTTAATGGAATGGTAACATCATTTACTGGTAACACAAGGTTTTTTAGCATTTAAATGTAAATATTACAAAAAAATATACTATATTTACAAAACTTCAAAACAGCTGTAGTCAAAGAACATTGTGGCAATCACAAGTGTTTTCCAATATAATTCTAAGAATTATGTTTGATATACATAATTTCAACTGACATATTAAGACATTATAAAGGATATTAAAGTAACAGAGAGTAACAGTAAGATATAATTTAGCAAATAAAAAATCACACCACACTTCAAAAATTTTGAATTAAATTTGGGGCCAAACCCTAAAATCTTTTGACTTTTGCATAAATTAAAAGTCTATTTTTATTGAAATGGTTTATTTAATAGTTGATTCTTGCAACATCATTATACCCTTACATAGTATACATTTTCAATGCCAAATGTAACAGATAGCCTATGATATTAAGACAGGTAAATTAGCCACAACATATTTTTATAAATATTCTGTGTTACCTTCTTAGTTTTGCATTGTTATAGATATTTTTTTAATCTACAATGCCTACTAATAAATACATTATTTAGCTAAATAAATTTAATGATGCCATCAAAAGATATCACAAGTAGTAATCTAAACTATAACAAACTGTTCATTGCATATAACTTTAATTAAAACAAAATACACATAACAGTGACATATAGATATTATATTTTCTGTATCTTGATTCATTGGTGTATTGGTTAACCTGCTAATATAAAATTATGCCAGATGTATCTCTGAAATGAGATAAAAGATTGAGCATCCTACAATAATTTTCATTCAGGCCACATGATGTGAGGCCAACATGTCTTGTAGTTTCTCATATTTACGACAAAATACTTTGTATCTCCCTGAGGTTGTAACTGTGTGACAAGGAGCCTATTATATTGCAGAACACCTACTATTTCTTGCGTTTTAATAGCGACCCATCAATTTCCTAAGGTAATGTGATTAACACTATCTGTAAACACCTGCATTATATGAAATAAAGGAAAATGACAATTTTACTATGAAACTTAGTATTGGTGCGAAGATTTTTGTCCCTCAATGAAACCTACTTTTTTGTGTAGGGAAAAATATATATTTTCAATAAAAATAAACATAATTGCAATCCAGACCCGGAGTTCTTGGAGAAATTAACTTGAAGTCCAGTCATTCTGGTAGCCCTACATGTAGTAATGGCTGACATATCGTAAAATGTGATGATCATTACTTTATTTTGTAAAAATCTATTGCCCGGGATAAAACAGGAAAATGTTTAAGGACAAACCATAAAAAAATGCTATAATGAATTTTAAGCAGTATCGGTATCGGGGTCTACTATAATTTTTGCCAATACTATGTATGGTCTTTCTCCTTTTAGGGCCATATTGATGGCTCCAGATCAATTTTTTTACTTTATGATAATGCTGTTTAGAAAGTGTTTCACTAAATTTCTTGTTATAAACTTATATGTTTGTTGTAGACCATAATTACCATTTCATCCGAATACTTCAAATTTTTTTTTTGTCTCTTTAAATAAACATCGTTCAATATTAATGAATGTGCCTCCTTGAGTCATGGACATATAGATTCACCACAAATATGAATTTTGGGAGTCACTGGATTCGAAAGTGCCACATCTAATAATGTTACTATATAAGTTATTTTACCATTTCTAGTTAAATTGCACATATTTTAAAATTTCCATTATGATTGTAACATAACCCTATGTGAGTCATGTTGATTGCCACATATAATATGAAGTTTGAACCAGATTGCAAAATTATAAAACCCAAGTGAAATATTTTAACCACAATCAACAGACACATTGGACTGCATAAATTTATAACTGCAATATTATTGTAATATGAAATGTTTTTTTTCTTTATTGGTCAAGTGGCAATATCAAGTCTTGTCAACATCAAATGTAATATGTTTTAAAAATCTAATATGCCTGACTCTGAAAATGGTACCCAATATGGTGATAGGCTAACTTCATATTCACATCAGTCTCGTGTGAGCAGGCATTCGTTCAATACGCTCAAGCTTGTCGCTCAGTTAGAAATAGATCGTCAACCTTTTTTGTGACTTCTATCTCACATTTAAACAACATGAAAACGTGTGCGAGCTGTAAATTGCAGTTCAACGATGGAGTTCAGTGCGGGAACTGTAAAAGAGTTCTGGATTTTGGTTGCGCAAGTATCACCGAAGCTGGTTGGAGAAAGTTGGGCGTTGAAAGGAGAGCGCAGTGGAAGTGCTCTCAGTGCAGAATTTCTTCCTCGCCGGCCATGTCAGTTCCTGAACCTGCACCTGGACCTGCCTCCCTTGATGCCATCCTAGCTGAAATACGTGACATGAAGCGTCAACTACTAAGTTTACCGGCACTGGTTGATGAAATAAGAACATTTAGGGATGAGTTAGCCGAGCTCAGAACAACGTGTGATTCGTATTCTGGGAAGCTTGAGGACTTTAATAATAGACTCACTGAATTAGAAACCAAAACAACAAAATTTGATAAGCTTGAAGACATAATAACCTCCCTACAGCACGACGTGGAGAAAACTAAAATTGAAACTTCAAACCAGGCTCAAAGATCTCGCCTCAACAACTTAGAGATTAAGGGAGTTCCTTTGAGAAAGGACGAAAATCTATTCTCAATCATTGAAGCTATCGGTCGTAAAATCAACTATACCGTCCAGAAGTTGCAGATTAATTACATCTCAAGAGTTCCTATGTATCACTCGTCAGATAAACTGATTATAGTGAGTTTCTTGAACAGGTACGTGAAAGAGGATTTTGTGGCCGCTGCGCGTGCTGTTAAACATTTATCAACCGTTGACATTGGATTTAATGGAACTTCTCAAAATATATATGTTAACGATCATTTAAGCGTGGAATCTAAAAAACTTCTGAATAAAGTCAAGTCATCAGCTAAAGTTAAAAACTATGAATTTGTGTGGGTAAAACATGGCAAAATTCATTTAAGAAAAAATTCCATGAGTAAAACTTTTATAGTCAGGAATGATATAGATTTAAACAAAATTGTTTAAAATGTTATCTAATAATTTTGTCATCCCATCCATTGATATATTTTTATACATACAATATTATATTTCAAAATGTAATTAACATTAACACCTCCGCTAATCCATTAATTGTCTCGCTAAACTATTATAAAATGTTGAGCATCTCTGCTTCACTAATTACACCTGTACCGCTCTATTGTTTACTTCATCGTGTTGTTTTGTTTAGTGCGTGCACGCGCAAAACTATATCTGTCTCTCTTATATTGATCTACGTTATGCATAACTGTTCGCCCTCTCGCTTTATTGTTTACATTGTAATGTCACTTGATCACGGGCAGCGATTATTGTTAGCCTATTTCTACCCACTTCCTATGTGGATTATTGTATTATATTTGTTTTGTTATTTGAAATTGATTTGGTTTATATTAATCTGTTATGCTATATATTTAGTGGTTATTATTATTGTTTATAATGTTTGCTAATTTAAAGAATCAATTGAAAGTTTTTTACCAAAATGTTCGGGGGCTTCGAACGAAATCGGATTCATTTCACCGACAAGTCTCGATGAATGATTTTGATATTATTATGTTGACTGAGACGTGGTTAATGGATGGTATTTCAAGCTCGGAGTTTTTTGATAGTCGGTATATTGTATGGCGCCGTGATAGAGATTACGGGCTTACTGGCCAATCGCGAGGGGGTGGCGTACTTATCGCAACACGTAGGGAGTTACCAATTATGTCTTGCCCTATTCTTAATTCTACAGCCGAAGACCTATGGCTAAAATTACGTCTGAAGAAAAAGAACTCGAGAGACCATATAAATATTTATATCTGTGTTGTTTATTTATGTAAGCAAAATCAAGGCCTTTCTTTTTCCGCACAACTAGGTAATTTTTTGACAAAATTAAGCGACACTATGATGCACAATCCCACTGATAGGTATATGATTGTTGGTGACTTTAACATGAGTAGTATTAAATGGCTTCTTACCGACAATACATCACTTGTCCCATCGAATCCCACTACTATTGATGAACAACTACTAGTCGATGAGTTGTCTTCTTCAGGACTAATACAATACAACAATGTTACTAATAAATATGGCAAATTATTGGATCTCGTTCTCTCCAACTTTAAAACCAATGTACTAGAATGCTCAGATCCACTAGTCGCTATTGATCCATACCACCCAGCTTTGTTAATTAACACCGATATTTTTGAGTTACCTAGCCTAGACATATCACCACGGTTGAGCTATATTTTTAATAGAGGTGATTTTCAATCTATAAATAAAGAAATTCTAGCATTTGACTGGGAGCTTGAATTTTCCTATCGTTCAATGGATGATGCGGTTGACATTTTTGTTAAATTTATTATGAATCTGATGAATAAATTCATACCTACAAAACCTATTAAGCCTAAAAACTATCCTGTATGGTATAGTGTAGCACTTATCAAAGCTATCAAAGAAAAATATAAATATTTTAAGAAATTTAAAATTTATGGCAATAGATCGGATGAGCTATCATTTAAGTTACTTCGCGATAGAGTTAAAGTTCTAGAATCTAAATGTTACATTGATTACCTTGCAGCTACTGAAAATTCAATTAAAAATAATGCCAAATATTTTTGGACTTTTGTTAGACATCGGTACAATTCGAATGCCATTCCTAGTGTACTCAATTACAATAATCAATCGTTACTTTCTGGAGTATCGATTTGTAACGCATTCTCCTCTTACTTCCATTCAAATTTTCTTGATTCTCACAACCACCACGATGCTACATGTTCTAACCAGTTTTCCTTTGACTTGTCGACTAATGTTATGAGTCGCATTCATATTAAAGTGGAAGACGTGACTTGTCTGCTTCGCAAGCTCGATACATCTAAAGGTGCTGGTCCTGACAAAATTTCAGCCAAATTTCTTGTCAATTGTGCAACATCCATCTCCCTACCAATTTCTATTCTATTTAATAAATCCCTATCTACTTGTGTCGTACCCATAATTTGGAAATCTGCTTTCATCACACCAGTACACAAAAAAGGTTCTAAAACAGAGATCACTAATTATAGACCAATATCGAAACTTTGTATTGTAGCTAAAGTGTTTGAAAGAATTATATACAATCAGCTATACACAGCCCTTTCTCAATCCTTTAGTCCTTTCCAACATGGGTTTTTGAAGGGTCGGTCCACTACCTCAAATTTAATCCTCCTTAATGATTTTATTACTGAAGCCATGGATGATCGCAAGCAGGTCGATGTCGTTTACACGGATTACAGTAAGGCCTTCGACCGTATTGACCATGTGATTCTGCTAAAGAAGTTAAACTGCATGGGAATTTGTGGGGATCTCTTAAGGTGGTTTTCTTCCTACATAGAGAATAGGTCACAAGCTGTAGTTCTTAGTAACTATATGTCCAAATGGGTGAACGTGTCTAGTGGAGTACCACAAGGATCACTGCTTGGGCCGCTACTATTTATAATTTATGTAAATGACATCGACCAGTGCCTAAAATCCTCTAACTTATTGTGCTTTGCCGATGACATGAAGATCTTTAAGACTATTTCCACTCTCAATGATATGGTTGCACTTCAAAGTGATCTATGTTGCTTACAAGAGTACTGTAAACTGAACAAACTTGACCTCAATCCATCAAAATGTTCCGTTATTACTTACACAAGGAAACATAATGCCTTAGTCACTAATTATACCTTGGGAGGCCTAACATTACCCAGGTGCCATACCATTCGTGACCTAGGGGTTCATCATGATAGCAAGTTAATTTTTGATACGCATGTTGAGGCTATTGTGATGAAGGCTTCCAAATCCCTTGGATTCATAATGCGGATCTCTAAATCCTTTACTGAGGCCAAAACTCTTAAAATACTATATTGCACATTTGTTAGAAGCCATCTGGAATATGCATCTCAAATTTGGAATCCACTTTATCATAAATATGTCGAACGCATTGAAAATATTCAAAAACGTTTTGTAAAATACCTCTGTTTCCACCAACGAATTCCATATAAATCTAATGACTATCTCCGACTCTGCAAAAAATTCCATTTATTGCCTCTCAGTAAACGTAGAGAAATAAGTGACTACATATTTCTTTTAAAAATATTGAAAAATGATATTGACAGCCCCGAACTTTTGGCGAAAATATTTCTTAATGTTCCAACTAGATTCATTCGTTTTAACCCACCCTTACATGTACCAAAGGCATCATCGAACTATCGACAGAATAGTTATTTGGTGCGTGCGAGTAAGACCTTTAACAATGTATGCAAACAACATGATCTGGATACTTTTTCAACCAGTGTTTCTGTAGCGAGGAGGCGCTTGAACCTCAGTTTTTTTAGTTAATAAGGTGCTTATTTTAGTTTTTTTGCTCACACTTGTATTTTTTTTCTCAATTTGTTACTATAAGTGAGAACTTGTCATTGGCTTTATGTTATTTACTATATTGTTTACTTCTTTTGTTATTAGCTGTAAGTTTTCCATGTGTTAAAATAAATAAAATAAATAAATAAAAATATATCTTTTTTTATTCTGTTTTTCATTCTTACATGACTGGCAGAAATAACTCTTAGCTGTAATACTGGAAATTGTCTTACCATGTTTGTTTGTTTTTGTGTCTATTGCTCATTTGTTATTGTAAATATTATTATTAACTTGAGAGAAAACAAGCTTTGCGAATGTATGTGGCTGTTGGCACAGGTAATACTTACAAAATATGAAGCCATCCAAACAAGTATCAGCTTATGTGTAATGTGTTTTTAGATGAAGAACTGTATAGCTACACAAACTACGGCATGGACACGCCCACGCCAGCCACCACCCCCGGCGACTGTCTGCCGGGGCTCTTCCAGCAAATGGATTCCTTGACAACGGGCTTGGACTCGGACTTCGATGAAAGTCTAGCAGTGCCCGAGTCCCTCTCTGTGATTGACGCTGACAAAATTGACAATAAAGAGGACAATGAGGCCAGTGGTAAGTTGTTTTCTCTGTGATTTTATTTTTGTGATGATTGTCTATTAGATGTACACTGGGGGCTATGATTATTTAATTTCGAAGATCATCGAGTCGAAATATCATCACTCACCGATTTAGTGACCGGTGGCTCATTTGGGATCGATTTCTAGTTCAAAGTGTATAACTTTGCAAAAATATCATGTGCTTGAGCTAGAACCCCTATTTGGCATTATGACATAGTGAGATGAAATAAAAAAGGAATTTATCGCGTATTTGGTTAAACTTTTATATTTTTTATCTTCCCGACGCGGACGTTTCGATGACTACTTTACAGCTTTCGTGGTCACGGGGCGAACGTTTCATAAAAAAGGTTTAATTTGGCACTTAATTTAAATACACTTCTGGGAATACAGGCGAAAACTTAAGTATGTAAGACTGATTATATTTTAGAAATAGAATCATAGTTGGTTTAATTCCAACTAATATGTCTTATTCAAAGAATTCTGAAGACTGCCTCAGTTGCGCAGTTGTACTATGGTATGATAGCAAAGCTGAGGTCTCGGGTTCGAATACCGTGTCGGGCAAAGTGATATTGGATTTGACTATTCATTCCGGAGTTAAGAACTTTCCCGTATATTATGGCGTTAGGCTTTCTCCCTATCACATTGTTGGACGGAAAATACAAGGCGAAACGTGAGTTTTCTGGTTGCACCTCTGTCTACCCCTTTTGGGAAAGAGCCGTAAGTTTATGTACCTATGTGTATTCAAAGAATTCAGCGAAATGTTCGTTTATATTCGATTTGTAACTAAATTGGGATTTGCTGTGAAGTTCGCGTTATAAATAATACTGTTTATCAGAAATTATACCGTGGTCTATTCTTATATGGTTTCCCTACACTGTGACTAAGTTTGCATGGCAATAATAGTCGCGGAATGAATGTATTTGTTTCTTTACATATTATTTTCAATGAAGAATACAGGGTGTATACCGGTAAATTGTAATAAGCGTGTATTTATTATATTATGTTAAAGATTATTTAAAAAAAATATATTCAAACCCATAAAAGAAAATGAAGTGTACAAAAAAGACAGCCTCCCAGGCATGATTAGCTTATGTGCTAAGACAGATCATCAAATCTATATCAAATTTCATCAAAATTGATCCAGCCGTTTGACCGCGAAGAAGTAACAAACACGCTTACAAAAATTCGCTTTTACATCAGTGTGATAAATTAATTATATTCTGTCACCGTTGTTTTTAACAAGTGATGAAATGCATGTATTTTGTGCATGCGTCATTTATCATACACTTACAAAATTATCTGTAAATAATGCAGATACGATCTAATATTAATTGCATTTTATCGCATAGATACTTCATGCTTTTAGTAGATAATTTACTTATCACCAGTCCCTTATGTTGCTATGAATTTATTTTAAGAAACACCAAACGTTAATAACATGGGAGCTTAGCAGTTTGATATTTTACAATAACGGTCTTATTCATAGACAGATTTAAAACATATTATAGTTATCGAATGTTTTGTCCCTTCCGAACGGCTTTAGAATTCAGCTTGAGCGCAGAAGACAAAACATTCGATAACTAAAATAGGTTTTAAATCTGTCCATGAATAAGGCAGTAAATATTTAAAATACATTTATTTATTTTACTGACACAACAAAGTGAGAGCAATGCAGCTAATGTTAAGTAAAATGCAATTCAAGTGTCAACCGACGAGATAAGATTGTCCTTATTATTTCAACAATAAGAATCTATAGGTATATTTGGTAAATATGAAAAAATTCTATGATAAAAGGCTGAATGTTGAACAGCGTAACACTCAAATAAGACACTATTATCAGTGAAATGGCTATTGAATATTTACTCCACATCGAAGACATATCTAGTTGCCTAGTCTAGTCAAACATATTACTGTAAAAAACATTAAATACGCTATAAAAACATCCGATAAAATAAACTTATCTACAATGGCAATAACACTGATATCTTAAAATTGTTTTTATTTTATTAATTCCTGCAAGGATCTGTATTTGTTTGCCTCCGTAATCAGATGGCTTACACCTGGGCACAAAAAGATTAAAATAAAGATAACTCCGCCGAGTTCTACAAAAATATTGCCAATACATTAGTTATATCAATTTTCAACTAAATGTATTATTTTCAGGACCTCTTGCTAGCTCCGTCCCATTCAAGGCAGTCCATCAACCGCCCATCAAATTCAACTCGGTGCACAGGAAAGTGTTCATTCCGGGCGTGGAAATAAAGGTCAGATTGGTGGAAAACGAGAGGAGCGTGACCACGCATTTACTGAACCCAAATCTGTGAGTATTGGCCTAAATACTACATCTGTTCCTAATCTATATAGATAAGAGTTATAATGAATGGCCTGCTTATGCATAACCAGGTTTGTATTTATATTTTTATCAATAGTGCCGCTTTATTGGTGTCGTGGCGTGTATTGCCTATAAATTATAAGGTTCCGGGTTCGCATCCCAGTTGGTACGTGATTTTTTTTATGTCGTACTGCTGGTTCGGGACTGTAATTTGTGCCCGGTATAGCAGTAGATTTGCTATTCTATCATGTTATAGTATGAAAATTGCTCAGTTTTGTATGTAATGTATCTACGATAAACAACCAAGTGGTACTTTTGATAAGGTAGATAAAAAAGCCTTTAAAAATCTACATTTCATTCATAAATTATATCACTAAATGTGAAAAAAATACAGTTTTCCAATGACAGTAACTGGAATATAGTTGTTTTGCTATACAACCATTATCTGTTATCAATGTACATGATAGCGGAAAAAAAATCAGTCACACAGTAGACAATCCACAAGCCCATAAATTATCAAATTATTTGCGAGTTATTGACTTATACTCTTATATCTTAGTAACAATGCTATCATAATCATGACTTCATAATCTACATATTTAAAAAGTTAACATACGTCCAATTTTGGGCACAGTTTTCCTTATATTATATAATCCTAAGATGTTTTTAATATAACCGGGCTTAGGGTAGGTTCGGTTAATACTTTTTTTGAATATGGACTAGAATTTTATGGTTTCAACGATGCCGACAGTCATATCAAACTAGTCTATTTTCCTAAAAATGTGTATTTTAATCTTTAATAGATATATTTTACTGAAGTCAACGAATTAACCTACGGGTCACATCATCACATCCAAACGAATTATATTATTAATCGCCATTGTCCCTACAACAATGAACGTTACGTAGGCAGAGTATGCATTTAATAAGTATGCGGGAAGCCGGAATGAATCAAGCTATATATGTATTACATACCTACTATTGGCGCAGTTGGTTAGACGCCGGCCTGTGAAACGAGAGGCCGCGGGTTCGATCCCCGCACCGAAACAAATATTTGTGTGATCCACAGGTATTTGTTTCGGGTCTGGGTGTTTGTGAGACCGAAAAGTCTCTCGTAGTTTCTGATACCCACGACACAAGACTCGATCTTAGTGTGGGGTCAGGACTATGTATGTGACTGTTGGGTGTATTTATTTATTTATTTATTTATTTATTTATTCAACCATTGACGCAATATTCGATTAAGTTAAATAATAAAGGAAGGAAGTGTGTGAGGGTTTGTTGCTGAGGCAACAGATCCAATCTACCGAAATGATGTTCGCGCGTTCAAATCCTAGGGCACACCTCTGACGTGTGTGTATTCATAGTCAATTATCACGCACTTTAACGGCGAAGTAAAACATCGTCAAGATACCTGCATACCAACACTCATACAAGAATTTAATGGTATGTGAAGCCAATCCGCACTAGGCTAGCATAGTGGACTATCGTATGACCTAAGCTCTCTCAATCGAACTCTCATTTATAGAGGGGTCCCATTGCCCAGTAGTGTGCGACTTTGAACCGACAATACAGATAGAAAAGGCCCCTAGTGTTAATAACTGGCAAACAATTTTTTTTATTCTAAATTTAGGGCTTTTCACTTTATTAACACATCGCTCATACTATATTTTATTTTAGTGTCTAAATATTGTGTTATTATCTTATCCATTCATGTATTTGATAAATACACTCAATATGCCTATGCATAATGTTAATTATTGTATTAGTAGTATATAGATACTACTAATACAATAATTAACATTGTTGCGAATGTTACTAATTACTAAATATATTGTAGTATTGTTTGTGAACATGCATTAGTGTTGTTCACTGTGGTCAATAGAAATTATTTAATTTTACCAGATACTTTGGAAAAATATTTACGGATGTAACTTACGGCATCTACGTTGTAGGCAAATAGATCAAAACAAAAAGCCGGCTAATAAAATATCGGTTAAATTTGATGAGTATTCTAAAATTAATACCATTTATTTCAACAATACCGACCGAAACACCTAAGATAATAGATCAAAACTATTTGATCAAACATTTAATCGTAATCACTTGAAGGATTATGCATAATTTACAGGACGGCTTGTTCAGAATACTTAATTTTATAACACAAGAAAGTGATGATTTTACTCTTAAGTGAAATAGAAATAAAACTAATCTTCAATTTCAATAAAATCCGTAAAAAATAGTTTTATTTCAATGTGAAACATTCGCGTAAAAATAAGAAACCATTACTTAAGTTAAATTGTATTATATTTGTACTACGTTTTATTTTTGTAACATTTTTTTCTTAATTGATTGCATGTTCATTGTTACTAGTAAAATAAATAAAATACTACAACGTTCCATATAAGAAGACTTCCACATAACATTCTTTTGTAAAATAATCGTGTAATCTATATGTCTTCCGACTGCTTCGTCTGCTAGATTAATCAGACAGTTGTTACTCTCAATTGTATTGACCTTACTACAAAGAGGCGTGAGTTAGAGCTACTTCACTGAGCTCTTTGTTTTCCTACTAATCAAACACTGTGTTTAATCAACTCGAGTGCTCTGACTAATGTTCTACATTAATTAGCGTGTACAGCGCCGTGTTCTGTGTGTCATGTGAAATTGTTAATTTAATCTTATCAGACTCTGACAGATTGTTTATTATCGATTAGTTCTTCCCCGTTAGTTCGTTTACCTCGCTCTTGTAATTATAAGAGCTAAGCAATTGCTTTATAATTTTTAATATGTAGAACAATAGATTATGAATAATGTCCTACATTCATTATTTCGTATAATATAGCCCAGATCATATAAACCGGCCGACCCTGTAGCCATATTAGACATTGAAATCCAATCACGGAAACATGATTCTTTACAGAATCAAGATTGTTTTTGTTTGAGGAAAATATGATTTATGATATACAATATAGAGATATTTATCACTGAACATACCAAAAAAATCGTATATAAAACTTACTATGCTGCAAAGTGTCTTGTTATAACCGCCCACGCCATTTCACATTAGAGAGTTTTAAAAGAGTAGACAAATCCAAATTATTTGTAAGAATTCTCCATACATTATTGAAAATATTACAAATAAATATTAATAATGTTGTTTTCCGTAGCAACACAGCGAAGATGTTAATTCTATTTATATAATTTTCTTTGCCTATATTATCTAACGTGTCACTGAATAATTAATTAATGTCTCGTGCTCTCGACGCTAGTCAAATGTTAGAATTGCACAATATGTTCTATCGTCTATCATGCGCTGACTCATTGGAAACTCCCCTATATTGTAATAGTATGTTATCTTATTAAAGACAATATAATGAAAGAGTATGAATTAAAATAGACAAATAAGATGGTGTTGCTTAATAAATATAAAATCAAAAGTTAATATACTTACGATGTCTAGAGTTATGTATGCACGGTCAATTAACTATAACACGAATATTTGCCCCAATACTATGGTTTGTTAACTAGTAATTAGTGTCATTGTAAGTGGTGTATTTGTATCCGTCCATATGGAAACATACACGCGGTAAACAAAGCAATGTGTGTCGCGTTCCAGAAATAATATACCCACATATGGTTCCAAGCAGACAAAAATAATTTATACAAATTGAGGTGTGATTTCTCCATTTAATTCTGTGCCTAGACAATATTGTCAGCCTCCGTGGAGCAGTTGGTTACACGCCGGCTGTGAAACGAGGGGCCGCAAGTACAATCCCCGCACCGAGACAAATGTTTGAGACCCACAAGTATTTGTCTCGGGTCTGGGTAAACACCCACTACCTCACAAACGTGAGACCAAAAAGTCTCGTAGTTTCTGATACCCACGTTTAACTTTATTGATCTAAATGTGGGATTATGTATGTGTATATTGGGTGTATTTATTTACTTCTTGCACTTACATTCCATACCAGTTTCAATGAGGCAATATTTCAAAGAATTTATTTATTCCAGATACACAATTTCCCTCCAACATGGCGACTTTACGTGGACCATCAAGAAGCGGTACAAACACATCCTATATCTTCATCAGCAGCTCACATTATACCGAACTTCGCTCAACATTCCCTTCCCCACCAAAACACACAAGTCAAGGCGTGCCAGCTTCAAGAATACAGTGGTTACTGAAGAGAAGGCGGAGAAAATTGCCCTTCAATCTGTTCCGAGAAGTAACTCTAAGAGAAGGGAAGGGAGGCCAAGGAAAAGAAGAGGCGCGTTGCCCAGGTATTGTGAATTGACTTAGATACTAGATTTCTTAGTTGTTAGTGTAAGGCACTTTACATAATAATATATGGTTCACTGATTAAAATACACATGGGTATGTCGTTATACTGGAAATTATACTGAAAAATCTTACCAATCAACAATCAATTAAGATATTGGAAAAAAAACATATTTTAGACACATTTTCTTAATTTTATTTATTTATAAATATTGTTTGAGTAAACTATTGTATAAGCTGACATTTTATAAAAATATTACAAGCTGTTCAAAAATAAAGTAGTTTGAAACATACTAATTGTTTGTTTTATTTGCAGGTTCCCAAAGAAGCCCGAAGTGATGATAACATACGACGGCATCCAGCTAAGAATGAAGCAGCTAGAAGAATACCTCTACAATCTCTTAAATATATCCATATATAGAAATCATCATGAGACAGTGAGCCTGAATTTACTTATTTCATTTATTATTCTTTATTGTACATCATTCATAATTTATCTGCTAAAACAATTTATAAAACTAAAATCTATATCTATATCTATATCAGCCCATATACGTCCCACTGCAGGGCCCGTGCCCTACTCTACAATCGAGAGAATCGATTGAGAGTGGTTAGGCCATATAGTCCACCACGCTGGCCTAGTGCGGGTTGGCGGACTTACATACCGTAGAAATTCTTTAAAATCGCTACGGTATGCAGGTTTCCTCACGATGTTTTCCTTCACCGTTAAAGTGCGTGGTGATTGACTATCAATACACACATAACTCCGAAAAGTCAGAGGTGTGCCCTGGGATTTGAACCCGCGACCACCGTGAACATGTAGGCAGCCGCGTCTGGTCCGTTTACCAAAAGGCCACCACGCACTTTTTAAAAAACTAAAATATGTATTATTAAATGTAAATAATAAATATTGTCAGTGATAAGATCATACTCAATTTAAGTAATTACAAGTGTACTAATATGTCATATTATACCAATAATCTGTAAACAATCCGAATTATATCTATTATACCGAAACTACTTAGCAACTGGTGTTAAATGCGATGCCATGTTGATAAAGTATCAACTTTTTACAGACGCTTAGCTCACGCCACCTATTCAATTAGTTCTTAACGTTTGTGAACTTGAAGAAAATAAGGATAAATGCTAGATGACTATATTTTCATCAATATATTACAAAAATATAGCCTTTGTTCAGCAGTGGACTTCCTGTGGCTGAATAAATAGATATAAATAGATTACAAAAATGCAGTTAATTAAACCGAATGATACAAAATAAATGGCAATAATCGGTCCTTTGGTAATCTAGTTGATTTACACGAAAGCAATAAAACTATTATTTTATGGTTCCTGTGAGACCATGTTACTACATTTCTATATATTTATACCAACTAATTCACTAGAAATTACATTAATACATTAATGAATAATCAAACCTTCAATTTTACTCTCAATAATTTCTTGCAGGTGAAGTTTTTAGAAGTGTCGAATCTCTCGTTTATATCGGAGCTAGGCGATAAAGGCAAGGAGGGCGTGATCCAGAAGCGAACTGGTTCTACACAGCCCGGACAAGCGGGGTGTAACTGTTTTGGACTGCTTGGCGCTATGGTGTGTGTCAGGTAAGACAAAATTATTTGTAGATACAATTCAAGCCATGTATTTGACAAGAATGAAGTTGGTCATATAAGTGAAAACACACATTTGACGTGTCTGAAGTTGCTTACGAGTGGTGACAGCTGTTGTTTTGAAACTAATATTTAAAAAGTAATTGTTTTAAGGGTTTTGTAGATGCTGGATGAAGTGACTAACTTCAGAGCCGTTACAAAGTTTGGCGTGAACTGTTTTACTTGACTAGACATAGCAAACTAAATACTAAATATAATGTATATGATCTTATGATGGTATCGCTGAAGAGTTAGGCACACTGAGACCTTACAGTGCGTTCGTATTTCCGATCTAGGATGTGATAGGAGATAATATTGGTTCAAATTCTAGTTTAAAGCATTTCGTATGTGATTTATGATATAAGAATCTATTTCATAGGAATCAAGTGGCATCAAAAAAACAATTTATTTCACTCTTTAGTTTATGTTTGTGAAAAACGCTTTTATGGTGCTGCATTAAAGTTGGACGAAGATGAATTGCAAATTCCAATAAATGATTAACATTTCATATCTACGAAAACTATTTTACCAATCAATAGGTACATTAAGTTTGTATAAAACGTTCAAAATAGGTACTATTCCATGAATAAATCTGATTAGACATATCTAAATCTACTGCAGTAAATGACGCAGTATAGGTAATCTCGACCTTAAAATACACGAGACTGATAAAAAGACCGTATAGTAAACAGTGCTTCAGTTTAACATATTGCAAAAATAACATTTAAAAGTTATTAAATACACAATCTTTAGTTATTGTGGCGTAGGCATTGTTATAGGCTCGCGCCTTTAGTCGTAATACATCTTGGGACGGAAAAAAACTTGGCGAACTGTGGATGCTTTAGAATCTAGACTCATCTCTGTCTATCGCTGAGTCTAAATCCAAGACAAAAAATGCGTTTCATCACGAGATATTTGAAAGAGCTAAACCCTTTTTTACGAAAAACGAAACCAGCAGGGTTTTTTTAAATTCCTAATTTAGGAAAAATACGTGACAAAATTCGTAAAAAATAATATAGCTCAAATCTTATTTATGTGTATCTGTAATCATTCGCCAATCTGTGGGTACTTAGCCATAACTTCGGCGTAACAACACCTGCATAAAAAAATGTCAATGAAACATACATAGGATTCACGTCATGTCACTGAGTTCTGAAATCTCATCTTACCCTCTTTTTTAAACTACACAGAACTATAAACGATATTATTTTTCAGATGCAACTACTTCTGCACAGGTCTCGTGTGTGCTAAGTGGCAGGAGCGGTGGTTCTTCGTCAAAGACACGTTTTTTGGATATATACGGCCCTCGGATGGCGTTATCAAGGCTATAATGTTGTTTGATCAAGGGTGAGTTTTTTTTAATATTTGCTAAATTATTTAGTGCCACATTCTACAGTCGTTATTTTAGGTTTTTCTTTTTATTGCGTTGAATTGCGAGAGAATGCCATTCGCCTGATCGTAAGTGATACGACCGCTCATGGACAGTAGAAAACCAAACACCATGTATTACAAATCAAACTCCACTGCGCTCGTCATCCTGGGACATAAGATGTTAAGTCTCAAAATTTGCTGAAATCTTCATTGTCTAATCTGGATACAGCAAGATTCTATCACTTTGAAAACTTTCCAGTAGTTATCCCATTTGTGTAAATAGCAAATTCTAAACATAAAAAATATAGCAAAGGAGAGGACCCATATATGTGTGATTATATCATTTCCAAATGATATAAACGATTAAATGTAATACTTAAATTTATTTTTGTTCCATGCAGCACATGGAAAAGTAAGTAATTCGAAACAAGAGTGTTTTTTAATAGCTGTGTAAATAATATAGCTCTTTAGTTTTTATGACATTTATGTAAAGAATTTTACATTTACATTGTTTTATTTGTATAGTTTTTATGTTTACATGTTAATAATTTATATAACATTGAATCCATTTCTAATGCAGTAGTTGGGATCATATCCTGCACCATGTATTAAAAATATTAAATTATATATTTTTGTATCTTCATTGATATTTGAATTTCCTTGTCTAGTTTGCTTGAATGTTATTTATACATGTTTAACCATACAGTGTTTTTAATGTTATTCTATGTATTGTTCAATTATATTTCTTTGCATTTACATTGATCTATACCTACATTAAAATTTGCTAATACTCTTATCAATGATTTTTTGCTGGTAATCAATAATTGAACCTATGCCACTGACAAGTGCCATTAACCAATACCTTATACCATGCGCAGTTCATTATTTTTAGATTTATTTAAATGATACTATTAGACTATCGATAATTTTTCATCAGTTCTGAAACATAATTGTTACTCCACCAATATTAATTTGATCTGTTCCATAATTAATATAATATTATTTATAATTTCGACTTAATTTATTCATAATAACACACATAGCATGTAGCAATACCATCACACATTATGTTAAGGTTTGAAGTATCGAGCGGCATGTACTCGACGGGAATGAACCATGGACTTCAGATACTGAACCAGAGTCGGCAGATGGTCATCAAGTGCTGGACCAAGCGCAAGAGCAAGGAGTGGATGCAGTATCTCAAAACTGTGGCCAATCAGAGCGGTGAGTATATCCATATATTTTTAAATTATATCGATATTATACACTAAACCGCACTAAGACCCGTAAAAGAAAAGGGTTTATAGCAATTTCAAATACAAAAGAGACCCGTGATCAGCAGAGAAACGTTTGTGAGCTGATAAATCGATATTATATCCTTTTTGCTGACACGGTAAAGATTATTCGACAGACAGGTAATCTTGAATTTTCCTTAAAGTTTAAGTGTACAATAACTGTTTTAGGCTCTAATAAAGTTATGTTGTTCTGGTTAAAACCGAATATACATAGACAGATCTGAAAATGATCGCTTTACGCTTTGACACAATTCGCTTCCAGGTCGCTGGGGAAATCATCCTAGCATCCTAGTATGTGCTCGGAAATGGACTTGCTTTTGCCGAGCCTAATGACGATGAATTACCTTATTTCCTTTCCCTATTATTAATTGGGAAACTTATATTTATGCTTACAGCACGAGACTTCACGCACCCGAACGTGCACCATTCATTCGCGCCGCCGCGCCCCGCCACACTAGCGTGCGCACTCGTAGACGGCTCCTCCCACTTCGCCGCCGTCGCCGATGCCATGGAACTAGCCAGGGAAGAGATCTTCATCGCGGACTGGTGGCTCAGCCCTGAAGTGTATATGAAGAGACCCGCACTCAATGGAAACTACTGGCGGCTCGATACGTTACTGAAAAGGAAGGCGGTTAGTACTTGTTTTACGTTGACACATTTTTCACCGATAACGGCGCAAATGCCGTGGAACTAGCCAGGGAAGATATCTTCATCACTGACTGATGGCTGAGCCACGAGATGTATATGAAGAGACCTGCGCTGAATGGAAACTATTGACGGTTAGATACACTGTTAAAGAGAAAGGCGGTTAGTAATGAGTCCATAAATATTTTACTTCATAATTTTCAATTACCCTACAATTGTTAAGGTCTATGAGTTTTTACCATCGAAAAACGGGATAAACAATAAGAAATATTATGTTATTAATATTCCAGGCACAAGGCGTGAAAATATTCATAATGCTGTACAAGGAAGTGGAAATGGCGCTCGGCATCAACAGTTTCTACAGCAAAAGCAGACTGGCCAATGAAAATATTAAGGTAAATATTGAACATTTCCTAATATAATCTGTTCGAATAAAACTGGAGCGGGAGTAACGTAAAAACTAAATTTAGACAAGCTATTGTAACTCTACAAAAAACTGAAATTCTACTCCCAATTAATAAAAAATACGCTCTTGAAGATTGTTACACTCATATAATTCACAGAAGTCGATTTATATCTGAAAAACATAAACTGCTTGTTCGAAGTTAAACCTATAAGGTATCAGTAGGGTCTGCAACATATTGTCTAACAACCCATTATCTAACGGTAGGTTTTCCGTCACCCAGACCACGCGAAGGCGGGGGTGTTCTTCTGGGCGCATCATGAGAAGCTGGTGGTGGTGGACCAGACCGTCGCCTTTGTTGGCGGCATCGACCTGTGCTATGGACGCTGGGATGACCCTAAACACAGGTAAATATAAATTTAATTAGTAATTGACATTGTTGTACTGTGTAAAATCAGAAGTTCATTGTAAAAGATGCATTATTTTTTATCGACCCTGCGAACCTGATAGATACAATTAATATGTAAGTTTTACTTATAGCCGCCTTTACACCCGCATTAATCTTGTACAAGTTGAAATAATTTGTCAAATCGATGATGCTACTCCCAATATTATAAACCAGTGGGTATATTATCGATATTTGAGTCTAAGTAAGTCTTTTGTCAATATCAAAAACAAATTATCGATTTCTAAGTCTTAGGCGTTATTTTCATCTCACAAGTCCACATGTTATTTATGTTTAAAAATCTCTTTTTTTATATGGTCCAAAAACTGGTTTAACGCGGTTCAATAGATATAAGTTCTTTTTCTAGTGTTAATCCTAGTATTAAGTTATTTAAATGTGAAAGCATGTAATTGGTTAATAGTAATGTAAACATTGTATATTACCTACATATTATATAACTGTTTGTTTTCCGAACAAAATAAAATAAAAAATAAAATAAATATTCAAAGAATGATATTAAGACATTCTTAATGATGTTTTCAAACTCATTTGAAACTACATCGACATAAAATAATTCCCTATTTTTTCCAGACTCACAGACCTGGGTAATATAACGCAGCCCTCAACCACAATAAGGACTAAGAAGAAGACGTCCAGCTCACCCGGGGGAGGGGGGTTGTACATCCCCAACGCGAACGGAATCGAGGCTGCGCTGGAGCTGGCCAAATCTTCCAAGGATCTGGTTATTGGATTAAACAAGTGAGTTATTTATTGAAATGTAAAGTATTATGAGTTTTGAGATTTTTGTGTTGGGTGTAGCCATTAATATGGATATTTACTTGAATTGTTCAATTTTTGACTTAATTATTGCAGAAAAATAATAATGTATTGAATGCAAATATGAAATTAATAATAAAAGTTGCTTATTACAACTATGCTCGAATTACGTAAAAAAATGACATAACCTGAGAAAAAACATGTTCAACTATTTACTGAATTATAGAAACAAAACCAGGACAAAATATTACATTAATCTTTTCACCCCAGCAGTGCCACACTCAACGATCCAGAGCCCACTGAAACTACACCTGATCTAGCAGAAACAGAAAACCTTCCTCAACCAGACTTACCCGTATTAGAACCAGGAGACCAACTGTTAATAACCTCACATCCGTCTGGAGACCCAGTACTTATCAAGCGAAACCCATCAGATCTGAACATGTTCGACACTCCTGACGTACAAAAACGAAACGTACTTAACAAAATTACAGATAGAGGGAAAGACATTATCAGCATAATATACCCGCCATATGAAGAAGAGAGGAATGAACAGAAATTCGATGATTCTGAAAGGAAAAAGGCTGAAAAGTACGCTTTGTCGAATAATCAAGTGTTGTTGACCGATGTTTTGGGGGTAAATGTGACCACAGTGAGTAAGGTCAGTCAACCCACCCCTTTGGCGCAGGTGGTGGAGGGGAGAGTTATAACTGAGAGTACAAAGGATGCCCTGGAAGGAGTTGAGGGTAATTCTAAGCTGTGGATCGGGAAGGATTACACCAATTTCATAGTTAAAGATTTTAATAATTTGGATCTGCCGTTTGTTGGTAAGTTGTTTAGAATTATCGTTTTTTTTTCACTTGCGTAGGTCTTTATGAAGGATTTTACACCATCGTGCAGAGTCATTGATACAGCAACTAATATTCCACAATCAGCAGTGATTTAAAGTTACTATGAGGATCGTTGGTACTGTATGTTGTCTATATTAACTATGTAAGGCCACTTCCAATAGATCGCTGTGGAGATTTTTGGGAAAGACCTATGTTCGGCAATAAACTTCATTTGTCTGAAGAGAGAGAGAATGGGTGGTATAACATATGTTCTCGTGCTTGTTGCGGGAAAACAGAAATGTCTTTATAAACCTAGTAAGAACTCCATCGAACGTTGCATGCAATAATTCAGGTTATGCAAACGCACCCACGATACACTAGTACTAGTGTTGTACCACGTAATTATTTTTTAAAGTATCAAAATGAAAGGTGTCTATACCCAAGAGTGGTAGTCTTCAGTCTGCAAATGGTGATGGTGATGATGATAATGATGATGGTGATATATTCCAGACCTGGTGGACCGGCACGCGACGCCTCGCATGCCGTGGCACGACGTGGCCTTCATGGTCACTGGAGCTTCGGCTAGAGATGTCGCCAGACATTTTATACAGAGGTGGAACGCTGTCAAACTCGAAAAGGCCAGGTATGAAAAAAAAAGTATTACCTACTACCAAACTTTAATACAAATATGAAATTACATTGAAGTGAAGAAAAGTTATAATTAGTCTACATTAAATGATAAAAATGACAAGGTACACTAAACTATACTTTTTTTATCGATAATAATAATTTTCTCTCTTAATAAATAATACATTGGTTTAATTGTAATTATTCTAATTAGATACAGAAAATACAGTGAATAAAAAATACAGCCATTTTTACTTTGTTTCCTTGTTTTCAGACAAAACCCAAATTACCCGTATTTGTTGCCGAAGACGTACACGAATATCAAGCCACTGACAGATCTGGACAAAGTACTTACTTTAGATATGCACAATGTTTCGTGTCAGGTGAGTTATTTTCATCCATATTTTTGTACATATATCGATTTTGGTCTTTTAAAATACAAAATAAACAACTTTTATCCATATAAAAGCTATCTGTTTAGTAAATATTGCCACGATTAAGAGATGAACGGGATTTCCTATAAATCAGTGTCCTATTAACTTACACCAATACTAAACGAAACACATTCAAATAGATTAAAAACTAATATATGCTTAATAATCCGAAATAACTGATTCGGGAAGTAGTCGATGCCATTAAAATAGTATACAGCAATATAAAACTCGAAGTCCATTAATAAAAAAAAGGTTTAAGATACTTTATTTCTCATAAGGTAACATAAAATCACTTACTGAGAAACATATATAATCCAACATTTATACATACTTGGGCGAGTATGTATAAATATTATAACCTATGTATTGTCCACAGATTCTTCGCAGCGTTTCGAGTTGGTCCTGTGGGTTCTTAGATCCCGACACAGTGGAACAAAGTATCCACGAGGCGTATGTCGATACCATCACCAGGGCGCAGCACTATATTTATATCGAGAACCAATTCTTTATTACTTTATCGAGGTCTAGTCATACTGTGCGCAATCAGGTATGAATTTTATGTGTATTTATTAAGTTATACAACAAGAATACTTTCAACTTACTTTTGTATGTTTTGTTTTTTAATTCTTGTGCCTGTTTTATGCAATATATGATTAAATATGAGACGAGATTGACTCTATTTGTTATGTATCTTCAATTTTTTTTTTTATATGACAACCGAACGTAATTTATTTAAGGTTGAAGGAAAACCTTGTGAGGAAATGCGCTCTAGGCCAGCTTACTGTACTATTCCATAACCAATCTCAATCGAACTCTTGATTATAGAGAAGGCGCCTGCGGTGGGACATATTTTATTTGTTTATTATATAACTAGACGAGTTTACATACATTGACATTAACACACACTATATAATGCACAAAGAGACAGAGGGGGTTGAGTTACTATATTTTTTTATTGTTTTCAGATCGGCGAGGCGTTATACAACCGCATAATGCGTGCGTATCAAAGCGGCTCTAAGTTCCGCGTGTTCGTGGTAATGCCTTTACTCCCCGGGTTCGAGGGAGAAGTGGGCGCTCCCTCGGGAACTTCGCTACACGCTGTCACGCACTGGAACTACCAGAGCATCTGCCGGTACTGTACTTAATCTTTTTACTGGAAGAAATTTTTGACTGCCACGGTGGCGAAGTTGTACTACGGTACGACTACAAAGCGATGTCTCGGGTTCGAATCCCGAGTCGGGCAAAGTGATATTGGGTTTTTTCTATTCATTATCAGCCCGGAGTCAGGAATTTGTGCCTGATATTGCGATAGGCTCACCCCCTATGACATCATGGGACAGAACATACGAGGCGAAATGTAGGTGTCCTGGTGGCGCCTCTGCCTACCTACCTCTTCTGGTATAAAAGCGTGAGTTTATGTATGTATGAAATGTTTGCCACAAAATGTTGTGTCGAATGGCATTAGTGATTGTTGCCAATCGATGAGAGGGCTTAGCATTTACCACCTACAGTGCCGTTACTAATTAATAAAAGAATATGTGTAATATGATAAGAAATCTTAGCATTAAATATAGAATTCATTTTTAGTTGGAGTTTATCTCAAAAGTATTTGAAAAGACTACATAAACCAAAGTTGACTTAGAAAAATCCCTACTTTACTAGGTATATAAGTTATCAAGTGTCAATAACATTTGACGTGACTCAAACATGACCTTGTAATTCTGTGAGGGCGCTTGTAAACTTGGAACTAAAAACGAAACTAATAATAAATTAAAAAACATGACCCAATAATCTAAATTCCACCTTGTAAAATTCCAGGAGTCGCGAAGCCATCCTGACCCGTCTCTATGAGTCAGGAGTATCAGAGCCGTCTCAATATATAACCTTCCACGGTCTTCGAACACATTCCACGCTAGAAGGAGAACCTGTTACAGAACTGGTCTACGTTCACTCCAAACTACTGATCGCCGACGACAAGACTGTAATATGCGGCAGTGCCAACCTTAATGACAGGTCCATGCTGGGAAATAGGGATTCCGAGGTGGCTGTGCTTTTGCAGGTAATTATATTCAGTAGTTGAAAACTGGTTGGAATAGTATTAAGTTCTCTATCCACTACAACTTTCTTAAGCCGAGCCCGCCACATGCGCGCGTATCATAATAATTTTACCATACCATAACCGTGGTACGCCACGTGGCGTACCTTGGGAGAGGCCTATGTCCAGCAGTGGACTGCAACGGGCTGATGATGGTGATGATGATAACTTGTAGAGTCCTGTATTAAAACAACCATTATTGGCCGACTGCTGAACGCGGGACTTCTCTGCAATGGGGAGTTAGATTTAGAGGGGTTAGGCTATTTTCCATCACTGTTTAGTAGTTTGACAATATACGTATATACACAATATACCTACTGATAAATAATAAACTAGTTTTTTGCCTTACTTCAGGATGAACAATATCGATATTGAATGCAATACCTAACTAAATTATATTTTTGCAGGACGAGCAATTCATAGACGGGGTAATGAACGGAGAAGCGTTCCCATGCGGGAAGGTAGCCGGCGGTCTCCGTAAGAGATTATTCAGGGAACATCTGGGCGTGCTGGATATACCTCCAGAACAACTGGACTTCTGCATAGACGATCCCTGTGATGAACACTTCTTTAGAAACATCTGGCAGGCTACCTCGCAGAGAAACACGCAGATTTATGAAGAGGTTAGTGGATTTTGAAATAATAATACTTGATGATAAAATCTATTTTTCAGACATAGAGTGAATGAAAGGTAAGATGAGGGATTATTAGATTTTCGGCCGATATCAACCGAAAAATTACAGAAAATTTATTACTTGGAGAAGATGCTCTGATCAATCAATCCATTATCTTAAATTATTATCCAATAAGCATCTTGATAGTAACTGTGGACTTGCTTTTACTGAGTTAGTTTTGACTTCTTTCCATAATAAATCAATCTAATGTTTACTAGCCAACTCCCTTTTGTAATAATAATTCTAAATACCGTACTTAATCACTAATAATACACATTTTTCAGGTATTCCACCCGATACCAACAAACTCGGTGCACTCATTCGCAGAACTAAAGCGGTATCAAGAGGAACATCATGAGACCCTCTGGCACAAGGATCCCGCGCTCGCCAACAGAAAGATAGACCTCCTAAAAGGTTACCTAGTAGACATGCCTCTAGACTTCCTCTGTAACGAGGTTCTAACGCCCAGAAACACTTCCATGGAAGGCATGATGCCAACTTCATTATGGACGTAATTATTCCCATTGTGGGAAAAATCCTATTCGCAAAAACTAAGCCATATGCCATTTGCAGTGGATTATAAATGTGTACATATTAAGCTTTATTATTGATGTAGGTGATGAGATCAAACTGTACAATTTTACACTTATAAATATTACAATTTAGGCAACTATGAGTAGCTCTGTTGTAAGATATGAGCGTAAATGAGTTATTTAACATCTTTTTACTATGAATCTGCAATGAAAAGTGATTTTATGAATTGTTTATACATTTAACTATGTTATGTTTACGGTTTTCTATATAGGAATTATTTAGAGAAAACTTTTTATATTTAATCGAATAGAAATTATTTTTAGTTTTTGGTGCGTGTTAGTTTTATGTTAATTGAGTGCAATGATTAAGAGTGAAATTCAATATTGCTTTTTCACTTTAAAAGTATTTATAAATCTTTTATAATTTACACTTATATTCATTAAGAGTAATAATATATTGATTATTATGAAATTCAGCTGTAATTGTGATATCAGTAATTGTTTTGTTCTAATTTATTCAATAGTTTAATAAAAAGTAGGACATTAAGTGAAAATACATATATTTAACTCTTTTTGAAGATTCTACAAATAATTACAAATGGTCCAATTTTCAATAATATTATATAGTATTTAATTTTTGGATAAATAAAGTTCTTTATTTTTAAAGATCAATGTTGATAGTTGTAAATTACAATTTAAGCAAGTAATACCATTATTTCACATATTATTTTTAGCCACATCTTATTTTGTATTTATATAAAACAGTTACACAATCTTACGCTATTAAATTCACCTTTCTATATAGCGATAGGCTTTTCTACTTCCCTCCATGAATCATATTTTTTATTATTGTTTTAACGCTGCCTATCCTTCATATGATAAAGCTTATATATTAATCAGTTATTTCCATACCACCTTTACATACCATATTTTAATGTCCTTGTTATTAATTTCAAAATTGATGTAAAATAATTGTTGTATATCCAACATACAAGAAAATGAAATGCAAACAAAAATGAAAATTGTAATTGACACATCAAAACAAAATGATTATTTGAAATGCTTTACTTATTTTTCATATGTCAGATATGGTATAATTTCCGTAATTCTATACAGAATTGACGGATTTAATGCATTTAAAACATTCCAACACACTGCCAATAGGTGCTATCAAGTATTATTTTTTATTATACTTTACATTTAACCCGAACCATTCCAAGGCAACACCACCGCATCAAATATTTTACCTAACTACAATATCTCTACCTACTCTGTCTTATTTTAAGTTAGAGTAAAAATATTATGGAAGTAATCTAATATTTACATGATATCTGTTTCTACCTTTTTTATCACACCATAGTGACATCTGTACTGTCAGCCCATATACATCCCACTACTGGGCACGAGACTCCATTTTCGTTAGTGCGTGATGATTGACTATCAATACACATGACTCACATCTACCACATCTTCTATACATATAATTTGTAACCGATTGATGTCTGTACATGGAAGATAAATGAGAAAAACTAATATGTAACTGTATTAACGTAATAGAACCCAAAACAATGATTTTTTTTTTTTGGGACGGAATGGGATTTTCCAAATAAAGTTAATTTCAAATTAAATTAATCACGCAAGTTTACGGACAGAAGCTAGTAGTAGCATGATATAATTGTAGACAACAACTAGGTTAAAGTCTTTGTGTTATGTAAGACATCTAACACAAAGTAATTATAGATACTTTGAAAGTGATTACTTAACGGTTATTAATTACTATAACTTCTGGAATTATGACGTCATAGCTAATTTTGATATTTTAAGTTTTACTCCCAACAACATTGTATAAAAATATTTATAATTCTGTAATATGAAATAATTTAACTCAATAATTTAAGGTACTTTGTGTCGGTTATTTATGATTTATGAGATCTTATGAAATTGTGTTTAAGGAGATTATGTAACAAATAGCGTATTAAGAAAATTTTATTTTTAAGAATTTGTAAGAGATAGCGTGAATTAAACAATGTCGGCCTTATGCACAGACAGTTTTAAAACCATTATATTTATGAAATGTTTTATCCCTTTTGAACGACTTTTGAATTCGGTTTGAGCGAAGAAGACAAAACATTCGATAACTAAAATAGGTTTTTAAACTGTATATGAATAAGGCCGTGTGTATCAACAAGTACAATAGAAGGTATCTGTAGTACTTTATGAATGGGATCCAGTAATATCTTATAGTGTTATTTATTGTACTGACTGCCTCGGTGGCGTAGTTGTATTACGGTACGGTTACAAAGCTGAGGTCTCGGGTTCGAGTCCCGGGTCGGGCAAAGTGATATTGGATTTATCTATTCATTATCAGCCCGGAGTCAGGAATTTGTGCCCGATATGGCGATAGGCTCGCCCCCTATCACATCATGGGACGGAACATGCAGGGCGAAATGTGGGTGTCCTAGTGGCGCCTCTGCCTACCCCTTCGGGGATAAAGGCGTGAGTTTATGTATGTATGTATGTATGTATGTATGTTATTTATTGTACAATTATAATTGTATACATGATCACGACAATTATAAGTTATTCTTTAAAAATATTAAACTTCTGCGATACCTATATGATTTTCCTCGTTTTTTATATGACTAGACTAAAATTAATTTAATTAAATGTTAAATTTAAATATATTATGAATTCATAATGAAAAACTATGCATTATTTTCCTTGCCATAAACTTCTAGTACATATAAAATACACATAGTTTTACTTATCACTTATTACAAGCATTTCGTTCTTAAAGTTATAAATGAACTACATTAGAAACGATGTTAGAGTAACCATTTTAACGTTCACAGCGTGTTAATGACTATTCAATTCAGAAACAAATCTACCAAATTAAAAAATTATGACAAAATAAAATTTAGTTTAAGTAATATACAAAAATCCTGTTCATTATGGAATTTATTTATTACATGTCATTCTTCGTTATTAATAAAATTATCTTTAATCCTTTTCATATTTTGAGGGTAGACATAATTGTAGAATTTCCACGACAATTCCAAGCAGTAAGCCTTTCGTATCATGACTGCATTAACTATTGCTAATTCTGGCAGTTATTATTAAAAATAATTTAGTAATAATTAAATAGACTATTTTTATTAAACTAACATGTGCAATTGTTCTATAGGAGTGCTTTAGATGTAATAATTATAATACTTAATGTCTATGTACCTCGTGATAGCTTTATTTTTTATTAATTATTTGATTATTGTGTGTTGTGTTGTGAATGAATATATAATTTGTATTTTAAATGTTAGTTTTTATTTTATTTTTCTCTGAGATATAAATTACACAATCAGTATATCAGAATTTACCTATAATGTTGCCAGCAGTAATTAAAATATACTACACAAGAACATACATAAGAAAAAAATCTTAACGAATTGTTAACCTCCTCTGAAGTCGGTTTAAAAGTAGTAGTTTTTCGTTGGATTGATCAATTATAATGTTTTCGATAAATAAAATCATACATCATCATTATCAGTCCGTTGCAGTCCACTGCTGGGCATATGCCTCTTCCAAGGTAATCATAAAATAAAATTAAAATCATTATAACATAAATTATAATAATATAAAGTCATAAATTCATAATTAATAAAGTTATAAAATAATCCCAAATATTGGTTGCATTTTGAACCGTATGTTAGTTTTAGTGACATCTTTAGGCTATTTGTTACAACGTTTAGTAAAGAATTTACAACTCTTCATAATATTTTGGTAATAGATGTCACTTTACAGAGTTTTTAGGGCAATCCCTTGTCTATGTATTTCATTTAGAACCGTAAGAGGGCAGTAGTTGTCAGAATAATATTTCTAACTTCAATTAGATTTAAAAATACCCCCTCTCCAGTTTCGTAAAGTCGACGCAACTTTGCAGAAGGATTTGGATAATTTTAGATCTGCACATTTGGTGGACAATAACCCTCCTGTCAAAGTAAGTTAAAATAGCAAATAATTACCTACCTACTTAGGTATAGTTAATGCTCAAAAAGTATCATGTAAAACTCCTGAGTTTCATGTAAAACGATTCAGTATAGGCCTAAAACTGTAAAAGGAAAGTATTTGTCTTAAGTCCTAACATTCACTCAATTCCCGTCACCCATGGCTGGTTTCCCTAGGTAAAATGTACGATGAGATTTTAATACTACGGTCTACGATGTCAAACACACCATAATTGCTGGCTCATCCTTCGTCTTACCTTATCCCTAAACTCTGGGACTAACAGCGCCTCGCAGTTTTACCCACAATTAAAAATAATAGCATATTTAGATATTTTAGATTATTTAAAAGTTATAATTTTGTGATCTAATAACGTCTGTGAGATACTACAAGAAAATTGGGAATTGTTACGTTTCATCCACGGCTTCCCTTACCGAGGGTGGTAAAGTGGGGTGTCACCGATGTTGACAAAATTAATATCACGGGAAGTCTTTTTTTTTTGTATCTTAACCAAAGATTCGAAATGAGTTTAAATATTAACACTGCAAATATGCCATGTATAAAAAAATGAGCGCCGTGCCCTGCAGTGGGGCATACAGGGTATATCAAGACTGCGACCGAAAACGAAGCCAGGTGGTAGTATTAGTGACTTCAGCCACAATGCAACAAAAAAAATCGCAAAAAAAATCGTCTATTTTTTTTTGTCATTTCTTACTTATCGTCGTTTTTGGGTGATAAATATTAAATACATAGTTTTCCGAAAATAATAGTGTCCACATTTTTATTTATAAGTCGCAATGGTACGCAAAGGTTTAAATTACTATTTTCGCAAGAACTAGGTATTTAGCACCCAAATACGATGATATTTAAAAAGTTTCAAAAAAATATCTGTCGCTTTTTTTGTGAAATTTTTAATTAAATTGTGTATCTAACCACTAAAACTATCAACTGGCTTCGTTTTCGGTCTCAGTCTTGATATACCCGTTATATGGGCTGATACAGATTATTACATGTTTCGATTGGATAAGGGTTTCTTTTTATTACTTCATAATCACGAAACCGTAAGTGAAAATCTTTTTAGAATGAGCATTGAGCACATACAACAAAATCGATCGACTATTCATTGTGCAATTACACAGCGATCCCGGTAGACCGTAGTGTGTCCGATTTTCAAAGGTTTCAACTTACATATTTTTACATACCTACCTACATAGGTACTTACATTCATATACACTGCGTGATATACTACATTAAAAATAACGAGAAGTTCGTGCTTAAATAGCCAGCTATTATCCTATAGGGCATAGGCATATTTATAACAAAGAACCTGTGATAGAACTCCATAATAGATCGTGGTGTCATCGGAGTCGCAACCTACGGAAAGGTATCTTTGTAAGACTCACCTGATTTTAGTACCTGTATTATATTATCACCGGCCGCAGCGCTATACGATAATCGACCAAATCCGCACAACTCTATATTCCATCAGACATCATATTTTAGAAAAATATAGAAGTAGGTAGATATTCACGACCCTCTACAATAGTGAACTCGACACACAGAGGAGGAGACTAATAAGGTTTCCCATTTTATTAGTATTATTTCAATGTGTAACATTCGCATAAACAAACTATTACGGTTTCCAATATTTGTTGTTGCCAGGATTACTCTCTATCTTTCTCTCTCTCTCTCTCTCTCTCTCCCTTTCTCTGTCTTCTTTTTCCCGGCAAACGAGCCAACAATGCCCCTAGCCGGAACATTTTGCAGTATCGTAATAGAATAGTAATAGTAAAATTTTGTATGGGAATTTAAACAGCGCCATTGTGAGCGTATTTGGAACTAAAATTTCACAGCGGGAAACGTTTACTTTACTATACGAGAATTACTATACGATACTTCAAAATGTTCCGGCTAGGGGCACAGGTCAACTTATGGTAAGTGATTATTGCCATGAACATCCCAACGCTTGGATCAAATATATGTTTCCCGACCCATCAAATCGGGAGGGGAGTGGGAAAGTAAAAGGATGGGAAAAGGAAAGCTGTCTGTCTCCCTCTTTCTCTTGCTCCACCTCCCCTTTCTTGCACTCTATCGCTCTTTCTTCCTCTCTCACACTTGCATCTGACACAGCAAGTCTGAACATAGGACTCCGGAGGCAATCTTTTCAAGGTCATAAAGTGATCGAAAACACTTATTTCCAAAAAAAAAAGAAGGTTAGAAAAGCATTTTTTTTAGGTAGGTATATGTAGTTTGTAAAGGTAGGTATACCGTTTGGCAGAAACGATGGGTTTTGTCGGTGAAGGTACCACCATCTTATTTTCAACCCCGTCCCAGAGTCTTCCCTCCTGACGACTCCGGGAAGAGCGGAGTCCAAGAGGGAAGGTAGTACACGGTATTCATAAGAGTGTTTAGCCAGGCAGTTCTCCAAGCTTGAGGACGATAGATTGTTGTTATTTGAATTCAGTACCGAGAGGGTTCACATACTGCGATCACCAACTCGCCTGCCAGCGTGTATAATTATGGGCAGGTCCTTCCTAAGGCTCAATAAAATTAACGTGTAGGTAAAGACCGATGGTCTGTATTGCGGTGATGGGTATGGTGGTGGGTATGATTCATTAATACACAAATATTTTTATGGTTTGTAAGCGCAGAATTCTAATATTATTATTTTTTTATTCGACTAGACTTCAGAGATTTTGGAGTCAAAATACTTGAGTCTACATTGTGTGTAGATTATTAAGATATTAAGAAGATTATTAATAGCGACGGAAAAGGGCGTCAAGAGAAAGGACATGATTTATGATTGAAAACATTTGAACGACCTATTTATCTAAATGCATTATGTACCTAGATGTATGTTTTACAGCTTTTACTATAGTTTCATATTTGTATGGACTGCTACAAACCGTTTAGCTAATGTATTTTTAATTACTCTCGACAGACAAATTAAACTTACGCTTAGTGAAATTATGTCTTTATGTATTTTTTCCAAGATTTGTTTTGTTAGTGAGTAGACTAAATTCTGCGATGGTTGGTTTTGATTTTGTTTAACTTTTAGTTCACAACTCTTTAATGCTGTAAGTTTTGATTGCTTATGTGTTAGTTGGAGTGAAAACATGTAAGGGTGTAACGTGTCATTAATTTCGCTGCACTTGTTACTGTGCGTGTGGTGCGTGCGTGTGCGTGTGCGTGTGTGCGTGTGTGTGCCGCGTGGCGTGGCGCAGTGTGCGTGGGTGCGTGCGTGTGCGTGCAGCGCGCTCATTACGCTGCATTATTTGTTACGTTAGGGCCGGGATGGGCCCGTCCCTATCGCCGCGAGTCCTACGCTCCCTTCCGCGCCAGTATTTGAATAGGCGCGCGCGTTGCGTAACCCGCGGCCAATGACAGCGTCCGTGCAGATGCACGGGGCGGAGTCCTTACGTCACCACGCTCTGCCCCCGCCGTCGCGGCGCAGCCGCCGTGACGTCACCGCCCCGCGCGCCCCGTCCCGCGCCCCGCGCACACTACGCGCGACATCAGCGCCCCTGCCCGCCGGCGGCATCACACGCAAACTCGCGACAAAACACTCGTGCGCTCAAAGATGGCGGATGGGTCGCCCGAGGACCGCGCCAGCCGGACTAAAATCAACGATTTAACTTTTTCCGCGCCCATTAAAGGACATCGTGACACAAAAAAGTGCAGTGACGAAACATTTAACGGCGACAGTGTAAAGTTATCGTTGTACAAGAACCAGAAAGCGAGTGATTCGTGTGAGAGAAGTGATACGCGCGGCGTGGCCGCCGAACGCGGGTCGCTCGCCGCGGATACACGAAAACAGACCGATGCGAACGTGCCGGAGAGCGACGACAGGAAGAAGAGATGTTTCGACAGATACGACAGCTCCGAATCTTCTGACAGGTGAGCGGACGATGGCTTGTGTTATAATAACGCGCGCTCGCAGGTGTTTGTTTGCGATCGTAATATTCCAAAGAGTCAATGCTCTAGTGACCGGAGGCTGATTTCGATGTCATGGCCATCGTGAAAAACTTCGGGTGTTGCTAGGCCAAATCGGGGCATCGGCGCGGTTGAACGCCCTCGTACTATTACGCTGGTAGTTGGGAGCGCGGTATTGAGATCGGCCGACTCGGCTATGTCGTAACGTTACGAATTTGTTACTATAATGACGTGAAGATGTTGCGATAGCGCGAGTCAGCCCGCTGATTACATCTCGTGAGAGACGTGCAAATGTTCCGGTTGCCAGGGAAGACGCGTGACACGGTGACAGCGCGTCCCGCGATCCGAGCCAGCGCCGCCCGGCGTGCAGTTGGTACTCGCTAACTTGGTCGCAGTCGCTAAACACGTAACCTTGGCTTGTAATTAGCCGTCAGCCGCTAGTTAATGCCAAAAATAAACATGTCGCTGACGAATTTTTACTCGTTTCTTGTTTACATACACCTTCTGTAAGTTATTTATTGTGCACACAAGTTCAAGAGCGCTGCCCGAACTTGGAACTTGTTTTTAACGAATCGAAACTTGTTTCGTGTTCAATATTTCAGTATTTTTAATCATGTAACGAAGAAAGACCCACATTGGCGCTCATACTTGTTTGCTTAAAAATATGTTTCAATCGTGATAACAGCAAATATATCGTGTTAGAATTCGGACACATGCGAACGTAATAGAAAAAATAATTCAAGGTCACAACTTTCAACAATGTGTTAACTTTTCAAATTGAATGCGTAAGTTCCACGGTCGTGATTCAAATTAGCTCCTAAACAACGTTAAGTAGGTGACGCCAAACTTATTTTTAACGTTTTGGAAACTAAATCAAAATTCAATATTCAATTGTTTTAATGAGTAATAATAACGGAAACACCTACTGAGGGAAATTAATCACGTAAATGGGTAAATTGCGTAATCGTAAATTACTTTAAGGATCTGATAATTTTGTCACACAAATGGACCAAAAATTTTGATAAATAACTGATTGCTTATTTACTGCTCTCTTCGAATCCTTCTTTCATCTTTCTTAGAAACAAAAAAATCTATTACAAACAAAAAGAAATATGATAGATCTAAAGGTTAATAGTAAAAATTGAAGTTTTAATGAAAAATGTTTGTACAAGTGTACAGTTTTCATTAATTATAAGACAACATTAATTATTTTCAACTTTGACATAAGTAATTAAGCTTTGTTACACCTCACTAACTGGAAATAGTTTATGAATGGTATTGTTTTTTGTTTTACTATTGTTATTTGAAATGTGTTAAAATATTGCTTGTAATTTTCTTTTTAATATGTAGTTGCATCTTGTGTCTTAGAATTAATACTCATAAGATTTTCTCAAAGTTTATATGTCTAGGTAATAAGTTTCTAAATCTCTTTATTTCCATAAAGTATGCTGTAAATTAGAACATGGTGTGCTTAGTGTTTGTTGTATCATATGCTTTGAAAACAATACTATTAGGTAGTATTAAAGTATTTTCCAATAATTCTCTTTTTATTTCAAGGGTTCACTTTGAGCTTTTTTTATTTGACACAAATCCACTATCGTTGCTATGGAAATCTTTTGGCGAGGCCTATTTGTGACGGTGGGATCCTGTGACAGATCATTACGATAATTAATTGCTTTAGCTATTGTTGTACATTAATTAAATATTTTGAGAATATTTTTAACATATTACTTGTTTATATTCATGATTGTTTCTGTCGTATTAACATAGTTTTTGAATAACATTTTGCATGCTTTTAATTATATTAGTTTGAGATTTATTAAAGCTTATGACACTAGGCGTACTACCTACTACTGTAGGTGTATTTTTACTGGCACGACATTGTAGCTACAATGCACCTTATAGTAAAAGCATTTCAGTCCAGATCTGACAACTATACGCCAAGCGAAATGTTTATCTTGTCCAGATGTCATCCAAGGTGATCACTGAAAATCAGCGTTGTGCCGCGGTCCACACCGCAGTGCAACTTATTGCTGAGTGATCACCTACTTGTCACAGCCACGATGTGCAAATTTCTTTCTTTTTTATTTTTATTTTTTTACATCTTTATTTGTACGTCGCTTTCATTGTTTGTGAGTAATAAAATTATTTTTCTTTCTTTATTTCTTTTAGTCGAAACAATTATGCCGGCTGTTATAATGTACATTCAAGCCCGCCGATGCCATTACGTAACATGACACACAGACAGCATCACTTTGAACTTGACTCGATTATAATATCAAGGCAAACATTATCGCACACGATGACGCAAAAAAATGCTCTACTCGAGATATGATAGCGCAATCTTTTTGTCTTTGCACAGCCGCTCGATAGTTTCGCGAATGTATCATTTTACTCACATTTATCTAGCTTAGAAATATAGGCCTAGTTAGTGATATCAGTTGTTTGTTTGAGCACTACTATTTTATTTTCGTCATCATTTAACTCGTTTCTCCTGCGCAGTGTAGATAATTTTAATAACATTTTTCGCGAATTTAATATTGACCTATTTTGTACCAAAGCATTCACATCAAGAGAAATATTAGCTAAAAGCTTCTTCTGTAAATAATTATAATTTCTTTACGTCATTTACTCTCTGTACTTATATTTAAATGATCTTTTAGTTCAGTTTCAATATTTTTATGTTAATTTTTACACTTTTATTAAGTGTTATTTCTCTTTGCTTTTTTTTTTTTGCTCAATTATGTCGATATTAGTTATTTATTTGTAGTGGCTTGTCATTAGCAATTAGATAACTTAATTCAGTAAATAAAATATATAATGTAATTAGTCTGTAAGCCATCTAAAAAAAAAGAAAAAATAGTTGTGAAGTTTGCTGGGGTTGTAGGTAATAACTTCACTAAATTGAGGAAACCTTTTATGTTGTCAAAAAACCCTTTTTACAGCATCTAATTATTGTTGTGCACTTCTTTATTGTTTAGTTTAGTTTATATAAGCTATGTATGTATGTGATGATGGTGATGAAGTTTCGAATAACCGTTATCTGATAGATTTTTTGTTTAGTACACACATATTTTATAGATAGAGGCCTATAAAAGATGTATGTGGAAAATTTATTAATTTATTTATTTTATTCTTTTTTATACACTAAATATTTCTTAACTAAACGAATATTTAATATTAAAGTACAAATGGCGGTCGTATCGCTCGGGGCAATCTCTTACCGACTACCATGGGATAAAAATTTCTGTGTGAATTAATGTTGGCTTAGGCCTTATCCTTTCTTTTTTTAGCGTTTTTTTTGGCGTTCCGGGATTTAGGCCCGAAACTGGTTATAAGTTTGAATTTAATAGCGAGTATACTCGTGTCGGGGTTTTATAGGATAGTCCAGTGTGGTAACCGTTTCTATTGAATCTTTTATTTTTGACTGTTTAGCTAGCTTTGCGCTGATATATGGATTAAGAAGTAAAAAAAACAGATTCTGTGAAGTCGTTAAATCTGTGAATTTACATCGAACTGAAACTATACTATATAATTATTTCCATAACGAATTTTTTACTTATGAAAAATTGAATTTCATTAAAACTAATGATTTTTTTTCAAGAACGAAGAAGGATGGTTAATTAAATTTCAAAATAATTTATCTTAATTACCGCCGAGATTACAGTAATAAAGTAATTATATTTATTAAGATTCATATTTTTTGCTGCGTACTGTCTGAGCATTTGTGCCTGTAATTGCTTGGATACACATTGACATGACAACACCTTTGTAAATTGATACATATGTACACTAATTTATTAATGTATTTATATACATACATAAACTCACGCCTTTTTCTGAGACGGGTTAGGCAGAGGTTCTCCTGTTAACAACCAAGACACCCATGTTTTGCCTTGTGTTTTCTGTCTCACGATGTAATGGGGGGCGAGCCTTTCGGCATGCTAGGCACAAATTCCTGACTCCGGGCTGATAATCAATAAAAAATCCAATATCACTTTGCCCGACACGGGATTCGAACCCGAGACCTCAGCATTGTAACCATACCGTAGTACAACTACGCCACCGAGGCAGCCAGTAATTTATTTATAATCATAGTAAATTCATGTATTATCCGTAATGCAATGTAGGTTATTGCCGTTCTCGATCGGCAGCTTCTCGAAGTTTTACGTTGACTTCGTTAAAAAATAATATCAACGTATTTAATTATGTCGTTTACGGTACATACTGTAGGGGCACGAAAGGGCGGATTTGACACAATCGAACACGATGTTATGAATGTATTTAACATTAGATAATAACAATTTAAATGTTTATCAAACTTTGTGTTGTGAAATGTGAATGTGGTTTCCTGTATATTATGGAGTTGTAATAAAGATGCCGCGGTAACTACAGTGTATTTGATTGTAGTTGTAGAACAATTGTAGTGATAGTTATACTTGATATTATGCTTTGTCAACAATTGTTATACCTATTCAATAAGCATAAAGAACAAATTACCTTGCGGATTACAGAGTACGTTGTTATATGCAGCGACCTTTTTGTCCATATTTTGCTTAGATTAAGTTTTCTAAACACCATTTTTTTACAATTCTTGAATTATCTTGACAGCCTCCGTGGCGCAGTTGGTTAGACGCCAAATGTGAAACGAGAGTGCGCGGGTTCGATCCCCGCACCAAGACACATTTTTGTGCCACAAAGATTTATGTCGGGTCTTGGTGTTTGTGCGACTGAAAAGTCTCGATACCCACGACACAAGACTAATTGATCTTAATGTGGGGTCAATAGTAATGTATGTGACTGTTGGGTATATTTATTTCATTTATTTATCTAACGCAGTTTTACAAATCCAACACACAAAATGTGTCATCGTTCATAGTAAAGTCCCCACTGGCGCGGTGCGTGCTGTCGCCGCCGAGTCCCAGTTCCACGCCACGTTCGATATCGCAGATAGTGTTATGTGGGTCACACGCGGTGACACCGCGATAACCGAGCTGGCCGCGCCCCTGGGTGCGCCGGCCAACCCCACCAACCAACTGCCAACTACCAACTAGCCACTACCAACTAACATCTTGTCCATATTGGCTGACAATTATTACACATGTGAGGTTGTGGGTTACCCCTTTGGAATTTAATTGGATGAATAATTCAATGATTGTTTTTATGTACTGATATATTATGTGCCTAGTACATTGAACTACGTGAGTTTTTTTTCAACCAGAAGGTCGAACCAATGGTTGAATGTTTTTCAGCCGACTCTTTGTTTGTCGTGTCGTAGTAGTTTGACAACTCTTGCTTCTACTATTATTAGAATACAATACATAATCAAAGTATAGTAATATATTGTGTCAACTGACCCTAAAACGAGATTAACAGGCTCAAATGGATTTATGACTGATATTCGTATATGTTTAATTATAATTTGTAAAATGAAAACAAACAGAGTTAATTGTTAGCGTAATATAGCTTCGGACTTAGTATTCTAAAAATCCTGTACTTTGCCCAATAATAATTAATAATAATAATTAACACTTTATTATACCACCACAAAGAAATTAACGGTGAAGGAAAACATCGTGAGGAAACCTGCATACCGTAGCGATTTTAAAGAATTTCTACGGTATGTAAGTCCGCCAACCCGCACTAGGCCAGCGTGGTGGACTATATGGCCTAACCACTCTCAATCGATTCTCTCGATTGTAGAGTAGGCCCGTGCCCTGCAGTGGGACGTATATGGGCTGATATAGATATAGATAGATATACCACCACAAAATATAGCTATCACAGAAATACCTAGATCATTTTCCGAGAAGAAGGAATAATACAAGTATGAACCATTTTGAAGTCCCTGTCTAAAATATGGAAAATCTCACAAACGCTCATTACATTAATATGGATTATTAACTATTAAATATATTACGTTGTTCGTCTAGCCTTACCGTGAGAAATTTATAATCGTTAAATTGGTTATACAGTTCCCACAAAACGGGAAAGATACTTGGCTAGCTTACTTCCTGATCCGTTTCCTTCACCTTTAAACGATATATTAAGCATTTATTGTGGTATTAGGTTAATGATGCTTTCCGCTACACGTTGATATACGTGGATTTCCTCGGAATTAACGTTTATGGCGCTGGGTCTTTTCTTACGTAATATCAAATGTACTGTCATCATCCTCTTTTACAAGCTTTTATTTAACTTGCAATGTATGTTATGTTTGTATCTATGTACGGGTGGAATCTTACAACTCAATTTTGAAGCAGATATCTTCAACCGATTGAGCTGAAATTTTGTATACACACAGCTGAACTTAGGGCTTCTTCAAGAATCTTAACATCGACCTGTTACAGATTTGCCTGTTTGTACTAAACTAAAAACGAAAAAACTAATATAGGTTATTAGTTATTAGACATAGTAAAAAACAGTAACACATCGCTTATCAAGGGTTCAGCATAATCGATAGAGCACGGTATCTCAAAGCCTTATCAGGTCCAGTAACAAGTACCGATAGTTGCGTGGTACTAGTGTTTCCTCTAATTTCGCATGGCCACTGTAATCTGTTTTGGCGCCGTTTTATCGCGTTTTATTTCCACTTCACCTAGTCTGATGTTTAGTTTTGCGTACGTGTTCTATGTGGTGTCGCAATTTTCTATATTTGCTATCTTAGATAAGTGATAACGATGAAAAAGTATGCCTAAAATAGTCTAGGTTTTGTAGGTACTCCACAGCCCAAAGAAGTTAAAGATAAAATACGTCAGTCTTTAGAAGTGTTATATATACCTACACATATGTCTATAACAAATATATTCTGCAGAATATTAGAAACATAATTGAACAATTAGTAGTTAAGAATGAATCCAAATAAGCATTCACACAAGAAATTACATATTAATTGTGGCATCAATTAGCATTCAAATGTACAGTTCATGTTTATTTTGATAGTTCAAGGCTTCATTTATTTAAAATAAAATTTAAATCGTTGATATTTTTTATTTCAAACAAAAACATATACATAGCTGACATGCAGTGTCAATACGGTCGATAATGGCCCGGCACAAAAAAATGCATTAAAAAGTTTAAATTAAAACACACCACACACTTTGCAAGGGAAAGGGGACTCTAAACAAATCGTTATTTAGCAATTTCATTATCAGCCGGAAGATGCGTAAAAACAGCCTAGCCAGCGTTTAGGGCTGCCATTTATTAAACATTAAATTATATAAAAATATCATCACATATAATATGTTGTTTTTGCCTGAACTTGAAGTCTTTAATATTAGTCCATTCTACTAAGTAAAATAAAAGCTATAAGCAGTTTGAATGTTTTAGTGCTGACATTGTCTGCAGTAACCTATAATTTTACTAAAAAAAATACATCAAAAATTTAATTATATTTAAATGATACTATAATCTACATCCCAACCACGATCAGATATAAGTCATGTTTGGTTGTCCATTGTCAGCGTTTAATATTTATGAACTACTAGATTTTAACTACGGTTACACGATTCCATTATCTATTGAATTTTGCACCATTAGTGGTAGCTTAAATTGCGAAAACATATCTATTACGGCCATAAACTTGCCACATATTATAGAACAATAGTATTGGTGAAACATTAACACTCTGTAGCCTATGCGGCTATTAACAGCATTTATGAATAGTAAAGAATCTGCCACTTGCCAACCCTACGCTGTTTCTCTTATAGATTTCCATAAACCGCTATGTTATGCATCTCGTGGTGCGTAAACACTACGTGTAAGGTGCGTTGGGGTAAGGCCGGACTATTTTTCGATTAGTTGCAATGCGCTCGGAATATTTTTTTTATGGCGAAAATTATGGTAGTGATCTGCTAAAATATATTCTGTTCGTGATTGAAAATAGACAATCTTCGTGTTACTATTTTTTTTATTTTCCTAAACATTATAGTTATTATTTCGTAACTGATTAAAATTAGGGTATACAAATGAAAACATCAGGAAAAGAACGGACCAAGACGGGGAAAGAACGGACTATCTTATAAATCAACCATTATGTTTCAGATTTTAACATTTGTGACTCTAGTGTATAAAGGTTTTATCGTAATTTAATAGTAAATAACAGCTTTTAGAATAGCTACAATCTAATACATTTCACTTTAGTTTTAGTTTTTAAGTACTTTTTTATACCGAACTTACCCCGTTAAAGAATTACTATAGTTTATGAGGTCCTAAACATTTGGCCCTACTTCTTAAGTTAGATGGAAATAGCAAAATGAAAAATATGTACTAACTAGGATTGGGAAGTAGAAGCAGGAGTTAGAAAATCGGAATTAAACGATAATTATAGTCAATATAGATTTATTAATGACATTACAGAGATCGGTAAGCCCAAATCGGTATTAACCGATTAGCTTAAATAATAGAATAGCTAGTGCTATAATTAACAATTATTAATGTTTAATTCAGTCATATAATAGGAACATAATATTTTGAGTAAATGCACATAAATTCTTAAACCTACGCAACACAAAACATATTTAAAAAAAAAAAAACCTTTGTACCTACTTCTTACAAACACAATGTAATACAGCTTGTTTAATACAATTATCTGGTTTCAAAAGGTATAACTGTGAGATTTAAAGTATATCTAATTCTAGTTGTATAGAGGGTTTATCCAGACTGCGACCGAAAACGAAGCCAGATTCGGTTTCGGATTAGGTTTAGGGACTAGAGACATTGTCCAACTAAATGTTTCTAACAAAGTGCGACAGTTTTTTTTTTACTGTTTTTGAGTATCTTCTTTTTGGGTAGTAATTACATCGTTTTTGCAAAAAAATTAATTTAAAACCTTTCGTATCATTGCGTCTCTAATAATAAATGGGTTGTCATCATTATTTTAGGAAAAACTACATATTTACCACCCAAATAGGTAGCTACCCCCACGTTAGTTAAGAATTTCAAAAAAATGTAGTAGCTATTTTTTTGAGAATTTTTTACTTGCATTGTTTGAAGTTACTAAAACTACCCCGCGACTTCGTTTTCGGTTACAGTCTGGATATACCCGATATTTTGAAAATAATTAAGATTTATTAATTCCCTCGCCATCGGCATCCCAGACCTGTTAATGGGTGCTATTACGAGTCTATTGTGTTCTTGTCTAAGATTTTCAAAATAATCTAATTCGGACTATTATTAAACTATAATTATTTCGTGCCTCGGTGGCGTAGTTGTATTACGGTACGGTTACAAAGCTGAGGTCTCGGGTTCGAGTCCCGGGTCGGGCAAAGTGATATTGGATTTTTCTATTCATTATCAGTCCGGAGTCAGGAATTTGTGCCCGGTATGGCGATAGGCTCGCCCCCTATCACATCGTGGGACGGAACATACAAGGCGAAATGTGGGTGCCCTAGTGGCACCTCTGCCTACCCCTTCGGGGATAAAGGCGTGAGTTTATGTATGTATGTATAATTATTTCGTAATAAAAACTTTGCACAAAAGGATTTGTGAACTTAAAAAAACTTAAAAAACAATATATTTTTTAGAATATTATCAAAACATTTTGGTTTAAGTAATAATATTAAAAGTAAACAGCATCTTCAGCATTCAGCAGAACATATTCCTTTCCACCTATTTGTAACAATTCTGTTTTCTTAACAATAGAATTTTCGGGTACACTATCATAATCTTTGCGTCTGGGTACAGTAAATTTGACATTTTCTTTTTTTCCAATTGTTTTATAATAATGAATTGTGTAAATAATATTTTTTAAATCAATGTTTTCAATCACTCCAACATAGTACTTCCAACATGTTGTATAATATCGGACTAAAACTGTGTCGCCTATAGAATAATGTTTATCTTTCTTCACTTCCTCAAAAACTTCTTTTTCCTTGGATTTTCTTTGTCTTGTCAACAAATCTTCTTTTTCTTGTTCCATATATTTACGCTTTCTGGTATTAGACACGTCATAGCTTTTGTCGATTTCTTTTAGGTGTAGGGATTCATACATTTTCATTCCCACGAATCGTTTGTTTTCGGGTTTAAATCTAACAGATGATAAAATAGTAACCTTATTTCTACTTGTGTTACCTAATGTTGTTGATGGTGTATTTTCGACTAATTCATTTGTTGTAATTACACAATTTTGCTTCTCTCTTAGTACTTCGTTTACTGTATCATCTGGAAAATTCGTATACTTTTCATTAACCATTATATCTTTACAAGTCTCATTTTGCTTAGATTTTTGTATTAAAACATTTGTTTCGTCAATACTATCCATATAATATGATAAAAAATCACTTTGTGAATCAATTATATCAGAGTCACTATGTAAACTCATATCTAGGCTTTCAGAAGTTGTACTAGTAGCAAGGCTCTGATCCCTCTTGCTTTTTTTGTTAGTCTTTTTTACAGTTTCCAAATTTTCGAAGGTGGTGCAGATTGTATTAATTTTCTGATCTTTTGATTTGTAGCTATCAGGTTTATTTTTAAATTTTGATTTACTGGCTTCATTTTTAGGTTCGAGATCTCTATTTAATTGTATATTCATAGGTTTTGTTGTTGTTTTTTTTCCTATGCCTTTATTTTTTATTTTTGATTTAGTCTGGCCAAGTTCTTTTTCTGACGTATCTTTAAGCAAATTCTCTTTATTTTTTTCTAACATTTTACGCGTTATAACTTCTGCTCCTTTGGCAACCCGTTTTAATTTCATTGTATTATCTTTGCCATTGCTATTATAGGACTGTTGAGTAAGTTGTGACAAAAGTAGTTCTTCAAATGTGGTACAAGTTGAATCTTTAATCTTTTTATCTTTTATAATAGTGTTATTATATTTTTCTAAGCAAAGCTGTTTCAACGATTTTACCTTAACATTTATATTTTGACTTGCCAACCATCTTCTGTAAGCCAGAGGATCATATTTTTCTACGGGAACAACAGCGTTATTGAATGGGTAAATACCTCCCTTTTTAAACCCGTTTCGTATGACTTTTGGGCTAGTAAGATGCCATGTTTCGGCAAACATTTCAGCAAAGATTTGTTTACGTAGTTTTTTGCCAACATTTTGACGTTGCCATTCTGTAAGTCTTCGATCCCAAATACTTTTAAAAGACTTGAACACTGCTAAATCTAGTGGTTGAAGGAGATGTGATGTATGTGCAGGCAATTTTAGGATTGTAATCTGGTTTTCTACTGCAAGTGATACAACTTCTGGATTTACGTGTGTACTATGACCATCGTATATAATTAACACGGGTCGTTTTTCTCTTAAACCGGGAATGACGACTTTCTTCATGTAATTTAAAAATATCTCTGAATCTATCCAACCACGTTTACTTGCGGCATAAGCAATTTGAAAGGTATATTCCTCTTTATCTTCTGCGAGCCATTGTTCATAAACATGTTTACCTTTGTAAATGATTAGAGGATCTAATTTACTGCCTGCCGCGTTAACAGTTGTTAACACTGTTATATTTTCTTTCCCGGTACCCGCAGTAGTCCGGGTGCACGGCGAGCCAACGCCACCTACAACTTTTGTTTTTGTTGGGTCTAGTGCTACCGACGTCTCATCTAGATTCCATATTAGGTTTGGGTCGTGTAAATTTAAGTCATCAAGAGTTTGTTTAAGTAGTAAGAAATATTCGTGAATCACAAAAGGGTCTGTCATTCTTTTTCTTAAGTACTCCACGGGTTGAGGCTTTTTAATAGATAAATTGTTTCTTTTCTTAAATGCGAGGAACCAATCTGCTCCAGGTCTATTATCTTTGAATGGCGTTTTTATATTATTTTGCTTTATAAATTCTGCAGTTATATTTAATACCTCGTGTCTTGACAAACCCCAGCCCCATTTTTCTAGTACTCGTAGACACTGCGCTAATCTGGCCTCCATTGCGAACGGTATCGCAGGTGGTCTGCCCATTGTCTGGCTTATTAAGCCGGTTTTTTTCAGAACTCTATCATTGAGAGTAGATTTAGGAATTCTATATATAACAGATGCCGCATAATTTGTCAATTCGCCGTTACTTACTTTTTGAATAGCTATATTCAAATCTTCTTGGGTGTAAGTTGCTGCTCGCGATGTTTTTCTCTTGTACCTTCGAGGCATGGTAAACCTGTAAATATTTTTATGTAAGAATATATGCAGGTACCCTAAGATAAGAAAATATTTCATGTTCATTTATTTTATTTATTTATTTATTTACTAATTATCCCATTTAGCAATTTTCGCCCTATTTCTCCCTCTTCAGCCACAAGAAGTCTACTGATGAACATAGGCCCATAGTTCACCATATAGACTTGTTGGAAACAATTTGGCTATTGAAGACATCAAATTTAAAAGTTGACTACCACTGGCCAAATCATTAGTGGTTAAGATCGGACATAAATAGTCCGATTTTAAACCAGCTATTTTTTTCTGGGGTAAGACCGGATCTCAGCTTACAGCAGTTAATTCTTAATTATTATATTTGAAATCTTTTAATAATTAGTTTATAATGCATTTATATAATTAACAAGTAGTAATAAGGAGTATTTACTCACCAAAAACTTGCTAAACTTTCCCAGGGTAAATACCGGATCTTTTAAAAGTTGTTACTCTCTAAAATTTTGCGCGATTTCGCATAAAACATAACTCACTCAACGGGCGGCTGGCGCAAACTGACAGAAGTTTACCAAAATACTGCCGATGCGCTCTGTGTTGCCAATAATAAGATAAACCTTCGAATTTAGTAGAAATATGAATTAACCGACCTTACCCCACTTCCGAACTTACCCCAACGCACCTTAATATGTCAGCTGTCGAATACATAGTGCTAGTATTAAACTTATCAACCACTTTGTCGCCCCTTATCAGTTATCACTTCTTAAGTGACGTTACATCAGCAGTTTTATTTTACCTTCTAGGCATGTCATAAGAAAGGTACTTCAAATAGGACTTCAGTCGCATACAGTGACGTTTCTACTTACTATTTACCCAATAAAAGATCGGCGTAAACTTATATGCTAACAGCCGATGCCAACAATCAATCCCAATCCAAAATTTGCTGTTTGACATTGACAGCTCAATCTTTTTTCTGATTATAGCTTGCCAATAATTAATCTCAGTAGGGAAAAAACTATCTAAAAAATCAATCTACTTTTGGGAGGGCCAATCCCTGCTTGTGGATTGTCCTCTGTATGGAAATGACAGTTTAGGCTTGCCAATAAACAATTATCAGTTTTGACGTTTGGATGGATTGTTCAAAACAATCCAATATTGCAATCCGAGAATTTCCACGGATTATTTATGCAGATTTGCCAACAGCAATGAAACTAGAAAGTAGAAACGAATGTAGATGAAGATGACACAACATTGATTAACGATTTCTTCATTTAGATCTAAAATATTGTATTGTTGTGTATATTTTGATAAATATGATTTCTGTTATGATATGTTACTTAATTTCATAGTTGTATTTTTATTTAATTGTTCAGTGTGTTTTGTGAAAAAAACATTTATAATGAAATATTCTTTATTACTCACAATTTACAATAATAATAGAAAGAATAAAAATAATAGAAAAGGGAATCAAATTTTGATCATGGGAAGTTGTAGAGCCACGCTGCTATCAGCCATGACTCAGTATGAATGGGCAGGCTATGGCCTTCTCGCTCTCCTCCCGATTTGATGGGCCGGTTACACAGCCATGATTCAATCGTAGTGGATGTTCATGGGCGGCAGTGATCACTTTCCACGGATCTATGTAAATGTTCAATAACATTTCGCAATTTTCTCCACAATATTCTCATAATATTTCTATTAGAATGACAAGTGATAAATCATTGTTTACTGGATATATTATTTTTCAGTGGCCAGAAACACAACAATTCTGTAAAAATCTATATAATTGGGACAAATTGAATTGTTTTTATTGCAATTATTATTATTTCTAACGTTAATTTTTGTTTTTCACAAATTATTTATTTACAAAATGCTGAAAGTGCATAAATATGCAATGAAATATTCTGCGTCAAACTAAATTGTCAAGAGGGAACCGATTGTTTTCAATCTATCAACAAAGGCAATCGACTGTCGCCTGTTTTGTTTATTGGCAACAAGATATTCGACCAATCGAAAAGTAGAAAGCAATCCGGATTGACTCCAATCTAACATTTTTGATTGATTGTTGGCATCGGCTGTTAATGTGATTAATTTTGGATATTGCAAAAGCATTCTAAGGTTCACCTTCACATGTATTATTATAGTGGCTATAAAATTTATACCTTTTATAATACGTTCGCCTTATTTGAAAAACGACCCACCAAAGGTAAAAGACTTAATAATGATATGAAGGTCTGGTATTTTTTTATCCATATAAATTTTCCGACAAACTAACGGAAATGTCAATTTGTATTTTTACAGCATAAGTAAGGTAATCACTTCGAGTACCAATAGTTACCCCAATCTATAAGAAATTCCCTCAGCCACCTCTTAGGGCCCCTTAGAATATATAAACGAGGGACGATTGATATTCTCGAGCCGTTTCTCCACAATAAAAACGCCGTCGCGTAACAGCCGTATTATGGAACCTCTTTGGTCATTTTTTACCGACAGTAGTGAAAACGTGTACTGGAAGAAACAATAGACAGTGATACACCGGCTGTTCCAAGTCACATTAAACGGAGTCATTAGGAAACTGGCGCGAAAGTTTTAACAAGTGACGTGGAAAGGGCCGACAAAACGAAAACAAGTTAGTTGTACGATCGGTAGGTAGGGCGTTCACGCGTACCTAAGCCACAAAGGGTGAACAGTAAAATAAAAAGTTAGGAGTTCTAACCGGGCGCGCCGGGGGACACCGAACGGGTTCCCGGCAGCGCTGCGGTAAGTTACTGCAACACTTGGAATGCTTTATTTTTCACTGCCGGCGCAAGTTTCTTTTATGTGTGTCAATGTTTCGTTTCAGTTGGAAATGTATTAATGTATGCGAGCTGACGTTTGAGGTTCTAGTGTTAATAAAAAAAGAAACAGTAAGAAAGAATCACTTATTTGTTACGTGCAATTAAAATGGTCATTCTCTCTGGATATACATAGTAAGTAGGCATTTTAGACTATTATTTAGTGAAAAACAGCCAAAAATATCGTATCAGTCTTGATGGAGTTGGATTATTAATTATCTTCTAGAAAAAATTATAACGGATCAATCATGTTTTCGGTAAAAAGTTCGTTTCTAAAATAAAGTCAGCTCATTATTCGCTTGGCAACCTAAAGGCTGTCATAATTCCTGGGCCCTATTTCAACTCGGTAAGGCCGTTTTGTAAAATTTTCGTTTTGAATAATCTCATAAGAGTTCATCTCTTACTACACGTTGGCACAAAAATAACTGTGACTGGCTATAGTGTATAGCTATAGTGTGCCTATGTAAGTATGATCTTAGAAATAGAATCCACGAATAAAATCTTTAGCACGAGATTTACATTTTTTTAACAAAATCTTAAGATTTATTATAGTGAACTGTCAGGAAAAGTGTTATTCGTAGGTGTAAACATGATAAATGGGCATGCATGGATTATGCATAATGAGATAGAGGACGGCTGCGTACGGCAAAGATAGCGCGGACTTTTTAGATAGGTATAATTAATAACACATGTCGATATGTAGTATTCGCCAGCTGTGAATAAGTTGACACGTTATCGCTCGTGTATGACGTCAATGATTTAATAAAAAAGGTCAATAGAGCAACGTTTATTTATACGTGTTATCCTTTGAACATTTTTATGCTTTAGCTTTTACGTAATAGCGTAGGTAACGTTGTTTGTTCTGCTCGTATATGCGTGACTTGACAACACGCAGTCACTAGCCAGATGGGTACGGTTTCAGGTTTGAGTCCCGGAACGGTCCCGGTTGTTGCCAAGTGTTAGCGATCGTTACGCCACATCTTATACATTCAGAATTCTAACACTAAACTGGTTATTAGTCCCACGATAAAAACTTACATTCGTAATTTGTATGGTAAATTCGCAGACGTCCAATTAATTATATCCGAATTCTTATCTCTACAATGTGTTTTTAGATATGTATTAATAACTAGTGGTCAGGCCCGGTTTTGCCTGGGTGCAGTTTTTGAGTTCAGTCCACATCAACAACATATTATTTCGTACACTAACAGTTTTATATATTTCAACTCAAAGTGAACGCCGTCGACTATATTGCTTTTCCTGTCCGCCCTGTCTCGTTATATCCCCTTATGTCCCGTCTCATTCTGTCCCATGACGAAAACTATGCAATCCTGTCCTCTCCTACCCGGTGCCGTCCATTCGAATGTGATAGTAGCCTATGTGCTAATCCAGGGTGCCAGCTACCTCTTAACCAAATTTCATTAAAATCCATTCAGTAGTTTTTGCGTGAAAGAGTTACAAACATCCATCCATTCGTCAAACTTTCGCGATTATTAGTCAGGACTACTCTACATTATGTTTTCCAGTTAATATTGCATATTTCGGTTGATCTATAGATACAATTAATATTTTTAAAACGCGATAAGGATATAAACAAAAGAAAAAAACAATAGATAAAAAAAATATAAATTCCCCCCAGCTGGCTACCGCGGCGCATCCCGCGACCGGTCGCTCCCCCGTCCCCCCGCCCTGTCATTAGAAGCGTGCGCGGGCGCATTGGCCCTGGGCCGTTGCTTGCCCGCGCGCGGTCACGGGAACCTCGCCACTACACGCTACACATGCAACCACTGCGCGTGTGCGCGTCGAGCTCGACCTCGTTCTGTTGGGGTGCGCTCGTGGGGTATAGGATTTAGAGACATGTGATTCCGTCTATAGATATATACATGTATGTCCCATGGTAAATTAAAATCATTGATCTAACTTAATACAGTCCAGCGTAGCGGAGGCAAGAACGACATGAGTGATGAGATATTGAAATAAACACAATATAAGTAATTGTAGTGAGAGATGTCATTAAAAGACAATGAGAATACCAAAAGTTTTGCGATGCGATATCGATGTATCCGCGCATAACTCTTCTGTTTGGATAAAATTAATGGTCGCGGCGTGTCAAAACACAACACATTTTTTGCGTTTAAATTAGGACCATTCTTCGAAATGATCCGCACTTCGATAGCTTGATGTATTGTCGACAACTACCGAAAAAGTGATCGCACACGTGAATACAATGGCTTATCCATTAGGCCGACGCGAGACACTTTCAGAATGTGTCGAAAAAAATTAAAAAAATATTTATTCATGACGTATAAATCATGCGAGGAGGATGAATGTGATTGGTACACAGTCGACTCTAAATATGAAGGAGCAGAACCTCAATTTATCTAACCCTCCCAACTTACGTTTCAGAAATGTTTTGAAAGAAACTTAACAGCTCAGCTCTCTTAGAATTGTAAATGCATTTCAAAGTATAAGCCCGCTGTAAAGAACAGGCGTTAAAAGTGAAGTACGAATTTGCATATAATTTAAGGGGCTTAATGGCGGAAGATGGAGAACCCGAGAACTACCAAAGTTGGTATTATCACTTCCGCCATTTATCATGTCATCATCATCAGCGTCATCCGAAAGACATCCACGGCCGGAAACGGCAGATTCGATTCCACAAATTGCTAATGTATTTGGGGTATGTTATTTGTAGGGCTAGCGTAAATTATTCAACAAAAAGTGCGTACTTCGTAGTAAGTACTAATAACAATGTTTTAAGCATTAGGGCATCGATTTCGATTACTAAGTGGCAGTTATACAATACAAAACAGAGGGGAGAGTGTACATTTTATCACCTAACTGACCATTAGTCACGCGAAGTGATTGAATGAACATGTAAGCTTTGCTTGTTTCTCTATTCTATGACATTCTTAAAAGCTGTGTATGCAGCTTTCAATCACGATTTTTTTTTTTTTTACCAGGACGTGATTTTTATGCATCTGAAACATTCCGAAATTCAAAGTAGTCCTGATGTCAAAAACACCTTTGAAGATCATGCGTTTACAAAAATTCAATATGTAATAAGCGAGACCGTTTGTATTTTAAAAATAACGAGACATAAACTTGGGACACCTTTGTTAACAACCATTGGCATATAAAGTTTAATAGTTAAAATAACCATTCGTTATTGCTATCGTGGCGACACGATTCAAGCTGCACGTCATTACATAGTAACACGGTGGTGGCTTAATGTACAATAACGTGGCTCAACGCGGACTTGAAATATTTTGTGAATTGCATGCTCATTATAATATAATGAATGGAAACAGTGACATCTGTGTATATAAATGTATAAAGTGACAGTGAGGTCAGCCACAGCCGGTACAAATATTATTAATAAAAAATTTAGCCGAAATCTTCCACAAAAAAAAATCGGATACGTTTATTTCGGAACTGTTGTCGATATAAAAGTAATTTTTTAAATTCTAATTTCACCTATGATGCCCTACTAGCATATATCAAGTTATGTCCCATCGTATATTCTGTAGAGAAATTTAAGTTGCGCATTTATAATAATTTCTAATAGTGGCACTAGGAAGCAATTGATATTAGTTATTGGCTATCGCGTATTGCGCTGACCCTAACTGTGGTGTGGTGAAACCTTCCCTGACCCTTCGTTAGCACCAAGATATAAATTGATACTCGCCACGAACGCCATTTATTTATATGACGATTTCATCTTGATGGTTTGTGTAATTTTGTTTAATGAGGGAATGTTTTCCATGGAAATAATATTGATAAGCATTAAAACTGAAGCTTGAATAACAAAAAATACAAGCATGTGTATTGTGTAGAGGCTTTCCAAAATAATAATCAGAAACCATTTCATAACATTTATAAATTACATAATATATTCGCTACATTTATCATCGATTTAAAAGTCCTAACTTCCTCTGTGCGTAGCGTTGCCAGGTCGCCAAACCTAATAGCCGGACAGACCAGCCAGGTTGGCCGGACATTTGGTTAAAAAAGCCGGACACCCTATATTATTGAGGATTTTGTCTTAGTATTAATAGGTACGACAATTTTTTTTTAATGTACAATCAAGTCTTTTTGATTATTATAAATCTCGGCCACGCTCGGCGGCGCGGCGGCAGTGCTCGCTTGTTTGCGAAATGTAAAAAGCCTAACAAAAGCCGGACAAGACGGACACCGTTTATTTTAGCCGGACATGCAATCAAAAAGCCTAACTATGTCCGGCTTTATCCGGACGCCTGGCAACGCTATCTGTGCGCCTGGCTATTATTATTAGTACAACAGGTACCCGTCCAACTTGCCGAACGTATCTCGAGCGCTGTCGTCGGAGTTTCGATCGGTAACGTCGATAGGGTGTTTCTCGTCTTTACGATCGGCGACGGCCGTGTGACGATCCGACACCGGTCCAGTCAGGTAGAAACTGAGTCATCAGCGCGTCCAATGGTCGTTCAACTTGCATTATTGTTTATTTGTGTTTTTATTGTTTGCCGCATGACGCGTGCGCACTGCGTCGTAACTTGTAGAGCACGATGCGAGACGCCCGGCCCGGCCGCGCTGTATCTCGACTCCACACAAAGACCCCAGACGGAGTGTAATCATGTTGTAATTTTTATGAAAATCGCCTGTCTTGAGAGTAGTAAAAGTTTTGACTTTTATCGCTGTTAGAAACTTATGGACCTGGGTTGGGGCTAATGACGGGTTTGTCAGTCGAATTGATCGGATTTACGCGTTGCATATTAAGACTTATTATTATTACTTAAATTATCGTCCTTACGAGATGAAATTATTTAAATAGAACACTTTTATTACGTACGGTCTGTGTATGTATTAATATGAATTGATGAACTGAGCCGTTTTACCTACATAATTGGGATTAAAGGTTAAAGTTTCCGTGCTGTGTAGGACCTTATATAAATTACCTAATTAACTTATGTGTATAGGAACTTCTGTTAATAAATAAATTGCAATTACTGCATGCAATGCAATAATTAGTGTCAAATTCAATAGTTTTTAAGACTTGATATCAAGATTGCGGCGATTATCAACCACCAATACCAGCGGCTTAGTGTTTTCCCAACTATTCTCCCTATCTATTATAATGAAGCGGGATACCAGATCTAGATACCAACTAAGCCACGAATCTCCGAATTATTAGAATTCACGTAACATTTTCGCAATCACACGACACGTTCCGTTTTCCCTATCATTATCAAGGCCGACAAAATTCCCACTATCTGATAAAAAAGCGAGCGTATCACCTAATGCGTGATTTCACAAATAATTTGAACCTGCAAAATTCTTTAATCACGATTACAAGATTTTTGATTGTGCTATCTGTATGTGCTAATTGGATATAAATAGGTGTTACACCTCCTTTTATAATGTTAGTCTGGAGTCTTATCTTATTAGGCGGGGTGTCAAGAACTATTTTATCTTTTTTTTTTTATTTAGTACGAGAGTCTCCGGATTCACAATCACACAATGAGTCACTAGATCGAATCTGCGTCATCTTGTTTCCCAATAATTATCATCTTAGCCAACTGCAAAAGTTTTTATTTGATTCGAATCTTTTCTTTAATTGAGACAGGCTTATTTCAACATACTGGCTTAGTGTAGGTTAGTCACCTTTGTAATTATTCATTAATCTCAGTTGTGTGAGTGTCCGCTCGAAAATAACATTTTAACCTTAATATTAATTTAATATTTGCATTAATTTATGCAGGTAATGTCATATCAGCTAATTCTATGCACATGACTAATCCATATCGAAGAAAGACAATGTTTCGACGCGGACGAAATCGCTCGCTAAAACTTGTTAGAAATGAAATCCAAACGGGCGGCATTCTTCATGCTCGGAGCCCTTACAATTTTAACGGTAACTAACGCGGCGTGGCGCTGTGTACTATACATATAAACGTACATAAATACATACACTCAGTAATGCTAATAGTAATACCCCGAACTTAAGCGGCAGGGAAGGAACGAAAGCTTAGTCGAATTCGCGCAATTCGGGCCTCGGGGTACAATTTTGGTATAGAAATACCTATAGAGCAGTTAATTGGGACCGGGGTTCATGGAAAGAAATAAAAATACGTCATACATTTTTATTTACAATAAATGTTTTACGGTATTATAAATGGAAAGTTTTGACTCAAATGTCTATAAAAACATCTAGAGCAACTAATAAAATACGTCTGTACTAGATGAAGTTAATTGTTGGTTGCGTCCAGAAGCTGTGGGGGAGGCCTATGCTCAGCAGTGGTCTATCCGTTGAATTCCAACTGGTGTAGCAAAAGGTTTCTGTAGCTGAGGATAATAATGCTAAATCATGAATGTATCGATTCGAAAATCACTAATATTTACCTTCAAACTTATCAGCAATATGTTCTGTCTCCAGGTTATCGGTCTAAAAGAATCTGTAAATCCAAAGCCTAGTGAATCGGGGGTAGCCTAAGTCGTATTACTATACTGCGTTATGTAGTTAAGTCGTGTAGCAGGCAGAGTCGGGTCACGCGACTCCGACGGCGTGCAGTGCCGTGGAATGCTAACAGCCTTGGAACACTATCTGTTTGTTTACTGCACTATTGGGTTCACTCACTGTACTGGGTTTGGTTGGGATTATCGGATACTGCCACACACCATGCTCTTCTTCAGTCTGTTTTTGGGGAACGTTGAGTATATCATATCTGTACATAAGCTCAAATTTACAACCTCGAAGACTTAGGACTATATGACTAACACCACCAATTGTTTGTTAAATTGAATTTCATCACAAATGCAGGCTAGCTTGTATCTGTTTTTCTCTGTAGGATTTCAACGCTCTTAGCCCGTACATATACCCATTCCACTAGCAAATAAGCAAGGTCCTTAACTGATGACTAGGGGCCGGATTACCCCCTTTATTTATTACCCCCTTTTCAGTGATCATTGCATAATTGCCTTAAATCGAGTGTTCATGCATATTTTCGCTATATTTACTACAATTTTTGGTAGTTTAACTAAGAAAGGAAGCGGACGGGGAGGATCCTCGGGTCTCCAGCAATCTTCTTTTCAACAAAATACAGTACAGTTACTTCACGTGAGTTTCGTGCGAGACGGTCAAGCCCATTCATGTTGAAGTGGCTCCACCACTTTAAAACATACTCGCAAAAAAACCTTCCACGCTCGAGTGCTGTCGCCTCTGGACTGTGCTCAAAATAATTGAGCTTTCCTATATCAATAAATATTTAAAAACACAGCAAATTGGTTCGTTATGAACCGTATTATTCTGTAGTTAATCAATTTTATAGTTTAAAAATGGCTTTGGTTGTTTTGCTTTTTAGTAATGAGACGGTAAAGCTTTGAAGTCTTTTAATTTTTCTGTACGTAAGCGACGTACTAGAATGGATCCCGCGAAATCTGGATCTAATGCTTTACATAGTGGTTTCTTAGATTTACGCGATAAAATCTATAAAATATAGTTTTATTCCAATGCTTAAGATATAACAATGGATTACGCAACTGCATGAAGTGACTTTTTTCCTTTATGTGCGTCAGAGTAATTATCAGTCATTGACCTCGGTAAATAATAAATAAAAAATCTCGTAACCGGCTTAATTTTAATTTTAAAATGCAAATATGTATCAAAGATGGGAAAATTACTTTATTCGCAGGAATACAGAATATTGTTTTTGTAGTTATGTATGATGTAAATAAAAAATATTTATAAAATAATTAGCACCATAAAAACACCAATAAAATAAAATAAATTAATTCCTAAAATTTTTGCTCAAATGTAGCCGTTAGAATTACAACGAAAAATTAAATTTCGTTGTAATACCTCAATGGGCTTTCTGAATTTAATCACGTTCATGTTATTTTCTACTTCAAATCAAATCCCTGATTCATCATTTTAAGCTGCTATACATTAATGAAATTGAAGTATATGCCACTCAGACTAATTAACGACAATTCCATTTCTGCTTTATATGCAGTCACAAACTTTTTATTGTACTATCAGGGCTACAGGAAAATGCGGTAATATCCAAACCACATCCTTTTTATGTACAAATCCCAATTATTATTTCATCAGACCGTATACAAATCTAATTAAGGCGCACTAAAATACCTAGTACAATATTTATAATAGGAAACATCTGATGTCGCTATCAATGGGTGTTTTTATTTAAACCAATATATCACGAAATTATCGACCACCATTGGTACCAATGTCCTATAGGAAATCGTGTTAAAGCTACACTAGTGGCACTTAACGTCATTTCGATACTCGATGATCCGAAACGTAGTGCGAGTGTTCCGAATGTTTGACGTTAAAAAATAAGATAGTTTTCCACTTTTAAAAATCCATACTATTCTCTGTGCAACTTATGATTCATAGAGAATAGTATAGGTGTGTTGTGTGAGACCTACATAAACAGTTTTTATTGCGAGAAAAATATTCTATGCCTTAAATAGCAATACATTGAAAACAAAAACAAAATATTAAAGTTTTTTGTTAACGCAATTCTAAATATGGGTGTGTTATTTACCCATTAAAATACAAGTGCTGCGTACACAATATTTCAATAGCTTTCCGAATATTTCTTCCCACTCTGTCTATTAGCTGTATTAACTTCATTACAGACCTGGTAAATAACCATATGTTATGGACAACTACGTGGTAGAGTAAGTGTTAATAACAGTCTCACATCTCACAATAGCTTAACATCACCATATTTCAGAGCACGGCACACAAGGCACGAATTTTCCAATTGAACGTGTGGATAGTGAGAAATCCCGCGTTATTTGCCTAAATTGGGCGTTCATTTGTAGATTCTTACGTTCAGTTATGGTCCAGAAAGAAAGCTACCCTTTGAAAATTATAAGAAAGGTTTTCTAGAACATGCTTACAAGCTACGCTAACTAAGAAGTGAAGAATAAAGGGAGACAAAAGAAGAAGTGGCTTAACAAACAAACAAAGGAAATCTGTCCAGTGCATTTTACTCTTTTTTTTTAAATACACGCAACATATCCACGATTACCTTAGAGTTCGAGGTCTTATTTTCTTTGCCTTACCAGTTAGATTAACAACTTTAAATTGAGGATCATTTACCACATTCATGATTAACCTAGATTCTAATAGACTTACGTCAAATCATTTTGAATTAGTACAATTATAACTCAACAAGACATGGTACACTAGTGTTGAGTAGGACATGACTTGAAAAAGAGTTTGTAAGAGTAGCCTCATTTTTGTACTGAGCTAGTACAATGTCCCACTTCAATTGAAGTGAGGCGTACTAGATAGTTTGAAGGTATTAGTACCTCTCGCTCTCATCCTATAGTTAATGACGTAGTGTAACGAGTACCGGGACACAAAATATGAAGTAGTACATTTCAAAAAGTTGAGCCGCTCTTACATTTTGACGTCATGTACGGGACAAATGTACTACCTCTTGTATGTCCTACTCAACACTATGGTACACAAAGGAGCAAGTCTATTTCACCAGATCTCACGTTACCACCTCCATGTCGGAAAGAATCAGTGCACTCGGAGGGCGCCTAATGTACGAACTGGTTCTCTGTTAATGCAATTATCGGGCCGTCTTGTCGAGACCCGCTGGCCGCTCTAAGTGACCGAGTACAGCCATGAGAAGCGAGATCTTAAACCGAATAGGATTACTTTGTTTGGCGTTCGTGTTCATACGCTACATTGTAAACATTGTCAACTTGTGTGAAACAGAATATGTGCGGTGAAGGTAATAAATATTGGATAAAGGTCCACCGTGTATTGATGAATGTGTATCGTGTCGGTGACAGATTGTTCGGTTAAAATAGCGACAGATTTTTGTGAGCGTGAATGTGGAAATATTTTTGATGTGTGGATATTATTGGGTTTGTTTGATTGTTTGGTGTTTATCAAATCTACTTATTGACCCATCTAAACACTATTATAATGTGATGAATCGACTAATTTGCGTCATAGTTTCTATTTCTTTTTTCATAATTGTTATCTATGTTGCATTCATCATAATTAATCACATCAAAATCTAAAATGTATTAACGTCATTATTAATATCAGTCTTGGTATTTGTTTTAAAATAAGATAAAAGTGAAATCATTTGCGGAGGTCTATGTTCAACAAGTGATCTAGTGATTGAGGATGATGATGAAATGTGTATTCTAAATGTATTTTCTAATTATTTACAAAGACTTTTATGTACGACGGATGTTTATATAAGTTTTAACAATAGTTATTTTGGATATCTCGCAGTAAAACAGATTATGGCAGTTGCAAATATTTGGCTATAGAGTTGTGCTGTATTTGAGTTCTTTGGTTCCACGCACAAGATAGTTTTTTTTTAATTTTCTTGCTTTGGAAATTACAAATTGCTTGGATACGGATATTGAGGGATTGACGTCAAGCGATCTGGTCAATTAACAAGCGAAATCTACCTGAAATAATAAAAATACATGCACGTGTAGGCATAATAGAAAAATGAATGAAAAACATGAATGTTTTAAATTCAGGTCCATGTCGGGGAACGTTAATGCGTGATCAGGCTATGTACGTGACTGCTGGGTGTATTTATTTATTGGCTTTTGATATCACGTCGTGTAGTGTACTGACAGGCATCGGCACTGTGTGGGCGCATGTTCAACAGAAATCGATTGTTTCCATTGGATTTGGACACTAAATTAATTGAATGAACATCAATTTTCAACGGTCTGCCCTCGCGAGCATTGCTGGCGTATATTTTTTTCTACAAAAAGTGCTTTCGCAGTATTTTTTTACCGGGTTTTATGATTGAGCTTTTATTGTTTTGTTATATATAATTGTTCGTGTCCATATCAAATTGTATCTGTGTTTATATTGGCGTCCTCTGGCGCTGAGGGCGATGGAGGTCGATGTCAAGGGCGTATCGTTTAAGTTCGAATCATTGTGGCCCTGTGTTAGGTAGGCGGCTTTTACCTCCGTCTTACTGCGATGTAGCTTGTCATAATTATAAAGTAAGGACAGGTAAAGACCAGACCAATGCTTTGTTAGTCATTGACTTATTCTAAATTGCACGGTTTGATAAAAAATAATTAGGTGATTCTTAATTCATTACCTAAGCCAATCTAACTATGTGAAGAGACGCCAATTAAATTTTTGTTGAAATAAGAAAGTCCTCAATATTTAAGTTATGGTTTGTGAAAAACCAAATCTTTATGCTAATAAAGCAATCTGGTTTTCGCAAGAGCACGATATTAGAATTCTGTATTACAAATAATAAGGTAATTATATTGATCAGTGAAAGTTGCTTACCTGTTTAAAAGACACGCCATTAAAAATAAGCTTGTGTAGTATTTTACAAAAATAATGTATTATTGTCACTTTGCCTTTGTAATTACTGAAATAAAGTATATTGTTACTCAATTAACTGCAGAAATATTTACGTTTACATAAAGATCCAATAGTTATACGATCAGGTGCAATGTTAGATATTTTAGCGATACAAGTATTACTAATTTATGACTCTGTCAGCTTATAAAGTAACCGGCTGCCATTTTGTAAGCTGTATAATGTTATATTTAAGGAACAGTACTGTAGAACACATTTTATAGCTTCATTGCGTGTTTAATATAGAAAAATAAGAAATAATTCAAAATTACACATGCTATGCGTTTTTTATTTTAAATTAATGCATTTGATAAATAAGAAAGATAATGTTATAGTTATTGTTTATTTATTCGTGCACGTGTGAAAAAAATTGAAAATATAAGTATTATATTTCGCAAGAGCACGATATCAACGCTTTTTTACACTTATTAATTCTATAAGTATTAATTACAAGCCTGCGTTGTTGAGCTATTAGTCAGGTTTATGTATCTACATTTCAGTTTTTAGTTTAACTAATTATTTTACTTTATATCGTTAGTATATCTTATACAGAACATGTTTACTGCTCTCTTTTGTGAATTAAACTACTGTTTTGTTTATACACATTTGATTAGATACCATAATGGATTTCTATCCGCTTACTATGATCTGATTTATACTGAAGCCGATGTTATCTGGGTTTCTTCGAAACTGTAGAAACAACCCTAACTCCGACTTTATTTTGCTCTTTAAATACATTGTTTGGTTTGGAAGGAATCTATAGAGAAGGCCCTCCAATAACTAGTTCAATAAGTTCAATAAATATCGAGCTGTAACACCGCAGTATGGAGCAGCTGTGAGCCGCACCTGCCGTCGCATCGCACTTTCGCCTTTGACATTTCTGCTGTTTTATTTGTGCCCGATACGATTATTTATTGTGATCGTTAATTATTTCGTTTATACGATAATTACTTTTAAATAACATTTGATACTATATTTTTTATATTGCCAACTTTAATTGGACTTTATTGCGTGTTTTAAGGTCATTTTATTTTTGTTATATAATTGGCCAATCAATCCACTCTTTAATATTAATTTGTGATGTGTGTGGCCTATGTAGAGGCAACTTATACTTGGAATCATTGTGTACCAAAAATTATAAGACGATAACATCGAAACGTTTATTTATTATCTAATAGAGTAATGATGACTTGACATCTCTTAGAGCACTGATAAAATTTGTATGGAACGTCTTTATCATATCGACTAAAGTAGCGTTCGTGGCGCCTCTGCCTACCTGTTCGTGGCTACGGACAGCTTGTACATATACATATATGTATAAGCTTTCGCCAACATATCATACATATATGTTAACCGTACACAAATATTGACTGCCTCGGTGGCGTAGTTTTACTAGGTTACCATTATAAAGCTGGGGTTCGAATCTCGGGTCGAGCAAAGATATTGGATTTTTCTATTCATTATCAGCCCGGAGTCAGGAATTTGTGCCCTGCGTCCCCATGACATCGTGGGTCGGAACATATAAGGCAAAATGTGGGTGTCCTGGTAGCACCTCTGTCTACCCTTTCTGGGAAAAAGGCGTGAGTTTATGTATGTATGTATGTATGTATGTACAAATATTATTCAACATTCTCATTTGTGCTTTGAATTATTATGACGTATTTCTAACAGATTCTTTCAACACAATTCCGATGGCAGCTGCGATAGTGGAATAAATCATCTGCTGATACACAAATCACACACGTTATAAATTATTGCGTCAATGACTTGCACAAAGCGTTATCTGTATCGATGATTCATAACCATCTGTCCAACGTCGGGATGAAGTGAAAATATATAGATAACGCCGATAAAAAGTACGCGTACGTGGGTGTATTGTGCTTTGGATATTACTATATATTTAATAACAATATGTCATTTCGATCGTACTTTTATGAGTCAGTTTTTGTCATATATGCATAATAATAAATGCATTTAAAGGTCTCCTACATGGGTCCTTCAAATGCCGTAGTTTTCAAGAATGTCTACTGTATTTTAGATTTTATAATATTCATACTGTAGACTGTTGAGTTTTAATGGTTTAAAAAATATACAGTTAAAATCTTCAGACAACAGTTGACCTATGCACAATGCACAATTTGAAAAGGCGAACAAGTTTTTTCGCCGAATTCATAGATGCATACGAAGGTCAGCTGAACAAAAGCGCGCTATGTAATTAGCGAGCGTGTGGGCGATTTTGCGTGGACGGTCAGATGGTAACCCTTTGTTATTGCCCAAATTATGAGCCATTAGGTTCCCGGCGTTGCCACGGGCGGCGCGTGCTCCGCGACCCGCGGTATTTAACTTTTTTCACAAATCGAAGGACACACAAGGACATACAACCGTTCATCTACGTTCTAGAGGTTAATTGACGAACAGTTTTTTGGTCTAGCTTGTGTTTCTTGCGATCGTCTCTGAGGAATTTATGACTAATGATTGTTATATAAATGATGGCTGTGATGTGTAATTTGTGTCATTACCGCTACGTAAATTACATCATTATGTAGATAACTCCATAACATGATATTTATAGTACCAATAATACTATACACCTCGATTCATCTTGAGCAAAACAAGATTCCTCTTAAATCGCTTCTGAAGCAATCTATTAATTAATAAATTATCTGTGTAATTAATCTATTTGTCTTTGATTCTGGTATTGTTTTGATAACAATTCTTGGATTTGATTCTGATAAAAAAATACGCTGTAAATACATTAAATATGAAGTTAATACACTGATATACAGATTACTATTTAATCATAGGCTACAATCTTTTCAAACGACTACTCCACTTGAACCATCAAATAGGCATCAAAATCTTTGAAATTTCACGGTTCCCAATACCACTTATTTCGATATGTACACCTGTACAATTCTCGACAGACAATGAGAAGCATCTTCCGAATTCCACCGATGCATCAGGTTGGGCAAGATCGCTTTAACGACGGACCCATCATTCCAATTTAGACGCAGCATGCGGGGAATTTGTCTAGTTGTGGCGAGGAGTGGCCCAAACTCCACCTTACTGTTTGTGGTTAAATACAAAACTGAAAACGTTTTGGTACGTTAATTGGACACCAGTAATTGAGGAGCAAAGTAAATTTTATAGGCATTTTAATGAAAATTAAAACAGCAGTTAAAAGCTTGACTGTAAAGAATGAACCTATTTTCTTGTTTACAAGTGTAACGGCCTGGAAAGTTAATTAACAAAATCAAACAACTTCATATATATTGTGTTCTATATGCATAAATTGTTTGTTAATGTACCCTTTAGTAGTTTTTGTGTTTTGTTAATGTGTAGTTTTTTTTTATTAATATCATCCTATGCACTGCAGGTGAAAAAAAACAGTAATTCAAAAGAATCGAAAACATATTAAATGAATTCTTGCATACTCACATAAACAAAAGTACTACGTAATGAGACATGTGTTAAAAGTGAAACCAAATAAATACCAATTAATTGTAACCTGAATACACGTTCGTAACGTGTTCTTTGATCAATGACTTTTTATTAACAAAGTAACAACACAAAGGGGCATACAAGGATTTCGAAGATCCATCTTCCTTTAGGGCTATGTGTGAATACATCTCTTTCACTCTACTGGGGTGTGAGTGAGAGGAAATAAATACAGAAAAACTAACGCCAACCCGAGCATGAGGGTGCGTTGCTTTTGATAATGCACGCTCATATAACCATGAAGTTATACCAAAGGTTCCCAACATTTTTTTGATCTCAGATGTGAGTTGGAGCAAACTTTTCGATGGTTTCTTACGAATGTTGCCTTAGGGAACGGTGGGCCCCTTAATTGCCGGGCTGTCGCCGCTTCGTTTTTTGAACTTTTGGAAATGTCCCGACGGAATTCTGGGCATAGTCTAAGATCATTAAAACTGTTTTGTATAAATGTATTATAATGTTCTGGTTATTTTGTGGAAGTATCGTGCGTTTAATTACTTACGACATTATTTTGTGTCTGTTGTAATAAGATTGATAATATTTTTAAGGTAAAAAAAAATTAACTGTAAAAAAATGATGATAGGTATTTTTATTAGGAAGAGTAGCAGGCGAGAACATGTTTCGAAATACGTTTATTGTAATTAGATGTAATCGTGATTACTCTGTTTCCTAATTAATAATCTATACCCTATATCAAAGAGCAAAAAAGAGTTGAGAACCAATAGACTGTACCGAACAATATGAGCTATCGAAAATATATTGGATCCTATCTATCAAGACATTTGTCGTTTGTACAATTAAATTCCTATTTCGTTCAGCATGGAATTCGTGGCCGTCGGTATAGTAATTAATTGATCTTACATACTTAACTCTTAATAGAGTTGAGATATTTGATGTCGACTGTTTTGTTTATTGGTGTTTGATATATTACAATAATAATTCTTTGGATTGTTTTATAGTATGTTATTAAGAGGATATTATGGGTTGTATTTTTGTTTGAAAGCAGATAGTTATCTATTAAAGGCCTACTTTAGATGTTAATGCCAGTATTTAAACAAATTCTTTGTATAATAAATTCGTGCATTTTTTTAATTCTCATTTAACAACCACATTATGCAACCCTCCCAAACATCTACCAAAAAATAATTCCTAAATAGTGACTGCAACAAGACCCAACACTCAGCGCGAACCGCAACCATACCTCACGATGTATCCGTCGTATTAATTTAGCATTACAACCGTTGCTAATTTCTGCCGATGCTCCCTCGATATCTGCCCGAGGCGCGGGGTAAACACCAATTAATCCCTGCAACGCGATACCGAGGGGGGAATGCCTCAGATTGCAGAGTAATCCTGCGTTTGTACCGCTTCCGATGCAATCGCGCAAGGGGCCTTCAAAGCCCCCCTCACGCGTCGTGGCTAATGTGTATTTCTTTTACGGTATTGTTTGTCATCGATCGGATGGACTTGCTCTTAGTGATTGGCGAGGACACGTGCTGGGTTAATGTCGCTTTTAGTTCGGTCTATAATGTTGAGCCGAAGGCGTTAATGTAGTTTCCATAAATTTCATTCAAAAATGGGAATTATTAATAGATTTTGATTTAAACTGTTTGATTGAACGTTATTTAATTATCGTGCATCAACTGTTTTGAGATAATATATGAAAATCGGAATAGTTCAAGGCTAAAAAAGGGACCAAAAACAAGATGTTTGAAAGATAGACGAAGATATTGCAAACGTCACAGGCCGTAACTAGATTTGATTGGCACAGGAGTGATGCGAATGCATACATACATAACATAAACTCACGCCTTTATCCCCGAAGGGGTAGGCAGAGGCGCCACCAGGACACCCACATTTCGCCTTGTACGTTTCGTCCCATGATGTGATAGGGGGCGAGCCTATCGCCATATCGGGCACAAATTCCTGACTCCGGGCTGATAATGAATAGAAAAATCCAATATCACTTTGCCCAACCCGGGACTCGAACCCGAGACCTCAGCTTTGAAACCGTACCGTAATACAACTACGCCACCGAGGCAGCAGGCGTGATGCGAATGGTTATGAAAATAGGGATCTACAAAGTAAAATAAAACAAATGATGGAATGGCGACAATCTCATTATCTCCAATCTGTATTTGTTCTCCTTTCATTATACTCAACATCGTAAAATCTTACTACCAAACAATCTGTGCTCCTTGAAGACAAAGTTATTCTACCGTACAATAATGTAACTGTTATCTACATACATCAAATAGAGAAACAATTGACGACGTGTCGAAACTAATAGCGTGAAAAAAAGTTGGATGAGACCCAAACTTTATCCATCGGATCTCTATCGATGCATAGTGTGGGGGACACAAAGGGACGTAAACTAATGATCTTTATTTTTTTCTCCAAATGTCCCCCATGCATAGTGGGACACTAGTTAATTTTGCTTTTTCACGCTCATTTGTTGGACTGACTCGACATTTTGCGCTTTTTACTTGAGAATGACGAGGAGCCGTGGAAGTTTAAAGTTTATGAGTGCCGCCGGTTCGCCCTCGCGCCGGCACCGAGCAGGCATTTCGTAATTACACCGAGGCATACCGTTAGACATTAACATGAAACAACCGAATTATTTTAGTGTTGTGCTGCATACGAAACACGATTACTCGGAATTTTAATCGATTGTGTTCTCAATTCGTTTAGTCTGAGTTTGACTCTCGAGTTTATTCGATTCTAAAATTCGAGTGCCATTCACCGCTCGACTTCGTTCCCCATTCTTCAAGCACCGTGGGCACTCGATCATCTGTCCGGCTCGGCGTAAAAAAAAGCATTTGTCATCGCAAGCCCACTAGCTTTGAGGACACTCGTACAAAATTATGTACATACGATGACCTGTTTCCTAAAAATAATAAACATATTTGTTCCTACACAACCGTTATTTACCTATTTCGAAATATGTATTAGATATTATATTTATGGTTTAAAAACGGTATTGCAAGATATTTCGTAATAATAGAGTGTATAGTGGTTAAAGGCACTTCAATAAAAATCTGTTCAGTTTATTGTCAGGTACTGTGACAGCAGTTGTATAATACACGGTTTTTACAAACACAATACCTAAGTTTAATGTTGATGCTATTGCTAACAGTGACTGTAAACTTCACCACACCATGAAGACCTAAAAAGTAGTCTTCTTACATTACATCATTCGGGTTCGAACCATTAAAAAAATATATATTCGTAAATTTAAAAAATTATGCACGTGAATATTAAGTTCCTAAAACGCATCTACAATTTTGGTGGATTACACCTACTCTATTATATTTTATAAAAGATGTATTCAGATTATGCCGATTCATTTTCAAACGCATACTTCACTCGTCCCACAATGGAGCTCACTTGTGCGCATCACTAACAGTTATAGCCGCTTATCTAGTATCTTCACGAGGTATAACTCCGAACGACCATGCGACCATAAGACTTCACATGCAATTAGTGGACGGCCGTACAAATATTTCGTGTTTGTGTACTGATGTATCATATAAAATTACTATAGCCCGCCTCGCGTTAGCGGCGCGGTGTGAATCATACACGATTATTATACGAATTGGTGTTGTGCGGAATTTAATATGTTTGACTTTTATATTTCCACGTTTTCTTCCAGGTTTACTCAAGGTCGTAGTATTGTAAATTGTAGGTCTAAAAAATAAAATGGTCTAATTATGTATTGAAAAGGAAATTTAAAGTGCGTAATATACGTGGATGAAAATAAATTCTTTAGATACTCGTATCGTACGTCCATGACATGCTCATCTTCAAATGTAGGTAAAAAGTGTTCATTCCAATTAGTGGGTGTTATTACGATTACATTATGAATGTTAATGTTTCAAGGTGAAAGATAATTTCGCATGTAAAATGTGGTGATGGTCAAGGCGAATATAATGCCGCAGTTTTTATCAGATAGTGAGAGTTCACCGAAGTTCAGTAGGCATAATTATGTCGACGGTAATCACACAGATTACAGGCATTATAGAATGCTCGAAGCAACAACAACTCTTGGCATTGTAGCAGAAAGTCTTCGTACCAAAATATTTAGGTTTAGCCAGACAGACATGTATGCAAAGGACATGTAGGACGATTTCCACTGCAATGCAGCAAAATTTGGATAGAATAAAGAAAACTATTTTCATTTGCTACTCGAAACAGCAAAGGTTACAATTTATTGGGAAATATTATTAAGCTAACTTTTTTTCGGTGTCTACCATTTGTTAGGTAAGGCTGTGGATCGCAATTTAGACACCATCGAACCGGAACACACAAACCAAGTGACACACAGGGATACTCTAGCTTCAATTACACGCGTCAATGCTGTAATTAAACGCGTATCAAAAGCGATGTTATCATTCACGTATACTGACGTAATGCCTGATACAGCGCCATGTGCGAAACACGTGACCCGCCACAAAAACCCTCCGATATTAACACGTTATCTGCAAGTCATTGATTAGTACCGCGAGATTTGTCCCGCTGTTTTTCACACAATGTGCTGGCCTGACAACTGGTCTGGTTTGTTTTAGTTTATTTTTCACTAGGTAAATCTGTTTTTTGTCGCAATCTATTAACTAGTTTTTGTCATGTTTAATTGTCAAGAATAGATTTTGTAATTGGATTTTTTCTCTCAAACTATTGGTAATTGGAATTAAAGAGAAGGTCTTTCTTATATCGCTTCACTGTTTTAGGGTTACATATTCTCCAAAATTATATGAATACTAAACCATCGCACAAGCATTATGAAGAATATTTAAAAGTAAAGAATCGTTTCCTAAGCAATCTTTGAACTACTATTACTCCACCTGTTCCTAGTATAAATATGAAGCTAAACTAACAGTATGTAAGGTGCAATAAGTTATTTAGCCGACTGTCGGAAAGCTTCGGAAGCGGGGCGCATAACCCATATAGCCGCCATCAATAATTCATGGGCTCCTAAAACCCGACACTAGAGCGGTCGAGCGCAGCCGATCTGTCAGTAACACGGCAAATATGCATGCCTGAAGGGAGTTTACTTACTCTAATACATATTTACTGTATTCAAATATGTATACTATAAACTTGGCCATAAATTCTTGAATATGCCCGTCCCTGTGTTTACGATTGTGTACAGTCATTGAAAGGAGAGTAAACCATTCGTTGCGCTGCGAGAAAGTTGGAAGAACTTAATTTTAAGCATTGCATTTGAGATCGTTTAACATTACAAATAAATACATTTCCCTATAAGTTAATAATATAAATGCAGAAGTTAGTTGTGACTTCCAAATTTCATGCAGCAATGCACACGTGATTTTTTATAATAGTTCATAGTATGACAGGCTAATTATTATCCCGGAAAAACGCACGTTTCCTATGAGATATTTAGAAGAACGTGTTATTCTACGAGAATTAAATCACGAGGAAAAGCTAGCACGTGAATCGGGAAACATAACGTATAAATACTTCTTTCACAAATTACATTAGCCGTGCATATTTTACTCGGAGTAAAGACACGACCTTTCTTTCATCGCCTTACTATAATTAGAGGGACGAGATTTTTTTTGTTTCTTTCACAAACTTTTATCATCTTTTTGCTTTGAAACCAACTTTGCAGAACTTAATTAATTTAAAATATAACTTTTCACTAACTTTTCGCCGTGAGTGAGTGAAAACTTCGAAGTGCAGTTATGGAGAAAATAAACTTTTATTTTTATGTGGAATTGCCATAATGATATTTTTGAAACTACTTGAAAATTATAGCAAATAGACGCACTTATTAGCTAAGTATCGGCACATTCAGTTATGTTTGATGTTATGTATGTAAATCGTGATATTTTTTAAATATGATTTGCCGGACAAAACGACAGAGAATAAATATTAAAACAATACAGTTTATAGTTACATTCAAATATCTACGTAATCATTTCCAAGAATAGAAATTACTCAATTGTACCCACCGATGCTGCCCACATTTTTTCCAACGCGAGTACAATTATTACCACACACAAAGAGGAACTACGGCTTATAAAAATATTTCAATAACATTCCCGAATGAGTTTGGTCACAGCTATGTCGATTAACACCGGATTGAATGTGTTAAAATTCAACTCAATCAATTTACGGTTTACTATCGTGTAATTATAGTAAAAACACCTCCGATTTTGCTTTGGAATGGGCAAATTGGTGTTAAATATTTCTTAGAATCTTAAAGTATCTATTACAACGGATCTCTGCACGTTTGTCTACGAAAAATTATATTGTTATTTTTTGTTGTATGGAAAAAGGTTTAAGCGATGGTTGTGTGTATTTTTTTTTATTGATGGATAATAAAGATATTAAATAGTAAACATGTAGTACAACAAGTCGAACAAGACGAACGAAAAGAAACACAATTTTGAAAGTTGACGAAAAATATAGAACAAAACTATTCAATGAAAATTTAAATCTTAAATCATCAGTAGAATCAAGACAGTTATTAGCTTTTAATAAAATATAGTCATTTTGTGCAATGTGTCTTGTTTTTACTAAAACAAATATTTACACAAACCCGGCACCGTCAGTTTACGTGCTCCATTCAGACGTGTCTAAATCGGCCCCGAGCCAAACTCACTTCGGCACCACGGAACTCCGATCAAATTCCTCGCTGCAGGCCGAACGATCGATAAACCCACCGTTCAGCCACTCGGATGATTTTATTAAATTCCACTATTAAATACCCCCAGGTAACGTCTCGATGCTATCACGCTGCATCGACACTTAAATGATGTGATCCCGGTAGCAACTATGCGGCGCCTTCCGATTCCGAATGCTCGATTCTCTTTATTGGCTTTAAGAAATCGTATTAAGCATAATTGTGTTGACCGTCAAGAGGTTATGGATTCTTGCCTGTCTATGCTTTATTTGAGCTTACTTATTAAATTCTAGTGCAGTTACTTTGCCAATTAATTAATAACGTTTACGGCATTCAATGGGATATGAAGTAATGTAATACGTAGACACAAATTACTGCTAGAAACCGTAGAGAAATATTTAACCGTTCACATGAACAAAGATTATCAATTGTGGCATCAAATATAACAGCAACAGCATTTATAAATCCTACAACGCTCATTTACGTTGCAATTTTCGATTAATGTAATTTAGAAACATATAAATTGTAGAATATACCTTAACAGTTTATAATACACGAAGTTACGTAAGCAAACATCTTAGCATTAAATTTTATAGTAACTTGTCTGATAAAGTTTACAGCGATCGCTATGAGCGATTGGCTATCTGTAAATTTAATTATTTAGGAGCTGATAATTTGTAGATTTGTATAGAATAAACGTAAAGGGTAATTCCCAACACCGTATATTATTTGACGCAAATATAGTGACGCGTAACAATACGAAATCAGCTGTCACTATGCTTAATTTCAATTTATATAATAACTGCGTTCTCAAGATGGTCTTAAAGTGGAACTGTTTTACTAGGCTCTACATATATTAACTTGCTTTTGCCACTTAGTTGGTAATTGTATAACATGAATGCCCAAAAGCAGGAATTTTCCTTTTTAGAATACGCGCAGGTGACACTGTGTAAACTGTTGTAAAACCCAAACCCGAGTTGAATGGCGCGACATCTAGTACAGTGAATAGGACCCCTATTTCAGGGAGCGCGGCCGTGACCTCGTCGGTCAATGCATGCGCCCCACAACTTAATGTGATTAATGCAAACAATATCTCCACCGATTCTGGAATCCAAACGGAAATTGGAATAATGCGGGATTGTTGCTGTTTTTACTGATTGTTTGGGAAATTAGGAGGTTTTGTTAATGGCTAAGATTTATTTTCGTTTTTAAATCAACAGCAAACAAATAATTGTTATTTTAGACCCTCTAAAGAAACGACGTTCTATATACCCGAGATGTAATAATCGGTGTAATTGGCAAAAAATAATCCAGAACTTGACCAATCTTGGAACTGAAGAATATTTATTTTAAGTAAAGACTTTGATAAGAATCTTTGTTCACAAGTCGTTTGCCACCTAACGGTACCTGTTTGGTTGCTGGAGATCGATAAAGATAATGGAAGGCCTCACGGAAATGTTGCTAAATTGTAAATTATTAGGTTCTTTCATTCGTCAGTCTTTTATAAAACCGTGAAGAACTTGTTTTTCTTATATTTAGTTTATGCCTCTCTCTGCAGTCGGTTTCTCATTATTGAGGGTCGTGACTCTCAATTATCTTAATGCGGTCTCCCCTTTGGTTTCTGTCTTCTGCCTGATGTAGTGCCTCATTAATGGGGATCTTCAGCACATTGGCAACCTGATTCACTCATCGTTTGGGAGTTCGTCCTCGTGCTCTTTTTCCTTCCAACATTCTAACAATAATCAGCTTTTTTAGGTTGTCCGATTAAGTTTATGTAACACTTATTTCAATGAGGTATGTATTTGTAAGTTATCACTACCAAATAATTAGAAACTTATGCAGTAATCCCAACTTTCATTAAACGCGACATAAAACAGCTGATTCCAATTTGCATAGCGATTTATAAACGGAAGAAAAGTGAGCGACCTTAATGACGTCATCCCTCGGAATCTAATGTAATTGAAACCCATTCCCCGTCTAATTAAAGACATATCCAAATAGGGCGCCCCTGGTATCCCGGTCCCCTCTTCCCGACGTCCCGAGCAGGTGGGACGCGACGCCCGGTTTTGGCCGTCCCAATAAACGTGAAAAGTTACGCGACCTGTTCTACTAATGGGACACCCCTTTACTTCCCATAAAAGACCACCTTCCGACGCGTTCGTATGAATGTAAAGTGGTAGTTCAGTGTTAACTGGATGGATGACTTGGTAATGCATGAGAAGTGGCTTCGTTTGTAAAGAGACTTTGTTGGACAGATGACTTTGTTTGTAGAGGCTTAACGACTTGGTGATGCAAAGGGATAGATTTGATTGCAAAATAATTAATATACATAGTATACAAGTAAATATTTTTAAGAAAAAGAAAGTATGTGAATCTTTTAAAAAAGGATTAAGAAAAGATTTCAAGCTTGTATAGCATAAGATGATTTTGAAAATTCAGATTTACTCAAACGGCATTTCTATTCTGCAATATGCTAAACGGGAGTATATCCTGGAGAAACAGAAAACTATCATAATGATCTGAAGATCTGAAAATGTACACTTACTATAATAATTTATCTTAAATTTTTGTATATGTTTGAAAAAACATTTTGTAAATTCAATAACTAACGTCTAGCTGTATCAAACAGAAGCATAACTTATTTATATTATCTCCCTCGTTCTTTCAATACTTATCGGAAATTTTCACTCATCATCCTAATTAACAGTAAATTCGGTTAGGGACTAGATGATGTGATTCCGTTTTACGATAGTATTGCAGTGGCTCTCGTGACAACTGAACCTCTGGATGTACGGCTATGCCCATCATTACGGCGGGTTAATGTCCACTTCCAACGCTTAAACATTGCAACGGAATCGTGAAACTTTAGTTACATCTTTCGAGTAATTATTACTCGATCGTTGGTGTTACTTAAAAAGCATGTCGGACGTAGATCTGACTTGATTCGATTATTATAATATTTCGAATGTATACTCGTATGGAATATGTTGATGTTAGGTAAACTGACGCCTATATCCCTGAAAGAGGAGACAGCCGCAACTAAACTATTGCTAAACGTATTTTCAATCTACTACTTTTAAGATGTTGTATGGCAACAGTTTACTCTGCTATGCTTACATGACGAGAATGCCCTCTGCATGCCAATATTTCCAACACCTGTGGAATCGTGCACTGACGCACCTGTATTTTAGTCTGTTGAGAATACGATAATATCTATTTTTATGCCTTCCAAGAACGGACTGAACGCTACACCCTACCTCACGTCAATTTTTTACGTTGTCGATGGTACTGAATGCGACCCCATCGCCATAAATGGCACAAATCCAATCCCGGGTAAATTACGTTCAATTACACGAGTTCGAAGAATTCCTAGAAAAGATTACCTGACCTAGCGATCAAACCACGGTTAACGTTAACAATCTATGTACATTGCTAATGGGCTAAATGGGAATCAAACCTACAATTTCTCTAGAAATTCGTATAGTTCTTTAAGAGTTTTCTGTAAGTGCACCAAGAATATATAGATTCAGTTTTATATCAGGAAAGTAAAGAAGTGTTATTCCATTGTAGAAAATACTTGAACGACGCAGAACTGTAATGGCGTATGGCAGAGGTGGAAAAACCTATAAAATATGCTCCATGATGTCCATAAAAACAAGCCATGTCATTGTATTCAAAATTTCTGGTAGGCTGGCCGCTTTCAATAGACTGAGGAATATTTTATATTCGTATCTCGTAGTAGTTTTTCACCTGAGAAATGTTACAAAGTCGACGGGCAGGTGGTCGAGAGCTCAAGGTGCTTAGAACAAAATGTGCTTATAAATTAGTGATGGCAGAATTACGAGCGAACGAATAGCTCTTGATGCAAGTTCATGTTTGCCATTAACAATTGAATTAAGTTCGTTACTGCACAGGAGGTAGTGACTGGTAACAATTTGGAATATGGATAAAACATGACAAGGCGTTTACTAACCCTCCGTGTTTGGTTACGAGTATACAGGTTTCAATAGAAACGAAAGGAAAATTTTATCCATTGAACAATGTAACGCTTTTTTTATTCTACCAGAAATACGAGTTGCAAAAAAAGTAATGCCTCGTGTTATGTCCTCGTATAATATTAGTTAAAAATAGAAAATATAATCTTGAGGAAATGCTTTCTTACAGAAAGTTATAGAATGTTTTATTAAAGAGGCACTTTAACCAATATATATTTTTTTAGAAAGTGCGAACAGGCTTACACAACTGACAGACAAGGGCAAAACAATCACTAACAATCTAACGAGCAAAAAATCCCGCCACAGTGGCACATATCAACGGCTTAATCCATCAAATGATCATCAACCACTACTATGAAAAACGTCCCAAACACGTCAAGGCACCGCGCTGTTTGAACAATGTATCAGTCACCAACTCGGTAAAAACTTGAGCGCTGACAGCTAATACTTTAGCACGCTACGCATTAATGGCATATGGCCGCGCCAGCACGCGACACTCGCAAAGGTCCAACGTCGACGACCTGCGACATCTGCCGCGCCAACCATTATAAACTTAGCGTTTTATCTACGCAACACGACAAATGCCCTTTGGCTATACTGTATAGTCTATACTGATCTACACGGCAGTTGTGCCACGCGCGCACTAAATTGCACCAATGAATATCATGTTAATGTTATTTGTGTTTATTAATATCCCATAAAAATACTTATTAGTCACAATTTATTTGATGCTAATGATTCACGTTGGCTCATGTTATGTAATTGTTTATTTGACTGTTCGGGAAGGTGTAAGTGGAAATAAACAATGAGTCGGAAATAAACCGAAAGCTATTGGTATTTACAATGGAAAGTTTTTGACAGTTGTTGTTAAAAATGTTTCGTGTTTTTTCATTAAAATATAACAAAGAACATATTTTTATAAGGACGCTTTATATTTAGCCTGACCTTTGCAGTTTCAAATGATGAATGGAAATCTTTAAACGAAGCTTGAGAGAGCAATGACTCAACCGAAATAATTATGTCGAAAGAAGAGAAATAATCGTCAAAGCTCATATTTAAAGGCAGCACAGACAATCAGCTTAGTTTACTTTTATTTAAACGAAATGAAATTAAAGATACCCCTGAAATTGTATAATGATATGCCCACCTTATCGCTTTCAAAATGAATGCAAATGATTAAAGATTGAAGACGACAAGTAATTGAAGGTAAATACAGTTTATCGTATCAAACCCACGACACCCTTTAATTGCATTTAACAATTGGTCTTCAGTTGGCGGTACAGTCCGCGGTGACACACCAGCTTTACGTGTAGGGGTGGCGCAATGTTAATATTTAAATGTATTGGGACGTGTGTACGGCATTCGATTAACCATGCGTATAAGCTGCTATCTTTCTGCGCGTAGTTTGCCCATATGTGATATTAGTAGTGTTTGTGCATCTGGCTTGAAATAAATAGATAAAAGTGTTCTCTACGTTATGTAATTGAGTTGATTATTTAACTCAAGGTTTTTTAAATAAATTATGCGAAAGATGTATATGATAGGAATATTACATGTTTAAAAGATAGCTAAAAATGATTAGATAGGAAAAACATCTTTTGATTTTAAGTAACGGAATGATAAAGTCTGGTCTAGACTGTATGATGTAATATAAAAATATGCCTGGCAACCCTAATGATGGAATTAATTCGTATTCATAATGTGTGTACGCGAGCAGCTGCGATGTTTTCGCGTTTAACACTGATAAATTGTTAGTGCCTGGTGCACCGCGGCCGGCCGTCACATGCCTGTTATCTTGTCATCGCACCGTGTTAGCCGCTATTGGAGGTGACATAGAAAGTGTTCGCAAATCGCTAATTAACTACCTAATGGTGATTAATCAGACCTTTCATATTACTTTTATTTATTCGTGATAATATAGGGGATCGCGATCTGTAGTGCTTTATTTGTCATAATTTGCATTCCATGTTCCGCGTCTCTGTTTAATCGACGTGAAAAGAAATTGTAGTATGCCACAGCAGTATGTTCATGGCATTGTTGATCTACGAGGATGTCGGCCACTATTAAGTTTAACATTGATCAGTAGGTACTCGGCCACTACTTACTTTAACATTGATCAGTTCATTTTATATTGATTTCGATTATAAAAATATATTTCATATTTTTTACAACAGTAGAAAAACAGCATTTATACATAAAAACCAGATTTCTGACTTCATCGTTCACAACCGCACCGACAAAAAAAACAAAAAATTTAAAAATCATTGTTTTGGGTTATATAACGTTAATGCAGACCCTATATTAGATTTTCTCATTTATCTTCCATGTACCACAGCATATACAGACATCGATCGGTTACAAATTTATTATATGTATAGAATCGCGGATCAAATACAAAGTGAAAACGAGACCACTTCGAACTGGCCTGATATGTAAAAATTATACTCATTTAGTAGTTGAGTAGAAATCAAACGATACACCTGCGAGACGTGTCGAAAGTAGAAAACCGATCATAGACTAAGCGTATCTAACCATCAATTGACTACACGTGAAACAATATGCTATATAAACACCAACCAAGAATTACATACAAAAACTCTAAGTATAAGTACATCATACCAGATAATTCCACGATAAATGAAGGTACAATTTCATTGCGATCATTATGCTTGTTTAATATTTCAGTTTTGATTGTTCGCTGTCGATAGATGGCGGGGCAGCTGCGTCGCCGCGGGGGATAAATGTCACAGGTCCACTTATTATATGAACAGGACAGTTCCCTCCGATGAACTCATTGTGTTCTGTCATGAACGTCCTCTATTTATACTTTATTGGGAGTTTAAAATGTTTCGGTGGGTGGAAATTTGCTAAATGTCAAATGGCTTTCGAATGCACTATTGTAATATTGATGATGATGTTAATAGCCCTTTTTGTTTCGCTGGGCATAACAGGGAATGTTTTGCGGCCCTCCAGTCGAGATTTAAATGTAGTCAAGTTTATTAAGGGCCTGTAACATGTGGATGGCTCTAGTTAGATTTGTGGTTAGATCTGAGATGTAGGAGATTGGATCGTCATTACAGCAGAAGCGAATATTGCATGTCAGGCAATGGCGAAACTGCCTTTGTCGTATAAGAAAATAAAGTAATGTAAAAGGAAAATAGCAAAAAAGTAGATACACATTAATGGGATAAATATGCGTACTGCGTAATTGTGTAACATGTTAATGTTGCAACATCGTACGAGTGAATGAGTAGATAAGATAAGTCTTAATGCCTTTTATATCCTTAAATCAAAATCGCTATATTTAATCTTTATTAAAGACAAGTTATTTAACAGATACGCGCTATCAGATATGAGGAATTTCTTGAAGTAAGGTCCGTGCTGGCCGAGCCCTTAACTTGAATCGCGAGTTTTTTCATTCATTACGCCAAGGATCGCCTCAGAACATAGCTATCTAAAATATACAAGGTGCATCTCAACAATAAAAACAAACATGATCCTTGGAAAAACTCGAAATCGATTACCACATGACGAGTTCAATTTTGATTTATTCTCTGTCCGCGCACGACGATTGCATAATTGAGGCGCCTGCACTTGAAACTGGTTCGATATTGCATAGTAGCATTTCGATGTTATACGTGTTTTTGCGGCGGGTGCGGCATTAATATGCATTGGAGGCGCGTGCCGGCGGTCAGCTGTTTCTTCTATGCGGCCGCAAGCTGCCACCGCCTTAAATGGAAACGGGCCCCGTGCACGGTGGGTCGAAACGGCTATTTTTGTGACATAGGATTTTTTTTCGGATTTTCCAATTTTTTTTCACGCCAACGTTTTGATATTATCATTCCTTACACTATTCATTCTTTGTATTTTTTTGCTTAACCCTATAATTGCGGCATAAAAAATTATTTTAGGTTTTTAATGTATGGAACGCACTATAAAAACCTAAATTTCTACGAAGTCCTGCTAGATCCTGCGTTAAAACCTTATTTTTCTGAATCCTGGCCAGTTCTACTTTACTTGTACATTTCGAATGTCTGCATTGACTTGCAACTTTTCCAGTTATAGGGATCGGAAAAATGGTAAAAATAGTACTATTTCTAATTTTGTAATTGACATTTTAAGTCAATTTAACCACAAGATAGTAAGACAAAAACATTGTGGATATACAAACTATTATATAAAAATCTAATAGAATAACACAATAGAAGTAAATAAGTAAATATTTATTGGCATAATTGGTTGTTGTACCCAAAACATGTGGTTACACAATTAACGTAAACACAGTAATAAATCATAAATGCAAATGGACCACCAGATGGCAAAGGATTACTTTCAGTCATTAACACTGATGACATCTGGAGATTACAGGTGCATTTAGTTAATTGTTTTACAACTACTGTTTGTTTATTGTCTTTAATTAACTAAAACAAAACAAACATTCTCGTGATATCGATTGTAAACATGTTTTGTCCTTTTACTTAGTTCTATCATTAATGAGAGCATCTAGGGCAATAAAATTTGTTTATTGCCCAGGGTATAAAATGACTTATATTTTGAATTCGTTCTTAATGTAAATTTAACCGTGCTACGATCCATACCATTTTATTTTGAATCCTTGTTTCGGTATCATGGAGGGTCTAGTTACTAATCTCGATTTGTTTGTTGTTTTAAGAGACCAGCTTGGATCTCTATCAGATAGCAAAAAACTTTCTGATTTTCTGCAACAGAAAATAAACGTGACTGAAGAAAATAGTGTAGTGCTTAAAAGTTTTGTGTAAAATTCTGTTCTTCTATAACTGCTAGATGGCAAAAATGCAATCGTATATTTTCTAACTTTATTAAAAAAAATGGTGATTGGCTAGAAAGTGAAATAATTTGGCCTAAAGGACTAAAATTAAACGAAAGACACGAAGAACATGAAGTACATGAAGAACACGAAAGACATGAAGAGGACTTAAGTCTTGAGAATCTGTCTCCATCCACATCGAAAGCTTCTACAGCTTTGATTTGTACCAGAAAATCATTCGATGATTTGTCCAACAGACAAAAACGAAGACGAGTAGACCAAATTCAAAATAATTTGTCTCAGGAAGAATTAATTGCAGCTACATCAAATACACTGAAATGTAATGGACAAGAAGCCATCGCTAATATAATAAACCATTTACTTAAAAATCCAGAAGATATAACAAAAGTGAATAATTGCTTGAATGCAAAAAAATATGTTCCATACACTGCTGATAAAGCGTTGGCGCTACTTGTTTCCCTAAATTTGTCGAAGGCACAATATATAAACCTAAGAGAATCAGCAAGCGAAAAAGGCTTTCAATTGTATCCTTCTTATTACAAATTAAAAGAAGCAAAATTGAAATGTTACCCAAGAAAGGAGGATATGACATTTAGTGATTGCACGGCATCAGTTAAATTGCAAGCTCTGCTCAACTTGACAGCCTCAAGGCTTTTGGATACAATTGAGTTCGATTTAGATTCTGCAACTGACCTGAAGCTTATCAGCAAATGGGGCTTTGATGGATCCTCGGGGCAAAGCAATTATAAGCAGATCTCTGAAGTAGGCGTGGACGATTCCAGTATATTTATGGCAAGTCTTGTTCCAATAAGACTACAACATGATGATGGAACGGTTTTATGGGAAAACGATCGAAGTTCATCCACATTTTACTGTCGTCCCATTATGTTTACGTTCACAAAAGAAACACAAATTACTGTAGCAGCTATAAAAGCTGGTATATCAGGAGAAATCGAGGCACTCCAGCCATCTATATTTAGGAAAGTGAAAATTGCCCACGAATTAATGATGACAATGATTGACGGCAAAATAACTTCATACTTTTCTGAGACTTCAACAGCAGTTTGTGACATTTGCAAAGCGAAACCAACAGAAATGAATAATTTGGAATCCCACAAACTGCGATCTAAGAATGAAGAAATGTACCAGTATGGATTGTCATCATTGCATGCGTGGATAAGATGCATGGAGTGCCTACTCCACATAGCTTACCGTTTGGAGATTAAGAAATGGAACTGCAGGGGTGACGATAAAGAGAAAATGAAGACCAGAAAGTCTGCAATTCAACAAGAATTTAAAGAAGAATGTGGCTTGCTAATTGATATAGTGAAGCAAGGAGCAGGCACCACTAATGATGGTAATACGGCTCGAAGATTTTTTAAAAATACAGCCATGACAGCACGTATCACTGGCATTAATGAGCAGTTGATAGAGAATTTTTATATCATTCTACAAACCATTGCGTCTGGAGAGCGTGTTGATATTACTAAATTCGCTTTATTTTCTACCGAAACCGCAAAACTATATGTTGATTTATATCCGTGGTATTATATGCCTTCCAGTGTACATAAATTATTAGTTCATGGGGCTGACATAATTAAACATTTTGGGGCTATACCCATTGGGAAGCTGTCGGAAGAAGCCGCAGAAGCACGGAACAAAGACTTCCGAAAATATAGGGAAAATCATTCCCGAAAAATTAGTAGGATATCTTCGAATGAGGACAGCTTACATAATCTCCTTTTGTCATCTGATCCAAAGATCACAAGTCTTAGATCACGCATGACAAAAAAACATGTTATGGTTCTCTCAACAAAAGCTAAAGAGCTTCTGCATTTGCCATCAAAACCAGAAGACTTAGAATTTATTAATGTAGAGAGTATTTTAGAAGATCTACAAAACAGTAGTGATAGTGAGTAGTATATAGGTATAGGCTTTATACTAGCCTTTTTTATTATTATTTTTTAGTTATTTCCATCATTTGTTTTTTTTTTAATCTGGCACGGCACATATACAAGTTTTCCTTGGTATTTGTTAATTTATTAGATTAATTATTTATCTTATTTGTGTAAAATTTACTGAAGATAATTGTAAAAAATCTTTTGGGAAATATTGAATTTTATCATTTCTTTCGAACTGCATAACTGAAAAAGTTGCAGGTCGATGCAGACTTTCGAAGTATAGAAGTATAGTAGAACAGACCAAGATTCAGAAAAATAAGGTTTCAACGCAGGATCTAGCAGGACTTCGTAGAAATTTAGGTTTTTATAGTGCGTTCCATACATTAAAAACCTAAAATATTTTTTTTTGCCGAAATTATAGGGTTAAGCAAAAAAATACAAAGAATGAATAGTGTAAGGAATGATAATATCAAAACGTTGGCGTCAAAAAAAATTGGAAAATCCGAAAAAAAATCCTATGTCACAAAAATAGCCGTTTCGACCCACTGTGCCGTGGATGGATTACGCCGATTACATCGCAATTATCCGCCGCGCCGAGCCCCCGCGCCCCGCGCCGCACCCGCCCGCGCCTCTACGTAACCGCGGAGCACTTTCGCGATCTTTGTTCGGTGCTCGAGTGGAGTCGCGACATTGACCTCGCGCTCCACCGTCCGCGCCGCTTATGTAATGTTTTTTCGGCGTCCGTGTGTTTGCCATTGAACTTGGGCATTACATATAAATGCGTAAACACGCGCCGGCGATTACCGTCTCTGAGTTATCACGTTTAGCGCGACTTTGAGTAAACAGTTTGGCGGTGGCTGCGACACGAACCCGTATCCGCTGCGACGTTTTTTAGTACAAAATATTGCCCCCACATTTATGCCCCATAAAATAGCAGATATGCAGAAAGTCATTAGTCCCATCTACCATTCGCCTAGCTAATAATTCCCGTCCCTGTAGATGAGGAAAGCATGGATAAAGACGGATTCAAAATCCACCCCAACACGTATGACATTTTTAAATCTTACTTTCTTTTATTTCTTAATTTACAAAACTTACAACTTACAACTGTTCAACATGAAACCTAGGACCCTATGGTTCACAACCTGTACACACTGCTACTATACCAACGATACACTGTTTTTATATGTTGTCTTATTTCACAAGCATTTTATTGTCAGTGAGCCGACACACGGCAACAGTTATGTCGCTGACTCCTTGGAAATTATTAATTTTCCTCTCACGTCGTTGTAAAAATCCTAGTCGGAGTACATTGGCAAGGTCCGGTTGGACGAATTCCATTAGTGGTCAGCATCTGTTTAGTTGTAATTTATGTATTGCGGGTATTAACTAAACACGAAGTCATAAATATTTGACAAGCGTCCAAAATAATGATGAGCTCGTATTTAGCCGAAATGTGCGGTACGTTCTCATTACTGGTCAAGTCAATTTTCGTGTTTTTTTCCTGTAGCATACTTTCATACACATTGACCACTGACTGAATTGTTACACAATAATTAACATGAACTTTCTTCAACAGGTATGATCGTGTTTAGGAGTCACAATATTTAATCATCGAAGCATCTAACATGAAGGAGTCCGTAAGTTTAAATTTATTTATTACAATAATTAAATCAACAAAACTATAATCATTAACAACTTATGCCTATTGTTTTTCCTACAAGACCTGATACTTTAAATATATAAATGAGAAGGAAACATACAACCTGATTGTCAGCCGTTTGTCCACGAGCTCTAGTTATGCCATAACTAAACCAAAATAACGCCGTGGGTGGTCTCGAGAAACTTTGTTGTCCCTATACAAAGTAACAAGGGTGAAGATTAGTCAAAATTGTACATTATTATGCTTTACTGCTTCGGTGGTATTAGCTGTAAGAAAGGGAAATATTTTGAACGTTGTCTTAAAGTCTTAATACTCTGTGGGGTCTTGAAATGTTATCGCTGTCGTATAATCAAGAATAATTCTGTAAATATGTTTCATATCAGCCAAACCTCCAGACCTTCTCACATGTGTAGTTAGTTACTTATCGATTAAATTATTTAACCCTATAATATTGACGGTGTATCCAAACAACGGCAATATCTTAGTTTTTATCAAACCTAACCTTGTGTAGCGTCGGCAGTAAGACATAATAGTTAATTTGAAAGGCTTAAAAACTTGAGCATCGACCGAAACCGAAATTTTGAATAATTAAAAATTTAACCATTCCAAATAATCGTACACTTAATGACTATCCCACAGTCGGGTACGGCGGGTTAATTGCCCCATTGTCTAAACAATATAAATTAAGATATACCGGCAGATAATCCGACTGAGCGCACGTGACACCACTACCATACAATTCTTTAATGAAAAGGTGCAACTGAACGCGGCAAAGGAATATCTTCGGGTAACATTCAAGGCACGTTGCCCATGACTACTGTGATACCATCTGCCATAACCAACGTGATCGGGCTTAAAAAATGTAAGGACTACTCGTGTTCGAAAGAATGTTGAACTGAGAGCCGAGTCTATCCAATTATGTTTGAACCGGTAGCGGAATCTCATGTGAGATATGACTATACTTTTTATCTGCATCTTTAATGAGGAAATATGATGTTGAGCTCCGGCATTTATGATATCCGTTATACCGTCTCCTTTCAGGTCACAGACCTCGCCTATGATTGGGAGTATGTTCATAGCCTTATCATACTAGTACACTGAAAGACTACGTCATATTTTCGTAACTGGCTGTAAAGAACCATAAGACATTCAGATTTCCCCAAGATGCAGAGACTGACCATTGACGACAAACTGTTCGAAGTGCAATATTTGAATGCAGATTTTTCTTTTTCATGTGTCGCTTGATTACTTGTTTAGAGTAAAAACAACCCAAGTATTTTTCCTTTAGGCTAATATTACATCGCCTAGTTGACCGACCACGTCGTCGTAACTTCTGCTACGAAGAAACTCCTTGTGGTTTTCTAATAAACTTGCGGCTACATTCCAGTAACCTGTTCCTTCTTGCTCGGTACATCCACCGAACAATGTAACAAGGACAAGAACAGTGGCTCCGACTCTTAAACAAGGGTGAAAACAACAAAGCCGATATATTTTATACAACACCAAGTAAAATAATAATCATAACATTATAATTTGAATTAAAAACGAAACCTTTAATTACAATTAATTTCTTGGTGATACGTTTAAATTATCAAATCTTATAATAAATGTACCTTGGTGACTCTACGGAACCTTTAGTTTTAATGGAAATCACTTTGAGAATCGCTGGGCTAAAGCGTCGCCTCAAAGTAACAAATAGTGAAATGAACATTAACTTTGATAAACTTTAATAGAATATAAATTAAGTTGTTTAACGTTGCGGCGGCGTGGAATTGGTAGACGATTGTCTGCCTGTTTGACTTGCTGATGTGGAAATTCTAGACTGCGAAGTTTCTTGTTATTCATTAATTGACTGTTTTCTTGTTATTTTGGATAATTTGCTTTTGCTTGTTTAAGCCTTTGTCCCAGCGCTTTTGTAATAATGCTTGACTGATTTTAAAATGATATTAAATATGTTTTTAGAAGGTAAATCGATTGTATCTTTTGCATTCCCAAAGTTCATTACTATCCATCCACTTACTATCAGGCGGGTTGCTACCTCGTCTGCCTACACGCGATAAAATTAAACTAGTCATAAATAAGGCGTATTGACAGTACATGTATATTGTGAATACATTGTAGTTAGCTACCTGCCAGCCAAACTATCGATTTCCAATCAGGGCCCGTCAAATCAAGTGTAATCACTATCGAGCCATATTCAAAATACTACGTAATTAATGGTAAGATAACTCGAGACGTGGCGTATCGAGTGACGTGTTCCATACGAGCTGAGAAGGCGAAGTGGTACGAAACATTAATTATGCGATATTGAGGCGAGTGGGGAACACAGGTAGCGAGCTCCGACGGGCCGATACTTGAGACGTCTCGCCGACTAGCGTCGCCCGCGGCGTCGCCCGCGCTTCACGTGGGTGGCCGAGTCGACGCGACGCAGCGGACATGTTGAGCGTGTTATTTGTTTATTTACGGACAGTGGTCTAGGATTGGCGTCGAGTGTAAGTGTTTGGGAATACAAAAATGCATGAATGAGAATAAATGAGAATTTAAGTGGGTTATCTGTGGGGTCTGCCATTATTTAAGTCAACCATAATCTGTTGGTTTATGAGCCTACTATGGGCCAGAGTTCGACTCGCAGTTCTGGCACTTTTTTGTGTTAGAGATCATAATATACATGATACATGTTATCAATGCCTCTTTCACAGCTTTTCCAACGTAAACTTCTTTAGAGTTTCTACTCCTTTAAAAATAAAGTATTTTTCCCTGTAACGCTTGTTTACATCTGAGGTTATTGACACTCATACCTAATGTTATTTTAAAATGGCAATTATGCAAACAAGCGGAAATGTCTTAAAAACATAAACATATTTTATTAAATGACAAACGGTAAATATCAAAGTCGTTGTTCATTATAATTTTACTTCAGTTTAAAATAATTAGAAGGTTGCACAACAGAACATAGCAGAATACAAGATGTGTTGGACCGCCGCCAGTCTCCTTGTTCTAGTCGTTTGTTCTTACTAAATCTGTTTCTAATTTCATTTTACTACGCGTCGGTTGTTAATGTGACACTCGTTTGTTCTTTTGAGTTGCAGTTATTGTGACTGAGCTTGGGATCTCTAATAAACTATGCTCTGAGCGAATTTATGTTCATGCACTTGGCTATATAATTTATGAACTCGTTGACAAATTATTTTGACTGTGGAAGTTGATGCATCTTGAAATCTTTATTATGGGAACTGGAAATATTTGCAAGTTGTCTAAATTTTAACATCATCATCATGTTTTTTTTTTACAAATGTCTAAAAAATAGATGAAAACATACAGAAAAGAGTAGGAAGTAAGTATGGAAGTTATTCAAAGCGTGTACTAAATACATGAAAAGAATAAAATCAACAAGAATCACATCTTTATTTATTACACTGGCTAGAATGGTAAAAAAATAAGAATATTGCGCCCATCGCAATAAAACACCGTAATAAAACCCTCACAAGTTAAAATGCATGGCAATTAACACATTAACAAGCGATGCTTGATTTAGCGAAGATCGTAACAATGTACAATCTAACACCTGCCCTCCATATATCGTTCTGCCAAATCAACTTTCGTGAGCTTTGCCGGAATCGGAACGGAAAAAAACAATCAATCACTTGAAAAAAAAACTACCACTCCATTTTCAACCCTAAGAGTATTTAAATAAAGTCGTTAGCGAGTTACGTAACTGCATAAAAACAGCTGCAAAAAATCCCACTTGGTGTCCGATAGAGTACAGATTAATCATGCGATAATTAACAAGCAAAGCGGTGCGGAACATTCAGATCGGACGTAAAGCATCACGCGACGAGCACTTTCGTCGCCATTCGCTGATCCCACGAGATACGCGGGCAAGACGCTTATCCCAACCGAATAGAGATCCAGTTCGCACCGCAGGATGGCAGGCGTAGCATCACGCGATCGCTAGCTTACCTCACGTAGTGTTGGCAAAAAGTGATCCAGAACTAACCGTGGGAAACAGCGAGTAGATATAACATGTATCACCATTATGTTCCACTGTTTGAATAATTGATTACATTACTGATTGTTAATTGATCGCTGAGGTTTAATTGACAATATCGCTCGATGTATGTCGTTATGATAATTCATCTTGTTGCTTACAATTTTTGAAGCTGTTTCAAACGTGGTTGTATTAACAGAATCGCTGTGGAATAAGATAAATAAATTAACTTAATGTATTAAATACTAGTAATGTATTTGACTAAGTAGATAAACATGACTAAATTTTCTAGCGTCATTTAGTATGTTACACATTGCAGAATTATTTTTTACTTACATAACCCAGTTTAAGATAGTATAAGTAGAAGTACTAGTATTGACTACTAGTCTCTAGTAGAAGTACTAGTATTGACTTCCTTTCTCGGTTTTACATCGTTACTTTCTCCTTTATATCGTCCAATTTCCATTACTCTTCATTAGGAGGTGAAAGGGTTGCTCCCTCACTCCGCAATCTAATGTGATCTGATCTTAGCGTCCACAGTGACTTAATAAGATAGACCGCGTTCAAAATGGACTCTGACCTGAAGGTATTAAAGGGTCACTTACTCCTTATACAGTTGATTGGCATCACCGCAGCTCTAATAACTTTCTTGCCTTCTCCGTGTTTCCAAGATTTTCCAAGCTGAACTGCTCACACAATATATTTTATCTCATAAACGATGCAGCTGTGATGATGTTCGAGTGATCACTGCTAGAAATAAAACCAATATTTGAGGATCAATATTTGGTCAGATGGACTGAAACTTTGACGAAGTGGCTAATGAGGCAGTAGGCTAAGAAACGAAGCATGTATAGTGATAAAGACTGCAGGAAGAGAACTGATTCAAAGAAAAGCACGAAAATCTGCAGGCCTATAGCAATCAGTCGGTTAACTTTAGTACATATAAAATAAAATAGTGCGTAGTTAATAATGTAGCAATAAACGAGCGTAACTACTTGTAAGTAAAGCTACAATTTGTACAGATAGGTGTCGGTGCGGCGCAAGTTGTGCTGACGTGGTACTTTCCATACGCGACGCCCTTAACCCTAGCCTCGGGACCCAAAGCCCCGCTCATTGCGCATTTGCATATGTTATGAAACATTTAGGTGGAAGCGATTTCCGATAAATGGCGAGATGTTGGCTTGGTGTGCAATAGAATATTGCGACATATATTTTTTTAGTATTGTTATGTTGTGTATTATTTCGCGTGTTAGTATGTATTAATATTTTACTTATCGAGTTGGCGATGAATTGGTGATTTTTAGTAACTACGAAAATGAAATTAATACGCAATTTTCCCGATGCTTGTTTTATTTCCTTGTAAGAAATGTGTACAGATTTTATTTAAAACATACACCTCATTTGTCCAGAGTTGAAAAAAATAATTCTGAAAGTAATTAATGATGATTTATTGATTATTCATTCGTAACATCTGTGTAATTAACTGCTTGCCTGAAGTTTTACTTACCTCGTGACCGTATGTACGATAATAAGAATTACTCATTTTGTCAGCATTTATTATTATTTCTCTTTATTTTTTTTTCGCATTTTTTATTTTCACATATACATATATTATAAAAAAATACAAAAAAGATATAAAAATTTAAAAAAATATTTTCCCTCCGGTGGCGAAGCTCAAGACCCAAGCCACCGGCGGTTAGGGATACGAAGTGAGGAACCTTCTCACAACGCATGCCCTGTCCAGTAATACTGCCTTTTGTATATGACTCTTGACCTAACAGCCAATTGCAACCTTCTGTAGATGTTGGTCGAGTCCACACAGAAGAGAAATGCCAGTGCTAAAGGAAAAGTTTATTATATGATAAGGAGAAGTAAGTCAAGGATTGACACGATCATGCGCCGACTAATATGGTCACAGCCCATTGCGTTAGATTTGATGGATAGGATTATCATTTGATCTCATTCGATGCAAATAAAATAGTTACTGTAATCAGCATACCTGCAAATGACTTTCAAACTGAAAAACTATTAAAAATACCAAGTGTCGTATCATCTCTAAATCAAGTGTCGTAGTCGGGATTACATAGCTTGTCTTCCTCGTCCTAATATAGATAAATAATATACCTTAAGAAAAGACTATCTGCTCTAGGTACCTACGTTAAAACGCCGAATTTGAACAATTTTGCTTATCTTTCAAAATTAAAAGAATCGATTCTAGGATAATTGCACATTTCCAAGTAATATCATGACCCTTCCCAAAACTGCGGTAAAAAGATCACAGAGGGGGCTTAACATAAAATAATGGGTTCGAACCGACCCAAAAGTCGTGGGAAATTCCGAGCTGCTATCCTCAGGAATCCTTAGTCAGGCTATTACTTCCGGAGCATCAGATCGACCCGCCTCGGAATCTTAAATATACTGGTGTAGATTTAATTAAAATTTCTAACTAAAACGTGTTAGTGGTTCAGATATTTTGACTGTTTTTTTTTTATATCAAACGTGTTTACAACCTACGCAAATATGTGACATTTAGAAAATGAGGAGGAGGTAATATTGTACTAGTAAAGGCGTAGATAATAAACATCTTACTAGATATTACTTATATCCGCGCGAATAAAATCTCAAAGCCACCAGGCAATAAATTAGCCACAGCAGTTGCTGTTGATTTGCGATGTTGCTTTTTTCGTTTTGCCACAAGCCCACCTCGGGGGAGGGCGGGGAGGACTTCGCAACTCCCGCCGGCCAACATTTAGGTGGAATTAAGTACACTTAATCGCGGGCGCAGGCGCTCTGCCCCGGGAGGGCAAATTGTGCCCGCAATGCCCGCATTATTACGTATTTTTTATGGCGGCACGGTGCTTCCTCGCTAAATTTCAGTTAGCCAGCACTTAGCACTACTTTGAAGTGTATTCACGTGCTCCTAATGACTCGGTGAATGTTTGAATATAAAACGGAAATTATAACTTGCAACACTTTACACTTGGGCCAGAATAGGGCACTTAATTGTTGTTTTATGAAATATTGCTGTTAATGTATAAGTAATTAGAAAGTGGTATCACTCGTCAGTTGTATCATGATTTCTGGATAACTGTAATTACAGTATTACTTCTGCCTCGTCAAAAACATTGCAATTCTCGATTATGAACATAAGTTGAAGTCTTTATTAATACCTAAGAGGCAACCACTGTCGCTCAGAATTTCCAAGGATGGTCAGCAGTCACCAGGCTGATCTATTGTATCCACAGCGCACGAGCACTTGTATCAACAGTGTCTGCACATAATGTAATAAGCGACGCTCGTCCGTTCAACATTGTCAACATGTTGCGTTCCGCAGACATAAAGCGGATTGGTACAGCGATGCTATTTTTATGAGACTTCGGTCCAAACATTTTGAAAGCGTTCAGTTTTACCTTTTTATGAGTCCTTAAAAGAAATCGCATTCTATAACTTTCTTGGGCGAAAATAAACTCAGTAACTGTGGGTGTCATTAATAGCATCTGTACTTACTTATTCGGAAATACAGGTGTCAACATACCGATTTCATAAATTAAGTAAAAAGTATAATAGCCAAATTCATAATTTAATCAAGAAACTACTGCTTATAATTTTTACTATATTGGGATACATCATAACTCCCATCGACACGCGTCAATATCTAAATTGCCAGTAATAACCGATATGCGGCCATCAAGTTCCGCTTATCAATATGTACCTCCATGGCTATTTCAACAAGCGAATTGCTAGTGTTGGCAGTGAGACGTGAACCCAGATCGGGCTGGTTTAGGACCCTAATCCCCGCGCTGATAGGAAATCTATCGGTTGGCCGGACTTTGATTACAAATATCATTTCTAATTTGCAAGCAACCAAGCCTCCGGGTCCAACCGTATATTGCAGTTTATATTCGCTTATATGCATTTTGATTGAATCGGGAACTAAATTTAATAGCTCGTTATAGGTATAGATAATGTTTATTGCCTAATCTACTTTAAAATTATGTTTTGTTACGTATAAAACGAACTTCAATGCCAAATACGGTGATATATCATTTAAAACATGTTTTTTTGGCGTTACTTATAAGTTGACGAAAAGGGATTACTAGGTCAATGTTTATCCACACAAAACTCATGACAAATACGGGAACTAAAAATGATGGTCCTCCGTCATCAATAAAATATTATTTCCAACAGGAAACAGAGGTCCCTTACAGCAGTAATCCGTTAAATAAACTACGTAGCCACAACTCTTCGGCATGATATTTGAACCGTCACCCACAGGAAATAACATCAAAAATTGAGTTTCGATCAAGAAAACTCAACAGAAAATTGACTTTGTTTTGTCAAAATGTAATATAGATTAGTTTAGGTCAATGTAATGTATATTATCAAAATTCTCGCTTATCTAGTTTCACAATTAGTGATTTAAATACAGGAAAATATGTGTGATGTGATTACTTATATCAAATTTTTATTATAATATCATTTGTTATCCCACAGAAACAGAACAATTTCTATAATTGAGGCTAAAAGCTCAGTAAATGTTTAACCCTAGCCTGGTTACTTGACGGTTGTTTATTTTCAATAAGACTCGCGGTGCGCGTATGTCATAACAGTTGCATCGACTTTCTCATTTCCTACAAAGTCGACGCCCACCTTTTAGGCTCGGGGCGTCTGTTATATTTTCTTATAAAATACAGGCCAACGGTGGAGTGCGTGTTCTTTTGTGGATGTTTCGCTCACAATGGGCCGGTTTCATTATGCAGGCCCGATGAAAAAGGAACGAAACAGATGTACGGCTAGGTTGCGGTGGCTCGGTGGTGCGCTGCTTGGTGCAACGCGAACAATGGTCACGAACGGGCGATCGATCCGTGGCTTTTGTGCCGGCACGGAGCTCCAGTGACACGACTCCCGACAGCTGGCATCCCATTCACTCTTAATGCTGATAACACTTACTCGACACGCAGACTTCAAGACGAAGCCTTCGCTGATCCAGATTAAACCGGTATTACGTAACCGAGCTTGAAAGTAGTGAGATGCGTACGAAACAAACTTTGTAAACGGCCTCAAAACCATGAAGGTTAAAATTGTCGAAATTGTTGGCTACCAGGTCCCACATATTAATTTGTTTATCCCGTTGGAAGACCATTATTAATTTGTACTAAATTTAAAAATAGCAGTTAGCTAATTGTATTCACAATTTCACATTCATATCAAAACATACCCGTACCGACAATAGCGTAGTCGGAAGCACATTTCATAACATAACGGTGAAGAAATTAGTGAACAAAGAAGCTGTTCTGTCCGTCGTTATATTTTTACAATAAGGTCTCTTCGCGTCGATCTTATTGTGTATGGTGCAGGGGTCAATTTTGATTGTTAGTTGTTTATAAAAAGTGTGGGCTCCCGGCAGACGCGCGATGGTCGCGTGCGTGCGCGCCCGCAGCCCGCGGACGCGGCGAAATTACCAGCACTTATCTACAGACGGGCCATTAGGCTGTTTCGCGTGCACCCCAAGAGGATTTTGTACGTTTGTTCCGGGCTCGACGTTGCATCAAATTATCTACACTAAAAATAAACGTTCCAACTGAAAAGCAACATGAAATAGAAGGCCAGCAGTGATGAAGTGGAAGTCATATTTACTAAATTCAATTAACCACTTAAACGAGCGATTAATAGCACCAGTGCGGCAGGTGCTTGTGTCAATTATAAGATGAGCTTAAGTAACGCTATTAAAGGACAAAGTGTTGCCTGAGCAATAGGGTACATGACTCATTTATTTTTATTGTATTAATCAAAAAGTATTCATATTCAAAATCTAGCAAGCAAAGAATTTTGTAAATCCATTCAGAATTAAACAAGTTAGAAACGTTTTAAATCTTGTAGTGGGGTAATAAAAAAGGGATGCAAAACAAAATTAGTGACGTCACTGTTCATTATAGGGCATTATAGCGTGCGGGTGTAAAAGAGACGGTAAGATGTCCCCACTACGTCCCCACTCTTTCATTTAAAATACTAATATTAGCCTCATGTTACAAGCTACTTAAATACTGTTTTCACAAAAATGTTTTGTTTTAATGGCACTTGTGTTTGTCTACAAAGTAATACAAACATTCGATCATAGTCATCTACCCTATTGGCGGGCCCGGTGAAATAGCCGCCGGCAAAAATTGGGCTCAAATTCATACCGCAAAAATAAATATTCCATTTTCAACTCGATTTCGCTGTGCCGCTGTTAATTTAAAATCGTGTAATGAAAAATTGCAGTATATCAGCAAACGCAATAAGTGCTCGGATATTTGGAAGTATTTCAATTTAAATGATATAGCCATAATCACTACTGAAATGAAATGTATTTCATTCTGCCAAAATGCAATCAAATAATCAATATCTGTCAGTGAGAATGTGTGCGAAACATAATAGCACAGGAAACCAGTTCGAAAAAACTTACCCGACGTCGAAATCAACTCGCTTGGTTAATTAACAAACCCTTGATTAATATTGAGTGAACCGACTTGTAAGTTTCGTTTTAAACAAATCGCGTTGCGGAACTACCGCGCGGGACGCCCGCGGACTTGTACATTTTTTAATTAAAACATTCCCGTCTAGAGAACCCCACGACGAAGAAAAAGACCAACCGGTACCGATCGAAAGAAAAAACAACTTCGCCCCCACCTTTCATCCCTAATCTCGTAATTGTCGGTTGGCTTTTTACGCTGCCAGTGAAAAAAGTACCCTTTGTGGATTTGTACCCTCGCACGTGTACGCGGCCAGGAATCTGTTTAGCACATCCCGAATTTCGGCCGTCGAAGCTGCGGATTGCTCGCCTCGCGAAGCATTATCGCTCGGTCCGATCCGCTCGCTTTTTAAACAATTCGACCTTATCTGTCCTATGTCGATGAATGACAAAACGTTGTAAACAATGTGCAAAATGTGCGGCCAGCGGATATTGTTGTTTTCACTAAATGTCGATCGGGTCGGATGGCGAGACGAATTCGTTAATGGGTTCGTAATGAAGTGAAACGCGGGTGTCACCCCGCCAGCGGGTCGGAGACGGCGGCAGGGTCGCAGGTGTCGAGCTGAGGGCGTAACCTTTACTGTTGTAAACAGCTGTTGCTATTCGATGGTGCGGAGGAAATAGCTACACGCCCGATCAGTCCGATGAAAAATAAGAAGAATCGTTTTTTAATCTATTTCTAATTTATAGTAGCTGCGGGGCTCAGATGTGTTGTATATTTTACCAGCGAAGCCGGCAGCTGCAGTCGAAGAAGCAATATTTCGTAAAGTATTAATTGTCGGATAAAGGGCAGCTCGAGTGTGGCCGGCAGAATGTTTACACAAGTACCGACACCGCAATGTTAATGGGACTAATACCGTAGGATCTGGTGGGCTGCTCGCCCAAAGGCTATTTGAATATTAAATACGCACAGTTATTGGTGGTGCGCGGGACGGAGGCGGCGGCGCGGGGAGGGGGAGGGGAGTGTGTAGCGCCGCGCATACATTACAGCGTTATGAGCTTATAAATAATGTGACTTTGTAATGGGAGAGGCCGTTAAGTGTGAAACCCATTTGAGGAAGCGGTGAATCGGTGACGGTATATCTATTGGCGCGTGAAGGTGCATAATTTAAAAATTATTTAAGTATTTTGTACTTAAAAAGTCTGCTTGCTAGTTTTTATTAAGAGGGCACGGTGCATTACTTTAAATAATTGCGGTGCGTTACTGTAAATATTATGTTTTGTTTATAAAATTCAATTATTTTTTGCTTATAAAATTATTTTTTAGAGTTTGAACGAGCTCAGAAATCTCTACTGAAAGATATGTTTTTCAAGCCGTTTAAAGATTCTACAGTTAAGCTGTAACTTAGTTCTGGACTGCAAAGTGTGAAAAAATTGTATATTTAAAAAGTATATTTATTACATTTAATTTTAAAATACATACGGCTCTCCCATTTTTTCAGCCTAAACTAATAATAGAAGAAATCATATTGTTGCGAACATCCACGTTTAATCTATTTTTGTTAAAAGGCCGAATGAAAAGAAGTCATCTTGCATCTATTATCTTATAAATAAGGAACTACAAAAACATCACTTAACTTACTACCACTGCAAAATAGCTGTGATAGATTGGCTGAAAAATTTAACTTATGAGGAAATAGAAACTATCGTTCATACATCACGGTAAGAAATACACACATAAACACCCATCTACTCACACACACACACACACACACACACACACACACACACACACACACACACACACACGCATTTATAATATAATGTTTGTATAGGTACAAATGTGCGCTTAACTTTCTTTTCTTTTTTTGTAATTTTATCTCTCTTGTAAATTATATTATTTTAACGTCGTAACACAAATTTGTCAAATATTACTTATAAATGTAATTGGAGGAAGTTTTTGTCATGGAAGAGCGAAACCTCTTAAAACAAACAAAAGTTTACTCAAAGGGAGATTTCCAACCCTGTATTGTTAACCTTTTTACAATTTATTACAGTAAAAAAATATTAATTTTTACCTTTTTGCCTAAAAAGTAAAAATTTATTTATTTCAATTGCTTAAATAAATTTATTTATTGAAATAAATAATTATAAGATTAAATGTCATCGGTCATGATAACCGATACCATAAATATATTACGTAGATATAAACACGTATATTTACAGCATAAATATGTATGAAGAAATCGTAGACACCATCAAAATAAAAAAGGAAATTATTCAGCCCATTGTCCTAAGACGATATAAGCGGGGAATAAGAAAACAATTTAGGGTTCCCGTCACCAATCCCGTTGATTCCGTCCCGTCAATTCTTTTTACCATTTCCCTGAATTTCGCGATAACATAGCTGCAATAGTCGATAAAGGTCCATCCTCTTACTTCCGCTCCTCAGTGCCTTCGAAATCCTTTGATAAACTACTATTTTCGTCCTGTATTTGGAAGTTTCGCGCCGAACTTTTGGAAATTCACCCTCGATTTTTTGCCGGGGCAGTGGTTCCTTGGCGGGGCGGTAATCCCAGGACCGGACAGTTTCACCGGAGGTTTTTAATTTGACGACCGCCCGCCGTGAACGGATTATCAGGCCGACGGAGTCGCAATTAGTGTACACGCTGAGGTCGCCGGCGTCACTCGTTTTGGCGACTTTGCGAGGATTAACTGGCGGCCGTTGTGTGCCGAGCCTTAGATCATTTATTTAAAAGCTCGGAGAGTTTTGCCAAGTTGCGACAGCGCTTCGTGCCCGACGTTCATGGCGTCTTAAGCCGTCGTAAGATTAAAATTGGAATGTTTACAGTTGAATGCTGACGTTTATGCAGTATCCGTTTTTTTTATTTAGTAGTAATTTGCGGCTTGATGCAGGTTTTTATTTGTACTTACATTACCGATTGACCGCAAAAAGTATCAATTGACAATTTTGCTAGATTCTTCGATATCGGGTATGAAATGAAATTCAACACACTTCAGTGAGTTGACAACAAAGAGTTTTCTACAATATTTGACGGTGGCGGCTATCCGGTCAGTGATAAATTTCCTACCACCAGATAAAACGATAGGTACATGGTCATTCTATTATACTGGAGTATTAGAAGTAAACATTTCAGTGACTAGTTAATAATTATAGTTGATTAAATATATTCGCCCATATCTTATTTAAGAAATCTTAGACAATAATGCCGAAGCTACTCCGAAAGTCTTACGAAAATATAGGTGTTTAACACAAAAGAGCTTTCATAATCGCGCAGCGGAATTTCCATAAAGCGGCACCATAATCAATTTCAAACAATTTTCAACGAGCAAACGCCCAAAAACAATATGCCTTTGAACCTAACCGGTGGCTCGGCGAACTACAAACGCTCTACGTGCCACTTCCATAAAGCCCTCCTCGGGGAACACTGTTGTTTCAAGGAATTGATATTTTGCGCCATTTTTCATCATAAAATCGAGTCACGAAAATTAAGTTACGTATTTATGGATGTGTAAAGGAACAGGTAGGGCGTCGGAATGCGTTTCTATTGTGGAGGTAGCGAGGGTTCCACTATTGTCGATGCGAAAGGGATTTGGAGTTTTGTAATTCTAACACGTGATGTAGATTAAACTCTATTTACTAGATTCAGTTCCAATAGAAAGTAGATTCAGGTTAATCGACAACAAAATCCGCTAATACAGCGTTATTTATCCAACGAAATAAAAAAATAGCATTAAGGTCGCAAGGATATTTTATAAATAAGATGGATTCGATTTGATCGTTTACTGTGTAGAATTCTTGTAGGTACTAAAACGCTTGTTGCAATCATTCTGATTATGTCTTTCCATAAAACGTACTTAAAATATATACTTACTCCTAAAGGTTGTACATCATAAATGTAACGAACTATATATTTGAACGGTTACAAAAGGATTGTAAATAAACAAACCTTACACAATATCGCAATCACCACCGGCCTATAGGACTAATCCCTGCCCAAAATCAAGGGTACCAATACTTTTTTCAAACTTATTTTAGCATAATACAGCTTCCAATACAAATGCTAATCTCTACAAATAAATAACAATGCAATTTTTAGCGCACGTGGCCGGCCATTGAAGATAACATGTGCCGCGTATACGTATGTACAATGGTTATGCTAAGCCAGATTGTGATTAAACAATAATAGGGCCGGTGAGGGCCACGGCGATCGATACGCGACCATCTGGACAGTTCTCGCGCGTCCTGTTGCTAGTTGTTTTTAAAGTGAATGCGAGATAGGCTGCTTCGAGCTACGATTTAAACACAAAAAGGGGTTTATTAAGTTTTAACGCGCTGGCGTGGTTTTCATGTAAATTATGGGTGTGTTGCTCGGAGCATTTAAACTGTGGAGGAGTCGAAACACGTAATTCGGTCTATAAAAGTTATTTATGTGTTGAAAGAAATTTCCCTGAAGACAGTGACTTTTGTAGCAACCAAAATCATTGATCTTACAAGTGATTGATTGCCATTAATATCAGTCGGAATGAAGAAAAACAAGTAGGAAGACAGATTAGTATCAACCTAAATAACGCTAGGAAGAAAAAAATAGAATGATTACGATTGTTTTCAATTTATGTTACGATCGTCCAACATTACAAAGAGCGTCATCAATCACACACACATCACTTATTTACTTCAAAGAATGAAACCGGTAAAAAAGCTCTTTCATTCTGCTTTGACGAAGAATTCATTCAAAATTACAAACCACGACACATGAGACTGGCCAAACATAAATGTGAATAACAAAACGCATTCAAAACTGTAGCTCTGGAGCAACACACAAATAGTTACGAAATTATCATGCAAATGAACTTGACAATACAAATTTTATCGACATGCACGATACTTAAAGCACACTTAATTTTGCGCAAATAATAAAATCACCCCACGCGAGTGCAGCCGCCGGCTCAATATTGCATTAATGAGCCTCTCAACAATGACATTTAAAATGTTCAAAGAGTCGAGCCCCAGACTCCCACAAACTCACATCTGCAGGCCCACTAACCCTTATCCTTCAACAAATAAGACACATATTCGACCACCCCCGTTATTAAAAGTTGCTGTCATCTACATCGTTACTTTTGCCGCTCGGCTGCTCTTATTGCTTACGACATAAAGTTGAAGTTAGATGGATTTGTTTGCGTGTCTTAGGGTCGTGTTTAGGGTGGTTGATAAGTTCGGGGGCGGTCGCAGCACGTGCGCTCGCATTTTGTGTATTACCTAAATAAACAGGGCCTTAGCTCCTTGCTTTGTTTGTGTTTGACGGTTCACACGAATTTGTACTTTGTGTTTATTCGCACGACGCGAGTCGCGACGCATCGGTGGAGTATTCTTTCAGTTAAATTTAAAATTGAATTACTTTTGATCTTGGATAATTTCGTAAATATCGTTTCCTGATGTATAAAGTTCTGGTTTCGAGGCCTTTTTTCGTTTTATAAAATTTCAGTTTTACTCAGTTGCTCGACCTTTATACGAAAAACAAAGATATGGATAATGATATCAATAAGAAAAACATTATTGTCTCCAAACTTATTATATCAATTTGCATCGTGAACTTTTAAAAATACATTTTATTATTCGATTTTTTCATATAAAGCGAACACAGAATATCACTTAACGTCCGCTGCATAACAATAATCTGAATGAACGCGTGCGAGTAGCGACATCGAGATCGGTGCGTATGATTAGACGCAGCCATCGGAGCATAGTAGTAGACATTAGCATAATCCGGCGCGTATGTGCAGTACGCTCTGTGCGCACGCGAGCTGGCACGCGCGCCGCGGTCCTCCATTCAAAACAACCCTTTCAACCGCGCCGCCCGTTATTATGAATTTCATTGAGAGCTTTGTTAACAATGATTGCCAAATGTCGGTTGGTTGTTCGAATGAGATGCGCCGTTTTGGATCTCTGCGAGGCTTACGGGCCAATAATGATTGGTCATGGTGACTGCGTGTTAATATGCTCGGTAAAAGGCTCGTTGAACTCGCATTGTTTGATACGCAGGTTCGATGCTTAAGCTCGATTTTGGAGGTTGATCCGATCTAAATTGGTGGACGATGACGCAAGTCGTAAGTCCTTGGTTAAATTTAAAATATTTTTATTAATGCTTTTTACATTGTAATTACGTTTTGTTTATTTATCAATTAGTTTCGATTTTTATTATTTCACAATGGCAGTATGATTTGCTACGAATCCATCGTTTGAAAATGTAAATAAAAATATTTCGTAAATATGAGGAGTTACCAAAAATGTAATTAAGAAATTGAGAAAATGATGTCATCTTGTAGGACTTCTGTTCAGAAAGTTTACCTGAAGACGTTTTGTAATTTCTACAGGCGTAATAAAACTTCGCAATAATGTTACGAAAATTGTATAAAAAAAATTCAATTTTATAAGATGGTCCTTTAAGCGGGTCGTAAACAAGCTTTTGAATAGATCGCCATAATTCTTTCGAATAATAGAGAACAGTCATAATAATACAAATATCAAATGGTCCATCACCTATCGATGCTCTAATCGTACGGCACGGTGTTTACTATTCGTGATGTAGTCACTGTTGTGCCGATCTTCTGCCACTCACATCTAACTTACATCAGGTCGACGCCAAATGGCTTGCTAAGTTACAATTAAACTCAAAAACTACAACCGTCTGCCGGACATCAGCAGTCTACTACACTTGCTGTACGTAAACTACATGACAGCCTTTACGGCAGAGTTTATTAATATGCCTGCTGTTAGACGACAACAATCCACCAATATTTCTTTCGGGTCTGCCTGCGATAATGTCTTTTGCTTTCAAATACCCACGACACCAGATTAGTATCGTGTGGGTTCCCGGATCAGGACGTATATAGCTATCGGGTGTATTTATTATTGGCAATATAAAAATGAAGATGTCCTTGGTGCTGCGTGAAACTGTGAGCAATAGCCCATGGCGTCGGCGACGTGCTACGAGCGCTCGGGGTCGATCCGACCCCACCCGGTTCGTTCACACAACGCCCCACCGACACTTTTGTTTTGTCGAAACGTAAATCTCTACTGGATGCGATAAGGATTTTTATTTTGGTATTTTAAATTGATGGGGTATGATTTATGTAATGTGGCTAAAAGTTAAGGTTTTATTAATACAGTATGAATATCAAGAACCTGAAACAACTTTTTGGTAATCCGTAATTGAATCGATTACAATAGTTGATGTAAATAAATACAAAACACAGCCAAATAGTACAATCATTTTGGGAGCCTTCAGCTGCGCTCAAAAATGGGCTTTGATACAAATATAATTGCCTCATTCCTATAACTTAGATAATTTGTTACCATACATCAATTTATTTAAGGAAATACATAGGTGGGATGTGACACCATTAGTCACCCGTGACAGATGCTAAGGCTATGCTGTATATGTTATACATAGTTCATAATGTTCGTCACCATAAAATGAATACTAAAAAATGTTAATTGCCATATGAATCAAAGACAGGTGGGCATATACAATACCTACTGCCGGTGCGGGAATATATTATAAAAAAATATTTGCGAAATATGCTACGATAGAATTTACCACCTGTGGCATCTGCTTGTCTTTTACAGATTTTTATAATTAGTACACCATATGTTTATTAGAGGTAAACATGAGCACAATTAGAGCAATAGAATTTTGTAGGCTGATATCGGTGACCTTTTCAAACCATAATATATGCATTATTTTCCCATGGTTGGAAATTATTGGTAAAAAGAGCAAGTTATACCACATTAGAAGGCCCCTTGAAAATAACACTAAAATTCTGTAAAATACATTTATTATTTATTTTAATTTATTGATAGGACTTTCTTGCTGGGGGATAAAATATTATATTTAAATAGCATTACTAATAATGACCACTTGTTTCAAACAACTGCGCTTTGAAAAACCATGCCACATTCAGTATCTCAGTATCTTGGCGTCCAACCCTCGTGTTCGCATATTGGGTTACCAGTGCCGAGTGTCGTGGGGTGAGCTCGGGCGGGGCACGATAATATCGACTTTTACTATTGATCATTTCTTATTTGATTGATAGTTTTAATTAACGTACAAGGCATTTGTCGTCGTTTCCTTTGTGCAAACTCTCACGGTTGGCTGGCCGAAAAAATCACGACAGTTTTTTATTTCGTGCTGTATTATCGTCGGTAACCGTATTAAAAAAAAAACTGTTTCTCATGCTATAACAAAAAGAAATGCTTTTCGTGGGGTTGTATTTTTACTCAAAAAATGCATTTCGTTTGAGGGGTCGGAATAACGTATTTTTCTCTTCCATTTACCATCGCGTTCTAAATCAGCATTCAATTTTGCAACGTTTTCGCGGTATTGAAGAAATGTAACTTTAATCAGAGCGGTTGACTGCGGGATCAATTTTTGGTAGGTACTTATAACTATTTACAAGTGATGGAAAGCATGACAGTGATATCGAAAGACGAGTGAATGCAGGAAATCGAGTGAATGGTGCGCTACACTCCTTTATGGGAAGTCGGAAGGTCTCTAAAAAGGCTCGACTGGCTGTCCATGGGGGAGTGTTAGTGCCTACGCTCATGTATGGTAGTGAAAGCTGGGTATGGCAGAAGAAGCATGAAAGTAAAATTAGAGCAGTAGAGATGAGATCGTTAAGGGGAATGTGTGGTGTGAGTTTGCGTGACAGAGTGCGGAATAGCGTGGTGATGAAAACTTGTGGAATGAAAGAGGATGTAGTGACAAGAATTGACAAAGGCATGTTACGATGGTTTGGTCATGTAGAGAGGATGGATGAAAGGAGAATAACTAAGCAAATATACAAGGCGAGTGTGGATGGAAGAGTCGGTAGGGGTCGACCTCATCGAACTTACACCATCCAAATCGGTGACATCCTCAAGAAGGGTCAGGTCAAAACTACCCTGAACCGACGAGAATGCATGAAGAGAATGATGAAAGTGGATGAAGCGAAAGTTGTATGTCAGGATCGAGCAAAGTGGCGATCCATAGTCTCTGCCTACCCCTATGGGATACAGGCGTGATGATTGTGTGTGTGTGTACTTATAACTATTTATACCATTGTGTTAAGTTGCCTGTGTTTTATAAGCTTATACCTACTTGAGTCTTTTTTACTAAAGAGTGTACGGAACACGTTTTTTAGAGTTATGTCCCCGTAAAATCGGCGAACTTTGGCACAAACAAAATTCCTCGAGGAAATAGACCGTATTCTAATAGTTATAATTTAATACAAGTATATACAGAGATAATATTACATTTGTGTTGAGTATTGTATTTGTTATATTTCAACATACACTAGCTGTAGGGTTTATAGTAATCGCCTCGTAAATTGTCTGAAAATAATAAAAATATTCAGCTTTAGGTCTTTATGTTCTGTATAATATAACTATTAATTAATTATTGCAAATAATTGTGCATCCAATTTCATGTGCCTGTGTAATTATATATTTAAAAAGATTTTGCTTTACTTGTAACTACCTGCTGTGAATAATCCCTGATTGTAGTTTTTGTATCCATCACGTAATTCAGTTAAGTCCCCATTTGATTGCATTACATCCTTTGTATCGCACAAATGTCCGCGGGGGTTCGAATTTTTAATTTACTGGCCAATTATGCATTTCCATTGGTAGCCCCATGAATAAAGCATCCCTGTGCGAATGGCCTCTGCTCGCCCCCAGGGACACGCCGCGTAATGCCCATGTAGACTAGTTAGGCTTCCTACTTCAATTACTGTAATAACTAGACGCCGCGCTTCGGCCCAACAAAAGTAATTGCCTCTGAGTTTTCTGCACTGGCGATATCTTAAACCAATTTTAAAATAACAATAGATGTGCGGTGAGGTGAAATTATTATTGTACGGTCCAGAATGCGCCGAGGGATTGTAAGTGTGGATTTAGTTTTAGTATATTGTGTTTTCAAATAGGTTGGTAAAATGTTTAAATAATGTTGTATTATTATTCTTTATTGTATGTTATTTATTCAATTTTTACTTCATTTATTATGTAAGAATATCCAAGAGTATCACGAGAAAACGAGTTCATTTCTATGCGAAAAAAAATGTTAGTCCCGGCTGACGCAAAGGCGTTTTTTGCCGAAGCTACATTTCCAACATTTTATCCATTAGAATTAACTACATTGAAATGCGCACCTTTCCGAATTTTAATCAAAGGAGACCCTGTTTCCCCATAAATTAATCAAAAATGTTAAATAAGCAATCTGGAATTACTCGGGACTCAGCTGCTGAAGGGAATCTCTCAAAGAGAGAGCTTCGCCGTTCAAAAGCTAAGGCATGGTGACAAGACAAGCCTCGGGATCTTTAAAACTTTCCACTGCTCCGAAAATATACTTTAAAACTCTCGTGTAAAGTTTAAAATCGTTCGGCGTGTGTTCTAATTTTCTATGAATAGACGGAGCTTGCAATCCAGGGCTGCCAACTAGGATTTAAATAATTGAAAACGTAGGCTCGGTGTGGCGATTTCAATATTGAAGGCTCTTAAGGCGTCACTGAGCCTTTCAGTGGTAATTTTTGTTTAATCTTCAGCATTGGATAAGTTTTTAGCGCAGTGAAGACCTTATATTTCAAGAGTAGCTGGCGCTTTGAATAAGTAATGGCTTTACAGATTTTTGCAGAAAATAGACTCGAAAGTGTAAAGAAAGATTCGGAAACGAATTAATATTTAAGGTATAAATATTAATTTCGCAAGACGACTTCCATATCTTTATACATAGTAATACATCACTTATATTGTGCATACCAAATTCTAAATTCAATTTGAATGTCGGTGAAAGTCTATAAACTACGTTTAATAACATTCCCCCCGCATGTAGATCACGTATTAGTTGCGCGTCGGCGGACAAACGCAAATTACAGACCACTTAAAAATTACTTTATGCGGAGGGTAGGGAGCCCTACACTGATTTCCTAGTTAATTCCTAACAACGTATCAGCTAGTTGTGGTGGGATTATCGGTTTATTTGGCTGCAGGCGGAAATTATTTTATAATACATTATTTTTTATTTTAGTAATGACAGAATGTGCATGTAGTCGCGAGGGCTAAAGATCAATAATAATGTGGAAGAACCACAGAGTTGTAAGCAAGCCATATTTTCAAAAGTAAATCAAGATTAGCCTACAAACTTTAAGAACGATTTTGTTCTAGACTTGCATTACACAAATTAATTAGAAACAGAATAAGTCATAGTAACAATACAGTACGATGATAAATTAACTATCAAAATATTGATACAAATGTATTTTCTGCATTAATTCAGGATTCACGACCTTGTAACATACATGAAGACCTATGCACTAACATATTAATTATAGTCATTCATTATCTCCTGTGAATTCATCAATGTAGTAAAATATATTAATGACTTCGATCGGACGTCGGCTGGTGCTTCCATCTCCGGTCACATCCGCTTGAAACTGTAAAATGCATCAGTGGCTAACTGTAAGACGGTATAAAATTCAATTTGATTTTACATTATTTCTTAGTCTTGGTTTGAATTTTTAATGACTTATTCATGTTTATACAGCTTTATTCTCTTGATAATTTTATAGTTTATTGTTATGGTTCCAAAACCTTTTGTGCTTATTCTTTTTATTAAAAAATCATAGATCGTTTATCGAGATCTTATAGATCGATTAAAACATGTATTAATCTATGCGAACAATGGAACCAGCTATATAACAGCTGAGATTTTTGCACAATATTTCAGAAAAGGGACAACGAAATTTCCCAAAATCGATTTTTGCTCTGAACTAGTACAACATCATACCCTTTACAAACCTACGCAACCTAAAAAATGACAACCGCTCGGTAAAGCCGGAGTATGCATTACAAAAGGAAACCTCACCGATTCAGAATTCAAAAAGAAATCATCAAACAAATTCGAAGCTCCCAAGTTCTTTCCATGACTAGCAGGACTCATTGCCAATATGACTTTACGCAAGTCTCAAAAAAGGTAACATACAGTTGGCCAGTTAGACTACAAAAGGAAGGCTCAGACCTCCCGTGGCCTGCAGCGCAGCCCTAGCCCCTCGGATGATTGGTCATTAATCACGCACGCCTGTAATTACCGTGCCGCGCAATACTGGCTAATTCCGAACCCCACCGGCATAGATACATCCCAACAGATTTAGTAAAAAGACGTGGATGAGGAGTTCATCTCAATTGACAAAATTATTAGAGTATAAATGATATTTAATTACAGTTACATTTAGTATAGAGTGGCAAATGAGCAAGCAGCGCGGCATAGCTTTTGGGAAGTGAAGAAGATGCAGCAAAGAGATCGTGCAATTTTATTTACGGACGGAAAAATCCTGTACTCGATTTAATCACGTTGCTTTATGTAAGCTAGTTGTAGCCCTAGTTGTTTGATTAATGGTCAATAAATAAGGTTTTGCATTTGCAAGATAAATAATACAACAGCGAAACAACAAGGCATTGAGTATAATATCAAAATTAATATTGCACACGCGATAGACGAGCGCAGTTCCTATTAAATAGATACCCAGTTTTTGTACAGTTATTATGAATCAAGACTCAATTAAGTCGAAACCAGAAAAACACATCATAAAGGTAAAGATGTAACGGAACAAAAACATAATTATGGCTTCAATAAGTCACGGAAAGGTGTTGTGAGCTCGCGATACGAATGCGGTGACGTGTTAAACCCGCTGCAACGATCAACACTGCATGTTTAATAGTATCAAAAAACATGATTTATACATATGCTTTTATATAGGTACGTCCATCACCTGCCTACAACCGGATGCTATAAATTATCAAACGTATACCAACCCTCTTGAATTTGGGGATATGCTTCGTGTCTGTAGGGATGTTTGATCTGATGTTGCTTTGAATGGGGATTAAGTTTATAGTCAAAGTTCAAAGGATAAAAAATACATACAACAGAGACATTCACGCAGTTTTTACGTTAAGAAAAAATGTGATGTAAGGGTGTCTCTGTAACACTTAGTTATAGAACACGCTTTTGATAAACACGTAAGGCTTGCATATTGTAATAACACCAAGCTTGTCTATTGTCGAACAAATTCACTTCGTATTGGCGTACCTGCTACACTGCAGTCAGTCCCCCCAAAATTAATAAAGGAAACCCAACTATCAATTAATTACACAAAAACAACCTAAGTGTTGTAAGCATAGAACTCGGAAGAAGCAATCCACATTCTATTACTAAAACAATAAAAGGAAAATCGAGTGTGACTGTGTGTCGCTGTCGAACCAAAATTAACCGCACAACTAATGAACTTGTTACCTACATATATCAAGCCGGGAATCACGTTAACACGAATGGTAAGGCGATAAATTCTGTTCTACAAAGACACTGGACAAGAGTAATGCGAGCTCGGCTTTCGGTGCGCACCGCGACGCCTTGTTAACTCGAAATAGTGTAGGAAGCTATCACAAATGTCGTCGCTTCCAATGAATTGGACGGAGGAGGAATGACGGGCATGCGCTTGTTGGTATGTCGAGTGCCGACGCGCAGGCGGAAATCCCTGCTGTGATGGTATGAGTAAAAAGTAATTTAAGCGCGTCCCAGAAGATGTCGCTATACTCATTTATTTATGCGTGGATTATAATTTTTTGTGATGAGACATTATTGTATTACCTAGGATAAACGCTCCATGATGCAACTAAGCGAATAAAATTACAGTTCTACAGATCTACAGATTCAGAGTTCTACAGATTCTGTAGTAGGTTCCTCGATAGGAATTAAGCCTTTTATGTTATCTAGAATAAAGCTTAGCAAATAAATCAACTACGGAGCAAAATGCGCCATACCATTAACGTATACGAATATTCTTAGATACCGGGCATAAGCAGAAAATATGCGATGCAGTAAATTGTAGCCGTGCCTCTTCAGTACATAATTTTAAAATAAATCCCGTAAATTGTAGGCAAATTTTATCACGCATCTATTTAATATACACAGCGATACATGTACGCCGATACGCGGGACTGATTGCCTCCAATCAGGGCGTGCGCGACTCGCATATCAGTCAACAAAATGTATGCGGAGCTAACCAACCAATTTATGTACAGAGTATCCATTGTATTGCTAACTGGAGCCATTTGCGTTGTACACTGATGGATTTTCAATTAATTAGCTTGTCGCGTGTGCGGTCGCTTCTTTTTTGCCGGATAAACATTTCGCGACATCGGGTTTTAAATATTAGCTCGAAATGTCTTAGTTCTTCTGTTGATTTATGATTACACTCTGACTAAGTTATTGTTGTAAGTTATGAAATTACAAGCTTCACCCTTTTAGTACCTACTGAGATTCTTTGGATTGAAAAAAGAAGAAATCAAAACACTTAATTGATAATACCTTATAGGTATATGATTCTTATATACCAGCAACGATGCTAGGCGAACGTCGATCCTTTCAAGATTTCTGGGAAAGTAGTTTCATTGAAATTCTTCGGCGTCAGATGCTCTGAAATGATAACGAGACGGGCTACCGAATAAAAAACATGATAGGCTTGGCTAATAGTAATGTTGTTGTGTAATTATAATGAAAGAATTGCTCATTTCACTGGTCATCTCGTTTCTTACAATTGGTACCGTGTACCGTTACAATAGTTGTAATGCAAGCGTACACATCGGCGGGAATGTTAAACGCGTTTTAATGTCGCTTCATAGAAACCGACCATCAGATATCAAACACATAAAAAGGACATTGTCAATTCGTTCTTCGTGTGAAATTGTACACAATAACCTGTTTTAAGCCAGCGACTCTGGCTTACACCTTTTTATCTTGAGGAGATTTCAGCACTGTAACAAAAACGCTGAAGATGTAATCTTATAACATACTCATGTATGTATTGAAAGGAATGGAAATCGAATGCCTCCATAAATTGTCAGTATGCCTGTCCTACCATTTGAAATGGAGAGATCTTATCAAGCATAATATTGAGCACAAGTTAATTTCCGAGCAAATCAATCAAAATTCATTTGACAGCCTCCGTGGCGCAGTTGGTTAGACGCCGCCTGTGAAACGTGAGGCCGCGGGTTCGATCCCCGCAGCGAAACAAATATTTGTGTGATCCACAGGTATTTGTTTCGGGTCTGGGTGTTTGTGAGACCGAAAAGTCTCTCGTAGTTTCTGATACCCACGACACAAGACTCGATCTTAGTGTGGGGTCAGGACTATGTATGTGGCTGTTGGGTGTATTTATTTATTTATTTATTTAAAATAGGTTTTATAACCTTGATATAGAACCACGATGTATTTATTGCGAATTTTAAGCGTCACCCTTATTAAAAAAAACAAATAACCTATTAATATATTTGAGGAAAAATAACTACGCATACAAAGAAGGTTGTAAGGTTCACCCGCGGCAAGTACCAGGCGAGCAGGCGGACGGGGAAGTGTGCCGAACTCCGTACACCGGGTGTGCGACGCTAACGGAATACTAAACACTCGAATAACAGCCCCCATCCAGGGTGTTGCCAGGTGTATTGCCCAAACTGGATTCTATGGATTTTTTTAAATTGAACTCGTTATTGTGTAGACACTTTCGACAAGTTAAAATTACTGTATTTTTTACTTGCAGAGCATATTATGAAAAATAGTATGTGTATAGATATGATGAAAAAAATAATTATGTTTATCTATAGTTAGATATCACGAATTTGTTTAGATTCTATCGATTCGTATATCTTAATTTAATAGAATGGAAAAAAATGGCACATTTCACAATTTAATGAACAGAGACAATTCCTACTCCTCGACTCTCCTTACCCTTTTATGGCTAAAGGCCGGTAAAATACTTGTGATACCACAGGTGTTACGGGGATCCAAGAGTGGGGAAGGCGACAATCCTCAAAGTTACTATCCCTATAATGTTAAAAGAATAGAAATGCACCATTTCAATATGAATGTTGTATATCGTCCGGCCATTTAAAATTACGAGGCTGGAAACCCTGCTTGCAACTTCTGAAAGCTTTAACGCGCGAGGCTTCTTTCTAATCGGATGGGTGTTGCGTCTCTTTCTCGCACACCATGGGCGACAGAGACGCACTGCATTCAATACGATCCGACGGGCCGTAGTACAAAAACGGCTTTTTCCGTAATTGTTTGTAGAGAAGTCGTTAATGGAACTAATTTGGCGCTGTTGTTTGTTGCAGGTAAGGCGAGCGGTGAGCATTTTGGACCACTCGTGGACAAGTTATGTGAGTGATGATGTATTGGGGTATCGAACTGAATAATGCAGACGGTGCATTCAAGATCAGCTTGGTTGGAACTTTAATTACTTCGAGGTGTCTGAGTTGAACTTGAAAACATACGTCATTTTGTTTGCTAAGGTAAAGCATTCATAGGCGGTTATTACGCTTATTTTAGGTTTAATTTGGCGACTATTACGGTATAAACAATTTCCAAAATTAAAACTCAGAAAAAATTGCGAGAGTTCTAGCAACTAAATTTGCCAAAGGACGTACATACGAGCCTGAATTTCGTAGTAAAACAAACAACGTGAGTTTGGGAGGCCACAATCAACCACTAAACCAAATCAAAGGTTTGAAACGTCCTGCTATCGCATTGCCGACAAGATCTCATTGTCGCCTCCCGCGAGATAACGCGCTGTTAATTAATAGCCGATGTAATAAATACCATTGTACATCGCTAGTTTATAGCCTAAACTCCGCACAATCGTATAACAGACGTTTGAATTCATTAGAAATGCCTCATTGTATATTCTTTCAACTTGCATGGTTTGACTGTGAATTAAATGCGTTTTGATCTAATTAACTTGCAGTGATTTGGTACTTGATTGTTTAATTATTGTTGGTTGTAAATTAGTTCGAATTAATACTATTCATGCGTATTTCACGAAGGTTTTAAATTTTTTGTTGTAACAAAACGTAAAGATATTTTGTTATGGGAATTTGGTCGTGTAAAAAGTCTTCCGGAATTCATCCAGAAATCTGAGAGATACTTAAATTTGACTTGATATTGGACACGCGAAGAGAAGCCACGAGCAAACAACAGTATTTATGTAAATATCGCCCGATTTGGCAATTGAATGAACTCGTGGAATTAAAATAGATAGTGACGAAACGGTAGCAATGCTCGCGGCGTTTATCGACACGTAACGACACTGTCGTCTTGTGGGAAAATCACTTGATTGACGGACAAAAAATTAATTCCCGCAGTTGGAGTTATAAGGTCTCGGATTAGTCGGGCAGCGGGGCCGGGCGCAAGGCACTGGGTCTAATCGCCGGAGGGTCAACGGCACCGGGCAGGTACCGTCCCGGCGTTTTTTGTGGTCCGCACCTCGACACCCCCGCCCCTCCCCGCCGCCGTCCCGGCACATTCCACCCGCGCCGACGCAGCCCCTTGTGGTAGCTACCGAATTCTATATCGCACTAAGTTAAAACATTATTGTCTTAGCCAAAAGCTTCGCGGAAAGTTAAGTATAAAATGGAATAAATAAGAAATGTAGTTCATAACCGACTTAGTGATTTCGTGTAAGGATATTCTAAATACACAGTGTTATAGACAGGCAACATATTAATAATATGAGTTATGACTTAGCCTTGAAACAGATCTATGCAATCGAATGCCATGTATATTGTAACATAATATTTGATTTGCCTGCAGTGTCTATTCCTTCATTATTACCTATTACAGTGCAACCTCAATGTAACAAAACTTAAGAGGATTAGAAAATATTTGTAATACCAAGTAATTTGGTTGGACTCAAATTCGTTATAGCAAGGTAACATACTTGTTTTTCGTTTTTTAACCATTGCAAGTTTTAAAACTAACAAGAATTACAAGAGCAGTGTTTATAATATTATTACTTGGTATCAAATAACAATGACCGAATTATGTATTTCTATTCTCTTGCTGCATTACAGTTTATTTATTTTATTTATTTATTAAGCTTCATATACAAAAGTATACAAGGCGGACTTAATGCCAGTGGCATTATCTCCCAGTCGACCTTTAGGTGATGTAGAGATGAGCTGAAGTAGGTGTATGAATACTTTAACATAAGGAGAGAGAGAAAAAAGAAAATATATATATAAGTAGATAAATAAGATATTATATATACAATTACATAAATGAAAATAAATATATATATAAATTTACATTTATATGCATACATATATACAGATACAGTTTATTAAGTGTTTGTCTTTATTCAATTATCCGATAAAGTCGAAATGTCTTAATCAAAGTATAATTTAATGATATCCTTATCTATCGGTATATTGAGACATATCCTAGATATTTACTTATCTTATTATTTATCTAATTGTCGGATCTGATCGAAATCTAACAGCTACTACAAGCTTATTGATTTAAAAATATCTAATCTTTATCAATTTTCATGACACAGCGGGTGGGACAATTTTACTTTGAAAAATTACTGGTTAAAATATTTTTTTAAATATTTTATATAAATTTGCGTGGCTCAAAATTCAATTTCAAATTCGAATGTTTTTAGTGTTTTATACGGTAATTTCGTCAGTAGGTTCGTATGCGATCAGTCTTTAACAATAAAATTGTTAAAATCTGCTTGCTTTTTCTCTTTAGATGCTTTGGGTTGGATGAATATAATTTTGTGCTACAATATGCACGTATTTAATCATGATTTTTGTTGATCATACAAGCAAATTATTATTATTACTTATGAAATCTAAAGCTTTTAGTGTCATAATCAACTTCGTTTCTATTGCGCCACACAGGTTAATATTTAGCATGAATTTACAATATTAGCCATGATGTGCTATACACGATGGATCTGCACTATGTAGTACACCGGTGGTTAAAACCAGTTCCCGGCAGCACCGGCGCGTTCATAAATCCGATCAAAAGTGAAATGAGCCCGGCGCGGCGACGGATTTATGCGTTACAATTACGCTAATGGCCGTTGGATACTCACTTATTACACAGCACAGTATATTATTGCCACAGTTGACGCCACCGAACAAGCTTTTAGCATTCAAATTTTATAGATAAGGGATTTTCGCCTTCGGCCGGTGATCACGCAAATTAGTAGGAATTTGTAAAGGTTTGATTCCCATTTTTTTATTATAACTAAAATATTATTAACCGGGTTATGGTTATTTAGGTAAACTAGATAGATATAACGCAATAAATCAATACCTAAAATGATAGTCCCACGTCGGAATGAATTCAAGAGTTCGTGCTCTACCGCTTTTATACATTGTCACCAGACCAACTAGGTGATTAAAATGAATTTATTTTAAATTTATCCCACAAACTCTTTCACTTCATGCGTCAGTTGGTTCTGTAATCGATTTTTTGTTGTCCAACTTTTTCACCCATCCACCCATTAATCCGATGATCCAAAGATCGTTCCGGTGTATTTTTTACGCGATTTAATTAACGTTGGTAATATTTCACCGGTTAATTTCACACCGCATTTGATAAAACAAAGATTTTAGTAAGAAAATCATTAAGATAGACAAAGGTGCTTTGGTAAGAAATGGTGAATGTTGTATTAGCGTTGCATGAGCCGGACCAATTACAACGCAGATCTATCAACAGTAGCCAGTATTAATTGCATGTTGCTAACTATGAGGCGTGAAATTGAAAAATACAAGAACGTAGTGATTTTTGTGGCTCCGGAAATGGTAGGACCCTTATGGAGATAGAAAAAAGTGCGATAATATCGTAGTTTAGACGCAGCGTGTGTGACTTACGGCCTTATTAATAAACCTATTTTAACAATCGAATGTATTGTCTTCTTCGCTTAAACTGAATTCTAAAGTCGTTCGAAAGGGACAAAACATTCGATAGCTAAAATAGGTTTTAAATCTGTCTATGAATAAAGCCGTTATACGATAACCTTTAGTTACTGTATTCGATTTTAAGATAAAAATAGTTCTGAAGTAAGCTAGGAATTGCATAAAAAATGTCACAGCTGTATCAATGTATTCGTACCGTATGACATCACGGGATATATTATGTACTGGTTAAATTGTCAGTGCACTTATAATATCTGTACATCATTTCAGAAATAAAAGCATGAGCATAAGTAGCTAGTTTGAAAAGACGCATTTTCTATAGTACCTAGCGAGTCGAAATATTGCGTATTTCGGCTCGCTTCTAATCAATATCCGGGTATTGGTTTACAAATACGTAATATCAATTAGAAATAAGAATAATATGTTATATTATTTTGTACAAAATATCTTTAAACAAACAATATTTTTCTCTGTAAATACAAGCGGGAAACGTTTGAATGTTTTTTCATCTTTCTTTGGCCGTACGTTCACAATAGACGGCGCATCGTCACGTTTTATGAATGCAGTGGATGTCTGTTATTTATGTATCCTACGTCCCGGCTGCATTAGATGCTTAGATATATGTGGGTGTGTTCAAATACCGCCTCGTTCCCACATTTACTCACTAATAAATCTATTAATCGTACGCATGCAAGGCGGATTAGTAATCTTGAATGGAACTTGCGAAATTTGCTACCGGTTGTACGGCTAATGTGAAATAATTTCTCATCGGGTCTAGATGTGCTAAAATGTATGTTATGTCAGAAAGCAAATGTTTTTAAATTCAAAATTTATGAAGTAGATACGTTATTTAAGCGTCAACATAAAATGAAACATCATGTGGATGTCATTTCTAAATCATACGACTGTTTTACAGAAAAATAGATAACATGTGGAATTAAATAAGATTTTAATTGATCGTTCACTGATCAATTAAGGATAGAAAATAATTATATGAAAGTTGTAGTACTAGAAAGTTAGTTCGCAAAATTATAATTTATGCAATGCCTTTGGTAAAATTAATTTCGTGGGAAAGCTTAGATCAGCAATGCTATACAAAACAAACGACCGAAGTTCGAAAACAGCGCTATTCCTCGTGCAGCTACAGAGTACGGACATTGCATCGGTTGCGTCAACTATCGTCGCGAATCGTAACAGTAAGCGGGTCAGGGAAGTTTCGCCCACTCGACGCCCCTCGATCCCCGCACCGCCGCCGGACGATAAGTGCCGTTCCCACAGCACGCGGCGGATATACCGCGAGTACTGTACGAGTAGTCGAATCACTACACTTACGAGCGGATACTACGGCACATATGCTATATGCCAATGACATCATGCTATTGTCATTGTATTGTAGCTTAGAAAACTTGCATTGTTATTATGTTCAGCCAAGGGATGAAGGGCGTTCCCCAAAGGACTGCATGGCGACCTCTTGGAAATCCCATGTACTCGACAACATTCTACAAACTTTAATTACACTTTGACCGGCATTAAAACACGTTTTCATTTGCAATTTTTATTTCCGGTTACTTAAAAATATTTACCACTTTTACTCCCCTTTCCCCACCATCCTCGGAAGAACGCTACCTATCTCTATCATTATTAAAACATTTTGAGACAGTTTTGGTTATCTAAATATAAATCCCGCGACCTTTACTAGGATGAAGGCGCTGGATGCAGGCTGCCTCCAACAGGTTACTGTGGAAATCATTGGGAGGGGCCTATGTTCAGCAGTGGACTTCCTTTGGCTGATTGATGGATGGATGAAATATAAGTCACCATAATATATTTAAATTGCTACAGTTACACAGAAAACAACAAAATGAACAAGTTTGTCCCAAAGAGAACCATTGACTCTCAAGCTTCCCGCGGTAAACAGGACAGTGTTTATGAAACAGCCAATACGTTTAATACATATTAAGGTAGCATCGGTTCGATAAAACCGAATACATTTCGGAGATTTGCATCGGGTCGTTGGCACTACGCGTTGTTTCGATCGCCTCTCGAGCCTTTTTCTCGTATAACTAATCAATGCGGATTGTGGAATGTTACACTTTTTATTTTTATGTTTAAGTAACTAATGTTTTCATAGTGAAAATAATTTGGTGTTTTTTGCCAGTTTTACTTTTGGTTGATTTAAACCCAGAGGTTGACATTATTATTAATTAGACAGCATTTACTGTTAAAAAGTACAAATGTTCACGACTTAATTGGGTAAAATACTGCATATTAGGAGTTGGAACTTGAAATATAAAATCGTATACACCGGTTATAATAAATAGACATTGTACTAGGCTATTCTCTTAAGCAGTAGGTGTCTTTAATTAAATATGTAGTTTATGTTTTGTTTGTCATCTGAATGAGCACTGGTCATTGCTCAATAATAACATTTAAAAATCTGAAAGTATAAATGTAATCAAATTATATATAATCAATATTTAAAATCAATCTCGCATAACATATTCTACGTATATTTAAAATGTAATGCTTACAAAATATTGGTACCACACAGCGAGGGGTAGAGCATTGTATAGGAAATTTCCAATTACAATTTTGTTTGCGACCGATTTTTTTGCAATATCATCATTCTGGGAATACTTAGTAACGTTAAATGTAATTTTGATCAAACGTTGAGTCACAAGTTTTTGTGGAACAATTTCGAGGATACATGAGAATAAGCGCAACAAATGAATGCAATAACACAAGTGTTCGTACAGAGTTTGGCGGGAAGTACCAATCGGTATTGGTTTTTTGTACTGTTCGTGTCTGGGCTTTGATCAAAAATGATTAATCATTATCCTTACCATGTATTGAGACACAAAAATCAAATTATGAGTCATTCCAATTCCTTTATTCAGGTTTTACGAAATCTCCATCGACATATAGCAATAGATAAATGAATATTAGGTAAATAAAATTTGTTCTGACGATTAACATTGATTGACACACGTGACACAAAAGCGCGGCTCCCACATAACAGCATTTATCTTGTATCTCCCTACTAATTAAATTATCAATAACAAAACCGCTCGTATCTCCCTGCGTTGCCTAATCTTGGATAATAACGCCATATCTGTCCAGTTTATCTCGATTCCTGACCTAATGTGCTGCGCCGAGCCATTGACCCTTACGTGTTTACTCGCCACCGCGCCGCCGCCCGTGGCTGTCTGTCTGTCTGTACGCTGTTGAAACATTGCTCTCAGCTGTTGAGCGAGTCTAATGTGATTCATAAGTTGTTGAGGGATAGTTTTGGTATTGTATTATTTTGTATGTCTTAATAGATTACTTTGATGGATATTGAATTAGTACACAAACGACTATTGTAATGATAAAACGAGGACTTGCTTTTAACTCTGATATTTGAAAAATACATTTGTAATTGTGATTTAATTATAGATTAAACACAGATACAGAAGAAGCATTGGACAGACTAAAAGTTATTTGAAAACAGTATATGTAATTATTACTATTCTCCACGAGTATCTATTTATTCCACAACTCGTAAACATTACCACATAAAATAACAATAGAGCAGGTTTCCTGCCAAGTCACGCACTCGAACGCACGTACCTCCAGGTGAGGTGCGTACAAACGACTGAACACACTCTGCCACCCACACACCCACCACAGTCGCTCTTGTCAACCAGGATCAACAGCATGCAAAGTATTGACACTAAGCTCTAGAGCTCAGCGAGTTTCTTAGGGACACTATAAATTGTAAATAAATAAATACACATAATAGTCACATACATAGTCCTGACTCCACATAAAGCTAAATTGAGCCCTGTGTCGTGAGTATCACAAATTACAAGAGACTTTTTGGCCTTATAAACACCTAGACCCGGAAGAAATAATTGTGAGTCGGATAAACAATTGTCGCGTTTCGGGGTTCGAACCCGCGGCCTCTCATTTCACAGCCGGCGTCTAACCAACTGCGCCATGGAGGCTGTCCGACACTAACTTGCCTAACCCGCATTGAAACTAGTCAGACAAAAAATAAATAGGAAGATTTGGAAACAAATAAACAACTGGACAGTAAACACGCGTTGACCGTGGAATTCGGGTAGGAGGAGCCGCTCGCGTGATCGCTGTCATTTGTCGATCAGACGGTAATTGCACTCCGAATTGGACTGGGTTAGGTTTAATACGCGTGTTCTATAGAGGAGGGGGTGTGGGGTTGCCAGGTCAATTCGCCATTGACAGTGAGGTTATATGAATGGGAGCTTTTGGTCAGGGAATGCGTTATTGAGGCCTTTTTCTGAGTTTGGTTTCGTGCCACTCGCAACGAAAAAATTAGGCAAAAGAAATATTAAGAAAAGAAAAGACCAAAATGAACACATAGAAGACAGACTTCATCTAAAGTAAATGTTTTTAGGTTAACGAAATGCTGACTAAAAATCGTACTTAACAGCTGTATGTGAGAAAAATATTTAATCTTTATTCAAACTCATATGATGATAGTTAACTAAGATACCCGATAGCAAATAACTCGGATAACAGAAACCCGAGATACACAGTCCATATGCGATCTCGAAGTTTATTGTTCCTACTCGTCTTGCAAGACAAAGGCGTATGTTCGTGACAACATTGAAAACATTACCATATGATACGCGAGCCTTACTGGCTTACAGGCTTACGTCACCTGATCCGAGTGTACTTATGATCTTATACCTACTCGTATTGACATTTGACACACAATCCGAATGAAAACGACGGGAAAGAAAAATATAAGTGAAGTGTCGATTTTGAACCGTTCCCATTAACGTGATTTACACCGTGGGAATAGCAATGTGCTGATGGAAAAGCGTTTGAGTGTTTTGAAGAATATTGTGAACAAAAACACACTCAAAATTTTGATAACATGTTATTCGTATGAATTGAAATACGGTTTGGTGCTTAAAATCGTTTATAGGGCTTCGCTATTTTTGCGAAACGAATAGATTTGTTTTTTTTTTTAAATAGCTATACAAAGATTTCTAATTAATCAACTTTTAAGATCATCACACACTTTATAAAATAAAACAAATAGAAGATCTAAAATCTGAATATTAAAATTTCATTCAAACAGACTTCAAAACTAATAACTTTGAAAGTCACTTAAACGACATCAACACAGTTAATACAGTTCCGGCGCTTTGCAGTTTGAAGCTAGTTGCTCGTATTTAAACCATCGACAATGGCTTGCAAGTGCTCATAAGCGCTGAACAGCTACGGTATATAGAGGTAGTGACGGGCGGACCAGGGTCGGCGTCGCGGCTCGCTGCAGTTGTGAACCTCACCTTTTCTTATGCACTTGCGATGCGGAACAAAGGAGGAGATGTAGCGGATATAATTAAGAACGTGGAGTATATTTTATTAAGAGTTTCTGACTAATAAAACTTTGATTTTTGATATCAAACCTTACGGCCTAATAGCTAGATAATTTATATAGCACTCAAGGTGAGCCAGAGAAGAAGCCGAACTGAAATGACAAAAAAATAGAAAGAGAGTAGAAGAAACACTTAGGAAAAGTAAAATGTAGGCTTATTTGAAACGTAATTTGAAGAGTGTGAGTATGCGTGAGATTCGTAGAGAGAGAAAGTACAGTAGCTGGGCAATACGATATCTTTAAATTGATTGAGACAAACTAATGTATCATTATTTTTCAGATGCATGTTTCTCATCTAGGTTTTTTAACCAGATTAGAAACGCTTTAACACATTACTGCGAAGTTTTGTAGTACCAACCTTATTATCAGTTAGATTAATCGATACGTCCGCCTTATTTTGAGTAGCCATCCATTTCGTATATAATGATTTATAAATTAGCAGTTTTTTTCAGATGATCCATTAAACATTTTAATACATTGTACGCTTTGAATCAGCAGCACAAATGTCACAGACGTTCAATGACCAGACCTTCAGTAGATGCGCATGAAAAAACAATGCGGTGCTTAGTGCCGATGACCAGCGAAGATTGTTGCGGGTTGTGACCGTGCCGATACGACTTCAGTAGTCTGCAGTCCTAATTAATTTAAATTCTCCTTAATCTGTTTAACTCACATTATGTGCTTAGGGATTTAGAACCTGATAGTAAGCTTACAATTTAATTTGGCTTTACAGACGTTTTAACAAGAATTCTACACAAAATTCTTATTACACAATTTAATACGTTTCTTTCTTTTTATTCAATTACAGAACATTAATTGTAACTTTAAACCTTGCTTTTGCCTACAGTATTTTCTACTTACGATTTTTTCGTGATATCTAAAGTTGTTTGTAACTATTTTTTTTTATCCGTGACAACAAATAGCTATTGGGACTCCAGGTGTCGAGCCCTTTTTAAGTACAACATGTTAATAAATTCAAACATTTTGGAATACTTTTGTAGATGGCACTTGGAGAGCCTTAATGTTTTTCTTACAAATAAATCAAAAGTTTACAACTTAAACCCTCGTTGTTCTTGAAGACGCTGCAGTGAATGGCGATAAACAACAAAGTTTACGAGGTAACCTTGGCGCTATGAGTTCTATTGCTACCACAGCGTGGTGCAGTGTAGATGCAGTCACGAGCATCGATACTCGCCGGCGAGATATGGTGGCGCTGCTGAATGATGATCGGCTATGTGCACCTCTGGGGCGTGAGACTAGGTTAGAATACTGCCCTTTATTTGTTGACGGTTTTGTGGTGTCCGTACTACCGGCATATTATGAAAATCAATATATTTGATGTCAGAATAGTTGTCACATTACTTTTCTTTCACTTATAGTACCTACATGGGTACGTTGTAATATTAGACGATTTATAAAATATGAATTTGACTTAATATAGATACTTGACAACGAAAGTAATCTACGCTACGACATGAATAATGTTTGTGAAATATAAAAAGATAATTCAAAATGAGATTCTGTTCCTACTTTGCAAATCGTTTAATATTATACATACTGTAAGTGGAGGAAAGCGATAACATTTACGCCATTTCGCACACATAATTGATAGAATACTGTAGTATTCAGTCTTGCAATGCTCTTGGTAACAATAAAAGAACAATGTTTATTATAAGCTGTTGAGTTTTATACAATATTGATTTATGCTTGTAATGGTAATCAGTGTTATAAAATCGTGACCTAATCAAGAAATTGTATTTCTTAGCCTGTCGGAATTGTGATTTATATAATAACCTTAATTTCCGGACTATTGAAAGTGCATGTTACAATGTAACCACGACCGTTCTGACAGTAGAATTTATTCGTGTTTTATTCTGCAATTCAAGGAATTGTAGCTAACCTAAGTCATGGCTATACAGATACGTACATCGCTTAAAATCGCTATCTTAGAAGATATATATATTTTAGCCACATACTCGTACGTCGGTATCAATTCATATGAATTATCAACAGCACTTGAAAACGTTACATCACAAAACGCAAGTGTCAATGCAACCCATAACCTCACAATTGCTATTGTAAGCCACCAATTGCTATGCTAAGTATGCGAAGTGAAGCCAATTACCACAGCATTGCAAAAAAGGATAAACACTTTATTACGACATTGGAAACAAATGTCATAACTACAACTCAGCCATCATATTTCCCAGCCACGCAAATAGCAGCTATTGAAGTTAATACGAGTTATTATAATATAGGTTAGTCGGCGTAAAGCGACGTGTCCACTACGAAGGACCACTAAAGAGTGAAATAATAACTTTATGCACCGGCCAAGGCCTCGCAGGGCTGCCAGACTTCGAAACTCGATTACGGTTGAGCATTGGCCCGACAAGTTAGGTTATATTAAATGCATAACAAAATTGTGGAGCTGTGTAAAGGTATCGTAGGTGATTGCATGGACATTTGGGGGGATGTTTAATAGTATTAAGGGTTGGTTTTGGATATTCGTTACATATGAATGAAGAGTGAGGGTTGCTCTCTTTTAGTTATAGTTTGAAAACTGCCATAATTACGAAACAAAACTTTTAAATAATATATTAAGTTTAGTGTTAAGTTCGAAAATATATTTGACTTCTAATTGCACTCCTATGGTCATCATTTGAGAATATTATGGGATTGTAACAAATTAATCTGGTGATTTGGTTTTAGGTGTCGGCTGATTTATGTACTTACAGTGAAAATTCACAGGCGTAGTTTAGAATGATTCAATTACTGGAGAAACTATGTTTAAATAGATAATGCAAATTAGACCCGTATTAATTCTTATCTAGCGGGGCATTTAAATGTACAAAATAACTCACCCAGATTAAATTGTATTCTGTGCTATAACTGCCATAAATCTGGTTCTGTATCAATAGTGTTAATCTCGGTTTAACCAAACTGGATAAGATTACGAGTAGAGTTAAATCGTAAACTTTATAACAAGCACATTTATTAATCCGTACTAGAGGCGCCTTTGGTTTACGAAATTCTTATTCAAACACTCATTATAGTGGGTATAAATTTAATTACAATATTCTTTATTACTTCCTTCGTTTACAAGTAAATTAAAGCGACTAGTGTTTACGAAAGAATAAGGTTTGAAGTATTTCTATACTGTGGATTTAAACAGGTAAAATAGGCCTTATTTATACTAAACTGAATCACACAATTAGTTCATTCAAAAAACATCTCTATTCCTTTATCAAGGATTAAACAATTCCTTCCTTTTTTTTCGAAATACATATTAAAAAGTTAATTAGACTTTTTCAATTCCGCAGCCCTATTGCCTAGCCCTTGAGCGCGGATATAGAACTGCAGAATGTGTCACCGGCGTGGCCACAGATACGCGCATGCAACTTTGTCCACACTAATTGGCCGCCGCATATTATTAAGCTTTTATCGGAAAGCAGCGCCCTTTCTCCGATGAGTTAATTAATTTGTAATGATATTGTAATTACTCGCAAGTCAATTAGCATAGCGCGCGAATTCGTTTTAATTACGCCCATGATTTTTCAAGCATCCATATTAATGAGGTTTGCTGATTCAGCGATGATTGGTAAGGATAGTTGAGTGTTTTATTTTCAAAATTATAAATATTTAAGAATAGTAAAATGATTCCTATTCTGAAACTTCACAGGTTTTAACAACATTTTTGTAAAATGCCTCTTTAACATACAATAGACATTGAAGAATGTCTTACCTAGTCAAAGGATATACGAAATTTGCAACCGTCTTTTTCGATTCTGCCCCTCGAATTGTAAATGATACCGTAACAAGAAAATTTACTACTTCACAATTTTCTACGTACGCATGAAATCCAAATCATATTCAGTGATGCTAGCCACCCATGCTGCAATACACCAGTAGTGATCATTCAGAAAGCGTAGTTCATTAACAAAAATAACAACCTTTTGTTTGACCCGAATGCAGTGCAAGCTTTTTATTCGCGCATTGTTCGAGTTAGTGCGCTCGTCGCGCTCAGTCGTTTCCAGTCGGCCAGTAATCCTTCAGACATTTGCATTTTATTATTTGGCCACACTGATTTACGGCGGGCCGCGCGTCTCCACTTTCAACGGAGCGTCCTTTTGTCGTCCGAGACTAAGTTTTTTCTAAAAAGCTTTTGTCTTAAACAGTTCTATTGTTGGCGCGTTTGGGTTGTAAAATAAATATTTGAGCTTTATTGCCTTTTGCTCGTATTGTACGGTGGCTTAGTAACGTTGTTTCGTCAGGCTGTTTATGAATTTGTGTTACTCGACACACGTACAACATAATGTTTGTTTCTGTTAAAGATTGTACTCTTTGTTATGTTTTTGCAGTTAACACATTTTTTCGTTTGTTTTTATATGTAAACTAAAGCGGAAAACATTCTGCTATTGTTATTAATTATAAATTTCACTGCGCTCATCGAAGCGACAGAAGATTGCAAAAGAAATGAAAATTAGATAAAAAAGTATTGGCACACTTTAAAAAAATATTATATCCGTTTAACCGTAGCGTGCACTAATACTTCTGATTAATATAATTTCACCATGAGAAACAGACGTTTTAAATACATCTTAATTAATCTAGCACGCTCATAAACATATATAATGAATACTGATGTCAATTTAGAATTTAATAGCTCGGTTAATTTAGAATTTAATTGGTGGTATGATATCTCACTCAGAACAGTGTGAAGAAAAATGTGCCGTCCTATATCTCGACTCGAGGTGACTAACTCTTAGCGTAGTTATTAGAATGGACGTTTCAATTCAACAGCTGTTTACTACTGGGTGACGCAACGCGTCTCGTAGTTCGCTGTTCGCTATTGTACGATCGCGTTCACAGTACGCGAATTTCGAATTGTTAGTTCTTGTGGTGATGGATAATTGTGAGATACTTATCAATGCACAAATCTTACAAGTCCATGTGCTTCAATGCAATTTAATTTGTATTGGATTAAATATTAGAACAAAGTTCTCGAGTGAAAACCGTACCTCAGTAAACACAAGTTAAAAAGGTTTCAAAATGGGCGAGAGTAAAATAGAGGATGCACGATCGTAGCCATACTAATGACCAATAGGAATATAGATTTTAACATTTCTCAAAGATGAGTCTTGCGGCTACAAGCTGCCTGAGCATGTAGACTTATTGGCACTACGTTGAGGAATGCTACGTCCAGCAGTAAGCAGCGAAAGGGTGATTATGTTTCAAAATACCATATACCCCGTTAATTTACATGTTCATTGATATGATTATTAAAGCAGTGTAACATACATAAACTCACGCCTTTATCCCCGAAGGTAGGCAGAGGCGCCACCAGGGCACCCACATTTCGCCTTGTATGTTCCGGCCCACGATGTGATGGGGGGCGAGCCTATGTGTGAGCCTACTGTGATTGGGCACAAATTCCTGACTCCGGGCTGATAATGAATAGAAAAATCCAATATCACAGTGTAACAAATGTAGTAATTATTTACTACGACGTGACGCAACGTCGCGTAGTACGGTAGTGAGCGTCGCGCCGTGCGATCAACTCCTAAGGCCGCGTTCACACGACGCGAGAACGTGAACACAGATTACAATATTAGGATGGAGCGAGGAGTGATATTAAGTAGTTTAGCTTTTGAATAATTTTTTTTTTATTTGTGTAAAAAACATAAGGATCTTTATTTTAATCTTGAAATGAGTATTTTGGTAATTTAAATACTCAAACTGATTTCAATTATTATAGACTGAATCTGTGGAATAGGAACGTGAAGATGTTTCAATATTCAAAAACTATTCATTATATAAACTTTACCGAATATTAAATAAAATTCCATCTAGATAAAAGTCAAGTTAATGTATTCAAAATAAATTACAATACTTTCAATCCCAATAAAACTACGTTGCCCGTAATAAAATTCATTCATGAAACGTTTAGTACTATTAAAATCATTGGTAGCGATAAGATAAGGCATCGACGACGATTCTTATCACCTTTGACCTTTTTAGAAGGAACGATCACGCTGACAACGTTATCGCAGCGTCGCTCGTCTAAATAAACAATCTGATTTGTTCAAATGCGATGATTTTAAAATAGACGAAATTGTTTTTATCGCTCTTTCATAATAGTGGCCCAAACTATAGATTAGTTTTTAGTATCAAATGAAATACGGAAAATATAATCTTAACCAAAAAGTTTTATCTTAATCTAAGTTTAATAGTAGTAATGGTGCGGGATTAAGTTAATTTAAGATAAATTCATGACCAACTTACTTTGCTAGATAAATTATCTATCATCATAGTTTTTTTATCCCGAAAAGTGCTCCGCAGTATCTTGAGTTTTATTTATCAGTTCATTTAAAAGTATCAGTAATCAATATCTGAAGAAAAGCTTATAATTATTAAAAAACATGACCCTTCAAAATAAAGGCACACTCCAGGGATTTTTGTGCCAAGTTTAACGACCGGACTGTATTATTGAAATGTATTACTTGCAAGAATTTAAAATTGAAATTAATAAAACATGAATTATTACCACGAATCGTATGTGTTTCCCAGAACGCGATAAGAATGTGGACTGGTTCTACGTAACAGTTGTACTAGAATATTTGTTTTTTCTCCGTAGTAACACGGCGACGTTAGTTTTTGGAATCTCGAGAAATTCGTGTACAAACACATTAGCTTTGACCCCAACTTGTATTCTCATTTATTCTTGTACTAGTGTGTTTGTATTTGCTTTCATATTGTATTTTTATAGTGACATGTCAGATGTTCTTGATTTAACTTTAAAGCACGAATAGTTAACCAGCAAGTTTAAACTCTTCAACTGGTGTTAACTTGTCAGATATTACGAGTAACAAGTTTGTGGTCGTTAGCTACATGTCGCTGTCGTCTGATACAGCTCAAACATGGTATTGTGCAATGTTTATGCGAAAACTTTTAGACTTTATAATAAATATTGGTGTAATATACACAAATTTAAAAAGCCTTGTCATGGTGGGGAAACGAGAGGCTGTGGTACTTAAATCATAATATTGCAATGCCTAGTTAGCGTATAGCTGTATGGTATAGATAGTAAATCATACGCCTAATTGAATATAAAAAGATGTGTGATGGACATTCATTTCAGATGATTTTTACATACTAATAATTAAATTTGAATCGTCAGCCGTCCGTCTACGAAACGGGCACACGTCTTAGCTAAGCGAACTACCAGCCGGTCCAGTTATTTCGCAATCAAAACCACTTAGAAGAAGCGAATATTCAGTAACGGACTTAGTATAGCTAACTAAACAAAAACTAACTGACATAGATATGAAAATGTATTAGCTTGTGAATAAATAAAGTCGCCCAGTGTGTTCGCGGCACTGCGCGGCACATGCGCGGCGGCGTGGGCGAGCGCACCGACGCTCACACGTGTTCATACGCGCATCGCACTCGCACCATAACACAACGACGATAACTGATTTATCAATCATCGTATGCTCCACTTGTTACGTCCCTTGTCGTCAAATATGTTGTCTATGGCATATGTTGCAATCAATAGATTATTTTAAATTTATATTGGTTAATTAATTATTTCGTAATTAGGTATATATTTATGTCGGAATATACTTTGGAGTGTGTTCTTTCACACTATATGTATTTCCTACTGCTGTGTAAGGCCTCCCGTCCTAATCTATGTATTCGAGAGTGGGAATTAGTTAGACCGATGCGGATTAGTGGCCAGATATAGTTTTAAAAATAATAGTTTTATAGTTACAATATACAGTCTAGTTGTCTCTCGTTTAGGATTAAAAACAGCTTTATTAAATAGCAACACCGACTTATGACGACAACAGGACTGAAGGTTTAACGTACATTTCGAATCGCGGGGAATTCGATTTGTTTACCGCTAAATTTGCTCTTTGATCATTCCTTATCTAAGCTAGCTATCTAAGCACATAATGTGTACATTTTATTCTAATTCAATCAATAAAATCGAATACAAATGATATTAGAATTTTGTTACATAATGCCGAAGACGGAAAAAATATTGGTTTCGTATTCCCAATTATCTTATCTTTTTAACACATTCTTTAAAGTTTTTAACAGATAACAGCTAATGTTCGTATTTGCATCTAAGAGATTGCATATTTAAGATAACCCCAACGAGAATCGAATGCGTTGTGGTCTCTTTACAGTATTATGCGGTTCGAAGCATCGACAATCGCTTGTGGACAATTACGAGACAGTTGAGACAAGTTAATGTGGGTTATGGTCGGGATTATTGCTTTTGATTGGTATTGGGGTGAATTTAATTTGATTTATTAAGGGGTGGCTAAAGGATTTGTATGCAATTTACTGTAGAATGTGTTATTTAATCTAAAGTGTTATACTATGCTAGTTGTCCGTGTTTACTTGTATTTTCCCGGGATTGTAAGAAACAACTCTTAACTGATACTTATCCCACAGAAAGACCTTTTATGAGTACAAACTACAAGGGCTGTCGAACATAGGCTGTGAAGTGTGAGGACTGAGATCTTGACTTTCATGTCGTATAATATAGTTTGTTAGTCATTTGACGGCAAAAAAATAGACCTCTGAGATTGTGCAATGCACAAAAACAACAACGAAATAAATAGCCAACATTAAACAGTTAGACGACTGGTAAAATTGGTGATTTGATGGCATTATCATAAATATACATGACAGAAATAATACCATGTGTTAATTATATTGAACCAGACCAGTGCTAACGGCACCGGTCTATATTTGTTTATTATTAATTAATTATTGCTTTCACGAGAGGTTTTAATTAACGGATAAACGACTTATCCGAATAGCTTCGACAACTTGTTACTTTTAAAGGCAATGCGCGGATACTAATGTTTCACTGGCGAATACTGAATGTAGAATGCCCCGTCCTCGGTTCCGAAACGGATTATATTGGAAACTGTCATGCTCCCACCACTACACTAACTGTGGGTATAGACACAGAACCACAACCAAGTCTACTGTAATAAAATTACTTCTACAACTACCCGTAGATTGCTTCGGGCTTATTTAAAATTGTTTTAACAATATTTTTGTGAAACATTTCAACTTTACATAAAATTGCTACAACATAAATTTTGTATAGCAATTACAAAGATAATATCAAAAATTCCCTTCTAAGCCCTTCGAACATAAACTTATGTTGGTGGAAGATATTTTAATAAATCGCCAAGCGAACCGCACTCCCCATTCTAATTCAAAAACAATAGGCCAACCGGAGCGGCGCTTATATCCGGCGCCTAAACAGCCCGCGGCGACTGCCCATCCCGAGCCCACTGATATTACCCGGAGATTAAGACTGCAGAAAATACGATAATTGATCTTTTTTGTTTTAAGCTTCACCACTGAAAGTGATTATGTTTTAGTTTAAAAAAAATAATACAATTAAAATTACGTTAAAGTGTAAGATTGCCGACGGTCTAATACTCCTTGCCTCGTTCCGCCTTTTTCATTCCCTTTCCTTTTTGAGAAATTGGTAACTCACCAATAATCCTAATTTGTAGATATTGAGGGGCGTCAGGCTAGTTTACTGGACGTACGCAATAAAAGTCAGTCTATAATTAGAAATTCCTAGCTACAATGATTCTTACAAACTGAACAACTGCTACGTTCGCCGATAGCTAAACGTGTTCTTCAGAAATGGAGGCAGTCTAACCTTGAATCGAATTTACGTCATCATAGCGCAATAGAACCGTACCTGAACCCTTTATACGTTCATATTTCGTCGAAGTAATATTTAATGCCTCGAAGCTCGCGTCACTCTGCACACTTCTCGCAAATTGCGGAAAGGGTTCTCAGATCGGATTGTTCCATACATGCGAAGTACGAAAAATGCGATTTAGCCGGGATTGAATTTGTGTTCGATATTCCGACAGTCTCACCCTATCACAGGGGCGGAAATACCGTTAGCGAAATGTGGGCGGCCCGTACCACCCTTCGGATACAGGTGTGACGATGTTTGACGTTTTTAATAACATATCCGGTGGGAAATACTGTTTTTATAGGGTTTTTTATTATCATAAGTTGGACAAACGAGCCACCAATTTGCGTGATGATTAAGGGACACCGTGACTCATATCCAAACACAACTCTTGAGGTTATCGAGTGCGGTGCTGACCTCTGAAGTATTAATAATGATGCAGAAGGGAGGAACGAAGTTGAAAGAGTAGAAATAAGGGATACGAAACGCTGTTGCTAACGGCAACCTCTTTGCTACGCTATTCCTAGACAATGATGTTATCTCAGCTGAGTGGGCCCATTTACAATTGGTATTGTTCTCTATATTATCCACAGCGATGCTTAAAAAAGTTTAGTTATTAGGTAAAGGTTGCATTGACACGCATTTCCAATATGGCAGCAATATGTTACTGTGGAAATATCACAATAATCCGGTTTAAGCATTTATCCTGCGGCATACCGAATGGCGTTTCGGAACGAGCAGTTACGCCATCTTCCTTGAAAACAAGACCTAGATCACGTTTCTAACTGACCACAGACATTACTGGATCTATCTGAATTTTGTAATCTCAAGTGTAAATTGAACGCTCTAAATATTCACCATTTTAGTATTACATTACTTTACAAATGTAAATAAACAGAATTCCAGAATGCGGCAATGAAACAAAAGATTAATGAGCAAAAAACACGTTATTTCTCAAAAAAATAATTAGCGATGGGAGTAAAAAATTATATTAATAAATCAAAAATAAAGGGGCAAAACTGCTGCAAAAGTTGCCGAAGTTTTAAACTTTTTTAATCTCTTAGTAGGGTTGTTGAATTGTACATTAATAACCGGATTCTCAATCTGCCTGTTTTCAGATATTTTAGATTTGGATGTTGACTTAACTATTTAATTATTCCGTTTTAATAAATGTGCTGTATCGAGGAACTCTGACTTGCAATGATCAGCTGGAATTATTAAGATTTCTAAAGTTATGGATTACCACAATAAAAAATACTTTTTTTTTAAATAACCGAATAAAAGAAGAATAAAAAGTTGACTTCCAACAATAGTTCGACAACCGCCGACGTTTTACCGTTGTACATATTTTCTTCTTTCATTAGTCTCCAAAATATGTTATTTATCGCCTTATTTACCTTTTAGACAAACCAAGCAACCGTATTTAGATCAGCCTCGCACAATTTAGTAAGACGGCACGGCTGAGTCGAGTAATATAGAAGGATTAGTGCAACTAGTTTCGCCCGTGATTGTGGTCGCCGGTCGGTGCGTGAAAGCGGGTATTTCGGTCCAGGGCCAACGCGCCGGCTCGGCGAACGCAAGGCCTCTGCACTGTTGCAACAACTGCAGTTGCACTCTAATGCAACAACCACCTTCGATGTAGGGCTGCCACTATGTACAAATATATTTTCTAAACTAGATACCAATACAGGCTTGATCTTAACGCGAAATACCCGCACTGCTTCGTTGTTACCGTCCTGGCAGAGCGGTCGTGGACACTATGTATTATTCCCTAACGATGAGGTTGTTCGCCGCACGATCTCTCGCCCTCTGTCTCTGTTAGATGAAATACTCAGCTAGGAGTATCCTACCTAACCTTTTCTTTATTTTTAGACGATAATGTGTAACCACAGCACCAGATCAAAAGCGGAATATTCTATAAACAGTGTAACATGCACAATAACTATGACCATGCTAAATAGGTGTCTTTATACTATCTTATTACTTGATTTAACAAAGCAATTTGCCCTGTGCTATTGCCTGGAAATTCATCAAACACGAATAAATATTCGCTTTACCCCTTGATAGTGTGTTAACTATTGGTCATTAACACCTATTAGTTGAACTCCCTTCAGTCACAACTTGTAGTTGAGTTAGTTCCATTCAATTTCACAGCTGCGCCTAACAATCCCTCGGGGACGATCGTGAGATTTCACGCAATGCTTTAGAATTTTGATTATTCGTGATACAATCTTTATTTTAGTTCTTGACGTACTTTTTCACTTAAAGTATACTAATTGGAATCGGCAAAATAACAAAATATCTCAGTTCAATTTTTCTGTAATTCTTATGTGACGGCGTCACAATATTTTTATGCTTATTGCAAAAAAAATTATCATTGATGTTTCTCCTTTTCAAAAACATCTTTAAACAATTATACATTATCAATGTAACAATAAGCAATACCCAAAAACGATATCAAATGATACATTGGACAACATATTGGAGTAATTGTAAAATTATAAATCTGTATTTGGGCGGTGCAGCCCTGCGCGGAACATTCTCGAACCGGTACCGATACGTTTGGTATTGCTATAGCGGTTCATTTGCATGCGTATCGGGCGGGGAACGCTTAACGCCGGGACCATCGCAGTTCTCGCCCATCATCGTAAACGCTTTATTTATGACGAAACGTCTCGGCTCCGAAGACCTCTCACACTGCCTCTAATGTCCAATGAGCATATTAAAAGCATAATTAAAGTATCGCCTTACCAAGTTTAATCTTCGTATGTGATCTCAATACTTGATTTTTCCACGTTTATTTTTGTGTTTTTACGATTGAATGGTTTTCGCATCCGTAAACAGGACTAAATAGTTTTGTGCTGTGTTGTGCCTAAAGTTTAATTGCAGCTAAAAATAAAGTTTTTGAATTCCAAGAGCAGGAAATCATATTTATGCCCTCATCCATGTTCGTCTAATGCTTAGGTATTAAATTAAGACTACGTCGGATATATGCATGGTAAGAAAATATCAAGCATACAAACCCTAATACCACCTTGTCATCGCAACAATTAGTGTCAATTTCCTTTTACAAGTATTGTCATAACATCCCTACAATCAACACCATCCGTAAGCTAATAGGTCCATCCAAGCACAGCTCAATGACAATCAGCTGATAGCATAATGAGGTGGAGCTATGAGATTTCCCGCCACGTAATTGTAAGCAATACACGGCGCTATTGAATTACAAAGGTCAGCCGGCGACCGCCTCACGTCCATGTAATACGTATGACCGAGATATGAATTGCCCGCAAATGGAACTATGCGAATATTATTTAGCAATCGTGCTGTTTTGATAGTGTACTGTATACATATTGCAAACACATTGTCGCTTGGTATTGCATTTTAGAGATTGAAATTCATAAGGACTTTTTTTGATTAATGTCTTTGTAGATTTTATAACTGTAAGAATCTGTAATATTACTTATAAGAATTGTATGGGGAGATAGAGATCGATTTAGTTATGATTTTAAAATTAAATGTTGATTATGAAATCTACTAAAGTGGCTGACTGTAAAATAAGTATCTAACGATTCCTTCAATATTTATAATAGTCTCATACTTGTAATAACATTAAACATAATATAGACTGAATTACGCATATCAGCCGCTGAAAAGCCATTGCTGAACGTAGACTTAAGGGTACACACCTGCAACAATGCCGGAGTTGTCTCAATTCTAAACAAAATAAACCCTTTACCAGTGATGACTATTTACCAGTAACCACATGGAATAGAAGATAGAAGATAGAAGAGAGATGTTGAATATTACCGTTGGGTGTTGCTCGTGTGTACAAGAGGAGCGGCGGGCGGTCTTCACTTTGTTAAACGGTTATTTTTAACTTATTCCCCAAACATTCCCGTACAAACGCAAACATTTCACGGTTTATATACGCAGCGATCGCCGTAGGTGGCACTAGGAATGCGGACGGAAATCGTCTGTTAACTCAAATTAATCGCATCGTTATCACTTTATGTGGTACATAACAAAGTTATAATCATTTTGAGCGTGTATGAAAAATTACGATAATGGCCCTAATGAACTTAAGTGCGACTTAAATAATTATTATTATTGGTATGTTTCGTTGTACCCTGATATTTATTGTTATATTCCACGCCTGTGTAAAATGTAGCAATCAAATATAATCTGATGTATGCATGTATACATTTACATATTTTGAAAATGTTTCCGTCTAATAGAGAGATAGGTAATACGATTAGTATTCGTAATGTGGCCACAAATTTATTCACGGCAAAACTTAATCGTCCATATTACAACCAAAACGCTTATGTTACTATACTTCAAACCCATGACATTCTACTGTACTCCTCAGGCATAACATTGAAGTTCCCTCTTCGGCGTTATTTTTGCCTATAACAAACTGTAAGAGTACATGCATTCCCTTTGATGTCACTTAAATCATGAAAGCGTGTCTAACCTTCCAGTTAAACTACCTAACTTCCCTAAACACATACATTGATCTATTAGGTAAATTTGTTGTAGTGTTTCAATACACCGATGCCTGAATCCGCGCAATCATCCGCAAATATTTCGACACTATCAAAGCCAACGTTCATAACAAACAGGCCAAACACAACTGTTGGCCCAAATTGCAATTTACGAGTCAGAAATGACCCGTGTTGCTCTCACGATACGTTTCTCATGGCTTTTGTTTGCTCTAGTAAGTACCCAAATTGTGAATAAGTGCTCCATAGTTTTTAAGTGGTGTTAATTACGTATTAGTCTATATGGGCTGTTTTTTTGGTGCAAAAGTCTATTCATATTACTCTAAGATTTTGTCTCATTATCTATGAATATCATTTTATTATTCACACATTTTTTCTGATATCAAATAAGTCCCCTAAGCTACAAGATTTTGTGGATTTTTATTTTATTTAATGTGATTTATTTGTTGCTTACTGAAACAGGACGAAGTGATTACTGAGACGTGAACAAACAAGATAAAAAATATGACACCTTGCACAGTAATTGTGTGACAAAACGTTGCGTATTGCTGAGATAATATTGTTGTTTAGTATGAGTCATTTTGTATGGCATTCTAAACGTGAAACTAAAAAAATATAAATTGAACGGTTCTAGTAAACGATAGGATTTATGACTTATTGTAATCTCGGAATCCACGGTTAAAAGTTTAGTTTACAATAATGAGATGATTATTTATTTATTCTTAACTGCACAAAAAAAAAATGAAAAGCACTTATAGATATTACAAATTAAGTAAAAGTACAGATGGCGGTCTTATCGCTCTATGCGATTTCTTACAGACAACCTTAGGATGGATATAAAAAAAGGAAAAAAAAGAGAGGGCAGTCTAGAATTTAAAGGATACAAGCTCCAATTTAAAAAAAAAAACTAAAAATTAAAAAAAAATTTAATTGAATTACGTACATTGTTATCTCGAATTCCCCGAATTTAAAACTCCAAACGCTAAAAAGCCTTTCTAAAGAAATTCACGATTTCGACGGCTTAGACACTTTCAGTGTTCCCATGGTCCTATTTACCATGTCCAGTCACCACGTTGTTAAGGTTAGATTGGAGAGATTGTAGAGTTTTTTTTGTATGAAGACAAATATTAAATTTCTTTATTTTTCTTCTACTTTAAAGATGTATCATTAATTTAATATGAAAACCTAGAATCAGCTAAGAATACTCATACATACTCCATTTATATGTATATTTTCATAAATTTATTTTAATGACCGAAAGTATTATAAAATCCGGCTTGTCATAAAGTATCCATAAAAGTATTTTTAATTACTGTAATTTCTATTAAAACAATAAAAATCCCTATGTCGCCTGTTATAAACAATCTATTTAAAATATGTAAAGTTGTTACAAAATGTTCTAAAACCATTGAACGTTGTTACTGTTAAAGATTAGACACAGACAATAAATATCCTGCGTTAAATTATGTTTAAAGTATGAAATATGAAACAATACGGCAAAGTGTAATTTATTATTTACGCAGACCCAGTCGCCGGCAAACATTAGCATAGTGAAACAGATAAATATATCATTTTGTAAACGAGCATTGACGTGTCTAGGTAAAGCTGAGCTGTAGTGAAACAGTGGGCCAAGCGGGCCGAGCTCCAGCCGCGACGCGTGACCGAAGCCTCGACCGGGGGCGTAAGCTGGCACTAAGCCCCCGCAACACAATGAGAACGCTGCCCGCCCGCTCTCCGACCAAATACAAATTTATTGCACCCGTTCACACCATATCTCATATAAAACCAGATTTTTAGGTATCGCATTACGCTTTCTTTAAATTCGACTCCGACAATGGCTTCCTCCCACGTGAGATGCGCGACATCGACCGGTCTCCGAGTGTCAGTAAACATTGGAAACAAAGGATACAGTAACATTTAGCTCGATCCCTTGCGGTTTGCGAAACAACACTTTATGCAACTATCGCTCTAGGCGTTGCTACGCGCGACCACCCACTGTGATCCGCGCTCCCACACACCAACCCGCCGCTCCCCTTTAAACGCGAAGCTCCGACGAAACTGGCCACGACACCCGTATCTTGAAACCGACTTTCAAAGGTGTCCAAACTGCCATTGAAACTGAACGGGGAGAAATAATCAAACTTCTCACATTGTGGATAATATTAATATTACTCCGGTCTTTATGCTGTCTGTATGAGTTTTCGAGTGACATTTTGAAGGCGTGCGAGGCGTATCTTTGCATACCTTGGTAACGTGATTACTTGAACTTCCAGGTAAAATTGTGGGAAAATGTATAAAATTATTAAACTTGACCAGTTCATACAATTATAAACATTTAGATTCATTCTGTTAATGTCACGAAGATAAAAGCACGGGTTATTTAAATTTCCTATGATCTTTGACACCGAAAGTTATTTTTACTACACCACGTTGGCCTAATATAAAAAGTAAACAGATATTCATAGAGGAATTTATATCCCGATAGAATTATGAAGCTCCTATACATAGGTTTTTGTGATGTTAATGAATATCGCAATACTGTTAAACAAACTGCATGTACTTTTGAATAATTCACAGCAAAGACACAATATTTGAAAGCTGCGTTCGAAATTCCTTCGGTATAACAGGTCTTAAACAACAAATGTTACGGCTAAAGCGCGGCGCGGGTACACGGCCCCCGACCGCGCCGATGTAAATGCGTTCTATATTTTCAAACGGATTCACACGGAACGAATGCATTTAGGGCATCGGCCGTCGCACCTTACCGTACGGGCGGCGTCCGCGCGCCGTCCGGCTGGTGTCCGGCGCTGTCCGGGCGAGCCGCGGACGGGCGACGTCGATGCTTATCAGCGCACAATTAAAACGTTGTTTCGCGACCTGTTGCTTCCCCCACACTTTAGTCGGTACTCGCCGGCCGCGAACCCTTTGCTCGCCAACGATTTATTGGACTGTCGATAGGGTATTGGCATGTAACTCTGTTTGCGGTTAATTTTAACGTGCCGTCTTGTAAATATGGGGTTGTCGGTGAATACAATCAATTTTAAATACGTTGGAAAATTTATCCAATACGTCTCAAAGGATATTTTTTGTGTTTTAGTAGTATTGACTTTATCTGTCTTTCGCCCCTGCGAGAGGGACACCATAAAAAAGTCTTCAAAGAGGGTAAACTTTGCCCCGACTTTAATCAAGCCTCGAAACGTGAAGAGCATTAAAGTCTTTTAACTAAGCCAAATTATACCTAAATATCAATAAGTAAATTACTTTTCAAAGCTTGCATACAACTTTGAATATTAATACGTCGATGTGTTAATAAACCACGAACTAATACCTACTGGTTTCAATACATCTTCGCACAGTGAAAGCAATAATAATAATAGCTTATTGAATCGCTACAACCGCCATGCCTATTCAGCTGTGATTTACAACTGTAATATCCATTCATTGTAGGCAATGTGAGGATAATTTTCCGAAGCATGAATAGAAATAAGAAATGTTGCTCTACTCCCGTTTGATATTGTTTACAACACACGTTACACGTGCTTTTCCAATAAAAACGTTGGAGGTCAAGTGTAGTAGGCGTATTTATATAGAAACGAGGCTATGCGCCGCGTCTGCGGGCCGGTCATTAACTGGGTCGCGCTGGGACAAAGACCCCTGCCTCGCCTCGCCGGCGCGGGGGGATGGGGTGGTTTTCGCTTTCCTCGAGCCTACCCCGCTGCCCTCCCTCCCTGCCGCCTCCCCTGCTGCCAGATCTTTCCGCGAGCTGCGGGCTGACGGCGAGTTTCTGCGGGCGCACTTCTCGGCCAAGTCGAGGGGATTAATTTAGAAGTCCTGAGGCATTAATTCGCGTCCGCGCCGGTTTCCCTTTTTGTTGCCGTGTTGGTAAACGTTTTTGATCGGACTGTCGGTGCGATTATGTCTCGTATTTTTTTCTTATTCCGCTGGTGTTTTTTTTACCTCTTCGTTTGATCTTGATTGGTTTTGCCGACGACGGGAACTAGGGTTGGCGATAGTTGGAACCTTATGCAAGAACGTTTTAAAGTTAAATTCAAAAGGGAATCGAATAAGTCGTTTCGTTTTACATTAATAGAAAAGCAGATCATCTAAGACAATTAAACGTTTTAAGTAAATGAACAGTGCGCGCACAAGTCTAGTAATTGTGGGAGCTAATTACCGAACAAGCGGAGCGCACCGCCGCACCGGACGGAACTGCCTCTCATTACTATCAACATAAATTAAATATAAATTCTACCGTACAGATAATTATTCAAGTTGCCTTCATTTGCACCTAATTTAACTACAAAGGGCGAACGGAAATCCGTATTTATAAAAGATTTTGTCATTATCAATATTTGTTGGCGTTTTGTTTTGTTTCGTCCGCGCGCAGGGGTGACCCCAATGAATGCATAATGTTATTTAATTATGCAAATGATCAGTGCACAATGACGAGTGAGCGACATCCAAACGTCGCCTTCATTATCGTATTCGTTCGACTTGCGAACCGAGACAATGTGTCTTAAGAAATGTTGGTATGAAATGTCGTAAAGATTTTTAATGCTCTTATAAAACTGTCGGTATGGGAATCCATTTCTTTTATCGTCTTTCTTTTGTCGCTACTTCTAAGCTTAGTCACGCAAGGCTTAACAAATATTCATTTGTACAAATACTAATAACTTTGAAAAAAGAAACGTTTCAAATGATGTAAACAAAAACACACAAACTTTTTATACCGTACAAATTGTCCAGTCGTAATAAGTTTAGTAACACTCGAATTTAGTTGAATAATAACCTGCACGAACTTGTGAGTGTAAATCAAAGTTAAAAGGGTCATTAAAATGCCTCACAAATACTTAGCCACAAATATTGCGCGTGCTCTACAAACTTTATCGGCTCGCTTGTATAGCCACAGTTTATTTAGGTGACAAGCTGTTAGGTGTCGGGTTCGATTCTTAGTTTGGATGTAGTAATTTTTAGATTCCAAGAATTTGCTAAGGATTTATTTGTGTTCAAATTGTCTTTTATATGCAATACGCTGAGTCACTTATCAGTACAAATGAGTACTTATTCCACTAAAATATCATTTGATAGATATCACTTCTCTCTCTCTCTCTCTCTCTCACTCTCTCTCTTCAGCCACAGGAAGTCCACTGCTGAACATAGGCCTCCCTCATGGATCGCTAGATAGAAATCACTTGCAAGAGGATAATACCTATGCGTTAGATGCGCGTGCATTTCGTCTCAACTTTTGATGAATAATTATTCAAACTTTCATTGACAACACTCAAATACATATAACATATCTGAAAAATATCTCAGGATACCATTTAACAATTTACTTATGTACTTAGCAAACGTTCTGTCTTCAGCTATCAGTTTAATTGCATGAGATGATACGATTAAATAAAACAAGGCAGTAATCTATGAGTTATTATACAATACTATCGAAGACAAGTGACGAAACGGTGAGATAATATCGAGCGGTCCGCGGATAGGCGCGCTCGACACAGGAAATCGGTGTCGTATTGCGAACGCCGCGAGCGCGACGCGAGGCCATCGACAGCGTTCAAAGAACACGCCGTTTGTAATGCTCGAACAATGGCATTTTTGTTTTTATGTACAGTTTTCTGTGCTGCATCCACGATGAACCGACGAGCCGCTTGGTCTGCGCCGTCTCCTGTGTGTAAGAACTCTCCGTGATTTTTACTAAGGAGTAAGGACTTCTTAGTCTTTCATCTTTTTAGTCGCGAAATCCACTTCTGAATATAGATTTCTTTTGGCAAACATATGTTGGAAATTGCCTGCAACCTGTATTCATGTACATTTTATGGATATAATATCAAAATTGAAGTAAATTATGGTCTAAATACTCGCTTACAATGGCATTGTTTGGTATAATTTCAATTTTTGGTCTTAGTTTATCGTAGTGACTAAATGCGGCTTATCGGAAACTTGAATTTATCAGTAGTTTAGCGCCAAAGTGGTAGCAAAATTTAAGTAGTGCCTAATAAATTTTCTATGCTGTAGGTACTAGTATAGGTATCTCTAGCTAAAATCGTTTTATAATACGTATAAATTCGCGTCAATACAGTAGCAGTAGTTTTGGTTTTACGTTGAACTGTTTTAAAAACTTAATAAAATATCCAATATCCATTCCATTTCCGCTATGGAAGAAAAAGCGCGGACGGGACGGAAAAATTTCATCCACTATTTTTAAAATGAATTTAGTAGAAAAACTGTGTCAATTTGATGCGGTATCTATAGGGACGGAGTCCCGCTGCCGTTTTTATTGAAATGTGGATGTATCAGTACTACTGTCTAATACTAAACTGAATTGGAATAATTTAATTGTCGTTAAACATTACCATTTGTACAGTGATATAGTTGAAAACCCAAAAATATTACTTTATATCCATACTCGTATGCTACTTCTTGTCTGGCGTTTTCTAAGCAAGTCCCCTATGTGCTTTGTAAGACCGGCAAGGATGTCATCGGCAGATATCACCACTTATTATCGCTCAGTCTTTCGTCATCCTCCTTGCAACCATTCAATAAAGCCAAACCACCAACATTATAACTACATTCTAAACGTACTACTAAAATAGTCAACGTAAACTACAGGTAAGTGGGTAAAAAGGTCAACAATAGGGTGAGGTGTACAACCTAAACAAAACAAATTCACGTAGTCTGGCGCGGTGGTGACGAAACTGCGAGCCCGCACGTGCCGCTGGACATTTGTCATTTGTTGGAAGTGTTATTGATCAATCGACTGCCGACGCTCGCGCCCGCCACCTATGGACTATATGCATGTAGAAGCGTGGAAGAGACAGTGTTGTGTGAAAATAGTTTGAAGTACACAATGCAATAATATTTTATTCGGTAGGAACGGCATGTATTTAGCAATAATAAAAATATATAAGTTTTTTTTCCAACTTCAAAAAAAGGAGGACGTACTCAATTCTACTGTATGTTTTTTGTTTTTGTTTGTGACCTCCAAAATTTAGTAGAGGCTCGGCAACGTTATACAAAACCACAGACAGTGTGAACCAAACACAGGAATCTGTCACATGTTTCACATTAGTTTTCCTCATATATGTTTCCACGGAGCTAGTGCATCGCAATATATTATCACACTCATTTTTTATTATTGTACACCCAATTTCAAAACAATATATCAAAAGCGTAGGTGTTAAAGCAGTCCACAAAATCATAAAATTACATCAAAGAAGTATCAATTTACTATTAGAATATTATTTTATAAACAAAGATAAATCACATGACGCCTCGTGCGGTGAATTCAAAATAGTTATTATCCTGCAAATAACGTAATTACCAATAACCAACAACGTATGATTGATGCACTGCAGCGCCGCGGAACATCTGAAAATGATATTACAAGTCCTTGACACGCTTTCCATTATAATAATTTAATTGATAAAATATATCGCCGCGACATTCGCGTGGGCAGAATCAGTTACAGTAAATTGCCTCAGTATTTGACGATAAATTGAACGCTGTATTGATGGTTCGGCCGAGTCGTAACGTTAATATGCCGTGTTAATTATTTCAGTTTATGTCTGCTGAAATTATCTTTGCGATATTTAATCGTAGGCTGATATTTATATGGTTGAGTAATCTTTGATGCTATAGTAGTTTACTATGAATTACGTACCATAGGTTTAGTTACTCAAACGGTTTAGTGATTATTTCAATTGTGTTTGGAAAACTTTTACATTTTTGAAAATTAATAAAAGAAATTGTAGTGGTTCCAATTCTAATGACATACATGTATAATATTATATATTATTTACATATTTTTATGTTTTAGGATATATTTACATGATCATTAGGCAAAAATAGCACTTTTAAGAAATTTCATAGCGCCTCTTTGGAACGATAGTAGTATTTCATTCCATTTTATTTATGCTCCTAAACATGACTATTTATCTTATCTGTTCCAAAAAGCACGCCAACACCCTACATCCACGCAATATATCAAATAAATCAAGCGATGAGAAAAATCCAAGAAAAAAATGGATGGTAATGCTGAAGTGTCGTCCGGCACCGTTGGCTATAACCATCCATCATTCTGTGTTCCCGTGTCTTATGTCGCATATTACTACAGCATATTTGAATCCCACGGTTCAAATTGGAATGTGAAGCCTATCTTCCGTTAAGACGCATTGCGTGGATACGAGGTACATTGGCTAGGAACAGCCTGTATTGCGTTGCGAATTCATGTTTTTATGGCATAGTTTCAATGAATCAGCAAACGACATATTTACATTTTATTTTTATAATCGATGGCTGCCCAAAAATGCTGCGATATTTCCATCACTGTAATTAGGAACGCTGAGAGGTTAATTAATGATAGAGATTCATATATTTATTAATTCTCATATAATTTATAATTTTATGTCTAATCTGCACCAACGGCACGTGACCGGCATGTAGCAACCCTAAACAACACACGTATTTTATCAACACTAATTTATTACCCATTCAACTAAAAATACAACTTGATCACTATCGACAGTTTTACTGTGGCATGCGTAGTTAACATACTAAAATCTGTCAACATGTTTTAAAATTAATAACGAGGAAATGGGCCGATTTTACGGCCAACATAGACTCAGTAATTTTGAGTTATAAAGTTACGCAAGTATGTGAAAGAAAACGCTGTGGATTGGTTTTTATGTTGGCAATAAAAGTGCATCCATACTCTAAGAGATTGTTATCTCGAACACCGAAATATCAGATTTCTTCAACAGCTGTTGCGAGGGCTGCATGTGCTTGTATAAATTTCCTGCTAATATGTAATTCGAAGAAGCGTAGTTAACGTTTGATACAAATCTCAAGTTAGTAAACTTTGTTTCCTTTCAGATTTATCAAAATACTATTCAATAAAAACTAAATACAACCCATTGTTGTCCTATCCCGTCATTGACTATCCACTTGGCACGACATTCGAAATAATAACACGCATAACGTCTTAAAAAACTACACAAAAACTATGATGAATGGTTGTCACATCCAGCTACACAGCGTTAGCACTCCGCGTGCAATCTACGTCTGATGACGCATTTGGCCAATACTAGCGGCTTGTTGGCGTAGGTCAGTACCGCGAATCCGTTGATTGTCCGCTGCGCCGGCCGACTGCTCGCATTAACCTACGCCACACACTAATATTACTAACCTATTAATAATGTCATTGACTCGCGTTTATATTTGCCTATCGACGTCACTGTACTTTGCAAGTGGGCCGGAATTCTTCGTGGAAAGTTTCGTTTGAACTCGCGGCCTTCGAACTGTCGATTAAAGACTTTATAAGAAGTTCGCGGGGTCGTGTTTGTTTTTGTGTTGTTCTGTTGAGCTAAACTGTTGTTGAGGTTTTATAAACATAGCTTCGTATGACTCAAGATTATAATAGCTAAGAGATTTCAATGTTTTGTCGTTTTTAGCAGTCAGCACTACGGAACCAATACATTTATTCGTGGTGCTATATGTGTATCTAGCTTTTCTTGTCTCATTTTTTATAACTAATACACTATTTTTAGTCTAATTCGTCTCACATTTATGTTAAGAAGGGAATCGGACCACTATATCGGTCTAAGACCCGTTGTTAGTTTGCTTTATAATTATTTTCATAGCGTATTAAATACAAGCGGGCTATAAACTCGCGTAGTTGCATTGCTCGGTGTCATTTCGGCGCATGTATCTGTCTATATTGTTTGGACTTGCAACAGTGTGTGGGCGGGAGCGGAAAATTCCGTGAATGTTAAAGCAGAAGTTATAATAGGAGCCACAGTATATGAATTGATGTTAACGGTTATCAATGGATGATCATGGCCATTGTTTTGACTCAGAGTGCATTCCGCCATATCCTACTTATAGTATTTATAGTAGCGAATCTTTATCCAAAAATATTTAATTTAATCATTTTTTTTAATCATGAAAAAAATCCATGGTTCTTTCATAGGAAAGATATTCCCAGAAATATGACAAATTCTAATTGGAATATTAGCCGCTGCGGGAATTTTCTCCGGTTCTGAATTGTTTCTTTGCATTCAATTGCATTATTTATGTATTTAATCATTTATTTTTCTTGTTTCAGGTATGTACGATAGAAACCAGTTATAGCTTAGCTATAAATTATTCCACGAAAATGAAAACATGACTATGCACGTAAGGATTCAGTTTTTACCTTCCTTTTATTTCTAAGTAATGTTTATATTTGTGTATTTATAATGAAGTATGTTGCAAGAACTATCAATGTAATATCTAAATTAAAATACCCATTCAAACTATCTAGATTCTATTAAGGTTTAATTAGCAATTCGTGGCGTAAATACATCTCGCGGTTAATATTTTGACTGCGGCATTGGTATCGTGCTGTTAAACGATTCGATTATCGAGGAATATTCTAATATACCACGTAAAAGGCTCGTTAATTACGCAAGTTGCCTTAACTAGCGCTGACTTATTAAACGTCGATATGATCTCTTTACAAGGCCAGCTCGCTTTAATAGCAGCTAATGGATTGTAATCGATTTTGTGTATGTCCTGAAAGTTCTAAAACCGATAGTTTATATTTTGTCTGTAGGAGAATAAAATAGACCAGCTGGATATTCCCGGGGATTCGCTTGAGCTTCAATGCTCTGTGTTATTAAAATGCGTGCCCCTGTTGATCCTGGCTAACAGCAGTTGCAGTGTCGGGTGTGAGGGTGGAACAGTCTCCAGTTTTGTAGGATAATAAACGCCTTCCCTTCGTCTGGCTTCCAATAGTCAATCCATGAAAGCAGAAACACGGTCTTCATGAATCTGCTACTATCCATCGGACACTCAAAATCAACTCTTAAGCTTTAGGAAATGATTATGATTTAAAATACCAAAATCCGGAATAACACTTCCCATGAATAGAGTAATTCTGACCCAAATCATCGCAATATCAGTACCTCTAACAGTTGAAAGGGGGTATCTGCATTTTTTCGTTTTAGGCAGACGCGCCTTTGTAAATATTGGGGGCTTGAATGGAACGCCTGACAAGTGTAAGCTGACCCGAATTTTTAATTACTGGGAACAATACGGCTCAATCCCAATGTATAGAGCCATGGCGAGTATGAAAATGAGTATTGTATTTGTCCAAAATTGTGATTACAATGAGATTCAACTCATTTTTTCGTGCTTGATTAAATTCTACACATTTTTTATATAAATTGATTATTACTTTATGCTTGTTAGTTATTTGAATCTGTCATTTACAGAATAAATATTATAATGCAGCAACTTCTGTTTATAACTTTTATTCATAGATAGCGGAATCAGACCCAGAACATATATGTATGCTGCTCTACCAATAAACCAACTAATACTAAAATGGCCATGCATGCTATCATTAAAATTACCCATAAATTGGTTTAATCACCTCATCGTCTCCTAGCAAAAATATTTTTTTCCCACTTTTAACTCTTAATACAAAACAAAAGGAATATAAAAGTATCTGAGCTCAATACCGCGATTTACCGTCACCTAGAGCTTTAAACTAATTCCTCGGCCAATCCGATTGACTCAACGCTCAGCTAACCTTGTTTACAAAATAACATCAAGTTTTACTCACCGACTTTATTCCCGGCGCTTTTTATTTATAGGAAGTGAAAGCGAAATTGTGTTTATAAATAAAATTGTGTCGCGGCGAGATATTTCTGTTTGAATTGATCGGTACATTTTCTTATTTTGTCTCGGTAATGTTAGCACTGGAGATGATGGTTCCTGTGTCTCCAAGTCTATCAATTTGTATTGGAAGTTAGGGCGAGGCTGACTTTAACTAAGCCAAAACATATGGTCAATGGTGGCACATACAGGGTCACATGATCCCACCGTAAGATCTAAGTCTTTTGTTGAAGATATCAGTTATCTCGGACGGTAAAGCTATCGAGTATAACAGTTACTACGTGAGACGTTATATCTTCGCGGCGTAGAATAACACGTATTTTTCGATCAAGCATCTTTCCGCCCTTATGCACCACGTAGTCTATCAATTTCAAGACTAAAAAGTCGTGTTGAAAACTTTATCGTAGTTTATTTGATCTAGCTATGAATGACAAAGTGGGAAAAAGGTAACTCTCTCAGAACTTTGTTTATAAGTGCCACCTTCTTTGAATTCTAAATAATAGTCATTCTTTGTAGTGAGTTTTGTAAACTTTTCCATATGAATACATATTATGTGTTTATATTCTTGTTTTTTCCGCTATTTAGAAATATATATAGGCACAACAAAGTGACTGCAATCAACCTGATTATAATTCCTTTCCACTAACGACACATCTAACAATTTTGTCCCCTCGATAGTATACACAGGCTGAACCCAAACATCAGCATTATATATTACAGACTGAACCGCTCGTTATGTTTAGTATATAATGAGGTATTTTTGAGTGGCGCGGAGTATGACTGGGCGACGTTATCTCCAGGGTGCATTGATCAGTTTCTGGCGCGGCCTCGATAGTCGACACTCGGTTATTTAATATTGTGTAACGCGTTCATTATGATTACCGCGATCGCTGCGGTTATCAGTTGCAGTGCGCGTCATGAGCGTAAGCGATTTATCTGCAGTTAAGTTGCTACTATGTGCCTGGAGAGAGCAAACGTGGCGAATGTAGTGGCATCTATAAATTAGTCAAAGTATGCCATTTATTTTGAGAAATGCACTTGATTTTATACTAAGTTAAATTAAAAAATATATTAAAGTTAAGTTTGCCGCGGCTTCATTACCAATAGTATTCTAAAATAATTATGTGACAGACTTATATCACAGCAAAAAATAACTACCAAAAAAGTTTTTTCAAAAGTACAATACACTATAAAATATTGTATATGTATATGTTCAAGTATATGTTCCGCCGTAAGCTGTTGTCTCGCGGCGCGCGCAACCAATAACCCGCGCGTTATCTCGTCCTCTCGCAAGTGTGATTTATTTATGGCACGACTTGCCTGATAACTGTACGTATCTCAATCCGGACCGGTTCGGAGCCCGCGTCCCGGACTCACTGTCACAAACATATGTATATAAATATACACTATACAGTATACACGTTCCCACATACTAAACTCATTGCGTGCTTTAAATTACTTCGAATTTATTTCAACCTTAGAAGGCAGTAGCATTTGTATCGCTTTAATCTTGCCTATTGCTGCAAAATTCGATGTTGAGTTATCGAAATATTGGATTAGCAATCTGTCAGTTCACTTTGTGATTTGAACACGACGTTTAGGATTAGTCAAAATTAATTGTTTTTACCCTTCTAAATTGTAATATATTTTTGATAAGTTCCTATTATGATGAAGCTTGAATGTTATGATCACCAAACGATTTTTTACTCTACAATCTGGTGCAAAAGTCTTGAATTTAGTTTACCGTGATGTGTCCTTGTAACAGGATTAAATTCTGTGATTCGTAATAGGATTCGTTTACAGTACAAGGGTGTGTGAATGAGGGTTCTTTTGTACCACGCATGGACATATGGTTAATTGCTGCTCTTGGCTGCATTGATGGTAAATTCGATATGCAGGGAGGAATGCAAGTGTTGTCATGTATTGCAATAATACTGTTGTATTCTTATGCCTTTATGTAAATATATACGTTACAACATACATGGATTTGGCAAAATAAAGCAAAGGCAACAGTTTAAAAAAATGTGTCATTTCCAACACAGTTTTAAATCAATATTTGTGAATTATTGCACTTTACTTACACATTAGTAAGGCATATTAAATACTAATAATTCTGATAATATATTATTCATGAATACTTTGAGATAGTATGTTGCAAAATATACCCCGTATTAAAGCATACATATGCGACTATGTAATTACTGTCATTTCGCTTTTAGCACTATCGGTTAGTAGGCAATAGTAGTGCTTTTAAACAACACTTTAAATTATCTACATGCAATTTGCTTATAAATAGTTACACATTTAACATGATTGGCCTAAAGGGTTAATATAAATAAGATACACTTCAGAGTCAATTACTAAAATCGTAAAATTATAGAAAGTCCTACGCCAAACGATATTTTCTAACTTCAATCGTAAGATAAAGATTAATGAAGATTTTGAAAAGGAGAATTAAAATCAAAGCTATAGAGAATTTTGGGTTTTTAATCACTCATTTTTCTTGTTTAACTTTTTTAGTCTAGTACTTTCCTTGAATTGAAATAAAAATGTTTGTTTTACATATTTTAGCATCAAAAAATATTGTTCCTGATTTCGTCACACATCAACAAAACAGAATGGTCATACATATGTTTTGCATTTGCCTTAAGGGAACAAAGCTTTTTATGACAAATGTACATACATATGTCGTTTAGTATATACTGCAGCAGGGCACCCAGGCTCGTAAAAACTGTGTCAAGTTCGATTTGCTGTCCCCCTCACTCTTGTTTTAATGTATTATGTGTGAAAGAGAAGGGAGATGTATTAAGCTATGGCTAACTGGCAAATTTTCGCAATGCTAGTAGCTTTGAATGTAATGATTTTAGTAGAATTGAGCAATAAATGGTTTAGTTACATTTATTGCAGGATAAAGTAATGCCTGAAAGTTCTTGATATATTTAGTTGTAAATGATAAGCTGTAATTCAATATCTTTTATCAGTGATATTGCAGTGAAAGATACGGTAAACCGTAAAATAAGCTGTGAGCTGCGGTCGGCATACATTTTTTTATTGATTTTGTATTAAGTTTCGACCCCTCGAGCGCTCTGACCGCGTTTCATCCGATGTTTGGTCGTCCCAACTACACGAACCAGAACCAAGCTGACACTTTAATTTGAAACAGTTGTGCTAGCGGAGTCTCTTCAATAATTATTATTGATTAATACAATTATATAGAAATATTTTGTGTTACATATTTTCATCTATTTAAAAAAGTTCTAAATGTTTGAAGGTAAGTCTGTGAATGATGTATAACTAGAAATATAATTATAACTAGAAATAGGAAAAGCTTTGTCTCCTATATAATTACAAAAAAGTCACCATCAACGTAAATGAAGACAAACGAAAACAGGAGAAATGTGATTGACTTACCTAAGAAAACTCAATACTTCACGTAGTGATCATTAAGAAAATAAAAAACAGATAATCTTACAATTAACCATTACTTAATTCACAACAAAACATTCAAAGTTACAGCTTTAAATGCAGTCACGACCGACAACAGCGAAGTACAAATCTCAGATCCTAATATTCCCTACGGTTTAAGGTTTGTGTTCATGCCCATATCGGTATTAGTTTGCGCAATGTACCTGAAGCGAGCGAATACAAGTGATCGTGCTAACTACTCGCGCTGCATGAACGCTACACGTTCCGATTGTCACCGCGTGTGAATGTAAACCTAGCGCCGTACAACACCACCAATATATCAAGCTATAGTTTTTATTACGCAACATGAATTAGTTCGGAGTTCGGAGTAACGAAACACGCGGGACCTTTGATGTTCTTCCGTCACTCCCATCAATCCGGGTGTTTGGTGTTTAATGAAATTAACCGTGTGATCGGATTTTAGGTCGTTATGTTTGGAGGCAATTTAAATTTTGTGGGAATACGTCGTGTTTATGTCGATGGAGAGTGAAAGGGTTATTATGGGAAACGACAAACCAGCTTTTCTTTATGATGAACGGACACGGATTAGGTGAATTGACTCCTACAATCATAGCCTATTACTGTCAAACTCGGTAGTATACTAGAATTTATCGCATCTTATTAGAATTAGTGTAATCTTACATTAATAAGCATAGACGTGGGCGGGTATTCCATTGTAAAAACCATGTGAGAATCAATATAGCGTTATTTATGTGGTACTTTAGCGTTAATTGCACGCACGCCGGATTTCTAATGATGTACGAGTCAAGGGCCGCAGGGCTAATGGCGGCTTATATCTTAGAGCAGAACCGTTAGACACGTCGAAGTTTGCTCTTACTCGGACCGGTACCGTGTGGGTGTCTTGATTTTGAAACTGGTTACAAACACGTTGTGGCACGTGTAACTAATACATTTATATGCACACTCACTTAACTGATTGATTTAACGTACTGTAAAGAAATTCAGTGTAAGGTCATTACGGAAATCATCATTTTTTAACACTTTGTCAATCTGCCCGTAGGTATATTATGAATATTGATTAACAGAATATTTAGATGGTAAAGTTATTACTTTTTAAATGATGTGACAAGATTTCAGTAATTTTATCAGATGCCGTGAACTGTTTCCATTTATTAAATGGTAATGTTATGGTGACATTCACTCTTTAAATTATAATATTTAAATTAAGTTTTTCTTATTTAATTTTTATGTTTTAACATTTATGTAATACGATTTTTAGAGGCATGTGCTACGCACTTTATTGTCCATACTGTGTTCTTCTTTAATTGTAAAAACTTTAACCTTTCTTTACGTAACTTGTGTGTTCAGTGTTAAACAACCGCCATTGTCTCATTTCCTCATTCACTTTTCACCTATCTGCATAACACTTACTTTATTTATTGCCAAGCATATAATTTCGACATGTCGTCTGGTTAGTAAACATGAATGAATTGTAAATTAATTCATACATATGTAAAATTTCGTGTATTTTCTGATACCAACGATAAAAGAAGACTGATGCACATGCATCAGTTACTCACATAGTCCTGATCCAATACTGAGGTTCAAGTCTTCTTATATCGTTGGTATCAGAAAATACACGAAAATTTTCATCTATTCTACAACCACATCCGGTAATTAATATTTATGGATCTTTCAAACTCTTTCGAGCTCAAATCCGCAGCATCACGTTAATATAGCGCCGATATTAATAGCTTGGCAATCGCGCCGAGTAGCACAGCACAGTCTGTACAGTGACAGCCTAACATCTAATGGGTAATTGCACAGAGCAAATTTATCGCACTCCTGAAAGCTGAGGGTTTTAATGTTATGTGATTTCGACTCATTAGCGACGTGTTAAGTTTATCTCGCGTTACTTAATGTAATTAACAGCTGCGTTTTCTTACTGACGGCATAAACGCATTTCCGCGCCGCGCCGCACCGAGCCATTTCCATCGGCATTGTGGTATGGCTTCTCATTTAATTGAGAAGTGAATGGTCTAGGGACACCGTTTTTGATCTAGTAAAACGTTATTAAAGATATATTATGTTGAAGTGCGAACCAAGGTCCAATATATAGGATAAGCATGGAATAATGACTAAGATATTTATAATAGCATTTTTACATAAGGAAGACAATAGACATGTGCTTGCAAATTGAAACCGTTTTTCTATATCCAATCTGCTTTTAAAATCATGTAGCATTTTTTATGTTCTTCTAATGTTACCTTACAGGTGCATTAGAACGCTCACTTCCTACTATAAAGGGTTATTAAAGGATAGTTTTCATTTTTGTGCACATTCCAAAGCATAACAATTTCCATTGAACACGTAATAGAAAAAGGGTCTGCCGTGTATCATTATTTATAAAAGCTATTCTGAAAAATTATAGTGTTGTGCCGTTTTATCTGTTGCCTGCATACGCTGCATACTGCTGGGCTATTACACGTTGCAGTCAAGTGTGAAATATAGTTAAATAACGACTAGGCTAGCTAATTAGGCAGCTTATAACGTCGTAAACCAGCCCAGCTCGTTTCTCACGTGCCCGCAGCCGCAGCCGGCGACGCGACGGCTTCCTTATATTTTACTTTACAAACCCCTTTGTTACGAGAACAATACTCATGTTTTGTACACAAACTGTCTTCGAAGGATAGTTGAGCAGATGTTCAGAGGAAAACATCATTGAGTTTCGCCGTTCGCGGCGACGTTATCGATTGTCGAGTATCTGCTATCGGCTCACGTCACGTCCAAGTTGGTCCGCGCGGATGGCGTAGCTGCAACAAAGGCGATTGATTCGCGCTCTCAAGATCAAATGGGGCGAATTTCGGGCACAGGCCAGGGGCGGGGCCATGGTTACTTCGCACCGAGGGGACGCGGGTGCAGGGCGGGTAGCAGGGAGCGGGGAGTGAGTGCTAGGGCAACAATGCGGCCGGGGTATCGATCCGCCCCCGCCCGCGCGCCGTCTGCCGACGCACCGAGCCTATGCGAGCGATGCGAGCCTCCTCCGAACCATGCATCCCTGGTACTTTTCCTTTCTAACACCGCAAACACATGCGGTTATCGCACACGTGCACCGACGCTGATTAATTCGGGATTAGCCATTAGTTGATGTGCCGCTTGGAAACTTTGACGCCATTGATTATATTTATTAAACAACGCCCACCAACCTGAACTTGCATGGGGGCGCTTGTTTTGCTGTATTAAATGGAGTACTCGAAATATTTTAGAGAATATTGCTTTAGAAAATGCAGTTTTAATTAGTACTTTCATTATTATTTTCGATTAAAGTCGCGAGGGCTTGAATTTTATAAAATTATTTCCAAGTTCGTCATTTTCACAAATGAACATCATGTTTTCGGAATGACCGTGGTTAGCAACAAACTGACCTAGATTTCTTATTCCACATTTTTCTTGGTTCCCTTTCGCATTCATATCTTACCCGACATTTATACGCAACATAATCCACCATAAACTTCAGTAATATCCATCTCCAAAACGACCTCGTCTACAAACTCGGTGCGAACCCGACACTAATCGAATTTTAAACTATCACCGTCAATTAAATCGGCAAGTTAATCCTGCAGTAAACACGGGCGTCTCTCGGGAGCGTCGACAAACCGTACCTGAACTACTGATAACCGATCCCCGCGGGCTCGCCGCCACATTGAGCTAATATTTGGCTCGGAGGACAATCGTACCCCTTCGCGTCTTAGGCCTTTTTACACAACGCTACGAAGTACCCACAAATTCTATACCCGACGATTTTAGTATCGTCAGGTTTATCACAATATAAATTAATGAAAGTTCCTTATCAGGCACACGTGGTCGACGTATTTTTGTTTCATTCTTCGCCATCGTAATCGTCTATCCTTATGTCGCTGAGACTTTCAAGATGTCGTACCATTAATATGAGATTTAATATTTGGAATAATAACTGTCTGAATTTTGTACGAATAATTTCTAAACTTGGCAACCTGCTCGCAAAATACGCGTCATGCGTATAAGCCGCGATCGGCAGCATTTGTATAGGACGCGAGTATCTACGGGATTAGTATCGAAGATTTCGGTAGCGTTGTGTTTGTCGGCCTTAGTGCGTCAAAACCGACCGAGAATTAACTCCGAGACGATATGCAAAGGGGGATTTTGACTCCTCAACTGACGGCCACCGTTTGCGGTATACAATTTGATAATAGTATTGGGGATAATTGTCATGTTTGTGATGCCAGATGTGTAAGTTTAGGTTTTGTACATGTGTAATATCCTGAATAAGATCAGGTGAAATAATTTTGTTTGGTGTTTCAATGTAATTAGCATGATTTACTTTATTAGTACTAGGTTTTTGAGTAAAATTAGTGGGGACTTCAAGATTTTAGTGTGAGTCCTGTTTAAGTTTAGAGTTGAACCTAAACTAACAGCTTTCTAAATAATTCAGTCATCCAAGGCATCTTAAATTATGCTCTTTTTGTTTCTACCAAAACATATTTGTTGAATGACCATGCATTTACTGAGTGTTAAATAAATAACATAATAAACAATAACGGCTTATTCGGTTCGTGTTTCAAATAACTGTGTTTCCACAATAGATACAAAGCAATTGTGGCGCAGATGCTAAGAATATTTTTCGTAAGTTCTACACTAATATTGAAACCATAAAATGAAAGATATTCGCCATTGACGATAAAGCTTTTCACACGTGTTCCCGAAACGGCATGTGTTGCGACTTGCGAGTGGGCGGCGCGGCGAATAAGGTTCAATACCCACTGAGACGCGCAGCATCGCGATACATGTAGCTAAATAATAATAAAAATGTAACGGAAAAGCATAAAATATATGCGTGAAATTGCATCAAATTTATTTAAATTGCATCGACTTTATTGCAATGAAAATTATATTTATCAAAGTAAAAAGTAAAAACCAATCAAATGCCAATAATAATGTCGCCATAATCAGCTTTGTTTACAAAGGTTTCAAAATATCTTGACCTCACCATACAGTGTCAAGTACCTACTCTTAAAACCATAATACATCGTTATATTATAAGAATATAATGCTCAACCACTCAGAATTTGTAGTAAAACGTTAAAAATCAAAATCAAAATATTCTTTATTCAAGTAGTCTTTTACAAGATCTTTTGAATCGTTAATTTCTGCTACCACCGCTTCGGAACGTGTTGTAGCTGTGAAGAAGAAACGGCGCAAGAAACTCCCTCAGCAACACGAACTGTCTTCATTTTTTTTTTGCTTGTCTTTTCTTTCCTTTTTTTTTTTTTTAAAGGCCAGTTTAAATTACAATGGTTGATTTATCTAAATATCACAGTATCGTCTGTATATATATATTATTATCATGTCAATAATTGTTCTAATTTCATAGAAATTGAGCAATTTATTCCCAAGCAGTTTTGTCTTCCATATAGTCAGAGATACTATAATATGCCTTTTTACACAGCTTTACTTTAATTATATTTTTAAACTTGTTAATTGGAAGTTCTCTAATACCATTGGGAAGTTTGTTAAAGAAGCGTACACTTTGACCCATAAAAGAACTATTTATCTTGTGGAGACGAGTAACATGGGAGGCAAGATTAAGTTTGTTCCTAGTGTTCTTACTATGAAAGTCACAATTACGCTTAAAATGAGTTATATTTTTACGAACATACAGTAAATTTTCATAAATATATTGAGATGTTACAGTAAGAATATCTACCTCTTTAAACTTTTCTCTTAGGGAAACTAACCACCAACATCTAAATGCTCCCCAAAAGTGATCCGTCTGTGACAAAGGGTCGTCCCGCGACGTCGCCGTGGGTCGACTTAGGGCGCCGACTGAAACCTAATAAAACCGGTTATGCTCGGTGCGTGACGCGTGCTCCACTAATGAGTTTTCGGAGAAAGCCGCGCGCTGCATGTGCTGTTCTCAGTACCACGTAGGGTTACCATAAGGGAACTGATTCTTCGTGGTTCGATTTTGCTAACACAGACTGTTGTTGTTGGTTTGAATGTCGAATGGACTGGGAGCAAGGAATAGTGTTAGTGTTTCTGCATGCAAATCTAAACTAAAGTCCTTCTTCTGTGTTCTGCGCGAAGTGTTGTACTAAAAAGTTTAGTCCTCCAAAAATTTACTAAGTGGCAAGATTCTCTTCTCCTACCTGATGTATCCTTCTTATTAGCTAATAAAACATATCCTACATTGATTAAAAAAACAGATTTGTAATATAGAATACTCGATCCCATTCAAAATAATATGTAAAAATAGTGGCGTGTCGTCACCACAGCATTGCGGTCGGCGGCCCCTGCGTTCCGTGTGGTAATTTATATGACGATTCTGTATAATTGTGGACGGGCTCATTAGAGAGTATTTGATTTGATAAAATATAACTTGTGTCGACCTCACGCACTCACAGCATGCCACATATTGTTCGACGTTTGTTTGATTGTAATGTATTCGTGTTGATGTTCGCATTGGAAGATCTTATTCACATCATGTTGCTTAAAGGGTATATTCAATTTATTGTACTAGATTATATGTATTTATTATTCATTAGCCAACGATCATAAATACGGTAATGGATATTATTTAATAACTCACGTAGTCACCAATTTAACTTCACAATGTAATTATCTTCTAAATAGGAAAAGAGATTTGAATTTAATAATGTGATGTTAGAAAAGACCGTTTTATAGCAATTTTATGATACGACTCCTGCTAGCATATTTGGTAATATTGCCTCACATTAATATCGTAAGAAGTCAGAAGTTAAGATTGTTATGAAAATTACTTAGCAACTTGGGAAAAAGTTTTAAGCCGTTATACTGTTGAGTAACGCCGCCAGTATTGTATAATAAAAGTAAAATTATTTAATTTTGTGATGACTTAACATTTGGACATTTATTGTTTACAAGTTTTCTTATTACGCAACTGCATAATGTAGTCTAAAAATGTACAAAATGTTCTTAAACTTTTGAGGCTTCCAATTCAGTACAATAAATATTACAGCAACTTTCGAACAGTGGAGGTTTCAATAATTCAATATGTTGATATAAAAAGCCCCAAATCAAACGCTTATTATGCCATTGTGGTTGTAAAAGAATATAAATAGGCCATTTACAAATACCAAATGTATTTCTAGATTGTTAGTCGTATTTAGGGTTCAACGAGGCCAGCATAATTGTGTCGACCAATGAGAGATAATCATCGATGGGTGCTCGTTTTTATTGCATTGCACTAACCATCAGATGCATTAAATAAATATGGCCATTTATGCGAGTATAAAAAAGATGTATCATATATCTTTTCATAAATTTTATGACACAAGTATTCCTTTTTTATACTGAGTCATTCTACTCATTATGCAAGACATATAGGTACGTATATATTGTCAAATGTAGTTACAAGTGAAACACTCAATTTGAACTAGAGATCGCGCGAAACATCCTTGCAAATCGTACTTGCGTACACTTGGCGGGAGCTTAAAATTCGAGCCCTCCCGTATATCACTCGGCGGCTCTCGCGTCCCGCATCCGTTAGCAGTTTACGATTATACGCGGCCGTAATAAACAGGAAATGGTATTGTAGGAAATAAAGAACCGGCTAAGTGCGAGTTGGACTAGTGGGCGTAGAGTTCCGTACCATACAGTAACGTTATACGAAACTTCAGTTATATTTTTATAATCACTGAAAAAGATGTTTAAATATAATTTCAAACTACATTTTTCGGATTGAATACTATACTTATAGCATGCGACCTTGCTTCTTGCTAAATTTCATGATTGTAGGTGCCAAATGGGAAGTACCCAAGATACTAAGTAACCTATAGGATTTTATTGATAAACAGATGGACAAATGGCCAACAAAATCACATCATATTGGACCAGTTGTTTATATTTAGTAAGGAACCCTAAAATCTAGTGCATGCATCTGTAGATGTCTATCCCGCTTGCAAGGCGTGCGAATGTTCCTGGCTTGCTGTTGCTAGCCGAGATTCACGCGGGAATATCGACGAGTTCCGGCAGTTTATCTGTCTTTATTTCCTCACTAGCGGAATGTTTTCGATGCTTTCTTATTGGTATGAGTTGCTTGCTGGCTTAGATGGATGGATTAGAATAGTACGGACAAAGGGGTTAAATTAATGAGCCTTCCAGGATTTTTTACAAACTGTAGTCTACAAAATGTAGTCGTTTATCGTTTTAGAATTTAGATCCGAACCCTAGTCTTTCAAAACTACGCCCTACGGCCTACCAATTGAAATATTAGCCCTTTCATTTATGATTGAATATTTCAGCGATATGAAGTGGTTACCGAGCAGTATGTAACTTCATATTTGCTTCTCTAAGTCCACGAAGCGATTGCTAATCTACTATTCACCCCTTAGTAATACGTGACCTAATAGCCGAATAAATAACCGCCTTGCAAGCCGACGACATAGCCTCGTCAATTTTATGACCAATATGTCAATAGGGCCATTTGTAAAGTTTATGTGGAAACGACGACAGTTGAGTCGACTTTTTATTTTCTTTGTCAGTTTGAATACTTGGTAGAAGATTTCTTTGGTGAATTTTACTCTTGGTTAAATTGTAGTCTTGGCTTGCAGTCATGTCATGGGTTTAAGAATCACTTGAGATTTTATTCAGCAACGCAGATGTTAGCAACTAAATTTTCTGTCCCCTCTTGTTCCACACTTAACTAGGTCATCGAAATGCTGACTGTTGTCAAGCAATAAGTACAGAGAAAATGAAAAAATGTTTTCCGAACCACCTGGAAATCGAACTCAGGACTCTTAGCTGCCACTGTACCACCAACGAAGCACCCAACTAAACCCAACACTAATCAATACAAACGCCATTACCACATCGGCCAACACAAACTAATAACGTTGAGTGCGGTGACGTGGCGATATTTACAAGGGTAGCTTTATCAATCCGCGGGCCAGGCTAGCCGCGTGCCTCGCATAGCTTCATGACGGTGGAGGCTGCGTGGTGTTTCTATACCATACCTGTAGTGTGGATTGATCTTTTTTGTACCACTGAGTTATGTGTATATGTTAGAAAGGTTATAAGTGTGTGGTGTGTTGTGGTGTGTTGGTGTTGGATTGTAAGTTGTTGGTCTGATGGTAATGGTGAAGTGAGCAGTTGGTCTTTAGTAGTTTGAATGCTGGTAATTAATAGCAAAAAATATATTTGAAAAAGAGTTCTTTGGAGATTATCGTGCTCTTAATGTCCAGCTATAACCAAGGCTAATTGGCATCGTCTGTTAGGGACACTTCGTTTGTGGTAAGGTTTATATGACTTAAATGCATTAATAAAAATCACAATATGCCGATTGAATTAGTCATTTAGAATAACGTTTGAATCGCCGTTTCTAATCATGTTACAGCTGAAAATAAGAAACGGTGCAAGAAGATCCCACTGCTACTAGAACAGTCTTCGTTTTTTTTTTCAATTTGCTTACATGTGCCCTACGTATAAATTAAATATTTCATGTAATAAATCCAATACCGATAATCGACAAAAACATAACAGGCTTAAATTCGCATTAAAAGCTTAATGCATCCTCGCCGCACATGAAATCCCTTCGCATTACCGACAAAGAGTACTAATTGATATGAGTCGCGCAGACGTCGTTTTTTACACATTTTCATTATGATATTTCGTTGTAACATTGCTCCCGGTCCCAAATACACCCGGCTCATTATTATCCGTTATTACCATTCCGACGAAAATTTGCGCTACGTCCTCTTACTTAAAAGACAAATGGGACAGAGGGGCGCTAATGGCGCCGGAAGATTATAAAAAATAGATAAAAAAACGCTTAAGCCGCACAATAAAATGTCCCGCTCGGCGTGCACACGGTTCTGTTGCTCTGCGTTAGTGCTGAGTGCTGACTGGTGACGTCTCATTCCCACATCGTTCATCGCGCACTCGAGAGAAATAGTGTTTGTATGAGAAAACAACGCGATCATACGAGAATGTCGACGAATGGTAACAAAACACAAACGAATCAATTATCGCTTGCAGCCACCTCGATGTTTGTCGTTTTAATTTTAAATCCAGTGGAAACCCTTTGACTGGCCAACTTAACATTGCCAGCATTCCTGGGACGCGTGATATCGGGTTCGTACGTCTCTTTCTGTTTCCCTGCGCCACCCTTTTGCATCATCAATGTTTCAATGTCTTAATCGAGGGGCTGTAGCGGTTAAAGTTGTTGGTGCCCTGGAAAATCACAATCAGTTTGTTACAAAAAAGGCTGTATTTTCATCCAACTATAATATTTATGTTTTTCAACATATAAATGTTCGCGTTAATTTACTTTGAAACACCGACAGGCTTTAGTAAGACATCAGATGTATTACGAAGTGTTATTCGAAATTCTTCGTGGAAGTAGGCACGAACTACGTACTCATTTTAGTGTGTAATGCTGCAGTTCCAGCACTTGTTTACTAATCTAAACTTCTAAGCAACCATGTATGTTGCCTGCCTTTGGGTATGGCGAATGAAACATAGAGAGGAAACAGGTCGACTTTACTATGTTTTCAATACTAATTAATTTGTTGTCTCTTGAGTGAACCCCGCTGTCTCTCGTACCTCGTTCGCTGCGCCAGGCCATTCCGCTCAATTAGGTAGAGCGAGTTTGCCTACTCGCAGACGCGACGAGCGGCGCGTTTTGTCGGCTGCTTTGATTAAAGTTTGATTGGGCGCTGTCACTCAACCGCCGGATTTACTACCACGCTCGCGTATTGATGTCAAATGCGCGTGCTGGCGATTTTTCATTCACGTGCTTATTTTTTTGTGCTTTTTGACGTCGAGGAAAACGGTCATCGTTCCGCGCATTTGTTAGTTTTTTTTTATAAATATTTTTATTGCTGTCAATATCAATTATGTTGTCGAAAGTTTTCATTGCTCGACGTGTGAGGGTGTATTTTTAAACGGCGCGTCGAAAAATGAATGTATTTTGACTAACAGTTTTGCTGTATGTATTCCGTTATGTTCATTGTAAGATTGTTGTATTTATTAATTAGGTTATTTCTTGGATCGCCTAATTAGTTTTATCGCATTGTTCTTAGACTGTGAAAAGAAAAGTTTTGCTCTCGGCTCATTGGCATTTCCATTGCACGATTTTGCTATACATGTATGTATTAAGAAAAAATATGAATTATGCATTATCATTATTTAGCGCTTAGTATATATTTTAAGCCAAAACTTTTTTAGAGAATAAATCGCGTCCTCTGTAGTTTCTGTCAGCAAGTTAAAGAGGCTACATAAAATCGTCTTTCTAATATTTTTATTTGCATTCAGTGAAAATACTACTTGAGTCTTGAACAGTTTATTACCATAAAATCTTTTGGATCAGGCTGTACGTAAGTATAAAAACGTTACCAACTTTCCCCGTGCTCTATAAATGTGTTTACGTGTGAGTTCATACGGGTAAGTCGTGCCAAACACGTCATAATCTCAAGAGGCAATAAAAGTAAGGCTAAATAAATTATTAGCTAATTCTCGTGACACGGCAACGCGGACGCTTCAAAAGTTTTCCCCCTCCGAGATAGGGGAGTCTTACCGCACAGCTTCTCCGAAACTTTTCATAAATCGTGCTAACAGTTGGAGTAGGTTCGCTTACTCTTTCGTTCGTGTTTGGATTTTATCCAATATTTATTTTTATTTGGATATTCGTATTGGTTTGTAATTTGTATGAAACAAAATATGACAAATTGAAAAGAAAAGTGGCATGTTATTATTGTTTATACCCAACTCCTAAAGGTTGTGAATGATAATGATTATTATCATGTCAAATTACCTTGTAAACAATTTCATTAGAGAAAAAATAAATGAAGATTTTTATGCAAGAATGACAATGTGACTAAAGTAGATTTAATGGAATGCAACACATTGCAGAGTACTCGTCGACACTGTTGTTCAGGCGTAATCGAAACCGGATATAATTTTTATTAAATTACTCGAATAATCCAGAGAAAAATCACGGTCACCCGAATTATGAGAGTTGTATAATAATTCGCCTCGGTGAGTCCGCGTCGTAGCGTCAACCCAACTTCTTCGCTTAAAGTCGGGAGTGCGAACTCGCTAGTTACGTCACAAGGCAGTACTCGCGAATGTTGGAAGGTTTCGAAGCTTTGTCACCGCGCTTGTAACCTACATTTCGTCATACAACAACTTTGAACACGCCTCCGTAATGTTCAGTAATATGCTGCTTGATGTAATGTGGATTGTTTGTGTTGAGTTTTTGTGTTTTCTGATTTGTAGGTTGTTGTCGGGGTTTTTTTGTGAGACAAAGGGAATGGTGTGATTAATTCCATATTAAATCATGAATACTTAACGGTTATGTAGGAATTTAGATTATTATGCTTTACTGATTACTTTATTAGAATAAATATCTATCGAGAAGTTTTACGACGACTAAACCATAAATGTGCTAATTATAGCTAGTTCCTCAAATCTCAATCAGACAGCTCTCGGGCCGACAAAAAAATATCCGAACAACATAATTCCATTCGGCAATAATCGTACAAGATAATTATACCAAATGGAATTACAGTGCAATAAAAATTAACGATACGTAAATGAGACATAGTTAAGTACGAACGGTGTTTAACTAACAAAATTTATAATTAGTGCCCTCGTTGCTAAGTGCCACTTGAGCGTTTACCAGACCAATTATTGTGCAGGAAGTGATGATTGTGTATAAGTGATGTCGTGTTTTACATCTACCCGCATTTGATAGTACTTTGACTATCATCACAGAGGCCTAATTGTGTCAAATGTGAAGAGGTGATCATCTCTGGAAGCTGCCTTCATCTAGAGAAGTGTTGTGTTTAGTATTAATTAATTTGTTGAGTCGCTTGCTTTGATTCTTTATAGCCTAATTGGTTTAAAGGAAAAAATATATCAGCTCGGAATAAAAAATCTCGTGTTGGAATTGCAGTAAAAAAAGGTACAACAAATAAAAAGCAGTAAAAAAGTTATATCTGTATTAGCCCAAAAACGTCCCACTGCTGGGCACGGGCCTCCTCTACAATCGGAGTACGACTGAGAGGGGTTAGGCCATATAGTCCGCCATGCTCGTTCTAAATTTTTTTAATACAATTAACAAATCAATTGGCATTTCGAATGACACCAAGTATATAAAATTAATATAATTAAAGTTGTTAAAATGTTTTTATCCAATTCTTTTTTCAAGTAATAAAATTACTTATAATTATTACTTTAGTAAAAAATTAATGTGGAAGTATTTATTAACAATTGTTTAAAAATGTTACGTACAGAACAATGTTGATAATGATGACCTGAAACCAGTTACTGACATATTTAGAAAATCTTATGATTGATAACCATATAATGTCCAGTATCTCCTATTAAAAATATGTTATTCCCGAGGTTTTTAAGTAATGTAAGAAAAAACTGATTCCAAAATAAAATAAAAAAGTGACAGCAGTTTTCCCTGCTAGATTTCATACTTAGCGATCCCTCGAGAGACGTCGACGCGGCTATTATATTGCTACTACGTTTTCTATACCAATTAATATATACTACAAACTAAATCATTTTATTTAATGTTTTAATAAAATTATTTTGCTCTCCATTAATATCAAAATAAACTAGTGGTTCATCCGGGAGTGAAAGAAAGGAACGGAAATCCAACCCCACGGGGATAGCGTGCTACTAGAAACAATAGTTTACAATCGGCCGAGTACGTCCCAAACTAATATTGCAAATGTGCGAGTCTGTTTGGTACTTCGTCACGGCGAAACTATCAAGACAATTGCAGGGAAACTTGGCAGACGTAGCTTTAAGTGCATGGAGTCTGGTTGTTTGAGACTTTTATACAGGGTATATCAAGACTGCAACCGAAAACGAAGCCCGGTGGTAGTTTTAGTGGTTACAGACACAATGCAAATAAAAATTTAGCAAAATAAGCGACAGATTTTTTTTCGCAATTTTTTAAAAATCATTGTTTTTGGGTAGTAAGTACCTAGTTATTGTGATAATAGTAATTTAAACCCTATCGTACCATTGCGTCTTAAAAAATAAAAAGGTGTACATCATTATTTTAGGAAACTATGTATTTATCACCCAAATACGACGATAAGTAAAAAATTGCCAAAAAAAACTTGACGATTTTTTTTGCGAAATTTTTCATTGCATTGTGTCTGAAGTCACTAATACTACCACCAGGCTTCGTTTTCGGTTGCAGTCTTGATATACCCTGTATATACAAAAATGTTTTATATTTATTTTATATATAAAAAAAATTGGCTGGTGGAGATAAAGGAGCAGTAATAAATAGTAATTATAGAGTAGTTAAATGAACCCGTTAGGTATTATTGCTGGGCTCGAATGCTGAAAGTTAAAAATAGTAATTTAAACATATGTCCAGATTATGATATGAGTCCTGTATCGTGTATGTCCTGTTGTTAATGTGTTGTACAGATATTAGTCTTAACTGGAGATCGAACCGGCGCCCTCTCATTTCACAGCCGATTGTGAAACACCTATGCCGGTAAGGCTAAGAATAACCACGAATACACAAGTAACTTAGAAAGTCACAGATGGCAGGCCAAGATTGGACTTCTTGAACCTTTGACTCGGCAGCCCCTTTCCGACTAATCCATCGCTCACTAAAACGCATAGACAGAGCATTAATTAATCCAGCGGCCGTATCGTCTAAAAATTAACCAGTCAAACGGCTGTTTATTATTTCCTGCGCACATTGTTTTGACAGATGACGCTCTATTGGCCAGCGTTCAATCACCACGTTGCACGCATTGGACCTTATGGTATGGCCCATAGTGACATGTTTAGTGCATTTTAAGGACACGTGTACGGGAGGCGTGGTGTCCGTCTATTTCGAGATTTTATGGGTTCAGTCGCCCTCACCACCCTCAGGTCTTCATCCCTTTTTGGATGGGTCTCACGTAGAATTGAATAATTATCTGAGCACGTCCGCGGTCGTTAGGAGGTCTTATTGGACGCGCCCTCACCGACAGAACGGGTAACTAGGCGGCAGGCGGCGTTTGGAAAAAGTAATTTGATGTAATGATGTCTGTTGTTCCGTCGTAATTAATGGATGTGTCAAGAATTTATTGCCTACTATTAATTTTGTATGGAAAATTGTTTTGTTATGCGGGAATTTATATGCCACATGGTTTTCGTTGTGTTTCAATTTATCATATTTCTTATATACGGTATCCTATCGAATATGCTTTCTTTAACTGTTAAGAAGAGAGAATTAAACGAACGTCGAATTCTCGTCAAGAATATAATATAACTTATAGAGAAGAGTTCAAAAATATGTCCTTAACAAAAATAAATACAAAAATAAAAATATAATTAAGGGTGAATACGGGGAATGTTTAATAAGTGACAAGAACCACATATAGCAGCGGGTACGTCATTAGTTCGTGTCAACAATTCATCATCACCCTGTATAAATAAACCATCCACATTATAACTAATTAAGATATTAATCAAACATTCATTCAAAATTATTGTAATGAATTGAAATATGAGACATCATTTAAATACAGAAATGATGAGCGCTTGGAGATAGTGTCAATGTTTGGTTTAGAAAATATACTTTTGCATACACTTACGGCTATTTTTCTTTGGGAAAGGGAGAGACTAGAGTGACAATGATGTAATAATGTATGCCTCCGCATCGTTGACAATATTATATGACCCATTTAAAATTATTATATCGGAGGCTTAAAAGGCCTAAAAAGGCTGTCATGTGTTGCCATATAACTCTGAAATAATTTGTATCAAGCTTGGATGGAGACCTTAAGATCGTCGAAGAAGGCATTGGTACTAGATGCGCTGTCCAAACATCTTGTTTTTATTTTTATTTTCAAGCAATTACTTCTTTTCATTTTTTAAGTAATTTATTCGCCATTCCCCAGCTGTAAAATGTAGCAATAAATCCGCGACATGTAGCCGGGCGAGTGTTCCCCGGTCCCCCCCGCGCAGCGATCGTAATGGACAATTATTTGGGCGCAGGTCCCACGCGTGGCCCGCGCGTGCTCTCTTATTATATGCGGAGGAGAGCGGGCGTGCGTGGCCGCGCGTATGTGGCGCGAGTTTAGTGTGCCAGCGAATTATAAACACGTTTTAGTGTCTAGAATAATATTGATAAGTGGACTCAATATACTGTAATATATTGAGAGTTAGAAAATTTTATCTGAGCAATACTATTTTACAGGGTTCAATAAATTTCAAACTGCTGGACCATAGTTTAATTATCTTCATAATTTACATAAAATTATTTTCTCAACGAAACATAACGAGGGTTTCTTTTATTTTTGCAAGTTTCTAGTATTATATGTGATAGTTACAAATGTGATTATTATTTTACGTCTCTAACAAATACTTTATAACTAGAAAAACTAGTCAAAAAGCTTTAGCAGCAAACCGATAGCTTTATAGTTTAGTGTACAAAATCCATGTAATCATTATCAGTCCACGCTAGTTGACGATATAAAACACTACGCCACATTATCGCAAGCATATCAAAGAGCGATAACGTTAACCCGCTGTCACTCACTTCATGCGTCGCGGCGTGCGCCAGTGCGTCAGGTCGATAAGGCCATGTGTGCACCGCGGGAGAGCGCCCCCCCTCGCCGGTTATTTTCATTTATCACTCGCTCCCGACTCCCGACTCCGGTCGCGTAACCTTCCCGCGGCACCCACCGGTAGCGTCGGATCAAATTAAATATTGTGATCTCGCGGTCATACCGACCCATCCGCTATCTTTTTTGACACAATTAAAATTTTGTGCTTTTTAAGTATTCTGCACGACTAGTAACCCTTATATGATTTCATGGATGTTGCGGATGTTAGTAGACAGTGGTAATCACTATTTAGTTTCTACCTCAATACAGAAATTGGTCATTAACAACTTATTTCATCATTTTTATTGTCTCAGCCACAGGAAGTCCACTGCTAAATAAATAAATAATAACGTATTTTTATGTGATTGCAATTTACACAAGTGACTTTTAATACCCTGGTTTATGATTTAGTTGTCAGTTCTAAATATTCTTTGGAATAAATGTCACTTTGTTTTTTTATTGGCTTAGTTTATGATCAAATAGTAATGTTGGTTCTACCCACACGTGGTCGTTTATGAGTTATATTTCACGACGACATAACTGTTTTACGTTCAAACAAATCGAAGATGGAAGTAATTTTTAAAATTGGACCTAAATGAATTTCTTCCGAAAGAAAATTAACACCGTGTTGCAAAATTGATGGAATATAACTTAGTTATCAATTCTCACTCCTCGCTCAATTTGAGATTTATCGCAGACTGTGGAGCTTCGTTTTTTTCTTACGTGCTAATAACTGAGTTTATTCCTCTCCTCTCCTGTCCCCCCGCGGCCGTGAAAAGATCCACGGAATCAAAACGGGCATCGATCCACATCGGGGGTAGTAAATCTAATAACTTTTTTTTTTGTAAGAGGCAAAACGAATGAGGTAAAACGTGTTTGAAATGGACAGGGGATTAACTATCCCCTCGTGTTCGCACTATGAGGGGTGGCTTCACAGAAATTTAGTTTTGATCAATGTACTGAGAACGTCGAGTTGCAGATACTGTATGGGATTATGGCGGATTGACAGGTAACCAAGTTTGACACTTCCGTTCGTGGCTTATTCGGTTCAATAAATATCACTGTGTATGTTAAATAGGAGTTTTGTTGTCTATAATACAAAGACAAAGTTGAGATAAAGACAAAATATTTTTTTGGTAAGGCTGTGGACTCATCGGACCCTTCGTATGCATCAATCCAAGGGCGAGTGTGTTTGTCTTAAGGCCTGTGTTGTGTATGTATGTATTTGTATTGAGTGTGTGTGTGCCCAGTGCGTGCTCTTGGCTTGCTCTTGCGGATCGGGCGGATCAAATTCACGCGGATCGATTACTCTTTGTAATGGAAAAAAAGGCGTCTCGCTGGATGGCACAGCAAATAGCGCGGCAGCGGCCGTACTCTTATTTTGTTTTTACGTTTGAGTATTAATGAAGATTGACTTTAGTGCCGTCGGCTTATTCAATTTGTATGCGGCTCGGAGCCGGACCTGCTAAATATCGATGCAGTTAAAATGCGACTAGTTAGTGCCAGTTAGTCTATTGAATTCTTTTTTTTTTATGAATAAAGGTTTTTCTTTTATTTCAGCCAATAAATTGTAAATCAATGGAGTCGATTCACAACGAAATGCACTTTACATTCGGGTTTTGTTGTAGATTTTTCTCTATAAATCTGTCAGCGGCAATCAGTGCGCAAACGTCGCCGCATGTGTCAATACAAAAGTAAGGCATTAGACAAACGTGTGTATTTATCGTAGGAAAGTGTATTTGGGTTGGGCTGCTTATCAGGCAATCTACTGCGTCCTCAAGGGGCGCACGAACAAACAGCCGTCTCGGTAAACACACGCAGGTACAAACAGCTGGTTGGGTCGGGTCGGGACCATTGTGCGCCCGCGCCGGCTCCCGAACCCGTCCGGAGCGGCAACGTCGCTTAGTGTTTACGCCGTACTCCTACAAACTTGCGCGTAAATATTTTGACGGCTTTTAATTACGGCGGCGATTCTCTACAATATCAGAGGTTTTCAAACAAGGCCCTGTGTACACGGACGGAACAAAGGTACAATGAGCGCTTTCACGGCTGTTCGTGGTATGCGCAACAATAACAGATGAGCTTAGCACTAAGCACACGTGTCGGCTGGCCGGCCCGCGCTTTGTTTCTACGTGGAAATTAAAAATCCCCGCCTGCCCGTTTGCCTGTTTGTGTGTTTAAGATGTGATGAAGATACATTAACAGTTGACGATTGATGTGCTGCTACGAAATTCATATCTGTAGTTGTAAGAATTGGGAGACTTTGATGTTGAATAAAGGAGCGCACTAATGCGTTCTAAGTTCTGAAGGTTCTTGGTAGGATATTTTAAACGCCGCGCTGGCAGTAAAAATTTCGAAACAGTGTGGTCGGGTATGAATAATAAGTGAGAAAACTAAAAATAATATTTGATACTTATAAATTGGGGTTTCTTTTCTATTGGGTTTATTAATTTCCCTGTTAAATTGTTTAAAGTACGATTAAGGATACATCAATGCTGTAATTGGCCAATATCTTAAGTTCACCCATTTTGCATTTTAAATTACATTACTCCAAACTTACTTTACTTGTCCTATCATATTCATTCAAAATATACAATACTACCATCTCCCTAAAATGTAACCATTCAAAATAAAAATCCGTGCATCCAATTTTTCTTCCAAAGTGAACACTTGATTAGTCGACGCGCTCACAAGACCGCTACCATGCGATCCGTATATTGTACCGACAGTCGACAGTCGATACGCGCTGGGTACCGGACGCGGCGAGTCGCTTCCTCGCCCGTATACGTCCGCCCACGCCGCGCGCTTCCTGCGAACACCGCTGTAGGTTTGGGCCGCTAAGTTTGCGACGTGTGTGTACTGTGACCTGTGTAGGTTATAGGTGATTGCACGTGTTGGTTAGTTTAAGCATTGATGCTGATTTTAGTGGCGGTCAAATTGGATATTATTATGTCGACTATCGCAACGTCAAATATCAATGAAATGCCTTTTAATGTCGCCGTTTATGTAAAAATAATATATATGTATATTTCGATTATTTTTATGGGTCAATAGATTTTCATTTGTTTTTTTCATCATATTCATTGTTTTACGTTGTCAGTAATTATTATTCTATTCCTGGTAGAGCCATGAAATACTAGTATATTAAAAAAATATGTAAAACACTTATATCTGAATCATGAATGCGTCAGAAGGTACTTCTCTCAAAAACAACGAAGAGGACACAAGAGCCGTGCACATTGGACCTTTTAAGTGCAACACATTGATTGTGGCTTCCAACATGTAGCGTTTAATCGCTCGTGACACTTGTCACTTTTTGCGCGTCATTTATAAATACAGGTTCTACAACCGCGACATTGTTTTTTCATTTTGATTTCGAAAAACTCGTATTACAAGATCGACGACACTGTTGCGTAATACGTATTTCTGTCGATAAATAGACGTGAAATTTAATTTTCCTATAAAAGACATTTTATTTAAATAAACGTTTATATAAAAGCGGTCATCGTGGTTACGGTTAAAGCAAATGAAAACCAATTGAAATGTAAAGAATGTTTATTTTGTTTATAAATTGCATTTACACGAAAATCCTTTTACAAAATTTGAATAACCTTCGTGGCCACACGGTAACGGTGCCTTTGATGTTCACCTAACGCCGACACATATAAGGGAGAGGAAGCAGTGTGGAGTGACAAGAGCTTCCAGTGCGTTCCCTGCCGAGTCCCGACGAGAGTATCAGATACTGGTCGATTTAAACCGAGTCACTGGGCAACGGCGACGGACGTGAGCCGAGCGGAGCCACGCGGTGACGTCACGTTGCATAATAGCGGTCATTGGCAGCGTTATCGAACAAGTGTACGAGCGACCGGTGACGCCATACGCTCATTCTAACATTTCTTCGCTCCACGTTTTTTGTGTCAAGGACCTGAGATGTTAGCCTATTAGGGGACTAGTCACTACAATGAGTGTAACCCAAATTTTTACTCGTTATTTATCGCTTCGAACTACTCGACGCTCGTGTTAATTATAATCGTTGTTTAAATTACAATTAGCTTTGCACGTTGTAAATATTGCTTGTGTACGGTATTTTTGTGACGGAAATGCTTGCTTGGCATATCCGTATAGGTTAAATATAATATCTCTTCGCTAAGTGTTTCTGTCATCAACAATATTTATTCTTAGAGCATATTCCTATATTTACTGTTATGCACGAGACATCACGATCACTATCTATAGTATAATATGCCAATGAAACACTTTATTTTAATTTTCTATTATTTTAGTATTCTGTGCTTTAGTTGTAGTACTGTCAGAGCCAAAGTCTATGAGCGGTTCTGGCCCCTTAATAATATAATACTTGTTTATCATGCTGGCTTATTTGATCACTATAACAGTAAAAAACTATTGTTATATAAAAGAAACTTGTTAACTTAATCTAAGTATTGTATCGTTTTGTCCGCAGGTAGGTGGTAGTGTGTATGGAACGTGGTGCGGTGTGCGCATGCGCCCGAGCCCCGTGGGAACACTGCGGGCGCTTCCTCAAACAACCCCGCACGTAGGCACAGCTTCAGTTACAGCCAGGGCTGGCGAATACTTTCAAAGACATCCTGGTGAGCTTAGATTTGTATGATATTCAAAGAGATATTACAATTGAGCTGCCGAGGAATTCTTACTAGGTTAGCCTGGTGGTATGGTTAGATTTGTAGGATATAGAGGTATCAAATTGGATATAACTTATAAAAGAGGCAGTTCAGATTTCAATGATGGACTAATTGTGGTGAAATGATGGTGAAATATTTGAGCTGGAGCAGTATTTTATTTATAAAATAATTATTGGTTTCATAATTTTCGGTTCGAATATGAATAATAAAACTTGCGTTGCATTAGGCACAGGTAAAACTCGGAATATTAATTTTCACGGTAAAAAGCTTGGGAAAATATTTTTTATAAAGTATTACGTCGAATATAAAGCATTAGATTTATTTTAATATATTATCTGCTTGTTTCTCCACCGGGGCTGGCAACCCTCGATCCGGTACATCTTGGGTTGCAACTTGTGCGACATACAAAGTATGCGGGACGGACCACGCCAGCTCGAACGCAAACCACTCGCGACCGACACGCGCTTATTAAAACTTTGCGTAAACACTTATAACGTATTGTCATATAAAGTAGTTTTTGTTTGGAAAACATTATGTACTTGTTAACTTTCTGTAAAGATTGACTTCAGTTAGAAATAAAAACTTGAATCAAAATACATCGACGCCGTACCCATATAACAAAGGTAGGTAGGTTTCAAATGTATAGGTATATTAAAATATGTTTTCAACAATCGATTTTATAATTCCAAAAATAATTGCAGTTCAAGGTGTGAATGTGAAAATGTATAAATTAATTTATATTTAATTGATTAATTATTATGTCAATAATTATTACCAATGAAAACCTCATTCAAAAACACGACTAAACATATACCCGCTACGTGCGCAGGTTTTGTGAGAGATAAATCGTATAACTATTGCACATCGCTCACCGCGAAATAAAACGGAAGCGGATATTCGACTGGTGAATTTGTAATTCGGATGTTCGTCACCGTTCACCGCCGCCGCAGGGAGGGCGGCACACGGGGGGAGGGGGTAAAGCAAAAGCGTGATGGCGATTAATTTGCACACAGTAATCATAAGCTTTTGTTATATTATGATAATGATTCACCGATGAGAATTTAGGAATGCGGATTTCATGATTTCTTGACCGTCTTTTCTTTGAATTGTGATGGTGCAAGTTTCAAATTGTAGTATTCTTTGCAATGGCATGAGTCAAGTTGTAAATTGTACACTTTTAATAAAGGCGATACTATTGGCAGCCTGGTTGATGTGAAAGAACTTTGTCTAGACATTTTATAAATAACTTATGTTTCCCTGGAGACGTTCTTCGCCGTATAAGAGATATTGACTCCTATGAATAAATAAATCTCGACAAAAATGTAGAATTAGTTCTGATGACATTACTATTGATGCTTTCTTTCAATTTTCCTCTTACGTTCATTTTATTTTTTATAACAACGATCAATGTCAAAGAAACATGTTTATAAAAATTCTCAAACCTCAATCAAAACACCGGTGTTAACGTTTTGTCATTATTCAATATTATTTGTTAAATAACACCAGTCTGCCATACGTTCAGCCAACAATAGGCATACATCACAATACATTATTCCACCTACATACATTATCGTCTACCTGGCTTCGAAATATTCTTACATTTCTTCACAGTACACTTAATGCCTTAAAAAGCGATCTTTTTGTTGCGCACAATGAATGGAAAATGCGTTCCGGTGTTTGTTGGCTTCTCGATTTTGATGAAACAGCTGAACCGGTTAATACGAAACTTGGTTCAATTGTATGGGATAAGCTACGAGTAAAAGGTGCACAGAGCACAATTGGTATGGGTTTAATAATATAACTCGTTGATCAGTATCAAATTCAGGTAATTTTGAGGACGAGAACTTTTGCTATGAAAAGATTTTTTCTGGAAGTCTGTGGAAAGAGAATGGCATGAACAATTTCAAAGTGATATTTAACACTTATTGGTAATTCATTAAATAGGAAGTTGAAATAGCAATTGCATAATATTAAGACGAAGAACCTAAAACAATCACCAATTATGTGTAAGAAGTCTCCAATAAATTGGACGGTCCATAATTTGACCAAATATTTGACAATACTTCAACACAAGGTGGAAGACCTACAACAAATACAAATAAATCTCAGCCCTAAAATATCCAAAACGTAAGAAGAAATATAAAAGCTGTGAATACAAAAGTGCGCGTGCATTTCACTCAACGACGAACAGCGCACACCCCAGCCAGACCTCGAGTAGTACATCTAATGGATATGTCAATAAGTAACTCTACACTGGCGAATTGAATTACAGAGCCCCACAACTGCGTTTACACGCTTTAAATATTTATAATTGGATATCTTCTAAAGGAGCCCTTTTAATATACTCGTACAAAAATGTATATTTGACTTTCAAATTCCAAATTCATAGCAGGGAATCGAAATGTCACGAGTGGATGTTTTAATGTTTATGAACCACTCAATGTAATATTGTTTCATCGAATATAATAATGAAATGGCTGTTTGAACTAATGGCTTTTGTTTAGTGTACTGAAAAGGTAAGCTTTTTAGTAATCTATTGTAACCTAAGTAAGCTCACGTAGTCTGGAAAAGATAGCGTTGATATAGAACAGTAAAGCTGTTGTGAATGCATAGTTCCGGGTTTTGCTTACCCATCTTTATGCGGTTCAAATATCAAAGTATCAAAAAAGTTCAAGTGAGGTTAATACATGGGATCAGTTTAAAATATTCCTTCTTTAAATTTTGATTAAAAAATGTAGTCAATTTTAGGCGTGTTATGGATGAAATTTAATTTGTAACATTAAAATGTCTAGTTTTCGTAGTTTATAATTTCTAATGCCAGATTAACTGTTCTGTGTATCGCCATAAAATTTTCTATTAAAAATAATATTGTATAGTTATTTTAGCTATTACGGTTCAACGGATTTCAACTAAGAGTTAAGTGATTAATGTTTCCTGCAATACGCATAATTAATGTTTGTTTTGTCGATTTAAAGTTCACATTGAAAGACACATTTGCTCTTCTAAGAATATCCGGCTCGAAGGATTAAATCTTCCGCACGAACTCTAAGCCTTGTTCAGACTGGATTAAAGTGAAAGGGTATTAATATCTAATGTTATTGAATATTTCAACCGCACTGTTAAGCTTTTGTCTTTGTTTTGGTCTTGAATATAGAATAAAGAAAACGCCAGAGACAATAAAGACTTAGGATGTAATTAGTGTTCATTCATAATTTAAAGCCTGATTTTAGACATTTAAATCCCTTATTTATTGGTATTAATATTATTTCGTACTCATCGTTAAATAAATGAAATTGTTGCTAAGGATGTTCTGTCTACTGTTAAGAGTCAAGGGCTTTGTAATCGTGTTTGGAAAGTACAAAGTAAAGGCTTGGTAATGTAATTCTTTGGCACGTGCAAGCGAATGACTTATGCATGCTGCATTCAACGTGGACGGCATGCGGATGGTCCTTCGAGGCGGATTCTACTCTTACCGAATTTTCGATGTTCTAAGTGCTGGCAATGTGTAAAATAAGTTATAGGTTTTTAAATGGTTTGCGATTAACCTATTATTCTCCTTAGAACAATACAGTTCTAAAACAGTTCCACCATTTAGTTTTATTAAAAAGACTGTACAATTTTGTGTTTGACATTTTGCTCTTCATCTAGTAATAAGGAGGAGATAGAAATAGCTAAAGACATAAGGCAAAATTTGCTGAATTAAAGGGTCAATACACATTTTCCGGCATAAATTCGGGCTTTCACTTTGCATGTTTGATATTGTCTACTTATTTACGTGATACGTTGTAGTTTAAATATTTCTAGTGTCAATTTCGCATTTGTCGAGGAGAATAATTGTGATTGTCCAAAGGCAAAGCGCGATAGAATAAAATATTGAGCTTGCTATTATTCACGTAGGAAAAAATACCATTACGTGCTCGTATAAAACACCTATAAAAATTGAAATGTACAATATTTTATCCTGGATTTATCTCCAAAGTTACCAATTATAAAAAAAGTTTGATATTCATTAAAACACTGGCAGAATTACAGTTATCCCGAGACGTGTGAAGCCCGCTCTCGAGTTTATGCGTGTTGCGTAAAAAGTGTGTGAGTTACAACGACCGCGGATGTTTCCAAATCCATTGGCTTTTCGGCTTTGTGCTCCGTTCGGGCGAGAGGTGCAAAAACTGTTTTGTTTTTGTCCTCTAACAGCATCTCTCGTTCTGGTAATGTGTTGCCGGATTTATGAATACTCACTAAGTGAACCCTACTGTTTTTTGAAATTAAAAAAAGGCTTGTAAGAGCGACATTCGTTTTTTCCCGCGCGCTCTTATCTCGCACTTATGTGTGAGTGCAACATGTTATGCACGTTAAAATATTTTCCGATTTTAAAATAGGCTGCCTGACGTCACGTATTTATTAGTCGTAGGCTGGTATATTTGTGCCTAATAAATAAATTTATCTGCACTCGATAATCAAACTTAAAGACAGTGCATACTATACCATTAGAAACAGTGCATTTAGTTGTGCCTTTATAAACAATCTTGCAGTGGCGAAGGGTTCATACAAGCCGATTCCCAGCAGCACGCCTTATAATTTAAAGGAAATTATTAATTATTTACATTTTTTTAAACAAGTTATATGAAGAAAATAATCAAATAATAAACAATATTAAAATAAATATAAACAATAAACAAATGTTATTCGATATTAATAAACAAAATATAATCGATCAATTAATAACACAACGACAAACGCATTGCGCGATGTTCAACGTAAGTACTGTATGCATACGAAACACGCGGCGGCCGCCTAGATCCCGATGACGTCACGTCAGGCTACAAGGACACAGCACGAGTTCCCGTTGCTCTCCCGCTCATTTCCAACGCATTATTTGCCATCTCTGTTACACGTTTGTTGCTCAGAACTGCATGCAAAATTGCACCTTAAAACCCTCAGCTTTTAAGGTCTAAATTTATTTGTAGAAATACGACGGTATTCGCTTGTGAATATGCCGGTGGGCCTACGGCTTATAAAGTAATTTGCCAGTTCGCGCCTCTTTTATTTCGTGTTTATAATTAGAAAATATTATTTACTACTGTGTTGTTTCAGTGTATATGTATAATGCAGTGTCTATTTTTAGGTTTTTATATAATTAGTGGGTAATTTATGAAATTTTACTGGTTTCGAAGTGCAAACAGATCTATCTATTTAGCAAAACTTTAATGATGAATGAAACTTGATAATGTCGTATGTATCGTTTTATCTCATGAATTGCATTATTATAAGGTAATTTTAAAAATGCTGCATTTACGTAATTAAAAAACGCACTGGAAATTATATTAAATTTGATAATACATTTAAGTACCAGAGAAAGAACGGCAACTGACAAGTTTTAATTATTTAATAAATATTGTAATGCCGTATTTTTGTTAGCGTTGATTCAAAATAGGACATACAAACATAACCCACGCCTGCATTCCATGAGGGTTGCTAGATTCGATAGATCTCCAGTTAGCTCTATACTGGCATCGTTTTACTTTCGTCCACTTACATCAATCTCTTCATCTTTTTTTTATATATAAGGAACGTTTGAAATTTTTTTGTCGATCAATTTCAAAAAAGGCTAATGTTGTCTTTTGCATTGAATCGAAATTTACTTTAAAAACGTTAAAAAAAGCACCTAACGGGCACAGTGCTATTCCGTGCAAGTGTTGTATGAAAATATAATAAGTATTACTAAGCAAATATGTCGCTCAATATCTTACGTACATAACGGAGTAAAAATATAAGTATGAGTACTTGTTAATTTAATAAAACTAGTCACCAGAAGTATCGGCTTCCCTTTTGAAAAAAGTCACCCTTCGCCACTGCAATCTTGACAAAAACATTGCGTAATCTGGGATGCATCTCGCATCCATAATTTCTTTGATAATATACACAGGTATGTCATAAACAGCGAATCACTGAAATATCACTATTTGTAACCTATGTTTAGAACACGGTATTTGTGTAACTCTAGATCAAGATGTAATCGCGCCCGTTTTACTGTCCGAGCGATCGCTCGCGATGTCATTCATTACCTCGTTAGCATAATTAATACAAACGGGCGTGTTAAATTAACTTCAACAAGCGAATCTAATTGTTAATGTACAAATAATAATTAATGAGTACGATATTATCTGTTAATTTCAGATCATTGCGAGTAATCTGTTATGAAATTGGACGTGTTCGTAATATAATCTGTGTTTAAGTATTCGAAAAGACTCATCTGCTGAGACTATTGGAAAGGAATTTCACCATTTTTTTTTTGATGATTCGCCAAGATTTGACCATTATGTATTTAGTAGAAAAAATACAGAATCGAACTGACAATATAATAAAAAATAAACATGTTATATTTGTTCGCTTAAGTAATGATAAATAGGTATGACGAATTATTGATCTTTTTTTTTAAATATTAACGAACTCTATTACGGAAAGGGTAGATGTCAGGCAGTCGCAAAATTTTAAACCCCAAATTCTGTGAACTAAAAAGTTATGTATGTTGTCAACCCCATGTATTTGTGGGATAAGGGCAGGCAGGCGAAGATACAACACGCAATGGCAAATTGGCAGCAGTCACCCCCTTAAGACACATATTACCATTTAAAACGCGTCGAGACTTTTTACCGCCCGCATGTGTACGCAGCTGACTTTACTCACGAAAAGCCTGTACTTAGCATCGTATTAACATTACACGTCACTGTATTAACATCGTAAAATTAAATTAATATATAGTTGGCAATATCTACGGTAATTTCTACGGTATGTAAGTCCGCCAACCCGCACTAGGCCAGCGTGGTGGACTATATGGCCTAACCACTCTCAATCGATTCTCTCGATTGTAGAGTAGGCCCGTGCCCTGCAGTGGGACGTAAATGGGCTGATATAGATATAGATAGATAGATGGCAATATCGCTGTAGTTATATCGAAAGGTTATTGCTATTGTGCTCTTTGAAAGGTGCGCATTTTTATATGGAAATACAACTTTGTTTTGTATGGGGTCGTTGTTGGAGTAAGGTGTTGTTATCTACAGTTTGTCGCATTTATGAATTTGTGTATCAGTGTTTCTGGTGTGGTTTTAACAGTCTTTTCGACCTTAAACCTTTTGCGACCTTATCCGTTGGAATGTGCAATAATAACTAATATGTAATAGTTTAATATCCAAGTTCTGTTACAGTTGTGTCTAAAATGCAAGGTGTAAGAATAGATCAGTTCCTATTCTAAATTTAAGTTTATTTTCAGCTTAATTAATTTTAAATAATTTCCATTCAATTCCCTCAAAAATATAACACTATTTTTTCGGCTCATCTCGGTTTGTTTTTCTGTGTCGCTGAAATGTAGTCATTAAATATGAGTTACAATAAATGGAAATACAATGTTTCAAATACAAAACATGCGCTTCATCATAAAGTGCAGTCATTGTTACGAAATAGATGCACGAGCATAACCCATAATAGCAATGTAGTCAGATCTAATTCTCGGCCGGTGACGCGCCGGTCCACTGGCCGATTGATTGGAAAATTGTTCGTGTCGCCGCGCCGCGCCGCGACGCCGCGGTGTCGTCTCGCCGTTGTCTTCCTGCCGCGTCTCCGGCTCTTTTCGACGCCAATCATTCCACAAGTGTTTACTAGGCTACAAGTGGACAGCCGGATGGACCTGTCAAATGTGGGAGTGGATTTTTTTACGCCTGTTTGGATATTTAAATTTAATAGATTTTTTTGTATTTTTTAAATGTAGGAATCTGTGGAGGAGGTTAATGTTCCGTAGTAGACTTCGTGTGGGCAAAATTGATGATATAAGATCTTGATATGAAGGAGCATTTAGGTTCACATCATCTATAGTTTTTATGATGTTTTTACATTGCTCCTCAATAGACAGTAACGGATACATATTGAAAACATATTTGTATGTTTATTAGTAATAGGATATGAGTTGGAGACATTTAAAGAACGGAAAAGAATTGTCCAACAACACGCAGCGAGTGTCGAAATGTCACAGGAAGTGGTTTTTTAACGGAATCGAAACCAAAACTGGCTCCGAGAAAATATCTTTACGTATCGTGTGTCCAAAAGCCTTATTATCTATTTCTACACAAAGTACCTTGTCAGTTTTGTGTGGAGAGTTTAAGAAAAGTTTGGACCAATTAAGAAAGCTAGCATATGTATAGACATTGAAATCCGCGACGATTTAACCCATTGGTTTGTTGGCATGTTTTAGGTTTTATCTTAAATGTCTCGATTGCCTAAGTGTCTTCTTAGTTAAATATAAAATATGATAGAAGTAGGCAAAAGTTTAGACTAGTGATCATATTTGACCACCTAAATAAATATTTACATTCTGCTGCTATGTACGCAGTGTTATAGTTTTCCCACATTTAAATGTAAGATCGTTAGCAATGACACGTTAAGAAGGAACTAAAACAGCAGCCGAGTAGTTCATGATGTCTTAATTAACATTAGCTCTGTGTGTGGCCGCGGCAGGCATTTGTTCAGGACGATATTTGCACTCGTTTTAAGCAAAGCAAGCGGAACGCGTCACCCAACGTAATCCACTTTTTCAAAAACTCCATGTAAAGTTTCTCGTATTGAATTATGCAGACATCCATATGCGGAGGAGTTAAGAAGACTCGAAGTAACGCCATTCTAATCGCCCCCGACGACCCTAGCCCATAAATATTCCATAGAAAATGGGAGATAGGGAATATTTTCGAGACGCGAAGTGCATGGCGCTCGGTTTTGTGGGTCACGGCAAGGCGTTGGGCGTCGCGCTCCATGCTAACTCCGCCTCTCGCACAGCGTCGCGACGCTTCGGGTTTACTCGGGCTGTACTCAAAACGTGGTCGGATCGTGGTCGGGACGTATACTAGAAAGTTCCTCGCCGCGGGTGTTTTTCACCCTCGAACGTTGACTGCGAGCCTGTGACATCAAACTCCGAGCCTTTGTTATGTTATTGGATCGAGCAAAAAATATGACCTACTGGAGCCAACGTTTTATTGATTGTAGAATGTAGAGTATAGATATTAAGTTGGTTACTATAATGTTTAGCGTTCAGTGCCCCTAGCCGGAACATTTTGCAGTATCGTAATAGAATAGTAATAGTAAAATTTTGTATGGGAATTTAAACAGCGCCATTGTGAGCGTATTTGGAACTAAAATTTCACAGTGGGAAACGTTTACTTTACTATACGAGAATTACTATACGATACTTCAAAATGTTCCGGCTAGGGGCACAGTTATATTAAAGTTGTGTGGTACCCAGTTGCAAATGTAAATCACTGGTTTCTCGGATACACAAATAAATTAAACATCAATGAGTTGAAATTATATGATTTGATTTGGTTACACCTTGATCCTAAGTTTATAAGCGATTTTATTTTAATGAATGTTTCCTTTGGCTTTACAAGTTCTATGCAGTAATGTTATGTGCGCAGTCTGGAGAACAGTTCGATTGTGTCTTGTCGGAAGCGGCACAGCACAGACAGTGGCGCTAATAATTGCCGCTATAAAACTTAATTACTCGATGTAAGTGCAGCTCGTTGTGTCCTAGCATAACACGCCAAACTTGCAATTGGACAATTTCAAACTCTGAGACTTTTATATATTTATTTTGTGTGGCTCTAGCACATAAATATATCCAACCAGCGCGCTGGCTATGTGGTTGGATTGCTATCGAAACATGGCAAATCATATCATAGTGGGATGAAAAAATGAAATAGCGAGTGGACGGGCAAATAGGGACTTAAAACCATAACTCTGCCATTCTTTATTCGACAATCATTATATAATTTACAACTCAGCTCATAAATCATGTTATTTAAATACTAGAACTGATACGAGAATGACCGTTTAATAGAATACACATCATCCCACACATACAATTTCCGTTTGTTATGATCGCGGCAGACGGCACGTTCCGAATCCTTCAATACATAAACGAAAACAAAAACATTAAAATACAACTCATGAAAAATGTAATTCTTGCTTCATAGTGATTTTTCAAATGTATACCAAAGCGATCGTGACTCATTTGTTGACGACCAGAAGCATATTGATTCCATCAACAAATATTTCAAATACATATGTAATATGTTACGTGAATTAATTTACATGAAATGGACCATTCTCATATGTAAAACAACATTCTTAGATAAGCCACAACCCACGTTTGAATTGTAGATACTGTGTTAACTATTTTTATATTGGATGTAAATTGATGTCTGTACAACAGATTTAAATTGTTGTTAATAACTCGTTTAGATTATGTTGTTGTTTATTGGTTAAACGAAAACAACGAAGGAAGACCACATATGGCTTTAAGTCGTCACAGCAGGCCCAAAAAAATTGTCGAGACGAGCTAGACTTGTGCTGAAGATCGGGCAGGGCTTTCAACAGATATTAATAAGAGGGTTAGGGGTTTGGAAAATACAGCTTTTAACGGTGTATATTATGTATGTTTCGGTACTTGGATTTTTTTATAGTATCTAATATCTATGCATCAATAAATACTTTTGTATCCATGGGAATGAACTCTACCAGTGTACAATAAGACATTAGGTATTCTTCCGCCGGTCGTAGACGTTTTATCACTGTTACAACTTAAATTATGTAACACCTGACGAATTATATGCTCGTATGAAACACTTAAAAATATGTATATCGTTTTGAACTTTACTTACGATCTTACCTATCAACTATAGTGTCGATATAAAATGGTGCATGTTTAATGGAAATACGTCAAGTTCAGCGGCAGCTGTGGCGCGTCACTGTGTCAATATTGTTGGCTGGAGCTGCGCATAGCACGGTCGTGTGTCAGTACTGTAAAGGGCGAATAAGGACGCTCCGGGCGACGCACCCGCCGAGCCTCGATACCATCGGTTGCATGACTAAGTTAATGATTACAGTTTTCACACCTGATCGAGTGTAGACTGGATTGTTCTTGTTTTGAGTTGGAATTTGATAATATGTTTTTGTATTTGACTGCTGTACGTGGTTCCCTCTCTTATCAAGACAGGTAAATCCAGGCGTATGAATGAAGATGCCGTTAATGATAGTTAACCTAGTGTATGCTGATAGAATACACATACTTCTTGTGGAGTTTGTTTATAGTCCGGACACTTTATGAAATTATCAATTCTACTATTTAACCACGACGTACGTGGACATAGCTCTAAAATAGTTAAGCAGTTAGGCCACTTAAAAATGTTAATACTAAACTGACCACTAATAACATGAATGAATAAACGAGTAGGTGTAAACGTGTGCCGTTGCCTTTTGTGTAGGACTTGTATGTCTGGGGGCGTTCGTAATTATTCCGACCAAAATGTATTGGTATTTCTGGCTTCTACATTATAGGAATAATTTATTGTTTTATGCTTTTTATATGACTGTGGCTTAAAGTCAAAAGTAGGGTTACGTTTTTACAATATATTTGCATGCTTTATTAGCTACTGTTATGCCTAAATTACTCATTCGCTTTTGATAAGTAAAGTATCAATAAATTCGTTGCGACCTCCTATTTAATAATGCAATATAAATGAGACACATTCATTTAGCTTTTTTTACGCCAGTATTTGTTTTTTAAACCTTCAACCGGATGCTATTTAAGTTTGAACTAGCGTGACCCCTTAGTTCACGTGCATGCTTGACACATTTGCGTGTCCGTTCTCAGCTGTCTAGACTCTAGACTGAACCGTCGTGAGTTCATGCCTTTAGTTTTACTACACAGTACTTGAATGGAGTTATTGACGCCGCGGATCACGGAGATCGCCACATTTAATGCAACGCTATTTTTGTGAGTATAAAAAAGGAAATATATTTTATTAACAATGTAAGGATAATTAAAAAATAAATGTATTGTATATAGCTTTAACACATTTCACAAAAAATCAAACTTTAAAATTTTATGTATAGTTTACTAGAAATTAGAATAGGCTTGAAAAATTCATAGGAATGAATTGTGTGTTATTATTTACCTTATGTTCTTAATTTTCGCTCTTGTATTCCTTAACGTTCGTATCTTTTTGATAAATTTCTCGAAGGCGAAATGCAGATGGATAAAATAACGTATTCACGTCAAAAAGCTTATCTAAAAATCAATTAAGAAATCGATAAAAATGCCGGCGAAATGTAGGTCATTAATAACTCTAAGTGTACGACATTTTCTTGAACTGATTAAAGTTTACACGTTTTTATCTTTTGTATGAGATAGATTTTATCTCGAATGTTATACGGTGGTTATAAATAAGGAAAGCTGCAGTGATCTGTCACCTTGTCGGGGTGGCGCGGTAACACAAATACAGGCTAATTGCTTGCATATTGATACTACTCGTTAGGTTTTTAATACAAATTATGCAAACGCGAATTTGAGTTTTTGGTGTAGAACTGATTTGAGTTTGATTTAGTAGTGAGTGGTCAAGGGACGTGAATTTTAAGGTCTAAAAATCGAATCTCAGTGTACCAATTTTTTCTAGATTTGACATTTTCGATAAGAGCTGATTTCGAACTGAAACTATATTGTTTATTTGTAAATATATATTTAAATTAGAAACACGATAATAAAAGAGTGTAAATATGTATGTACAAATACATTTTAAAATGTGTTTCAAAAGAAGACACGAATAGTTTGGTGTGTAGTAGTAGTAAGAAAATGATATATAAGTATACATACAAGTGTAATCATGCTGACTATATAACCCAATTGTTTAACATAATAAAGGCAGTCTTATATCATCACTTGGTCGTTTTACTCATCTCCTGACATTCGCCCTACATGGCGACCCTGCCAGAGAGATCCGTGCGACGAATATGAGACTCGCCGTATATGGGGTGAAATATTGTCTCTAAGTGCACAAAATGAACTGAGTAAAGCTATGGCGTTATATCTTGAGCTGCGCTACGGTGCATACGTGTTCGTGATTCGCGAAAAGTTGGTGAAAAGTAACATCCGTGAAGATGGGCAGTTCTCCGACTAAAGAAGAGACCGTGATAGTACAGAATGCAGTGGGAAGTAACAAGGCAGGAGTTGAACAACTGCAATATCACCTGAGCACCGGTAATATTTTGCTGTGCATCATCGTGCTGGTACTTCTGCTGGGATCCCTGTATTGTTTATACCGGACGTACAGGCGGTGTCATGTGAAGTGGATTACCACGGAGATCAATAGAAATACCTTGCGAAGGTCATTCTTCCGGCAACCACAACTTCCTGCAGCTACTAATGTGGAAGAGGCGACTCAACCCAGAGCGTATTATAAAGTGTAACCGGTTAACCAGTATTTGAAAAGTGATGTTTACGTGCGTATATAATACCTAAAAGTGTGGAAAAATGCGTTAAAAGTGCGCGTCTATTAATCGTGTGGTAATAATAATAAAAAAAGGCGTAATCAAAAATATAAATGCTTTATTTTGAGACTTTATTATTGGACTTTATTCATTTTACTATGTTTAATTGTCATCTAATCTAGTAATAATTATTACTATACACACATGTCAATTAAGCTGTATTTTATGGTACGTAAGTGATTATCTGTATGTACTGCGTTTGGTGGTAAGTTATGAATATTTCTTTAGAACGTATATTTGAAAAACTGAAACAAGTTAGAACATATTTAATTAAAATCGGACCGAGTAGACGTGAAGGTAAAATTTTAGAAACTAAGTTGAAAGAGGCAAATTTAATTTTTTGTGAATATTCTAAATGGTTATCAAACTTTGAAAATGAAGTAAAGGAAGGTACGATTAAATCTGATGATATTCCATTGTATGAAAACTATCGTAAGAATTTTGATTTGTTATATCAGGAAATTAAAATATTGTGTCAGCCTGTGGTTAAACCTGAAAATTCGAGCAATATGGATAGTTTCGATTTGAAAACAGCTCTGACTTTATTACCTGTTATTTCAGATGATGAGACAAGCGTAAAACAATTGTTAGACAATATTCAGTATTATGATTCCTTATTAGCCAAACCGGAATGCAAAAAGAATTTAATTAAATTCATATTAAAAAGTAGATTGTCTCAGTCTGCTAAATTACGTCTTAAAGATGATTATACAAGTGTTGAGGCATTGATTAGAGACATGCAAACAGAGTTATTGCCAAAAAGAGGCGCCGCTGCAATTCAAAATAAATTGCAAAAACTAAAGCAAAATGATATGCCAATTACTGACTACGGGAAATTAATAACAGAGTTGTTTGTAGATCTCACGATATCGCAAGCCGACGGAAACACTGACTGCTATAATATCTTGAAACCTATTAATGAAAAACAAGCGATTAAACAGTTTTCCGATGGTTTACGAAACCGCCGAATCAGCACAATCATTTCCGCTCGAAATTACAGTTCCCTGAAAGACGCCATACAAGCTGCTCAAGATGAGGAGACTTCATCTTCGGCCGCAGGAGAGGTGATGGGTATGTCCAATAAAAAAAAATATTACTCTAGGAATTATCATAATAACTCTAGGTACCCACGCGACAATGGACGTAATCGGCAAACGTTTGCTCAACGAGGGCACTACTATGGAAACTCACAGCAATCGAGTTCATGGAGCCGGTCGAACTCGCGTGGCCAAGGACACCGAGGGCGTTTTAATGGAGGTACGTTTCGTAATAATTATTATCGCGGAAATCGAGGGATAAAAAGAAACACGGTTAATGTAATCAATGAAAATTTGGAATCAATTTCAGATGAACCCCGACTTGACAAGTTTTTTCGAGAATAAACAAAGTCATTCAATTTTAGCCAGTAGTAGTAGTAATTGCTTTATTCATTTATTGGTTTCGTCATGTAATAAAACTTATTCGTTCTTAGTCGATTCGGGAGCTTCATTGTCAGCCGTAACTTATAAACATGCGATCGAATTCAGCATTCCAATACATAAAGAGAATGTAATTATACACGGGTTAGGCGGCGAAGTGCAAACCATTGGATATGTTTATGTTCCACTAATCATTAATGGGTATGTTTTTAATCACAAGTTCTTTGTTTTTAATTCCTTACCAATTTCGTCAAATGGAATTCTAGGTAGAGACTTCTTGAATAGATTTGGAGCGTGTTTAGATTTCGAGAATAATGTTTTATCTATAAACTTAGGGTTGAACCAAACAATTTATTTGCCTTTGACTAATAACAATTATATAAATGTTTTAGAAATTCCGCCACGTTGCGAGTCCATACATTACATTCAAACTGAATCTCAATCCGATTGCATTGTTTGTTCACAAGTATTGCAAGATGGCGTTTACTTAGCCAGCTCGATAGCGACTCCAAAAAATGGAAAGATACCTATAAAAATATTGAATGTGACTGAAAATTTTGTAACAATGTCAGGAATAAAACCTACTATTCACAATCTTAACGATTATAATATTTGCAGTTTCGAGAAAAATGAGAAAAATTCAGACCGAGTAAAAATATTATTTTCCTTATTGAAATTAAATGATTTAAATGATTTAGAATTTCGGAGTATTCAGAACATATGTGCAAAATATGCAGACATTTTTTATTTAAAAGGCGACAGATTGACAACCACTGATATTTACACTCACAATATTTTTTTGAAACCAAATGTTAGTCCAGTGTTTTCCAAACCTTATAGGTTACCAGTTAGTCAGAAAGAGGAAATAAATCGTCAGATTAGTAAATTGCTCGAAGAAGGTATAATAGAGCCTAGTAAAAGTGACTGGTCTAGCCCAATACTATTAGTGCCTAAAAAATTAGATGAATCGGGTAATAAAAAATGGCGACTAGTCGTCGATTACCGAAAACTGAACAACTGTATAGAGGATGATAAGTACCCTCTCCCCGATATAACTGAAATTTTAGAATCTTTGTCCGGAAGTGTATATTTCACGCATTTAGATCTATATCAAGGTTATTATAATGTTAATTTGGATAAAAATTGTAGAAAATTCACTGCTTTCAATTCTGGCCAGTACCAGATGACGAGAATGCCTATGGGATTGAAAACAAGTCCCAGTTCATTCTCACGAATGATGAATTTGGCGATGTCAGGACTTAATAATGAAAAATGCCTTATTTATCTTGATGATTTAATTATTTTTGGAAGGACATTGGAACACCATAATAAAAACTTACAGGATGTTTTTATAAGACTCAGATCCGTAAACTTAAAATTAAATCCTTCAAAATGTACTTTTCTTAAAAAACAGATATTATATTTGGGACATTATATTTCTAACGGAGGGATATTGCCAGATCCCGATAAAGTAAATACAGTAAAAAATTATCCTTGTCCGAAAAATGCTGATGAAGTTAAAAGGTTCGTGGCGTTCACAAATTACTACAGAAAATTTATACCCAAGTTTGCTGAAATTGCGCAACCACTGAATCAACTTTGTAGAAAAAACACTAATTTTGTTTGGGATGAAATATGTCAAAAATCGTTTGAGACACTTAAAAACTGTATCATGTCACCACCAGTTTTAGATTACCCAGATTTTTCAAAAGATAATTATTTTATTTTGCAAACCGATGCATCTAATAAAGCCATTGGAGCAGTTTTATCCAATAAAAATGGCAGACCTGTAGCTTTTACTAGCAGAACTCTAAATAAGGCCGAATCAAACTATCCGGTTATAGAAAAAGAGTTGTTAGCGATTGTTTGGGCTGTGAAACATTTTAGACCTTACTTGTACGGTAAATATTTTAAAATCAGAACTGATCATAAGCCCCTGGTGTACTTATTTGGCATGAAGGATCCGTCGAGCAGGCTTATGAAGTTTCGTTTGGTATTAGAAGAATACAACTTTGACGTAGAATATGTGAAGGGTTCAGATAACGCAGCTGCAGATGCATTATCTAGAATCTGTTTGAGTTCGAAAGAATTAAAAGAATTGAATGAGAACATAGTCAATGTCATGACACGTGCTCAATCGCGAAAAATAAATAAACCTGATTCCTCCTCGTTGGACATGGTACATACAGATTTAAGGTCTGATCAGCCTAAGGTCGTAAGTAATCATGTCAAACCGGCAGAATCAGTAGAATTACGTATGATTAATAAAGAAGAATTGAATAAATTGAGAAAATTGAGAGTCATTAGTAAAGAAAATAAAACGTTTTGTTATGTTGAAAAGAAAAAGATAATTTATATTAAATACCTAACCTCTGACTCACGAATGACGCGATGCGAATTTGTGAGAGAGTTAGATGATTTCTGCAAAATAATAAATGTCAATGAAATATGTATAATAAAAAAGGATGATAATAAGCAATTTATTAAAAAACTAGTAGATGAGATAAAATCTATGAAAGATAGGACCGGTCCACCTATACATATAATAAATAATGTGAAGACAATTTGTAATGAAGATGACAGAAAAGTTATATTAAACGACTTCCATCTCCTACCTAGCAGTGGCCATGCAGGTATGAGAAGGATGGTCAATAACATTAAAAGGTATTATTATTGGCCAGGATTAGAAAATGATGTTAAGAACTTTGTTAGGCGTTGTGACAAATGTCAGCGACAAAAATTTTCGTTACCCACAAAAGAACCATTAAAAATAACAACGACAGCTAACACAGCTTTTGAAAAGATATATTTAGACTTAGTGGGTCCATTTGAAATTGATAATAATAATTACTCTTATGCTTTAACGCTACAATGCGAACTAACTAAATATATAGAAGCCTATCCCTTAATTTCTAAAAAAGCAGACGAGGTAGCTAATAGTTTTGTTACTAACTTTATTCTTAGGTATGGAGTACCGAAAGTAATAACTACAGACAGAGGAAAAGAGTTCATTGCATCTACATTCCAAGAGGTATGTAAATTACTTAAAATAAATCAGTTAAACTCGACCGCGTACCACCACCAGTCATTAGGTGCGTTAGAAGTGTCACATAAAAATTTAAATGCTTTCCTTCGCATTCAAATTGATAGTCATCCTGAAACTTGGAGCAGTTGGTTACCTTTTTGGTCGTTTGCATATAATACAACAGTTCATACAGAGACAAAATTTACTCCGTACGAACTTGTCTTTGGTAAAAAATGTTTACTTCCTAGTAATTTGACTATTGACTTCGAACCACTTTATAACTACGATCACTATCCATGTGAGCTCAAATACAGGTTGCAACTATCACAAAAAGAGGCAAGAAAAAATTTAATACAGTCTAAGGAAAAGAGAAAAATTGTATGTGATAAATATAGTAGGCCTATAAAGTACAGTGTGAATGACTTAGTACTCTTAAAAAATGAGACAGGCAATAAACTAAGTGATTTGTACTCTGGTCCATATAAAGTAGTCAAAGATAGGCCACCAAATGTAGAAATAATTAAAAATGGAACAAATGAATTAGTGCACAAAAACCGCACAAAACGGTATATCCAGTAATAAATAAAACGCTATGTTTTGTCTAAGTACACTTATTAATAATATTTTACTTTTTTTTTTAATAACATTGTATCTTACTTATTTTATAGTCTTTGAAAAAAAAAAATGTAACCTTGTTTATACATAAAATTTTGCATTGTACAAAAAGTATTCATACTTATATTGTACTGTACTTAAATAAAATGATAATCTAAAAAAAAAAAATGTTTCCTTATTTTGTCACATTTTTTTTTTTTCTTTCGGATGGAAGGTGTAGTAGTAGTAAGAAAATGATATATAAGTATACATACAAGTGTAATCATGCTGACTATATAACCCAATTGTTTAACATAATAAAGGCAGTCTTATATCATCACTTGGTCGTTTTACTCATCTCCTGACATTCGCCCTACAGGTGCATTCACTATAAGTGTGATAAATCTATTAAGGAACAATACGGTTGAGTAAGATGTGTATGAAAAAACGTCCCTATCCCGGCATTGAACAGAGAACACAACAACGCACTCAAGTCACGGCACACGGTGACAAATGGGGTAGGCAGAGTCCCTCCCCGACACATCTTGTTACCAGCGCGACTGGGCCTTCTGTGCGTACACTGTTGTAGTATAAGTCATTTTAAATAGGAAATTATTTCGTATTCCTATGTAAAATTGGTGAGTTATAGGCTATTAGTTACTTAGTTTAGTCTAGTCTTCTGAACCCAAATGAGATATGATTGTTCTTTTAATTAAGTTTTCGCATTAATAAAACATACAGAAATAATATTAGTGGACCCGATAACCGAACTTTTTTATTGATTTATTCAATACATAGTGATTACAGGTATACCCAATTCGAACTGAACTACTCTTCAGATTCTTACAATCGACATTACCAGCCTATTGTGAAAACAACACATATCAGATTTGTATGGTTGCTCGGTGACCATGTTAGAAGCAGGAAACAAATAAGCTTCCACTATGAATTTATTCAGTATCGACATTGTTACATAAAAGGCTATATGCCCTTTAATACTCGTGTACTTTTCCAAGTTTTTTACGATTGTGACAAGCTGTCAATCTGCAAGTTGTTGTGGCCGCCCGGCCGGGTTTTTCTAACAAATGCACTTTATCGCTACTTTGTCATTTAACATAATTATGTTGACATAACATGGGATTACTAGTTTTATTTTATGTTTAGGTTTTGCTTGCCTTGTATAGTATTTGTTTTTATTCATTTTATTTATGTGCTAATTAATGGAATCAGTACTTCCGCGATGCGTCTGAGTAATGTCCTTTTAGAGCTTCATGTAAAAAGTCCCTGTAAATAAAATGTATGTAATTTACCGCAAAGTATTTAAAGCAATACTAGCGGTGTGACCTGGTTTTACTCTCGTGACTCAAGGATTATTATACTGTATTTATAAACTTTCGGCTAACCTTGCGTTGCTCTGACTAATAGTCCTCGTGTCATTTCTTTAGCAAAAATATTGGTAATAATTTTTCTTTAACTATTATAGGTAACCTCTTAAAACCTGATTTAATTTCAAAACAAATTTAAAAATATTCCAAACAAAGACTTAAATGAAATATACCAGTGGTTTTCGAGTAACAAGCAGGCTTACATGACGTATTTAATATGTAAGGATAATTTAATAGTAATAATATTAAAGTGGATTATGACTAAATGCAATAGTAGGAAAAACAAGTGCGCGGAAACCCTAACGTCATACGCACTTCAAGTTATCACATCCAGGAAAATGGATTGCGCACAGAATTGAATCGGTTCCGTGGATTATGTCAATTAACACATCTCGTATTTAAACACGTACTCATTACTTGGAAATCATGGTTGGAATTCCAGAAACAATGGATTTTATGTTTAGTCATACTTTAATTATTGTGTGTGTGCAGAGATAGGTTGAATGTGAATAAATAATATCCTGTTTTTGTTGTTGAATTATTTATACAGACAATTAATTTGATGTTATACTGATATAAATGGTGTGTATACTTTTAGTTGCTGTATATATCAGTAGTTTGTTCATGAATGTATTTACTACAAAATGTTTAATATACATGTCGTCCCAGTGTACCTATTTCAATAAAAAGAAATAAAAAAAAATATGGTGCTATACTGAAACTGTAATATTCATATTATATTAGACATAATTGAAGTAAGAAAAAAATAATACTTTAATCGCAACGAGAGAATCGGACGAACTCATTACTGCTCAAGTCCATTAATGACACTGGGTTGAGAAAAAAGTTTTTGAAAAATCTTATAAAAGTTTTGGATCCTTAAGATTTTCGCCCGGAGGCCTGGTCTGTTACGGACCCTTAACTTATCTTTGTACACAATACACCTTTATATCTCCTCCAGCTGCCCGCGGGTTACTCGGAATTCAATTTTACACTGAATTTGAGCCTGACTAAAAATCATCGTGCTACAACCACAAGCTCCTATGATTAAGAAATGTTGCCTTAAATAATCCGATCCAAATAAATTCCTTTCCTCTTTGGCCATGTAATTTTTATACATACAATAGTGTAAAAAGCGTGCCCCACGAGAGACGTATTCCAAAATATGCACAATTCATACAAATAGGGCGGTAAGCGTTGTCTGATCAGCCGGTTGAATAATGTCGTCCAGTAACACAATTCATTTATCGTCCAGTACCTACAATGTACCGTGGGCTCTCCGCTGCAATCTCGCGTGATAAATGAGAGCAAAGCCTCCGCGTCCGAGCTCCGTGCTCCGCTCTCATATTTTATCCCACACTTTGTCTTCCACCACCATCAGTCTTCCGAATCAAAGGAATCTTAAAGCACGCGTAACGCGTATATGAATTATGTGTTAATTCACAAAGTAACAATGTAAAGCTGACCGCTTGTGAGATGTGTTTCGTAATGCCTACGTACATAATTAATTTACCGTAGCCGCACGACGACTCCGCGCCGAAACAATGAGATTATGAAGTGGTCAGAAAAATAGGGGGAACGACAAAGGTACAGGTACTGACATACTGACTTAGTGTTGCCGTGCGGAAAACGCAGAAGCACGCTTGCTGTAGCAGGAATAAGGGCTATATTCCTGTCGTCTTGAGTGATTTGAACGCATGACAGTGCGTGGTACGCACAATCCAAAGGATAGCGCGGAGACTGTTGCCACAAAGCGAAGCGGCGAGCGCGGAGAATACGCAAACAGGTGTCGACTCCGAGGTTATATTTGCATATAAATAGAGTTCCTGCTTAACTGTAACACTGGCTCGTCCCTTTCTCTCTCGTTGGTGGGCATGGTGTAGAGCAGCGCGGCGAGCGGCGCGCGGCGCTCCTTGCGGCGGCGGCCCGGCGTGGCGGCGCGGGCGCGCTTACTCCAGGAGATTCTATTTATGTGCGGTGATGTAACGTGGCCAATAGACCGCTCGCGTAACTGGAACCCGGGATGTTCTATTGTTATTGAACTCAGCAGATAGGAAGTCGCCGACGCGTCGATCGCCGATCAATTGCCCGGTTCCTCTTGGAAATAATGATGGCTTCCTACGGGGTCGAAGACGCGCGAGGCATGCGCATGTTTTTTGCCGTCGAGCATTATAACATTTCAACTGATGAGTCGTTTTCAAACGTGAGTCGCTAGAAAATATTCCAAGGGCTGCGTTGCCGTCGCCGGTGCAAGTTTTTCTCTTGCGCGCGTTACCACAATGCGCGGCCGGACCGGTCGAGGCGAGCCTAGGAAGCGCTTCAGGCATTTTATCTTTCCTAGCTTACTATTAATTCGCGTGGAAAAAGTTCAACGCTTACGCTTCACGAATGGCAACGAAGCGCATGAATAATTGAAGTGGATATAGTCATCAGTAGAATATTAGTATCCTTGAGTGACCTTCGCGGATCGATCTAGGTGTGAAATCACAAAGTGGGCATCGCGTCAGGTGATTAGCGCGGCGCGGCGTGGAGCGCGCTGTGCGCCGTGTGCGAGCGAGGCGCGCGAGCTCAGCCAGTTCCGCGCCTCTTCCGTTAGCCGTTTTTTATGGCTGTTCTATTACATCATAGGAGCACGCGGTGTCGGTGCGTGACCCGCTGCGTGGGCGCAGGTGACACGCGAACTCCGCATCACCGCCACCTCCGCCACCTCTGCCCGGGGAGCGCGACTAGTTCTGTTACTCGAGACCCTCGTTATTGGTTCTTTTTTTGGGATCAAGCGTTTTCTATTTGTTCCGTCGGGGCCCTTTTTTGCTGGGCCGCATCGGGCGTCTCCGAAGGTTCGGAGCGTTTTTACTCGGGGCGGGGGCCGCGGTGCGCGGCGCGGGTGGTGCGGCGGGGGGTGCGCGGCCCCCGCCCCGCCGGCCGGCCCGTCCTTGGCCCGAGCGTTCACCTTGGCGCGCTGCGCTGCCGCCGCAGCACAGGTAACAAAGTTCCGCGAACTACGTGATTTCTATGGCTGTCTGCCGAAAGTGGATCTCGCGGGTATCGGGCCGCGGCCGGCAGTCGGCAGCTCGGCACTAACGCTACGTGGAACGTGGTAATGCAACACCGCGGCTGCACCGCAGAGCTCTCAATGCCTCAGTGCCATTCTACTTTTTACCATATCTAATGTCCGCTGTTAGACGGCGCGCAGCCGGAGGATCGACGTGGTGGTCCTCCCTGCTTCCATATTGTATTTCGGTGTTGCTCTAATTACGACACTTTAAATTTATAACCCTCCCGCGTCGATTTTATTACCTCAGCGGTTCTAGCACAGAGCGATAAAAGTTTTGCTCTTGTTATTGCGAATACAATCGTCGAAGGATATTGGACACATTTTGTGAACTATTGCTGTTTCAAGTTGTTCCCTTTCTGTTGTAGGTATCTAGTGCTGTTGGCTTACAGAAATTATTGAAATGTATGTTTTGATTTCTATTTTAATTTAATACGGTGTATAAAGTGAAACATAAAGATAGGAATACGTGGTCTAATTCAAAAACAAGAGACTTACAATTATTCGTTTGACACTACAGTTCACATAGCTTAAACGCTTTAAGTTTTTTCATAGGAACGAGTGGCGACGAGCGTTCGTGGAACTGAGAGATAAGAAGTAAGTTTTTAAGTTGTTTTCACGGAAATAAGATAAATGCAAAGATAAACTTGGGTCGGCCGTGAAAGTCTTTTATGCGTAGGCACATTTGAACGAGTCTCGTGCATCAGTTCCCGTCGTGATTAACATGAGAACGTACACTTGACGGCGCTGGTGCACGGCTCGCCAGCCGCAGTCGCAGCTCATACCTCGTTCCATTCTATTTTTACAACGTTTTTTATGGTCGGTACGGTGATTTACTGCCTCAAAAGTGTATTTGCGGCTTACAACAGAATATAACTTGGAGTTATAGACGTTTTAGTGCTTTCAGTGCCAGCCGATGCCTGCCCTCGGTTCGTTCACCTGCCGCGCTGTCATATCAATCACCTCCGCGGATCACATCGGCCGTGATTCTCGATCGGTGCAACGTTTAATCCTTTAACGTGCAGCCTGTTAATTTCGCGACGTGCGGAGGTGGAGCCGAGCGAGGAGACCAGAGCGCACATCCCGAACATCGGCCGCGGCGGCGGGCGTAATCTTATCGCATTAGAGGCCGGACATAGGAAGGGCATTAAATTTGAACGATCGTCGTGGAGCGGCGGGCAGAACGAACGCGCCTGAAACCGGTCGGCCGTCCGTAAATAATGGATTAGAGGCAGGGGGTGGAGAGGCGGGTGCGGGAGGGGTGTGTGTGCGCGGGGAGCGGTGGCACACGCACCGGCTGCGCGCGCGGGTGCGAGGGGCGCGCGGCGGGGATCGGCGGGGCGCGGCGCGGGGAGTGCGCCTCCCGTCAGCTGTTGCGCGACCGGGACCGCGCGCGCACCGCCACACCGCCGCCAGGCGCCAATGCATCGGTGTTGATAGTGCGCGGCGGTCGTGTCGCTCGTGCCGCTCGTGCCGCCAGTGCCGCGACAGCAGTGACATAGTGTGGCGTGTGAGTGCGTGTGGTGCTCGGTGCAGTGCGCCGCGACAGTGCAGTGGGTTGTGTGACACACTTGAGGATGTGCAGTGCCGGAGCCGCAGCGAGGAGCTGACCGCGGCGCGCGCGGGAGATGACAAGTTATGTTACGCCGACCGAGGTGATTATCCCGCGGTTTGCCGCTAAAACACCATGCATGCGCGCGCCCGGGCCCGTGCCGCGCCTCCCTCGACGCTACACTCTTACCACTTTATCTCCGCAGATACGTGACGCTCGGTAAGCAACGCCGAAGTTATATTTTGGCGCTTTTTTGGAACTCGCACAAAAAATGCACGTTCCGCCGGGCGACTGAATAACATCATGGGATTTTTTTTTTCGTAAAATTACAACAATGGATGTCGCCCTTTCGCTCGGGGGGACTTTTGTGTCGGAGGTGCGGTTGTATTTTTTTACGCGTCTACCGTCGGTTTTTTGGACAGCAGTCGTAAAGAAAACCGGTACGGGCACCGCTTCCTACGTACTTTTCGTAACGCGTCTCCGTGAGTTGGTCCGAAACGGCAGTTATCTCACGTTCCTATTCGAGATGTTAGATAACTTCCTCGTTTACATCGCTCGCTAATATTTGGAGTGCGGAGCGGAGTCGGTAATTAAATCCGTCGGTGGTGCGGGCGCGAGGTGGTCGGGGCTGCGCGATGTCGCTCCGGTTCAATTACCGCGGGAGTGTCGCGCCTCGCGAGTGCCGTGCCGTGTACTCTGCTGTGTGCTGTGTTATCCGCTCAATGGTGGCATGTGAGTAATGCAGAATTACCCGTCAGCGCACGATCCCCCGTCGAGCGTCACAGATCAATCACGTTCAGGAAATTGAATAAAACCGGCATAAATAACGGTATTAGCTAGAAGTGCTGTTTCGTAATCCATTAATTGCTCATCATCAATTACACACTTGTTTTCCTTCGTAAACGCGTGTACAGGCAGGATATCATTGTTATTGTCTGGTCCTTACGTTTCGAGTATGATGTTCAATGTTGTAGTAGGTATAACAAAAGTTTAGCGTGGCAAACTAATCTATTACCGTTAGATATTCTTTTTCCATTCATTCACTATGAATCGAGTCTCGGTTCGTAGAATTTACAACCGATTTCACTATAAAAGCTTTGCAAGTTTCTCGGCGTTTCCCATTTCATCCGTATTTCCCGAGCTTTTCCCAGAATACTCACTCTATTACTCGGAAAAGGTAAATAAATATCTGAGCGTGGCGTATTTCGAGGTCAAAGTCGACAAATTCTAATATTGTTGGAGTAAATTCGCACGTGTTGTTTTCATTACAATTGTCTGCGAATTGGAGTGATGAAAACGAGTGATATTAAATTCTTCTTTAGTTGTGGCTCTATATTATATCTTTCTATTTATGAGTAATATGTTTTAACAACTTTATTCTGCCCGTTTGTCTCCATATTCCTCATTGCAAGAAATATCATTAGGCGATTAGACTACGCTTTCTTAAACATTCTTTCATATAACATATCCGATAAAAAGTTACAGTACATTTGATATTGACTCCTTATTTGTTCAAGACCACGTCTTTTAACACGATACTTACAAGAACATTAATTAACCACTCATTAGTATTGCCGTCTTTCGACAATTAAACCGCTTCGAAGATTAAGCCTTCATCGTTAAAGTTTAACATTTTGCTCGCCTGTCACGCATGAAGTACTTGTGAATATTTTTTGGGCGTTTTTTTTTCTGGGTAAAGTGTATATTTTTGGCAGTAATTAGATCGTAACAATAGATTAGTGGGTTAGCATAGTAAATAAATATAATAAGCATGTTGCCAATAATCGCCAAGTTGAACATGTTTTTTATAACACAAAATATTTTCTAGAAAAACTTGAGCTTAAATTATTAGTAATAAGTTAAAAAACATGCTCGTAGTAACAAATGACTTAATATATTCACTTCATTAATGACTTCAAGATGTCGAACCACACAAATTAATTTCCTTCAAAATATTCACTAAGTGACTAACCAATAGCTTTAAGAAAACAGAAACGTTTGTATTATCAACGAAACAAAAGAAAGTGGCAAAGGTCATATCGCTATCGGCGATACCAAACGGGGCATTAAACTGAACAGCCAATGTGGAGAGGAATGCACATGAATTAGAATGTAATACTTGTTGACACAGCGACTGCTTCGTAAAAGGTCTGCGGGCAGGTGCAGCCAGCACCTTGTGCCTTCCGCTTTGCACATTGAATAATTTATCTACTCTTTGTTTCGTCTATTCTAACAGTCTGTGTAAAGGTTGTGTTATACGTCTTATTTTAGTTGCTATCAGCTGCTGGTTTATTGGAATTTTTGTATTAGAATTAAAGGAGTAATTTTATTTTAACCTCAGATCAACAATTATTGAAATTAGCATTATAGTCGACGTAATAGGAATCACGGTGATTAATGTCTTAAACATCTTTCAATCAATCTTATTATAAGTTTTTGGTAATATTCGTTCAAAAAATGGATTAAAATGCTCGGAAGGAAGTAATTCATCTCTTAAATCTTTTATATGATACTTTTGTGTAATAATTATAATTAATGCACTCAATTTGCTCAAAATTATTTGCTAATTGTGTTGAAAACTTCGTTCAACTCCACCATCGTAATAGCAATAGTAAACCTCGAGCAGAGTCACGGACAAGAAGTAGTGTTATCTGAGAAACACGTCGCGTGCGATCGCTAAGGCTCTGATACGAGGAAGTCATTGAAATTCTCCGCTGCTTCGGATGGCGAGTCTTTTTGCGGCCTCGCGTTGACTCACGCCATTCTTTGTTACAACATTTCTATCGGTTAGCGCCTAGGCGATCTTTATCACCAACGGCTATCAGAGGATTTACATTAACATACTCAACTTGATTATGTTGCCCATGTGTTTTTATAGAATTATTATTGAAATCGTTACTTCTACTGATTTTACCATTTTTGTTGGCGGAAACTCGTCAAATCCTGATTTCATTACCAAAACATATTACATGTGTATTTCTTTAGACTAGTGGAAGTTTATTAAATCATCATCTATTTCTCGGGCATGTTAAAACCTCGCTGCCGTAATCCCACGTGGCTGTGATATAAAAACATCAAAGAATTGACAATATCGATAATTTCTATTATTCTTTGAGCTTAAGTTCAGTTTCGTGAACATTGCTCCGGTAAGGGCGAAGTTGCTACGTGTATTCTTCTGTTTATATTAAACATCATTGATACGATTATAGACATTAAAACGAATGACGGTGGTGTACAATAAAATACGAAATTATTTACAACGTGAGAACAGCGAGCAGTTGTAGTTGGGGCAGATGCGTCCGACGGTAAGGTGACCCCGATGACACTGACGTTATTATTTTGCTTGATTGATGATCACCGTCACGGATCGCCACTAATGCACTCGGATCAACTCGTATTATGCTAGTAGCTAAGATTCCGTAGGTTGACGTTAAAATTGCCGGAGATAATAAAGGCATAAGAACTATGGATGTACTGAGGTGATTTAAAGTAAGATATATTTGGGGTATGCTTATCTTAGTACTACGATAAATAAATCTTTAATCCAAAAAGGAAGGAACCCCAAAGAAAGTAAGGAAACGAAAGTTGTAACTTAACGCCAGGTAGAAAGATAATGTCTCATGCATGTTTTTGTTAAAACAAAGGTAACATATTATTTGATCATTGTATATCAGCTTATTTCATCGATTCAGAACTGCCTGTAAGCTACTAACAAACAGAAAGATAAACGTATGTACATTGCGCTGATAAATATGATTGAACAAACTATAGCCTTGATATCACTCCGGAAATATGTTATAGGGGTTCGAGAAATATCCATTAACTATTAACGATCTCTATGTTTTTTACAAGCTTTATTTAATTCTAACAGCCCCATACTTACATACGTTGATGACTTTCGAACACCCCTCATAGACCATATTTTTTATATATTTCCGTTTTTTTTTTTCACCGTAACAACAACGAGGGAAGGTTTTTGCCCGTTTCCAATACATTGGTTTGTTTTTGCCTGTTCTAGCAAACGTATCAAGTTTTACGACTGATCCCTTTCGGAGTTACGATTTTATTTGACGCGGACATCGTTTCAGCTTTGTTTGCATTTGTTATTTTAATTTTCTGCTTTGTTCGCTTCAAGGTCCCGGATTTGTTCTTTCTTTTCGAGTAAAGTTCATTTTTATTGCTTGTGTACTTTGTTGTTTTTAATTTGGGTTCGGTAATCATTTGTTCGGGCCTTAGCGGTGTTTCAAAGTTACACCTCTTGCATTTTTTGTGTCTGCTTTTTATAAAGATGTGTTTGCTTACTTTATTATCTGGTTAATTATTATTGTGAGTATTCGTATATTGATGATTATGTATTATTATGCAAATAATAGTGTATATTCTGCATCTCCTAGTAGTCTTCATATGTTTGCTAAGCTAAGATTGGCTTGTACTATTGTTAGTTGAACGTATGTTATACGCTTCACGGTGACATATTATGTTAAAAGTATCTCAAGAATCTAAGATAATATGCATCTGATATGAACTTATCAACATTTTTATAAAAGATAAGTATTCGTGGGATTTCTGATAAACATTGAAGTATTTAAGAAGAACTTTAAGTTTATCGTTTAAATACTAACATCAGTTAGACACGTGTTACCGTAGAGAGAGAGAGAAAGATCGAAAAACATCAAATGCGCAGTCTCAATTCCTATTTCAAACTTAGTACCAATATCCATGGAAGTTAACCGATCTTAAAAATCCAAGATAGTATATTCCTGATATTGCTGGCACGTTTACCTCCCCCTCCCTGTCCTCGTGCCCCGCTGCACGTCTCATCTCTCGTCTCGCAAGTGCTCTCGTCTGCCGCCCGGCGCATAGAGCGGGTAACGCGATTTAAAAGCAATCTCGACGGCCTGCGCGGTCAATTTCCGCGGCCTGTATGTCAAATGGCAGCGATTTCATCACACCAACACCTAGCTAGCCTAGCTACAGATACCGAACGTGACGCCGAATCAATCCGGGATTTCACGAGCATGATTTATATTTGGAACGCAGGATGTTTGGTCAGCCGATGCGGTATTGGTTAGGCTTTGGAGTTTACGGTTTGTGATAAGAGACTGTTAAAAGCTTGTGTTCAGAAAATACAGACTACAAAATTTTATTTATTTATACTCGTAAAATTGCCATTAATATTAATACCACGCTTAAGAATATGTCATAAAACGTCAAATACAATATTTAATGTTTCATTACGCCCGTTATTTAACCACATACCGGCTAATGAGTTTTTCACCTCCCGTAGTGAAAATAACTGTTTGAAACCCGCAGGTTCGGCATAGTTATTTTATCGAGTCAATCAGAAATAAAACAAGTAGGCATTGTATGTTAATGACAGTTTTAGCCATAACATTAGTCAGAATAAATATTCTCGGAATTTTTACTGCCGAAAGTTCAAAAGCCGTATTCATTCAACTTAGTATCACGGAAATGATAAGTAATCTTCGAGATATGAGGCTGGTCGTACAAATTACTGTATACTTAAAATATCGAATACGTAAAATTACCTTTATCTACTTGATTATGTGGCTATAATACTCACAAAATGTCTTAACACGTGTGTTCCTGTCTGCCCTTGGTATACAAGATTAATTATACGTATGTAAATGAATAAATTAAAAGCTACAATATAAGGATTTAAGCGTTAATATATTCTATTTCCCACAGCTTAGTGTTATGTAATAAAAATAAATAAATAAATACACCCAACAGTCACATACATAGTCCTGACCCCACACTAAGATCGAGTCTTGTGTCGTGGGTATCAGAAGCTACGAGAGACTTTTCGGTCTCACAAACACCCAGACCCGAAACAAATACCTGTGGATCACACAAATATTTGTTTTGGTGCGGGGATCGAACCCGCGGCCTCTCGTTTCACAGGCGGCGTCAAACCAACTGCGCCACGGAGGCTGTCAAGTGTTATGTAATGCTATCTTTAATCGCGCATAAACGTAATTAATTATGAGACATAGCTTGCGACGCGACGCTTTGCATTTACTGACCAGTCTAGCACACTATTAACACAACTGGTTTTGAATACGATTCTCGTCAATTTGGCAACAAGTACGATGACAAAAAGGAATCTAAATATACACTGTGTTACCTAACTTTCTATTGTTCACGGTTTACGCACATGTGCTATTTCACTATGACCTAATTAGTAATGTAAAATAATGTAATTGTAACAACTGGAGTAGATGCCCAGATTTGAGTCCTGTTGAAAATATTTGTAATAGCGAAACTTTATTCATCCATCCATCAGCCAAAGGACGTCCACTGCTGAACATAGGCCTCTCCCAATGATTTCCACAGTGACCTGTTGGAGGCAGCCTGCATCCAGCGACGTCCCGCCACCTTTACCAGGTCGTCTGACCATCTTGTGGGTGGACGTCCTGCGCTGCGCTTTCCGCTACGTGGCCTCCATTCGAGAACTTTTTGGCCCCATCGGCCATCAGTTCTCCGCGCTATGTGCCCATTGCCACTTCAACTTACTAATCCGGTGGGCTATGTCGGTTACTTTAGTTCTCCTACGGATCTCCTCATTTCTGATTCGATCTCGTAGGGAAACCCCGAGCATAGCCCTTTCCATAGCTCGTTGAGTGACTTTGAGCCACCTAATAAGGCCCATAGTGAGAGGCCACGTCTCGGTGCCGTATGTCATCACTGGCAACACACAACTATCGAAGACTTTCGATTTGAGGCACTGAGGTATTTTGGACAAGAAGACGTCGCGTAGTTTCCCGAACGCTGCCCAACCGAGTTGGATTCGACGATTGACCTCTCTCGAAGTTGGACCTGCCTAAACGGACCACTTGTCCTAAATAGACATATTCGTCTACAACTTCAAGAGTCTTCAAGATTCAAACTTTATTAACATTTGAATATTTAGGAAACATATTTATAACCGTTAACCTACAGTTAAATAGGATTGGCAAACTGGTTCCTTATATTTCGTGACGAACAAATCCCAATTTGTTCGTTTTCTCAAAACTCGCACTAATAGTGTTAGACGTAATTCGGTAAATTAAGGATTACAATATCAAAACTTAGCGATAAAATCTACTATACAACTGACACGGTATCTCCACCGTTGCATGTATTTTCATACATCGTACGTTTCAGTGTCCTCAAACTGTCGGCCGGCCAGCCCGCGCGGTTTTTATACCCGACAAGTTTTATGTTTACGGATGCGTAGTTAATTATAAGTGCAGCGGTTATCCACTATATATTATATCGTTCCTTGCGAAATGCACCGGTAATTACAGCGTCTATTATGATTTGTATGCTTATTTACGTAATTTAGTCTTGGAATCGAGTCATTTGTCTAATGTTAGTTGTGGATTGGTAGCCTGGAAAGCGGTGGCCAAGTCGAGTAAATTAATGATGTAAGGGGGGTTATTGCTGGATAAATGTTGCTTATTATAGGTATATTATAACATAAAATTAATAAGTAATGGTACGAATCGATTCTATTAAACTAAGTTCTTAAGTTAAAATCAATAACAGTAGCGCGCAGGTCATTATTAAATAAATACCCACATTTTCTCACCTGCGTAAAATTTTTAATGTCTGCAAAGATATAAAACTTTAATTAAGCTTGTTAATATTATTCATGCAATATGTTTTTATTGAGCATTATCTCTTTCAATAAAACTTGACCCAATCTTATCTGTCACTCCTTTCCCACGCAACTTCGCACGCTGCAGTCTACATTAGAAGTTATGGTATCGCTCTAAAGCTTATTTTGAATTTAGCTTTTATTTTCAGCTGGCTTGTTTAATTTATATAATAATTATAGTTTTTAATACTGTAAAATGTATTTTTTGTGGCATTGAATACTGAATAGCACTCGAGTTTTCTCAGTGTTTATGCATTATAATTTAAATGTTAAATGTCGTTGGTTTCAACAGTTGAGCAGTATTTTTAAGCTATTTGCTTTTTGTACTCCTCTCATTTTGTTGTAATAACATTAGTCTGCTTTTTTAAGCTTCATTTACGCTTGCACTAACCGTTTGTTTAAAACTGTTTAGTTTAAATTCTCAGAAGCATGTTTTTATTTAATTTGTCGAATGTTTTTGCTGCCTGTTTTAATGCTATCTTGTTATGTTAAGCGTATTAACACTGCTTCTAAATCATTGAGGCGAAAGCAAAAGTTTGACCCAAAAAACTCAACAGCAATACCAATCTTACATGGTGAAAGTAATGTGCAATTTGAATTTTGACTAATCTCGTGAGTCATTTATGAGGTATGGTTTCTTTGTCTCGAAGGTTTTTAAATTATGAGTCATTTAAGTTTTTCTTATATAGGAAATTAAAAATCACAAATATTCGTGGAATTATACTTCATCTCATGTGTTGTCAAAAGCTTGTTACAATTATTCAATTAATATCTTCATCTTTAGTATGGAAATCTAATAATCATTATTATTTTCTTGAATTACTAAGTAATGCTTGGCATTCCACTGCGCTCCCCAACCTTAAGACCTATGATGATAAGTCTCATTATGTCTGTTACTCTGACTATAATGTCCTTCAAACCGGAACACAACGGTGCATTTACACTAATCTTACTATGTACAAAATAAGCTATTAGCGAAAGGTCGTAGGGACTAACACAACAATGATCATTGTAATACAAAATATCCATAATAACTAGTAATAAGGAAGTCTGTGTTTTGCAAACAATAATACAAACTTCTACGCTGTAAATTATATACCGTAGAACACAGTATCAAGTAAATCGAAACTGACAATTCCATTACAAACTTGTTAGCTCTGTAAGAAAGTTGCGTGTTCTGATAGCATTTATTTAAAATGTTGGATGATTTGTGCTCGATGCTACAATGGGTTCACAACCTATCGCTTCTCCAGAAAAACTTAAACAAATAGATGGTTTCATGTATGTTGCTATAACAATTTATCTTTACTTTGTATGTGTCTGATTCTATTAACACTGTAAATATTATCTATTGATGTAAAACTTCAATTGAAGAGGTTAATTATGACCCTTTCGTACTAATATAGTGTTTTACTTATTAAACTAGTCGTAATTATGGTGGGCTGAAGGCTTGCAATAAGCATTAAAATATTTGATTGCAATTCTATAAAAGCTTTGTTACATGTTTTATAAATTTTGTATCTAATTTAGTATTTGACTGATACATAAATGATTGTAGTATTGTCATAATACATATTTTGAAATACATTGCGTATCATGAATGAAACCCAAAATATCTTTCGATTACAGTTACGAAACGATCACAAAACTAAAGTATCCGATCGGCAGCGTTTTCAATTAAGTAGACTCATGTCAACGTCCATCTGTATACAGAACCGTTAATTAATTCCCGCGTAAACGCGTCGAGACGAGATTATCGTAGTTTCATAACCAGTACTAATGTATAACAATATGAGGAAAACGAATGGAAAAAGGTCATTTGGAATCATTTGGAAAAATAAAATCCAAATTTTATAACCAGCAGTCTAATATTGTTCTTCATTACTTTCGGGTAAATCTTTTAGCGGTGGATATAATAACTCAAACTCATACAAAGTGTTCGATCCGGTTATCGAGATTAGGACTTCAAACATAACCTAAATAATGGACCTATCAATTCACAAACAAGGAAGTGGAACCCAGGGTCCACAAGTATGTAAATAAATAAATAAATAAATACACCCAACAGTCACATACATAGTCCTGACCCCACACTAAGATCGAGTCTTGTGTCGTGGGTATCAGAAGCTACGAGAGACTTTTCGGTCTCACAAACACCCAGACCCGAAACAAATACCTGTGGATCACACAAATATTTGTTTCGGTGCGGGGATCGAACCCGCGGCCTCTCGTTTCACAGGCGGTGTCAAACCAACTGCGCCACGGAGGCTGTCAAATGTCCGTCACTAGATCAACCAGACGCTATAATATTTCGCTCCAAGAATTACGTGTTTGATGTAAGAAAAGTGTTGTCTCTTGGAAATCGTAAAACAACATTCATTTGAGTGTTTCCTACGAAATTCACGTGAGGAGGTTTCGCAAGATTTTTATCTTACGATGTGTCATGTTTTTGGTGGTATTCTTTGCTGTCATGTATATATTTAATTTCTACATCTATTTATCTGTATCCCACGAGGTCCGTAGCGTATGTATTTGTGTATCCGTGTTTTAGGATGAATAATTTTAGTACCGGACACCTAGCGTTCAACTGTAATTAACTTTGCTGTATAAAAAGCCGCCGCACTTGCGGTCACCAGATAAATTTGCAAACAATTACCAGAATCAATAAGCTATTAAATTAATTACACAATGGCACTTACAATCGTGACGAAATAAAGCGGTAAACTAACGCAGACTTTCGAAGCACGACGCTTGCTAAAAATATCCTCAATACGTCCCGCGCGTCGCATAACAAGCAGCGGTCGTACAGTGCGTAATACTAGGTGGATGTTACGCGTGTCAGCGCAAGACGCGCCGACACCATCGCCGCGTGTTAGCGCGCAGGGTGAATGCACCTTTATAATTTAATCGGTCTGTCTTACGGTTAATACGTTGGTTGCAAAACAAGATGATACGAGTTCGACCCCGGGCTGGGTAATTAAAATTAGTGTCCTTAATAGCCAAACTAATTCGGTATCGTAAGTCCGACGGAAAGAAGTTTATATGGATCTATCGGAGAGACTTCTAGCAACTCAGCCTACCCTTTTGGGAATTCAGGTCTGAAATGTATGTATATAACTTCTAACATTATATTATACTTACTATATTATACTTACTAAAATTAGTAGGAAATGGGGGCATCCACCATCTAAGATACGGGGATGAAAGTTAACGATAAGATAGCAAACGCATCGGTTGCTCTCGATGTTTGAATCCAGTTCACACGAACTTTGTGGATACACTTTACGTATCTGAAACTTGTAGGACTATCTCGACTTGTACAGTTTGTGTTCGAATCAGACGCGAACTAAAATGTTTAATTAATTAGTAGATCTGGTGGCGGGATGCATACAGCGACGCGAGGGGATGAAAACCTTCTTATTGTGTCTACACTTTTAATCAAATTGTTTGCTTTCAATACAATGAATCCTTTGACTTACCTGCTTTTTTTGTTTATTGGCTCCAATATGCTTATTTCGGCTTAAACATTAACGGCTCAACGGCTCAACGACGACTGGCATTAGCGCTGCATATGGGATTATTGGAAATAAAAAGTTGCTATTTCGATTCCCGGATAGTGTTTTGTATGCTTCGCAGATATTAAGATTAAATTTCGTATAATATGCGGTTAAGTATTTAAAATGATTGATTAGTCATGTGGTAGTTAGTTGTTCATGGGTTGTCAACCGTGATGTTTCGGGTTGGAGTTCTAGGTCAAGCATGGCTTGATATGTAGCAAGGAACAAAGAATATTTATGTATATTATGTATTTCAAGCTTATTTTATTTCTGGAATGTATAATATGAAACTGCAACTTTACAAAATTAAAGCCGTCAAAATTCGTCATGCAGATCGCAACAAAAGATAAAAACGCCGCGGCAGAATTTATTCGCCATTTTATTTTGTTTATTGCTCCAAAAAATGAGAATAATATTTTGATATTTCGTCCAAATACAACTGTTTGTATGTGGCCCAAACTAAATGTGCATTTGTATGTAAATGTGAGAATAAAGCCTACTTACGTAATGAAAATAAAAAAACAAGCCGGCCGAGTGTGCGAGCCCACGCGATGTCAATGACCTCCCGCCGCAGCTCAAACTTAGTTGGTCTAAGCTTATTGACCTTTCCGTACCTTTACTTTTATTACTAAAATACATTATATATGTTGCCGATACAGGCATTTATTCACGTAATTATCTAAAAGCAGTAAATGGCTGTTGTATAATGGCCTTGAAGTTTATGTCTGTGATTCTGTCTGACGGGTCTTGGTATTTTGGACGTCCACGGCGCGATGGAGCCGTCGTCGCATCGGATTCTAAATTCAGTAAATCCGCCTACTAATTACTAAAATTAACAATTAATTACGTATATATCGAATATAAATTACCACCATTATAATATTTATTATGTATTGTACATGTTTTAGTGGGTCTATTACAGCACTAGAGTATAATAATTAGTACTGGTTTTGCTTAATGTTTTCAGGTTTTAGATTATTAAGTAATGTGAATTGTATTAGTATAAATAATAAAATTATATGTTTTATTAACATCCTGTCCTTGTTGACCTCGCATAAGAAGGAATGAAGTTCTAATACATGCTAAAAGCCATTTAGTAAGTTTAAAAATAATTATAAAATTCCTATAACTTCCGACATTACTAAAATTGGTATTACTTAAACATCATAATGCATAACCAGTATTTTAGAAATACACCAATGCTATTTAATTTAATAATAAAAGTTTTAAATGACAAATTACATATCTGCAGAACCGCTTTACAATCTTACGAGTTACGCGCTATTTCCATGGGCGGCTCTTCATGTGACATCTTTATTTCGATTATAATAACAAAAAAAAGCCACCTCACATCTGCCGGCAGCCGACAGCCGTTCAGGCTCCTCTATTATTATAATTTACTTGATTGATACATATTAACTGAACGGAAGCGAGAACAGGTTGGGAGAACGAGTCTGGCATCAGTCAAGTTTACACGGCGATCCAGTATCGTCGGCGAAATATACGATAATTCATCGGAATATGCGACCGCTCCCGTGCACGTCTTTTTGTTAAATGAGGTAATTGCACGACGGGTTGCAAGCTTAGCCAATCAAAATCGAGAAGAGATTTCGATGCAAAGCTATTTCTGACAGATTGGAGAAAACTATGACTTATTATTATTTGCTTCCAAAATGAGATGTGAAAAAAAGAAAAAATCTAACATTAAAAATTGCAGAATATTTTTATATTTTGGTAGTCTAATGGAAAATAGAATATGTTAATATTATCGTTGGAACATACTAATAAAAAGATATGAATAAAGGCGGCACATTTCACGAACGCTAGGTAAACATCACATCACATCATCATAAACTAATGTTTTCACATAAACATGTCTTAGGGGCAATCGTTGAAATGCGATGTGTATTAATATATAAACCAGTTGTAGGCAAGAAGTGGGATTTCAATGTTGTTGAAGATAATTGCATTGATAAAGACAGGTTCCGAAGAATGTGATATACTCGGGCGGTGCGCCGCGGCGACGTACAGTCTCGCACAATTTACAATTTAAGACACATCTATATAATTGAACATCTGTGCATTCCACTTTTCACATGGTGTAGAAAACCAGTGCTGAACATTTTATAATATGTAATCCTTTAGATTAATTGAAATTTTAAAATATTAATTTTTATATTCATAAATACCTAAAGCGAAAATAGATAAAAGATGGGTACGGTTTTCTTTATTATTATATCAATTCAATAAGTTACAGTTACTCTGTTTACGTACCTCTAAGAAATAGCACACTTCGTAACCATGTACTCGTAAAGTACTAATTGCAGCACTTTTAAAGCTTGTAATATCAAGACAATCCGTCTAGTTTTTTTGTACTTAATGCATCGAAATCGTTCACATGAAATATTTATAACAAGTTTAGTTACTTCTCCCCGCGTTAGATCCAGTTGAGCGCCGGCCAAAACCGGTTCGCATTATCCGACGACCCTCCGCATTTTTCCCTTATTGATTTTATTATTGTTATTATCAAAAACTTACCCCAAACTACCCCTGACCGTTGTCGAAAGCCGGACAAATAATATTTATCGAGCACAGTATTGTAAACGTGTGAGATTGATGAGCTGCGGTGCAGAAATGATGCTGCAATCTATTTGATCTATACGAGAACGTCTTGAAGTTGACAGTGCTATGTGCATTTGTGCAGTTGTATTTATATTGAGTAAATTATGAATATAATATTAGACCGTAGGTGACTCGCTGCAGGGCTCGGGGTTTTCTTATGTTTGTTTAATTGTTATTATCTAATAATATCTCTGAATGTATGTAATGAAATGAAATGAAATTCTTATATGAAATTTAATAAATATCTTGCATATTCTTCGCAGGTTTCCTTGTGATATTTGTTGCGGTTGTAGTGAGCAATAAGTTATTATTAATACACGCATAGCTTCTAAAAATCAGAGGTGTGCCCTAGGCTCGACGTGCGCACCTCTGACCTTTGATTTGTCTGACAAGTCTGCTACCAACTAAACTTTCTATATATGTAGTAAGGTAATTGTGTAAATCAATTATAAAATAACGAACACGTGAAATCAGTGTACATGTCGCTGAGGACAGTAAAACGGTATCTCGTTTGGACGGTGTAACTAGGGCTGCTACATTAGTGTTTAGTAAAGAATTATCTTTATATGTGAAAAGATAGTATCAACACGGAGTAGGAACATTAGTAGCTTAAAGTATACCCTTTTGGATATAGACCTCTTACAACTATAAGCCATTGAATACCAATGTTAGTTCCCAATAGGACGCAGCGAAATCATCGCTTCAAATTACCCTCAGCAATTTAGTTCGTCACTAATGTTTTATTATGTAAGCAATTGAATTATCAAAAAACATCCTAATTGGAATGATAATTACACAGATTTTTTTAAAGAAATGACGTAGTAGTTTTACAATAGTTTATGTGTGGAAGCCCTATAACCGTCCGAAGCGGTCTAAAAGCGCACACTTCCTACACGACGGTATCTCGCATTGGGCCTGACCCACATGCGCTAATTGACCATCATGGAATTAGGTAAAACTGTCTCGACTAATATGATTCATTTCCGCAACGATAGCGCGGTCTAGCCGAGTTATCTACCTGCATGTACTGGGCGAAAGTTGTTAGACTTTCAGCATGGCATTTATTGGGTTTAGGCTTAAAATATTTTATACTAGAATTGCTTCTAATCAATTGAGCAATTTATGATTAATAAGCCTAGTATATCATAGATTTTGGACCCGGGTTGTGCCCAATATGGAGATGGACATAGGCTGTTGGACAAATCGTAGTTTTTAGTTGTGCTTTGATTGAATTGATTTAAAACGCATTCTTAGATAAATATTGTGCGATTAATATGAATTACCACCGCCCCAACGTGTTGGCACAATAACTTAAATCCGCCGACGCTTAATATTAATAAAAGTGACATAGCAAATAAAAGTCCCGAGCGTTCACAGAAATGCCAGTAGCAAGCAAACATTTTAACATAAGTAATGCTCTGCGCACACACACGCTACCAACAACAAAGATATCAAACGGCACAAAGGACATGTGCCTGCAGGCGAAAAGTAGAGCTTAATTAAATAAAGTGAGTGGAGTCATGGCGACTGCACACTGGGCGATATTACGCGCGTACTCCAAACCACAGCGGGCGTGTATCGCAAACACGCGCTTTATCTGACCGTGTGTCGGTAGCGCCTGATAAATCAATACGCTTTTTCGACAGAGTTATGTGGTGTTATGTTTAATGGATATTTTGCCTGGCTTTATTGCATACCTTTACCTGATTGGACATTTTTGTAGTCATTGAAAATGATGCCTTTGCATAGCTTTACCATTTTAGGGAAAACCGATTAAGCTGTATGATTTCAATCTTATATGAATTAAGCACATATTTTTCTAAGTATTTAATGACTTTCATACAATATTGTATTTTAACAAACCCAACTAATACATTATCATATTGCGTGCGCTTCTTCTGTAAGGTTCGACGCACGTTCTCCCGTCCAATGTGTAGAGAGTCCTAAGGCGACGGCGTTTATTGGCGCCGGCGATGGTGTGGCGTGTAATGTGTTTGTTACGGCCGTAGGAAATGTAAATTAATATTAATGCGTCGCGATAACACGGTGAAAACTCGCACACTCGCTCCGAGTACTGTATACACGGGACGCCCGCTCTTAACCACGCTTTTACTAATTTTATTGAACGGGAACCTGCTTTGATGGGTATCAGTGATGAAAATGCTGGTTTTTTGAGCTTGTATCTTGCATGTCGCTTTATGGACCTCTCGTGGCATGGTTTTACCTACAATTCTATGCCTTCGTGTCGAGTAAAAAAAATATACATATTTATCTACTGTCGCGTTTTTTTCAGTCAATAAGATTGCCGGAATATTAATAAGGATAGGGAAGGGTAGGAAGCCACTTTCCTACATATTCCATCATCCAGCTTTTAAAATAGACAACGCACTTCTACTTTCTAAGTATTGAGGCACTTTTCCAGGTGATAGATATTCTAGATTTATTTTTGCCCCTATAGATGTACATATCCCATTGCCACTACAGGTTAGTGACCTTAATATTGTATTTTACTAATCATTCATTACGATATCATTTCGTCCACCTCCACGCGATGCAATTGTCGATATGAGCTCATAATAATTAATCATACTCGTGGGTTGTTAAACTACGTGTTTATGATTTATTATATCAGCCCGTACTCGCTTGGTTCGTTTAAACCCAAGATCCTATTGAGAAAGCCTAGTGGATATTCCATCGCGCTAGCTTATCCTATTTATACTATTTTATAGAACTACTTGTAAAGATCTTTATGGTATGCAGGTTTCACGCTGTTTTCCTTCACTGTTAAAATTGGCAATTGGCTATTAATACACACATGACATCGAACATTCAGAGGTTCGCCCTGGAAATCGAACGCAGTCAATATAAGCTTTGTAATTACCGTAGCGAATTTAAAGAATTTCTACGGTATGTTAGTCCGCCAACCCGCACTATGCCAGCGTGGTGGACCATATGGCCTAACCAATCTCAATCGATTCTCTCAGTTGTAGAGTAGGCTCATGCCCAGCAGTGTACGGCTGATACAATAAAAAAAATAATGATAGCGGCGTGGTGTAAAAGTGCATGCGTCTGTGATTTACTGCCTTCGATTTATTGACAAATTCATGCGGTTGCGACGTTTTTTATTTATTCCATCATAAGAATGATGGCACGTCTTAATTGACTAATAAATTATACTGGTTAACTGCTGTCGTAAATACGGTTCAAGTTAAGTTGTGCGTTGGAAGTTTACGTTAGTTGAACGCACAACAGACGGGTTTATGACCAATGGATTTCTAAAATATTTATATTTGAATTTAAGCTTTAAGAAAGGAAATAGCGCTCACCGAATTATGACTAAATCGAATGAATTTGAATTATTTATTTGTAGATTAAGGAGTAACGATATAAAAGTTACACAAATAAGCTTTTTATTTGAGATTTTAATAATTAATATTACTTTACAAAAACAAGCTTTTATTATAACAATATAAGTTTTGATTATAAATAGCCCTGACGTCACAATTCACATTCTATAAATAACTTTTCAAAAAGCTTTATTGTGGGAGTAATAATAACAATTCAAACAAAACGTATTCTTAAACGGTTTCTTTTGTCGCCGAAATGGTTTTCACATTCTCCAATCGTACGTAGACTAAACAAATGCTGGTGGTTACAAGTGGACATTGTTCGCCGGACAATGGGCATGCGGGCCCGTGGTTCAAGGTTCGTTGCCCCACCACAAATTACCCCCATGATCCACCGGCCGCACTGATACCATCGCCCATTAAAATAATAATGTTATAGAATTTACGTTCATGACATGCGATGCTTATTATGAATGGGTTGACGAAACTGACGTGGCGTGCATACGGTTATGGGAATCGTGTCGGTTACTTGTAAGTGTTTTAACAGCCTAACCATGTGAGAAAAAGATGTTAGAGTTAATTTAAAAAAATTGTCAATAAAAAATTCAAGTGTAAATAAGATGAGTTAATTGAATTAAAAATGCCATACTCATTGACTGTATATAATTTTACTGTTGAGAGAAAACTTGACTAAAGCGGAATATCTGCGAAAAAATCGAAACGAATGGAGACTGTTATTCAACAATATCTTACAACTAGATGCTACTTATTATGGAAAGCCTTTAATATCTGCAATCAAACTTAAACATGCAGCCGTGGGCATTAAGGCAGATAGCGTATTGTAAAAAATCGTATCTTTGATTTTGTATAATAGTGATAATATTGGGTCAAATTTCTTATAATTCATTGATATTATAAAACCTGTCAGTATCCCATTAATAAGCTATTCCGGACAATCATTTAGGACGTTTATTTTTTTGGTTGTCTTTGATTTGTATTCGATTTGATTTGATTGCGATAGATAGACCAATGATAAACATGGTGCCCACCAGTGGGATGGATACGAATGCAATAAAGTTCAAATTCAGCTCATATGCACCATATTCTCCATATATGGCTCTGCGAATGATATCACATGAAAGCGTAGGTTTGATTCCGTCTCGTAAATAACGGCTTTACTCAGAAGGAATAATAATAAGATCATATCAGTTTTGGCATGGCATGATATCACGCTTATAATTTAGCCTTTCTGTCACGTACGGTGCTGTTCTTTAAGACAAATATGTGCTGCTGCTGTTGTGTTTATCAACATTAAATAGTCCAACGACTAGAGAAATGTAGTATCATAACCATTAGCGTAGGGGTAGATTAGTTTCCTGTATTGGAATTAACGAGTTCGATCCTCGCACGGATAGCGCGTAGTTACATAGTTAGGTTAGGTTAGTTATGATGGTTATCCCTCGTCGATCGACACAAATATGCCAGCCAGCCTGCGGGAATCTGAATAAACATAGAGAAATCCCAAATACGTCATTTTGACGGGATGGCCTCCTCCGCAGACTGTTGTGGCTATTCGAATAGTTTTTACTACCTTTGACTAATAAAATAAGGTCACACCACAATCACCAATTCATCAAACATTTGGGGCCAACGTTTGCTAGTCGTAAACAGTAACAATGAGTGAAGCGTAGTGTTGCGTAAGCAATTCCTATCGGCACGTGAAGCGCGACTGTTCACTTTCGCTCGCGAAGTGTTTGTTCGCGCCGAACGGGAACTTCATTAACACTTCATGTGTTACAATAACAATATGTTACGTCATCGATTGTTGCTTGTGTTGTCAAGACAATTCTGGAGGGCTTGGTGAAGCTATTGTATTGGGATGTGCGTTTGAATAACTAAAGAAGACTCTTTAGTGTTAAAAGCCTAGAAATTGTTACAACTGGCACTCATGTGCCACATTTGGCTTAATAAGGTCGGCGGGGTCCATTACTAGATTATATGTCAAATAGAAGAGAACAGGAAAACACAAATTCCGTGCATTTTTCTAAATTAATATTTGATTACTAAAAATAGCCAACGAAGCATCAAACAAATTGTCGCTATAATATTAGCAGAGATTCCCGAATATTTGAATATCTGCAGACAAAACATTTCACCATCAGCCAGCGTCTTTTACAATTGATAAGTACCAGTAACCTAACAGCACACTAAGTTTTACAGCCATAGACGAACGTTTTACTCCGCTGTCGAAACGTCTGCGACCAGGCGCGGCGCACGGGTTCGCGATAAAACATTTACGACCAGGCCAATACTTGCGAAGTTTTACTTTATGCACCATGCAATAGTAGGTTATACACAGATTAAAAGCCTAAAATAATTGCTTGTTTTATCTTGTTGTAGGAATAGGTTGCAACTGTGGAATATCTAGGCGGATACGGCATAGATATACTTGTAAAAATATTTTTTTTCAATTAGTCCAACTTTGCCTTTTTAATAAAGTATGAGACTACTTTACTAAAAAGGGACAGTTGGACTAATTGAAAATTGGAAGTAGTCGGCGCTCATGAGAACACGTTACGATGAAAATTTTGTTAACGGTTTTTAGGTAGGAGATGGGAAGGGGTGGGGGCGGTTAATGCAAGGACTAATCAGACCGGCATTACTACGTTAAAAGGCGAGAGAAAATTATCTTAATCCAGTCGATACCTACTCCACTTTTTACTCTAAACTGAGCATAAATTCAAGTAACGGTGCTGAAAAAAAAATCCCCTTTATTTGCAATTTCAATGGAATCTATACATTCGGCTAATACTTAATAGTGAAGTCGGTAGTGGCTCGTGATAAAGTACGCGCGCGTTCACGGCACCACACATCAATTATACACAGGAACTGGACTTCCTTTCAATTTGGTTGCAACGCGATACCATATTTGACTGAGAGTTTTTTTGTTTCGTAACTCACCCAAATATCACACACAAGCTGTATGCAATTTTAGTGGAATAACATTAGTTACTATTGTATCAAAAGAAATATATATACGTTGGATGTTCGTGAAACAAGAGGTCTAATATCAAAGCAATAATAATATTTACAATAGTTACAAAATTCTGGCTGAAAAACAAACCTTCCTAAGGTCATAAAAAATATATACCGGGTATATCAAGACCGCGACCGAAAACGAAGCCGGGTGGTAGTTTTAGTGGTTATAGACACAATGCAACTAAAATTTTCGCAAAAAAAGCAACAGATAATTTTTTGCATTTTTTTTAAAATCATCGATTTTAGGTGGTAAATCCTTAGTTTTTGTGAAAATAGTAATTTAAACCCTTACGTGCCATTGCGTCTTTAAAAATAAAAAGGTGTACATCATTATTATGGAAAAAATATGTATTTATCAACCAAATACGACGATAAGTAAAAAAATACAAAAAAAAGTTGTCGATATTTTTTGCGAAATTTTTAGTTGCATTGTGTCTGAAATCACGAATACTACCACCTGGCTTCGTTTTCGGTCGCAGTCTTGATATACCCTGTATATTATTAAACGGTAATCCAATTTCAGATTTCACGCAATCATCTCAAAAAACGACACCAATTGATCACAGTACAAAAAATCAGCTCGGCCGAAACATTATGTCCTTATTAATTAATATTCTCTGGCTTCAATTTAAATCACAGCTTATTACTGCGCAATTTGTGATTAAATTTGCAAATGTATTGTAATACGAGAACGGCGTGGGAATAAATTAAAAGGCAGTTCTCTGCGGACGGTATTGCACCTACTGGATATGGGTGTACTGCCAGAATTATTTCACTATATGTACTCGATATATCTCGTATTGAGATTTTAAGTCGAAGTTTATTTTTATGTTTGCTTGACGAAATGACTGCAATACAGTGTAAAATAAGTAGAGCATCGGCTAGCGACAGGATGGTTCTTTAGTCAATCGACACCAACATGTCAATTTAACATACAAAAAAATACATAAACTCACGCCTTTTTTCCCAGAAGAGGTACGTACACAAAAGTGTTACCAGGACAGCCATATTTCGTCTTGTATGTTCTGTCCCACGATGTGATAGAGGGTGCGCATATCGCCATATCGGGCACAAATTCTTGACTCCGGCCTGATAATGAATAGAAAAATCCAACATGACTTTTCCCTACCCGGGATTCGAACTCGAGAGCTCTGCCTTGTAATCGCACCGTGGTATAACTACGTCATCGAGGCAGTCAATTTAATAAATGAATAAATAAATGTCGAGTTGGCGTAACGGAATTTACAAAAGCTAAATCCGAAACATTTGTTTCACTGCAGTTAGAACAAATATTGGTATTTGATTTTATTCACACGGAAATAGAATCAACGACATCATCAGTGTTATTAAAGGTTAAAGTTGCTATAAGTTAGTATCGCTAAGGGAGCCTGCTCAATTGACAAAGAACCTAATTCACAATCGCACGTCCTAGGACGTAGGCAGAATTGACGGCAATTTAAGTAGGTGCAATGAATTTATGACGAGCTACTCGTGTGTACAATGCTGTGCGGTGATCGTAACATGAAGTTATTATCGAGACTATTGGGAGTTCGAAACAATGATTCGTGGTAGGGGAGTCGCATATTGATTTGTTTGGGTGATTTTCTTTTTTTATGTTTCACACTTGTGCTCTTTTAATAAGTTATTTTTTATTAAATTTAGTTTACATATTGTTTTTGGTTTACCATATTTATGTCGTTTATCGATTGAGATTTATAGGGTATGAAAATTGTTTGTGTCATGGGTGATCAATTTTTGATTAATCATTTTTTCTGTTCACATAGCAATTAATTTTGCCGTTTTATTAACTGGCTCATTTTTTCCGATAGTTTCATATTTTATTGTTTAATATTTATATTAATTCCATCCCATTTCATACCTACATTGCCTTGAATCCAACTGATAGACATCTCAAACATATCCAATATGCATTCACTCGTAAATACGCAAATGCGACGTTAAGTGGGGATTAAATGTGAAAGTAGTATGTGTGTATGCGGGATGGTAAGTGGCTGACAGTGAAATCCCGACGAGCGTCCGCCTGTCCGTTCCTGTATGCCGGATCAGAATTATGCAATCCGGCAGGATTGACAGGCGCCGTCGGATGCCACGCATTGTATAGCTATAGACTACATCATCCGGATAGAATGTGATGATAGCGGTTAAGTACTTCCCCTTTATCTCTCTAGCTTTGTGTATTTCCTGCATCATATTTGTGGTTTCTGTGTGTTCAGATAGTTTTAAGCACGTGGTAAATGAAATACAAGAATTAGTCCTGTTTTATTTGAATGAGTTAATTAAATAGATAAGGTTTTCCAAGTCAAGTTTATTCTTTAAAAGCAGTCGATTTTCTTCTTATTATGAAGACACTGAAAGTCAACTGTTTAACATAGGCGACCCGCATATACACATATTTCTATAGCGACCTAAGAATCGGACGTCCATTGTGTCGGTGGACTTACGTTAGCCAGTTGATTTTATATTACCACACTTGTTTTAACTTGATCGCCAATTAATTCAAATTACGTGTATTATAACAATATTGAAATCCAATTGAGTTACATTATTCAGTACCTCCGATACATGACAATGCGTCGCATTAGCAGCGTCATTAGTACTCTGGCGCGGTAGTGTTTTGTTTTATGCTCACGACGCTGCGGCGCGGCGACGCGACGCGAGGCCGTATCACACACTGACCAAGGCCAGGGTGCTCGTGCTAAGGACTACAGGTCCTTTGTGTTATATTCGTGGTTCTGTGGTGGAGGAAGTGCCTAGGTTATGTAGTCAAACCAATTCTTAATTCAAGTGTCACTTTATAAGATGTTTTGAATCGTCTGTGTTGTGTTGAATCGGGCTGTGTTACTAGTTGAAAAGAATAAACCGCGCATGAAAGTCTCACAGAAACATGTGTCCTCTTTTTTGTGTTCATAATTTTGTAGTCTTTTACCATCCAGTAATAAAATTGCATTGTACCGAGGTACAGACATATGTGGCCATAGGCAATTGATATTCGTACGGCGATGCTTAGTTTTAATTATAATTATTCAATACAAGCCGTACGTCCAGATAAACTGTTATCCTACTTCGGCCACTAATTATGACATGTATTTTATTTTATGATACGTTATATTAAATTATTGTGATTAAAACTTGATCAACCTACACACCTTTTGTCATGATGGAAATCATTTGGTATTCACACCCACACCATATTGACGGTCGAGGTATACCGGATGTCTATTAAACGATAACTACGTGGTACCTGTATTTTTCAAGGGATTTTATATCTAAAATAAACGAAAAGAAAACCTAATGCAATAATAAACACCGGGCAAAATATGGTTGTGTATAATAAATTCTAGTTTGTTACAAGTCCAGACCATCGCAAAAACTAGTCGAACCTAAACCCTATTAGATCGCCTTAGGAGGTGATTTAATGTCTGTGTATAGAAAGGAGAACATAGTTAGCCAGCATCGACCTTAGCGTTGATGCGACGCCGCGAGGTCGCGCGATCACGCCGCAGCAAGGCCGATGCACTTGCATTACGGAATGTATGCTGCAACACGCGTCACACACCTACTAGTGGTTCGCGAACGTCTGTCTGTACTATTTGAAGTATGTGTATTGAAAGATCATCATTCGTCAGCATCGACCTTAGCGTTGATGCGACGCCGCAAGGTCGCGCGATCACGCCGCAGCAAGGCCGATGCACTTGCATTACGGAATTTATGCTACAACACGCATGATACCTACTAGTGGTCCCCGAACCTCGACTCCCAATGCTTAACGGTATTCTGTGCACGTATTCATATTGCGATGATTTTTAATGTGATAAGCGGAAATTACTGCATTTATGCGAACCGTATATGGTGTATACATTTGCATGTTTATTAAAATATTTCCTTGTAAAGAAATATGATCTTGAGGCGAAACAAAAACAAACAGTGTTGTAATTATCATGCGTACAATTTTGTCCCTATTAAAGAGGGTTTCAAAGTTTTTGAATTTATGAATGTAATAGCATCATATTACAATAAAAATAGTACAGAATATCTAATCTAACCCCAAGGCCCAAAGCATATATTAATTTGATCCAGTATTGTGATACTGATGATCCGCATCAACTCGCTTGAACATAAAGCTACGTACATCAATTACAACACACAGACCCGGAAATTACAAAAAAAAATGTTAAATACGGCCGAACAATTCCCACGCAAATTATAATGTGATTTAAATTAATTAGAATAACAAAAATCCCGTTGCGCACACATCCCGACGCGCGGAGTGGCGCGACACTACGTCGCTGTTCCGACAATGAATTATATGTAATTCTGTGTGTCGAGTGTGTACATTAGCTGATTTGTATCCCACGGGTTTATATCTTTATATAGTTTTGTAATTATTTTTTCTAATGGTATTAAGTTCAGGAACTAGATGTTACGTTAGATGGAGCGACAATTCTTTTCGCCAAAAATTAGCTCAGTAGTCGTTGAGACTTGAGAAGGCCTGATTATGGGTTAAACAAAATATCCAGAAACAAACGGAATCGTGATAGGTTCTAATATGTTCTTAGAATGTCAATGCTTGCGGATGTTTTGTATGTTCAATGCAAATTAAATTGATGGAAATTAATTCATTTAAATATTCACGATTTGATTGTATGAATGTATATTGTCTTCTCGCATAAGCATTTGTCGAGTAACATTCGAGTTACGTTCACTATCGATAACACGTAGTAGCGCTCGAATCCTTTAGCGATGCATCCACAACAGAGTGCATATTATAATGAATCACTGCAACACTGCAACACCGCACTTGACATACTTTCCGAACAAAGAAGTAGGAACTGGTTGCGAATGAACGGCAGCGAGTTAAGCCTCTACTTGATTATGTCAATTTGTTTTTGCTGTATTGTTTACGTCTTTTATGCCTTATGGGGGTGTAATAGACATTATTCGAATAAGTGAGCGACAACTCATCGACATTGTTCGTTCGTGTTGATCTGCGAGATCTGCTGTCTGTGTTTTGGTATTGTCGCAAAATACGGAGTAATTATTGTAGAAGCGATCATTTATGACGTCACCTCTCTGGTGTTCTATTTTGTAAATTGTTATCCTTATTTTTATTTTTGTCAGTCTACGTAGTTTTATTGTTCCTGGTTAACGACAAATCTCAAGAGTCACTAAATACTTACCAAGCTTAAACGCTTGTCATTTTATTGCACGGCACTGTTTATTCACGCTTGTAGAAGTAAAATTGGTGGCTGTAAATATAATCCTAAATACATTATTGGACATTATTCGAAAAGGTAGATCATACTAACAATAAATGTTTGAATACTTTCTTTATTTCTAAAACATCAAAACCATTACATAGACTACTTACTAATTAGTTGAATAATACGCAATACATTGCGGTTCGCGGACCGGCTGTTTACGCGCACGCGTTATCACAGGGGACGCAGCAAAGTTATCAGTGCAGCGCGGTGCAACGCCCGACTATTTTGTTAATTGTTTGCCCCCCGATACCCCCCGGACCCCCGCACCCCCCACACAGCAGCGCTGATACGCCGAGTGTCATCGCAAGTCAGTTAAGAAATTACTACTTTATCTATGTTTGTTATACCTCATATTCATGAGTTAGGTGGTAATGATGTTTTGAAAAATATTTTGTATTGAATTTGGAATATGGTTGAGGTGAGTTTTTAATATTTATATATATTCTTATATTTTTATTAAATTCTGGCATAATAAAAGACGCCATTAAATTTAACTATTGATTCTAATTTTAAAGAAAGAATTTCTTTTTTTAAAGAGGTTTTTAAAGAATTTCTACGGTATGTAAGTCCGCCAACTCGCACTAGGCCAGCGTGGTGGACTATATGGCCTAACCACTCTCAATCGATTCTCTCGATTGTAGAGTAGGCCCGTGCCCTGCAGTGGGACGTATATGGGCTGATTTAGATAGATAGATAGATTGATTCTAATGAATATGAAATACAGTTTGAAAGATTAGAATGTTTATTAGTTCGAGTAAAGGCTTATGGTCATAAATGCATTCAGTTAAATATTAGTGATCAATAATTATTGAAATTAATGTACCTACGCTCAGTTGGTATTGCAATATGTAATTATTATGTTTTGCATTTGCTAATTGGTAATGACTTATCGTTTCGTGCAAATGTGTTTATTAAATAATTAATATTAGTTTATTATGATCAAGGAGGATCGGTTATTAAATACTATTTGCAGAGAGGAAAGAAAGATCTCTTTATTGACATAATATGGTCGGTGGAACTTTTAAATAAATCTGTTCGTAGGAAATTTACCAACATTAGTCTAATGACACATTGTTTGGTTTCCCTTATTGTTTATTATGCTTTAGTATTAAGACGAATATGATACTCCGTCACGCCCATACTCTTGTTATTTCGCGATAACGAAATGTTTTATTTATGCCAAAATATTTTTTTCAACATCCATTCTTAAACATTACAAATATCTGGAATGATAATAAATTATGCTAAAAGTACGGACCGTCCATATTGCGTACACGATGAAAGATTTTCGTCGCGTCCGTCATGCATCGATATCATTTACGCAACTTGTTTAGTCTACGCATCAAATGTGCTTGCTATTTTGGGTTGAATAAATCGAGAATTTCTTTTGTAATCGCACGAAATATGTGCGCGTAAATCCCGCATATGTAATCCTATTTTATGTGATGCCATAACCATAGATTATGGCGATACGGCTCGTGAATTTTTAAAAATAAAAGTTGGATCATGACTCTTTTTTTTTTGCCTGTTAATCCAACTGCTGGTCAAAGCCCTCCCCATATTCTTTTCTACTTATAGTAATTATGTCAGGGGCTAATTGGTTCTTACCGTTCCCTCACTCACTCCCCTCTATCGTCAATCCTCAGAGGCCGGCTACTCACATAATTTATCCAGTTATTGTAGGTCTTCATAGGCGGCCATCACTGCCCATTCCTTATAGGTTTGATATATCGTTACAGGTTTGATATATCTGTCCTAATCTACTGGAAAGCCATATAACTATTACGACTTGTTCCCCAATCTTATTTCTCATCATTATTTTTTTACTGCGAGTTAAAGACTAGTACAATCTCACGGCTGATCTCTAAATATAATGCAGCAAAAAAATCCCGCCACTTTTTATACCAGACGACGAAAAAATCTGTGGAATTTGTCATTTTTTGTTGTATTTAGCACAATTGATAAAAGGAGACGAAAACGTTTTTGTGCATTTTTTTTATTTGTATTCGGGTATTTGGATTAACGATTACACGCTGTTTGCGAAAAATATTTTTTCGGTTCATTGTATTCTACTAATAAGCATGTTTTCAAAGATTTGTTTGTGCTTCTTCAATATTTAATACATATTTTCAAATAATTTTTATTTATCAGCTTTTTTCAAGGCACTTTTGCAATATTTTTTATACCTATGATAAACAATGGTAGAACAATTATGAGGAAGTATTTTTTTTTAATTTATTGATGTGATATGGAAATTTCACTAGTTTTCTGCTGACGCTAGTAATCATTATCCTTTCATTGAGTGATATTCTAAAGTCCTTCGAAAGGGATAAACCATTCAATAACTAGAATAGGTTATAAGTCTGTCTATGAATAAGGCCGTTAAAGTAATGTTCGATGTTTACACAGTATGTAATTTCGGGCCGTGTGACGTCATCAGTGAACTCGGCCGGCACAGTCCAAGGTTACGACGCTTTTTATCGCGCTCACCTAGTTTCATGTTTTTTCTCATCGGCCCAGGACATTGTTCCATAATGTTTACAAACATAACTGTGACATTTGTGATTTATTGTATGGGTTGTATTTTATTTAAATGTAATTTATTGAGTTGTGTTCGGAAGGCGTGTCTGTGTATAATATTGTACCGTTGAATGTATTTTAATTTACTAAGCTATGTTTTTTATTTAATTATGTTGTTAGTTGTCACGATTTATTATATCTATAAAAAATTTGTAGCCGCCAAACCTTCACTCTAATTACCCATTGCAAAGCACGGTAATCGTAATTAACTATTTATAAGACCACACAATTTTGGAATTCCTGTGAATAACTTTTAGTTATGGAAGTCTTCTGACGGTCGTTTCCCTTTACCCTTTGTAAGAATAATAAATTAACGATAAGCATGATTTCGTACTTCTCAAACACTACATGTATTTAAAATTAATTTGGTTTGAATGTAGGAATTTAGCAAAACATTTATTTAATTTAATTAACTTCACCTCTTATGGACAAAATACCAACGATACTTCAATCTAACAAAACACTGAATACCTTACCAAAACAGCACGACACGTATCGACAATTATAATTTTTGCACAAACCATTACCTTAAACAGTCAATGGTATTTATCTATTAGCTCACAAAGGAAGCAATGGATATGTACGGAGCGCAATAACACTGTTAAAATTCTTCGACATGGCGTTACAAAAAGCCCTGTCTTCCCGTCGGATGTGAAACAAGTGGCGACTTGTAGAGACAAAGCGTTCCCTGTGGATTCGCTTATTTCCTGCCCAGACGTAACAGGAAACGGTATGGCAGCGTCTTTCTGCCGCAGTACGATATGGCAACGCCGAGTAACTACTCCCTGTCTTGAAATCTGCTGTTGTAATTTCATTATTTTAGGTAATTCAGTTAAAAATAGTCTAGATATTAGCTGTTGCTCGGGGCTTCTCGCGCCGTATTATATTGCGAATATGTCTAGCAAGCATTGTGTGATATTCAGGGTAAAAATAGTTTGTCATTTCATGTCCCGTATATATGTCTCTATGCAAAAATGGTCCATCTGTAGTCCATATATCTCTACGCAAAAATGGTCCATCTGTAGCTGAATGGCAATTTAAACGCACAAACATTTGAGCTTATAACACTAGTATAAATCTCGATCATTGCTGCACCTCTTTTCAAACTAAAAGCGGAAACAATGAAGCACTAGGCTTAGTAATGAGAATACTGTAGCGAGTCTAGGAGCATTGTCTTTGCGTTCCGGACGTGCTCAGTAAAGTGGATTTTGAAATTTCAATCAGCAGAAACCGGCCGAACTATCCAAGCGGCGCGTTTATCGCGACTCGATGCGATTTGAAAAGGAAATTGAGTTTGTGAAGGCTTGAAGTTGACTGTAGACGCTTATCTGTCGACCGTACACGCAGCGTTTCTAGCATTACCGCGGTCTGCGGTTGCGGTTGAAAAAATGTATTTTTGTTGATGTGACTATGAGGATTATAATATTATTTTATATAGATTTAGTTCATGTGGATTTACTGCTTTAAAAACACCTGGCCTCTTCAAAATACTCATTACGCTTGATAACATTTTGTTTCGGCTGAGACGTTACTTTAGCTAACTTGTCGTTTAGCCACACAATGCTGAAGCTAGTTAGGTTTCCAAAACAGCTTACTTACTTGAAAATATAAACATCAGTCTACGTTATCTTTATTCATACTTGTAGTAATTCGAACAAATAGCCTGCCAATACATGTTTTGTTTCGCTTACATGAGCCATAATAATAACAGTGATTTTGTTCACGTAACTCACGTGTCAGCAGGTATATGACTCCGTATGTATTATTTCACCAGCATTATTACATTCATTATAGTAACTATGCATTAATAAGTATAGGTAATAACGTGTCACATTATTTATATTTTTTACGTAGTTGCTTCTAAAATTTTTTTTCAACAAAATTTCTATCGACGCAGCCGTAACATCCGCGCTGATTCTTTTGTACACGTGGCCATGAAAATAAAGTTAAAAGCAGTTTGTATAAACTGCGCCATCGAAATCAATTGAACTACGTTCGGGGCGTCACGCGGGGTGCGCCCGGTAACCTATTTCCATCTAGCCGCGGCGCGACATGTAAGGGCCTAAGCGCCGCGACAACGCACCACAACCTTGTAACGCCGCCTAATGAACTGTGCCGGCAACCACGCAATCCCATGAATATAAAACGCGTAAATAAATAGCAGATGCGCGAAAAATTCACCCCGCGCCGGCGACACTTAGCATAATAATCGCGAGGGTGACGCGGGGAGGTAATGTAGTAAACGAACGGGGGGTGCGCGTCCCCCCGGCCCGTCGGTGACACGATTCTCACGCGACGCGACTTCCTTTCAGTCCGCAAATGAATGGGTAAAGAGTAATGACGTAAATACGTGTGACATAACGGCTGTGACGCCACGGCCGCGGCCGGCTCGGAACCAGTCCGGCCGCTGCGGCGCGGCGCGCGACTACCGATCGTCCACCGTGTATTGTTCCCCATCTATAAATTGATAATTGTCTTATGCTGCCCTGAATGGATTCACTTTCCTTTCGATACGTCGGGGGCATGAATTATATATTGGCTTATATGCAACTGTACTCGTATGTAGTTCACGGCGCGGCGCGGCGTGTCAAGGGAGGTCAAATTTACAACACGTGTTTAGGTTACTGGCCACTATCATTGCTCGAAATAAATTACATATATTTTAATTCAGTGTTTTAAAATTGGACTGGGATGTATTTTTGTGAATATGAAAATTATTGTTTGTGCTTTATTGTTTCAATATCGCCAAAACAGATGTAACTGAATCATAGTTATTTTTTTGGGCGTTTACGCAAAGTAGATATTAAGGCATCACGATATAAGGCTTCGTTGTGTCTGTTAGTTAAGCATCGCACCACTCACTCACAATCTTGATAACGTAGCAATCTTAAACAAACAATTTAAGGTTCCAAAAATAAAGACTAGGCTGCAGGCCGGGCACATATGCGCGCCGCGGGGCTCCTTGGGACCCCCGGGCGAATTTGACAAGGATTTAAATCCCCCAGAGAGAGAGGCACCCTCGCGCCACGATCCTTTCCAGCGCTCAGCCAAATAATATTGCATTTCGCGTCGTCGGAGCATGAAGAAAACACCACTGATTGCATTTGAGTGAATCTTTTTTTATGTTTCTTTTTTCAAATAGATTTTTAAATGATAATTATGAGTGTTTTATAATTGCGTTTTAATCAGAGCGCAATGTTTTCGTTGTTTACATTTTATATCAGCGAATTTAAAGATTTTGACAGCCTCTGTAGTGCAGTTGGTTAGAATCCCACGCAGGCTGTGGAACAAGAGGCTGCGGTGGATGTTTGTGAGGCCTAAAAGTCTCTCGTAGTTCCTGATACCCACGACACAAGACCCGATCTTAGTGTGGGGTCACGATAATGTATGTGACTGTTGGCTGTATTTATTATTGTTATTTTTCAATCATGTGAAATATTTTAATAGAACACGAATTATCTTAAAAAGAATTTAGAATTCGCCAAAATAATGGCATCTACTAAGTGAAATGTATAAATATAAAGCTGTTGAAAAACTAGCGAATCAAATATTAATATATTCAAGTCAACGTCGAATAAATCTGTGAGTAAAACTTACTCCAATCAACTTCTTTATACCTAGAGAACAAAAAAATTGTAACAGAATGGACTGTAACGAGACAAAAGCGGCCCAATTTTGCCACTTCATAGTGCACCCTTGATAAAATTTGCCACGTAGTTATTACACCAAATCTCTCAATTGAGGGGTGTGTAATCAATGCGTCCCCTCGTGGGTCGTGCGGGGGGCCGACCCGTCATGTGCGTCCGACGTATCCATTTGTGCTTTTGTACGCCCACTCATTACGCGGCGCGCAGTGCGTCGCCTCGCGTGACGGGATCTACTGCATCTCATGTTTTTGTTCTATAATTACACACCGAGCTATCGGAAAGAGATTTTAAAGGGCTCGGCAGATGCTTCTGTTAGGTGCAATCACGAAACTATCTAATAGCAGTCGATTCCCACGATGTTAAAATTCACTCAGTGGATTGATGTTTTTGTATTGTTTTAATGCATTACGTTATGTATCAACATAGAAATGAGAATACCGAGAAATATAAAATAAAGTAATAGATAAATAAATAAATACACCCAACAGTCACATACATAGTCCTGACCCCACACTAAGATCGAGTCTTAAGTGGTTCACACAAATATTTGTTTCTGTGCGGGGATCGAACCCGTGGCCTCTCGTTTCACAGCCGGCGTCTAACCAACTGCGCCACAGAGGCTGTCAAAAAGATTGCTGCAAATCAAGATAAATAATTGTCCTTATTACTATACTCTATTTAATTTATTGCCTGCAAGTTTAACAAGTTCTCGGCAGTTTATAATACATGGACAACAATGGACAACAATGGACATTATAGTCCTAAACCCTATAAAACAATCCGGCATACAAATTAAATTAATGATTCAAAACTAGTTGTTTAAATAGTAAAACAACAAAAGGTTGCGGAGCAAACAGTAATTATCCATAGCGGCCGTTACGTAATTAGCGGCATAGTATTGCATAGTAATTTCCCAGAACAATTAGCGTTGACGCCGAGCGACATTTCCGAGAAAACACTGAACACGCAACTTTCCGTAGTTGAGCGCGACAACGGTACGAATTTAGGAACGACGACCGACGCGACGCTCCGGGGACATTGCCTCCTCGCAACTAATATTTATGGGTCTCCGTTTAGGACAGAGAACTTGGCGTTATTTGTTCCTTGCAAAGTTTTCAATTTTGTAGACATTTTACGATTCAGATTTAAGTCTGTTTAATTTGTATTTGTAGTGAAGTAACTTTAGGGAATTTGTAATATGGTTGAAGTAAGGTTTTAGGGTTTATGTATCATTTGAATATCAAATAATAATCATATAAATCAGAAATATATTTAAATTACTATTCTATTGCCAATCATTGGGGTTATCCTATATTAATTTGAGAAAGCTTAGAGCTTACTTTTCCCGCGTTGTTTTGATGGTGCTTAGTGGTGAGTTGAGTTGAGTTTAACTAATATTACCAATTCAAACCTGTACCAATAAATGCATAGTTATATCTGACACATACTAATGTATTTACCCAAATGCGATAATTAATAAAGTGCGGCGTCATTACCAGCGTAAGGCACGATGCACCGAGTTCGTTGACAGCGTCCGCCAGGCGCAGAGGGCGACACGCTACGTTCGTCTGCCGCTCGCGTACGCCGCGTTAATTTGCCCCCCGATACCATCGCTGCACTCGATGCGCCCCTGGTCACGCTCCATCAACGATCGTAGTTCAACTCTGATTGTTAGACTACGACCTTTTGGACGTTGAAAAATAAAGTATAAACACTTTTTTATCATCAAACAATCTTATGGCAATAAGAATGCAAGAATTGCACTATATTTTTATACTTGCTTTTTATCTAGCCTAGTCTTCATCATTTCATTCAATTCGTGGCTTTCATATTTTCCCTGGCAATATCAAGCGTGTCCTCCGAATTGTAAACTTCGACTATTTTCTATAATTATCATCTATAACACTTAAACAGTTTGTAAAACATTGCTCAACATTTTTATTGTTCATCATTAACCACGTCATTTCAGCTGAGCAAAAAGTTATTTGGTTTTATTTATGACGCGCGCGCAGTGTGTAAAAACAAATTGTTTTTGCTCGTACGCAGAGGTCACTTCCAAACTAGAAAATACCGCATGATCGCGTTCACGACCCCGGTATTACAAACTGAAACTCACAAACGGTATAATTTTGTAATTATGTATTTAATCGTCTCGTTAGCTGTGCCGTGCATAGACTGAATTGCGATGTAGGAATTACCAGTCTGTTCGATTCTCAGGTTAAGTAATTGAGTGATTTGCGACTTGTACTGGCTCGACAAAACGATTATATTTAATTTGATGCTAAGTGCAGTGCAATACAAATAGATTAATCGCCAGCGAGAGACGGTGGTCTCTCGCCCGACGACATAATTATGCCGGCTCCATCGTATATGTAGCATTGGATTAATTCTTTAACCTCTAAGAGACAGGAAAAAAAAGCACTCGTAACGTGTTTATTTTTATTCGAATATGTTGTAAAAAAAATGTGCTAAAGACCATCTTGTCGACATATCGTCTAGATACCTAATGTATGTCCATTCTTTCATCAAAGATAGACAGCGCTTCCTGTCAAATTCACGGAGTACATTTAATATCCTTAAATTAATCAGAAACAGTAGGAAATGGCATTATATTTACACAGTACGTAAGTTAACTTTAAAATCGATTGCATCGTTGAAGCACACGTTTGAAGCATTTTAATTAAAACAGAAACACGCCACAGGCATCAGACAATGAAATTTTGTATCAAACTTAATTAGCATAAGTACACGCCGCTGCACATTCATAATGAACTATAAACGAACATATCAACAATGTTATATTATACGGTAAATTTATAAAACGTATGTACGGTAAATTTTTATGCATCGAGTGTTTTATTGAACTAATATTTTAAATACGAAAGCATGATAAGAAGTAATAAAAAAATAAGTTAGTATTTTGTATTTATTTATATATCATTACATTTTTATTATATGTATAGATAATTCGATATAAAACAGGTTATTTTGTGTGCCAAAAAGCAGTTGTCACAAAGAAAGTTATTTTTAAATCTCCGTTGTGTGAGAATTAAAGTAGAAATAAATTAATAGCACACGCGGTAAACTGACAAAAATAGACACAGACACAAAAGCGCAATTTACGCAACAAACAAAAACGCTCATGATCCGCCAGTCGGAATGTCAAAGCGAAATTATTAGATTCCGATGCGGCATCGGCGCGGCGCGGGTGAACGACCGAAATCGGCGCGGGCGACCTTGCCTCGACACCGACTGCGCCTCACCTACATACGCCGGCACAGCGCCGCACCGCGTCGCACACCCAAAACGCCACTTTTGCTTTCGACAATTCGCAAAAAATCCATCTGGCATCTTTGTTTCTCTCCACGCCGACAGATGACGTATCTACATCATTCAAGCGCACTACTCTCGTTCCATCTTGTAAATAAATCGCATTGTCAAGCTCTAGCAATAAATCAATTAAAATACTCATTATACCAGATCCATTCGCGCTTCCACGTCGTAGAAATCGCGTTATTATCTTTTGATATTTTATGTCAAAAGCGATAACGTAAAAGCTTTGTTCCTAGAGAATCACTTCACCAATTAAAACTTTAAATGAACTTAATGATGTTCGATATCAAATTAAAATCCTCTCACCTTAAACTGAACTCTTCAGCGAAAAAAACTTCTTATAAAATTGGGTCAATTACGGACAAAGCTCCCTGCGACGTGCGAAGACGGTGGAGAAATGCAACCCCAGTCACGAGCGATGTGGCTTCACAAAGGGCGAGGGTGCACCCTTGATAGGCGACACCACCCCCACCCGCACTCCCGCGTCCGCCGCAAAACTAACTCCCACTCCCGCCAGTATGACCACAAAGCTCATAATCGCACACACCGCGGCCGCGACTCTCAATTGTGTTATCCGACGTTACCTGTGGATCTCGACCCACAAAGGATCTAAAACGTGTTATGCGAGAGGATGCCCCCAGAATAAACATTTCACATGAGAATCGAGACTCGCCTCACTCGGGTAAATAACCAGCCGTTTCACTTTGTAAGTGGAATAACGTCACGTAGACGTCGACTCGAGGCACGTATGATTGATACGTACCACCAGCAACGTCTCCGCCGTGAATGTATAAGCGCGCTTAAAAACAAAAAAAAAAATGAGTTTCCGAACGCGTTAACAATGAGTAAAATGGTTAGTAGTGTCGGTGGGTCGCAGTGTGCAGCGCGGCGGCGAAGCCGTGCGGCCGCGTCGGGCCTACGTGCGGTGAATGTCACGAGGCCGAAAATAACAATGTGTGTGTTCGCTCCGGACGGCGGTTCGGTCAGTGCAGTCTCGTTGCGTCACTGCACTGGACCGCGGGGCATTGCACCTTGCGTCGTCGCTCGCGAGCCGCGACGACGAGCGCTCGCACCTTCCCTCTCCCTCGTCGCCGCCTCTCTGGACTCGCGTACGCGATCGATCCCAACTATCCAACAGCTGATTTGTTGCTAAACTCCGGAAGTGAAGTTTGTCGGCGAGTGACATGTAATGGTGTGCACGTGTTGTTTCAGCGGCGTGGTTGTGTTGAGTCCGACGGAGAGCGGAGGCTGCAGCGGTAGCGACATCACGGAGCCGCGCTCGCCGCGCAGCCCCGAGTCCTCGTGCAGCACCGCAGAGGAGGGCGCGGGAGCGCGCATGCCGCCGTGGGCGAGTGACCCGGCGCCGCCGGCTCCGCGACGCCTCGCGGCCCAACCGGCGCCCGTCCGCCGCCCCAACCCGCTCGCGCATCGCCGCATCACCGAATACTTCAACCACAAGATGAAGCCGCAGAACGGACTCAAGCGGGACACCACCGCCATCGTTAACGATGACAACAAGAGAAAGTGCCTACCTAAAAACGGCGTCACGCACGATTTGGAAAAATATATTTCCTATTTATCGCAGACGCTCAGCCCTAAAGTGTTATTGGATGTCGGAAAACAGGCGGATCCTACGCGTAGACCTTCCGTGTCGGCCGTGAACGGCGCCGCGGATATGACGAAAGCGGCCGAGCTCGGCAAATCCACGTCCAGTACGACCTCAAACGGTATCGTTGATTTCGGTAGGTCCAAAGACAACAGTGACAGGATGCACACGACGATGAACGGTTTTGTTGAAGTGCGACACTTTTCGGAGACACTTTGCAAAGAGAAGCCATCGGGCGGGCTTCTGAACGGGCTGGTCGACGGCAAGAAACACGCTCTGGAAACAAAAACTACCCCTGACCCATTCGCCAATTGCACTATGCCGATTCACAGGAAGATCGCGAAACCCACCAAGCGTAAAGTTCCAATACCAGCTTCAAGCGAGATGCACAACATGAGGATAGCACCTGCGACGTCTGTTTGTCAATCACCTAAAAAACCATCCACTCCCAAACCGGAATCTGTCAGACTTAATGGCATAGTGAGTTCAACGACCAAACTAGACAGTAGAATGAATGGAGTCACCTGCGGATCAAACAATCTCAGTTTAAATCCAATCTCTGCGAAACCGGTACCGGCGAAAAAAGATGCGTCCAAAAAAAATTCAATGCCGGCTAAAAGAACGAATCGAAAATCATCTGCGTGCATCGCGAACAGTAAAAACCTGACGTGGTCGAAAGCGAACAATCTGAAACAAGTTCAACTTCAACAACAGAACTGTGTTAACTCCATTCAAAGTTCTCCAATAAAATCGAACGGGACCGATGTTCATTCCGCGCAGAAAATGAACATTCCCAACGGAGTTCGACAAATGTCGATGACGGTGAATGGGAGTTTAGGAAATTTAAATGTACCTGTAACTAACCTGCAGAACTGTCACCAAATTAACATACCGCAGCCTTGTAATGGCACAGTGCCGTCAAATAATATACCTTCGTTTGTTGCCGTACCTCAAAATATGATGCTCACTACATTGAGAATACCACAAAATGGTTTGCCCGCGCAAACTCTAGGACAACAAAATAATATGACATCCTTCAATCGGACAAACGTCAATGTGTCAAGTCCAACAAAGTTGAGTGGCCAGTTAGTTTTTCCTCTAATGCAAAATATAAACGGAACGGTCGTTCAAATACCTAACCTCATGGCAAAAGTACCGAATTTCGTTCTTCCTCAATCCCCGCAATTGACAGCACAGAGACAGGATCACCTACAAAACCAACAGGCTGCGCAAATCCTTATAAACGGAGGAACGTTGTTAAAACTCGCTAATACCATAACACCTACATATACGAATGTAAATAAGGGTGTACCGGTCACGAGTCAGTCAATTCCGGTGATGAATAAGAACGTTGCCGGCTTACAGACTGTCGGAGTGACAGTTCAATCAAAACCTAATTACACCGTCAATCTTAGCCATCCGGTTTTCGTACCGCAACCGGGCTTTATTGTCACTTCAGTGCCAAATATAAATGTAAAGGAGACCTGGAGTTACTCAGGAACCAACACTGTGTCTTCCTCGCAAACATCATGCTCAAATTCTATAGTCAACCATCCGCCTCCCGTATTGGCGAACTTTGCAACCCAAGCATTGCACACGAGTAGTATACCGATTGCGCCGGTGAAACCGCCCGACAACCCCATACAGGGTACGGATCTACTGAGCAGCACGGTCAAGGAGCCAGAGATGGCCGAAACGAGGAATCCAAAGTGTGATATACCTTGGCTGTCTAAGAATGTTAACAATAATATTGTTCCATTAGAAGTTAATAAGATGAACAAGAGGCCTTTCGCACAAGTAAGTAGTTTAACAGATAAATTAGAAGATTTAGCGTCAGGTAAAATTAAGGAACTGAAAAACGTAGAGAATAAAGAAGAATCGAGAAAGGATAGTGCTGCCGGCGAACTGAGGAAAGTGGAAGAAGTCGCAAGGCGGGAGGAAACCATATTCACGCAAATAACCGTTCTAAAGGATGTTTCGTCTAACGTGCATAACGCTGTGATAGAGACGAACTTCTGCGGTACGACGACAGAGTCAGAATCGGGGATAGGTACTGACAAGTCGATAGACTCGCCGAGTGACTCGCAAACGAGTAAAGAATGCGACGAGGACTCGACGCTGTCGCTGAGCGTGAGCGTGTGTTCGGTGGATGTGCAGAGCCAAAAGAGCCCGATACTGAAGCAACCGAAGACGCTACGGTTTCCACCGAAGAGCGCAACCAAGACGGACAGCGACCAGAGGACGACGAGCACCGACACCACCACTACGGTCACCGTGTGCCTGTGGGAGAACTGCAAAAAGGAGTTTGATGGCGATCCTGATCTCCTAGAGCATTTACAGGTGAGTTTATTATTTTTTCATACTGTGTAGTTCGTCGATGTGACTATAATTTACCTGATGTTAATATAAATGCAGCCTTCAGATAGTATCGAATAGATACATACGATTATTATTAGTTGTTCTTGCATACAAATTATGCTGGAATGCTCGGTTCCTAACATAATTAATCATCGTAGAAAATAGTTGAACAAAACATCGTTTCAAAAGTACTCACTTTTTCTTTTAATATTTACAGTAATTGTGGCTAGTTTCGCTTTTCTGTTTATGTAATAATGATTTATCAATGAATCCAGAAAATATAAGTTTGAATTTGTAAAAATTCTTTCATCACCATTTACAGACTGCCCACGTGGAGACACAAGCTGGCAGGGAAAACTACGTGTGCCTCTGGGAGCAGTGTAAAGTGCGCGGCAAGCCGTCGTGCTCGCGGCTCTGGCTGGAGCGACACACGCTGTCTCACGGCGGGAACAAGCCTTTCAAGTGCATCGTCGACGGCTGCGAGCGCCGGTTTAGCACTCAGGTACAATTACGTTCCTTAGTGTTTTTAAACAAAATCCGTCGCTGTTGTATTCAATCCGCTTAGCTAGGTTGCTTCTCTCTATTCAGAGTAGATGCGACCAAGCTTTGTTGCAGAATTGAAACTTCAGTAGCAATATTGTTTGCTAATTTTGATACAGAATTATCGGCAACGTCTTTTGAAATTGTTAGTTGTTTCAGCTTTTTTATGCTACTGTGGTTTTAGTTCTAAGTTTATCGGTAAGGTCCAAATTGTTTTTAATACCATTTTTCCCTTACAGCATCAGATGGTTCAAATACGTATAATAGGATAAGGCTAAAGTCAATAACTCTAAATGGTCTTCGACATTAGCGAGAGTGTTGTCTGATTAATCAATTTTGTTTTCATGCCTATTTTCTATATTCCGTGTATAGAATAAAGCTCAAGGATCAAAATATATTGGTAATAAATCCAGGATTGGATGTTTCAAAATTATTATTAGCTTTAGTCGTTTTTATTTCAAATCCAATTACTAGTGATTGGCTCATAAATCGTCATCGACATTTTGTCTTGTCTTAATTTTTTACTTCGTTGTTTTCTTTTGAATTATGTTGATTTTCTATGATCTGAATATATCCTTATGTATCAGTTTCCATCATTGGCCGATCGTGTGAGATATCACGGTTTCATTATCACCAAACGCTTTGTTTTTCAAAGATCCTTCTTTGGATCAGCATAATATCCAGTAGGTATCAAAGATTTTGAAATTGTCTTCAATAGACTGTATCGTGATTTCATCACAGTATGACAAATCTTCCACCACCATCCCAATACCATTTCACTTGTGCTATGTTTTCTTTCCCCAAGGTACAGAAGACGATGACCAACTTTGGCAACTCTAATGCCACGACATCAGCTACTCTTATCATTTGTGTTTTTGTTCAATAAAGAGTTATTTTAAAAGTGTTTTTTGTTCGTAACCACTACGCGAGGGACGTGGACTGTGTGGCATCGAAGACGTGATGCAAAACAAGTACTGTTCTAGGATTAAAAAACGTTACGATTGAATATTTCCCATTCGATAACGGTTTTATATTCCTGGTGTTTGTCTTTAAAATTTTCTTAATAAGAGGGGCGTATTTTTGGAACCCTCTTTAGTTAATCTCAGTGTTATCTAAATAATATCAGTGTGTGAATAATATACAGTATTTTATATTGAGAAGTTGTCAAGTATCGCGCAGCTTTTCAATAGTAATATGGGAAATTGATGATCGTTTCGAAAACGTCTCATTTGGTGGCCTCGTTCTGATGAAGGTTTATGTAATTTCAGACTTTGCTTGAGCGGCACGTGAACAACCACTTCAATGAGGCGGCGCCAAACACCAGCGGTGGCAAGAAGACCACGGAAGCTGGCTCCAAGCTCATCCGGAGGAATGGCAAGAAGCTTAGGTACCGACGCCAACCGTGGTCTGGTGAGTAATACCCATAGTATTGACATATTTGGACTGTGAAATGTAAAGACTTAGTGAAATGGAATTTATTGAAGGAGGCCGTGTCCAGCAGTAAATTGCTATAGGCTAATGATGATGATTTAGACAGACGAGCAGACTGGCATCAGCTAGGACAACGTCAGGTCGATTTTTTTTTATAGTATACATATAGTATGTGACTGGGTAGTGCACGTCTGTCGTATGTCAGGCAAGCCTTGGGCTAGAACTGCTACTGTATGGACTCCACAAAATTTAAAAAGGCCTCGTGGTGGGCCGCGCAGAAGGTGGAGAGATGACTTGGACCATTTTGATACCAACTGGTGGAAGAAAGCTTTGGATAGAGACGGCTGGAAGAAGAAAAGGAAGGCCGTTGCCCTGCTGTGGGACAGTATACGCAAGAAAAAATAAAGTGACGCCCACTAATCCGCACAAAGCCAGTGTGGTAGACTCGGGATTATCTATTTTCGATCAAACTCAGCACTACGAAATCGAATAGTTGGCGATTATGGGCTGATGCAGTGTATGTATATACAGTTTATGCACCATGTTAGCTGTAGCGTACTACCGCATATAGTGATGTATTTATGGTTAAATACACACATAAACTTACGCTTTTTTCCCAGAACGGGTAGGCAGAGGTGCCACCAGGTCACCCACGTTTTGCGTTGTGTGTTTATCATGTCATAAGGGGCGAACCTATCGCTATATCGGGCATAAATTCCTGACTCCGGGCTGATAAGGTATAGAAATATCCAATATCACTGCCCGACCCGCGACTTCAACCCGAGACCTCAGCGTTGTAATCGTACCGCATTACAACTGCGCCACCGAGGCAGTTATGGTTAAATGAAGTTATTTTTTGTGTTCCAGCGCGCATGTTCGACTTCTTCGACGCGAGCATGATGGAGGGTCTGTCGTGGCGGCTGCTGCGCTGCACGCGCTGGCGGCTGGGCGGCGCGTGTCCGCTGCGCGAGCCGCCCGGCCGGCACACGCTCACGCTGCACGCCGCGCTCGCCGCCACGCGGTACAACGCCGTGGAGAGACGGAGGGAGGCGCTGCTAACCTACTACCCGCCGCATGTGTGAGTACACCATGTAACAATACCCGACACTAATACCCAACATAATTAGGTCCACATAAATACACACTGTAACTCCACAGTCTGTTCACACTGTATCTCTAATGCCCAACTTAATTTAAGTTCACAAAAAGTGATCGTCGTGGGTTATCAGCTTGTTAAATCGAGTACCTCGGGAGGCAGAGAAAGGTGCTCCTGAAGTAACACCCAGTTGGCAGAGTTTTTTATGGCCGCAACCCAGTTACAAGAAGGAAGGAAGGTCTAGAAGGATGATGTGAAGTTGTGTGCGAGGTCTATTTGATAGAGATTATTCTGTACATCGTGAAGTCTTTTCAGAGGTATATTTTATAGTAAGTAATAGATAAGGCAGTATACATATTATGTAAGAATTTATCATAACGTCGCTTATTGATGTTTCAGGTAAGCGTTTATTTTGGAGTAAAATTGTGAGAGACTTGGCTTGCCTTCCCGAACAATTAATAAGCCCGTTTTGTGGACATGGATGTATGGGGACTGTAGTAATTGTTTTAATTCATAAAAAAAAACTGTCTTATATTACAAAAATATCCTGAATCCCTAATCAAACAAGATGAAAATGCCTCGATTTAATAAGTATTATCCCTACAAAAAAATATTATATAGCATATCATGCTTAGATCTTGATATATGAGCGGGTTAGAGTCTAAACTAGGCCTAACCGATAGACCTCAAAATGTGTTCCAATATTAATATAAATAATGACTTAAGAGACTGTCTAGTTTGGTAAAACAAATTAACTGATTTATTCCATTTAAATATTATCGATATCTAATAAACTCCTAACTCTGTTGTCTACATTTTAATTAAAATTAGTCACATCGGAAGAAGGAACTAAACTTATTTAATTTATTATAATATAATTGGACTTTATTAATGTTGGTATTTGGATCTGCTCAACAGCTCGGAATATGTCGCGTTTAGATTATTGTATTGTGAACAGGTAACCCCAGGTGGGTGCTACGCCTACGTGTTTTTAACTTGTGATTTATGATACACTTATATGACAATTTATATTCGCGTCTATTTGGATAAAGTTGGTTGAAAATTATATTTATGTATGGGTAGATAAGATTTTTATAATTTATCGTAGATGTGAAATAGTTTTATTTAGTAGTTATTTATTTTCGTGAAAGACGTATTTCCTAATTGAATTTTGTTTTAAATGTTAATTAATTTTTATTTTATTTTCCAGTTTTTTTCAATAACATTTTTTGCTCTTGAAATTTCGATAATTTTGTCTTATAATTATTAAGTCAATATTTCGAACCAGAATACTATAAGTATAACTTTCACAAATAGTTGAAACAACTAACATATAAGTGTATAATAATCACAATAAATTTCGATCATCACTATTATGTTAGCGTCATAGATATCGATATTTCTATACTATTGAAACAAATGTTGCTTTATAAATCATACGCTTATAAATAGTGCATGTTGTTTATCCATTAGCCTCTTTATTTTAATTTAAAGAGGATCAACATGCATTTAACAGTGGCGCGCAAGTCGATTCGTTGACATCGATATCGACAATGTGCATCACTAGGTACGTCATTTAAGTACCAAATCGAAATTACTCCACCAAAACGTATTCTTTTATCTAAAAAAGTATTTGGCTCTTTTATTAACTCGTAGTAGTTTTTTCACTCCATTGGCAAAATAATATGTTCTGGCACATTTTCTAAAGGTATGCATTTGGTCCTCACTAATTTTATCGCTTGGCATGCTCTCTGTTGCCATAAAAATGTGCCACACAGAGTTTTAATCCACAATAAAGTTGCTAGCATATCGACGTATTCCATAGAATTAAATATTAAAATTATTTTCAAATTTTAATGTGATTTGTAGAAAAAATTAAATATACAGTGGTGGTCATATTATATGTAATTAAGAAAATATGTAGTAATTTCACCAGCTAGTCTACGAGTAGTTATAATGATGGATTTCTAGATTGACATGTCTTTTCCTCGTTTATTTAAACATAGAAACTCAGTTAATAATAATAAGGTTCAGTTTTTAATGAAATATATGCAACAATATACTAACTTTGCGTATATTTTATTAAAAACGTTGTTGTGTATTTTTCAAATGTTTTTTAGTTATTTCAGTACACTTTACTTAAGGTTTGCAAGATAAAGGACAGTTATACATATGTACATATAAGTAGGGAAGCATTCATCTTTGGTATAAATATTTAATTAATTTATGTTAGAATAAAAGTGTAATATAATAATATGTCCACCACTGTACATTTATCACATTTGATGACTGTACTTTGATTGGCAAATATAGATATTTTACCGTTCCCGATTTCCTTCCTAATTATGTTAATTTACGTAGTTCCGATATTTGGTTCATTATAGCCCAAGAATATTTTAAATGGTTTATAAAAAAAAATCAATATTCGTTTTAATATTTTTATGAATTGCTGGCATCTCACTGAGTTGCAATCCCAAGCATTAATTTGGTTTCGGCATATCATCTACTATGTACTAACATCTTCATAATTTCAGAAAGCAATTTACACAATATCAGCTTTTAGACTGGCATGATTTACATATTTTTTTTATTCATAGCGGGATTGCAACCCGAACACGCTGCAAACACATTATGAAAAACAATTAGCGAATAAGTAAATCCAAATTTTATGTGCTAAACCCTTTCCTTTCAGATGCAGAATATCGATAAAAAATATCGATAAAATATATTAAACCTGTGTTTGCAGCTGCTTCTGTGTGGCACAATGATTTCCCAGCACTCAATTATCAATTTTACTTGCAGGTTGGAAGACGAGTGGGTACCCGAGAAAGAAGTGAAGCGCATCAAGCGCGTGGAGATCTCGTCGCTGCCTGCCAACACCAAGGTGCTCCTGTACGAGCAGTTCTGCGCATCGTACAGCGCGGCGCCCTCCCCGCCGCCCGCTCCCACCCCCACCCCCGCGCCCGCGCCCGCGCCCGCCCCGCGGCACTGCACCTCCTCGCGCCTGCTCAACAACCTCATCGCCAAGCAGAAGAAGACAGGCGAGTCTCGCAGCGGCTGCAGCGCCACCAACTTGCCGCTGCTGTACCGCGAGGACGACGCGCCGCGCGCTGAAGTCAGCGGCGCCAAGAAGAGGAAGCTTGGCCGGCGCTACGGCGGCAACGTGTTCTGGCCCTGCGGACGATAATTGGCCGATTTGTTGGGCTCGTGTTACACCGCTCTCGATAGACTTAGTGTATTGAACGTGTAAAGATAAAGGTGGAACCGACATTATCGTTGATATTTTAAGGGCGTTAAAGTGAATTTAGAGATATTTTTCCTCGAAGTTAGGAAAGTGGGACAGTTTTCGTTCCTGTCCATGTGTAAATGATTCATTGCGATAATGTCGGTACAGTGTACAAAGTGGTAGGATACGGTTATGCTTCGCATCGCGTTGGAATTATTGATGTGCTCGGCAGCGCGTGTAACACGGGCCGAGACAGATGTTGATTCTCGAGCGTCCGTCGTAGAGGAATTGTCGCCAAAGATTGTTGAGACCGCCACGCGGCGCGTGCACTGCTGGCGAACAGCAGGCGTAAATTTTAAAACACAAGACTGATGATTTAATTTTTTATAATGATATTTGAACGTTACATGATAGCGGGCCTCGGGTGCGCCCGTGTCTACGTGTCGCCGCGGCGCGAACAACCTGTACATAGTTAGTGCGAAATGTATAGAGGAGGGAGGGCGGCAGGTGCGGGAGGTAGGGGTGTTGTATGATAGGCGATTTAGCTTAATTCTCCGCACGGGGTGAGCAGCGAGTGGCGCGGAGTTAGTCTGAATATATTTTAAGTTAGCGGTTAGTAGTGTCCGTCGGGCACGTCACGACCAGCGATAACGATCACTGCCAACGTGTACATAGTAGTAGGTAAACGAGCTCGTTTTCGATTAGCGTAGTTTTGATTTGCGTTTGTGCGCTTTTAATTTTTTTAGTTGTTAGCAATATCGGCGCGGATCTTGTACGAGCGCGGCCGCGTTGAGTGCGTGCGCGTGTGCGTGCTCGTGCGCGTGCGCGTGCGCATTAATGTTTCGGGTGTCTTCCGGATTTGGTAGCGTATGGACGACTCACCAAGTGCCTAAGCACATTAACTACCACTAAGGACGTAGTGTTCACTTTATATCAGGTTGTACCCGTGTAGTCATATCAAGGCGGAGCTCGCGTTTAGTTTAGGTACTATTTTGATATTCGACATCGTGGGTGCCGTCTGTCGTGTTCATAACGAAGCAATCTTGTTGCGTGTTTGTATGCGGAATCAACAGCTGTCTGTGTGTTATATTGTGTGTAGACAACGTCACTGCCATTTGAAGTTGTGTTTAGTTTTACGAAATCATGTATGTATGTTAAGCCGCGTTTGCGCCGAGTGGATCGCCGAGTTCGCTTCAAGTACATAATTTTTATCAAATGACTTATGTATATGACTCGTTCACAATTTTTGCTGTGAACGATATTTAATATTAATATATTGCAACTGATTTACACGATTGACTTGACATTCGACCGTATGTTTAAAATGTACGTATAGATATTGCAGTTGTTGTATTTAATAATATGACGAAATGAATATTTTTTTAGGGGGATAAGTAATAGTTTATTGGTGGTGGCGACCGGTGGGGTCGACTCGGCGACGGCGCACCTTCAGCCTCGAAGATTGTACTGTTAGCAATAAAAGTTTTGTGATAAGAGAATAATAGTTAATGATAAATTTGTTCCAATAACCGCGCACAAAATGTTTGACGCTGTGTTTTATACGTGTAACGGTTAATGTACAATATGTAAGCGGTGGTGAAATAGAATAAAGAGATATTACGATAGTAGTTTCTGTCCGTTCGGTTTACACAGCGCAGATATCGGCTTAGTGATGAGTTAAGGTCAGACACTTTTTGATATTCTATCATACAAATTGAATATATCGATATCAAATTGTCGATAATTTTCACGGCACTTTGATCGAATATCAAAAATACTATGCGAAGTCTGCCATGTTTTATTGTTATGCAAAACATCTGAAAAGTGGTGAGAATGACGCTCAGTCACGGAAAATGGACGTCGATTGAAATTAAGTAGGAAATTATCGATAGTAGTTGGTTCATGTTGTTGTAAAGTATTGAAGTTTTTAATGTGTATGTTTGGTCGGTTTTCCGTGACTGCATCGTCGTTGACTGCTGGAGGCCTGAGCGCATTATATTGATTATATTGTAGGTGACAGTGGGATGAATACAATAATATCAAGCCAATGAGTTTCATAGCGTCAATAGGTTTTCTAGACAAGTTTTAGATGTTAAAAGAGAACATTTTGGATGTCCCTATACAGATGTTGTCAGATTAAATGCCTTTTTAGCCACTTAAGGGATTTTACAATTGATAAAAACGTGGAATGTAATTTGTGTTCTGTGCTCACACGATCTCGATAGTATTTTTAGTTAGTGCCTATAGTGTTAAGTTAGGATGAATTTACGCGTGGACTTGGTGTTAACTTAATACATTGAGAACACCAGTGGCGAAGGGTGACTTTTTTCAAAAGGGAAGCCGATACTTCTGCTGACTAGTTTTATTAAAGTCACAAGTACTCATACTTATATTTTTACTCCGTTATGTACGTAAGATATTGAGCGACATATTTGCTTAGTAATACTTACTATATTTTCATACAACACTTGCACGGAATAGCACTGTGCCCGATAAGTGCTTTTTTAACGTTTTAAAGTAAATTTCGATTTAATGCAAAAGACAACATTAGCCTGTTTTGAAATTGATCGACAAAAAAAATTCAAACGTTCGTTATATATAAAAAAAAGATGAAGAGATTGATGTAAGTGGACGAAAGTAAAACGATGCCAGTATAGAGCTAACTGGAGATCTATCAAATCTGGCAACCCTCATGGGATGCAGGCGTGGGTTATGTTTGTATGTCCTATTTTGAATCAACGCAAACAAAAATACGGCATTACAATATTTATTATATAATTAAAACTTGTCAGTTGCCGTTCTTTCCCTGGTACTTAAATGTATTATCAAATTTAATATAATTTCCAGTGCGTTTTTTAATTACGTAAATGCAGCATTTTTAAAATTACCTCTTAATAATGCAATTCATGAGATAAAACGATACATACGACATTATCAAGTTTCATTCATCATTAAAGTGCTAAATAGATAGATCTGTTTGCACTTCGAAACCAGTAAAATTTCATAAATTACCCACTAATTATATACAAACCTAAAAATAGACACCGCATTATACATATACACTGAAACAACACAGTAGTAAATAATATTTTCTAATTATAAACACGAAATAAAAGAGGCGCGAACTGGCAAATTACTTTATAAGCCGTAGGCCCACCGGCATATTCACAAGCGAATACCGTCGTATTTCTACAAATAAATTTAGACCTTAAAAGCGAAGGGTTTTAAGGTGCAATTTTGCATGCAGTTCTGAGCAACAAACGTGTAACAGAGATGGCAAATAATGCGTTGGAAATGACTGCGAGAGCAACGGGAACTCGTGCTGTGTCCTTGTAGCCTGACGTGACGTCATCGGGATCTAGGCGGCCGGGCCGCGTGTTTCGTATGCATGTACTTACGTTGAACATCGCGCAATGCGTTTGTCGTTGTGTTATTAATTGATCGATAATATTTTGTTTATTAATATCGAATAACATTTGTTTATTGTTTATATTTATTTTAATATTGTTTATTATTTGATTATTTTCTTCATATAACTTGTTTAAAAAATGAAAATAATTAATAATTTCCTTTAAATTATAAGGCGTGCTGCTAGGAATCGGCTTGTATGAACCCTTCGCCACTGGAGAACACCATATTTTTCAGACTTTCGCTTTTTCATATATGGAGATTCTATTAGATTCATTTCGTAGTTTAAAACGGTTAGTATAATAAAGTGAAAAGAAGTATGTGTATAATATAGAAGGAGCCTTAGGCGAGTATAGGTGCACCCGTCGGCTGACGGATTCGACGATAGACAAGCGTGCGGTGGCACTTATGTGTGGCGGTGGCGACGTAGCACACGCTACTGCCATCTCGCTCGCACACTGCGCCACAGAGTGCGCCAGAGCGAGACGGCAACAGTGTCCTGCTACACGCACAGACCCAAAGAAACGTAATAGGAAAATGATCTAGTAGTAAAGTTGGTGCCTGATCGTCGGTGTGATGGATATCGTATGCTGTAATGGACAGAGTACCGTTTTAGACATCCTTATGGAGCCCTTCCAATGTACTGATTATTGATTCTATTTTTATTCATTAAATTTTAAATTTTAGTATAATTGTTTTACAGCACTGACAGTAGTGCCATAATTATTTTATTGGCTGGCTTTTGTTTATAATAAATTATTTTTTTATATAGTAAAATTCGACACCAAAATTAGAGAGACTTGTGTTTTCTATCCGTACAACAAAATGGACTTGAATATTTGATCTCAAATAGACAGTGTTTGGTTACAGGATGCGTGTATGATCAATGTGAACAATAAAGTAAATTCGCTCAATTCGGCTTTTATCGCATCGCGTGGCGCGTTACATCGCGCCGGTCACTCTGGCCTACCGCGTTAGTTCCAATACAAATGTCGCATTACTTCGCTATGGGGACAGCATTGCGTGTGGGATTACTGACCGGACTTAATTAAAATACCGCGTAGTACATAGTGTGAGATCGGAGGGTAAATTTAGAAGAGATATTTTGTAAAAACACCTCAGTCCGAGGGGCGAAATTATATCGGAAGTAAAAATTAACACATTATTAGTATTGGTAAGCGCTAGAGATGATATATTTTTGATCACTGCCAGCAAATCGCGTTGTGTTGTATGTGGACATCCCTTGTTTGGTTTTGCATGTCGGTGGACGAAGGCCCTAATGTTAAGTTTATAATTTTTTACGTATTTACTCGACGCGATCTCACTCGCATGCAAAATCGCTAAGTTGTGCCCGAGAGTGTTCAACTGGGAACAAATAGTCGATGCCGGCTCGGCCTGTGCATATGTAATTTTAATTTAATTGACACTTGAGCGTGTATCCAATGTGTGAGGCGTGAAGCACATTACAGCGGCGATGCAGACGCGCTGGTGTCTGGCTCGCTTGCGGCGGAGAGAACAGTGACGTCACTAGTCTCTAGTCGCTCTGTCGCAACGCGGTCTCATGGATGTAAATAGTTAAGTATTTATTGTTAAGTATTACCTGCATAGTTCTGTAATCTGGTTCGCGCCGGAGTGCCGGAGTGCGGGGGAGAGGGGAGAGGGTAGTGTAGTAGTGTACGCGAGTTGTCTTTCCTCATGTTTCCTATATTATGCGTTTATTACATGAATGTTCTCCTTTATTGTAAATGTTTGACGAGAATACAATAGTGAAGTATTGGAGCCGTGTATAACGAATAGTGTGCACTACTTATATTCAATTTGTAGATATTTAATTATATATAGTATAATGTTTAATGCGTTGTCTTATTTGCTTATTCCCTACGTGGTGAAATCCGTAAAAAAATAATTTTAATTTTGTACCCCAACTGACAATGGGTGAAACTACCTCAATTACTTTATCACACATTTTGGGCATAATAATAGTGAATGTTAATTTAATGTGGATCCACGAAATTTGTTCAATGTGTAGTGATTATTAAGATTTCTTCAAATAAAATGGTTTGTCCACCTGTCACAAGTACTGTATCTTATATTAAATACATATTGTATGATTGATATACTATGTGTTTTATTGTAATGGAACCTTGCATTCAATACTATAACTATAAACAACACAATGCAATAGTAACAGCTTCATTAATGTAATAAATTCAACATATTTTATTGATAAAAATAGTCGACACAACATACATAAAGAAATCCAAAATTTAAGGAATCTGCAGGAGTACCAGATAAGTATAATTATGCAGGAGTTGATCAAGCGTAGCGTCGGCTTCGAAGTCGACCGAAAAGCCTGGCTTGTTGTGGTCAAGCAAAGCCTATCTTGTTCTCTCATAAGATTAAATGCTATTATAACTAGACTCCGAATATCAAGCCGTATAAAGGCAATTAAGGGGGAGGTCGAACCCATGCAAAGGCCAGTTGCCAGTCGGAACAACACACACACAGTTCCTAAAACACAGTATGATACATGCATATACCATAAGCATTGCAACTATGTACTTTTTATACTGATCACGAACTTGCTACAACGCACCTGATGGTAATTTCAGTACTGCATATAATCTAAACTCCGATCGATTTTCTATCGTCGATAGATAATCTCTTGTACGACGACGGTAAGAACTGCCATTTTAAAATCGAATGCATGCTGAACCCAGAATACTAATTTTCGTTGAAACTATGTATGGTTTGACACCATTGTTCACGGTGGTCTATATACATTTTTTTTACATAAGCAGAAATTATAAGAAACGAGTCATAATTTGGTGCAGCGCAATATATTGCCCTGGTCTGGTGGTACATTTTATAGCGTGGGTAAAATAAATTATTTAGCGGAGGGTAATTTCACTATCTTTTGCCTTCTTGTGGGCTCATATTGTGGACCGCATAATCTTGTGCGCTGTGCCATCTACAGATCCTATAGCACGTGCTATAGAGTAAGTAATCACTACGTTCTAGCACGTACGTTGTTTGGTGAAAATAGTTTACCGTGATACAATGGACTACCATAGCATCGAGAGAGATGATTCGATTTCTGAAGTGGTGAGTTGGTTTGACGTCCCATATTGCCATTCGTTGGATTAGCAATTGAATTTGCCTACACATGCTATTTTCAATTTCTGGAATGTACCTATGAAGTTAATGTTATAGAACAAAAGGTATCTCAAACTACGCTGAACGCGTCCCTCACAATGTTGGAACAAAATATTTGTTGATCGCAAATAGTGGGCACTTTCTATTTGATTCGATATTTGTATTAGGCTGGATAGATACTGATGTACGTGCGTCCTGTTTCGGACTCAGTTTTTATTTAGTTGCAGACCACCAAAATAGTGGCGACCGGGAACACTAAACCATATTTAACCGGAGAATCTCTCATTTGGGATGTGCTGCACCACTACCTACAAGACTTTTATGTTACTTACATAAAGTAGGTACCTACATGTATAATATATTTATTTATAGTTAACGCATGTATGGATCCAGCTGTAGCTGCTGCCAAGAAGTTCGCCGGGCTTATTTCCGTCCTGAGAAGCTACAGACAGCAAGCCTCTCGTCTTGCCCAGCACAAATTTCAGTTCCGAATTCCGAGTTCAAAAACAGAGGTAAATCCTGTCTCACACTCCGGATACCTCAGACAAAACAGATCGGTTTCTTTGGAATCGAACCCAGCTAATTATGTTCAGCTTACATACACATTATATCAACCCATATACGTCCCACTGCAGGGCCCGGGCCTCCTCTACAATCCAGAGTACGACTGAGAGGAGTTAGGCCATATAGTCCACCACGCCTAATGCGGGTTGGCCGTACATACTACTTTTGTATATCTATACTTATTTATTTATACGTCTTGATCCATATCCTAACTTAAAAAAACATTAAATTAGGTAAATTAACTTCAACATAAATTGCTTATAAAACATACAAAGTGCATTCGCATGTACCATTGTGAAATTTCACAATAGCGTGCATTATCTCGTATTACTATGGACGTCACGGCTATCATGTGCCGTACCTACAGTGGGTAGGTGTAGGTATAATACCTAAGGTTTCGATGCGCTTTGATTTTGAGCCCGGGAACGCTTGCAATGAATGTTTCACAAGGCAACACGACACCCCATCAGGTGTCGTCAACTTATATTATTGCGCATATTAAAAATGTAATAATGATGGTCTTATTGTTTTCGTGGTAGGGGTTTTGAGCTGTGAAAAATGAGACATTGGGTTCGATCCCCTTGCTGTGGATTGAATTTGTATGGATAACTTGAGTCTGGTCTTTGACGTTGGAAAACACTGCAGTTTTGGATAAATTTAGCAGGAATATAAAAATAGTGTCTTGGGATCCTGTAGAAGTGTGAACAGCTTTGAAACGTGAAGCTGCTGCTTTAAACCATGCACCAATCAATCAGCGTGTTCCAAACAATGTATTGTTTTGGCTGTGACCATACCGTGTAAGTATTTTTGTTCGATATATGTGGTTTACATTGGAGCAGGTAAAATAAAATAAATATTATGGATACAACTTCACGCCGCCAATCCCGATGGGATATGAAAAAGAGCGATTTTATTGCTATTTATAACACACACACACACAAACTCACGCTTTTATCCCCGAAGGGGCAGGCAGAGGCGTCACCAGGACACCCACATTTCGCCTTGTATGCTCCGTCCCACGATGCGATAGGGGGTGAGCCCATCGCCATATCGGGCACAAATTCCTGACTCCAGGCTGAAATTAATAGAAAAATCCAATATTAATTTCCTCGACCCGGGACTCGAACCCGAGACCTCAGCTTTGTAACTGTACCGTAATACAACTACGCCACCGAGTGCTATTTATAATTATCTGTTTATTTCCGTTCCAAGATTTTACAGGCAACAACTTTATTGTAATGCTGCGTTAAGAATCCTTAGACTTATAAAACCCAGGACATCACAATTCCCAGCCGATACATACTGCTATTAGACAAATAGGCGATTATATCTTTCTATACTTTACAAAATTGTGTCAATTCTCTAAACGTAGAAATAATGTGAAAATATATGGCCTTCAGCGGGATTTATTTATAGTGTTTACAGTTTGTTACGAGTAACTGACAGCGGCTGCGAGATAAACGAACGAGCGACTCACCACTTTCATTACCCGCGTGTAGTGTAGTGTGTTACTTATTGGACATGAGAACCAGTCGTGTTGGCCTATTACTTGACACTTACATTTTACACTTTAAAACATGTTTAACAAATTCTTGTAAGCGCCATAATAAAATTATAAAGAATTAGCCCGCAACAAAGTAGCGTACCATGACCGAGGTATGAACGTAACAGGCTAAACATATTTTTATTTTTTTATTCATTAAATTATCTTAATATCGTTATATACATATTACATGTACAAATGCCTGATAGGTTCACAGTTCGGTTTTTGGTTTTTTAAAGTTGAAGGGAAAAATCGTGAGGCATCCATACTATAGAGATGTTAACTAGATTTTCTGACCAACGTGATGGACTATTGCCTTAACCCTCAATGAAATGCAATCGAACTGTCGATTGCAGAGTACGGTACAGTACAATTCATAGTTCGGTCATGGTTTGCTATATAGTAAGGTGAAAGTTCTTAATAAAATTTAGATACATTACGTACGTTTACAATTAAGCTGCCATATAACTCTAAAGTTATTTTCAATTACGGCTGGCCTGGAAAGGCAAGTGCAACGTATTTTGTGAAAGTAAATTCCAAGTTGTAATATTTGCGGTATTTTAGAACTTCAAAATTAAACACGGGGAATTTAATATGTACATTGTTTTTAAGCGTTTCTGCACGAAATTACAGTCCTAGAATTTTAAAGTAGTACTAAAACATTTTGAGGTGTAAATGCACCATCCGACCCACGATAGTAGGGTAGGTATATACGCCAATGGATTTCAGCCCTCACACATGTACCTACCTAATAGATGCATTCATGTTTTCTCACGTCGAAAAAGTATTGATTGTGTATCAAACTGAAATGTGATAACAAAATAAATAAACAAAGAATTTCGCTTGTTTATGATTGTTTTTGTATCAATTTCTTGCAAGCCACTTTCGATGCTTATTCTCAAGTTTGGGAGGTATCTGACTAAGTCGGCTGACTTAATAACACATAATATATTAAACTTCACAATATACACACAAACAAAACACTTCCTAGAGATAAAAAATCAATAGATCCGAGAATATTCCGCAGCGGCTTAACTCCAAACTCATTAGCAACAGCCCGAGGCTTCCAATGAACGCGGAATAAAATTCGCTGAAATCATAATTATGGGTAATAAAGTTAACCGAGCTGGTGCTAGTACAGTAATTGTGTGTTATCGGCTGTAGCGGTAACTAGGCGGTAATTGGCGTTAGATTTAACGCTTCGATATGTCTGCCTATCCCACTCGGACTCGGGTTATAGCTTATCACAATAGCTTTAGAGTTCTCAAATGATCCGATAGTAAGCGTTACTTGTTTCTGATAGCGGTAATTCAAAGCTATTAACTATTTACGCTTTGCAAATAATTTATATAAATAATTGTATATTATGACATGTTAAGTAGCGTCAGATGGACACTAGGGGGCATGGGCTGCTGGTTTCAGTTCCCAGGTCCACAGTCGACTAATACTTTTTGAGTTTTGCAAGTTATTTGAGAAAAAAGAAAAATAATGCCTTAGAATGTCTTATCTTTGCCTACTTATTAACTTTTGTTATTAAACGGACAGTGATTGCAAGAAATTAACGTTTTTTAATACATACTATGGCAGACAAAGTACTATTTTGTTCATTTGCTAATAGGTTTAGATAGATGATATCTAAGAAGGATGATAGGTTCCCGTAAATTAACAAATTATTGTTGAAACAGAATCACTACTTCATAGTCAATAACTTAATTTGATACAAGCTATAAAAGGATACATTGGCTCAGTAAAACTCAAATAATTTGTGCAAATGCAGGCTATAAACTTGTTATACTAAGCGTGAATTACATTGTTTATTTGTCATTTTAATGCAATAATTTTATGGCTTTCATTAGAGTTTATAATGGCTAGTAAATAATAAATGATTAAGTATCTAAATGTACGTTTTCATATTTTAGTTTCTGTGATCTATATTTTCGACTGAGTTTATAGTACATTATTATTTACATTTTGTTCTCTTTTTTTGGGTTTTTTCTTTATTTACTACTTAATTAGTAAGCACCTGCTTCCGTCTCTCTGCACCACCTTAAGTTTTACTGGAAGAAAATGTCCTTAGGCATTAAGTCCGCATATGCTTTTTAATTGTACAAAGTGGTAAATAAATAAATAAATACGGCTTCAATTCATAGAGTCCCGCCCTCACACCGGCCTCTGCAACTCTTGTAAGCCAGGATAAACAGTGGCAAGCATTTTAATGGCACCGCGCATTTAAGCTTAGCGTTTCTTCTTGAATGCCTTATTAATCTTTAGCCTGCAACGAAATTAATCGTAAAATAATTAATAAATAGGAGGATTTTGAACAGCTTCAATTCATAAACTTCAAGTTTAAATAACCCCCAACACCCTGATAAATACGAACGAAATGTTTTGTTTAATTCGAATTTGATTATTAAGCCTCGACGGCCGACGCAGAAAGTCTAGATACTACCTAACAGTTGCGTAAATCAGTCGGATTTTTTTAATAAATATATACTATTTTAATGTTGCTCCAATTATATTATAAATCCACTTTGAATGCTTGTAATTTGTGGCTGTTTTTAGAAATAAAAAAGAAACGCGGCGTATAAATCTCACGAAATTCGGAATTTGGCAACCTACTTTTGATTCCTTCGGTTTTATCCCTACGATTAGGATGATATTTATGTACTATATAATTTTTTTTTTATTTTTTTTTATTATATTTGTACATATAGGTAAATTGTACGATAAACTATATTCATAAATAATTAATCTAGCTTCTTGAAACAGGATTGGCGATCGTTTAAGGATTTCCAATCCGAGTACTTAAATAATTTAGTTCATTAAGTTAGTAAATTGTTCCCTGCAGCGGCGGAGAGCCTTATTGATTGTATCACTTATCATAGTTTCTAGAATACTTGTCAAGAATTTATGTACTTCAATTAATAACTTTTACATGGGTGGTTTATAAACTCAGTTTTTTAAATAACGTAGCCACTCATTTTCGGAATAGAGATTCTGAATTTCTGGAGAAATCATAAGTAAACCGAAGCTAAGATATATTAGAAATTTATCCATAGAGATTATTGAATATTAATTAGGTTCCATAAAAATTATTCACCCCAAAATTTGAGAACTCATATCTCTACAAGATGTGATGGTCACTTTCCACTTGAAACGATTGGTATAAAAAATCCATAAAATTATTATCTAGCGTGGTTATGTGTTAAATGCAGCCGTTTATCACGCTTCGGTGCAAACGTCGGGGACAATCTACGAGGCACCATTGTCCTAAGTATTTAGAACATTTCCAGGCCAACCGGTCAGTAGTTTTCGTTAAAGGTACTGGCGATAACATTACTTACGATTGCAAAGTTTGGATCCACTCCAAGAAAACTCGCGTATTTTATCTAATTTGGCCGGTTTGGTAGTTGGGGAAGAATGCTTATGTCTAGATGGGCAGTGGCTAATGGCTATGCCTCTAGTTGAATGTCTCTTCGTATTGTCTTTTAATTTTTAAAGTAAAGTTAGTGTCCCTAACGGCTCTCTGAGCTTCGAATTTGCGTGGCACAGTTTATCCTTACAGAAGTTGCAGTGTTTTTGGGCGTGATAATCTCTCTTGCGTGTGGGTGTTATAGTCTCTACAAAGTAATTTGAACAAATTAAATGTCTGGTTTTGGTCAGAAAGAAGGATGGAAATAAAACTTAAATATTCCTTTAAATTAAAGATTATGTTTTCTTACTTCCTACAAACTTTTGCCATACACACGAAAGGTCAGGCCTACACCCACTAAGAGTTAGGCATACGTGAACCACTAGCTTCACTCACATATTGCCAAACTAATTTTCTTGCCAAGATGTACGGGACAGCCTAATCCCATACCAGGTGCAGTCACCAATCCCAGATAACTCATGCAAGATTGTTCCTATATAACATCTATACTTATTAATATATTAGCTGAAGAGTTTGTTTGTTTGATCGAGTTAATCGCAGAACCTACTGGTTCAAATTGAAAAATTCCTTTAGCCTTGGATAGGCCATTTATCGAGAAAGGCTACTTTATATCCCGGGAAAACATATAGCGGGAATTTTCTCCCGGAAAATCATTTCACGCGGGCGAAGACGCGAGCAATTACGAGTAATTATTGCGATTTTAATAAAAATACAGTGTAGAA